>CM060358.1:23770742-25093575 GCA_030545235.1 Helianthus tuberosus | reverse complement strand
TCAAAACAAAATGGGATTCAAAGAGAGGACCAGAATATACGTGGGAGCTAGAATCTGAGGTGAAACGAAAATATCCTTACTTATTCCAGTAAATCTCAAGGACGAGATTTTAAACAAGGTGGGGAGGATGTAACAACTCAGAAAAACGCCTTAAAACGCTTCGTAAGTGAAAAACCAAACACGTGTAACTTTATTTTTATAAAAATCCAAGAAAAACAAAAATTTCCATCTGTCGCGGGCCGCGACAAAGTTAGTGGTGTTCCTCGCGGGGCGCGACAGCTCTAGGGTTACCAGATAATGATGATGGGCACGTGTCGTCCAGGTGTCGAGGCTAGGTGGTGACACAGCAGCCCTAGCAGTAGCTAGACTGGCCCTCGCGGGGTGCGAAAGACTCCCTTGGGCGAGCTGCGGGCCGCGAGAACGTCCCGAAAATGGTATAAATTGAGCTTCCATTTGACAGTTCATGTTGCACAAAAATTTCTTCTAAATCTCTATTTTTCTGCTCAAATAACATGCCTATAGTACCAACACTCTGCTACGATAACGGGGTAATAACTCGATCACTGCTACGGTACTATATCCGATCGATTTAAAACCGATCCGATGGATGTTTAAGTGCTACCTATATTTGGCTATACTTTGTCATTCGTCGTGAGGGTTTCAATCTTGCGATTATCGTAAATGTTGTATTAAGTTACTAACCTAGTTTCGATTGCATTGTATATTTAATTAGGTTTACCAGCTTAACCAGTAGGCAAGCTTTGACCTTTTAAATCTGCAATGTGAGTCATTCTATTTTTACCAAATTGCTTTAAAAACCCTACTTGTTTTCAAAGTTATAATTACAGTGATTAAGTCTTCGTAATCAACAATTACTACCGGTATGTGGGGTTTTGTATACACTACTTGATAAGCTTCACCATTGGACAACGGGTTAGCCAATGTGTGATATGACCTTAGTCACAGATCTGGTCGAGTGACAAATACCGATTTGGGGTAATTGGTTGATATAAACATTGTAATAGCTCTTAATATTGTATATTATAACAATGTGTCTTTTGTACAAATTGAATGCACTCGCCAGTATTTTTTTGCTGGTCAAATCTTTTTAAACATGTTTTAGGTGATTTACTGTGAGAAAAAGGAAAAGTGCCATGTAGCACACCAGCTTAAAGAAAGTGGATCAGTAAATCGAAATAAACATGTTTTTCTGTAATTTAAGGATTTCCCCAGTGAAATTCCTTTTTTGTAATAACGGGGTTTACCCCACTGTTATGAAATAAATAATGTAGTGTTTTTCTTAAAACTCTGATTTTATTTTTCTAACCCCCGGTTCCAATAAAGTTTCCGCTGTAATTTAATAAACACCAATACCACGGGTTTTCTGTCTTGCGGCTTCCGAACCCGGGTACGGGTCGGGGGCCGTGACACGGGAGGTGGGCGGCCGCGGCGTGCTCAGAGCCGGTGGTATCGGTGTTTATTAATATGGCAGCAGAATACATCAGGACCGTAGTTAGGAAATATTTTTATCAGAGTTAAACACCAAACTTTTATGGTAATAATTGGGATAAAACCCAAGTTTCATTTGACAATACATTTGTAGGGATAAACCTAATTATGAAAAACATAAACTATGTTTCTTATTTGGTAACTTTTATAGCCACTTTTCCAAGCCTTCAGTGCTCTCCAGCTGGCTTCTATTAGCTTCACATTAAGTTACCTGAAACGCGTTTTAAAAACATTTTATCAGCAATAAATACTGGCGAGTGCATCCCAGTTTAATCAAGGCAGTTTTATAATCTTTACAGTAATTGAGAGCATCTGCATTTACATTGTTTATATCTATCCAATTACCCCTTTGGTACTGTCAATCCTGACTTGTGGTCATGCTACTATTCGCAATAGTAACGATTTTCAAGTAATGTATACAAAACCCCAACATAGCGGCAGTAATTGTAGAATTACAGAAACTCAATTACTGTTAAGTGTAATTTAATACATTTGAGGTTTTGTAAAAAGAGTTTACAAAAAAAAAAAAAAAAAAAAAAAAAAAAAAGATGACTCACATTGTTTATTTAGATAAAACTAAAGCTTCCTGGTGATTCTCCTGATTATTATCTATTAAAATTAAACAATGCACACGTGTAGTAAAATAACCCAAATTACATTAACCGTACAACTCTAGACAGAATTCCAATGACTGAGTCAGGCAGAGCCTTGACATGCATTACGGAGTCCTAGAACAATCGGGTGTAACACGAGATAGAACTCCAACGACTGAGTCAGGCAGAGCCTTAACATACGTTACGGAGCCCTAGATCGATCGTGTAGGGTAACTAATAGGGTTGTAATACTTACAACAAGGCAGAGCTTCGCTTTATAGGGGTATTATTTCCCGAGTATTATAGCTTATAGAAAGTTTGAGAGAGAATAGAATTTTGAACGGGAATCAAATGAGCTCTTGACTCCTATTTATAGGCTGATCCGAAGGTGGCTCATGGCCCGCGTAACCTTCTTCTAACTCTCTCACGGACCGCGAGGAGGGTAGGTTAGGATCTAGCTTTGACTAGTCAGCAAACTAGCCTTGACACGCATGGGACACGTGGTGAAATGCCTTGACCGGCAATCTAAGCCAGTCGTGGCCCGCGATAGATGTAGCTAAGGAAGTCGCGCCCCGCGAGCGACTCCCAGATTTTGTTTTTCTTGATTTTTATAAATATTAAGGTATTTAGGGCCGTTTAACGCATATACGAGGTATGATAGGAACATTTAGGGTCACGTTAAGGGTTCTAGGAGGGTTGTTATAGCATTGGTTAAACCAAATGGCATGACGGTAAATTCATAATGACCGTACCTTGTTCTGAAAGAAGCTTTAGGAATGTCCTCTTCCTGTACTTTCAATTGATGATATCCAGAGCGTAAATTGATTTTAGAGAAAAATCGAGCTCTTTGAAGTTGATTGAATAGATCATCGATTCTCGGTAATGGGTACCGATTTTTAATCGTAACCTTGTTCAATTCTTGGTAGTGAATGCACATACGAATCGATCCGTCTTTCTTCTTGACAAACAAGACCGACGCTCCCCACGACGATGAACTAGGTTGTATAAAACCCTTGTCAAGAAGTTTGTCTAGCTGTTTCTTCAGTTCTTGCATTTCCGTTGGTGCTAGTCGATATGGTGCTTTGGCAATCGGTGTCGTTCCTAGTATGAGGTGAATTCTAAATTCAACCCCTCGATCTGGCGGTAATCCAGGTAACTTTTCTGGGAAAACGTCTGAGAATTTAGATACTATGGGGATATCTTTTAATTCTTCCTTTAGTGTTAATGATTATGGAAATCATATACACTATTGCTCCTTTCCTTGCATAGCTTGCAGCTTTCATCACCAAGATGAGTTTTGTTGACCTGGTTGGCTTGTCTCCTTTAATAGTGATCTTTTCACCACTTGGTGTGCTACTTGCACTGACTTTTGATTACATAAAATTCTGGCATGATTGGTTTGTCTCCAAGTTAGGATTTGTATGTGTGTTGATGCAACGTCAAAAAGTAATTGCTTGTGCCTCTAGACAACTTAAGAAGCATGAAGTGAATTATACAACCCATGATCTAGAGTTAAGAGCAATAATTTTTGCCCTTAAGATTTGGAGACACTATCTTTACGGTAGTATGTTCATTGTATTCACAGATCATAAGAGTTTAAGATATGTCTTCGGATAAAAGGAATTAAACATGAGGCAGAGACGTTGGATGGAAATTCTTAGTGATTATGATTGTGATATCCAGTATCATGCACGAAAGGCTAATGGAGTGGCTGATGCTTTAAGTCGAAAGTATCATGAAAAGCCAAAAAGAGTACGTGCTCTCAGACTAAACCTGCAGGTAGATTTAAATGAACAAGTGAAACAGATATAGGAAACAGCAATCAAGGATGATGCTGAAGGTTTAAAAGGAATGATTAAGGAATTAGAGAAAGGAACAGATGGAATTTGGAGATTCCATAAGAAAAGGATCTGGATACCTATCCAAGGAAACCTACGAAACCGAATTTTCGAAGAAGCCCATAAGTCTAAGTATACGATACATCCTGGAATAGATAAGATGTCTCAAGACTTAAGAAAGAATTTCTGGAGGATAGGAATGAAAAAGGATATAGCAAATTATGTTGCTAAATATTTAACTTGCTCACAAGTAAAAGCTGAACATCAGAAACCTTTAGGATTACTTCAGCAATTAGAAATGCCAATTTGGAAATGGGAATTGATAACAATGGACTTTGTTACCAAATTACCCAAGACACAAAAAGGTAATGACACAATCTGGGTGATTGTAGACAGATTGACCAAATCTGCCCATTTCTTACCTATGAAGAAACTTTTAGTATGGAACAGTTAGCCAAGCTATATGTAAATGAAATAGTTTCATTACATGGAATTCCATTATCTATTGTGTCTGATAAAGACAGGCGTTTCACTTCTCATTTTTGGACAAGTATCCAAAAAGCCATGGGAACCCGATTAAATCTAAGCACAACTTATCATCCTCAAACGGACGGCCAAAGTGAAAGAACAATCCAAACAATGGAAGATATGCTTAGAGCCTATGTAATTGATTTTGGAGGAAATTGGGACGATCACTTACCTTTCACAGAATTTTCCTACAACAGCTATCATACCAATATCAATGCTGCACCATTTGAAGCCCTCTATGGACGAAAATGCCGAACACCAGTATGTTGGGCAGAAATTGGAGAAAGGCAACTGTCAGGTCGTGAGATTGTACAAGAAACAACTGATAAAATTATTCAAGTCAAGGAAAGACTGAAAGCAGCACGAGATCGTCAAAAGAGTTATGTAGATAACAGACGCAAACCACTAGAATTTCAAGTTGGAGATAAGGTATTGTTAAAAGTTTCTCCATGGAAAGGAGTTGTCGGATTCGGTAAAAGAGGAAAGCTAAGCCCAAGGTATGTCGGACCTTTTGAAATTATCAAAAGAATAGTACCAGTAGTTTATCAGCTACGGTTACCAGAAGAGATGGCAGGAATACATGATATATTTCATGTATGTAACCTCAAGAAATGCTTAGCAGATGAATATTGGTAATACCTCTTCAGGACATAGAGGTAAACGAAAAGCTTAAGTTTGTAGAGAAGCCTATTCAAATTGAAGATAGAAAGATCAAGAATCTTAAGCACAAGAGATTAGTTCTGGTCAAAGTCAAATGGGATTCAAAGAGAGGACCAGAGTACACATGGGATCTCGAGTCAGAAATGCAAAGGAAGTATCCATATCTATTCCAGTGAATCTCGAGTACGAGATTTAAAACAAGGTGGGGAGGATATAACAACCCTCGAAAATGCCCAAAAATGCTCTGTAAACGAGAAACCGAACCCGTATAACTTTAATTTTTATTTTTATTAAAAACAAATAAAATAATTATCTCTACTCGCTCGCGGGCCGCGACAGACTTCTCTAGTCTTCTCGCGGGGCGTGAGAGATCCCCGAAACACCTATAAATTGAGCCTCAGTTTAGCCTTTCAATCCGTTCATGTTTCTTTCTTTCTTTCTCTCTGTCTCTATAATCCGAAAATATAGCCAAAATACCCCCTTAAAACACGAAGCTCTGCCCTGTTGTAAGTATTTTAACCCCCGATCACTAATTCTTTACCTTACCCGATTGATCTAGGACCCAACAACGCATGTCAAGGCTCTGCTTGACTAAGTCCGTTGGGGTTCTGTCTCGTGTTATATGGCTAATGTGATTTGGGTTATTTTACTAACACGTGTACATTGTATGTTTTTAATAGAAAATCAAGAAAATAATAAGGAAATACTACTAGGAAACCCGTAGAAAAACATAAGTATGCAATGTGAATCCATTCTCTTTTCTCACAGTTTGTGAGTCCATTCTCTTTTCTCATAGTTTGTGAGCTATTATATTTAAAATGCTTTATAAAACCCTAATTTTTTTCCGTTATACTTACAGTTAGGGGTGAAAACGAGCCGAGCCGAGCCCGAGCTCTACCAGGCTCGAGCTCGAGCTCGTTTAACATTTGAAAGCTCGAGCTCGAGCTCGGCTCGATTCGAGCTTTATTTCTAAAGCTCGAGCTCGGCTCGAAGGCAATTATTCAAGCTCGAGCTCGGCTCGGGCTCGACTCATTTCGTATTTATTAATTAATTTATATTAATTATAATTATTATTATTATACTTATAATTTAGTTATTTTTATATTTACATAAATGGTAATTATTATTATATAAATTTATCTTTAATATATTAATAAAAAAATATATAAACAGAAAGCTCGTTTAGGCTCGCGAGCCGGCTCGAGCTCGATAAGCGAAGCTCGGGCTCGGGCTCGTTTACTAAACGAGTTTGTTTTTAGGCTCGAGCCCGTTTAAGCTCGGCTCGTTCGAGCTTTTTTCGAGCCGAGCTCGAGTAGCTCGCGAGTTTGCACCTCTACTCACAGTGGTTAAGTCTTTCTATTCTACAATTACTGCCAGTAGGTGGTGTTTTGTATACACTACTAATCAAGCATTACTATTGGACAAAGAGTTAGCCAATAGTAATTGTATTCAAACAACTTCTTTCAACCCAAAAACATTATAAAATTCCCATCAGTCTTGTATATTGTATTTACCTCGTGAAACGAAGTCACGTTTAAACATTAATACAAATAAATATGTCATAATTATTTGACATTTCAATATGGTTATACAATATGGTTCATAAAAGGATGCCAATAACCTATTTGTTGCATATCGTAGATTTTATCTTAATCCATTTTTAAATTGAAATTGATAATTCAACTTATGTAAAAGCATGAGGTTTTATAATTAATTTTGATTATTAAAATAATGCAAATACATATGATGATTCTATGCATAAAATAATACATGCATATATGCATTTTTGATGAATCATGTAAAAAATAAAACATCTAAGGTTATTTTTACATTTTAAATAATAATCAAGCGAGCATGCCTTTCGTTTATGACCCAACATGGTTTTTCATGTTAACCAATAGATCCCTTATTTTTGAAGTTTGCAATTAAATCAAAATACCGCATGAACCGATGCAATAGTTCGCAGAGAGTTACGTGATAAGACCATGTGTAGTGGTGGAACAAAATAATGCCCCCACCATGGGGCATTATTCGACACGTGTCATCTCAGTCAGCATGGGGCATTATTGCAAAAGTGGTGTAGTGGGGCATTATTCCAATAACGCCCATGCACTAGCCGTTCAAAAAAAAGAAAAAAGAAACATACACTACATATTTCGCTAGAGTCCAATTTTTTCAAAAGGTGTCAGAGCATGTGGGGAAAAGTGATTGGCTAGAGTCCACCTTTTTCAAATATGGGGCATTATTCAAAAGTTGTTTGAGCGTTTTAAATAAAACGCTAGATTCCAATTTTTTCAAAAAAGTTCCCAAATAACGCCCTATGTAATGGAAGGGGAGGCGTTTTTTGGGCGTTTTTTTTGATTTTTTTTTTAAAAAAAAAACGCCCCACTACACATGGTCTAAAAATTAATTTAAGGATCGTAACTTTTTGCAAGGTGTATAAAGATTACAGGATAAAAAATATACTAAATTTAACCTTTCAAACATCGTTTCATTAAGTAATCAAATCAAAAAGAAAGTAACAAATAGACATAAAACAAAAATACTGAAAATAACAAAAGGAAAAAAAATAGAAAACATGTTTAATATATTATGTCACGCATGGTGACATATTATATCTCTTATACAAAAAACTCCCACCCATTTGATAGACACACATACTCTTTTAATCAACACATACCTTTTCATTTAACACACATACCTCTTCTTTTATATTATCTATATATGCTCCAAAAAAATCAACCAAACGTTTCATTTATATATACAACGTAACTACTCACAACCATTTGAAAATTACCAACCCAACCATCATAAGGTCATAAACCAAACGGTGCTCAAGTAATATAACATTGGATCCTTTAACTATCAATCAAACCATCGCATCTGTTCATGAACCATATTATTCGAACCAACATAAACCTGTGAAATTTTCCTTCCCTAATACTTGGAAGCGGTACTTCGTTTCACAAAAGTCGCAATGGTTTATGCAAAAGTTATTTCAATTCTATAAATTAGCAACCTTCCTTATCTTATTTACGTTTGGAAAAGCAAAAACCGTTGTGCAATTCCTTCTGGCGATTCGTAACTGCGTCTCTTCGCCTCTGGCGAGTCGTAACCACCACTTCGACGTCTCCGGTGAGTCATAACCACCGCATCTTTATCTCCGACGAACTGTAACTGCCCTGTCTTTGTCACGCATATGGATCTTTGAAGTGATTAAAATCCTGATTCACATATATCAAAAGATTGACTTGGATAATCCCCAAAGGACCGTGGAATCTTCAGAACAAGTTAAAAAAAATCAAAATTCGAAAAAACAGGGACAACGAAGGACTGCCGCAAATCAAGAAATCAAATCGTAGAACCAAAATTCGAATACAAATTCAATAAAGGCCCGTCGAATAAAATACACCGATGCAAGAAAGACGCAATAAAAAGAATAAAAATCCTAAATTGCATCCGTAAAATTTTTTCTAGAACAATAATCGGATTCAGTCGTACGTGATGGGATGGTGGTGGTGCCGTGGCGGTACTGCTGCCGGAGGAGTCTGAGCGGTTACGTTCCCAGTGAAGGCTAGGCTGTGGTCATGTTGAGTAGTGGTATCCAGTACGTTTTTATCATCCATGTATTTTCTGCACACTTAGATTTCCTTTCATGTTTCTTTTTGATGTATGAACGTTAGAATTATAAAATTACTTTCATAAGACATTGGATAGCATTTATGCACAAATATCTATTTTTTAGTCATGCAACTTAACACAAAAGTTATCCAATTTTTTTGATGTTGGTCTTTCACTCCATGACTATTCACACTTTCTTTACAAAAAAAATATTATTCAAACAGATTAGGGTACATATTCAATCTCTTTTAAGTTATTAAAAACGTATTTAAAAAGCTTAGCGACTTACAAGATGTATATTAACGGTACTTAATGACTAGATCCGATTCCAATAAAATGTCCACTCAGATCCCTGATAGTTTTATTGTCTGAATTCATGTCTCATTAACAACCATATTCCAAATTAAAGTATTTTATAAATTTATTTATCTTTATTTAGAAATCATCTAGCCACTTGCGATTAACGCGCTACAGTCCAATGGTACCGGTGATTATTTTTATAAAACATTGCAGCGGAAATTTCATCAGGACCGTGAGTTAGGAAAAATATCAGAGTTTAGAAACACCGGATTTTATTTATTTAAATAGATGGGATAAACCCATGTTTTACAAAGGTAGCTTTAATAAGATAAATTTGTTTACATAAAACAATATTTCTTAATTTGATTTAATTAATAAAATAAGCCACTTCTTGAAGCCTTTCAGTGTCGTATCCAGCTCTAATTTCAATCTACGGTAATTACCTGAAAAATGTTTTAAAAAGGTTTTGTCAGCGGAAATACTGAGTGAATTCATTCCATTTTTATAAAATATATTGTTATACCTTACAGCATTAAGGTTTTTATATTTGTTTATATTTACCCAACTCAATCAGTATTTGTCAAATGATGACAGTTCCGATGTGACAGTAATCATATCAATTATTGGCTCACCTTAGTCCAATAGTGAATTTATCAAATAATTCTATTTTACTATTATTCAATTTATCTGTCACTAGGCGATTCCTGTGACGGTAATCATATTATTGTTGATCATTCTTTCAACTAATGATTTCTGGTCATATCACTGTTGATCATTCTTTCAACTAGTGATTCTATTCATAACACTGTTGATCATTCTCTCAACTAGTGCCTTTAAACATGTCACTGTTGATCATTCTCTCAACTAGTGACTCTGGACTTAATTGTGTCCCGTGACATTACTTTGTCAAATATATTACTTATGGCACAAAACCATTTAATCAAGAAAATGACATATCTCATTTTATATCAACTATAATAACTTTATCAAATATAATATATTAATTAAATAATTGTAATATCATTATTTAATATATTAATGTGACTAAAACTAAAATATAATCTTAGTATAGTAGAATACATTATACTTGCCTATTTTATTATGATATACACCATTTAGCTTTATCTCAAACATACATTAAATTAATTAATGATTTAATGTTAAAATAATATTAGTTATAGCTACTGGGCATAATTCCCACTGTGATTGTGGTCATGCTAATATTGACTAACTTTTTGGCAAATAATAACAAGAATCAAATAATGTATAAAATTTCCCATACCCGCAGTTAATATAGAATATATATAACTTTAATCACTGTAAGTATAACTGATAAATATTTTAGGATTTTGAAAAGCCTTTGTAAATATAATCGTATCACAAAAAGGTGATAAAACTGTGAGAAAATAGAGTGGACTCACAAACTGTGAGAAAAGAGAAATGAACTCACATTGCAGATTTCTTACGGGCAGAGCTTAGTTTACAGATAAGCCTTGATATATTGCAGATTTAATTTGAGCAGAGCCTAGCCTATTGATTAGCCTTGTAACCTAGTGCATACAAACTAGGTAAGTAACTAATACAGCATTTACGATAACTCACGAGATAAAACCCTCACAACGAATGACAAAGTGCAATACTTAACAATTCAGCGGATTCACAACGAATGACAGAGTATAGTCCGATTTCGAACAGCACTCAAACATTCAAGTCGAAATCACGATGAATAACAAAGTATAAACTCAATTTGAGCGGCACTTAAACAATCGTTGGATAGTTATAATCGATCGGACGTTGAATCGTAATAGCGATCGAGTTATTACCCTGATTGCAGCATCAATTAGTGATTTGTGTGTGTTAATTGTGAGTATTTGGACAATATCTCCGCGCCTGAGTCGAATTTTATCGTCGAACGAACGCCAGAAATCAAGTCCCAAGCCCCTGTATTTATAGCTCAATTTGGTACCTCCCGCGTGTCGCGACAGGAACACCTGAACCTGTCGCGTATCGCCTGGGGTGACAACTTATCATATGGTTGCCACGTGTGTTTGAAGTTCAGGTGAGTCGACGATTTAATTAAATTCGATTTTTATAATAAGTTATAAGGATAATCGTTGAGTAGGGAATGCCCCCCCCCCCCTGAGTTTTAGGGGCTCTGATCCTGATTCTGATTGTTCTGAAATTTTTAGGGTTTGCGTAGAATCACTTGGGTGTCTCAATTAGGGTTTCCTATTGAATAAAATAATAATATAAATAGGACTTTTAATGAGGGTTGTTACATTCTCCCCACCTTAATAAAAATCTCGTCCTCGAGATTTACTGGAATAAGTTGGAATACTTTTTCTTTTCTTCATCTCAGGTTCCAGCTCCCAAGTGTATTTGGGTTATGATATTTCTTTTAGACTTAGGTCATATTCTAGTCAATAAAAACAATATTTAAGGTAGATGACACAAACTTGAAATATCAAATTTTGTGAATACTAGTTGTATCATAAGTAGAATTCAAAGGTTTAATTGAAGAAATCGATGTCAAACGGATGAGATGAAATGATATAATTTCCAATGTGACTAGATTCAAGCCAAAAGATATATGATTAATATATATTTAATGAATGTGAAGAACTTTTAGAATCAATAAAAATTCTTTTGTCAAAAGAAAGCTTACTTTGATTAGCAACTGAAGAAGACTCAGAATCAACAATTTCAAATGAAATAAAGGCATGAAAATGATTGTCAACTATCGAATTATAACAAGAGAAAATCAGTGTGTTGACATTATTGGATTTGCAAGGATACACCGAAATACAATAGAGTTTAGTGTATCATTGTCTTAATACATAATTGCATCAAGACTGCTTTCAAATGATGAGTCAAACGAAATACATACGTGATTTTGAATGATTCGTATGCTTATGATTAGCCCAAGCTACAAGTTTGTAACGATGCCGCAAGGTGTCGTAATGAGTGAAATAATTCAATAATTACGGTGACTGAACAATTTCACCGTGAAATCAACTGAAAGCTTTAATTTGGATATTCATTTCGAATAGGATTTTCAAGTGAAAAGACCGAATGAATATTATAGAATTTTCGATAAATGATGAAAGAGACGTTAAGAGGTACACCGGAATATGATATGAATTTGTGTACTCTTATCTTAACACATAATTGTATTAAGACTATTTAAGATAATGAACCGACAGAATTTAAAATTCGTTCATCAGAAGTGAAAATGAGATTATCTCAAGATTCAAATTAAAGAAAATGCCACCACAAGGTGTCATAGTAAGTGAAAATAATAGCGGTGAATGAAATGAGTTTCACCATGCTTTTAATCAAATGAAGTAAGTCCGAATGTTTCAAATAAATCTAGTAGGATTTTGAATTGAAATTGAAAATAATTGAATAATGTTTTTCGATCAAAGATGATAAAGCAATAAAGATTACGAAACGCTCGATTGCTGATATAAAAATCATTAAGAGATACGCTGAAATATGAAATGAATTTGTGTATCATAATCTTAGCACATGATTGTGTTAAGATCGATTTTATAGAATAAACCAACAAATCGAATTCAATATAAATAAATAATTAAACCCGTATATAAGGTATACAACGAGATTAGCACAAGCTTCAAATTTTGTGAAAACGTCACCACAAGGTGATCGTGACCAAATAAATGATTTAATGAAAGTAAAAAAAAAAAAAAAAACCAAACAAGTCTGTTATGGTTTTGAATAGATGAAGTACTTGACAGAATGTATTTATTTATAACTTTTATTTGTACTAGGGTCAAATAATAACTTAACTTAGATATTACATATCAGCGATTACGTCTGGAATCATTTCTGCTTCTTGCGTAGTAAGTACGAATGCTCGCGCGTTCTTCTTAGCTCCGTCTACAGTTCTGGCTTTGTTGTCAGGTGATTTGGTTAGTTTAGGGCAATATGGTTTGATGTGTCCTGTTTCTCCGCAATTGAAACAAACATTAGTTTTCCTTCTACACTCTTCCTCTATATGTCCAGTCATCTTGCAGAAGTCACAGTAGGGTGTTCTCCTAAAACGGCATCTTCCTGAATGCTTTTTGTTACAGTTTCTGCAGATAGGTTGCTCCAATGACGCTTCAGTTCCTGTCTTCTTGTAGAATTCTTGGGAAATTTTCTGGGCTAACTCTTTCTTCTTGTTTTCTTCTCTTGTGCCGATTAGTCCATCTGTCAGCATGTTAGCTAGTTCGACTGCTTCTTCAATAGTCTGTGGTCTAGTGGCCTTGACTATATCTCGGATTTCGCTAACTAATCCCCAAATATAACGAGAAATTAGTACGGGTTCTGGCGAAGCCAGAGTTGGTACCATTCTTGCATATTCGAAGAATGTTGTCGTATATTCACGACAATTCACATCTATCATTTTATGATTTAGGAACTTGTTAGCTATTCTTTCCTTTTCATAAGGAGGACAAAATTTCCTTTTTACCATTTCCTTGAATTTTGCCCAGTTTATGGCATAAGCCATGTCCCTTCCTTTTGCCTGAAGAATTGTATTCCACCATTCTAAGGCTTCTTCCTTAAAAAGATTAGATGCATACATCACCTTATCTTCTTCAGCACATTTGCTGATTGTAAGAACAGCTTCCGTCTTTTCCAACCATCGCAGAGCAGCCGTGGCTCCTTCACTGCCTGCGAACTCTATTGATTTACAGGCTAGAAATTCTTTGTAGGTACACCCGAGAGTCATCGCCTTCTTTTTCTTAGGAAATGGGGTTTTGATAATATCATCATTACCTCCATTGACACTATGGCTAAAACCATCGTCACGAGTATGCTTGCTACTCACAACTTTGGTAGGTTCTACGGGATTTTTAACAGCTTTAATTATTAAAGGTAAAGAATTAGCTATTCCTTGAGCTATTAGATTTTCTATAGCATTTTTATCCAAAGGATTTTCATTATTAGCATGAACTTCTGAATTATGTGGTACTTCATTCGACATCTGAATTACAAATATTTTTACTTATTAATATCACAGAATAATTAGAACAAAATAATACTTCCAGGATATTATATGTGCATATCGACATATATATATTCATATATAACACATATGTTAATTTATATCAGTTTCCTAACTTTATTGTTTAAGTTTAGGTATTAAAAGAACACCTAAATAGCTTAAACAAGTGGCTCTGATACCACCTTCTGTCACGAGCCCCGACCCACCCTGGACGGAATCGGAAGCCGCGAACAGTCCAATGGTACCGGTGATTATTTTTATAAAACATTGCAGCGGAAATTTCATCAGGACCGTGAGTTAGGAAAAATATCAGAGTTTAGAAACACCGGATTTTATTTATTTAAATAGATGGGATAAACCCATGTTTTACAAAGGTAGCTTTAATAAGATAAATTTGTTTACATAAAACAATATTTCTTAATTTGATTTAATTAATAAAATAAGCCACTTCTTGAAGCCTTTCAGTATCGTATCCAGCTCTAATTTCAATCTACGGTAATTACCTGAAAAATGTTTTAAAAAGGTTTTGTCAGCGGAAATACTGAGTGAATTCATTCCATTTTTATAAAATATATTGTTATACCTTACAGCATTAAGGTTTTTATATTTGTTTATATTTACCCAACTCAATCAGTATTTGTCAAATGATGACAGTTCCGATGTGACAGTAATCATATCAATTATTGGCTCACCTTAGTCCAATAGTGAATTTATCAAATAATTCTATTTTACTATTATTCAATTTATCTGTCACTAGGCGATTCCTGTGACGGTAATCATATTATTGTTGATCATTCTTTCAACTAATGATTTCTGGTCATATCACTGTTGATCATTCTTTCAACTAGTGATTCTATTCATAACACTGTTGATCATTCTCTCAACTAGTGCCTTTAAACATGTCACTGTTGATCATTCTCTCAACTAGTGACTCTGGACTTAATTGTGTCCCGTGACATTACTTTGTCAAATATATTACTTATGGCACAAAACCATTTAATCAAGAAAATGACATATCTCATTTTATATCAACTATAATAACTTTATCAAATATAATATATTAATTAAATAATTGTAATATCATTATTTAATATATTAATGTGACTAAGACTAAAATATAATCTTAGTATAGTAGAATACATTATACTTGCCTATTTTATTATGATATACACCATTTAGCTTTATCTCAAACATACATTAAATTAATTAATGATTTAATGTTAAAATAATATTAGTTATAGCTACTGGGCATAATTCCCACTGTGATTGTGGTCATGCTAATATTGACTAACTTTTTGGCAAATAATAACAAGAATCAAATAATGTATAAAATTTCCCATACCCGCAGTTAATATAGAATATATATAACTTTAATCACTGTAAGTATAACTGATAAATATTTTAGGATTTTGAAAAGCCTTTGTAAATATAATTGTATCACAAAAAGGTGATAAAACTGTGAGAAAATAGAGTGGACTCACAAACTGTGAGAAAAGAGAAATGAACTCACATTGCAGATTTCTTACGGGCAGAGCTTAGTTTACAGATAAGCCTTGATATATTGCAGATTTAATTTGAGCAGAGCCTAGCCGATTGATTAGCCTTGTAACCTAGTGCATACAAACTAGGTAAGTAACTAATACAGCATTTATGATAACTCACGAGATAAAACCCTCACAACGAATGACAAAGTGCAATACTTAACAATTCAGCGGATTCACAACGAATGACAGAGTATAGTCCGATTTCGAACAGCACTCAAACATTCAAGTCAAAATCACGATGAATAACAAAGTATAAACTCAATTTGAGCGGCACTTAATCAATCGTTGGATAGTTAAAATCGATCGGACGTTGAATCGTAATAGCGATCGAGTTATTACCCTGATTGCAGCATCAATTAGTGATTTGTGTGTGTTAATTGTGAGTATTTGGACAATATCTCCGCGCCTGAGTCGAATTTTATCGTCGAACGAACGCCAGAAATCAAGTCCCAAGCCCCTGTATTTATAGCTCAATTTGGTACCTCCCGCGTGTCGCGACAGGAACACCTGAACCTGTCGCGTATCGCCTGGGGTGACAAGTTATCATATGGTTGCCACGTGTGTTTGAAGTTCAGGTGAGTCGGCGATTTAATTAAATTCGATTTTTATAATAAGTTATAAGGATAATCGTTGAGTAGGGAATGCCCCTCCCCCTGAGTTTTAGGGGCCCTGATCCTAATTCTGATTGTTCTGAAATTTTTAGGGTTTGCGTAGAATCACTTGGGTGTCTCAATTAGGGTTTCCTATTGAATAAAATAATAATATAAATAGGACTTTTAATGAGGGTTGTTACACGGGGGTTACGACAGAAGGTGGTATCAGAGCTAAGCCACTGATTCAGCCACAGAAGTGTTCTGCTGACATCAAAATATTACTCAATATGTTAGGAAATTATTTACGGAACTACATGCGTATTTTATTGTTTTGTGTTATTTGACTATTTGTTAATTTACAGTATGAGCGACCAAGGACCTTCAGACGCTTACCGTAAGTTATCCAGCTCACCTAGGGACGAAGGCACCTCTTCACAGCCTACCCTCTCTGGGTATTCGGCTGATACTTAAGATGGGATATTCATGTTCAAGGCCCAATCTGAAGAGCCATTCCCTCCCAAGAAGAGAGGATGGTTCAGCAGAGGAGCGCATGAATGTAGGAAAAGGATGAAAAAGTTACAACAGCAGCGAGATTTAGCAGCCGCTAAGAGAGAAACAGATGCTCACACCCAGGATATGCTCAATAGGAGTCTAGCAAATTATCATATTTTAGCAACTACAGCTGCAGACCCTAATCTAAAGCAACTCATAGCACCCCAGCCATTACCATTGTTTCCCACACAACCAATGGAAATTGAAGCCAACCCAAAAAACCAAATCCAAATGCCTGATTTTGACCCAACAGAAATCCCTAGGATACCAGCACCCCATCCCACCGACCCAGATAATGACCCATGGTTTGACGACCATAGGGAATACCAACAACGCTACCCAATACCCGAGGAACCCATGCCAAACCTAGCAGCTTACCCAGACCTAGACCCTCTAGATCCCTATTATGATAATGATGAATACATTAGGGAAATTCTAGAGAACCCTTACCCTTACGAAGAACCCATGCCCCAGTTCCCAAACCCAATACCAGCCCCTGCACCACCCATGAGCACAGAGAATGTGCAAGAACTCCGAACCTTTAGTGAGGAGATTTTAGTAGAAAGTGAGAGGATGAAACAAATAGGGGAACGACTCATCTGGAAATATGACGAGCGTAATATGGACTTTTGGATGAACCCCTAGTAGTAGTAGTGGCACAAGGGATTATAGACGCAAGGGATTATAGACGCAAAGGATTATAGACGCAATGCCATATATTAATAAAACGGTTAAGGAAGCGGATAATAAGATTAATAATGGCAGTAAACGACCTACTGAACCTAAACACAGCGTAAACAATGGACCTATACTTCAAGTGCCCATTCCAAAAAGAAGAAGAACCATGTCTTATGGTTGTTCTTATAAGGAATTTTGGTCTTGTAAACCAATTAAATTCTCGGGCAATGAAGGGGCAGTTGCAGCTTTACGCTAGATATAAAAGATTGAGGCAGTCTTGAAAATAAGCAAGTGTGCGGAAGAGGATACGATAATGTTTGCCTCCAATCTGTTTAAGAATTCAGCCTTAGAATGGTGGAACACTATCCTACAGTGTAGGGGAAGTGACAGGGTTTACAATATGGAATGGGAGGAATTTAAGAACATGGTGGAAAGGAAATTCTGCCATCCCAATGAAAAAGAACAGATAGCAAACAAGTTCTTAAACCTTAGAATGGCTGGAGTAGATAGTATGGGTTATACTACTTTATTCTTTGAATATGTTAGAATAGTGCCAACCCTTGCATCACCAAAACCTGTATTAATCTCCCGTTACATCTGGGGATTAATCAGTGAGATTAGGCATGTGGTCAAGGCAGCTAGACCTCAAACCATAGAAGAAGCTGTAGAACTAGTAAACACCTTGACTGATGAATTAGTACGTACGCGAGAAGAGGACCAGAGGAGGAACCTAGCTCAAAAGCTTACCCAGGAATTTCGCTACGGTAATTCCAACCGTGGGAAAAACGTAGGTTCTACCTCTGCACCTTACTGCAAGGCTTGTAAGAAGAAGCATTCAGAAAGATGCTCCACCTACTGCAACTTCTGCAAGATACCAGGACACAAGGAAGAAGATTGTAGGAAGAAACCCAGTAATGGAGTGTGTTTCAACTGTGGAGAAAAAGGGCACATCAAGCCACACTGTCCGAAACTAGCTCCAGCCATAACCAACAAGAATACTAAAAATGCTATAGCATTTGTTCTGACTGTAGAAGAAGCCAAGATGATTCCGGACATGATAGCCGGTACGTTTTTAGTTAATGATATTTTTGCTAAAGTATTATTTGACTCTGGAGCTAACCAAAGTTTTATTAATACTTCATTTTATAAACTTCTCAATCAACCATTAACTAAACTCCCACAAGAATGTCTGGTAGAAACAGCAAATGGGGAAAGCATTAAGATTACCGAAATCTTGCAGGGAGCAAGAATAGAATTTTTAAATAAAAAGTTTATTGCAAACCTTTACCCAATGAATCTGGCAGGATTTGATGTTGTATTAGGAATGGATTGGTTAATAGCCAATAAAGCCAGTATTTTATGTGATCAAAAGTCAATCCAAGTAAATTCACCAAAGGGTGAAAAGATCACAATTAAAGGAGATAAGCCATCTAGATCCACAAAATTCATCTCTGTGATGAAAACAGTCAGTTATGTAAGAAAAGGACCACTTGTGTATTTGATTTCTATAATCATTAACACTAAAGGAAAAGAATTAAAAGATATTTCCATAGAATCTCAAGTTCCAGATGTGTTTCCAGAAGAATTGCCAGGACTACCGCCAGACAGGGAAGTTGAATTTAGAATTCATCTACTAACCGGAACAGCACCAATTGCCAAAGCACCATATCGTTTGGCTCTAGCAAAAATGCAAGAGTTAAAGAAACAATTGGACGAATTGTTGGAGAAAGGATTCATACAGCCAAGCTCATCACCATGCGGAGCACCAATCTTATTCGTTAAAAAAGAAAGACGGATCGATGCGTATGTGCATTGATTACCGTGAATTGAACAAAGTCACGATTAAAAATTGGTACCCATTACCAAGAACCGATGATCTGCTTGATCAATTGCAAGGAGCTCGATTTTTCTCTAAAATCGATTTACGCTCAGGATATCATCAATTAAAGGTACAGGAAGAGGACATCCCTAAGACCGCATTTAGAATAAGCTATGGCCATTATGAATTTACTGTCATGCCATTCGGTCTAACCAATGCCCCAGCTGCATTAATGGACATGATGAACCGAATATGTAAGCCATATTTGGATAAATTCATAATTAAATCTTTATAGACGATATTCTCATTTACTCTAAGAGCAAAGAGGAATATGCAAGGCATTTGCACGCACTTCTAAGTTTATTGAGAAAAGAAAAGCTTTACGCAAAATTCTCGAAGTGTGAATTTTGGTTAGAAGAAGTATAGTTTCTTGGGCATTTAGTCAATCATGAAGGAATTCGTGTGGACCCTACAAAATTGAGGCAATTAACAAATGGAAAACCCTTGAGTTGCCAACCTAGGTTAGAAGTTTCCTAGGATTGGCCGGTTATTATAGAAGATTTATTCAAGATTTTTCTAGAATAGCCATTCCTTTAACTAAGTTAACATGTAAATCCGTTAAGTTTGAATAGGGACCAAAACAAGAAGAAGCCTTTAGAATTCTTAAGCAAAGATTAACCAACACACCCATACTAGCGTTACCAGAAGGAACTGAAGACTTTGTAGTCTATTGTGACACTTCTAAATTAGGTTATGGATGTCTATTGATGCAACGTCAAAAGGTTATAGCTTACGCCTCTAGACAACTTAAGAATCATGATGAGAATTATTCAACCCATGATTTGGAATTAGGAGCTATCATTTTTGCCCTTAAGATTTGGAGACATTACCCTTACGGTAGTAAGTTTACCATTTTTACCGATCATAAGAGTTTAAGGTATGTCTTCGGACAAAAGGAGTTAAACATGAGACAAAGACGCTGGATGGAAACTATTAGTGATTATGATTGCAATATTCAGTATCATGCAGGAAAGGCAAATGTAGTTGCTGATGCTTTAAGTCAAAAATATCACGAAAAGCCAAAAACAGTACGTTCTCTTAAATTAAATCTACAAGTAGATTTAAATAAACAGATTAGAGAAGCACAAGAATTAGTAATCAAAGATGATACTGAGAATTTGAAAGGAATGATTAAGGAATTAGAACAGGGAACAGATGGAATATGGAGATCCATAAGAAAAGAATTTGGATACCTAAATTAGGAAACCTACGCCACCGTATATTAGAAGAAGCCCATATACGATGCACCCTGGAAGTGATAAGATGTATCAGGATTTAAGAAAGAATTTTTTATGGATAGGAATGAAGAAAGATATAGCAGCTTATGTTTCTAAGTGTCTAACCTGTTCACAAGTTAAAGTTGAACATCAGAAACCCTCAGGTTTGTTGCGGCAGTTAGAAATGCCGGTATGGAAGTGGGAATTGATAACAATGGATTTTGTAACCAAATTACCCAAAACAAGAAAAGGTAATGATACAATCTGGGTGATTGTAGACACGCTAACTAAATCAGCTCATTTCCTACCAATGAAAGAAACTTACAGTATGGAACAATTAGCCAAGTTGTATGTAAATGAAATAGTTTCATTACATGGAATTCCTTTATCAATTGTTTCTGACAGAGATAACCGTTTTACCTCTCATGTTTGGACAAGTTTCCAAAAAGCAATGGGAACCAAGCTAAATCTAAGCACTGCTTATCATCCTTAAACGGACGGACAAAGCGAAAGGACAATTCAGACAATGGAAGACATGCTTAGAGCTTGCGTAATTGATTTCGGAGGTAATTGGGATGATCACTTACCATTAATAGAATTTTCTTACAATAACAGCTATCACACAAGTATCAATGTTGCGCCGTTCGAAGCACTTGATGGACGAAAGTGCCGAACCCCAGTCTGTTGGGTAGAAATTGGAGAAAAGCAATCATCTGGACTAGAGATAGTACAAGAAACAACTGACAAGATTATCCAAGTCAAGGAACGACTAAAAGTAGCACGTGATCGACAAAAGAGTTATGCTAATAATAGGCGAACGCCATTGGAATTTCAAGTAGGAATAAGGTGTTATTGAAAGTTTCTCCTTGGAAAGGAGTAGTAAGATTCATCAAAAGGGGAAAGCTAAGCCCCGGGTATGTTGGACCTTTTGAGATTATTAGAAGGATAGGACCTGTAGCTTATCAGCTACAACTGCCAGAAGAGATGGCAAGAATACATGATGTATTTCATGTATCTAACCTCAGGAAATGCTTAGCAGATGAATCATTAGTAGTACTTCTTAAGGATATAGAGGTAAATGAAAAGCTTAAATTTGTAGAGAAGCCTCTACAGATTGAAGAAAGAAATGTCAAAAATCTCAAACACAAGAGATTAGTTCTGGTCAAAGTAAAATGGGATTCCAAGAGAGGACCAGAGTACACTTGGGAGCTCGAATCAGAGATGCAAAGGAAATATCCACACTTATTTCAGTAGACCTCGAGGACGAGTTCTAAAACAAGGTGGGGAGGATATAACAACCCTCCAAAATTATTTTCGACACCCCTAATATATTTAGAATGTCCCTATACGCCTTAAAATACACCCTATATATGAAAACCGAGCCCAAAACACCTTATATAATTAAAAATTTAATAAAAACAAGAATTTGGGGTTGCTCGCGGGCCGCGAAGACCTTAGTTGTCTTTTACACGGGCCGCGACAGCTAGGAGGTCAGGCGAGCCCCTGAGCCGCCACGTGTCCCAATCCGTGTCGAAGCTAGTCTGATGACAAATCAAAGCTATGCCCTACAACCCTATGTCGCGGTCCATGTAAGCCCTTGGTGTGGCCTTCGCAGGGCACGACAAACTCGAAATCAGGCACTATATATAGAGGTCGTTGGCCTCAGTTCACAATTCGTCCCACATTCAAAATTCCCTCTAAAATTCTGAATATTTGAAGTAGTATCGGGCAATATACCCCCTAATAACGAAGTTCTGCCTCGTTGTAAGTATTATAACCCCCGGTTACGTAATAGTTACGCTGCCCGATTGATCTAGGATTCCGTAACGGGTGTCGAGGTTCTGCCCGACGTAGTCGTTGGAATTCTGTCTCGGGGAGGGTATTACTAATGTAAATACTGGGTTATTATACTAACGCGTGTGCATTGTGTAATTAATAGATAATCACCAGGAAATCACAAAGGAAAACCCTAAGATAGCAATGTGAGTAATCCTCTTTTGTGTAAACCTTTTTGTGAGTAATCTCCTTTTTGCAAACTGTTTTTACAAAACCTCAATTGTTTTAATTTATATTTAACAGTGATTGAGTATTTGTATTCTACAATTACCGTCGGTATGTTGGGGTTTTGTATACAAAATTTGTTGCTACACTGTGAGTAGTAACATGGCCACAAGTCGGGTTGATAGTACCGTGGGTGGTAATTAAAGTAGATGGAAACAAATGTAATTGCGAGATCGCCCTCAATACTGTAAAACGGTTTTACCTGTCTTGATTAAACTGGGATTCACTCACCAGTATTTTCCACTGACAAAATGTTTTTTAAACGCGTTTCAGGCAATAAAATGTGAAAGCCAAATAGAAGCCAGCTGGACAGCACTGAAGGTTTGGAAAAGTGGCTATAAAAGTTACCTAAATAAAGAGATGTTTTATTTAAATAAAATAGGGTTTTATCCCTATAAAAATATGTGTACTGGAAACTTGGGAATTTTCCCATATGTTTAATATTATAAAAGCGTGGTATTTTACTCTGATAAAATATTTCCTAACTACGGTTCTGATGTAAATTCCGTTGCCAAATTGATAAACACCGATACCACTGAAACTTGCCGCGGCCGCCCGTTTCCGAGTAAATAGGGGACGGGGGTTGCGACACACAAGTTGTATCAACAAGTGTCGAACATCATGCTCTACCTTAAGACAAAGTTCACTTCACTATCATGAACATCCACAAGTGTCATATATCATGCTATAACTTAAGACAAAGCTCACTTCACTTTCATGAGCAATTACTTATCGGGATATGCAATATTAATAATGCACATGTTATTGCTTTACATGGACCACTAGTTAACACGTCACGATAGCATCCATATCCAATAATACACCTAATTCTAAAATTATAGATTGAACTATCTATGGTTTGGATTTTTAGACAGTTTTATATAAATAACCGAATTACAGAACATTTGCGTTAATTTAAGTTTGTTCCCCATTTGCATTGATTTTAGTTAATATACGAATCATGCATCCATCGATTATCATTCATGTTTTTTTACTGTCAATATCGAAAAACCTGAAATCTCACTCTGACTCGCTCTCCCTCTCCCTCTCCCTCTCTCTTCTCTCTCTCTCTCTCTCTCTCTCTCTAACACAATCTCTTCTCCTTTCTCTCTCTCTCTCTTTCTCTCTTCACCCACTACCACCACCGCCACGCCAGATTCGCCATTAACAACTGTAGGTTGAAGTAATACCTAACACCGCCTCTGAAACTACAAATTTTATCGCTAATAAGCGCTTAAGAAACGGTAGATCTGCCATTAATGAACTAACCGACTGTGAAACTACAAATTGCTGGTTCGAATTTCATCGTATATAAGAATTTAACAATATTGTATAAATGATTAAATGTGTTTTGACCTAAAACAGTATAGTCGGATTCAAATCGTGAAGATCTGTAGGTTATTTGTGAATCAAACAGAACAAAACTTCATCACAATTCGTTCGAGTGAGCGAGGAAGAAGATAGAGACTAACCTTCGACTTTATTCGGTAGTTTTTTGATCTTTTGCTTGCATCCATCACATGCGCACTGTGTGTTGAGTTTGATTACACATATATATGCAACAAAATTAAACAGGAAAACCGGTGAATAAATGTAATAATCGTTGGAAAACAGAGATTGAGTGATGCAGGATGAAGATGAGTACCTGAAGCTTCATGTAGTCTTGCTTGTTCATGTTGATTGAGTGTTGATATGAGGTTTGTTACGCAGGGGATGTGAAGAAGAAGAAAACAGAGATTTGAGAATGTGAAAAGGGGTGGTGGAAGGAAGGTGGTGGTAGTGGGTGAAGAGAGAGAAAGGAGAGGAGATTGTGTTAGAGAGAGAGAAGGAAGAGAGAGCAAGAGAGAGGGAGATTTCAGGTTTTTCAATATTTGTATTTTATTTTCTATTTTGTACATAATTAGTCCCTTGAATATCAAGTTATTTACTTAATAGTCCCTAGGGAGGTAAAATGACAATAATGCCTCCATGTGTAAGGCACATTGTAGGATCGTTTGCACGAACAAAACGAGTCGTTCAGAAGAGTTCTTGTCAATACGAGAGGCGGAAACTAACGTATCGACTTAGAAACAAATTGATATACACTTTAATTGTTTTTTTGATTGATATAACAACGTTTTACAGCGAGTAGACACTTCAGCAGCACTTCGGCCCTGGAATCAGAAAGTTACAAATGAAATGGACAAGGCAAGTATTTATAGGCATAGTCATTTCGCACGGAATCAACTCATGCGAAATGATCATTTCGTGCGAAATGATCATTTCGTGCGAAATGGCCTCAATCTATATTTTCCCGGTTTTTCTCGTATAACGTGCCCTGATCTATCTATCTAGTAACAAGAATCGATACAAGACGAAGTCGACAGACATATGCACCAACAGACTCCCCCTTGGATGTCGACGAGTCTTCAATACAAATCTTCAGTATGTCGAGTCTTCAATCTTTATCAGTCTTCTCGTGCTCTCCAAAGTATCTGACAGTGTAAAACAACCTCAATCTCTAACTCTTGATGTCTTCAGACTCCCCTTTCAATAAGCTGAGATCGCAGTCTAAATTAGCTCATGTTCCAAGATCGTGTCCTGGCTCTCATTTAGCTTAGGTATCGGAACCTGGCTATCCTGCACATTCTCTACCCAGAAATAAATTTCACAAATTTTCAATTTGACAAATTTAAACTCTGCTTACCACATATATAAACAATTTTCCAACAAACACTCTTATTTTGAGGTAGAACTATATATAATAATTTTCATTTCAAAAACATCTTTCAAATCAACAGACTCTCCCAACCCTATTGTTCATCATGTTTAGCACTTGGAATTTTGAAAATCAGTTCTCCAACAACAGTTGTCGAAAATCTTTTTGATTTTTCAAAAATTTATGCTAAAACACACTGAAAATCTTTTTGAATTTTGAATAATATGAAATGCAGTAAAGAAATATTTACAAACAATTTTTTTTTGTGAGCTTATGTAAGAGGATCATATCAGTTTATGAGACCAATCACTAGCACCGTTGAGCTTTAAACACTTTAAGTTCTAAACGATTCACTTAGATTGTCAGTATACTGATCCACTTAAATTTTCACACAAAGTTCAACTGTTTCGAGATACAAGATTAATGTTTTAGAGACTTGAACTTATTCGCGTGTCCCACCTCAGAATATACTCCCGTATCCAGACTCCTATATTCAGTCTTACAGGTGAATGTACACTAGTGATATCTGTAAGGGCTTAATTGCGAGACCATGAGAGCTCAGGCTATTGCTTCTGCAAAATCAGAGAGATGATGGTTCGCTTTTCGGTGGGTTCCCTTTAGAGAATCTTTTTTACGACAGCGCATGATTAACATTTTTCAATGTTTCATCACTTTTTTATGCTGAGGGCGGGCATTAAGATTAAATCAATGCAAAGTATTATACTAGGACTAGGCTATTGCTTCCGCAAAATCAGAAGTCCAGGTATAATACCCCAGATATCACCACGCACAAAGACCTAGTATGTCAGAAATAGAAAGCCCTTCAAACACGATTTCAGGGGTTACCTATATATCCGAGAGATGTTCTCCATGAAATAAGCAAGTATGAAATTTAGGTTTATATCTCGAACACAATCTACCAAGCGTGTAAAAACCTACTGGCATATCATCAGTGAGACCGTTTATCACATTTTATCTTTCCAATTCTTTAGCATGCTGTGATAGTCCACTGATGTACTATCATTTCCTTTTTTTCTCAACAAAACTCATTTTGAATTTTATCATGTTTTTGCCTTTTTCAAATTTTCTAATGTTTTTGGATTTTCTGAAAATTTCTTACTCCCCCTAAAAATCAAAATCATTAAAAAAAATTTGAAAACAAACTGTACAAGTAAAAATGACAACTGTTGTGAAATGCTTCAAATCGCCATCCACTTGGCATAAACAATCAGAACTCCCCCTGACAACAAACTATTTTCCCATTATGATTTCAAAACACTTAAGTTTGTTTTAATCAAATGGTTTTTCCGGAAAATTAGTTTTGTTGATTTCACTTGTAAAAACACGGATAAAATCGTCACTTTGTTCCTTTCTTTCAACCACTTGAACGAAAGTTAACTCAAGTTCAATTTAATGACCTTGATTAACCACTTGTAGGTGAAAACCCTCTTCAACCACTTGTAAAATGAAATATAAAAATTTCAAGAAAAACTACCACTTGTAGGTCGAAATCACATAAATGAATTTCTCAAGAAAGATGCCAATTCCTACTCCACAATTACCAACCTGGAAGTTCCGGCAAGTCATACTTTTCACATATGAAAAACAAACATCCAAGCCTGACCAAACTTGGATGTGACCTTGTCAGATTCACTTGGGGTTTCAAAATTTCTTTTTTCTTCATAAAACTCTTTCACCCCTTTTACCTTCCCATCGACCATTTTCCCAAAAATATGTTTCACTTTTCCATTAAAAGCTTTTTCAACATCAAATTGTTTCTTTTCAGAATAGAATTGATTCGAAATTTCCGCTTTACCAACCTTTTGTTTAAAATTTTCAACCCGCAATGGTGGAAAGTTTACATCATCTATTGGCGGTACTGATGTTTCTATTTTTAGCTCAACTTGTGGCTCTTCTGACTTTGACGAGTCAGGTTCATCGCCAGATTTCACATCAGATTTCTTAATAACCCACTTTTGGTTGTCAAGATTTACTCTTCTCTTGTAAAACCTTTTCGAACATTCACCAACTTCATATATTGAGTTGTTAAACACTTTGAACTTTTCAGTTGGTGGCTCGGTTTTATCAACAATCTTTTCTTTGAGTTTAGAAACAACTTCCTGTTTTGTGTTGGTTGCCTTTGGACAGTTTCAGGCAATGTGACCAACTTCTTGACATCGGTAACAGGTTCTTGTCTCTTTCTTTGATAAACTCTATTCTTCTCAAACTTTTGTTTTTCTGCAAAGAACTCTTTGTTTGATTGCTACCAGAATGAGCTCTTTTCTTCTTCCTCCGAACTTGCTCCTGAAATAAATACAGTTTTTGATTTATAAGTTTTTTCATTTTTATAATTTTTCGGTGGAATAAAACCAAGACCTTTCTTTTTGAAATTACCGTTATGGTTTGGTTTCTTTCGATAACCTGAACCAGAACTGTAACCCTTTTTCTTGTTTAAACGTTGTTGAACTCTTGAGGTGTAAGGTTTAGGTTTTTCGGAAAGATTTTCATCTTTTATTTCAGAAATATTAATTTCTGTTAGTTTGAAAACCTTTTTATCATTTCTGGTTTAACACCTCTTATTGGAAATTCCTCATCAGAATATAATTTGTCAGAACCATTCAAAGTATATGCCACTTTGATTGATTCGTCATTCAAATTAGATTTTGATAACAGGAATTCTTTATTGTAAATCCTTTTAACTGACGACTTTGAACTGTCAACTGATGATGAACTCGAACTCCCGGATTCGGACTTTGACTCTGACTCCTCATCTTTATCCAACACCTGATCGACCACTTTCTTTATTAACTCAGACTCATGATCAGTGTCAGACGATGTAAACGTGACATCAATATTGTCTGGTAAATCATCAGTTGTTTCGGACTTTAACTTTATATTGACTACCTTTTTTACTTGTTCCTCATTTGGTTTTCTGGGAGAATAACCTTCCCAGATCGGAGGCGGACAATTGTTATAATTTGCACTTTGTTTCTTACCAGTATCCTTCTCTTTCGATTCCTTTTCTTGAAAGGCTTCAAAACCTGCAACAGTTGGATAAATTCTATCAATCAAATAATCAGAACTTGAATAACTTTGCAGCAATCGTCTTATTCTTTCATTCTCTATCTTTTCTGTTTCCAACTCTTGCTTCAACTTTGCACACTCTTCAATATAGTGATTGATAGCCTTCTGCTTAGACATCATTACTGCATTCATCATGGTTAAGGCATCTTCTCTTTCTGAATTTGTCTTTTGCAGACTATTCACCGTTCTGTTCAAAACATCATATGATTCTTTCACATAATTGACATCAAACAATAATTTCTCTTTCATCTTTTCAAGCTCGCTATACTTCTCATCCTTTTCTTCACATTGTTTGAAGGACTCTAAACATTTTAGGCACGGTTTTGTAATTTCAACAATTTTTTCAACTTCGACAATCTTTTCAACTTCGACTATCTTTTCAATTTCAACCACCTTCTCAGAAATTTTAACTTCTTCAACCTGTTCGGACTTCTTTTCCTGAACAACATTCTCGCATTTTATCTTTTTCTGTTCTTTTCCTGCTCGTCTCTACTTCAGCTTCTCCAATCTATCTGCAAAATAAAACTGAAAACTTTCAAGAGATAATGAAGTTTTCCAATATTTATTTGTGTTTCTTCTTCATCATCACTGCTATCAGATGATGATTGATAAAAAAACTGTTGTATTTTCTGAACTATCATCTGAAGAAACAAACTATCCATTTTGAATTTTCTCACTGTTGTCAAACACACTCATCCATTCTATCATCAAATCTGGTTCTTGAACTATTTGTGCAATGAATGCTCCAAGCTTTGTATCAGGTGGAACGTATTTATCCCAGCTAAAACCTTCTACTACCTTTTCATCATCTTGATCTATTATACCATAATAAGCTCTCTTTGTTGACTCTTCGATTGCTTTCTTCTTTCCATCTACAATTGCTTTTGATGATGATGGTGATTGAGCAACTTATTGATATATAGCTTTCCGATAATAATCATTATTTCCGAATGGATTCTGTGCTCCACCAGCTTCTCGATTTGTACATTCCCTCTTGAAATGTCCCTTTTCCTTGCATCGAAAACAAGTAACTTTAGATTTATCAAATCCTAGAGTAGAAACATTAGCATCAAGGAAATCATCTCTTCCTGTAATCATCTTAAATTTCTCAGCTCTCCTTAAAACACTTGCTAAACACCACTTAATATCCATAAGTTCCATTTCTTCTGCATCGATCTGATCGTAATCCTCTTTTGTCAGCATAGGATTTCCGATCCTTCCAGCAACCAAACCCTCATATGATTCTAACACTGTAGCTAGTAATGCTATATGACCTTTAACGACCTCTTCAGAGAAACTTTGACTATTCTGAAGATGCAATGCGATGTTGCAGTGTAACACATGACCTTTATTGCTGTTTGAGCTTTGGAACTGATGACTTGAGGTTGAAACATTTGGACTAACACTTGGATATGAAGAAAAACCACTGTTGCTATTTGAACTTTGATTGATTGATCCAGATGAGTTTTCTGCACTAAAAGCGGTTTGGATCTTTGGACTTGCTTCAACATCCTGAACATTCCCTTTATAATACATCTTGATGTCTTGTTGACCACTTGGACTATTCATTCTAGCAATCTTCTGCTGTTCAAGATCCTGTCCTTCAATCTTTTCAATAAACTGAGAAATTGTCAACTTATCATATTCTCTAGTTTTCTTTAAGATCATCAAATATGTACCCCATTCTTTCTGAGGTAAAGCATCAGCTAATTTGTCAACCCATTCTTCTCGATCTTTGTTGATATCCAAAAGAGACATTGATCTCACTAAATGACAATATCTTTCGATCAGTTTCTTTGAAGTTTCACCCGGCAAACTCGTAAACAAATCAAATTGTTTCTTTAACAATGATTTCTTACTCCTGATCATCTTCTCACTTCCCTCAAACTTAATTCGAAGTGCTTCCTAAATTGAACGTGAAGTATTATCATGTTGAAGTAATATGAAGATGTCTTCTTTCACAGCTTGCTGGAGTAGACTAATCATCATCTTTTCTACTTTGTACATGTCTCGTTCTTTGTCCGACAACTCAGAAATAGTTTCGACAACTCCCATATCTGTACGAGGTTTAACATACTTTTTCTCAATACACTCCCAAGATCTCAGATGATTTGCTTGAACCCAATTTTCAAATCTATCTTTCCAACCATAATATTCCTCAATGCCCATTAGCTTCGGGGGCTTTTGCAAAGTTCCTGTTTCATTTTCCAGGTTCATGCTCTGAGCAATGGTAGCAGGAGTACTCGGGGCAGTAGCGAACGCGTTATAAAATTCCTCTTCCATGTTTCGGTAGCAAGTTTTCACAAAATCAGCTTTGAAGCGAAATGACACAATTCACACGAAATGAATTTGATGCGGAATAGACCTCTTCACACGAAATAACCTTTACAAACGAAATGAATTCTTTGGTACGAAAAGAGTGATTTCGTACGAAATGAAAAACTTCTTCAAGAGAAATGCCCTGTTCAAGCGAAATGATCTGCAAGATGACTCCATACGAAATGACTCACATGAAATGAACTGTTTCATGCGAAATGAACTAAATCTCAAGCGAAATAAACCACAAATGTGATTTCGTGCGAAATGGTGCTGATGTCATACTTTCGATCTGATTTTTGTCCAATTGATCAAGTTTCAGGTTGAATTTCGATCCAATTCTTTCAAGGCTTTGTTAAAACAATGTTTCGCTTATAATGTGAGAAAATCAAGCCATTTTAACCGTAAAAACTTGTTTATTTTTAAAAAGAAGGTGTAGAAGTCAGAAATTTAATGAAATCAAGCTGAATTCGGTAAGAACTCCTCCTCCTGAGCTCTGATACCAATTGTAGGATCGTTTGCACGACCAAAACGAGTCGTTCAGAAGAGTTCTTGTCAATACGAGAGGCAGAAACTAACGTATCAACTTAGAAACATCTTGATATACACTTTAATTGTCTTTTTGATTGATATAACAACGTTTTACAGCGAGTAGACACTTCAGCAGCACTTCAGCAACACTTCGGCTCTGGAATCAGAAAGTTACAAATGAAATTGACAAGGCAAGTATTTATAGGCATAGTCATTTCGCACGGAATCAACTCATGCGAAATGATCATTTCGTACGAAATGGTTTCAAACCATTTCGTGCGAAATGGCTAGCTGTCATTTTGTACGAAATAGATATCTCATTTCGTGTGAAATGGCCTCAATCTATATTTTCCCGGTTTTTCTCGTATAACGTGCCCTGATCTATCTATCTAGTAACAAGACTCGATACAAGACGAAGTCGACAGACATATGCACCAACACACATGACCAGATTTAACCGAAAAATCTAACTAGGTTTGGGCTAAAGGAAATAACGTGCAAGATTTTGAAACATTAAGAACAAAACTTGTCAACTTTTGCGCTAAATGACAGCGCCTGCAATTTAGTGTAAACATAAAGGACAAAACTTGTAATTTACTCATGATTAATTTACGGTGGAGGTATCCATACATCCCCCCAAAAGTATCCACACATCCCCTAACCCTATACGCCCCTCATTGCCCAATACGCCTCAAACTGGCCCCACCAAACTGGCCCCACGGTGGGCGCCAAATTGTTTTGGTCAAAAATTACCGAAGCAATTAAGTGATCAAATTAGTTAAGTGAGGTAGTGTGCTAGAAACGAGTGTCGAAAATATGTTAATCAAATTACTTGCAAAAACAGTTTCAGGATACGGCTCAGGATATAGAGTTGTATTTGTGATCAAACAATGAGCAAAAATGTAAAGGGTGACACGAGATGTACGAGGAAAGCCCTTGATCAATCTAGATCGCCGGCACAAAACCTCGGGAGCTGACAATCGCAGCTGCCTTGTTCTTCTATTACTTCGAATATCAGGATACAGTGCAGGATGTGATGCGGATCAACTAGGTGTTACAATGTAATTCGAGTACAAGTGTTTGTGTATAGTGATTGCTAGTAGCGAGAGAGTAGAAATGTAAGTGAAAAGTGTGTGAAAAAATTGTGTGCCTTAATCCGATCCGCCCCATCTATTTATAGTAAAAGAAATTCAACAAACTACCCTATTAAACCGGGATTCGGCGGATATTCCCTACTTGAACGTTGTAGACCTGGTCCTTCGGGTTCAATGTCTCTCATGTAACTGGTTTGCCCGAGTCTTAAGGAGAAGAGGTCCATTCGACCGTTAGTGACCCACAGCTTCTAACCTGCACGTGATTAGTTTAGCTAATACCAGGATATCGCACCAGGATGTTACCAATATCCTGATTCGGTATCTTGATCACAAGTAAATAATCAAAAGTAGAATATTAGTCAGGATATATATATGCTCAGAAAATGACCCATTACAATTGTCCCCAAATATATCTGTTGGTATACCAATCCAACGGATATATTTCAAAAACCCTATCTCGCGAATCAAGGCAATTAAATCGAGATGACGGTCAAGATTACACCATACAACTTCCAACGCGCTTTTAACTCGATGGACATCTACAACACTCCTATATCTTCTCTCTTCTTGTTTGAAAAACAGATATCATCAACGGAGTCTCCAGGTAATTCCTTACTTCTTATTCATTTCCTGTCAATCTATTTTCCTTTACTTGCAATGGCTACTAGAACTTTTTCTCAAAACGGCGAATCATCTGAGACCTTCATCCAGCAAAATCTTCTTAAAAATCCCGAGAAGGAGATCTGTGCTTTTGATAACGCGGACATTGCAGCATTGAGAGCTTCCGGTGCTTTCCCCGATGGCACGGTCTTCAGACCGTTTGATCGATCAATTCGATTGGACGTTTCTTCTGCTGATTGGGTCTGCTTCCCGGCATACCCTTTCTCGCTAGGTCTTCGGTACCCCTTTCCCGAATTTATGATGCAATTCTTCCGGACTACCGGTATTCCTTTGCCCAAACCATGCCCATGGTCTGGAGGGTATTAATCGTACTCAACCAAATTAAAAACCTTCACTGTCCCGACCTTTGCATCGAAGATATGCCAATCGCTTACCACCTCTGATCCCACGGTTCCAGTCGGTTTCTGCTTTTTTCAACTTCCAGCAAACCCCTTATTCTTAAAGCCACCAAAAACGAAGATGAATGGCAACGCAAGTTCTTCTTCGTCAAACGAGACTCCATTCGTGAGGGTGCTAGTCTTCCGGTGGAGTGGTTAACCACCGGTAGGATCATGAATGTCCCCATGTACTTCTAAACTTTTATCTTGTGCAAATATTTTCTTATTTGATCTTTTCGCAGTGAATTTTAAGGAAGTAGCTCCCCCTACTGCGGAATCAGAAAAAAGAATCAAAGCAGTTTACCAATTACCTACAAGTGACAGGAGTTTTACCACACATATCCCGAGTTCCACTCAATATTCATCATCCGAAATGTCTGGTAAGAGTTACTTTTGAAATGACTAATTATTGTAATATAAAGAGTAATAAGGGTGGAGGACTTTTCCCTTTATGCAACACCAGCCAAGATCCCTGAGGTTTCCGACCTTGAAGAGCTGGACAGTTATTCAGATCAGGTCTAGATTAAGAAGGAACCTAGTACCAAGGCCACGGCCTCATCCAAGCCCAGCATTTCCAAGGCCATCATAATTCCCAAACCTTCGCCAGCTACTAAGCCCCGGAGCTCAAGTTCCCGTAAAAGGAAAGAGCCTGATTCTCCTGTTATCTCTGATACATTCCCCTATGAAAATCACGGGTTCATTGAGGCAAGAGGATTCATGACTTCTTTTCTTAACCAGGTTAATATCCTCGAGCCATATCCTGCACCTTATACCGCTTGTTAGGGGTGGATTTCTAAATAATCAGTGATCCTTATTTGCTGTTGGATTTAGTGATCCTCAACTCTGTCTGAAGTAGTGATCCTCAGAAGTGTTATAGGATCAGGATCATGGATCACTATAAGGATCCCAGTACTAACGGTTGTCTACTTTGAACTCGTGAATGTTTTGCAGGAAGTTCAACTCGGACTTAGTCTTGGCGACATTCCAGGAGAATATTCCCAGACTATCCCGCACGTGCTTGGCCAAAAATGGACGTTGTGGATAACGTGGGAGCTTGGCACAAAAGTCGGATAGTTAGTTTTAGTAGTTAATTTCTATTTTAAAAGGGGTAACGAGCTAGTAGAAAAACACTTAGTCATTTTTCATCTACACACTCTCATATACTCACACACTTGAAGCTTTCGACGAACATACATTCATTTTCACTCACTTTTACACATTTCAATATAGTGATCCTTGTACCTAGCTCGTTACTATCCGAAGTTGTAAACATTTATTCATTTATTTGAGCTTGGTGATCGGTAGTTTCCATCACCCGGGGTTTTTTGTGCCGGAGATCAACTCCTGATCAAGGGCTTTTTCCCCGTATAAATCCTTGTGTCATTTGTGCAATTTACATTGAAGTGATCCTTGTTATTGTTCTACACTATTAGCATCATACCCCGTAACAAAGAGTTTGGTTGCAATATCCTCATCAGATTTTTTGACCAAAACAGTTTGGCGCCCACCGTGGGGCAATTGGTGCTTTATCCTTAGAAAAATACGCATTTCTGTGCTCATTTCGGTTCACTACAACCAAGCGAATGGCTTCCTCAGCGAAGAATGCTTCAAATTTGATGCCCTCATTCACTTCTTCACAAGGCGTTCCCCCTTTGCCTCCACCACCTTCTGGATCCCAGAAGAATGCTGAGAATGATGCGAAGAAACCAACTCCCATTTTCTCAAAACCTCCAACTTCTTCTGCTTCTTACACTCCCACTACTAGTGACATGTTTACTTTGATTTTGTAGATGAAGGATCATATACAACAACAGGATAAGACCAATGAAAGGATTCTTAAAGAAATCAGAGATCTCAAGAAACAAAAGAAAACGGCAGAGGATCATTCCCCACTGATGCCCAGATCTTTGAATTTTGATACTCCGGTGATTACTTCTCAGCCATTAGCGGTTCCAGATGTTCAATATGTGGGTGGACCAAAAGGAGTGCACTATGGAACAACAACAATGACCCAGGCATCAGGTTCATATTTCCAGCCAGCAGGATCCTATCCTCAGCATATGGGATCCCTCACGAATTCGGGAGGATATTCAGGAATGCAGCAGATTCAAGGATCCTCCTTTGTTCCAGGATCATCCCAAGTTCAAGGATCCTCCTTTGTTCCAGGATCATCCCAGGTTCAAGGATCCTCCTTCGTTCCAGGATCATCCCAGGTTCAAGGATCCTCCTTTGTTCCAGGATCATCCCAGGTTCAAGGATCCTCCTTTGTTCCAGGATCATCCCAGGTTCAAGGATCCTCCTTCGTTCCAGGATCATCCCAGGTTCAAGGATCCTCCTTTGTTCCAGGATCGTCCCAGTCTCAGGGATCCTTCCAGATGCTAGGATCCTTGAGGAGTTTGCAAACAGGAAGTTCAGATGTCCATCAGGGAGATTTTATTCCAATGCAGACCAATGCTTCTACTGGTCCCTCGATCATTCCAGAGCCCCAACAATATGGATTAACATCCAATCTTCCTAATCTGAATCCAATGGGAGGTAACACTTTTAATAATTCTTATACTACTAACCATGGTCTTATGCAGGATCCAGGTATCAATCATGCCATGGCCAGAGAATTGCAAAAGCTAAAGGATATGATATCAAGTGTTCCAGGAGTGGTCAAACCTATCCCAGAGATTGCAGATGGGAGCCACAAGATATCTCGTTTTGCACCACCAATCTGTGATGCAGAGATACCCAAGAGGTTCCATGTGCCAACAATGAAGCTATATGATGGCTCGACGGATCCTGAAGAACACATAGCACAATACAGGGAGAGGATGGAGATCAATCCAATCCCAGAAAGGTTAAAGGAAGCATGCCTGTGCAAGGGATTCGGATCCACTCTTACTGGATCAGCTCTCAAATGGCTGCTAAGTCTTCCTCCCTATTCTATTACCTCATTTGCTAATCTAGTTAACCTATTTAATAATCAGTTTTCTTGTAGTAGAAAATTTGAACGATTAACTAGTGATTTGTATAGGGTAACTCAGGGTCATAATGAATCATTAAGGGATTACATTACCAAATTCAGTAAAGAATCCTTAGACATTCCCAACTTGGATATAGCCACGGCTGTTGAGGCCTTTAAAATGGGATTGCTTAGGGATTCATCGTTCTATGATGATCTTGTTATGACACCTTGCAGGAACTTAGATGAGGTAAGAACCCGGGCACTTAGGTTTATTCGGCTAGAGGATGACAAGAGGATCCAGGAGAGGTTAGCAGGATCCTCAAAGCAAGATAAGCAAGGATCCTCATTCAGGAACAACAAGTTCAGATCCTACAACAGATCTGATAACCAGAATGTGCATGCTATTGATCAAGAAGAGGACGATGAGGATTATCCTCCAATTTCTGAATATTGTTTTTGTGTTGATAACAATGAACTAATCCTTGCGATGCAGAACCTAGGTGATAAAGCTAGATGGCCGAGAAAAAATGATAGGCCAGCTGCAACTAAGGATAAATCAAAGTGGTATGCATACCATGAAGATTTTGGGCATCTCACAGAAGAATGCATTGCACTGAGAAAGGAAATTGGATACTTGTTGAGCAAGGGGCATCTAAAGGAATTGTTGGGAAGAAAAAAGTCAAGGACTCAGGATCCTGAAAGGATCCCTGAGAAGGCTCCAGCCCCTCCAGCAGATGCACAAGTGATAAACTTTATTTCTGGAGGATCAGACATTTGCGGCACATCCTTCTCAGCAGCTAAAAGGCATGCAAAGGAAACTAAAATGGATAATGGAGAAAGACCTGTTCGAACATCAAGTGTCTCCGAAGGAAAAGTCATAACCTTTGATGAGGATGATCGTGTTGATATCTAGGATCCTCATCATGATGGTTTAGTTATTACTCTTTTCATTTCTAACCATTTTGTCCGCAGGATCCTTATAGACGGAGGAAGCTCAGTAAACATTATCCAGCTTGATGTTCTAAAGAAGATGGGAATTCCTGAATCAGATATCATACCAAGATCCTCCGTGCTCGTGGGATTTAGTGGCGAAACTAAGAATACCCTGGGGGACATTAAACTCCCAATATATATCGAAGGCCTACATTCTTATCAAAATTTTGTGTTATTGACTGTTTATCTTGTTGTAATGTTATCCTTGGCAGGCCCTGGATACACGATATGAAGGCAGTCCCATCTACCTACCATCAATGTGTGAAGCTCCCTAGTCCTTGGGGAATAGTGAAGATTGATAGTGATCAGCAGGAGGCTAAGAATTGCTACACTTCATCGATGAAACCAGCCTCGAAGTCAAGGGAGCAATAGCAATCAAGGTATCCTCCAAGGGATGTCTTGGAGGCAAGAGAGCAGGATGTGGTAGAAATCCTCATGGATCCCGATGGTCCTGAATCCAAAATCTATATCGGATCAGGGATCCTTGGCGAAATGAAAGAAGACCTCGTATCCTTCCTCAAAAGGAGAAAGACTACCTTTGCATGGAAACACGAAGACATGACTGGTATATCCAAAGATGTGATCACTCACAAACTCGGCATCGACAGATCCTTCAAACCAATCCATCAAAGGAGAAGAAAGTTTGCACCGGAAAGGAATGCCATTATCCAGGAAGAGGTAAAGAAATTGCTCCGGGCAGGTATGATTAGAGAGGTCAAGTATCCAAGATGGTTGGCCAATGTGGTTGTTGTTCAAAAGAAAAACGAAAAGTGGAGGGTATGTGTCGATTTTACCGATTTAAATAAGGCATGTCCCAAGGATCCTTTCCCATTACCCCACATTGACTCCATGGTGGATGCAACCGCGGGTCATGAACTGTTAACTTTTATGGATGCTTCATTTGGATTTCAACAAATCCAAATGGAACCATTCGATCAAGAGGATACAGCCTTCATGACTCCAACTGGTATATACTGCTATATTGCTATGCCGTTCAGATTAAGAAATGCAGGTGCAACATATCAAAGGCTGGTGAATATGATGTTCAAGGATCAGATTGGACAAACTATGGAGGTTTACATAGATGATATGGTGGTGAAATCCTTAAAAGCTGAGGATCACCTAAGAGACTTGGAGGAAGCATTCGATATCCTTGACAAATATAACATGAAACTTAATCCTTCAAAATGTCACTTTGGTGTTAAAGCAGGTAAATTCTTAGGATATATGGTGACAAAGAGAGGCATTGAAGCTAGCCCGGAACAAATCAAAGCAATAGTGAACATCAAATCTCCGGCCAATGCTAAGGATGTTCAAAGGCTAACAGGCAGGATAGCAGCTTTGAACAGATTTATATCCAAATCCTCAGAGAAGTGCAAAGAATTCTATGATATCCTAAGGAAGAACAAGAAATTTGAGTGGACTGAGAAGCATGAAAATGCTTTAAGAGCCCTCAAAGATTACCTATCCTCAGCCCCGGCTTTGATGAAACCAGAAAAAGGCGATGTGCTATCCTTGTATCTCGCAGTATCCTCAAAAGCAGTAAGTGCGGTCCTTGTTAAGGATCATGAAGGTACACAACATCCTGTCTATTATGTAAGTAAGAGTTTACTTGATGCCGAATCCAGGTATTCACACCTTGAAAAGCTTATTCTTGCATTAATAATGGCATCTACTAAGCTAAGACATTATTTTGAAACTCATGTTATTGTTGTTAAAACTAATTTTCCAATTAAGAATGTCCTCAGGAAACCAGAGATGTCAGGAAGGATAGCTAAATGGGCAGTGAAGCTGAGTGCATATGATATAAGATATGAGCCTAGGACAGCCATCAAATCCCAAGCATTAGCTGACTTTGTGGCTGATTTCAGTAGTGATTTACAAGAAGAAGCTGAGCTAGAAGTCCAGCAGCTAGAAGAGACCAAGGATCCTTGGATACTCTATACTGATGGATCCTCAAATGTCAAAGGCACAGGGCTTGGAATACTACTAAAATCTCCACAGGGGGACATAATACCCCACTCTATAGCTTGTGAGTTCCAAACCACTAACAATGAGGCTGAATATGAAGCCTTAATTACTGGTTTGCAAATTGCAAAGCATATGGAGATCAGGTATCTTGAGGTACACGTAGATTCATTATTAATTACAAACCACTTTAATGGATCCTATGCTATTAAAGGTGAAAAGCTAACCAAATATTTAGAGATAGTCAAAAGTTTGGCACTCTCTTTTGTTTCCTTTAGTTTGACGCAAGTACCAAGGGAAGAAAATACAGAAGCTGATGCATTGGCTAACTTAGGATCATCCTTGAAGATCCCGGAGGATATCAAGATCCCTATTATCCATATCCTGACCCTGGCTATCGAGGATCACGAGGCTATGGAGATAGGAAATGATTCTGCAATTATCCCTTGTGAGGATACTCAATCCCATTCAGGATCAGGATCATGGATCTCACCAATTATGAGATACTTACAACATGGAGAGATTCCTACAGGAGAAAACCCTAGGGCTTTCAAATCTAAGGTATCTCAATTTACAATTTTAAATAATATGTTGTATAGACGATCTCTTGCAGGACCATACTTGAGATGCATTGAGGATCCTGAAATCCAAGAAGTTTTAAAAGACTTCCATGAAGGAGATTGTGGAAACCACACTGGGGGCAGGGCATTATTCTCAAGGATCCTGAGGACAGGATACTACTGGCCAACCATGAAGAGAGATGCTGTGGAGTATGCTAAGAGATGTGATCCTTGTCAGAGACACAGCAATATCCTTCATCAACCTGCCGAATTATTGCATCCTATATCCTCCTCTTGGCCATTTATGAGATGGGGTATGGATATAGTTGGTAAGCTCCCTAAGGCACCTGGTGGAAAAGTATTCATGCTTGCTATGACTGATTACTTCTCCAAGTGGATAGAGGCTGAAGCTTTTGCCCAAGTCAGAGAAAAGGAAGTTATATCCTTTATTAAAAGAAATATTATAACTAGATTTGGAATTCCTTCTGAAATTATATGTGATAATGGTTCCCAATTTATTGGGGGCAGAACCACTAACTTTTGTGACAGTTGGGGGATTAAGATGATAACATCAACACCAGTCCACCCACAAGCTAATGGTCAAGCAGAATCATCCAACAAGATCATCATCAACAACTTGAAGAAGAAGCTTGGATCCAAGAAAGGGAAATGGGCAGAAGAACTACCTTATGTGCTCTGGGCTGATAGGACAACCCCTAAGAATGCTACTGGTCAAACGCCATTCTCTTTGGTATTTGGAGCAGAATCAGTGATCCTTACAGAAATGGTGGTTCCAACTGCTAGAACAAGTACCCGTGATCCTGAGGAGAATGATGAGAACTTGGTTCAAGACCTGGATTATTGCTTTCAATTCTATATACTTTTAATATGTCGCCAAGCAAAGGAGCCGTAATGGAAATCCTCCCCATCCGAAGCCGAGGAATGCGGAGCCTTGTACTGCGACTAGGATAAACGTGCAACTGAGGAGAAAACATTCAGAAATATAATGAAGAAGAAACTCCTTTTGCTGAAGTTCGTTTCCTTAGTAAGTCCTTGTAAGGGCATACTTATTTTTTTCAGTCCCTTCATGGATAACATTATTCCTTTCAAGTCCCGTTTAGGGCAATTCTGTATCTCTTTTATATCATTGTATATGAATAGAAAATATGATTTAAATAACATTCCTTTTATAAGATCTACCATTATTATAAAATGGCAAGAATCTAAAATGGGACAGGGCCTAGCTCACGTGTCATTTTAAGACAGGGCCAAGATGGTAATTTCTCAATTAGATTCAGATCCTTATTAACATCTCAATTTAGGATTGTTCTGCGTTAATTATTAAAAAGAATCTTAAAGGTAAAACCTAGCCTATATGTCATTTCAGACAAGGCCAAGATGGTAGAACCTATTCAAAAGATCCAGATCCTTGTTAACATCTGAAAACGTGTTAACACTCCCGACAACAGTGATGTGATAAAATCACACTTGTCATCTTCATATTGAATTTTTTTTTCCAAACCCCTTATTTAGCGTAAATGATCAATAGAAATCATGGCTAATAAACGTCGAATGTGATGTACACATCAAAACATCCACTTGGGATGTATACCTACGGGCAAGGATGTATGCATGAAAAAGATAGTTGTTATTTCATAAACTTCCTGCCAAAAGGCAATGAACTATGAAATTTTTCCGATCCAAAGGAATCATTGATTATGTTTTAAAATTTCCTTAGTGACAAGGCCTCTGTGCCATCAAAAAGTCCTTTGGAATAAGCCTTGTGCTGTATATAAAATGTCGGTACGACATTGACAGTCGTGATTTATGTCCCCTATCTAATAAATATGAAGGATTATATCTTGTTTAAACGCCAAAGATGGTTTATTTAAAAACCTATGCAAAACATAGTCAAATCAATTTAATACTATCTATTTGCCTATATGGTTGACTTACACCATGGCTATTTAATCATCAAGTTCGATAAATCAGCAAAATTATTACTACATGGTTTGTAGCCTTCAAAGCTTCACCATAGCTGACCCATCTGAAGCTCACAATCATCCAATTGGTCAGAATAATAATGCAAGACTGAACTTAACAGGCTAAACTGATTGTCCGATAAGACAACGGCAGTGGTGGTCCTTGACTCCCTGTCTGAAAATGATGGACTATGTCCAAACATAATAGTTTATATGATCAATGCGATCGTAACTAATATCGTCTAAAATGATGATCATGTTAATTAGCGTCCCTTAGCGAGGAAATACCTGCGGGTTATACTCTATTCTATCAGAAGTAAGACAAAGTTAGGGGTGGTCTTTAGGATCCCCTGTTCAAAGTGGTGGGTTATACCCAACCCTAACAGCCTATATGATCAGTGCAATCGTAACTAAAATCGTCTGATACGATGATCATATTGTCTTATAGGATATTTGCAGTACAGTCTTAAGTCTTCCTATCTTCGTAGTAAGATCTCAAGAAGTACTCTCCGACTCGATGGTTGTGATTATATGTATCTTGACGGTGATTTAGGTAACGAAATTAGAGTAATACAATAAACGCATGGTGGATACGCCACTGATACTTCCTATATATAAGTGTGTTTATTGTATTACCCTTCGTGGCATTATCCTGAATCACCGATAGGGTCTATATCGCCTACGGGTTTTATATCATATTGTCCATTAGAGACATTATTAAATATAACCGTTATGGTACATCGTCGGAGGTAATGGGCAATGCCTAAGCCTTATAGTTTCTAAGATCGATAAGATCATGACTAATATACTCAATGACGATGATTATATATATATATATATACACATATATGTAAGCATCCGCTAATGATGTCCTATATTTTACCTAGGTGGCGAAATGAATCGTCTTTCAAGACGATGACAGTTGTAGTCTATGACTCCCTGTTCAACGGTGAAAAACTAGGTTCAAATCTTAAAACCCTAATCTAATAAGGTTGCGGCTTATAAACTAATGTCCTCCGCAACAGGAGTTGGTTACCATACCTTATAACGTCCTCGGCGACAAGGCCTTCGTGTCATATGATTAGTTATGTCCTTCCTGACGGACAAAATGTTTTATATTTTAGGAAACCATTATGGCAAGCCTTCGAGCTATCTGAAATCATCTACATACCGAAGACAGTTGGGACATGTTGATCCCCTGTCAAAAGGGTAATGGACTCGGTCCAAACCCTAAAGGCCATTAATGATCCTTTTGTGACTTAGGCTGAATATAATTGGTGTACAATCAAACAACACCCCTTAGGAATGTTCATGCCCTATTAGCTTATATGGTTTAATAATACCATGGTTAATGTATGATAAGTCATCAGGACGATGACTAGCTGTTGAGATGCACCCAATTAATTGTTACATTTGGTATTTAATACCAAAGATTCGAGTATGGAAAACTCAGAGGAGACAAACAACAGTTGCGATGTTGGAGATGCGACAAATGTTAATGGTGCATCCAATATGAACCTCAATGTTAATAAAGTTAATCTACAAAACTGCAATTAACGCAGCTGTTAGAAAGGCTATGAGAAAAGTCATGAAAAAGTTTCAAAGTCTGCTTATTATAAATCCATTATGGATCTACCTCAGCTACTCACGTTTTATAGATTAAGAAATAACCAGTCAAAGCTGAGACTGCCCTAAAATTTGTCAAAGATCATGCAGCTAAGTGTAAAAGGTTTAAGAATGGAGGCGTATAACCCTCTTGATGGATGATTAGAGGCAGTTCACATTAATAAAGACACTAGATAAATCCCTTATTGTGATTTTATTGTTAAGAGTTACGTTTGGTTTCAAATACCGCTAAGTCTCTCAAAAAACCATAAGCTTAGCAAACTTTTAGAAACTGTTCCGTAAGAACCCCAGATGTTAAGTGTAAGGTAAAACTTACAGGTGAAATCATAAGAACCATTTCTTCTGTTCCTGTCAAAAAAAAAAAAAAAAAAAAAAACCTTCAGTCGTAAAATTTTAGAAGTATCCTCTCTCTAAAAAGAAGTGCGTCAGCATAAGTAGTTGATATCTCTTTGATCTCCATCGATTCCGAATACCCGATGGTATGATAAAAGCGTCATATGAGGATTGGTGTATCTTAGTAAGTTCCATAGATTGCTTCCATGCCTGATCAGTATGGAGGTTTAATGCATGGGACCACAAAGATATCCCGATGGTCATATGGAACTAAAGTCAACTAATGGTATTCAAAGAAGATGTCCAGAATGGAATTGTCCAAGTAAATGTCTTCGATTAAAGAATTCATGGACTCATAACATAAATGTGTCACTTATCTGACGCAGAATATGATTGATGAACTGAAGCCCGAGATTTGGAAAATCTCTGTAACCTCCTTGTGTCTTGATTATCTTCTCCTAGGATTACCCTGTTTACCTCCTGAGAGGCAAGTAGAGTTAAGACTTATATCTCATTTAGGACTGTATTATTATGAAATCTCCAAGACGGCTAGTGCCATTATTGGAAGAATCGAAACCCTAATTAAGTAAGTTTTAAAATAGAGAATTCATATAGCCTAACTCAATGTTCTGAGAATTCAGTATAGTAATTAAGAAAGACGGTTCATTTTGCTTATGCATTAATTACCGCAACCCTAATTAGGCAACAATTATAAATTGCTATCAACTGCCCAGGATCGTCGATTTGTTCAACTAGCGGCAAGGATTAGCTATTCCTTAAGATTAGTTTTAAGCAATGGTTGAAATAACCATCTCACCTTAAAATAAGCTTTTCTATAATAGTTGATATATAAGTATCAAGGCTGCTCCTTTGAAGACTTTGTATAGATGAAATGTTAAACATCTATTAGTAGACAGTAGACTGGTAAGTCCAATTATCAGGATCTGAAAGTTGCCTTGGAAAAAACGAATAAGATCAAACAAATCCATAATCATCTGTAAGTGGCCAGTATTTTGGCAGAAAATCATGGATTAATGAAAATAGCAAACCTCCTAAGTTCTTGTTAAGGAATAAGGCTTAACAAAGATATCACCCTGGAAGGGTGTGCCAATTTGTTAATTATTAGGCTAGTTGAGCTCTGAATATATAGAATCATTCGAAGGGATCGAATGTAACAAGATCAAATAGCTTATAAGCTAAAACCTATTTAAGGAGCTTGGCGGAGCATACAATGCATTATACACTAATGATTTGAGGATGTGTTTCACTAATAAGTCAAGAAGCATTATCACATATTGATATGCAGATTTATGATATGATGAGCAACCTATCCGATTAAGGATCGACAGGTTAAGAAGCTCCAAAAGGATACATGTACCAAATATAAAGGTCACTTTAGGAGCTTGGAGAGACTCCAGATATGCTATAGAAGTTAAGTCCGTCATGTGACAAAAAGTACTTCCAGCATTTTAGCAAATCTCAAGGTCGAGATTTCTTTTAAGGGGGTGAGGATGTAACACCTCGTAAAATCACGTCCAATGATGTATTGACACGTGTAATAAACCCTAATGAAGTCAAACACTGAAATTTAGGGACTAATTTTTCGAAAAATCGAAAACTTTGATTATGAAAGGACTGGAAGTGTTAACATACCTAAAATAAGTTTCTTACGATGTTTATATTCACAAATGTGCCACTTGATGAATAAGTGTAGCCGTTTGCGAAATTAATTGAAAGTTTACGCAATAAAGGGTTAAAAGCGTCAACATGTTAATTCTTACCTCTGAGTGACCTTTTAACAAACCGGGAGCCTCATAATATTTAATTATACTCTCGGGAATGCCAAATAATGGCCATTTAAGGTTTTTATGCCTATAAGTAAAGTTATGCGCAACTTTGCAAATTAGAGGGACTAAAAGTGTCAATATGTTTAATTATACCTCTGAATGACCTTTTAGCAAACCCGAAGCATCGTGATGTTTAATAATACTTCCAAGAATTCCTAATATGGATTAGATGAGGCTTCAATGCTAATAAATGATGAGATGTGCAAGTTTGCGCAATAGAGGGACCTAAATCGTCAACTTTTGAATCTACGCCTTTCGGTGACCATCTAAGCGAACGAGAGCGTAGTAACATTTAAGTATATGCCTGTAAATGATCAATATGGGCCTTGGAAAGATTGGATATCATTAAACAACATTTTTGCGCTATTTTGCGCAATTAAGGACTAATTACGTCAAACGGCAATAGTATGCCGATTCGTATGGTAACGGACATTCCGGAATATGTCCATGAGTTAAATATACCCTAATTATCCGTTGTATAGCTTATATATAGACTTAGAGGTGTTCGGTGCGCAAAAAATAAACTTTTATAGCAAGCAGGGACTAAAAGTGTCAAAAAGTGCACAAGTTTGTACTTTTGCGCATATCTTCCATTCTGAGTATACCCGGACATCCAAAAATTTATGTAAGCACTAAAATATTTTATTTTAGTGATCTCCTTAATAAAATTTCATTCGTCGCGTAATTAGGATCGTTTTTCGCGTTCGGTCGTGTTTCATCGTAATTAGACGTACAACGTAACCGTACGGCTAAACGAACCGACTTCCGGCATATTTTTGGGCGTGTTTTGTGTCCCCTATATTCAGGCGTTATTGTAGAGCCTTAAAAATGGTGTAACAGCCCTCGAATGTATCAGTTATGGCATTTAACATATTCAGGGGCTGATTTGGTCAGTTTTGAAAGTGAAATTATGTTTGAAAAACATAACAGGGACTGTTATGGTTATTTCTGGAACATGAATACACCTGATATAACATCCCAGGGACCAGATATGTCATTTCTGCAGGAAAATGGGCTGTTATATGCAGTTATATACTCACAGGGACCAAACTTGGCAACTGCCAAAGTTGTTTGCTGATCTGGACTTGTAGGCGGGCCGCGTAGCCCATACAGATCATCTACGCGGGCCGCATGGATCTGTACATCTGCAGAAACAGCTGCAGACAACCTGTTTCCTGCTATTTTTTTGTTCTAGCTGGATTCCACACTCTCAAACATCAATCTAGGGGCTGCCAACTGATTTATAAAACCAGTTTACACTTGTTGTGATCTGGTTATCTCTCCCCAACACTTGTTGATGATCCATGAGCCCTCCAAAACTATAAATAGGCCATGATTTCTCCATTTCTCATTCACATCATTCTTGCATTTGGCTCTCTCTCAAGTTCAAAAGGGTCCTGAGCAAAATGGAACCTCCTCTGAGTTAATTTCTGTCCATTAGACCCTTTGTAAGCTTTCTTAAACGCTCTTAATTCAGTTTTATTAGTTTAAATGGCCTAAAGTCAAACCGTCGTAATTAAGGTTTGACTTCATGATTAATCACAATTTGTCCAGTCAAATCTCAAATTGAAAGTACCTATGAGTTGGTAATTATGTGGGTAATAAACCCTTAAAAGGGCACCCTCTGATTCCCACTCTAACTAGGTCAATTGTCGGGTCAAAGTTAATTATAAAAAGTCAAAAAAAAGAAAATTTTCGTATAAATGCATAATTAACAATGTAAGAGCTATGGAACCTGTTTTATCACTTATATAACTTGGCAATTAATGTAAGAACATGTCTAAACATGTTCAACCCGACAATTTTCAGTTTAAGCACGGTTCAGAGCCGAAAGTCGCAAAAGTAGACTTTTGCTTTGACTTTCAGTTCTGACCCAATGTAGCATCTTTTAGAAATGCCTTAGAGCCCTTTTAGGACCAGGTTATAGATTAGTGTAACCTTCTGAGGTTATACAACTTGGTTCATTAGTTATCCGATTCATGAGCATGCTTCCGTTATATGCCTACATGTTGACTATAATGCCCTTTTGACCTTAAAACGAGATTTTTGAAAATGTGAAAAGACAAAAACCTTTATTACTGATTTACAGACTTGTCCCTAAAATTTGACATCAGTTTGATGTCTAGATTAGGAGTTATGCTCATTAGCGTAAATGAAAAGCTTTTTATTAATTAAACGGAATAATTATCATATATCCTATCTAAACTCGATTTTTGATACCAAACTTTTTACCCACTGATATAAAATAATATTTTGGGATTTTTGAAGATTTTTATTTATTTTTAGGCTGAGCATAACATAGAGTTCTAGCTTTAATTCGGTTAATGCCGGTTTTGCCCTTTTTGGCTATAAAATGAGTTTTACAAATCTTTTTGATCCCAAACCTTTTGCTACTAATTTTATATGATAAATAAATTATTTTAAACCTTCTGGAATAATAAAAATATCAGCTTTCTATATAGAACCCGGAAATGGCTCTAAATCGCCTTTTTAAGCGTTTTTAACGCATAGTATGTATTAAAACTATTTTAAACATATAAGGTTTGATACCTACTAATATTTTAAGTATATTTTTATACTTTGACAGTAAGTTAAAGTTTTAGACTCAGAATTCCAGTTTTGACCTTTTTAGCCTATGTGAAATTACCAAAATACCCCTAAGGTGCATAGTTTGGTCTTAAATGATAAATTTCACATATATCTAGTACCCTACTGTTGTAACTTATTAAATTAAGTATATTTACTAAATGAATCAGACCTGTAACTCAGATTAATATTTAACCTCTCTTATAACCTTTAAAATGACCAAAATACCCCTACGGGGCATAAATTGGTTTTAAATTCATTTTGGGCATAATGGAAGGTATCCTACTGATATCACAACATATTTAAGGCATATTAACTTAGGAAACCTGTTCATGACTCATATGGTTACCCGTTACGCACTTTTCGCGTTCGGATCGGCTTATGTAACTAGTTTGCATAAATTATGTTAGTGCACTACATCTGTCGACTTTGTCTTGTACCGAGTCTTAGTTTTAGATTGTTAGATCAGGGCATGTTTTACGAGAAAATAGGATAGCATATAGGTCTAAACTGATAGATCTGCTTATGTGTCACTAGGAGGTCCGCTTATGTGTCAGGTCCACTTATGTGTCACTAGGAGGTCCGCTTATGTGTCAGGTCTACTTATGTGTCACTAGGAGGTCCGCTTATGTGTCAGGTCCACTTATGTGTCACTAGGAGGTCCGCTTATGTGTCAGGTCCGCTTATGTGTCACTAGGAGGTCCGCTTATGTGTCAGGTCCGCTTATGTGTCACTAGGAGGTCCACTTATGTGTCAGGTCCGCTTATATGTACATGTACCTTGGAGGGAACCTCATCACCTATAAATAGGTGCACATAAGCGAACCCGAGAGACTAGACCTTGTAACTCGTACCGAAGTGCTGTCGGATCGAGATTTGGATGTAAACTGTTATAAATCAATACAGAAAGGTGTTTAAAGTGATTTGAAAGCTGTTTCTACGTTCATTACTTGTTTTCCGCACCTGTAATTGACGAAAACTCCTCTGAATGACTCGTTCGGGTCGAGACACGATCCTACAAGTGGTATCAGAGCATCAGGAGGAGGAGTTCTATAGAGATTTGCTAGATTTCATCTAAAATTCTCACTTCTACACCTTCTTTCTTCATCAGAACGAGATTTTACGGTCGAAATTCGTTCAAAATTTCACAGATTGTAGATAATTGATCATTGACAAATCCTTGAAAGTTTGAGGCTTAAATACGTACTAAAAATGGTTCAAATCAACATCCGAATAGGTTCCGCTTTTATGGACAGTTTGTAGATCCGCTTTTATGACCATGTATTTTGATATGTTCGCTCCAAATTCTTCTGTAGATTCGCTTATTTGAACACCTGGTTCGCTCATAGGTGCACTAAGTCTGTAGGTCCGCTGATTTGAACATTCTGGTCCGCTCATTTGAACATTCTAGTCCGCTCCAATGGTTCGCTCATTTGACATCATGGTCCGCTCATTAGACACCTAGATTCGCTTTTGTGTCAACCCTAAGAACCTGATTTCGCTTTTAAGGACATATCAGAACCTTGAATTTGCTCATAAGTAACTGTTTGAAAAATCGTGTATTGTGAATCATTAATCAAGGTTGTCAGTTTGTTGGGAATAGAAATCACATGTATTGTGTTAGTCGAGGTGTCAGTACATCGGGAAAGGACATTATGTGTTTAGTGTCAGTTTGCACTATGTGTTTGCATGTGAATTTGTGTGATAACACAATAGTTGTCGGTCAGTGTTAGGGATATTACGTGAATTGCAGAATTTTAAAATAGTGAAATTGGTGGCCCAATCATACTTGTTTGTCCATTAGTAATTGTCGGCAGTTTGTTGGCTAAATGGTTGATGTCAGTCGGTCACATGTGATTATTTAGTTCAAGAGTTGCATGTGAAATATATCACAGATCCAAGTATATTGCGGTCCAATCATATTCTTTGGATATTGAAGTGTCAGCCCACGTGAATGTTTTAAGTGCACCAGCTCACTAGTTATTTGAGGTCAAATTAAAATTTGTTTAAAAAGAAAGGATTTTGAATGTGATTCCATTGTCGGCTCATTATATCAACAGCCCATGTGATCATCTAGGCCCAATCAGTAATCGTGTAAGATCAAGTTTGTCAGCCCAATCATAGTAATATCAAGGTTTGTCAGTTTGCGAAGTCATTTGAAAGAGTCAAGGTCGTGTCTTCGTGAACCAGGTCATTGGAAAAGGTCGTTTGATTGTGATCCGGGTCATAGCAGTTCGCACAGTCTGTCAACTCTCAGTCCGCACAGTCTGTCAACTCTCAGTCCGCACAGAATTGTCACCAGTTCGAGTACCAGTTTTATTCTGTTATTTGATAAGTGTTTAAACTGATTGTGTTTTGTTTGTTTGATTGTCAGGTGTTTCACGAGGTGAACCAGTTTCGTTTGAAAGCTAGTTTGAGAAATTCTTCGATATCGAATCATGAGTGAAGATTTTTACAACGCATTCGCAACATCTCCGACTACTCCGGGTGACATTGCTAAGAACATGAACATGGAGAATGAAACTGGAACAATGCAAAAACCCCCGAAACTTATGGGAATTGAAGACTATCATGGATGGAAGAAACATTTTGAGAATTGGGTTCAGGCGAATCATCTAAAAGCTTGGGAGAGCATCGAAACTGAATATGAGAGGCCAAAGAATTCAGCGGGAGTCGATAAAATCATTTCAGAATTCACAGAGCAAGAAAGAGATAGTTATAAAGGAGAGAAAATGATGATCAATCTGTTACAACAAGCAGTAAAGGAGGATATATTTGTGTTGCTTCAACATGATGACAATGCTTACTCTATCTGAGAAGCTCTTAAAAAGAAATTCGAAGGAAGTACTGAGATGCTTCAGAGTAAAGCAGCATTACTGAAAAAGGAGTTTGAACTATTTGCATGCATGCCTGGTGAAACAACAAAGACTCTTATAGAAAGATATTGTCATCTTGTATGCACCATGTCACAGTTGAAGATTACAAAAACTCCAGCAGAATGGGTTGAAAAGCTTACTGACGCGTTACCGCAACAGGAATGGGGTACATATCTGATGATATTGAAAAATTCCGGACAGTTTAGAAGGTTATCAATTGCACAGTTTATAGAGAAGTTGGAGGCACAGGATCTGGAGCAGCAGAAAATTGCTAGAATGAACAGTTCTACTCATCAACAAGATATTAAATTGTACTATAAAGGAAATGTTCAAACTGCTGAAGCAAGTCCAAAGATACAAACTGCATTTAGTGCTGGAAATCAATCTACACCAAGCAGTCAAGGATCAGTCAACACTAGTGGGTTCTCAACGGTGAATCCTCCAAGTGTTCAAAGTGCATCTGCTGGAAATGGGCATTCGATTCAGTGTAATGTAGCTCTACATCTTCAAAATAGTCAAAATTATTCTGAAGAAATTGTAAAGCATCATATGGGATTATTGGTCACAGCATTAGAGTCTTATGAAGGGTTGATTGCCGGAAGAATTGGTAATCTGATGCTCACAAAGGAAGATTATGACCAAATCGATGCAGAGGAGTTGGAACTGATGGATATTAAATGGGCCTTAGCTAGTGTTTTGAGGAGAGCAGAAAAATTTAGATTGGTTACAGGAAGAAATGATTTCTTGGATGCAAACCTTTCTAATCTAGGATTTGATAAATCTAAAGTTGTCTGTTTTCGTTGCAGGGAGAAAGGCCATTTTAAAAGAGAGTGCAAGAATCAGGAGCCGAGAGGATCAAAGGAGTCGTCTGGGAAAGATGATTATTATAGGAAATCCATTTATCAACAAATTACTCATCTACCACATCAACAAAAAGATCCACAAATGGCACATGGAAGAATGATCGAAGATGCAAACAAAAAGGCTTACTATGGCATCATGGATCAAGATGACGAGAAAGTGGCTGATGGTTTTAGCTGGGACAAGTACATTCCAGCTGATCCTAATGTTAAAGCTTTTATTGCTCAGATTGTTCAAAGGCCAGAGTTGGTGAAAGAATGGATGGCTGTGTTATCTGATGATGAAGAAAAACATGAAGAATCAATTTCCTCAGAAAACAGTTCAACAAATAACAGTGATGATGAAGAGTTTGAACAGATAATGTTGGAAAAACTCATCTATCTTCTGACAGTTTTGAATTTTATTTTGCAGATAAATTGAAGAAACTCAAAGAGAGAAAAGCTGCAAAAGAATTGAAAGAAGTCAAAGTTATTGAGAAGATAGTTGAAGTGGAGAAAATAGTGGAAGTTGAGAAGATTGTGGAGATAGAAAAGATAGTTGAAGTCACAAAACCCTGTCTTACTTGTTTAGAGTCATGTAAACAATGTATAGAAAAAGATGAGAGGTTTAGTGAGTTAGAAAAGTTGAAAGAAAAGTTGTTGTTTGATGTAAAAAATTTGAAAGAGTCATATGATGTATTGAACAGAACTGTGAATAGTCTGGAAAAGACTAACTCTGAAAGGGAGAAAGCTTTGAAGATGTTGAATGCTACCATGATGACAAAGCAGAAAGAGATCAACTTGTATATAGAAGAATGTGCAAAGTGGAAGAAAGAGTTGGATAGTGAAGCAACTGAGAATGAAAGAATCAGAAGATTGCTGCAAAGTTACAAAGGTTGTGATTACATAATTGATAGAATTTATCCAACAGTTGAAGGATTTGAAGCGTTTCAAGGTGAAGAAACAAAGCCAAAGAAGAAAAAAGGATACTGGTAAGAAACAGAGTGTCTGTTATAATAAGTGTCCGCCTCCGATTTGGGAAGGGTATTCGTCTAGAAAACCAAATGAGGAGCAATTAAAAAAAGCAGTCAATATAAAGTTGGAGTCCGAGATAACCGATGTTTTACCTGACAATATTGATGTCACGTTCACAGCGTCTAACACAGATCATGAGTCAGAATTGATAAAAAGAGTGGTTGATCAGGTGTTGGATAAGGATGAGGAGTCAGAGTCAAAATCCGAGTCCGAAAGTTCGTGTCAGTCAGTCGGGAGTTCGAGTTCGTCCGAAAGGAGTTCAAAGTCGTCGGGAAAACGAGTTTATTGTAAAGAATTTTTGTTGTCAAAATCTAATTTGAATGATGAAACATTTGAAGTTGCATATACTTTGAATGATTCTGACAAATTATATTTTGATAAAGAATTTCCAATAACAGGTGTTAAACCAGAAATGATCAAAAAGGTTTTCAAATTAACAGAAATTAATATTTCTGAAATAAAAGATGAAAATCTTAAAGTAAAACCTAAACTCTACACCTCAAGAGTACAACAACGTTTAAACAAGAAAAAGGGTTACAATTCTGGTTCTGGTTTTCAAAAGAAACCAAACCAAAATCGTAGCTACAAAAAGAAAGGACTTGGTTTTATTTCACCTGAAAACTATAAAAATGAAAAATATGTTCGAGATTATAAATCAAAAATGACATATGTTGCAGGAACTAGTCATGAAGAAGAAGCAAAGAGCTCATTCTGGAAACAGTCAAACAAGGAGTTTCTTGCTGAAAAGATGAAGTTTGAAGCTCATCAGAGAAAAGAGACTAGAACTTGTTATAAATGCCAAGAAGTTGGTCACATTTCCTGGAACTGTCCTAAGGCAACCAACACAAAACAGGGAGTCTCAGAAAAACTCAAAGAAGTAGTTGTTGATAAAACCGAACCACCAACTGAACAATTTAAAGTGATTAAAAATTCTACATATGAAGTTGGTGAATGTTCGAAAAGATTTTACAAGAAAAAGGGAAATCTTGACAACCAAACTTGGGTTGTTAAGAAATCAGATGTAAAATCTGGTGATGAATCTGATTCCACAAAATCAGAGGAGCCACAGTTTGATGAGAGTGATGAAAATTCAGTTCCTTCAATGGATGATGAGAACTTTCCACCATTGAGGACTGAAAATTTTAAAAGGAAAACTGGAAAGTTTGAATTCTCAAAACAGGGTTATTCTGAGAAGGATAACTTTGATGTTGAGAAAACTTTTAATGGGAATGTAAAGAAAATTTTCGGAAAGATGGTCGATGGGAAGGTTAAAGGGGTAAAAGACTTTTACGCTACAAAGAAAGCAACTTACACCCCAACTGCTTCTGAATTGAAAACACCCAAGGCTGGTCAGGCTTGGGTGGATATTTTCTTTCATTGAAAAACCTGACTTGCCGGAGATCCCAAGTTTGTAATTGTGGATCAGGAATCGGCATCATTCTTAAATTGATTGTGTAAATGAATCTTAAAGTGTTAAATTTTTACAGGATAAGTGTGACTTGCCGGAGCTTCCAGGTTGGTAAGTGTGAAGCAGGAATCTGCATCTTGATTGATAAAATGGTTTGTGTAGATGTTTTATTCCTACATGTGGTTATATGTTTGAATATACTTTCAAGTGGTAAGAGGTTGATTCTAACAAAGTGATTACTCAAGGTCATTAGTTTGAACTTGATGTAATTCACTTACAAGTGATTGAATGGACAATATGATGAACCACACCCCTACTTTACAAGTGGTAAAATTAACAAAACTTATCTTCTGGACAAATCATTTTGGTTAAAACAAACTTAAGTGTTTTGAAATCATAATGAGAAAATAGTTTTGTGAAAGGGGAAGTTCTGATTGTTTATGCCAAGTGGATGGCGATTTGAAGCGATTTGATATCGGTTGTCAAGTTTTCTGTATAGTTTGTTTTTAAATTTCCTAAAATGTGTTTGCATTTTAGGGGGAGTAGAGTAAAAAATTTCAGAAAATCCAAAAACATTTGAAAATTTGAAAAAGACAAAAAACATGATAAAATGAAAAATGAGTTTTAGTGTCTAGAAGAGGAAATGATAGTACATCAGTAGACGGTCACAGTATGCTAAAGAAATGTAATGTTTAAATAGCGTTAAACAGTCTCTCTGATGATATGCCGATAGGTTTTCACACATTTAGTAAACTTTTTCGGGATATAAACATAAATTCAAACTTGCTTATTTCGTGGGGAACACTACTTGGATATATAGGTAACCCCTGAAATCTCGTTTGAAAGGTCTCTCTTTCTGAGATACTAGGTCTTTATGCTCAGTGATATCTGGGGTATTATCCCAGGACTTCTGCTGAAAGAAATTTCTGACCTAGTCCCCGCATAATACTTTCCGCATGCTTGAAATATAGCGCAGCCCTCAGCAAATTGATGAAACAATAAAATTGATAGTCATTGCTGTTGTAATCAAAAGATCCTCTAAAGGGGACCCACCAAAAGTCGAAGCCGTCATCTCTCTGCGTATCGAAAGATCGACCTGAGCTCTCACGGCCCTCGCAATTTAACCCCTTACAGATATCATCTGTGGTATACTCACCTGTAAGACTGAATATTGGGATCTGGATACGGGAGTATATTCAAGAGGTGGGACACATGAATGAGTTTAAGTCTTTAAAACACCTAACTCATATCCTGAATCAGTTGAAATTTATGTGAGAATTTAAGTGGATCAGTATATTGGCAATCTAAGTGAATTGTTTAATTCTTAATGTGTAACTAAGCTCAACGGTACTTGTGACTTGTCAAAAACTGATATGATCCTCTTGCACGAACTCACAAAAAATATTGTCTGTAAATATTTCTTTACTGCATTTCTTTACATTCAAAAATCCAAAAGATTTTTAATGTGTTTTAGCAAAAAGTTTCAGAAAATTCAAAAAGATTTTTGACAACTGGTATTGAAAAGCAGATTTTCAAAATTCCGAGTGCTAAACATGATGAGCAATATTTGAGGGGGAGTGTATGTTTGGAGTTAAATGTTTTCATAATCTAACCTTTCAAGTGGTTCATTAAAATCTGTGTTTGTTTTGAAGGTAAGTCTGAGTTAGTGCAAGTTTATGTTTGAAATATGTATGTGAAAGAAATTTATTTTAGGGTAGAGTTTTTGCAGGATAAGATGAGCCAAGGTATTTGTTTCCGAGATCTGAGCTAGATGAGAGCCAGGTTCCAATACCTGAGGATTCTGATTGGAGATAGCCAGACAACGATCTTGGAACATGAAGAGCCAAGCTGATTGATATTGAGAAGCTGTTAGATGGAAAGCCAGACAACGATCCTAAAGCTGATGATGCTGATGAACTGAAGAAATGCCAGCATATCGCAAGGGGGAGTCTGAAGATCTGCAAGAAACGATTGAGAGAGAAAAGCCCAGAGACAGATCAAGACTGGAGATGTGAAGACATGATATTGTCAAAGACTCGACACTGCGACTCGTCAACATCTGAGGGGGAGTCTGTTAGGGCACTACATCTGTCGACTTTGTCTTGTATCGAGTCTTAGTTTTAGATTGTTAGATCAGGGCATGTTTTACGAGAAAATAGGATAGCATATAGGTCTAAACTGATAGATCTGCTTATGTGTCACTAGGAGGTCCGCTTATGTGTCAGGTCCACTTATGTGTCACTAGGAGGTCCGCTTATGTGTCAGGTCCGCTTATATGTACATGTACCTTGGAGGGAACCTCATCACCTATAAATAGGTGCACATAAGCGAACCAGAGAGACTAGACCTTGTAACTCGTACCGAAGTGCTGCCGGATCGAGATTTGGATATAAACTGTTATAAATCAATACAGAAAGGTGTTTAAAGTTATTTGAAAGCTGTTTCTACGTTAATTACTTGTTTTCTGCACCTGTAATTGACGAAAACTCCTCTGAACGACTCGTTCGGGACGAGACACGATCCTACAAATTAGCCGAAACGGGTCAAACCTTATCATTTTTATCTCAAAATCCAGAATGTGTTTAGTTTACCCTTATTACACAAGTATACAAGCTTGTCGGGTCTAAACCACATTCTAATCCGGTTCTCGCTTATTCATGCGTTTTGAACCATATATCCTCCTTTAAAACTAACCGGTCTAAGCATAGGCTTAATTAAGACCCGTTAGGAATCTAATAGGTTATTAAAAACCTTCGTTCCAGATTTAGGAGCCCAGTAAAAGCTATTTGCACTTGCTTGGTGGTATACGGCTGGGATAAATTGTATAAATTTGCTTAGGTAAATACTTTTAACTTATTTTCCCTTATACGGGCTTGGGGTACGGTATATAAAATACCGCTTGGTCCGGCATTGAATCTTTAATCAAATAGAGGTTAAATCATTGATATGCTACGTTTTGAAATGTTTTGTTTGCTTAAAGCCTTTGGGGGGTTAATGAACATGTCTCGGATATCCTCGGCATCATCTTACGAGATGGCCACGACCTAAGCACGGGGTGTAGGCGTACACTCGTCAGTGCCTAACCAAATAATGTGGTGTGTCTATTAATCTTTAACCCGGTCTACGGATCGGGCTACTGAACGTATAAGGAACATGTAATTCTTTTACAAGTATTATATTCAAATAATTATCCCAAGTTATAAAAAGTTTTGTGCCGTTTGCACTCAAATCAATGTTCTAAAACATTTTCAAAATGAGTCAGTTAATTGTATTTACCAGTGTAAACTGATGTATTTTCCCAAAAAGGTTAAGTGCATGTACTAAGCGTAATAGGCTGGCCTCTCCTTAGCATCATTAAGAGTCTCGCAAGCTTGGATGCCTAAAGTCAGTTGAACAATGTTTTACTTTATTTTCGATCCGCCTGTGGATCCTTTACTTTCCGTTTGTAATACTTTGATATTACTTTATATCGGATTGTAATATATTTATCTTTTGCTTCCGCTGTGCATTATTATTTGTGTTGTTTGACTATGATGATATCAACTACGTCACGATACTCCCCACCGGGCCCACCGGTAATACGTGGAAATATCAGGGTGTGACATTTCAGATTAGTAGCAGATATATCCTTGTCACTCAGTCTTGATGCGGTCAGACAAAGATCGCTGAGGAACAAGGATGCTGAGAAGAGAAAACGTGAAGATGATAATTCACGTAGGTCAAACAAGAAGCACCGTGGAAACGGTGACAACAAGAAGGGGTCTAAGTCAAGGAAAGATGGGCATCAGTCTGGTGATAAGCCCAAATGCAAGATTTGTAAGAAACCGCACTTTGGAAAGTGCATACTCGAGTCAAACTCGCAGACTCAGTCAAAAACCTTTGCTTGTGGTATATGCAAGTCCAAGGATCACAAAACCTTGGATTGCAAAAAGCTGAAGGATGCAACATGCTACGGTTGCAATGAGAAAGGGCACATTAAAACCAACTGCCCTAAATACGCCAAGAAGCCTGAAGAGGCCAAGAAGACCAATGCGAGAGTCTTTAGGATGGATGCGAAGGAAGCTGTGCTAGACGATAACGTGATCACACGTACCTTTCTTATAAATGACGTCTATGCAAGAGTACTTTTTGATTCAGGCGCTGATAAGTCTTTCTTAGATAACAAGTTTTGTGAATTGTTGAAATTGCCTGTTAAAACCTTAAGCGTAAAGTATGAGGTTGAGTTAGCCGATGGCACCATAGAAACCGCCTCAACCATATTAGATGGATGTTTCATATCCATTAAGGACCACTCTTTTCCTTTGTCCCTGCTTCCTTTGAAGTTAGCTGGGTTTGACATCATGTTAGGCATGGATTGGTTATCTCATAACCAGGCCCAAATTATCTGCAATAAGAAGCAAGTGGTGATCAAGACTCCATCTGGTGAACCACTTACCATTCAAGGCGATACCCGGTATGGACTGCCTGAGCAAGTGACTATGCTCAAGGCCTCGAGATGTTCGAAGAAGGGTTGTGTCATCTACATGGCACAGGTTACTATTGATGAGCCGAAACCCAAGATGGAAGACATCCCTGTCATTTCTGAATACCCTGAAGTGTTTCCTGAAGAACTACCTGGTTTACCACCAGATAGACAAGTCGAATTCAGAATTGACATCATCCCTGGAGCAGCACCTGTTGCTAGAGCGCCTTACAGGTTAGCACCAACAGATATGAAGGAATTGAGAGCACAGCTGGATGAATTGCTAGCTAAAGGTTTCATTAAACCTAGTTCGTCTCCTTGGGGAGCGCCAGTCCTGTTTGTCAAGAAGAAGGACGGATCGATGTGTTTGTGCATCGATTACGGTGAGCTTAATAAAGTTACAATAAAGAATAGGTATCCTTTGCCCAGGATCGACGATTTGTTCGATCAATTGCAAGGGGAAAGTTACTTCTCAAAGATTGACTTGAGGTCAGGCTACCACCAACTGAAGGTTAGAGATGAAGAGGTGCATAAAAATGCATTTAGGACTCGTTATGGTCATTACGAGTTCCTAGTGATGCCTTTTGGGCTCACTAATGCACCGGCCGCGTTCATGGATCTCATGAATCGCGTTTGCAAGCCGTACTTAGATAAATTTGTCATCGTTTTCATCGACGACATTCTCATTTACTCTAAGAACCATGCTGACCATGAGAAACACCTTTGCTGTATTTTCAAACTTTTACATCATGAGAAACTCTACGCCAAATTTTCCAAGTGTGAATTTTGGCTTCGAGAAGTCCAGTTCCTTGGACATGTGGTCAGTGAGCGTGGTATCCAAGTGGATCCCGCTAAGGTAGAAGCAGTTATGAACTGGCAAGAGCCGAAGACGCCCACAGAAATTCGTAGTTTCTTGGGATTGGCAGGGTATTATAGGCGATTTATTGAAAACTTCTCAAGGATTGCTGCACCCCTGACTTCGCTGACACGCAAGAAGATAAAGTTTGACTGGGGTCCTAAGCAGCAGGAATCCTTTGATATTCTGAAGCCGAAGTTGAGCAATGCTCCTGTACTGACATTGGCTGAAGGTACCAAAGAATTCGTAGTTTACTGCGATGCATCACACACTGGCATGGGGTGTGTGCTTATGCAGAAAGGCAAGGTTATTGCCTATGCTTCAAGACAGTTAAAGGTGCATGAAAAGAATTACACCACCCATGACTTGGAGTTGGGTGCCGTTGTATTTGCACTGAAGCTATGGAGGCATAATTTATATGGTACCAAATGTGTGATCTATTCTGATCACAAGAGCCTCCAGCACCTGTTTAATCAGAAGGATTTAAACATGAGGCAACGCCGATGGATGGAGACGTTGAATGATTATGATTGTGAAATCAGATACCATCCCGGCAAGGCGAATGTAGTCGCCGATGCCTTGAGTCGAAAAGAAAGGGTGAAACCTATCCGAATCAATGCCAAGAGCATTGAAATAAAGAACAGTTTGACTGAAAGGTTGTTAGCTGCACAGAAGGAAGCTGTGTTGGAAGCTAACTATCCTAATGAAAAGCTAGGGGTAACTGAGGAGCAGTTATCTCTTGGCAAAGACGGAATTCTGAGACTGAATGGACGAATATGGGTCCCAATTCATGGAGTACTTAGAGACGTTATCCTCCAGGAAGCCCATAGTTCTAAATATTCCGTTCATCCTAGAGCTGATAAAATGTACCAGGATCTAAGGGCAAATTATTGGTGGATAGGCTTGAAAAAGTCTGTAGCTGCCTATGTAGCTAAGTGCTTGACTTGTGCGCAAGTCAAAGCAGAACATCAAAAGCCGTCAGGCTTGCTACAACAGCCTGAACTTCCCACGTGGAAGTGGGAAATGGTAACTATGGATTTTATCACCAAGTTACCTAAGACAAGGAAAGGAAATGATACAATATGGGTTATAGTCGACAGACTGACTAAGTCAGCACATTTCCTACCTATCAAGGAGACTTATAGCTCCGACATGTTAGCCCAGTTATACGTGGATAAGATTGTAGCCTTACATGGCATACCTGTGTCTATTATCTCTGACAGGGATACTAGATACACGTCACATTTTTGGAAAAGTTTCCAGCAATCTTTGGGCACACGTTTGAATTTTAGTACGGCTTACCATCCTCAGACTGACGGTCAGAGTGAGCGTACTATTCAAACTTTGGAAGACATGCTTCATGCATGTGTAATTGACTTAGGTGGTAGTTGGGATAACCACCTACCCTTAATTGAATTCTCCTACAACAATAGCTACCATACCAGCATCAAGGCTGCGCCTTTCGAGGCCTTATACGGTAGAAAGTGTAGAACGCCTGTTTGTTGGGCGGAAGTTGGAGATGTCCAATTATCAGGACCAGAGATAGTCTTTGAAACGACGGACAAGATTGTCCAGATTCGTGACCGTCTCAAAGCTGCCCGAGATAGGCAGAAGAGCTACGCAGATCCAAAGCGTAAATCTTTTCACTTTGAAGTAGGTGACAAGGTGTTGCTTAAAGTATCACCCTGGAAGGGAGTGATGCGATTTGGTAAGAAAGGCAAGCTAAGCCTGAGATACATAGGACCTTTCGAGGTTATCGAACGTGTCGGGTCAGTTGCCTATAAGTTAAACTTACCGGAAGAGCTCAGTGGTATTCATAATGTATTCCACATCTACAATCTGAAGAAGTGTTTCGCTGATGAATCACTGGTCATACCACATACAGATGTGCATATAGATGAGAGCTTGAAATTTGTGGAAAAACCATTGTCGATTGAAGATCGACAGGTTAAGAAGCTTCGAAGGAAGCATGTACCTATTGTAAAGGTCAAATGGGATGCCCGTAGAGGACCCGAATACACGTGGGAGGTTGAATCCACGATGAAAGAAAAATACCCTCATTTGTTTCAATAAATCTCGAGGTCGAGATTTCTTTTAAGGGGGTGAGGATGTAACACCTCGAAAATTTACGTCCTATAATGTGTTGACACGTGTCGTAAGTTTGAACGTGTGAAAGAATGTTCTTGAAGGACTAAAGTTGACAAACCTAGAAAGTATGTGAATATACGGGTTCTAATTGTCAACAGTGAATAAATATATTGTACATTAACCCTACATGATGTTTATACCATCAAACGAATAAATCATTGATCATACGAGGCTAAAAATGAAAGAAAGTGAGAGATTACAAACTACAGGGGTTAAATGTGTCAACATGTTTAAGTTATACCTCTGAGTGACCTTTTAGCAAACCCGAAGATTTGTAATGGTTAATTATGCTCACTAGAATGCACGACATAAATTTCATAAAGTTTCGTTATCATATGAGAAAGTTATGATCAAATTCGTATGCGAGGGGTTAAAGCGTTAACGTTGAAAGTTATGACTTTTCGGGTTAACCAGAAGTGTCCAGGGACTTGGCAAAGTGGGTATAAGTCCTAAAGCCCTTGTAGGTAAATATGGAGGGCTCAAAATACAAGTAATAATGTTGGTTGACCCTTCGAAAGGCCAAAGGACAAGTTGCAAAAGCTAGAAAATGTTTAAACCTGAAACCGGGGCTAAGGCGGGCCGCGTAAAGGTTAACATGACTTTACGCGGGCCGCGTCAGACCATCAGATGCAGAAAGTTTAAACATCAGCCTGTATTCGCGCTTAACCGACCTTTAACGGATATTTTCACATTGTGGGCGACCCCTAAACAGTCCTAGACACTTAGGGACACTTGTGGATGAATTGTGGTCAGTTGTAGACTTAGATGTCAACAATCTATGGTGATTTGATCACTATATAAAGCTCCTAAGTTGCAAACATTCTTCACACCTTCATTCTTGCATCCTGATCATTCTGGAGCTCAAGACTTCTCTCAAGTGATCTCTGGTCGTTCATAGGACTCTTGTAAGTTTGCTAAACCTTTCTTAGTTAAGTTTTGCTTAGTTTTAGCTTAAAAGTCAAACCGTCGTAATTAACGGTTGAGTTCAAGATTAATCACTAATGGTCCAGTGATTAGTCGAATTGAAAGTAGTTATAAGTTGGTAATTATGTGGGTAATAAACCCTCAAAAGGGTTCCCCCAGATTCCCACTCTAACTAGGTCAAATGTCGGGTCAAACTTGTCATTAAAAAGTCAACAGAATGCTTAATTTACAATTTATGCATAATTAGCAATGTAGAACACATACAACCTGTTTGATCATCAATATAACTTGGTAATGAATGTAAGAACATGTCTAAACATGTTCAACCCGACAATTTTCAGTAGAGACCCGGTTCGGAACCGAAAGTCGCATAGTTTGACTTTCACTTTGACTTTCAGTTCTGACCCGTTTTGGTATGTTTTAGAAATACCTTAGAGCCTTATTTGGACCAGGTTACATGCTAGCATAACCCTCTGTGATTATACACCATGGTTCATTAGTTAACCAATTAATATGCATGATTCCGTTAATTGCTCATATGTTGACCATTATGCCCTTTTCACCTTAAAACGTGATTTTTGAAAATACAAAGGAGTAGAAACTTTAATTACTGATATATAAACTTGCACCCAAAATTTGACATCAGTTTGAGGTGTAGATTGAGAGTTATGCTCATTAGCGTAATTAAGAAGCTTTATGTTAATTAAACGACATAATTAGCGTATAGCCTATTTAAACTTACTTTTTGGTATCAAACTTATTACCCACTGATGTAATATATTATTTTGGGATTTTGAAGATTTTTAATAAATTTAGGCTGAGCATAACATATAGTCGTAGGCATAACCCGGTAATTGTCGGTTTTGCCCTTACGGGCTATAAAATGAGTTTTACATATCTAATCGACTCCAAACCTTTTGCTACTGATCCTATATGATTAATAAATTATTTTAAACCCTCTGGAATAATGAAAATATTAGATTTCTATATAGAACCCGGAAACGGCTTCTAATCGCCTTATTAAGCGTTTTTAACGCATAGTATGTGCTAAAACCATTTTTAAACATACAAGGGTGATACCTACTGATATTTGAGGTAAATTATAATATTTTAACAGTAAGCAAAAGTTGTTTAACTCAGACTTCAGTTTTGAGCTTTTCGGCTTATGTGAAATTACCAAAATGCCCCTACGGTGCATAATTTGGTTATAATTGATAAATTTCACATATATACAATAACCTACTGATATAACCTAGAAAATTGATTATCTTTGCTGATTACATCAGACCTGTAACTCAGGATATTACTTAAACTCTTTTATCACCTTATAAATGACCAAACTACCCCTACGGGGCATAGTTTGTGTTTAAATTCATTTCGGGCATAATAAATGATATCTTACTGATGTCACAACATATTTGGATCATATTAACTTAGGAAACCTATAAATGGCTCTCATTATTACCCGTTACGCTTATTACACGTTCGGTTCGGTTTATGTAACTAGTTTACATAAATTGGCCGAAACGGGTCAAACCTTATTGGTTTTATCTCAAAATCCAGAATGTGTATAATATGCCCATATTAAACAAGTCTTCAAACTTTTTGGGTCCAAATCACATTCTATCCGGTCTTCGCTTAATCGTGCGTACGAACTGTATCTTTGAAACTAACCGGTCTAAGCTTAAGCTTAATTAAAGACCCGTTAGGATTCTAATAGGTTATTATAAACCTTCGTTCCAGATTAGGAGTACCAGTAAAAGCTACTTGCATTTGCTTATTGTGATTATTACTTTGCTCAGGTAAATACTTTTAACTTATTTTCCCTATACGGGCTTGGGTTACGGTATATAATATACCGCTTGATCGGGCATCAAATATTCCATCGTTGGGTGGTTAATTGAATAATTTGATCGGCTCGTTTAAACAGTTTTGTTTACTTAAAGCCTTTGGGGGGTTAATGACCATGTCCCGGATATCCTTGGCATCATTCATGAAATGGCCACGACCTAGGCACGGGGTGTAGGCGTACACCTGACAGCTGCATATGTAAAAACTGGTATCCCACCTTAAGGAATCACCCTTGTGGGCATTATACCTATGGTGTGTCTATTGATCTTTAACCCGGTACGTCCGAGCTACTGAACGCATAAGGAACATGTAATTCGTTCACAGGATTATATATTTAAATAATTCTCCCAAGTTATAAAATGTTTATGCCACGTGCATCCAAATCAATTTTCGATCATTTTCTAAAATGAGTCAGTTGATTGTATTTACCAGTGTAAACAGACGTATTTTCCCAAAAAGATTAAATGCAGGTACTAAGCGTAATTGGCTGGGATTTCTCCTTAGCATCAATAGAAGTCTCGCAAGCTTAAGATGCCTATCGTCTGTTGAACTACTATTTATTTTTGATCCTTCTGTGGACAAACATTCAACTGTTGTGATACACGATATTACAATATTATTAAAGTTGAATTATATTTTTCATTTGCTTCCGCTGTGCATATTAAATATTGTGTTGTTTGACTATTATGTTGCCAACCACGTCACGATGCTCCCCACCGGGCCCACCGGTGACACGTGAAAGCGGGGTGTAACATCATTTCTGACATATGGCTTAGAACGATATGGTTTATACGAGGATTCTGATTTCCTGTTGGTTGATTCATAGGTTGAGGTAGAATTCATCCTCTCTTGCATCTTTTTGTCATCTTCCAAGCGAATATATCTCAAGGCCCTGTTACGAGCTTCGTCGAGATTCCTGCAGGGATTCATTACAAGATCCTGATAAAACTGAGAATCTTTTTGTAATCCCATCTTAAAAGCCTGCACAGCTGTTGCAACATCAAGATGTGGGATATCCAATGATTCCCGACTAAACTTGTTCACATAATCCCTCAAGGATTCCTGAGGTCCTTGAGTTATCCTGTAAAGATCACTGGTTAGTTTCTTAAAACTCCGGCTGCAAGAAAACTGACTATTAAATAAATTAACCAAATGAGCAAACGAAGTGATTGAGTGAGGAGGAACATTTAACAGCCATTTTAAGGCTGATCCTGTCAAGGTAGAACCAAAACCCTTACACGGGCATGCTTCCTTGAGCTCCTCAAGGATAGGGTTAATCTCCATTCTTTCTCTATACTGGGCAATATGCTCTTCAGGATCCGTAGTCCCATCATACAGTTTCATGTTGGGGGTTTGAAATCTCTTTGGGATTTCAGCATCACATATAGGATATGCAAAGCGGGATATCCTGTGGCTGTCTTGGGACACTTCCGGAATTGATTGGACCACTCCAGGTACACTGGATATCATGTCCTTCAATTTCTGAATCTCCCTAGTAAATGTTGATGTCATACCTATATCCTGCAAAGATCCATTATTGTTAGCAGCAAGAATATTATTATTTGACACGTTACCGGTCTGAGGATTTTGGCCATATCCTGAAGCATATCCAGAGCTCCTCACAGTTGACATCCTGACCGAGGAGGGTATCTCAGGAGTATGATTCTGAGAATGGCTTGGCATGATATTCCCTCGGTTATCCTCGGTGTAAACTGCAGAACAGAAGTTCAAAGCCCTAGGTTGCAAAGGAGTGACAGTTTCTTCAGCAGGCCTACTTGGGCCGGATTTCAAGAGTCGTATCTCTCTCATCAGCATCCGATTAGTTTCCTGCTGTTGCCTCATCTGTTCCTGTACACTACCAAACAAATTCAGAATTTCATCATTAGAAGCCAAAACAGGACCAGATCCCTGGGCACTGGGAGCGGGGATAACATCCCGAGCCACATGAATTTCAGCTCCATGTGAAGAGGCTTGCATTCTTGGAGGAGGAGGTGGAAGCACCAAACCAATTGTTGCAGAGGTTGTAGCAGACATGGTGGAAGAGCTCATGTTTGATCTCGAGGCCATTGAAAACAATGTAGCAAAAAGTTTTGACAATAGAGAACCGAGTAATGATTTTACTAAAGTTTTTAGTAAAAATAGCACCACTTGCCCCACGGTGGGCGCCAAATTGTTTTGGTCAAAAATTACCGAAGCAATTAAGTGATCAAATTAGTTAAGTGAGGTAGTGTGCTAGAAACAAGTTTCGAAAATATGTTAATCAAATTACTTGCAAAAACAGTTTCAGGATACGGCTCAGGATATAGAGTTGTATCTGTGATCAAACAATGATCAAAAATGTAAAGGGTGACACGAGATGTACGAGGAAAGCCCTTGATCAATCTAGATCGCCGGCACAAAACCTCGGGAGCTGACAATCGCAGCTGCCTTGTTCTTCTATTACTTCGAATATCAGGATACAGTGCAGGATGTGATGCGGATCAACTAGGTGTTACAACGTAATTCGAGTACAAGTGTTTGTGTATAGTGATTGCTAGTAGCGAGAGAGTAGAAATGTAAGTGAAAAGTGTGTGAAAAATTGTGTGCCTTAATCTGATCCGCCCCATCTATTTATAGTAAAAGAAATTCAACAAACTACCCTATTAAACCGGGATTCGACGGATATTCCCTACTTGAACGTTGTAGACCTGGTCCTTCGGGTTCAACGTCTCTCATGTAACTGGTTTGCCCGAGTCTTAAGGAGAAGAGGTCCATTCGACCGTTAGTGACCCACAGCTTCTAACTTGCACGTGATTAGTTTAGCTAATACCAAGATATCGCACCAGGATGTTACCAATATCCTGATTCGGTATCTTGATCACAAGTAAACAATCAAAAGCAGAATATTAGTCAGGATATATATATGCCCAGAAAATGACCCATAACATTAAGTATTAAAAACTTCATATTTTTATGAAATGAATAGTGTATATTATAAAATGTCGAATTTTTATAAGTATTATTAAATGTCAATTTTTTTATAAAACGAATTGTATATATTATAATAAAGTTTTTTATTTATGAATTATTATCATGTCTTTAATTTTCAAATTTTTTAAATGTCAAATTTTTATTAAACGAGTTTTATTTAATATTACTAAATGAGTATTATTACGTCTTTAATTGTCAAACTTTTAAATGTCAAATTTTATTAAATTGGTATATTATAACGTTTTATTAAATGCCAACTTTTTTATTTATCAATTATTATTATGTGTTTAATTGTTTCCATAACGCAATGTGTATGTTATAAAATGTCAAATTTTTATGACTTTAATTGTTTTTCACTTGTCGTTTATTACCCATAACGCAAGAAGAAACGTAGTTCAAAATGTAATTAAACATCATTTTATATTAATAAATAAAACATGTAACTTTGATACAAAATGTAACGACTAAACCCTAAACCCTAAATTGCTAATTGTTACATATTCCTGAATTACTACACAGGAAAACGATGGGTGCAGCATACACAATTTCACGACAGGCCGGCTGTCTTGAAATTGCCTACCGAACCCTACCTTCCAACGGGATTTCTGCTTCACATCTACCACATTGAGATTGCACAAGGGATCAGGAGGTCGGAGCAGTGGAGTTGGGATTTCCTTTATCAACCACCGTCTAGTCTTCTGCGTCCCCTCGGGATGGTGAGCGCAGTCGCATTTCCGTTGGTGGAAGGCTCATGAGAACACTAATGAACTCCTCTCTTGGAAGGACATGGTACAGGGTAGACCGCGTTGGCTAGCGTCACTGGGAGCTGACGACGCCACAGACTACTCCTATAACACGTAATCCTAGATCGGCGTTCTAGTGCAAGAATCTGAAATATGAACGTAGTTTCTCCATAAGGATTACGCTACCACCACCGTCAAAACACCGACTTTTGATATCCTGTTAAGGATTACGCTACCACCACCACAACCACGACCCACCACGACACCACCATAGCCCACCACCACCCTTAACCACCTCATCTACCTCCACAGTTGACCCACCACCACCACCACAACCTCCACAGCCGACCCACCACCACCACCACAGCCGACCCCCCACCACCACCACAGCTGTCACGGCCCCCGACCCGGTTTGACTCGTTTCAGGAGCAGTGGGACAGAAAATCCCGTGGTATTTATTTAATTGAGTTGACAGCGGAAGTTTTCATCAGGATCTTTTTAAAACTGCAATTTCCCAATTATTTTATTTCACAACTCGGGATAAAACCCCGGTAATTTACAATCATATGATTTCACTGAGAAATCTTTATTTTACAAAACATGTTTCTTTATTTTATATTGAGCCACTTCCTTAAGCTTGTAGTGCTTCACGGCACTTTTCCTGGATCACAACAGATCACCTGAAACATGTTTAAAAAAGGTTTTGTCAGCGGGAAATACTTGTGAATCATTCTTTTTACTAAAATGACGCGTTTGTTATAATTTACAGTATTAAGAGCGATTACAATGTTTCCATATATCAACCAACTACCCACAGTATTTGTCACTCGACTATCCATTGGTAACCTCATTGTCCAATGGTGTCTGTGACTATGGTCATATCACCCCTTGGCTAACTCGTTGTCCAATGGTGAAGGTTATCAAGTATTGTATATAAACCCCACATACCGGCTGTAATTTGGTGACTACAAAGACTTAATCCCTGTAATTATAATTTTGAAAGTAAACATGATTTTGAAAGCAATTTGATAAAAAGAGAATGACTCACATTGCAGATTTAATATGAACAGAGCTTAGCCTACTGATTAGCCTTGATAACCTAGTTTAAATAACAATGCACACAAACTAGGTTAGTAACTAATACAACATTTACGATAACTCACGAGATTGAAACCCACACAACGAATGACAAAGTGCGATACTTAAACATCCATCGAATTCACGATGAATGACAAAGTGCGATACTTAAACATTTACGTGTTTTACAACAGTTTTCGAAGGATAATTTCAAATTAGGGAATACCCCCCTTGAGTTTTAGGGGCCCTGATCCAGATTCCGATTGTTCTGAAAATTTTAGGGTTTATGCAGAATCACTTAGGTGTCTTAATTAGGGTTTCCTATTGGACAAATTAGAATAATAAATAAGACTTTTGATGAGAGTTGTTACATCCTCCCCACCTTAATAAAAATCTCGTCCTCGAGATTCACCGGAACAAGTAAGGATACTTTCGCTTCATCTCTGATTCCAGCTCCCAAGTGTATTCAGGTCCTCTCTTTGAATCGCACTTGACTTTAACTAGCACTAGTCGTTTGTGCTTGAGAAACTTGATCTTTCGGTCTTCTATTTGAAGAGGTTTCTCAACAAATTTTAACTTATCATTTACCTCTATATCTTGAAGAGGTACTACCAAAGATTCGTCTGATAGGCATTTCTTGAGGTTGGATACATGAAATACGTCATGTACTCCAGCTAACTCTTCTGGTAGTTGTAAACGATAAGCAACTGGTCCTATACATTGGATCACCGGAAATGGTCCTATGTATCTTGGACTTAGTTTTCCTTTCTTACCGAATCGAACTACTCCTTTCCAAGGAGAAACTTTTAATAATACTTTGTCTCCTACTTGGAATTCCAACGGCTTCCGTCTATTGTCTGCATAACTCTTTTGACGATCTCGAGCAGTCTTTAATCTTTCCTTGATTTGAGTAATCTTGTTGGTCGTCTCTTGCACTATTTCAGGACCTGACAATTGACTTTCTCCTATTTCTGCCCAACAAACTAGAGTTCTGCACTTTCTTCCATACAGTGCTTCGAATGGGGCAGTTTCGATGCTTGCATGATAACTATTGTTATAGGAGAATTCAATTAAAGGTAAGTGGTCATCCCAATTTCCACCAAAATCTATTACACATGCTCTGAGCATGTCTTCTAGAGTTTGGATTGTCCTTTCACTTTATCCGTCTATCTGAGGATGATATGCCGTACTTAAAGTTAGTCGAGTTCCCATTGCTTTTTGGAAACTTGTCCAAAAATGGGAAGTGAAACGACTATCCCTATCTGAAACAATGGAGAGTGGAACTCCATGTAAGGATACTACTTCATCTACATACAATTTTGCTAACCTTTCCATGCTAAAGGTTTCTTTCATAGGTAGAAAGTGAGCTGATTTGGTTAATCGATCCACAATTACCCAAATCGTATCATTACCTTTTCTGGTGTTGGGTAACTTAGTAACAAAATCCATTGTTATGAGTTCCCATTTCCATGCAGGCATTTCTAATTGTTGTAGTAGACCTGAGGGTTTCTGGTGTTCTGCCTTAACTTGTGAACAAGTAAGACACTTAGAAACATATCGAGCTATGTCCTTTTTCATTCCTATCCACCAAAAGTTATTTCTTAAATCTTGGTACATTTTATTGTTTCCAGGGTGCATGGTATACCTAGATTTATGGGCTTCTTCCAAAATCTTATTTCTTAATTCTCCCTGCTTAGCTACCCAAATTCTTCTTTTATGGAATCTCCAAATTCCATCAGCTCCTTGTTCTAATTCTTTTGTTCGTCCTTTCATTCTTTTAGCATCATCCTTGATTGCTGTTTCTTGAAAATACTTTAGTTGTTCCATTAAATCTAACTGTAGATTTAATCTAAGAGCACGAACTCGTCGTTGTTTCTCATGGTACTTACGACTTAAAGCATCTGTAACTACATTTGCCTTTCCTTCGTGATACTGAATATCACAGTCGTAGTCACTTAGGATTTCCATCCATCTCCTTTGCCTCATGTTTAACTCTTTTTGCCCAAATATATATCTTAAACTTTTGTGATCCGTATAGACAGTAAATTTACTTTCGTATAGATAATGTCTCCAAATTTTAAGGGCAAAAATTATGGCTCCTAACTCTAAATCATGAGTTGTATAGTTTTCTTCGTGCTTTTTCAATTGCCTTGAAGCATACGCAATTACATTCTTGCGTTGCATTAACACACATCCTAATCCTAGTTTTGAAGCATCACAGTAAACTTCAAAATCTTCAGTCCCTTCTGGTAAAGCTAGGATTGGGGCATTTGTTAACTTTTGCTTTAGAATCTTAAAAGCTTCTTCTTGCTTAGGTCCCCATTCAAACTTAACTGCTTTACTGTCACACCCCGAATTTCCACGTGTCACCGGTGGGCCCGATGGGGGAGTATCGTGACGTGGTTGGCAACATAATAGTCAAACAACACAATATTTAAATGCACAGCGGAAGCAAATTATAGATTTAATTCAACCAAACAACATTGTAATATTAAATATCACAAATAGTCGAATTTAAATCCACAGGTAGATCCAATATAAAAAGGAAACAAGTGTTCACAGTCTATAACATCCAAGCTTGCGAGACTTATTGCGGATGCTAGGAGAAAAGCCAGCCTATTACGCTTAGTACCTGCACTTAACCTTTTGAGAAAATACGTCAGTTTACACTGGTAAATACAATTCAACCGACTCATTTGTAAAAGAGTTTAAGAAAATGGATTTAAGGCACAAGGCACAAATAATATTTTATAACTTGGGATAATTATTTAAATATAATACTTGTATGGATTTACATGTTCCTTATGCGTTCAGTAGCCTGGTTCGAGCCGGGTTAAAGATCAATAGACACACCACTTTATTTAAATGAGACACTAACAGGTGTACGCCTACACCTGAGTGCTAAGGTCGTAGCCATTTCGTAAAATGATGCCAGGGATATCCGGGACACGGTCATTAACCCCCCAAAGGCTTTAAGCAAACAAAACAATATTAAACGAGGCATCTCAATACTTTCATTATCATTCATTCAATCAAAGATTCAACGCCCCGACCAAGCGGTATTTTATATACCGTACCCCAAGCCCGTATAGGGAAAATAAGTTAAAAAGTATTTACCTGAGCAAGTATATTTCACAATCGGCTAGTGCAAGTAGCTTTTACCGGGTCTCCTATTCTGGAACGAAGGTTTATAATAACCTATTAGAATCCTAACGGTCTTTAATTAAGCTTAAGCTTAGACCGGTTAGTTTTAAAGATACGGTCCGTACGCACGATTAAGCGAAGACCGGATAGAATGTGATTTAGACCCGACAAGTTTGAAGACTTGCTTAATATGGGTATATTATACACATTCTGGATTTTGAGACAAAACCGATAAGGTTTGACCCGTTTCGGCTAATTTATGTAAACTAGTTACATAAACCGAACCGAACGCGCATGAAGCGTATCGGGTATCCGTAAGAGTCCTAAACAGGTTTCCTAAGTTAACACGCCTTAAATGAGTTGTGATATCAGTAGGTTATCACCCATGATGCCCAAAACGATTTTAATCTCTTTATAAGCCCCGCAGGGGCATTTTGGTCATTTTAAAGATTATAAAAGGGTTTAATTAGACGCCTGTGATCCGGGTCTGAGTTGATCAGTAAAATAGCTTATTTTAACAGGTTATAACCTTTGGTAATAAGTCTTATATATTAAAATAGTTTTAAACCCAAACTATGCGTTAAATACGCGTATAAAGTCGTTTTAAGCGATGTACGATTTAAATTACGTTCTGAGTTTTCTGATCAGTTAAACAGGTTCAAAACACTTAATTTATTATTTAAAATCAGTAGCAATTGGATTGGTACCATTTAGACTTGTAAAACTCATTTTATGGCCGAAAAGGGCATATTCGATATTTACCGAATTAAGGCGCTAATCCAAGCTTATGATCAGTTTAAAAATAATTAAAAATCTTCAAAAATCCTAAAATATTATATTACATCAGTGGGTAAAAGGTTTGGTGTCAAAAATTGGGTTTAGATAGGTTTTATGCTAAGGACGCCGTTTAATTAATAAAAGCGTTCTTAATTACGTCATTAAGCATAACTCCTAATCTAGACCTCCGATTAACGTGAAATTTTCGGGACATGCATAATAATTAGTAACTAAGATTATGGCACTTTCACATTTCCAAAAATCTCGTTTTATGGTCATAAGGGCATTACGGTCAATATTTAGGCGATTAACGGAAACATCGGACGATTAGGGATTCGAGTGGTATAAACGCAGAGGCTTATACACACATGTAACTAGGTCCTAATGGAACCTTAAGGCATTTCTAAACCTATATAAATCAGGTCAGAACTGAGGTCAACGCAAAAGTCAAACTTTTGCGTCTTTCGGCTCCGAATCGGCTCTAAATAGAAAGTTGTCGAATCAAACAAGCGTAGACAAGTTATTATACTTATTTTCAAGTTATATGACTGATAAAACAGGTTACACGCCTTCCGTATCATTAAATATGCGATTAAGGTTTCTGTTGACTTTTTCGGAAAACCTTTGACTCGACAAATGACATGGTTAGGATTTAAATCAGTGAGTGACCTTTTAGGGGTTTAATAACCATATAAATACCAACTTATAATGACTTTCGATTCGACAAATCTCTGGACCAATTGTGATTTATCACAAAGTCAAACCGTAGTTACGACGGTTTGATTTCTAGGCTTTTAACTAAGTATAAATGAACTAGAGAAGGTTAGGCATACTTACACACAACTAATGGATGATGTGGAATGCTTGTGACCTGCTTGTATGCTCTGGAAATGCTCAGAAGTGATGAATGTTCAATGTTGCATAATGTGGGTCTTATAAACAACTTCAAACATTCTTAGATGATCAACACATAAGTCTAGGGGTGTTGCATTATCATCCACAAGTGCCCTATAGGCTAGAAACCATCTTAGGCTGCCCAAAGTTTCGAAAAAATGAGATTGGAGTCGGTTACATGCATCAACAGGCAGCTGCCTGTTTTTTCTGCATCTGCAGGTCGCAGGCGGCCCGCGTGGCCTTCTGTTATGTGTGAGGCGGGCCGCGTGGCCCTTCTGGTCAGGTCACACATGTTTTCGTTATTGCATTTTGGTCCTTGGTCCCCCGAAAGGTCGTTTTCACCATCCAAGTTGCATATGAAGTTTTGTTATTTAACATATGGGGCTTTAAGACTTATACCCACTTTGTTAAGTCCTCGGGTAACTTTGTGATCACCCGAAAAAGCCCTAAATTTCAATGTTGACGATTCTAACCCTTGCACACGAATTTTATCACAACTTGCTCATACGATAACGAAACTTCATGAAATTTTTGTGGTGTATTCTTGTGAGCATAATTAATCGTTACAAAGCTTCGGGTTTGTCAAAAGGTCACTCAGAGGTATAACTTAAACATGTTGGCACATTTAACCCCTGTAGTTTGTAATCTCTCACTTTCTTTCACAATTCGCTTCATTTGATTCATGATCTATTCGTTTAAGGTTATAAACATCATGTAGGGTTATTGTAAGGTATATTTATTCATTGTTGACACTTTGAACCCTTATATTTACACAGTTTCACTGTTTGTCAACTTTGGTCCTTCAAGAACATTATTTCACACGTTCAGACATTATGACACGTGTCAAGACATAATAGGACGTAAATTTTCGAGGTGTTACATTTACAGGTTAGCTTAATTAATGGTACAGCTATCTTGGAAAAATCCTTAATAAACCGTCTATAATATCCGGCTAAACCTATAAAACTTCTAATTTCCATTGCGGATTGCGGAACCTTCCATTTGGTAATCGCTTCTATTTTAGCAGGATCTACGTGAATACCTTCGTGATTCACCATGTGACCTAGAAATTGCACTTCCTGTAGCCGAAATTCACACTTCGAGAATTTGGCGTAAAGCTTTTCTTTTCTTAACAAAGTTAAGAGTGCATGCAGGTGCTCACAATGCTCGTCCTGACTTTTGGAATAAATAAGTATATCGTCGATAAAGACAATTACAGATTTATCCAAGTACGGTTTACAGATTCTATTCATCATATCCATGAATGCGGCAGGTGCATTCGTTAACCCGAAGGGCATGACTGTAAACTCGTAATGACCATACCTAGTTCTGAAAGCAGTTTTAGGTATGTCTTCTTCTTGTACCTTCAATTGATGATATCCGGAGCGTAAGTCGATCTTAGAAAAGTATCTAGCTCCTTGAAGTTGATCAAAAAGATCATCAATCCTAGGTAATGGGTATCGATTCTTAATGGTAACCTTATTCAATTCTCTATAATCAATACACATTCTCATTGAACCATCCTTCTTTTTCACAAACAACACTGGTGCTCCCCACGGGGATGAACTAGGTTGTATGAAACCTTTACTAATTAGTAATTCATCTAATTGCTTTTTCAGTTCTAACATTTCTGTGGGTGCTAACCGATAAGGTGCCTTGGCTATCGGTGTAGTTCCAGGAATTAGATGAATCCTAAATTCTACGTCCCTATCGGGTGGTAATCCTGGTAACTCTTCTGGGAATACATCTGGGTATTCTGAGACTACAGGAATCTCCTTAAGTTCTTTACCCTTAGTACTAATGATTACTGAAATCATATACTATTCCTTGCTTTCGTTCATAACTAGCAACTTACATTACTGATATGAACTTCATGGATTTACGTGGTTTATCTCCTGTAATCATGATTACTTCCCCAGTAGGTGCCTGAATCTCTATAGAATTCTTGTCACAAAGGATTCGAGCATGGTTGGCTACTAACCAATCCATTCCTAATACGACATTGAATCCAGTTAAATTCATTGGCAATAGGTTTGCATGAAATTTATGACCTGAAAGTTCTATATTTTCTTTTTGTAAAACCTTATCTATGTTAATAGAATTTTCGTCTGCCGTTTCGACTGTAAAAATCTGCCTAAGGTTGGTTAAAGGTAAGTTAAGAGCTTGGCAGAATGAAGTATTTATAAAACTTTGGTTTCCACCAGAGTCAAATAATACTTTTGCGTAAATGTTGTGAACTAAGAACGTACCAGCTATCACATCTGGAATGAGTTCTGCCTCCTGAGTAGTTAATTGGAATGCACGAGCATTCTTCTTGGTAGCTCCGTCGGCTGGTTTAGCTTTATTATCTGCTGGTTTAATCAACTTAGGGCATTCTGGCATGTCCTGTTTCTCCACAGTTATAGCAGACTCTTGTTTTCTTTCTGCAGTCTTCTTCGCGATGTCCTACGACTTTGCAAAAGTTGCAAGTTACATTACATCTTCCATAATGTTCCCTTTTGCAATTCCTGCAGAACGGCGGAGTTGAAGATTGCCCTGTTCCTCTTTTCCTGAAACTGCTGTTATTACCCGTACGAAATCCTTGGGTAATTTTCTGAGCCAGTTCTTTTTTCCTGTTTTCATCTCTTGTGCGTACCAGTTCGTCAGTTAGGGTGTTAGCTAATTCCACCGCATCGTCAATAGTATGAGGTCTCGCAGCTTTAACGATATTACGGATTTCGCCAATCAATCCCCAAATATAGCGAGAAATGAGTACCGGTTCTGGCGAAGCCAGTGTTGGTACCACTCTAGCATATTCAAAGAATGTCGAAGTATACCCACGACAATCTACACCCATCATTCGATGGTTCAGGAACTTATTTGCCATTTGATCTTTTTCATATTCGGGACAGAATTTTCTTTCTACAAGACTCTTAAATTCTTCCCAGTTCATGGCATAGGCCATATTTCTTCCTTTGGCTTGAAGTACTGTATTCCACCATTCTAGCGCCCCTTCTTTGAAAAGATTTGACGCGTACATGACTTTGTCGTCCTTGGCACATTTACTTATTGTAATCACTGCCTCGGTTTTCTCTAACCAACGCAGTGCTGCAGTCGCTCCTTCATTGCCTGCAAATTCAGCGGGTTTACAAGCAATAAATTCTTTGTAAGTGCAACCAGGCGTTGCAGCTTTCATTTTCTTAGGGAGCGGAGTTTGCAGTGGATCATTATCGTGATTAGTATGATTACCGCCTCCATTTACGCTATTACTGAAGTTATCTTCAGAAATACGTTTGCTAGGAATGATTTGTTGAGGTTCAATAGGTTTCTGGGCAGCAGCAAGGATTGCTGGAATAGCATTGGCTATTCCTTGAGCAACGATATTTTCTATGTCTTGCCTAGTCATAAATTGATCCTCCGGGTGTTGCTCAGATTGGTTAACCTCATTAACTGGTTCATTATTAGCGTTTTCCATCTGATAATTAATATATATAATTTATTAGTATCGAATAAATAACAATCATACAAATTTCACAACACACATATAGCCAAAACTATCGATTTCTCGATTCCCATTTTTATATTTTATAATATGCGTCAATACACACCATTTATCTTACAAAGTTTTATTTGTAGTTAATTTACAAGATTATAGTTTACTTTTATTATTATACAACCACAGTTTCATAACCCTACTATCCCTCGTCAGTTGGTATTTCAGTAACGACGTTCCCTCTCGTCGTATTTCCAGAAGATCTGTTCTCCTACTTCCCTGATCCTATTTCCTGCATCCACCAGCTCCTCGCCAAAGTGGCGGAGTTCAGCTAGATTTTGATTGCTCATTGGTGGGTTTGGTATAGGTTCTGGGTCGAACTGAGGGAGAAAGGTATAAGGATTGTTGAGCAGGTTTTGAAACTGCCAATCATTGGTCCACCACTCATCCATTCCTAGAGGTTGGGTGTGGATTATAGGTTCTGGGATTGCTGGTTCCAAGTTTATTGGAAGTTGAGTTTCAGTAGGATAAGGGTAGAGATTATTATTGATAGGTCTGACGATATCACAGCTCGCCAATGCACGATCTAATTCCTCCTGAAATGGTAACTCCTCAACTTGTCTAGAGCTTTCCCCAATTTCCATCTTTGTCTGCCTAGAATCTTCCCCAATCTCCATTTCCATCTGCCTAGAACCTTCCCCGATTTCAATTCCCTTTCCTTTATTTAAGGGATTTTCTATTTTGGGAATTTTCCTAGTTGCAGGTTTCCTCCTGCGCACACGCCTCCATCCCACAAATCTTCTCCTTTTCTTAGGCTTGGGTTTCTCCGGAGGTGGAGCGTTGAATTCCATAGGTTCTTCTATATCAGGTATATAACCAGTAAAATCTCTAGAAACCTCTATTTTCACCGGATAGATATTAAGATTCTGAAGGGCTTCAGATAAGTCATTCATGTTGTTTAGCATATATGCAAAATACACAAAAATTACTAAGTTAAATTTTCATAACAAATTTCATATATAACCTTTACATATTATTGCATACCATGTGACTAATTTAATACAAGGACAACTGAAAATTAAAACATACTAGGGTTTACTGTAACTTATTTATTTACTGGATAAGGTTTCTGGCTTGTAGGTGATAAGGGTGCTAAAACTTGAGTCAGAGTATTTAAAGATTTGTATTCACTGCTACAGTGGCTAACATATAGAGATCTGCCCATTTTTCATCTAACTTGTCTTCCCATGGTGGGTTACTGCCTAGTTCTTGGGTTTTCTGATTAACTCTCTTTTCTTTTGGTTGTGATTTCTTTAATTTCTCCTGACTTTTCCTAATAATCAAACTTCTTTTATTAGGAGAAAGTGGTTCCTCATATTGTGCCTTTCGAACAAATATTCCTTCTTCAGGATTTGCATAGTGTTTTGAGGATGATGATCCTGTTTCTCTCGGTGTAGTATCTAATTTATAATAGATATCCGAAAGGCTTTGCTTACCCATACTGTACACAAATATTCAAATAATAAAACACATAATCACAAAATAGCAGTCAGTAAAATTAAGTATTTTCTAAATACTTAATTGACTTAAATCAGTGGCTCTGATACCACCTTTTTCTGTCACGGCCCCCGACCCGGTTTGACCCGTTTCAGGAGCCGTGGGACAGAAAATCCCGTGGTATTTATTTAATTGAGTTGACAACGGAAGTTTTCATCAGGATCTTTTTAAAACTGCAATTTCCCGATTATTTTATTTCACAACTCGGGATAAAACCCTGGTAATTTACAATCATATGATTTCACTGAGAAATCTTTATTTTACAAAACATGTTTCTTTATTTTATATTGAGCCACTTCCTTAAGCTTGTAGTGCTTCACGGCACTTTTCCTGGATCACAACAGATCACCTGAAACATGTTTAAAAAAGGTTTTGTCAGCGGGAAATACTGGTGAATCATTCTTTTTACTAAAACGACGCGTTTGTTATAATTTACAGTATTAAGAGCGATTACAGTGTTTCCATATATCAACCAACTACCCACAGTATTTGTCACTCGACTATCCATTGGTAACCTCATTGTCCAATGGTGTCTGTGACTATGGTCATATCACCCCTTGGCTAACTCGTTGTCCAATGGTGAAGGTTATCAAGTATTGTATACAAACCCCACATACCGGCTGTAATTTGGTGACTACAAAGACTTAATCCCTGTAATTATAATTTTGAAAGTAAACATGATTTTGAAAGCAATTTGATAAAAAGAGAATGACTCACATTGCAGATTTAATATGAACAGAGCTTAGCCTACTGATTAGCCTTGATAACCTAGTTTAAATAACAATGCACACAAACTAGGTTAGTAACTAATACAACATTTACGATAACTCACAAGATTGAAACCACCACAACGAATGACAAAGTGCGATACTTAAACATCCATCGAATTCACGACGAATGACAAAGCATAACCCTAATTTGGGCAGCACTTAAACATCCATTGGATTAATTTCTATCGATCGGACATTAAATCGTATCAGCGATCGAGTTATTACCCTGTATTGCGGCAGAGGTTCGGGATTACAACTATTTTGAGCGAAGCAGTGTATAAGTGAATGTACGTAATGAATTTTAACATCGAAACATGCAAGCAGTTCAAGTCCCAAGCCCCTGGATTTATAGCCTCATTTGGTACCTCCCGCGTGTCGCGACAGGGTCTCCGGGATCCTTCGCGTGTCGCGGGGGAAGCCAAAGTAGGCTAGGCCTGCTTTGTCACCTACTTAGCCCCGCTGAGTCGACGTAATTCGAAATTACGTGTTTTACAACAGTTTTCGAAGGAAAATTTCAAATTAGGGAATACCCCCCTTGAGTTTTAGGGGCCCTGATCCTGATTCCGATTGTTCTGAAAATTTTAGGGTTTATGCAGAATCACTTGGGTGTCTTAATTAAGGTTTCCTATTGGACAAATTAGAATAATAAATAGGACTTTTGATGAGAGTTGTTACATCAGCCGACCCACCACCACCACCACCACAGCCGATCCACCACCACCACCACCCCAGCCGACCCACCACCACTACCACCACTACTACCACCACCATCACCACAGCTGACCCACCACCACCACCACAGCCGACCCACCACCACCACCACCCCAGCCGACCCACCACCACCACCACCCCAGCCGACGCACCACCACCACACCCACCCTAGCCGGCCCACCACCACAGCCACAACCCCAACACCACCACAAACGGCCAAAATAAAACCACAAAAAAAAAAAACAAACCTTGAATATTTCGACTGTATAGAGCGATACGAGAGCGAAAACTATACGAGAGACCACCTGCCGGAATATTTATAGGTTATAACAGAAAATTTTTTCCTTTACTGTTTATTTATAGGTTATAACAGAAAAATTTTTAAGTAAATAAAAACAAAAAAAATTAATTAAACAATTAAAACAGAAAAATTAAATAAACACAATTCATGTCGTTAAAATTAATGAAGTTTTAAATAAGAAGTTTTGAATAATAATAATAATAATAAAGCATATGCACATGTTGAGTTGCTCATTGACCAATAATAATAATGATAATAATAATAATAATAATAATAATAATAATAGTAATAATAATAATAATAATAATAATAATAATAATAATAAAGCATATGCACATATTGAGTTGCTCATTGACCAATAATAATAATAATGATAATAATAATAATAATAATAATAATAATAATAATTATAATAGTAATAAATAATAATAATAGTAATAAATAATAATAATAAAAATAATAAAGCATACGCACATATTGAGTTGCTCATTGACCAATAATAATAATAATAATAATAATAATAATAATAATAATAATAATAACAACAAAATAATGATAATAATAATAACAATAATAATAATAATAATAATAATAATAATAATAATAATAAAGCCTATGCACATATTGAGTTGCTCATTGACCAATAATAATAATAATAATAATAATAATAATAATAATAATAATAAAGCATATGCACATATTGAGTTGCTCATTGACCAATAATAATAATAATAATAATAATAACAAATAATAATATTATTATTATTGTTATTATTATTTAAAACTTCATATTTTATGAAATGAATTGTGCATATTTTATTAAATGAATTGTGTGTATTATAAAATGTCAAATTTTTTATTTATCAATTTTTATAATAGTAATTGATAAATAAAAAATTTGACATTTTATAATACACACAATTCATTTCATAAAATATGAAGTTTTAAATAATGATAATAATAATAATAATACTTAATAAAAAAAACATATGCACATTTAAAAAAAACGATGACATAACTAGACCCGGTTCAAGTATACGAATGGTAAGTCCCGTATTCGTGTCTCGGATAACTTTGGGCAATGTAAGATGGTTCTGCCTCATCTACAAACACCTGGTTCAAGTCAGGTAACATGGGACCCACACCCTCGTCATCACAACGAGGCACGGACACAACCTCCTCCTCACCTCGATCAATGCCGGATAACCAAACGCTTTAGCAGACGTACGATTGGTTCGAATCTTCGCCAAAAAAATTACCAATGTCCCAAAACGACATCTTTATGCTTCACGGTCTCAACCAATGTTTTTATTTGAGAATTTCATCATTTTTATCTGTATTTTGTGAGTTTGAAAAATTTTGAATCAAATAAATCCCGTAAGCTTGGGTAAATAAACATTCTTGGTCAATAAGGGTCGTGTAGGTCACTTTTCATGCTTTTTCAGACTGAACTCCCTGCATGTCAGTAATTATACCTTAAATTCATCAAAAGTTGTGCCGATAAGCCGTGTATAGCTCGATGAGAGGCGTATAGGGTTTAATGCTCCAACTACCACAACCTTATACGCCTCTCATAGGGCAATGAGAGGCGTATCAAAAGCCTTTTTCTGATGCATTTAATGCTTTCACACTCTATACTCCTCTTATTGCCCTATACACCACCTCTGGGAGGGGTGTGCACATAAAAAGTGGGGATGTATCAATACCATCACCCTTAATTTATAACGAATATCATAAACTTAATCACGAGTATCACCAGGGTGTGACCCGTACCAGAGAAAGTCATTTAGATAATATTAAGTGTATAAATAAAATGAAATACAAACGAAATGCCATATTACATAAATTAGAGACAAAGCTAGTGGAAATAGAATTTAAAGATAGTTAAGTCCCTTTGAAGATGCATATTCTTCGAGTTGCCAAAACTTCTCCTAGTGTAAATCGAGTCCGTTCTAAAAAAGAGAACTAACCAATAGCTATGAGGATAGTCTTTTAATATATAACTAAAATCATACAAAGAGTGATGTATTAACCTGTATATAGATTACTTTCATTCATCCCTCAAAACTCATTTTCATTTTAATCTTCCTATGCATCTATTGGTTTTTTATATTGCATACATATTGATCAATGATGAGTACATAAAACATCTAAATTTATCATACATACTTGATACTTCTATAGCAAATGATTTTATATACACGTACTACTCCCCAACATGTATTGGTATTGCAATAGTTACTACCATTTCAAACGTACCATAGGAACACAGGTGTTAAATAGATGAACTGTACAAAAATAAAAGAATCAATAGATGTAAGTAATCTTTGAGAAACGATATAGGCGGTATTAGATTAAGGAGAATAAATGCTAATTATAATATTTCTGGTGCTAATTTAGCAACGGCTTGAAAGTTGCATGTACTTAAAATGCATGTTAATTCATTCAAATAGTAATTGGAATAATATATTGTCTAAAAAAGAAGTGGGTCAAATTGGTTAAACGAGTCAAAAGTCGCACAAAGTGTACTAAAAATGCATGTAACATACTAAATCAATTCATTCAGATAGTACTTATAATATCTTTTCGACCAAAAGTGTTTCGGTCCAAGTTGACCCATACCAAAATTATCCGTTTTCAATCTACGCAACCCATGATAACAACATCCACACCGTGAATAGTCGTAAAGTCGAGCAAGGAAGTTGAAGACGCACGATAATTTCCTCTCTCGTTGTTGCTACTGTGTTTTCTGCCTCCAAAACCCCCTCTTCCCCTTTCTCCTACATGTGGTTAAAAAACAAATTATGACCGTTTCTGACCCAAAACAATTTTTGACAATACTCTATAAATTTTATTTGACATGTTTTGAAGATAAAATATAACCCAAGTCAACCCATTTGTAAAATTGCAAGTAAAGGATAATCTCATATATCCCCACAACTTGGTATGGTATAACATACCCAATAGGAAACCACAATATCAAACATGCTCATTTTATATTTATGACATTTATACCCTTCCCTTAAAACTTGCATTAGGATCGATATGTGATGTATGTAAAATGCAACATATAAATTACATCAAATGAGGCATAAAACTAACCCTTTTTAAGTACTAATATTGGAAAAAGAGTGTTTTTGTCTTCCTTTTGTATTTTCAGGATTAAATGAGCTCAAAAACGCAAAAGAAGCAAAAAGACAGCTAAATCCAACATAAATACAAGAAAAGGAATATTAGTGGACTGCCCGACCCCTCAACGGCACCTTCCAAAGCAAAGTAGAGAAATCAGAAGACTGAACACGCCCCGTGCTCAGCCAGCACGGGGCTGTGCCCAAGAAGCAGCAGAAAAGACAAACCTATAGAAGCTTCTATTGCCCACCACGGGCCGTGCTCAGCGGACACGGGGGCGTGTCGAAAGTACAGCAGGCGCATTTATTGTAATTGCGAATTACAATTAATGAGGAGAGAGATTGTCAGACGGACACGGGGCCGTGCCCAGCTCTCTGTTCAGCCTATAAATAGGAGTGCTTGGATTCATTTCATCTCATCCCTTGGCACACCACCTCTCTCACACTTCATCCACCACCCACCACCATCACAACACCATCATCCATTGTCCATCGTAGAGTGTGTGAGTCGTCTCGGGATCCAAGATTGATCGTAAGAGTTCTTGACAATCAAGGCCATGTTTGCCTAAGTCTCTTACATCACTTGGTGAAGACAAAGTGTCTAGTTTAATACTTTTTATTTCTAATCTTTTGCACTTTTTATTTGGTTTTGTATTAATGACTTTAATAACTAGTTACTTATGTTGAAGGTGATCTTTCCTTATCGTTTGTCCGTGGTGTCTTGGCATTATTTTACTGTCTATATAAAATAAAGGATTTTCACCATTCATATCTCCACGGTCTATATGGAGATATGTTGGCTACCTGGTCGGGGGTTAAGGGAACGGTTTGGTAAAGGTCTTGCCATTGTTCAGCGTTTAGAGGTCCTGCAATGGACCTGGGTCAAATTTAGTAGGACCTCCTTCAATACTTCACGGTATTGGATGGCGGGGGTCCAAACTCTTTGATCCCCTCATAAGTTAACTACTATTAATACTATAACCCGGCTATTTAGGACTGTATCCCTGCTGACTCAGACCACTTAGCCGAGGGTAACGTCACCGCCAAAAGCGGGGCCTACCACAATACTGCATTAATAACTTAATTCATTATCTTCCAATAATCCACCCTTTTAGGATTGTATCCCTGCTGACTCAAACTACTGGGGTGAGGGTAACGTCACCTTCAAAAGAGGGGCCTACTACAATAACTAAGATAATCTTTTAATTATGTGCAAAAGTGCGGAAATAATCAAAGGTTATACTAGATACGAGTCGGAACCAAGTGATTCATCTTGTCTATCTGTTTTTATTTTATTTTTATTTTCAGCATTTTAGTTAGTTTTTATTTTTCTTAGTTAAAAAACATTTTTTCTAAACTTTTTATTTTGATTAGACGTTGAGGATAAACCGGTACTAAAAGCTCTTGTGTCCTTGGACGACCTCGGTATCTTACCAACACTATACTACGCTCAACGATGGGTGCACTTGCCCATATGTGTGTTTAGTGTTAGTGAAATATCGTGTTTTATAAATTTAAAACTTGGCTAAAATAAGTGTTAAAAAAGGGCTTAAAATATACACCTAAAATAAGTAACACTTCGCACGCATCAAGTTTTTGGCGCCGTTGCCGGGGACACAAGGATTTTAAGAAAGTTAGGAATCAACGGCCTAATCTTCTTTTATTTTTTTTAGGATTTTTCTTAGTTTTTCAGCTTCTGCAGAGCTCAGCACGGGCCGTGCCCGCTGAACACGCCCCCGTGCTCAATCATTGGAACTGGCAATCCTGTTTTACATCAGACAGTAAGCTGAACACGGGGCCGTGCCCACTCAACACGCCCCCGTGCCCAAGTTTCAGTTACTGAAAACAGAACCGTTAGATCCCGGCGGTTGGTAATTTCTGACATAAACATGAGTGATAGTAGTTATTTTTACTTTCGGCACTCTTATGGTACGTGGTGTCAATTATGTGGTGGCGAACATGAAGAAGTAAAATGCTACTTCCTAAATTATAGGCCCCACTACATGGACCCACCAACTTCTCACAACCTTAAGAGGGGCGAAAGTAAAAATAAGCACTATTTCTCCCTCGAATGCACCCAGCCAGATATTCTAGGGGAAATGCTCCTTGACGAGTTATTTCAACTAGAAGAGCTAATTCTGAAATGGTTAGAAGAGCTTGGGAAGGATTTTATTAATCCACCCCAAGACGATACCCATGAAGAAATGTTGGAACCGCATTCCGACAACCTCGTTGCTCCCGAAAATACCTTCGTACCTAGCAAAGACTTGGACGATAGTCGTCCCTGTGTCGATTGTGCCGTGAAGGACTCTCCATCGACTTCGTTCGGTGCATACATAGACCTGAGCGATTCGGCATACACCTTCTTTAACAAGAGCCCGGGAAAGGGTTGGACTTGTCCACCTAGAATGAAAATAGGAATTACCCTCACCGACAACCTCTTGCGTTCTCGTCTTAGTCTAAGACAATTAAGGTATCTTAGGCACTTTGGGGTTGTTCCAACCAGTCAGGAGCCACCCGATACTAACAAGTTCCTTAAAAAACTAGACAACTTCATAAAACAGTCCCTAGACACGGGGCCGTGCCCAGCCAACACGCCCCCGTGTCCATCGAAAGATTCCATTCTGATCAGTACGTCAGAATACGGACAAACTGTGTCAGAACTCCACCTGCACACGGGGCCGTGTCCACTGAACACGGGGCCGTGTCCATGATGCTGTCGTTTTCTATAAATGCAGCCAAGAATTCTGCACATTTGGACCAACTTGGGACAGAGATTTGCAGGAATCTTCTCTCAAACTATCCTAGGTAAGTCCAAAAGAAGGTTCCAACAACCCATCTTGTCCTTTCCTCTTTTAGCCATTTCCTTCTTCTCCATCTTTCTCCAAGAGCTACCATTGAAAGTTTGGAATTCCTCCAACTCCATGGTAGGGATAAATGAGTTTTGTTCAAAGAATCTTGGTAAAAACATGTTATGAAACATTGTTTTAAGTTATTAGTAGCTAAAAAGGCCCCACAAGTTCAGAAAATAACTTAAAAATCCAAGTTTCCTTGCTCCGAAACTCTGCAGAAAGATGAACACGGGGCCGTGCTCAATGAGCACGGGGCCGTGTCCGGTCACTGTTTCATTAAATAAACTATTTTTAGTTTATTTTTCGTAGGATGTCGAGTGAAAACAGCGAAACATCTTCTGTGCATTCGTCAAACAGTCGAAGAGGAAGAAGACCCTCCATTGAAGCTACACTTATGCACTATGTGATAGCATTAAGGGAGGCTCTCGACGAAATGACTTCAGTAGAGGAGGTCCTAATCGACCGTATTAACGATCTTACGATGGGACTTGAAAGCAGCTTCCAAGAAATTAACCTCTTGCACCAAAGGTTAAATATTCTTGTAGCACCTCCAATGGAACCAGTCCTTCCTCAACAGGATTGGAACCTGGCACTCGGAATCAACAACCCTACCGGGTGGGAAGACTTTCCGGCGGAACCTCCCGTGGAACACCAACAAGAGATCCCGGTGGAAGTTGAAACCCCTCAAACTAATGCCAATGAGCCTTCTTTTCTCCTTCCAAGGGAGGTGGAAGAATGGCTCGCCGACATTTGAGGAGAACCGCACGCGGAAGAAGGAGTTCAAAAAGGCCTTGTTTAACCAAGATTAATTACTTCTTGGAAATTTTGCTAATTAAAATAAAGTAAAGGCTAGGACTCCATGGTTTGTTATTTCTTTGTTTTATCTAGTTTAATTTAGGACTATGTAAGTTCTCTCTATGATGAAATGAAATGATGGTTTTAAGGTTTGGATGGTTTGTAATGAATAAAACACGCTCATGGTGGTAAAGGATGAAAAGGGGAACGAGAAAAATGAACCCATGCACAAGAACAAGGCAACCCGACAATTCTCACCATTTCAGAAGGTTCAACACGGGCCATGCCCAACCAACACGGCCCCGTGCTGAGCACCCTGCAGAAAACGCCCAGTTCAGGTAACTGGACACGGGCCGTGTTCACCCAACACGCCCCCGTGTCCAGGCTTCTGTTTCTCTTGTTTTAATTCTGTTAGTGGCACTTGAACACAGGGCCGTGCCCGGACAACACGGGGCCGTGTTCAGTGCCCAGTAACACAAATTTTTGCTTTTTAAACACTATTTTACACATCTAATCAACCTAAAAATTCATTTTTGGGACACATTGAGGACAATGTGTAATTTAAATGTGGGGGGGATGCTAAAACCTTGAATTTTGCAAGTCCTAAATACAAGCCTTACACAAAACTCTATTGGAACCGCTAATCACCCCAAATTTTTTTCAAAAATTTTCATTTTTTTTACTTGTCTAGGTTTAATTCGGAAAATTCAAGTTCTCAAAAAGGTTATATTTTTACAAATTTACAACCGATAGCGTAGTGATAAAAAGAACCAACATAAGAAAATTATGAAAAGGCATAGCAAACTTATTTAAAATTTGATTATATATACTTGATCACATAAAAACCCATTCCCACAAAAGTGAGTTTTGAGCCTTTATTGAGCACACAATTACATATCATTTGACTAAATGCTCATTTTTCGTTTCTTGTGTGAATAGCCGCTTGGTTCTTACGACTCTAGAACTTGCCATGACAATACATTCCCGGTCCTTATCAACTTAAACCCGAGTAAGTAAATGATGGAGGCATTAGGACTAACCCTTTTTATTTCTACACCATTATTTTTCTTTTTCTTTTACCACCTACCCAAAAATCCCCCTAGTTAGCCCCTTTGAGCCTAAACCTTTTCGTTTCATCACCCAAACAAAAACCCTTTTACCCACCAAAACCTTTTTCATTTTTAACCCTTTATTTTAGTAACAAGTTCGGTTCTTCGTAAAAAAAAAAATTGTGTGATAATGACAAAGCAAAAAAAAAAAAAAAAAAAAAAAAAAAAAAAAAAAAAGAAAGAAAATAAACAAACAAGTTAATCAAAAATAACTTAGTTTGAATAAAAGCTTCATCAAAATAAAAAGTTGCAAAAATACGAAAACCGACACTTGTTACGCTTTTAGCCCTTTTTTCTACTAACCACTAACCCAACCACCTACCTTTAACCCTAGCCTAACCCTTAACCCACAAAGTCCTCTTGATATCTACAAAGGTATAAAAGTTAAAAAGGAGGAGGATTGATTTCTTGGCAAGCCTATGGTAGGAATAAGTTCCATGCCGCTCTCGAGTGATTCACTAAATACACCTTCGGCCGAGTGTGAGTGATTTCCCGTGAAGTATGTGAACTTGTATATAAATAGAATTTTAAAAAGGCATGTTATGCCCAAATAAGTAATTTCTTTTATGAAAAGTTCTAAATAAATCATTACGAATAGGAGTGTAAATAAATAAAAATAAAACCCAAAAAGATCTTGGAAATCCCGACACTCTACGACAAGCCCAAAACCTTCTCTTCTACCTATTCCATTTGGGAGTGTAAGCCACATATTAAAGAGTTTTGCTTGAGGACAAGCAAAAGTTCAAGTGTGGGGGTATTTGATGTATGTAAAATGCAACATATAAATTACATCAAATGAGGCATAAAACTAACCCTTTTTAAGTACTAATATTGGAAAAAGAGTGTTTTTGTCTTCCTTTAGTATTTTCAGGATTAAATGAGCTCAAAAACGCAAAAGAAGCAAAAAGACAGCTAAATCCAACATAAATACAAGAAAAGGAATATTAGTGGACTGCCCGACCCCTCAACGGCACCTTCCAAAGCAAAGTAGAGAAATCAGAAGACTGAACACGCCCCGTGCTCAGCCAGCACGGGGCCGTGCCCAAGAAGCAACAGAAAAGACAAACCTATAGAAGCTTCTATTGCCCACCACGGGCCGTGCTCAGCGGACACGGGGGCGTGTCGAAAGTACAGCAGGCGCATTTATTGTAATTGCGAATTACAATTAATGAGGAGAGAGATTGTCAGACGGACACGGGGCCGTGCCCAGCGGACACGGGGCCGTGCCCAGCTCTCTGTTCAGCCTATAAATAGGAGTGCTTGGATTCATTTCATCTCATCCCTTGGCACACCACCTCTCTCACACTTCATCCACCACCCACCACCATCACAACACCATCATCCATTGTCCATCGTAGAGTGTGTGAGTCGTCTCGGGATCCAAGATTAATCGTAAGAGTTCTTGACAATCAAGGCCATGTTTGCCTAAGTCTCTTACATCACTTGGTGAAGACAAAGTGTCTAGTTTAATACTTTTTATTTCTAATCTTTTGCACTTTTTATTTGGTTTTGTATTAATGACTTTAATAACTAGTTACTTATGTTGAAGGTGATCTTTCCTTATCGTTTGTCCGTGGTGTCTTGGCATTATTTTACTGTCTATATAAAATAAAGGATTTTCACCATTCATATCTCCACGGTCTATATGGAGATATGTTGGCTACCTGGTCGGGGGTTAAGGGAACGGTTTGGTAAAGGTCTTGCCATTGTTCAGCGTTTAGAGGTCCTGCAATGGACCTGGGTCAAATTTAGTAGGACCTCCTTCAATACTTCACGGTATTGGATGGCGGGGGTCCAAACTCTTTGATCCCCTCATAAGTTAACTACTATTAATACTATAACCCGGCTATTTAGGACTGTATCCCTGCTGACTCAGACTACTTAGCCGAGGGTAACGTCACCGCCAAAAGCGGGGCCTACCACAATACTGCATTAATAACTTAATTCATTATCTTCCAATAATCCACCCTTTTAGGATTGTATCCCTGCTGACTCAAACTACTGGGGTGAGGGTAACGTCACCTTCAAAAGAGGGGCCTACTACAATAACTAAGATAATCTCTTAATTATGTGCAAAAGTGCGGAAATAATCAAAGGTTATACTAGATACGAGTCGGAACCAAGTGATTCATCTTGTCTATCTGTTTTTATTTTATTTTTATTTTCAGCATTTTAGTTAGTTTTTATTTTTCTTAGTTAAAAAACATTTTTTCTAAACTTTTTATTTTGATTAGACGTTGAGGATAAACCGGTACTAAAAGCTCTTGTGACCTTGGACGACCTCGGTATCTTACCAACACTATACTACGCTCAACGATGGGTGCACTTGCCCATATGTGTGTTTAGTGTTAGTGAAATATCGTGTTTTATAAATTTAAAACTTGGCTAAAATAAGTGTTAAAAAAGGGCTTAAAATATACACCTAAAATAAGTAACACTTCGCACGCATCAATATGCAACTTTAGAGTGTTAGGAAAACGATGAGAGTATTATAGTCATTATAAATTGTATAATAAAACGGTTACCTTCACCAAAGGGTGGATTAAAACTATATAGAAAGTTACCTTCATCATCGACAACAGATGCGTCCGTCGTCGCCTCAGTCAGTATCCAGGAACAACAACGCTAACTTTAACTTATGAGAAAAACTACATATTTGAGATGTGTATCACTATGGTAGTGACACTTGATGTACTCGAGAAAACTTAAAAAAAAAAAAAAACAAAATTGTGATATGCTCAAAAACATATCCGACACGTCGATCGAAAACCATAAAAATAAACATCGGGTTAATACAAATTTCTATACCAATGTAAAACTTATGCAATCTATAAAAGTAAATTATTAAGATATAAAAAGGTAAAAAGTGTAATACTAAATAATCTTTGTTACGAAAAAATAAAGACTAAATTGCATAAATCAACCTTTATGTTATACCTAAACTGCACTTCATACCTTTCCCTATGAAATCGGCAAAACTCAACTTTATGTTCATGGTTTGTAACTTTCTATAACCTTTACAACTAACGTCGTCCAAAAACTCGGTTAAGTTACCTCACATGCTTTGCATGTGAGGGTACTATGGTCTTTGATTACATAAAGGTTGATTTGTGCAAAAAGATTATTTATAACATAAAGGTTGATTTTTGCAAAAAATATATATATATATATATATTATATAGTAAAATATTTTTTTTTGCAAAACCATTATTATTTGTTAATAACTATATATATATATATATATATATATATATATATATATATATAATCAGTTTTAAATTTATTTTATAAAAATTTTGATTTGAATATTTTTATAAAGTAAATAATAATGACAAGATAAATTACTTTTTATATAAAATATAAATAAAACACAAATTCTTTTAAAATAAAGTTATTGTAATATCTGGAATATTTTTATAATTATAACGGATGTTTTCAAACTATTCAAACTAAAAGATATTTTTTATGTATATGTAAGTGTGTGTTTATAAAAACAAAATATTAGACAAATTTATATCGATAACAGCAACTACTAAATTAATTTGACGTTTAAAATAATCGTTAATAAACTCCAGTAAACAAATTCTAAATATATAATATGTAAATAATACAAATGCAATATTAAAATATATATATGTAGTTTAAGACATTCTATTATTTCCTATTGTATTTGTATTATTATTATTATTAGTTACATATTATATATTTAGAATTTGTTTACTGAAGTTTATTAAATATTTTTTTTTAAATTTAAAATTAATTTATTAGTTTCTTTTATCGATAAAAATTTGTCTAATATTTTGATTTTATAAACACATACTTACATATACATAAAAATACCTTTTAGTTTGAGTAGTTTTAAAACATCCGTCATAATATATATAATTATAAAAATATTCCGGATATTACAATAACTTTATTTTAAAAGAATTTGTGTTTTAGTTATACTTTATATAAAAAGTAATTTGTCTTGTCATTATTATTTCCATTATAAAAATATTAAAATCAAGTTAAAACTATTTTTTATATATGTTTTTATATATAAATATATAATTATTAACAAATAATAATGTTTTTGCAAAAAAAAAAAAAAAAAATTTCCTATATATATAATAACATTTTGCACAAATCAACATTTATGTTATAAATAATCTTTTTGCTCAAATCAACTTTTATGTTATAAAAGATCATAGTACCCTCACATGCAAAGCATGTGAGGTAATTTAACTGAGTTTTTAGACGACGTTAGTTGTGAAGGTTATAGAATGTTACAAAATATGAACAAAAATGTTGAGTTTTGTCGATTTCATAATGAAAGGTATGAAGTGCAATTTAGGCATAAAATAAATGTTGATTTATGCAATTTTGTAAAAAATAAATGTAAGGTAACCACATGAAAACAAAAGGATGAGTTACATTGTTCAGAAAAATCATTTGATGAAGTACGCAAGTGTTGGTGAAAGATTGATGTCCGTCTTTGTGGACTTATTTCATTAGATAATCACACACTAGTTCATTCAATGACCCATACATATAAATTATACCTATAACATTTACGAAGTTGGATTAACAGTGCACCCAGCTGCATAGCAGCTGTGTATTGGGCCACGTGTCAGCAAGTAACAGGTTGGTCATGTGGAGGCATATTATGGCTCAAGGGTTTCTTTATCCGGTGTTTTTTATAAATCCGGTAATTTCACAACCGCATGACTCCGTGATGACGACACAACAGCGGTGGACCTCGAGGGGCAGTTCAGCTTGGTTTTCGACGAATATGAGGCAAACGACGGGACTTCAGGTCTCGCTCTGGACCAGTTCCGTCTGCGGTAGGAAATGATGGGTTTTCGACCGACGGTTAGGGTTTTTAATGATGGTCATTTCCGGCAAACAAAGATGATGTAAGTCTATATCGGTTGTATATAACGACGCCGTGTGGAGCCCGATGGATCTGGACTGAGGAGAAGAAAAAGAGAGTAAGGTGATGGATCGTTACGGAGGAGATGGTAAAAAGAAAAAAAAAATAATATGGTGGCGGAGGCAGTTATTGTAGGAACCGTCCACGTAATTTAAAAAAAATTAAACAAATTTAATTAACTGATTACAATACAAAAAAAAAAAAAAAACAAGAAAGCAAAATACAATACGAATACAACTGAAATAAACCAAAATACAAGAAGGAGTAGAAACAGAATTTGACTGAGGCACGTGTTCAACACGCTTCCCTTAAAACAAATTCCGAGTCTCCCAAGAGTACTCGTTTTTGTTTCCCAGGGTACAACAGGCGGAGCAGTAGTACTGTCGGGGTAGACCTACAACCGAAGGTTACCTTGAAACTGCAAGAAAAAGATCATATAAACTGTTGAGAGAAGTGAGTATTGCTGTTGTGTAGCTGGTGTACCTCTGCTGTGGGTATGGAGTTGTATTTATACAGCTCCTAGGTTGAAACAGTCAAAAACGAATTAAAGAGAGGTTTAAATTGCATTAAACGTCTTCAATGCAATTTAATACGTCATTTAATTCTCAGTCAAAGCCTGTTAACTCGTCAGTTACGAAGCTGGACTGAAACTGCACTGTTATTCAATGCTGGAAGCTTCTGCGCGCGCGCGCTCAGGTCTGCACGCCCATGCGCGGTGCGTCCTCTTGGCTCACTGCCATGCGCGCGTGCGCCTCACTGGCCCAGGTCCATGCGCGCGTGCGCCACGTCACCTGTGAGCCTCTACGAGCACGCCACACAGTCGCGCCATTTTGGCTCACTTCGGTGCGTCGCGCACGTCACATCAGACCCCCATGCACCATGCGCAACCGCGCGCTCCCGTGCCATGTGTACTCACGCGCGCATGTGCATGACTGCCACGTCATGCGCCGCATCACCTACCACTTGGTCCTTGCAACCCTTGTGCTCCACCACGCACACGCGGTCAAAAATACAAAGGCGGCTCTCAAGCGGCGATGCGAAATGCAAAGTGCGCCATCAAAGCGTCACATTGCGCCTCATTGCCCACGCCACGCGCGCGAGCGTGTGCGAGTGCGAGTTAGGGTGCTCCGCACCCTTTGCGAGTACACTAGTGAGTGCTCCCATGAAACAATAAGGATGGAGAGTTCCCACTTAAATACCCCTTTAAGTTCCATCTCTCATCCGATGTGGGACAAGGTGCTACTTTCCCTTTTGTTTCAGCATTGAATGTTCCAAACACCCAACTTTGAGCATCGATATCTCATTCATCTTAGCTCCGTTTTGGACGTGGTTTAGTTCGTTGCGAAGCTCTTCCAACATAGAACACAAACCCACAAATAAATATATATATATAAAACCCGCTCATTTTATTATATTTATTTCTAGTCCAAAATAGGAAAAAATCATTTTCCTATATTTGTGAAAAATGCTATTTTCACCTATTTTTCCAACAATCTCCCACATGAAAAATGCTATTTTCATCAAATTTCCAACAATCCCCCACATGTATGGAAATGGATCTTTTCCTTACACTTTTCAACGATAAACTTCGACAGTTGAGTATTGCAAGATAGGTAGGTTTTACCCTTTGAACCTTCTTTTGTGAACCATACTTAGCTTACTAGCGGTTTGTAGACGCGATGTCCTTGAACATACCCCCATTTGTATAAACGACAATACACTTCACACAATACTCTCCCTGGTTTGGCCAACTCCTCATTGTCGTGTCCTATTATGGTCCTGGAACACTAGCCTGGTTCTGCGAGAGCTCTAGGATTTGCGCACCCCACAAATCCATTCGAAGGGACCCTACTTCTCTCTAACATAGGTGATTCCTCTGAATCATTAAAAGCATCATGGTTATTTGATTTCCCGAAATCGTTAACCTTAATATGCTTAGCCTCACTTCAATGTCACTGATTGGAATGGACTAGGAAGTATATATAACTCCCTTTTATTTGGTTTGGGGTACTCCCCCAAAGTGACTCCGTTTTGGTAATATGATTAAGTTGTCCTATTGAACTTAGATCTTGGGATCTCCAGTCAGCTAAGTTAGGTTTCCCTCATATTCCCATTTATCACGGGCTTTAGTCCCATTCCTCTTGACGATGTTTCTACTAACTCTCTGCTTAAGCCTTTTGTAAATGGGTCCGCAATGTTATCCGTTGATCTCACATAATCAATTGTGATAACACCCGTTGAGAGTAGTTGTCGTATCGTGTTATGTCTACGTCGCATATGCCTTGATCTGCCATTGTACATCAAGCTTTGAGCTCTACCAATCGCTGATTGACTATCACAATGTACACATATGGCTGGCAAAGGCTTTGGCCATCTTGGAATATCTTCCACGAATTGACGTAGCCATTCCGCCTCCTCGCCTGACTTATCCAGGGTGATAAATTCGGATTCCATTGTGGATCTTGCTATCACCGTTTGCTTAGAAGACTTCCAAGCAATAGCAGCTCCTCCAAGTGTAAACACGTAACCACTTGTTGATTTGGAATCTTTATTATCCGATATCCAGTTTGCATCAGTGTATCCTTCGATCACTGCTGGTTGTCGGGTATAATGCAGTCCATAATCTCTAGTGTATCTTATGTATTTAAGCACCCTCGTGATAGCTTTCCAATGATCCGCGCACGGATTGCTGGTGTATCTACTTAGCCAACTCACCGCGTAAGCCAAGTCGGGTCTAGTACATGTCATTAGATACATTAGACTACCAATAATTCTTGAATACTCTAACTAAGCAACTCCATCTCCTTTATTCTTCTTGAGATGTTGGGAGGTATCAACTGGAGTTCGAGCTACACTCGTATCTCCCGAGTTGAATTTTTCAAGAATTTTATCCATATAGTGAGATTGACTTAACACAAGACCTTCTTGGGTTCTTATGATTTTTACTCCAAGAATCACATCCGCTAAACCCATGTCTTTCATGTCAAATCTCGCTTTTAACATGCTTTTAGTAGCTTTGATAATTTTATCATTACTCCCAATGATAAGCATATCGTCTACATAAAGGCATAAAATCACATAACCTTCATTTGTGTCTTTGAAATAAACACATTTGTCGCACTCATTTATTTTGAAACCATTGTCAATCATGACATGATCAAACTTTTGGTGCCATTGTTTTGGTGCTTGCTTCAAGCCATACAAAGACTTGACGAGTTTACATACTTTACCCTCTTGACCTGGGGCAGAGAAACCTTCAGGTTGCTCCATGTAAATCTCTTCTTCTAAATCGCCATTTAGAAATGCGGTTTTAACATCCATTTGGTGAACTTCCAAATTTCTTAAAGCCGCTATAGCAAGAACCAATCTAATCGAGGTTATGCGCGTCACAGGCGAGTAGGTATCAAAGTAATCTAGACCTTCCATTTGTCTAAATCCTTTAATCACCAACCTAGCCTTGTATTTATCAATACTTCCATCAGTTTTCATCTTCCTTTTGAATATCCAACGATATCCAAGTGGTTTGCAACCAGGTGGAAGATCTACTAACACCCAAGTATGATTTTGCAATATAGAATCAATTTCATTCCTTATTGCTTCTTTCCATTGAGGTCCTTCTGAAGAGGAAACCGCTTCGCGATATGTATTGGGCTCGCCCTCAACCATATAGCTAACGAAGTCTGGACCGAAAGATTTTTCAACCCTTGGCCTTTTACTTCGCCTACGATCACTTTCTTCAACCTCGGGTCGTTCATGTGTCTTATCATGAACTATCTCATCAACTGGCGTAGATGAACTTTCACCTACTTCAAAATTAGGTGTTGATGACGTTGCATGTGTTTGTCTTCTCAAAGGAAACACATTTTCAAAGTAAGACACAACGTTAGGATTCACCTCCATGATAGTGTTTACGTGTACATCAGGATTCTTGGACTCATGTACAAGAAAGCGATGTGCACTACTTTGATGCGCATACCCAATAAATATGCAATCAACAGTTTTGGGTCCTATCCTAAGAGCCTTAGGAGGTGGTACAATCACCTTTGCTAGGCACCCCCACACTTTCAAGTATTTATATGAAGGCTTTTTCTTTTTCCATAACTCATATGGAGTCTCGTCTCTCTTTTTCAATGGTATCTTGTTTAAAAGATAATTGGCCGAGAGAATGGCTTCCCCCCACATTTCCTGGCTCACCCCAGAACTTATCAACATGGCGTTCATCATTTCTTTCAATGTACGGTTCTTTCGTTCCGCCACGCTATTTGATTGTGGAGAATAAGGAGGTGTACACTCATGTACAATGCCACTTTTTGCGCATAAATCGGCAAAAGGTGCAACATATTCGCCTCCTCGGTCGCTTCGCAAAGCTTTTATCTTCTTTTGAAGTTGATTCTCAACTTCATTCTTATACAAGATAAATTTACTTATTGCTTCATCTTTACTTTTTAGTAAATATACATAGCAATATTTAGTACTATCGTCAATAAACGTGATGAAGTACTTATTTCCACCTCTTGTGGGAACCGCTTTTAAATCACAAATATCGGTGTGAATTAAGTCAAGGGGTTCGGTTATTCGTTCAACCGATTTTGATGATGATCTTGTAAGTTTGCATTCAACGCACGTTTCACACTTATAGTGTGAATCAATATGGAATGTTGGTATACAATTTAGATTGATTAAACGGCGTATTGAATTAAAATTTACGTGACCTAATCTACCATGCCATTTATTCGAATCAGAAAACTCAAGTAGTAGCAATTTTATTCATGTTCTTCTTGACTGCCATTACATTCAATTTAAACATACCATTTTGGGCATAGCCCTTGCCTACATACATTACGCATTTAGTAAGTACAAATTGATCGCTCTAAAAAACTAAACGAAATCCAAACTTATTAAGCAACCATCCCGAGACTAGGCTCTTGCGCAAGTCTGGAACATATAAAACGTTGCTTAAAGTGAGCTCCTTCCCTGAAGTCCACTTCAAAATCACCGTTCCTTCACCCTTAATGTCCGCGGTGGCTGCATTTCCCATGTACAGCTTCTCATCTCCCCCAAGCTCATTGAAGGTGGTAAAGAGGCTCCTGTCTGGGCATACATGACGGGTCGCTCCCGTATCAATCCACCACCCTTTTGGAGTGTTGGTCACAGCGTTGACCTCATCTAACATTGCGGTTTTGTCGGAAATCATTGCCACCAAAGGCATTCCGTCTTCATCCACCATGTGCGCGCGCTCACGCTTTGGTTTCTTGCATTGGTTAGCCCGATGCCCCGGCTCGTCACAATTGTAACAAGTCCCTTGGAACGTTGGAGGTTTCTTTTTCACAACCCCTTTCTTCGGTCCAAGTTTGCTAGCCTTTGCTTTCTCTTTGTCCTTTTTCCCCTTACCCTTCGCGCCCTTAGAGGATTGCCCATGCTCAACCACGTTTGCGCTGGCAGAAGTTTGCGCATGGCTGCCTTTTAGGGCAATTCTATTGCCCTCTTCAATCCGAAGACGAACAATAAGGTCCTTTAAAGTCATCTCCTTTCGTTTGTGTTTAAGATAATTCTTAAAATCCACCCAACCAGGAGGTAACTTTTCAATCAACGCTGCCACTTGGAATGTCTCGCTAAGTGTCATGCCTTCCGCAAAGATGTCATGTAGTATAATTTGGAATTCTTGGACTTGATTCATAACACTTTTAGAATCAACCATTTTGAAATCCAAGAAACGGGCTACCACAAATTTCTTTGTGCCAGCATCCTCCGTTTTGTACTTTTTGTCCAAGGCATCCCAAAGGTCTTTGGAAGTCTTGACGTTGTAGTACACATTATACAACGCATCCGACATGCCGTTTAACACATAGCCGCGACATATGAAATCCGAATGCTTCCACGCATCTACCGCGCACTGTCTTTGTGCGTCGGTCTCCCCTTCCACAGGTTGGGGAGCGGTTTTCGACAAGAACCTCGCAAGGTTCATGGTGGTCAGGTAGAAGAACATCTTCTGCTGCCACCTTTTGAAGTGTAGACCCGAGAACTTCTCGTGTCGTTCAGCGTGATTGGCCACTGTGGACGCTCCCACAGTGGTGGCGTTAAGAGGGGTTCCCGTCACAACATTTGTGGTGTTGTTAACGTTGACATTCTCGTTCGACATGCTGAAAAATTAAAATTTAAACTTTTAGTCCAAAAATTCTGTTTTACGCAAAAAACAGAAGTAAAGTAATAAATTTTAATTTTACCACAATTTACTGTTTCGGCTTCTAAGTCCAACTTTGAAGACCAAAAACAGAAAATTTATAAATTTAGAACTTACTGATTGTCTTCTAAGTCCAACTTTGAAGACCAAATCAGAAAGTTTTAGCAATTTAAGGACAAGTTCTGAAGTAATCAAAAAATGTTTTCAACCAAAGTCGCTCCTTTGAAGATGAAAACAAAATTTTTTTTTTAAAACGCAAACTGAGTGAAAACAAAACTGGTTTGAATCACAAACAGAATGGTTTTGATTACACGAACGGTTTTAAAATTTGTTTTAAGATTGTAGGAACCGTTCACGTAATTTAAAAAAAAATTAAACAAATTTAATTAACTGATTACAATACAAAAAAAAAAAACAAGAAAGCAAAATACAATACTAATACAACTGAAATAAACCAAAATACAAGAAGGAGTAGAAACAGAATTTGACTGAGGCACGTGTTCAACACGCTTCCCTTAAAACAAATTCCGAGTCTCCCAAGAGTACTCGTTTTTGTTTCCCAGGGTACAACAGCCGGAGTAGTAGTACTGCCGGAGTAGACCTACAACCCGAAGGTTACCTTGAAACTGCAAGAAAAAGATCAGATAAACTGTTGAGAGAAGTGAGTATTGCTGTTGTGTAGCTGGTGTATCTCTGCTGTGGGTATGGAGCTGTATTTATATAGCTCCTAGGTTGAAACAGTAAAAAACGAATTAAAGAGAGGTTTAAATTGCATTAAACGTCTTCAATGCAATTTAATACGTCATTTAAATCTCAGTCAAAGCCTGTTAACTCGTCAGTTACGAAGCTGGACTGAAACTGCACTGTTATTCAATGCTGGAAGCTTCTGCGCGCGCGCGCCCAGGTCTGCACGCCCATGCGCGGTGCGTCCTCTTGGGTCACTACCATGCGCGCGTGCGCCACGTCACCTGTGAGCCTCTACGAGCACGCCACACAGTCGCACCGTTTTGGCTCACTTCGGTGCACCGCGCACGTCACATCAGACCCCCATGCACCATGCGCAACCGCGCGCCCCCGTGCCATGTGTACTCGCGCGCGCATGCACATGACTACCACGTCATGCGCCGCATCACCTACCACTTGGTCCTTGCAACCCTTGTGCTCCACCACGCACACGCGGTCAAAAATACAAAGGCGGCTCTCAAGCGGCGATGCGAAGTGCAAAGTGCGCCATCAAAGCGCCACATTGCGCCTCATCGCCCACGCCACGCGCGCGAGCGTGTGCGGGTTAGGGTGCTCCGCACCCTTCGCGAGTACACTAGTGAGTGCTCCCATGAAACAATAAGGATGGAGAGTTCCCACTTAAATACCCATTTAAGTTCCATCTCTCATCCGATGTGGGACAAGGTGCTACTTTCCCTTTTGTTTCAGCATTGAATGTTCCAAACACCCAACTTTGAGCATCGATGTCTCATTCATCTTAGCTCCGTTTTGGACGTGGTTTAGTTCGTTGCGAAGCTCTTCCAACATAGAACACAAACCCACAAATAAATATATATAAAACCCGCTCATTTTATTATATTTATTTCTAGTCCAAAATAGGAAAAAATCATTTTCCTATATTTGTGAAAAATGTTATTTTCACCTATTTTTCCAAAAGTTATGGAGATCTTGGAGGAGGTGTCTGGGTGAAAAGAAAGAGGGAGAGGGTGTTCCGATTTGGGGGTTTTGCTGTGTAAAAATGGCTTCAGAAAAGGAACAATTTGTTATTGGTCAGAGGCTAAGGTGACTTTTGTTTTTTTGTTTCCTCCATATAATCCGATAATGTCTGTATTTTATTTGCTAGGTTACTTGCTATTATTTTGTTAACTATTCTTCTATATTTATCAATTGGTTTATTTGATAAGGTTTTTATGTTTCATTCTTAATATCATTAATTTGTTACAACAAAAACATTTTTTTTCTACTCATGTTGAAGCGTATTTTTTGAAACCAGATAGCTTTGTAAAAACATTTAAACCAACTATAAGTTTCATCACTTTAAACCAATTAATGGGTGTTACTATTTCTTTCGATCACAGCTAAAGTTAATACTCAAAAGACTAAGAAGTTGATTCCATGAAAATTTAAATTATCGGTGGTCGTGCTTTGCACAAACTAAACAATGACAATTCAACTAATATACGAGTGTAAACTAAATAATGACAATTAAATGAGAGTAGGTAAAATGAGATTACTTAATGAAATGCCCTTGACGTACTATCGCTTTAAGTAAGATATCATTGTGGTTATACTATCGCTTTTCTTTTTTGGTATCCTTTTTTGGTTGCTAATGGTATCGTATTTGGGTTCTCTCTTTCGATTGTTATATCAAGTTTCCACGTCATACGTACCGAACGATACGAACCAAATTCTCCGGCATGCCCCGCCACGAAGCGCGGGCATAAACCCTAGTTAAGAACAATACTCATTTTTTTACGAAAGAAAATAACTGGGTTCAAAAAAACTGCAAATGTATCACTTAAATTAAAAACCAACATGCCCATCTCAACATTTGAATCATTCATTTTTTTTTATCAAATGAAATGACTACACATAAGTGTCTTGTTTTCTTAGTAGCTAAATGTTCAGCCGCATTCTTCTCATACTTCTTAAAAAGCACGTCAATTATGGAGTCCCCGAAATGAGAAGTAAACAATGGTTCCGTAACAGCCCTTATCAATTTTGTTGAGTTTATCCCACGGTTGTCACATTCAATATCATGTTGATCCCAATTAACTTCAAAAATATCCATATCGTCAAGAGATAACGATCCGTCTGCTTCAATAATGCTCCTAAGTTCATCCTCATGTGGAAAATAAAATGGGAGATTGAATGAGTTAATATCTGATTCTCGAACCAACCCCTATGAGTGAAAGCATAAACAGTTATCGGATGAAGCTAGCTAGAAGCTTTCAATAGCATATTCGTCGTAAATTTGAGTTATATTTTTGGATGCATGAAATCTATATACCTCTTTAAGCATTTCAAGAAGTGACATGGTGAGTAACTCCCAGAATGTGCTGCATTCATCGTTAGTTGGATCAAGGCTACTCCGACTATGAAATGCTAAGACCATACGTCCACCGCGTACTATTTCCTCATAGCGTAGTTGTAAAAACTTTGTAAAATCGCTATGAAATTGCTTTCCATATGCTTGCAATACATCTAAAGGACTTATTTTCGCTATGTATATATTTAGCCTATTATTTTCAAGGCCTTCAGGTACCTTTAACATATTACATGGATGAAGTTTATCATACAAAATAGTCACAAAACAACCTAAATGGTCTCAATTGTATGCAAATTTATCTATCAAAAAACTTGCCTCTTGTATTATATTTTATTTGCACCTTGAAAATAGTACAAATAGGATTTTCTAGACATATGTATCTTCTACCGCTACTAAAAAATGCGTTTGTATATACATATATAGTTTATATTGTATTTCTCTTTAACCTGGTTACTTACATTGACCCAAATGTAATAGTGTATATATTTCTCTTTTGACATTTTTATACCTCGTAAAAGTTGTTAGTTATAATAATTCGCCTTTAGTGGTTGTATGGTTATATTTTATACAAACCTGAGAAAGCCAATGAACGCTATATGAAGAGTGAATAAGCTGCAAACTTTCATCGGGTAAAGAGTCTTCCATAGAAGGATCCGGGAACAGCTGAAACAAAACAAGGACCAATTTGTTCTCCCTTGCACTTTCTAAGGGTTTATAAAAGTTGGGTAATAATTTGAAAACATTATTGAAATCATTTCCAAAGAGGTCATTTTAAGCACACTTGAAACTGTGGTGTCTTTCGATTATTTTCATGACACACCTCATGGACTATATCAATAATATTAGAAGCAAGCGACAACGTATTCATGCCAGAGGAGCATCCCAAATCCGCAATCATGAAACAATGGTCAGATAAGATATCTTTATTAGCCATGCCCTTGATTGTACGCTTTAAAAATGGTGCCGTTTTTTGCATCACGATTTTCTGAATAGAAAATAAGAATAAAGTACTTAGTGAAACCATTGTTAGCAACAAGTTAGAACAATTTATAGTATAATCAAAACAAATGCCGTGGAGATTAAAAGATACCGTAAATAGAGAGTTATTGGCATAACTTGAATCTCCACTCCCACTATTCATAAAAATAAATCTCGCCAAAAAATAAAGTTGTGATATGCCCAAAAGAGGATATCTACACGTGCTTCACATTAACCGTAAAACATAAAAACGGATACCGACACCGATTACGATAATGCCGGTACCGTATTGATGTTGTTTGGTCAGTATTGATTTGTTTCATACGTTACCGCTCGAAAACCATAAACCCGAATACGGTTCCGATGCTCTAGCAATTTTAGATAATTCTAATAGTAATTCTTGTAAAAGTGTTGATAAGACAGCACTTTTGCTCTAGTAATTTCAAGTACTAAGGCTGGTTATTTAGATGGTGATTAATTTGAGTTTTGATTGATCTTTGTGATTGTTTCACAACATCATGTTAGTGTTTGTATGTAGATTTTATATTATGAGGATATTTACTACCAAAAAATTCTGCTTAATACAGCAAAAAATACTGTCTAAAGCTAAGCACAACTTAATAATTACACGCATAGCGGTTTAACATGTCAACCCAGGTTCGGATCAAAATGGGTTTGGTTCAAAACTGTTTGTTTTAAAAATATAGTTGATTTAGTCTGGGTTAAAATGAGTTCGGATCAAGATGGGTTATTTTTTTAAAAATGATCATATTGGTCTAGTTCATAGCTTGTTTCATATTTATTCGATTTGTAAACGAGTCAAGTCGGGCCTATATGAATGAGTCAAGATTGTGAGGCCTGATTACACGTTTCAATTATTGATACGGAACAGTGACTGTAGGTTTTAAATAAATTTTAAAGTATTATAGCTTCCTATTTTATTAGTTTGAAAGTGTATCCAAAGAAGACCCAAACAAACAAAAGTCACATGCTTCTCTACTCTTAAAGCACACAAGTTGTCCGGTAGGTAGCCATCACTGGAGACAAATTTCACCTGCATTCTTGAGCAAGTTGTGGACACAAGATGATCCACTTGCATATGACAGTTTAATATACTCATTGAGTTGAATGATAAGGTATGTATTTATCAGTGTATAAATCTTGTATATCTTTTTTTCTTTGGAACTAATATGTATCTCAGCTAATGTCAAGTACAATTTTAAATAAAAATAAAAACAAAAACAAAACTCAGAGAAATAAGCAAAATAAATGTGATTATTTAAAATCCAATTACACTTTCTTAGAATTAAAACATATTAACATTTATGGGTTTTTTCTCTATATTTTTTTTTTTTGGGGGTTTTTTATCTTAAAATTTGGATGAAAATAGGATTAATTAAGAGAAACATATCCAAATCTATTTCAAAACATTTGATGACTTATCTTGTGAACTAAAACTAGGGTTGTTAAGAAGATGCTTGGAAAATCAAACGAGGTTCCGGGAGAGAGACGAGACTTTTTTAAAGGGTAGTTGCCTCTCTCCTGGTGCAACATGATCCGATCTAACTGGATCATGTTGAGCTGATGAATTTGACCCCCCTTTTCTCGTAAAATCATTAACCCTCGAAAAGCAAGAAATAAGCATATACTTTCTTTTAACGGATAACTCCGAAGTATTTAGGTGTAAAGATGTGTTAATAAAAACCTTATCTTGTGAACTAAAGCAATACATTTCAATGAAGCACAATGATGAACACTGAGCATGCCTTTACACATTTAGTAAAGGTTTACCTGTGTGCAGTGTCGAAGCTTGAAAATTTCTACCGGGAGGTCGGAAGTCACTGGATCTAAAAGTATATACCTACAAAAAAAAATTTATAAAACCGGGGGGTCGAAAACGTACATACCTAAAAAATTATATACAAAACGTACATACATAACACTACTGAGCGAAAAGTTCGGGGGTCGGGCGCCCCCTCCGGCCCCTTCATAGCTGCGCCACTGCCTGCGTGATATGAGCTTTCACTATGAACGGTTCCGGTTCCTAGTATTGAGATAAAAATGCATACCATATCTATACCCTACAGGTAGGATCGGTTCCGGTTTCGGATATAGAATGCCCAGGTATTAAAAAAAACCGGTTCCGGGTCCATGTCCGGTTTTTTTGTGCACCTCTACGACAAATGGTGGTGTGCACAAAATAGCTACTGGCCCAAATAACTGAAGGCTAACTATTTTAATACCCGGGTCTTCCATAACTGAACTTGGATCTAACCCTATACATAAGGTATAGATATGATACACATTTTAAGCCTAGAACCCGTAACGAAACCCTTGTTATACCCGAAAGAATTCCCGAACCCGGTTATACCCAATACCCAATACTGGTTTTTTTTAATACCAAAGGCCAATAGAATACCTGGACTTTTTAAATATTTTTTATGTTTTACTTTACAATTATATATTTAAAATTATAATTATAAGTAGATTTTATAAAGTAAATAAGTTTTACTTAAACTAAAGTATGTTATTGTAGTTTGTTTTAGTTATTTTTATAAAGTAAATGACAAATTTTTTTAAATTTAAATGAATTTAATTTTTTGTAAAATACTAAATATTTTAAAACCGGGTATTAATAACTGGTTCGACAGGATAAGGTTTTTTACCCAATAATCGTGTACGTATCCGAACTGGTCATTGAAATACCCGGTTCTAATGTTCATATGTTGTACCCGGCCGTACCCATTTCCATACAAGGAACTTATTATGAAGAAAAATATGTATTAAATCAAATGGGCTCAATTAATGTGTTAGGCAACTTATATAATCATGTTGAGCAGCATATTAGAGTAAACTGCAATTTTATTCTCCTGGGATTTAAGCTAATTGGCACTCTGACCCTTTCCTTGGAAAATATTGCAATTTGCCTCCCAACATTGTTGTTATGTCGCAAGATTACCCCCTGCCGTCAACTTTTGTAAACAGTCAACATAAGTACGTAATGGTTAAAGGGTATAATGGCCTTTTCCAACATGCTTTTGTATCTTATACATTACACCACCCTATGCATTGATAAATCAAAGCACTATTACCCCCGCCCACCTTCCCACACCGCTCCTCCACTCCTGTTCAGTGCAATCTTCTTCTCCGGCCATCACCTTCTCCGGCGATCTTCACAGCTCCGGCGATCTTCATCTCCGGCGATCTTCACAGCTTCGACAAAAGCGATCTTCTCCGGCAATCATCACAGCACCGACGACAATGCCGCTAGTTTGTTGGCAGATCCGATACCTGGTCCGCCACACGTCATGTACAATCGTCCATTGTTAGTTAATCAGGGTCGGATTTGTGCCAGTGTTGGTTAATCTCATGTTAAACAGGGTATTAACAATTAGTCTGATTTCCATGTTAATTTTGTGATGTTTGGTGTTTTTTTTTACAGTTGACCTGATGATGAGCCTATCAAGCTCATCAGTGGTGGTCCACCTGGTGGTCTCCATGTTTGGTAGGCCTGTCCCCAACTTTCATTATCCACCGGAGAGTTGAGCGGATGTTTACTCTAGTAGTTATGTAGGTTTTGTGTAATATGTAGGTTAACATAACTTAAATTAGATGTTAATGACGATGACTGATGATGATGCTTGATCAGCAGTAGCAGTGTTATCTAACACTCTGAATGATGTTAATGATGGTTATGATTAACATGTATTTTTTTATCTTAACTGGATTTTTTTTTTTTTTTTGGATAAAGGGCAGAGCCCGGCAAACTATGATAATAAAAACAAGAAAACAATTACATCATCAAAGGGGCATACCCACGTGTCATCCCCAAAACAGACTTTGGAGACCAAAAGTAAGAAACAAAACAACCTATTCTAGGCGTATATCAGAGTCTAAAAGGGCTCACAACTATGGAATCACAATAAGAAAACCAAGACATATTACATTTACCGAAAAAACTTTGGGCCAAAAGAGACGGACTATAGGCGGTGTCATTCCCATAAATTCCACTAAGCTGGGCATTAAACACGGCCTAGTTCATAACGGGACAGCTTGGATTGTTGATCCTCACTTAGATGGCCAACACGCTAGCCCATAGTTGCAGCCAGTAATGATGCCCCAACCCGAAATGCACATCCCAAAAACCTTCCGAAGCAGCGCCTTATGATGATTCAAGTTCAACCGAGTGGAGATCTTAAGAATAGACACAGTAATCCAATGAGATAAGTACAAAAACCAGTTGAAGGAGGACCCAAAATTGTCAGACCGCCCACACATCTTGAAATGCCCATTTGGCCGATTCAGCCTGGTAGATCTCACAAGGAGGTAGGCCTACACTAATTCCCAACCCAAAATGTGATACCCCAGCAGCAACACTTTCATTTTGCACCATAGAAACCCAATGAGCCCATGAAGCTTTGTAGTAGGGCTATACCCGAAGATAAAATGAGGCAACCAGACACCTGGGCTTAGGTATCCATGCACGGCCCAGGTCTTTACAACATTAGGAAAGGGCGTACCTTTCCTGGTTAACGGCCTCAGCAGCACCACATCCATCTCCTTAACATCGGACAACAGGTTGAGGATCCATAAATGCCAGTTTTCGTTATAACCAAGCTGAAACAACGACGAGCAGCAGAAAAAAAATGCAGCAGTAACCAATAACGTCTTGATGCAACTAGCTCTTAATGCTAATCAAGCATGGAAGATCCAGCCACATCAAAACACAGCGAGCAGCGAACATATACAGCACCCAAACATGCTTGGATTTGTACCTGAAAGAAGCGTAAATCAGAACAGCATTAGCCCAACCCCATTCCCAGCCCCATCCATGAATTAAATGAAATTGTGAGTGGTGAAGATAATGAGGTTTGTTATCATGAGCGTGATAATTTTCTCTAACCCATAAAACTCAATCCCTATCCCAATCTCTCCAAGGAAGATGGTCAGCACAATAAGAACAGACACAATAAAGAACGGCTTAGACATGATTGGACGGGTTATGAATCGGGAACCTGGCTCTCCATTGGACATCACCCAGGTCAAAGACCCGGGCAATAGTGACCGTAGCAGCAGATTGGACCATAGAGAGGCCCACAAGTCTGAGTTTAACAGCATTTTTAATGAAAGTACCAATTTCACTGGGAGACCTCTCCTTTTGTTCATGAGTCCGGCGATTGCGCTCTTGCCAAATAAAATACACGCTAGCCCCAAGGACAAGCCTGTTAACCACACTCCAGATGGAACCCGTATGGGGAATATTGCAGTGTCACACCCCTTTCTAAGGCGGAAGCACGAGGTGTGATCTTGAAAGGTTTTCATTGCATACGATTGGTAAACATACTACATGCTCGTAAAAATAATTCCAAATGCCAAACATTATATAAATGAAAACATAGGTTAAGTGTTTACATCACAAGACAACATATTGTTTGAAAAGATTACAACTTTATTTAAAGACAAGCATAAAGGTTTTGGTCCTTATATCACCACACGGAGTGGGACACAACAACCAAACCCAGCAAAACGGCATAGGAGACTTGACACAACAAGGTTAACCACATAAACAACATCCAAGAGCAACAGTATGACCGCGCGCACATCCACTTTAGTTACCTGAAATACATGTGAGTTTTTGGAAAATCGTCAACATAATGTTGGTGTGAATTCATGCAGTTTTTGTATTGAACGTTTGTATAATTTGTATGAAAACATGGTATGTAATGTGTATAAATCAAGTATTCCTGTAAGTATAAGGAAATCCAGATCGCTAATGGTTTGCAAGGCCATTAACATGTGACACGACATAGGAAGCATCCAAACCATAGGCATTTTCTAGTAGTCGATTCACGACTGAGACACAAAAGCACTGCTTGGTACTAGTTATCACCAAGAGTGTGGCTGCCCGAAACCCATTAGATCTAACCTTTTGTTATGCGGTCTTAGTATGTACACGATTAATGGTGCTTCTGGTACCTTATTCGTGACATGATCTAAAGTATCATTCCTTAGTTTTTGTATCCAGCATACTATAACACATGTATTTTCCCTAAGTTTAAAAAGCATGTAACAGTTTAAAAGTGGGGACATGAGCTCACAACTTTGCGTTTCTTGCGCTGTAAACTTCACCGGGTTTGCTTATATAGCGTCGTGACCTATACGTGTTTTATTAACGTTAGTCACTAGACTTGTATCGCACAAGTACAAGTCACCATCTTTTATGTATGTATTCTTTGTCGTTAAAAATAATTTATATTTTTAACTACGTATCTTACTTATATTATTTTTCTAATAAATATAAGTATCTTGTATCTTTTTCACCCGAGTTATATATTTTTGTCCAAGACTTCATTTTAAGTTCATAACTTGTCCTAGTTATTTAATCTATTTAAGAAATATATTTTCTTGTATTTGTCTAAGCATATTGTATGTGTATTTTTGTATTTTCACTCCTTATGAGTATTTAGTGTATTTTCAAGTCCTAATACACTATTACATATACTACATACACTTAGCACAAAATTTGGTGATCAATAAATACATATATTTTTCTTAAATATATACATACTTAATATCAATTTTTATCTTGAAGAAATCATCATTTCTTAACTTGAAGTTTACATAAAAATTAGGGAAACCTTGGTAAATATTTTTAGTAAATTTTTAGGGAATAAGTTTCACCAGAACTTATATTTTCTAAGTGTCAAAATTTTATAGAAATTTTGACATAGTTTCCCCTAAAAATAAAGGTTTCCCATGATTTTAAAACATGTGTTTATTTTCTTTTAAAATCATCACAAACAATCATCAACTCATTCAACACTTACCGAGTGTCAAAATCAAGTAAATTACACTACATCATGAACTTGAAGTTTTTGCAAAACTTGTAGTAACTTACCATGTTATTTAGTAGGTTTAGTTACCCTTAAAAACATGGTTATTTGTTTGTAAATCACTTTATTAAAAGATTTAGTCATCTACAACTTGTAAGATGATTTTTCTAAAAATATTTCCTTTGTATTTTTCTTGTTACAAACATGTTTCTAGTCTTGTTTAGACACTAAAAATATGATTAGTTTGTTTAGAAACCATGACTTTGTAAATCTCATAAATAAACTTGGTTTCTTGGGAAAATTATTTTTGTAATCATCTATTTACAAGATTTATATTTTGTTTAACTCAGCTTTACAAATGAAACCAATTTCATCATTCAAGTTCATGGAGACATAAAGCATGATGATCTTGGTCTTTCACAAGATCACCACCTTAACTTACTAGATCATGTGTTTAATCACAATCTAGTAGGTTTCTTATGATGTCTAACATCACTAACACAAATCATCATTCATCAAGAAGCAAATCATCATCATTTACATGTATTCTTATGTATTTAAGCTTATGTTAAAGTGTCATGATCATGATCTTTAGTGTTCATCAAGTTTATCAATGTTCATCATCTTTTAACCAACTACTAATGAAGTAAAATCTAGTAACAAGAAGCTTACTACTAGCACAAGGGCTAGGGATGAACACAAGAAGTTGAAGATGATAAATGGGTTGGATAAAAGCAAATGAAGGAGGTCCTTTAAGATCCACAAGCTCCACACTTCTCAATCTAGCTTCTAACACCTTGTGAGGACTTGAGATTGCAAGAAAATGAGATGAAGGTGGTGGTGATGTGGGTGGTGGCTCACGGCCGAAGGTGGGGCAAGGGAGGAGAAGAAGGTTGGTGTGTGAAGTGTGTGAAAGATGTAGATGATGATGTTATTTTATAACCAAGTTTTGTGTATTAACCAATGAGTTATGTGTTCCTAATAGTACATGCAAATCTCTAAGTGTATCTTCACAAGATTAGGGGAATCTAGGAGGATCAAGGAAAGATCATGTATGATCTTGTTAGTGGGGTCACCCTAGTGACCGTAAATACAAGGGGGGGGGGGGGGTAAAGTGTAAGTTTCAATGGTAAGTTATGTTACTTAGTTAGAATTTATGTGTAATGATTTAGGGGTTATGCACATATGGTGTTATATAGTGTGTTAGGGTGTTTAGGGATCATAACTAGCTTAGAAATAATTAAACAATGCTTCTAGTATAATTTTGGTGTTCCGGGTAATGTCCGGTTAAATACCGGTTCGTTAAAGTGTCAAACAACTCCGTTTAGTGATCTTTAAGTACCCTTTTGTGACCCTTTCAATTCCCGACACTTAGGAGGGTATTCTGGGTAATAAAATATGAATTCTGCATGATATTTATGTGTTAAAAAGCTGATTATAGCTGATTTGTGCAGAATTCTGCATTTAAAGTGCGTTTCGGGTGCTTTTTAGTGCATATTCTAGCTTCCGGAAGGTCTATATGTTAACCCTTGTATACATTCTTGGGTTTTAATGTATTTTAGATGTTGGACCTACTCCTAGGACCCAATTCTATTGTCTGACTGCTCTCTGCAGAATTGTTGACACAATATGTCTTACCGGTGAGTTTACTAGTATTTCTGACGCAACGCTATCATCAATGCATAAAGCAATATTTGTAGTATAAAACGTGCATGAATCCATAAATATAGCATGAAATCAGACAATGTTGACATTTAAGCACATAATTGCAGATATTAAATAATAATTAAAGTGTACAAAAATTACCGGTTTTGTGCCAGTTGTCACAGTCTCCCCCTGTTAAAAAAATTTCATCCCGAAATTCAGGCTGATCTATCTCTCGCAGGAGTTTTCTTGAACAGGTGGGGGTACTTTTCTTTAAACTGGTCTTGACATTCCCACGTGTACTCGGGTCCGTGCTTAGAGTTCCAACGTACTTTGACAAGTTTGACACTACTCCTCCTGGTCTTGTTGACTTTCCAGTCTGTAACCTTAACGGGTTGTTCTGTAAATCAGAGGGGTCGTCAATATGCACTTCATCCGCAGGGATGATCACTGTTTCTTGGGTTGGACTCTTCTTGAGGTTGGATACATGAAACGTATCATGTACTCTGTTAAGTTCTTCCGGTAATTCCAACTTGTACGCCACAGTACCAATTCTTTCCAAAATCTTGAACGGTCCGATGTATCATGGATTCAGCTTTCCACGTTTTCTGAATCTTACTATGCCTTTCCAAGGTGAGACCTTCAACAAAACTTTGTCTCCCACCTCGAATTCTAAGGGTTTTCGTCTTCGATCAGCATAGCTCTTTTGTCGATCTCGAGCCGCCTTAATGCGCTCTCGGATCTGCATGATTTTGTCAGTTGTCTCTTGAACAAGTTTAGGACCAACCATTCGTTTGTATCCAGCGTCTGCCCAACATAATGGTAAGCGGCACTTGCGGCCATATAGAGCTTCGAACGGTGCGGCTTTTATGCTCGTATGATAACTGTTATTGTAGGAAAACTCAACTAAAGGTAGATGAGTATCCTAGCTGCCGCCTAGGTCCATAACACATGCGCGAAGCATATCTTCTAGTGTTTGTATGGTTCGTTCGCTCTGGCCGTCTTTTTGCGGATGGAAGGTCGTGCTTAGATCTAGTTGAGATCCAAAGGCCTCTTGGAAGGATTGCCAGATCCTCGAGACAAAACGTCCATCTCTGTCTGAAATAATTGAGTTAGGCACCCCATGACGTGCCACGATTTCCTTCAAGTACAACTCAGCAAGCTTTCCAGTGCTATCCTTCTCTCGGATCGGTAGGAAATGCGCATATTTTGTTAACTGATCGACTATCACCCATATCATACCGTGTCCTCTAGGGGTCCTGGGTAATTTCGTTATGAAGCCATCGAGATTTACTCCCACTTCCACATGGGTATCTCTGGTTGTTGCAGTAGCCCAGACGGATTCTGATATTCAGCCTTAACCTTGGCACATGTTAGGCATTTTCCAACATAGATTGCAACGTCGCTTTTAAGTCTCGGCCACCAATAGTAGTCTTTCAAGTCTTGATACATTTTGTCTGATCCTGGATGGATCGAGTATTGATGTGTGCAAAATACAACATATAAATTACATCAATTGTGGCATAAAACTAACCCTTTTTAGTGCTAATGTTGGAAAAAGTGTGTTTTTGTCTTCCTTTTGTATTTTCAGGATTAAATGAGCTCAAATTAACAAAAGAAGCAAAAAGGCAGCTAAATCTAACATAAATACAAGAAAAGGAATAAACGTGGCATGCCCGACTTCCCCGAAAGCATCTTCCCAAGCAAAACAAGAGAACAGGAGGTTGAACACGCCCCGTGCTCAGTGAGCACGGGGGCGTGCCCAAGCGTCAGCATAAAAGACAAAGTTGTAGAAGCTTCCATCGCCCACCACGGGACCGTGCTCAGCGGACACGGGGTCGTGGTCAACTATAAGATTCGTAGAATCCAGGCAAATCTTGATAGTACAGATATGCTTCTGCACACGGGGTCGTGCCCAGCGGACACGGGGCCGTGGTCAACTAATAAAGACAAGAGCAATTAATGAAGAAAGAGAAGGATGTGGACACGGGGCCGTGCCCGAGCTTCTGTTCAGCCTATAAATAGGAGTGCTTGGCTCAAGCTCAAACCATCCCTTGGCACACCACCTCTCTCACACTTCACCCACCACCCACCACCACCATAACACCATCATCCACCACCATCATCCATTGTCCATCATAGAGTGTGTGAGTCGTCTCGGGATCCAAGATTGATCGCAAGAGTTCTTGATAATCAAGGCCATGTTTGCCTAAGTCTCTTACATCACTTGGTGAAGACAAAGTGTCTAGTGTAACACTTTTTATTTTTAATCTTTTCGCACTTTTTAATTGGTTATGTATTAATGACTTTAATAACTAGTTTCTTATGTTGAAGGTGATTCTTCCTTATCGTTTGTCCGTGGTGTCTTGGCATTATTTTACTATCTATATAAAATAAAAGGTTTTTACTCTTCATATCTACACGATATATATGGAGGTATGTTGGCTACCTGGTCGGGGGTTAAGGGAACGGTTTGGTAAGAGTCTTGCCATTGTTTAGTGTATAGATCCTGCAAAGGACCTGGATTAAATTTAGTAGGACCTCCTTCAATACTTAACGGTATTGGATGGCGGGGGTCCAAACTCTTTGATCCCCTCATAAGTTAAACTACTATTAATAGTTTAACCCGGCTACTTAGGACTGTATCCCTGCTGACTCAGACTACTTAGTCGAGGGTAATGTCACCTTCAAAAGAGGGGCCTACCACAATATGCATTAATAACTTAATTAATTATATTTCAATAATCCGACCCTTTAGGATTGTATCCTTGCTGACTCAAACTACTGGGTTGAGGGTAACGTCACCTCCAAAAGAGGGGCCTACTACAATAACTAAGATAATATCTTAAATAAGTGCAAAAGTGCGGAAATAATCAAAGGTTACACTAAACACGAGTCGGAGCCAAGTGATTCATCTTGTCTATCTGTTTTTACTTTTACTTTTATTTTTCAGCATTTTAGTTAGTTTTTATTTTTCTTAGTTTAAATCATTTTTCTAAACTTTTTGGTTTGATTAGACGTTGAGGATAAACCGGTACTAAAAGCTCTTGTGTCCTTGGATGACCTCGGTATCTTACCAACACTATACTACGCTCACGATGGGTGCACTTGCCCATATGTGTGTTTAGTGTTAGTAAATATCGTGTTTTATAAATTTAAAACTTGGCTAAAGAAAGTGTAAAAGGGCTTAAAATAAACATTAAAACCACAACACACTTCACGCACATCAAGTTTTTGACGCCGTTGCCGGGGACACAAGGATTTTAAGAAAGTTAGGAATCAACGGCCTAATCGTTTTTCTTATTTTTCTATTTTTTTTTTAGGATTTTTCTTAGTTTTTCAGCTTCTGCAGAGCTCAGCACGGGCCGTGCCTGGTCGGACACGGGCCGTGCCCAGCATTGGTACTGGCAGTTTTTATTTTCCGAGTTACAGAGAGCTGAGCACGGGGCCGTGTCAGTGCAACACGGGGCCGTGTCCAATTCCCCAGTAACTGGGATCCGGAAAACAATCACTGTATCTCCGACCACGGGCCGTGTTCGCTGAACACGGGGCCGTGGTGAACCTTCTGACCAACGTTCTTTTCTGTTTTTATTGCAGGACTTGGAACCCAGGCGTCACATTTGAACTTCCTACGTAGTGTATGAGCTCCAGTTCTAGTAGAGACATAAAAGAACCCCTAGAAGAACCCGAACGCTTTCTCAGAAAAAGACTTAAAGCTAAAAACCAAGAGAAAGTTTCGGGGAACCACTTCCAATGGCGGACCAACGTACCCTCATGGATTACCTACGACCCACTGTAGGTAATCTCGGCGCCGCTATCAATGCACCGAATGTCGAAGCCAATAACTTCGAACTTCGACCGCATTTGATACAAATGCTTCAAAACTCCGCAACCTTTCGTGGGCTTGCGGACGAGGATCCCCATCTACATATTACTAATTTCTTAGAAATATGTGATACCTTTCGGATCAATGGAGCATCAAACGACGCCATCCGCCTTCGAATGTTTCCATTTTCACTAAAAGACCGAGCTAAGGCTTGGCTCAACACCCTCCCAGTTGGCTCGGTAAACACCTGGGATGAACTAGCCTAAAAGTTTCTATATAAGTATTTCCCTCCAGCTAAAACGGCTAAATTAATGACTGAAATTAACACATATTCACAAGAGGATGGGGAATCCTAATATGAAACTTGGGAAAGGTTCAAGGAGCTACTAAGAAAGTGTCTTCATCACGGTCTTGCGGTATGGAAACAAGTATCCACTTTCTACAATGGATTGTTGCCACACACAAGACAGACACTTGATTCTAGTTCCGGGGGACTTCTAGGTAATCGTCGCCCAAATGAAATATACAATCAAATTGAGGAAATTGCTCAAACCAATTTTTAGTGGCACACTCCCCGAGGTAATAAATCTATTGCCCCGGGCGCCCATAAGGTTGATGAAAGCACTTCTTTACAAGCCCAAATCGAGGCCCTTTATTCAAAAATCAAAAAGTTAGAAATGGCAAAAAGGGCCTCGGTTATGGCTTGTGAGGGGTGTGGTGGACCACATGAAAATTGGAGTTGTATGAAAGAAGTAGATAATCAAACAGAAACGGTAAACTACATTGAAAATAGACCTAGGCCGTCGGGTCCACCAACGGGTACCTACAACCAAGGATGGCGTAACCACCCTAACCTTGGTTGGAGAGATCCCGGCAATAGTAGTAACCAACAAAACCAACGAACTAACTTTCAACAACCACAAAACTTTTCTCAACAACAAGGTGGATGAGAGAGGCTTGAAGATACTGTATCTCGCCTCATCTCCGACACCGAAAAGAAAAACTCGGATCGATTTCAGCAATTGGAATCGAATTTTAGAAATCAACAAGCTAGCATTCAAAACATTGAAAAACAATTAAATCAAGTAGCTCAAAATTTCTCCGAGAGACCACAAGGCGCGTTACCAAGCAATACCGAAACCAACCCAAAAGCGCAAGTACATCTCATCACATTGAGAAACCGAACCGTGGGTCCAGAGGAGGCTCCATTACCGCCGGCTGAAAAAAGCCAATCCAGCCAAACCACGACTCCACCTGCACCACAACCAGAAAAGGCTTCTCCACCAAATCAAGAGCCCGCCAAGACTCCTCCGGTTCCATACCCCGGTCGGTTAAATCGTCAAAAGACCGATGAGCAATTCGCAAAGTTCGAAAATTTACTAAAACAATTGCATGTTAATATTCCTTTTAACGAGGTCCTAACCCAAATGCCTAAATATGCAAAATTTATGAGGGACTTCCTCACTCACAAAAGGAAAATTGAATCATTGCAATTAGTTAACTTAGGCGAAGAATGCTCTGCCTTAGTACTCAACAAACTCCCATAAAAGAAAATTGATCCCGGAAGCTTCACGATCCCTTGCTCGATTGGGGAATCCCCCATTTGTAATGCACTAGCCGATCTTGGGGCTAGCATTAACCTCATGCCCACATCAATGTTCAAACGACTCGGCCTAGGAACAACGAGCCCTACAAAGATGAGCATACAACTCGCCGACAAATCCGTCAAATTTCCACAAGGTGTCGCTGAAAATCTATTGGTCAAAGTTGACAATTTCGTTTTCCAGACCGACTTTGTCATCCTAGACATGGAGGAAGACGCCGATGTCCCTCTCATCCTCGGGAGGCCATTTCTAGCCACCGCCCAAGCCGTGGAGGATATGAATGACGGAACACTAACATTGAAGTTTGGGGACGAGGAAGTGAAGTTTGGAGTTGGAAAGAGAGTAGAAGACGAAGACCCGGTTAACTACATGAAGGTCATAGACTCAAGCTTGGATGAAGCTCTCCGACGGTGTAGCATGGGATGCAAAACATCCCACATGAGTAACATATGACCAGGCTTTGGGTCTAGCCAAGGACCCTTATAAACGTGGCGCACCATGGAGGCATTCCGCGAAACTATCCTTAGCTTAGTTTAGATTAATCTTTATGTTTTCTAGTTAGTTTTAATTTTCAGGAATAAAATACACTCAGGATGGCAAAGGATAACAAAGGAAACTTGAACCAGCACCCCATGCAGGAAAACAGGGCCATCCGACAATTTTCTTCATTAACAGTAAGCTCAGCACGGGCCGTTTCCGCCCAACACGGCCCCGTGCTGCACAGTCAGCAGAAATGACCCAGTTCAGGTAAACTGGACACGGGCCGTGTTCACCCAACACGCCCCCGTGTCCAGACTTCTGTTTCTTTTGTTTAATTTTTGTTACTGGCACTTGAACACGGGGCCGTGCCCGGATAACACGGGGCCGTGTCCAGTGCCCAGTAACACAAATTTTTTGCTTTTTCACACCTTTTACACATTCAATCAACCTAAAAACTTATTTTTGGGACACAATGAGGACAATGTGTAATTTAAGTGTGGGGGATGCTAAAACCTTGAATCTTGCAAGTCCTAATAACAAGCCTTACACAAAACTCTATTGGAACCGCTAATCACCCCAAATTTTTTCAAAAATTTTCATTTTTTTTTTTACTTGTTTAGGTTTAATTTGGGAATTTCAGAATTCTAAAAAGGTTATATTTTTACAAATTTACAACCGATAATGTCGTGATAAAAAGAACCAACATAAGAAAATTATGAAAAGGCATGACAAGCTTAGTTAAAATTTAATTATATATACTTGATCACATAAAAACCCATTCCCACAAAAGTGAGTTTTGAGCCTTTATTGAGCACACAAATACATATCTTTAAAGTAAATGCTCATTTTTCGTTTCTTGTGTGAATAGCCGCTTGGTTCTTACAACTCTAGAACTTGCCACGACGATACATTCCCGGTCCTTACCAACTTAAACCCGAGTAAATAAATGATGGAGGCATTAGGACTAACCCTTTTTGTTTCTACACCATTATTTTCTTTTTTTTTTTTACCACCTACCCAAAATCCCCTTAGTTAACCCCTTTGAGCCTAAACCTTTTCATTTCTTAACCCAAACCAAACACCCTTTCACCCACCAAAACCATTTTTTTAACCCTTTGTTTTAGTAATAAGCTCGGTTTTTCGTTTGACTTTGAAAAAAAAATATTTTGTTTGGTTGATGAAGCAAAAGAAATAAACAAACAAGTTCATCAAAAATAACTTTGTTTCAATAATAGCTTCATCAAAATAAAAATTGCAAAAATAAAAAGTCTTTCGAAAACTGAAGCTTTTTCGCCCTTTTCTACTAACCACTAACCACTAACCCAACCACCTACCTTTAACCCTAGCCTAACCCTTCACCCAAAAGTCCTCTTGATATTTACAAAGGTTTAGAGTTAAAAAGGAGGAGGATTGATTGCTTGGCAAGCCTATGGTAGGAGTAAGTTCCATGCCGCTCTCGAGTGATTTACTAAAACACATCTTCGGCCGAGTGTTGAGTGATCCCCCATGAGGTATGTGAACTTGTATATAAATTGAATTTTAAAGAGGCATATTATGCCCTAATAAGTAATTTATCTTATGAAAAGTTTTGAATAAATCATGACGAATAAGATTGTAAATAAATAAAAATAAAACTAAATAAAGAATCTTGGAAATCCCGACACTCTATGACAAGCCCAAAAACCTTCTTTTCTACCAATTCCATTTGGGAGTGTAAAGCCACATTATAAAGAGTTTTACGTGAGGACAAGCAAAGATTCAAGTGTGGGGGTATTTGATGTGTGCAAAATACAACATATAAATTACATCAATTGTAGCATAAAACTAACCCTTTTTTTAGTGCTAATGTTGGAAAAAGTGTGTTTTTGTCTTCCTTTTGTATTTTCAGGATTAAATGAGCTCAAATTAACAAAAGAAGCAAAAAGGCAGCTAAATCTAACATAAATACAAGAAAAGGAATAAACGTGGCATGCCCGACCTCCCCGAAAGCATCTTCCCAAGCAAAACAAGAGAACAGGAGGTTGAACACGCCCCGTGCTCAGTGAGCATAGGGGCGTGCCCAAGTGTCAGCATAAAAGACAAAGTTGTAGAAGCTTCCATCGCCCACCACGGGGCCATGCTCAGCGGACACGGGGTCGTGGTCAACTATAAGATTCGTAGAATCCAGGCAAATCTTGATAGTACAGATATGCTTTTGCACACGGGGTCGTGCCCAGCGGACACGGGGTCGTGGTCAACTAATAAAGACAAGAGCAATTAATGAAGAAAGAGAAGGATGTGGACACGGGGCCGTGCCCGAGCTTCTGTTCAGCCTATAAATAGGAGTGCTTGGCTCAAGCTCAAACCATCCCTTGGCACACCACCTCTCTCACACTTCACCCACCACCCACCACCACCATAACACGATCATCCACCACCATCATCCATTGTCCATCATAGAGTGTATGAGTCGTCTCGGGATCCAAGATTGCTCATAAGAGTTCTTGACAATCAAGGCCATGTTTGCCTAAGTCTCTTACATCACTTGGTGAAGACAAAGTGTCTAGTGTAATACTTTTTATTTTTAATCTTTTCGCACTTTTTAATTGGTTATGTATTAATGACTTTAATAACTAGTTTCTTATGTTGAAGGTGATTCTTCCTTATCGTTTGTCCGTGGTGTCTTGGCATTATTTTACTGTCTATATAAAATAAAAGATTTTCACCATTCATATCTCCACGGTCTATATGGAGGTATGTTGGCTACCTGGTTGGGGGTTAAGGGAACGGTTTGGTAAGAGTTTTGCCATTGTTCAGTGTATATATCCTGCAAAGGACCTGGATCAAATTTAGTAGGACCTCCTTCAATACTTAACGGTATTGGATGGCGGGGGTCCAAACTCTTTGATCCCCTCATAAGTTAAACTACTATTAATACTTTAACCCGGCTACTTAGGACTGTATCCCTGCTGACTCAGACTACTTAGCCGAGGGTAACGTTACCTTCAAAAGAGGGGCCTACCACAATATGCATTAATAACTTAATTAATTATATTTCAATAATCCGACCCTTTAGGATTGTATCCTTGCTGACTCAAACTACTGGGTTGAGGGCAACGTCACCTCCAAAAGAGGGGCCTACTACAATAACTTAGATAATCTCTTAAATAAGTGCAAAAGTGCGGAAATAATCAAAGGTTACACTAAACACGAGTCAGAGCCAAGTGATTCATCTTGTCTATCTGTTTTTACTTTTATTTTTATTTTTCAGCATTTTAGTTAGTTTTTATTTTTCTTAGTTTAAATCATTTTTCTAAACTTTTTGGTTTGATTAGACGTTGAGGATAAACTGGTACTAAAAGCTCTTGTGTCCTTGGACGACCTCGGTATCTTACCAACACTATACTACGCTCACGATGGGTGCACTTGCCCATATGTGTGTTTAGTGTTAGTAAATATCGTGTTTTATAAATTTAAAATTTGGCTAAAGAAAATGTAAAAGGGCCTAAAATAAACATTAAGACCATAACACACTTCACGCACATCAAGTATCTTGACTTGTGAGCTTCATTAAGGACGACTTCTCGAATACCACCGTAGAGCGGAACCCAGATACGTCCCTTAAAGTACAAGGCTCCCTCTTTGTTTGGCACCAAATTCTTCAGCATACCTCGGAGGTATTCAGCTCTACGATTCTCCATCTTAAGGGCTTCTTGTTGTGCGTCATGAATGCGTGTAGTGAGGTTCGTTCGAATAGTCATTTCCAACGCTCGAACCCTTAGGGTCTTAACCCTTTCTTTTCGACTTAATGCGTCTGCTACAACGTTTGCCTTTCCAGGATGGTACTTAATCTCACAGTCATAATCGTTCAGCAGCTCGACCCAACGTCGTTGACGCATGTTTAATTCCTTTTGATCAAAAATGTGTTGTAGGCTTTTGTGATCTGTGAAGATTGTACATCGAGTACCATATAAATAGTGTCGCCAGATCTTCAAAGCGAATACCACCGTGCCTAGCTCTAGGTCGTGAGTGGTATAGTTTCTTTCATGCACCTTCAACTGCCTGGAAGCGTAAGCGATGACTTTTTGGCGTTGCATGAGTACGCAACCCAAACCTTGACGCAAAGCGTCACAGTATACCATGAAGTCTTCAGTGCCCTCGGGTAAGGGTAGTATCGGTGCATCGCATAGCTTATTTTTGAGCAGTTGAAAGGCTTCTTCCTACTTATCACCCCAGTCGTACTTCTTGTCTTTTTGCGTAAGGGTTGTCAGCGGTTGAGCTATCTTGGAGAAATTCTTGATAAATCGCCGGTAATAGCCTGCTAAACCCAAAAATTGACGAACTTCAGTTGGGGTTTTGGGGGCTTCCCAATTCTTTATTGCTTCTATCTTGGCTGGGTCTACATGAATGCCCTTCTCGTTTACAACGTGACCAAGGAACTGTACTTCGCGAATCCAAAATTCGCACTTGGAGAATTTCGCATAAAGTTTCTCTTTCTTCAGTAGTTCCAAAATCGTTCTGAGGTGTTGCTCGTGCTCTCCTTTCGTTCGCGAGTAAATCAGGATATCATCGATAAATACAATCACGAATTTATCGAGATATGGTTTGCATACGCGGTTCATCAGATCCATGAATACCGCTGGCGCGTTTGTCAGTCCAAATGGCATCACAAGGAATTCGTAGTGCCCATAACGTGTTCGAAATGCAGTCTTTGGTACGCTTTCCTCTTGAATCCTTAACTGATGGTATCCAGATCGAAGGTCGATCTTGGAATAGTAGCTCGATCCTTGCAACTGATCAAATAAGTCATCAATCCTCGGTAGTGGGTACCGATTCTTGATTGTGAGCTTGTTTAACTCTCTGTAGTCGATACACATCCGCAGTGTTCCATCCTTCTTCTTCACGAACAATACTGGAGCTCCCCAAGGCGAGAAGCTTGGCCTTATGAATCCTTTATCCAACAACTCCTGGAGTTGTGTAGATAGTTCTTGCATTTCGGATGGTGCAAGCTGATAGGGTGCCTTGGCTACAGGAGCGGCTCCTAGAACCAAGTCTATATGAAATTCGACTTGTCGTTGCGGAGGTAGTCCTGACAGATCTTCGGGAAAAACATCAGGGAATTCCTTCACCACAGGAATGTCTTCAAGTTTCAGCTCCTCAGCCTTCTTATCTATAACATGCGCCAGGAAGGCAACACATCCTTTCCTCAAACACTTCTGTGCCTTCATACAACTGATGATTCGCAGAGGTGCGTCTCGTTTTTCTCCATGTACGATGAGAGTTTCATCATTCGTCGGAGGGATGCGAATGATTTTCTCGTGACAAACAACTTCAGCCTTGTTCTTGGACAACCAGTCCATTCCGACCACTACATCGAAGCTACCCAATTGAATAGGTAAGAGGCCGATGCTAAATCTTTGCTCACCAAGTTCTAATGTGCAACCTCTAACAACTTCGCCCGATTCAACAAGTTTACCATTGGCTAGTTCTATGGAATAAGGAATATCTAATCTACTAGATTCTATTCCAAGCATACGTTTAAATTCCACAGACATGAAGCTATAATCGGCACCAGTGTCAAACAGTATGGATGCAAAGTGGTTGTTAGCGAGAAACGTACCGGTGACCACATTAGGGTCCTCGCGTGCGTTCCTTGCTCCAATCACAAATGCTCGAGTCTGAGCGTTATTCCCCCTTGGGCAGTCTTTTATGAAATGATACTTGCTTCCACAACCGAAGCATCCTTGGTTCTGCCCAGTTCCATTGCCATTTCGGTTACCATTGCCATTTCCACCACCGTTTCTATTACCAGCACAATTGCGGTTTCCATTTCCGTTCCTTCCTTTTCCCCAACAGTTCTCAGTATGGTGACCCAGTTTTCCACACTTGTCGCATTTTGGAATGCGACAAGCTCCTTCATGATGACGCTTGCACTGGTCGCAGATGAGCAGAGTGCCCTGGTATCCTTTGGCAGGAGCGTCATTCATGGCTGCAAGAGTTCTCGCCTCCTGAGGCGGGTTGGGGTCTCACTTCTTGTTGGTGGAACCCTTGTTGTTACGTGTTGCTTGATTCAGATTTGCATGCTTCCTTTTCTTGTCACCGGACGACTCAGCATGCGTCTCGGTCTTCTCAGTAGGGTTCAGCGATAACTTCTTCATTCGAACAGCATCTTCAGTAAGGCTGACAGCCAGAGTTACAGCCTGTGTGATCGTTTTAGGTTTGGCCGAAGTTACCATGCTGCGAAACTCTGGGGGTAGTCCCCAAATGTAGCGCTCAACGCGTTTAAATTCAGGAGTCAGTAGTAGCATATATACACAAGCATATACCCGCATAAGTGACATCAAACAATCCGCCAAACGTATAAATCAATTCATACAGCAACAAGCATGCATAAATAGATAAATACCGATGTGTCATAAGATATTCCCCGAGTCTTTACACATATCAGAACAACTTGTTACACCATTGTTCGCGAAGTAAACAAAATGCATAAGGGTTACATCTCCCCAAAGTACAAGTTTAATATATGTAAAGGACAAAATATCTTACTTCACATTGGCGGTTCTTGTCTTTATACCCTAAATCATTACTCCAAAAGAGTATTTAATAGGCTGGGGGAGGGGTGAGGGTATTCACGTTTGACCTTTTCTTGTATTGAAGGAATCTCGTTGATACGTGACAAGACTTGCTGTGGTTTCTGTGCACTGAATTCCATAATTATGTATGCATCCATAATTACATAACTCCTTGCACAGTCCACACAGTTCGTTTCATCCTCGTATCACGTCCTTCAGATAGGCCATTGTTTACAGACGAAGTCACGTATACTTGTGATATTCTACTTCTACTATAGGTATATATTAATTACCACACATAGTTGCAAGTAATTTCTAATCAAAGACAAGTACTACTCTAGTGCACCCTTAGTCTCGTAGTGTCTTTTCTTAACTCTTTGAAAACAGTTTCAGGTAGTGGATGTTGCGGAAAGTTTTATGCAATGAAAAACTTTTGAAAAATTGTTTTCGTGAAAGGATCCTAAAGATTGTAGTCTAGACTCGAGAAGGAATCCTGGTTCACTACAATCGCAGCTCTGATACCAATCTGTCACACCCCTTTCTAAGGCGGAAGCACGTGGTGTGATCTTGAAAGGTTTTCATTGCATACGATTGGTAAACATACAACATGCTCGTAAAAATAATTCCAAATGCCAAACATTATATAAATGAAAACATAGGTTAAATGTTTACATCACAAGACAGCATATTGTTTGAAAAGATTACAACTTTATTTAAAGACAAGCATAAAGGTTTTGGTCCTTATATCACCACACGGAGTGGGACACTACAACCAAACCCAGCAAAATGACATAGGAGTCTTGACACAACAAGGTTAACCACATAAACAACATCCAAGAGCAAGAGTATGATCGCGCGCACATCCACTTTAGTTACCTGAAATACATGTGAGTTTTTGGATAATCGTCAACATAATGTTGGTGTGAATTCATGCAGTTTTTGTATTGAATGTTTGTATACTTTGTATGAAAACATGGTATGTAATTTGTATAAATCAAGTATTTCTGTAAGTATAAGGAAATCGAGAACGCTAATGGTTTGCAAGGCCATTAACATGTGACACGACATAGGAAGCATCCAAACCATAGGCATTTTCTAGTAGTCGATTCACGACTGAGACACAAAAGCACTGCTTGGTACTAGTTATCACCAAGAGTGTGGCTGCCCGAAACCCATTAGATCTAACCTTTTGTTATGCGGTCTTAGTATGTACACGATTAATGGTGCTTCTAGTACCCTATTCGTGACATGATCTAAAGTATCATTCCTTAGTTTTTGTATCCAGCATACCATAACACATGTATTTTCCCCAAGTTTAAAAAGCAAATAAAAGTTTAAAAGCGGGGACATGAACTCACAACTTTGCATTTCTTGCGCCGTAAACTTCACCGGGTTTGCTTATATAGCGTCGTGACATATACATGTTTTATTAACGTTAGTCACTAGACTTGTATCGCACAAGTACAAGTCACCATCTTTTATGTATGTATTCTTTGTCGTTAAAAATAATTTATATTTTTAACTACGTATCTTACTTATATTATTTTTCTAATAAATTTAAGTATCTTGTATCTTTTTCACCCGAGTTATATATTTTTGTCCAAGACTTCATTTTAAGTTCATAACTTGTCCAAGTTATTTAATCTATTAAGAAATATATTTTTATAAATATATTTTCTTGTATTTGTCTAAGCATATTGTATGTGTATTTTTGTATTTTCACTCCTTAGGAGTATTTAGTGTATTTTCAAGTCCTAATACACTATTACATATACTACATACACTTAGCACAAAATTTGGTGATCAGTAAATACATATATTTTCCTCAAATATATACATACTTAATATCAATTTTTATCTTGAAGAAATCGTCATTTCTTAACTTGAAGTTTACATAAAAATAGGGAAACCTTGGTAAATATTTTTAGGTAAATTTTTAGGGAATAAGTTTCACCAGAACTTATATTTTCTAAGTGTCAAAATTTTATAGAAATTTTGACATAGTTTCCCCAAAAAATGGAGGTTTCCCATGATTTTAAAACATGTGTTTATTTTCTTTTAAAATCATCACAAACAATCATCAACTCATTCAACACTTACCGAGTGTCAAAATCAAGTAAATTACACTACATCATGAACTTGAAGTTTTTGCAAAACTTGTAGTTACTTATCATGTTATTTAGTAGGTTTAGTTACTCTTAAAAACATGGTTATTTGTTTGTAACTCACTTTATTAAAAGATTTAGTCATCTACAACTTGTAAGATGATTTTTCTAAAAATATCTCCTTTGTATTTTTCTTGTTACAAACATGTTTCTAGTCTTGTTTAGACACTAAAAATATGATTAGTTTGTTTAGAAACCATGACTTTGTAAATCTCATAAATAAACTTGGTTTCTTGGGAAAATTATTTTTGTAATCATCTATTTACAAGATTTGTATTTTGTTTAACTCAGCTTTACATATGAAACCAATTTCATCATTCAAGTTCATGGAGACATAAAGCATGATGATCTTGGTCTTTCACAAGATCACCACCTTAACTTACTAGATCATGTGTTTAATCACAATCTAGTAGGTTTCTTATGATGTCTAACATCACTAACACAAATCATCATTCATCAAGAAGCAAATCATCATCATTTACATGTATTCTTATGTATTTAAGCTTATGTTAAAGTATCATGATCATGCTCTTTAGTGTTCATCAAGTTTATCAATGTTCATCATCTTTTAACCAACTAGTAATGAAGTAAAATCAAGTAACATGAAGCTTACTACTAGCACAAGGGCTAGGGATGAACACAAGAAGTTGAAGATGATAAAGGGGTTAGATAAAAGCAAATGAAGGAGGTCCCTCAAGATCCACAAGCTCCACACTTCTCAATCTAGCTTCTAACACCTTGTGAGGACTTGAGATTGCAAGAAAAAGAGATGAAGGTGGTGGTGATGTGGGTGGTGGCTCACGGCCGAAGGTGGGGCAAGGGACGAGAAGAAGGTTAGTGTGTGAAGTGTGTGAAAGATGTAGATGATGATGTTATTTTATAACCAAGTTTTGTGTATTAACCAATGAGTTATGTGTTCCTAATAGTACATGCAAATCTCTAAGTGTATCTTCACAAGATTAGGGGAATCTAGGAGGATCAAGGAAAGATCATGTATGATCTTGTTATTGGGGTCACCCTTGTGACCGTAAATACAAGGGGGGGGGGGGTAAAGTGTAAGTTTCAATGGTAAGTTATGTTACTTAGTTAGAATTTATGTGTAATGATTTAGGGGTTATGCACATATGGTGTTATATAGTGTGTTAGGGTGTTTAGGGATCATAACTAGCTTAGAAATAATTAAACAATGCTTCTAGTATAATTTTGGTGTTCCGGGTAATGTCCGGTTAAATACCGGTTCGTTAAAGTGTCAAACTACTCTGTTTAGTGATCTTTAAGTACCCTTTTGTGACCCTTTCAATTCTTGACACTTAGGAGGGTATTCTGGGTAATAAAACATGAATTCTGCATGATATTTATGTGTTAAAAAGCTGATTATAGCTGATTTGTGCAGAATTCTGCATTTAAAGTGCGTTTCGGGTGCTTTTTAGTGCATATTCTAGCTTCCGGAAGGTCTATATGTTAACCCTTGTATACATTCTTGGGTTTTAATGTATTTTAGATGTTGGACCTACTCCTAGGCCCCAATTCTATTGTCTGACTGCTCTCTGCAGAATTGTTGACACAATATGTCTTACCGGTGAGTTTACTATTATTTCTGACGCAACGCTATCATCAATGCATAAAGCAATATTTGTAGTATAAAACGTGCATGAATTCACAAGTATAGCATGAAATCAGACAATTTTGACATTTTAGCACATAATTGCAGATATTAAATAATAATTAAAGTGTACGGAAATTACCGGTTTTGTGCCAGTTGTCACATTGCAGGCTTGGGCTACAATTTGATCCCAACTACCTGAAAGGGTACCCCACTTGGTGTAGGCAGCCATATCATTCCAAATAATCTTCGGGAACCAGCAATTAAAGAACAAGTGATCATGACTGTAAGGCTCAGTTTTGCAGAAAACACACTTCAGATTGTTCACCCCAAGCCACGTAGCAAGGATGTCGTGGGTTTTCAGTTTATGCTTAATAGCCAGCCATAAAATAAATGTATGGCGCGGGATATTTTGGCTGAACCAAACCACCTTCACCCAGGGGATAGGGGTGCCAACTTCCTGCAGATCACACCAAACCTCTTTAACACTAAACTGGGTAAAATAACCACTTCTGGATTTCCAAACAACCTTATCCGAAACTATCTGGGATAAGTTAGGGCAGGGAGAGGAATAAATAGCAGGGAATCTGGTCTGGCAGTCACTAGGCCATTTCCAATTACCATTAGAAACCAGATCACTGACCTTAGCAAATCTAAAGAAGTCTCGCTCATGCATATTCCTGTAGGTTAGCTGATTACAAAGAGGGCCCAGGAGGAGCCACGAATCAAACCAAGCTGAAGTGGATTGCCCATTCCCAATAGTGTGGATGATATGGTGTCTCAAGATGGGACGAGACGCAAGAATCTTTTTCCATCCCCAGCATGTATCATCCTTAGCCTTACACTCCCAAAAGTTACTATTGCCCAATCTGTATGTATGAATCCACCGCACCCACAAGGAGTCTTTTTTCGTAACAATGTTCCAAGTGTGTTTAGCAATAAGAGCATTATTCCAAGTGTGAAGAAGTTTCAAACCAAGGCCCCCATGCTTCATAGGAAGACAAAATTCTTTCCATTTCACCTTGGCCTTACCTCTTTTCATGTCACCATGGCACCACAAAAAACCTCTTATTAATTTCTCAAGCTCTTTAGTGACAGAGACAAGGAGGATGAAGACAGAGGACCAGTACACATGGAGAGAGTTCAGGACAGAGTTTATCAGCTGAAGCTGACCCGCATATGATAACACTTTGTTCTTCCAGTCAAGAATACGCCTTTTCACTTTATCAATAAGAGGGGTGCAGTCACGATGGTATAACCGAGAGGAGATAAGCGGGACCCCTAGGTATTTAACTGGAAGAACACCTACTTGGAACTGGATTTGGCTGTTAATGCTCTGCTGGATGTAGGGGCTCACATTGCAATAGTAAATGATACTTTTAGGAATGCTAGGTGATAGCCCTGACGCAGCTTTGAACTCATCAAGGGCAGTCATCAGCGTATTGACAGAATCAGCGTCACCATGGCAGAACAGGAATAAATCATTCACGAAACAGAGGTGGGTGAGGCCCACTTCTTGACATTTCCAATGGTATTTAAAACCTTCATCTAGGTAAACTCTCCTGCGGATCATGAGAGTTAGAATTTCCATAACAAGGGTAAACAGGTAAGGGGACATTGGGTCACCCAGTCTTAGACCTCTTTTACCTCCAAAATAACCAACATGATCACCATTGACAGCAATAGTAAACGAGGCAGATGAACACAACTCATAATTAGGGGTGCAAACGAGTCGAGCGGCTTGCGAGCTACTCGAGATCGGCTCGAGAAAAAACTCGAAACGAGCTGAGCCTTATCGAGCCCGAGCCGAGCTTGAGCCTCAAAACAAAGCTTGTTTGTTTATCGAGCCCGAGCTCGAGCCTCGCATGTGAAGCTCGTTAGGCTCGTCAAGCCATATCGAGCCTTAGTGAAAACGAGCAGAGTCGAGCCAAGCTTATTTAAACTTGTTTACAAGCCGACCTCGAACCTAAAAATAAGCTTATTTAGTAAACGAGCCCGAGCTTCACTTATCGAGCTCGTGAGCCTAAAAAGTCTATTATTTATATTATTTTTATTTAATATACTAATTAATAGATAATAAACGAGCCGAGCTCGAGCTTGAGAAAATACAAACGAGCCGAGCTCTCATGAGTTAATCGAGCTTGAGCTCGAGCCTAGTCGAGCTCGGGCTCGGCTCGCCTCATTTGCACCTATACTCATAATCCATTGGATCATATAGGAAGGGAAGCCGAAATGTCCAAGGGAATCCTGAAGGAAGCTCCATTCCACAATGTCATAGGCCTTTTGAATGTCAATTTTGATAGCACATCTAGCTCGGCCTTTGTCAAGGTGGTAGTTCCTCATGAGATCCTGCGTCAGGAGGATATTGTCACTTATTTGCCTTCCCGGGATAAATGCACTTTGGTTTTCGTCAACAATATCAGCTAAGACCCCTTTGATTCGATTAGCTATAATTTTGCTAATGCATTTGTAAATAACATTGCAGCATGCAATCGTTCTGAAGTCCGAAACCTTTTTAGGGGTATTCAATTTAGGGACAAGGGCAAGGACAGTGGCATATATTTCCTTGAGGAGTTTTCCAATATGGAAAAAATCCTTGACTTCTTTGCACATGTCCTTACCAACAACCCCCCAAGCAGCCTTGAAGAACTTGGCAAAGAACCCATCGGGACTAGGGGCTTTGAGATCATCAATTTCAAAGAGGGCCAGCTTGACTTCTTCAGAGGACACACACCTGGTCATAAACTCAGCCTCGTTACTAGAGACCCGTTTCCTGAATAAACTAGTTGGATCAATTATGGGGTCAACCGTAGACGAGGTACCAAGAACCGAGCTGAAATGGTTCACAAATTGGCCACAACTTGTTGACCTTCAAAAACATCACCATTCAGGTTTTCTATCGAGTGGATACGATTTCGGTTGAGATTGGACTTAACCATACGGTGGAAATACTTGGAGTTGTGATCCCCTTCTTTGAGCCACAGAACTTTGGCTTTCTGCTGAAGGAAGAGCTCCTCATCCCTAACAGCCTCATTGAAGGCAGCAAGGTAAACCCCTTCCTCTTCACGGAGGGCATCATTGTGGGGGTCAGCATCCACAGCTGTCTGAATGGCTTCCAGTTCAAGTTTCAGCCGGGCCACTTTTTTGAAAATGTTTCCTTGGTTAAACGTAAGTTTTCTTAACTCCTTTTTGACCCACTTGAGCTTTGACACCAAAACATACATAGAGTAACCAGGGATAGAACAGTTCCAAGCAGCTGAAACACAAGGAAGAACTAAGGTTTTGTCGCAATGAAAATGGGGAATTTGAAGGGTTTCGGTTTAGAGTTAGGGACATCAGGGAGAGTAACAACCACAGGAGTATGATCAGATTTGAGGAAAGGAAGGAACACGACATTAGCTAACGGGAATAAGGAAATAAAAGAGCCATTGGCCATGGCACGATCCAATTTCTTCAGCTGACCACCCACTTTGCCCGGGGATTTATTCCAAGTGAACTTTAAACCAGACATACAGAGGTCATCCACTTCAATATCATTGAAGCATTCCCTGGCTTCATTCATACTAGAAGAAATATTTAAACTTCCCATGATGTGTTCATTAGGGTCCACAATAACATTGAAGTCACCCAAGAGGAGCCAAGGGTGATGACTAACCACAATTTTGTGGCGGCGAAGGGAATCCCAGCAGACTCTACGAAGCACCATCTGGTGGTGAGCATAGACAAATGAGCAGTAGAAACCAGAGGCACCGTTGATTGGCTCAATAAAACAATGAATAGCTTGGGGATGTCTTTCCACGACCATCAGGTTGACAGTGGATGGATTCCAGCTAATGACAATACGACAGCCCCCATTACAAACAGAAATGTTCGAATCCCACATCAAGTTACCAAAGACCTGGTTACACACACTCACAATTATACTTTGGGACAAATGAGTCTCAATGATACCACAAACATCATACTTATCGGCTGCAAGATGGTTTCTAACTTGGACTTGATTAGTAGAATTAGACAACCCTCTAATATTCCACGAAGAGATTTTGAGCACCATATTTAACTGTTTTAGGGGGTGGGTTACCTTGGTCCCTGGGATACCAGAATTACCTTCCTGAGCCTTCTTTATCACCTTCTACATCAGAAACGTCGCTTTCCCAGACATATCTGGGTCAACATCTTCAATAACATACGAGGGGTTTAGCTGCATGAGTTTACATTAGGCCCAGAAGAAATCCCATTCCCCTTGCACCCAGGTCTGCTGGACAGATCCCCTCACACCCTTGAATTGGAGGAGACTATCTCTAATAGCACGCTTCTGTCCATCAGTTATACCATAGTCTGGTTCTTCTCCTTCTACCTCCATGTCTTGGTCATCACGAGTAACCTGCCCACCATCAGATGGGTATTGGTTTTCCATCAAACCATCACTCTCTTGCATAACATGGTCAGATAAGTCTTTGTTTTTCAATAAAAAATATGCAGATAAATCATTTAGGACATAGAATCTGTTTGAGGTGTCAACCATAGGGTCATTCGGAACAGCGGACAGGCTGGAGTTCTTCGGTTTATTAACCGGTTTAAGTTGGGATGGGGGTGATTATTGGGTTTAAGGGAGTGGGGCTGAGGATGGGGTGCAGGTTTGCTGGTGGGTGTTGGTTGGGTAATAGAAAACGAGGATTTTCGGGCATTTGTAGGTCTGGCAGCTTGGTGAGAACTGTCCTTTGGATTGACAGCATGGGGTTTTGGGTTACTCGTGTTAGCAATAAACGAGGAGTGGAGTTCACTCATTTTCCTTTGGATAGGAGGGTCACTGGACATAGAAGCACCGTTGGTATTCGCTGGTTTATTAGTCTCCATTCCACCCGAGCTCAGGTGGGTTTGCACAACAGGAATTTGTTTTCCAGCTGAGTTACATTTCCTACCCTTGTTCCTTCTTGTGACAATGGTAAATTTATCAGTTTCTTCAAGTTGATGCTGGCCCATATGGTTAGGTGTTTGTTGTTGCTGCTGTTTCACCAACTCAGCCGCTGTTTCATCATTCGTTCGGGGTCTGACTTTGCATTGTTTCAGTGAGTGCCCAAAAACCGAGCAGTGAGCACATATGGCACGTTTCCTGCGGTATGATATTTTGATGGAACCCACTCTGGCCGGCCTACCAGGGGCAGCAGGAAACTCCACTTCAACTTCATCGGGGAGATTCAACGATGCATGGACATCCACAGGCATCCTAGCAAAACCAAGTTTACCCGTCTGATTTGTGCATCTTGCCTCTGTCACTTAGTCCATAAGGAGAAGGATCCCGTACTACTCATAATCTTGCAAATACCTGTATCCGTCCATAAATCTAGGTGTCACAACCCCTGATCCCTATCCCGGGAGCGGGAGCCGCGAGCCAGTTTCAGTGGTATCGGTGTTTATTAATTTGGCAGCGGAAAGTTTCATCAGGACCGTAGTTAGGAAATATATTTTATCAGAGTAAACCACCTTATTTTATGAATAATAACACATGGGAAAAACCCAAGTTTACGTTACAATCCATTTATAGGAATAAATCCTATTTTATTAAAATAAACCAGCTTCTTTAATTAGGTAACATTTTATTGCCACTTTTCTTAGCCTTCAGTGCTCTCCAGCTGGCTTTTATGGGCTTTCACCCTAAGTTACCTGAAACACGTGTTTAAAACATTTTATCAGCAAGAAATACTGGTGAGTGAATCCCAGTTTAATCAAAACAGCTTTTATCATTCGCAGTATTGAGGGCGATCTCGCTATTATATTTGTTTCCAATTCTTACTTTAATTACCACCCACGGTACTGTCGTCCCGACTTATGGTCATGTTACTACTCACAGTGTAGTAACAAATTTTGTATACAAAACCCCAAATATACCGACGATAATTGTAGAATTATAAATACTCAATCACTGGCAATATAATGTAAAACATTGAGGTTTTGCAAAAACGGTTTATATAAAAAGGAGATTACTCACATTGCTAATGTAGGTATTTTCCTTGTAACTTCCTGGTTATAATCTATTAATTAAACAATGCACGCGTATTAGTATAATAACCCAAATTTACATTAGTTATACCCTCCCCGAGACAGAAACTCCAACGACTACGTCGGGCAGAACCACGACAGCCGTTATGGAGTCCTAGATCAATCGGGCAGCGTATCTAATACGTAACCGGAGGTTAAAATACTTACAACGAGGCAGGACTTCGCTAATTAGGGGGGTATTATGCCCGGGTATAGTGCCTACTATAGAGAAATTGAGAGAGAATTCGAAGAAATGAACGATTTGAAAGTGAATGCCGATGGCATCTATTTATAGTGCCTGTTCGGCACTTTGTCGCGCCCCGTGACAGATGGGGAAGGAGTTTACGTGGCCCGCGAGGGCCCCTAAGGTGGCAACCGATGTGCTGAGTCATCGGGTCGTTCGACGCTTGTTATGCCACGTGGCGGCTCCAGGCTGCGTCCTGATCTTGAGCTGTCGCGGCCCGCGACGAAATTGGAAGAGGGCTACGCAGCCCGTGAGCGGCTTGCAGATTTGTTTTTATTTTGTTTTTACAAAAATAAAGGTATTCCGGACCGGTATTCATACACGGGATGTATTTTAGGACTTATAGGGGTGTTCTAATAATTCTAGGGTAGTTGTTATATCTTGGGTAAAACTACTAAACTATTTAATAATATATAGAGTTAATTGCTCAGATGGTCCCTGTGGTTTCAAGTCTTTTCATGTTTAGTCCCCACCTTTTGAAAATAGCAGGTATGCTCCCTATGGTTTGTCATTTTGTGACTCGGATAGTCCCTGAGTAAATGTCAGTTAGTTTGGAAATAGCATGTATGCTCCCTGTGGTTTGTCATTTTGTTACTCGGATAGTCCCCAGAGTAAATGTTGGGGGACTATCCGAGTAACAAAATGACAAACCATAGGGAGCATACATGCTATTTTCAAAAGGTGGGGACTAAACGTGAAAAAACGTGAAACCACAGGGACCATCCAAGCAATTAACTCTAATATATATAATGCACTCACGTTAAGTATAGTAACCCAATTTAAGTTTATCCCTACGTCACGAGACAAAACCTCAACGAATTTAGGCAGAGCCTTGACATGCTTTACGGGGCTCCAGATCAATCGGACAGGGAATCCGTGAACAAGGGTTAGAATACTTAAAACGGGGCAAGGCTTTATTATTATTATTATTATTAAAATAAAAAAATAAGAATATATATATATGTAGAGAGCGAGATAGAGAAAGACTGAGCAATTGAGATTGTTGCATTTGCTTTCTATTTATATGGAAATTTTTGAACCTTGGACCTCAAGTATCAACTGCCACGTTTCTACCAACATTTATTTCAAATGGTCAATTGTTCGCACACGTATACATAACTTTCAATTTTTTTATGTTTATATTTTATTATTTCATTTAATATATATATATTATATTTAATTTAACTTCTTCACTCATTTGGCGCTTATAACTTATAAAATATGATTTTTATAAAACAATGAATATGTCATTAGAACGAGAATATTCGTATCTACATTTTGAATCAAGTTTCACTAAAAACAGAGTAGGTTCAAAGATAATGTATTTTTATTATTCCTAGGCCCGTCTAAGTACTTCATATTTCTAACAATCAACTTACCCGTAATCTACTCATTTAATAACTTTATTTTAAATTTGAAATTTTGAGAATGTTACATCCTCCCCACCTTGTTTTAAATCTCGTCCTCGAGATTTGGGATACGATATCTTCTCGGGGTTACATCATGTCTTTTTAGTTGGTTATCAAGGTGTCTGGGATAAAAGATTTATATAAAGATATCATAGGATAATTGGAATTCAATGGTCTCAAAACTTAGTTTCAGGAATTGATGTTAACTGAACGAGATGTAATGATACCATTATCAAGGTGACTAAGTTTCACAAATCAAAAGAGATTTTGTTTTATAGACATAAAATTCGAAATGCAATGACTTTCAGAAACAATAGAATTTGATGTCAGAAAAGAACTTACTTTGATTTCTCAGTTGAGAAAGATTTTGAGTCAATAATCTCAAAATAGAAGTATGAAAAATGATTTGTCAATGATCAAACTAGAAATCAGTAATTTTTAAATGGCAGGGATACACCGGATAATACAATAGAATTTAGTGTATCATTGTCTTAATACATAATTGTATCAAGACTACTTGGATGATGAGTCAAACGAATGATGCATGGATTGATATGATCAGGGTTTTGTTATATATCACAGGCTACAAATTTATACAGACACCGCAAGGTGCTGTAATGACTGGAAGGATTCAATGATTACGGTGACCGAATTAATTCATCGTTTTTCGCTATTAACTGAAAGTTTCAAATGAAGTGAATTTGGATATTCAAAAGATAGGATGTTCAAATGAAGATTGTAGGATCAATTCAAAGATGAAAGAAATGTTGGAGGTATATTGGAATAAGAATTTAGGTACTTTTATCTTAACACAAAATTGTATTAAGACTGATTTAGGATAATGAATCAATAAATAAATTCGTACCTTAGGTCTGAAAATGAATTGAGTCCAAGTTTCAAAGAAATCGTCACCGCAAGGTGTCGTTTTGTAACAAATGATACATCACAATTGAAGACTTTAAACAAGTTTACTATGATTCAAACAATGAGTATTACCTTGAATATGATGATCTCAATTCATCATATGGGACTTTGAATTGAATGTATATTGTGAACAAGTTCAAACAATTGAGCTTGGTTTGGACATATTTCAAAAATGGATATATGTATTAACAAGAAATGGTTTAAATGAAAATCTGGTAAGTAACTTTAAAAAGAAAAGTAGTTTTCCAAGAAATTTGTTGACTCAATTATCAAAAGTCACATTATGTATTCATATAGATTATCAAAATGAGGATAACAAAAATATTTATTAGAATTCAATAATAAATGAATTTTTTTTTTTTTTGAAGTGAATTCATATGCATGACAAGTGATGTATGAACATCATATGAATTTGTCAAGAGATGAGACAAACGAGTGTTTGACTTTATAACAGAGAAATAAAGACTTTTTATTATAAAACTTTGATCAAGATTAAAAGTCAATTTAATACTTTAGTACAGACAAAACGTAAGGGTGCTTATTTTAAAAGTTACTGTGATTTCTGGTGTTTATGCGTTTTCTTTAGATTCATTTGGGTTTTTGTCCTCGTTGTCGGGTGCCTTAGATAGTTTTGGGCAGTAGAGGCGGAAGTGGCCTGGATCTCCACATTTATAACATACATTGGTTTCCTTTCTCCTTCTACATTCTTCCATTGTATGCCCAGCCTTTTTGCAGTAGTTACAACGGAGTATCTTTTTAGAATGGCGTTTTCCTGCGTGCTTTTTGCTGTGGCAGGTAGGTTGTGTGGTTTCTTGTTTCATTCCTTTGTCCTTGGAGGATTTGTTAGAGTAGAAGTCCTTATAGGAGTAGCCATAGGTTGTGGTTTCCTTTCGTTTGGAAGATGGAGTTTTGATATGAATATCATAACTTCCATTGGTACTAGGGTTAGGTTTAAAGTGATGGGTATGTTTACAGTGTATAGTAGGATTCTCATTTATAGGCACAGAATCTTAATAGCTTTAATGATCGAAGGTATGGCATTTGATATTCCTTGAGCTATTAAATTTTCTATTGTATTTTTATCCACCGTATTTTCATTACTAGCCTGCATTTCTTGATTACATGCTATTCCCGTTGGCATCTGATTTACAAACATGTTCAGACAAAATTGAACAATTACACATGCATATTTTGTTATTCATATCATGTTTAGAACAATTATAGTCATACCTATCAGTGTTACGTGTTGATAGATATATTCATACATTCACATTATATTTTAACCGTTTCCTCCGTGATATATTTATCAAAATATAAGGAGAATGTATATATTATATTTATTGTTTCTTCCTTTTGTGTAATAGCTTTTCTTTATATTGCCTTAATTTAACTATATTTCCAGAACTCATGACTAAATAGGTATTCAAAAATTAGGTAAGAGCTTTTATATGAAATTCTGATATTCTCCGTCATTGACCCATTATTATTTTTCAAGAGGTGGTGCTAGTACAGATATCCTTAAGGTATCCTTTAAATTAAAGCTGGGTATCAAAATAGATCTTTAAGTAAACATGTGGCTGTGTTTCTTCTGATATATAAAAACTTGTCCTTCTACAGAAGACATTTGATTCTTATATTGTATATATTATCAAGAAAATTGTGTCTTGTATATACATACGTATAAAGTTTTAAAATTTCCTATAATATATATCCATATAATATCAAATCATAAGAATCCAATTATATAACTAATTAATTTAATTATTTCTTTTATTCTTATAACTTTGTTTATTCCTTTATATTAACAAAATAAATTTCCATCAGGTTTATTGAACATAATATTTTTAGAATAAAAGGAATTTTATCAAAAGGAATAAATTTATTAAAATTACAAATTTTCTGGATTCTTTTAGAACAATTTAACCTTTAACTGACAGGTTGATTTATTCAAATTCTTATTGTATTATATCTATTTATTAAAGAATCACAACAGAGTATCATTCTCATCTTAAAATATACGTACATATAACTTAAATATAAATTAAGAAATGAATTAAACTTATCAACATTAAAAATTGTTTCATCTGAGATATATGTACATATATTTTAAACTATATCGTTATACTGTACTAAATGTTTTTGTACATATCTTTATTGGATAGATGGAACATTATTTATATTATTGATACAAGTTATATAAAATATACATATATCTGATTTACATATAATATAAGAAATAGGTTTAGTCTATTTCCAAGTGATATATAGGTATTACAGTATCAAGTTGTTATACATATTCCTGTTTCATAAATATTGTCTTATAAAATATTTTATATCTTCCATTGTATATATATATATATATATATATATATAATTGATGGGTGTCGAGTGTTATATATATTAGGTGTATATTTTAAGCCCCTTTAACACTTTTTTAGTCAAGTTTTAAATTTATAAAACACGATATTTACTGACACTAGACACACATATGGGCAAGTGCACCCATCGTGAGCGTAGTATAGTGTTGGTAAGATACCGAGGTCGTCCAAGGACACAAGAGCTTTTAGTACCGGTTTATCCTCAACGTCTAATCAAATCAAAAAGTTTAGAAAAATGTTTTAAGCTAAGAAAAATAAAAACTAACTAAAAATGCTGAAAATAAAAGAAAAACAGATAAACAAGATGAATCACTTGGTTCCGACTCGTGTATAGTGTAACCTTTGATTATTTCCGCACTTTTGCACTTATTTAAGAGATTATCTTAGTTATTGTAGTAGGCCCCTCTTTTGAAGGTGACGTTACCCTCAATCCAGTAGTTTGAGTCAGCAAGGATACAATCCTAAAGGGTCGGATTATTGAAAGATAATGAATTAAGTTATTAATGCAAATTATGGTAGGCCCCTCTTTTGGAGGTGACGTTACCCTCGACTAAGTAGTCTGAGTCAGCAGGGATACAGTCCTAAATAGCCGGGTTATAGTATTAATAGTAGTTAACTTATGAAGGGATCAAAGAGTTTGGACCCCCGCCATCCGATACCGTTAAGCATTGAAGGAGGTCCTACTAAATTTGACCCAGGTCCATTGCAGGACCTCTAAACGCTGAACAATGGCAAGACTCTTACCAAACCGTTCCCTTAACCCCCGACCAGGTAGCCAACATACCTCCATATAGACCGTGGAGATATGAATGGTGAAAATCTTTTATTTTATATAGACAGTAAAATAATGTCAAGACACCACGGACAAACGATAAGGAAGAATCACCTTCAACATAAGAAACTAGTTATTAAAGTCATTAATACAAAACCAAGTAAAAAGTGCGAAAAGATTAGAAATAAAAAGTATTACACTAGACACTTGTCTTCACCAAGTGATGTAAGAGACTTAGGCAAACATGGCCTTGATTGTCAAGAACTCTTACGATCAATCTTGGATCCCGAGATGACTCACACACTCTATGATGGACAATGGATGATGGTGGTGGATGATGGTGTTAGGGTGGTGGTGGGTGGTGGGTGAAGTGTGAGAGAGGTGGTGTGCCAAGGGATGGTTTGAGCTTGAGCCAAGCACTCCTATTTATAGGCTGAACAGAAGCTCGGGCACGGCCCCGTGTCCACATCCTTCTCTTTCTTCATTAAATGCAGCTTGTCTTATTAGTTGACCACGCCCCCGTGTCTGAAGAGCACGACCCCGTGTGCAGAAGAATCTTTGTACTATGAAGATTTGCCTGGATTGTGCGAATCTTATAGTTGACCACGGCCCCGTGTCCGCTGAGCACGGCCCCGTGGTGGGCAATAGAAGCTTCTACCACTTTGCCTTTTCTGCTGATACTTGGGCACGCCCCCGTGCTGGCTGAGCACGGGGCGTGTTCAGTCTTCTGTCTTCTTGTTTTGCTTGGGAAGATGCTGTCGTGGGGTCGGGCATGTCACGTTTATTCATTTTCTTGTATTTATGTTAGATTTTGATGTCTTTTTGCTTCTTTTGTTAATTTGAGCTCATTTAATCCTGAAAATACAAAAGGAAGACAAAAGCACACTTTTTCTAACATTAGTACTAAAAAAGGGTTAGTTTTATTGCACAATTGATATAATTTATATGTTGCATTTTTCACGCATCAATATATATATATGCTTAAGTTTTAAAATCGTTAACTATGAATTACGAACTACAATAATTCTTATTCATTATCTGTATAAACTGAATTAAAAATTTTGTTTTTTTTATAAAATTCTTTTAACATAGCTTTATTCAAGAGCCAATTATTTTATTTTTCCAAAATATTATTATTATTATTTTTAATTTAAAACAGAATTTAATAATAATGTATTATTATAATAATGATGATAAATAATAACAGTATATATTAAAGATTTTTCTTAGAGAGCGTTTACTTAAAAAAATTTCTCTAGCATGTTAATTATCATTAATATTGACTATACACCTAATTTCTGAATATTACTTAATTTATCAAATTTTGATGAATAATCTACATATTTAATACGATAAAGAATTATAAAGTGATTGACAAAATATTTTAATTATCGTATCTAAACAATGCTAAAACATTATATTTTAATAAAATTAATATAAATATATGTGTTATCAAAACTTTGCTAAATACACATCTTTAAAACGAGTAAAACTTTTAAATTATATCATAAAATATTTTGCTTTCATTGAATAATATTTTATATTATGATATTTTAGTGATACCGTACCTAAAGGTGTTATTTTACATCTTTGGTTAAGATATTAATATCAATATCATAATATTATTATAATTCATTTTAAATTGTATTTACATAATTAAGAGGATACAGGTTTGAATATTATATTAGGAATATTTTCCCTTTTTATAGCCTATCATATTTACGTACCCTGAGAAATTAAATGATAGGAAATTATCTAGGTATAATACATATTATTTATATCATGATGTTTACAAAGTATCATATCTGAATTGCATTTATTTTATATTAATATTAAAATATTAATATTAACGTTGTATTATTACTATAAAATTTATATTGCATTATGTTCCCACATATACATATGGATATGATAGAGATATAAGATATCACAAAATTTACAAAGACATGATATTATTAATATATATATATATATACATATATATATATATATATATATATCTCATTTATATATATTATAGCATAAGTGTAAGATGCAAATATGGGTAACACATATTAGGAATTCAAAATTCGTCGAATGATATAAAAATCATAACAGGCATATCAGGATAACACATAAGATATTAATTTCCTAACATAGCATAAATGTGTAAGGTTTAGGTATTAGAAGAACACCTAAATGGCTTAAACAAGTAGCTTAGCTCTCATACCACCCTCTGTCACAACCCCCGATCCCTACCCCGGGAGAGGGAGCCGCGAGCCAGTTTCGGTGGTATCGGTGTTTATTAATTTGGCAGCGGAAAGTTTCATCAGGACCGTAGTTAGGAAATATATTTTATCAGAGTAAACCACCTTATTTTGTACATAATAACACATGGGAAAAACCCAAGTTTTCGTTACAATCCATTTATAGGAATAAATCCTATTTTATTAAAATAAACCAGCTTCTTTAATTAGGTAACATTTTATTGCCACTTTTCTTAGACTTCAGTGCTCTCCAGCTGGCTTTTATGGGCTTGCACACTAAGTTACCTGAAACACGTGTTTAAAACATTTTATCAGCAAGAAATACTGGTGAGTGAATCCCAGTTTAATCAAAACAGCTTTTATCATTCGCAGTATTGAGGGCGATCTCGCTATTATATTTGTTTCCAATTCTTACTTTAATTACCACCCACGGTACTGTCGTCCCGACTTATGGTCATGTTACTACTCACAGTGTAGTAACAAATTTTGTATACAAAACCCCAAATATACCGACGATAATTGTAGAATTACAAATACTCAATCACTGGCAATATAATGTAAAACATTGAGGTTTTGCAAAAACGGTTTATATAAAAAGGAGATTACTCACATTGCTAATGTAGGTATTTTCCTTGTAACTTCCTGGTTATAATCTATTAATTAAACAATGCACGCGTGTTAGTATAATAACCCAAATTTACATTAGTTATACCCTCCCCGAGACAGAAACTCCAACGACTACGTCGGGCAGAACCACGAGAGCCGTTACGGAGTCCTAGATCAATCGGGCAGCGTATCTAATACGTAACCGGAGGTTAAAATACTTACAACGAGGCAGGGCTTCGCTAATTAGGGGGGTATTATGCCCAGGTATAGTACCTACTATAGAGAAATTGAGAGAGAAGTCGAAGAAATGAACGATTTGAAAGTGAATGCCGATGGCATCTATTTATAGTGCCTGTTCGGCACTTTGTCGCGCCTCGTGACAGATGGGGAAGGAGTTTACGTGGCCCGTGAGGGCCCCTAAGGTGGCAACCGATGTGCTGAGTCATCGGGTCGTTCGACGCTTGTTATGCCACGTGGCGGCTCCAGGCTGCGTCCTGATCTTGAGCTGTCGCGGCCCGCGACGAAATTGGAAGAGGGCTACGCAACCCGCGAGCGGCTTGCAGATTTGTTTTTATTTTGTTTTTACAAAAATAAGGGTATTCGGGACCGGTATTCATACACGGGATGTATTTTAGGACTTATAAGGGTGTTCTAATAATTCTAGGATAGTTGTTATATCTTGGGTAAAACTCCTAAACTATTTAATAATATATAGAGTTAATTGCTCGGATGGTCCCTGTGGTTTCAAGTCTTTTCATGTTTAGTCCCCACCTTTTGAAAATAGCAGGTATGCTCCCTATGGTTTGTCATTTTGTTACTCGGATAGTCCCTGAGTAAATGTAAGTTAGTTTGGAAATAGCATGTATGCTCCCTGTGGTTTGTCATTTTGTTACTCGGATAGTCCCCAGAGTAAATGTTGGGGGACTATCCGAGTAACAAAATAACAAACCATAGGGAACATACATGCTATTTTCAAAAGGTGGGGACTAAACATGAAAAAACGTGAAACCACAAGGACCATCCATGCAATTAACTCTAATATATATAATGCACTCACGTTAAGTATAGTAACCTAATTTAAGTTTATCCCTACGTCACGAGACAGAACTTCAACGAATTTAGGCAGAGCCTTGACATGCTTTACGGGGCTCCAGATCAATCGGACAGGGAATCAGTGAACAAGGGTTAGAATACTTAAAACGGGGCAAGGCTTTATTATTATTATTATTATTATTATTATTATTATTATTATTATTATTATTATTATTAAAATAAAAAAATAAGAATATATATATGTAGAGAGCGAGATAGAGAAAGACTGAGCAATTGAGATTGTTGCATTTGCTTTCTATTTATATGGAAATTTTTGAACCTTGGACCTCAAGTATCAACTGCCACGTTTCTACCAACATTTATTTCAAATGGTCAATTGTTCGCCCACGTATACATAACTTTCAATTTTGTTATGTTTATATTTTATTATTTCATTTAATATATATATTATATTTAATTTAACTACTTCACTCATTTGGCGCTTATAACTTATAAAATATGATGTTTTATAAAACAATGAATATGTCATTAGAATGAGAATAATCTTATCTACATTTTGAATCAAGTTTCACTAAAAACAGAGTAGGTTCAAAGATAATGTATTTTTATTATTACTAGGCCCGTCTAAGTACTTCATATTTCTAACAATCAACTTACCCGTAATCTACTCATTTAATAACTTTATTTTAAATTTGAAATTTTGAGAATGTTACATCCTCCCCACCTTGTTTTAAATCTCGTCCTCGAGATTTGGGATACGATATCTTCTCAGGGTTACATCATGTCTTTTTAGTTGGTTATCAAGGTGTCTGGGATAAAAGATTTATATAAAGATATCCTAGGATAATTGGAATTCAATGGTCTCAAAACTTAGTTTCAGGAATTGATGTTAACTGAACGAGATGAAATGATACCATTATCAAGGTGACTAAGTTTCACAAATCAAAAGAGATTTTTTTTTTATAGACATAAAATTCGAAATGCAATGACTTTCAGAAACAATAGAATTTGATGTCAGAAAAGAACTTACTTTGATTTGTCAGTTGAGAAAGATTTTGAGTCAATAATCTCAAAATAGAAGTATGAAAAATGATTTGTCAATGATCAAACTAGAAATCAGTAATGTTTAAATGGCAGGGATACACCGGATAATACAATAGAATTTAGTGTATCATTGTCTTAATACATAATTGTATCAAGACTACTTGGATGATGAGTCAAACGAATGACGCATGGATTGATATGATCAGGGTTTTGTTATATATCACAGGCTACAAATTTATACAGACACCGCAAGGTGTTGTAACGACTGGAAGGATTCAATGATTACGGTGACCGAATTAATTCACCGTTTTTCGCTATTAACTGAAAGTTTCAAATGAAGTGAATTTGGATATTCAAATGATAGGATGTTCAAATGAAGATTGTAGGATCAATTCAAAGATGAAAGAAATGTTGGAGGTATATTGGAATAAGAATTTAGGTAATTTTATCTTAACACAAAATTGTATTAAGACTGATTTAGGATAATGAATCAATAAATAAATTTGTACCTTATGTCTGAAAATGAATTGAGTCCAAGTTTCAAAGAAATCGTCACCGCAAGGTGTCGTTTTGTAACAAATGATACATCAAAATTGAAGACTTTAAACAAGTTTACTATGATTCAAACAATGAGTATTACCTTGAATATGATGATCTCAATTCATCATATGGGACTTTGAATTGAATGTATATTGTGAACAAGTTCAAACAATTGAGCTTGGTTTGGACATATTTCAAAAATGCATATATGTATTAACAAGAAATGGTTTAAATGAAAATCTGGTAAGTAACTTTAAAAAGAAAAGTAGTTTTCCAAGAAATTTGTTGACTCAATTATCAAAAGTCACATTATGTATTCATATAGATTATCAAAATGAGGATAACAAAAATATTTATTAGAAATCAATAATAAATGATTTTTTTTTTTGAAGTGAATTCATATGCATGACAAGTGATGTACGAACATCATATGAATTTGTCAAGAGATGAGACAAACGAGTGTTTGACTTTATGATAGAGAAATAAAGACTTTTTATTGTAGAACTTTGATCGAGATTAAAAGTCAATTTAATACTTTAGTACAGACAAAACGTAAGGGTGCTTATTTTAAAAGTTACTGTGATTTCTGGTGTTTATGCGTTTTTTTTAGATTCATTTGGGTTTTTGTCCTTGTTGTCGGGTTCCTTAGATAGTTTTGGGCAGTAGAGATGGAAGTGGCCTGGATCTCCACATTTATAACATACATTGGTTTCATTTCTCCTTCTACATTCTTCCTATGTATGCCCAGCCTTTTTGCAGTAGTTACAACGGAATATCTTTTTAGACTGGCGTTTTCTTGCGTGCTTTTTGATGTGGCAGGTAGGCTGTGTGGTTTCTGGTTTCATTCCTTTGTCCTTGGAGGATTTGTTAGAGTAGAATTCCTTATAGGAGTAGCCATAGGTTGTGGTTTCCTTTCGTTTGGAAGATGGAGTTTTGATACGAATATCATAACTTCCATTGGTACTAGGGTTAGGTTTAAAGTGATGGGTATGTTTACAGTGTATAGTAGGATTCTCGTTTATAGGCACAGAATCTTAATAGCTTTAATGATCGAAGGTATGGCATTTGATATTCCTTGAGCTATTAAATTTTCTATTGTATTTTTATCCACCGTATTTTCATTACTAGCCTGCATTTCTTGATTACATGCTATTCCCGTTGGCATCTGATTTACAAACATGTTCAGACAAAATTGAACAATTACACATGCATATTTTGTTATTCATATCATGTTTAGCACAATTATAGTCATACCTATCAGTGTTACGTGTTGATAGATATATTCATACATTCACATTATATTTTAACCGTTTCCTCCGTGATATATTTTATCAAAATATAAGGAGAATGTATATATTATATTTATTGTTTCTTCCTTTGGTGTAATAGCTTTTCTCTATATTGCCTTAATTTAACTATATTTCCAGAACTCATGACTGAATAGGTATTCAAAAATAAGGTAAGAGCTTTTATATGAAATTCTGATATTCTCCGTCATTTACCCATTATTATTTTTCAAGAGGTGGTGCTAGTACAGATATCCTTAAGGTATCCTTTGAATTAAAGCTGGGTATCAAAATAGATCTTTAAGTAAACATGTGGCTGTGTTTCTTCTAATATATAAAAACTTGTCCTTCTACAGAGAAATTAAGAGGATACAGGTTTGAGTATTATATTATGAATATTTTCCCTTTTTATAGCCTATCATATTTACGTACCCTGAGAAATTAAATGATAGGAAATTTTCTAGGTATAATACATATTATTTATATCATGATGTTTACAAAGTATCATATCTGAATTGCATTTATTTTATATTAATATTAAAATATTAATATTAACGTTGTATTATTACTATAAAATTTATATTGCATTATGTTCCCACATATACATATGGATATGATAGAGATATAAGATATCACAAAATTTACTAAGACATGATATTATTAATATATATATATATATATATATACATATATATATATATATCTCATTTATATATATTATAGCATAAGTGTAAGATGCAAATATGGGTAACACATATTGGAGAAATTCAAAATTCGTCGAATGATATAAAAATCATAACAGGCATATCAGGATAACACATAAGATATTAATTTCCTAAGATAGCATAAATGTGTAAGGTTTAGGTATTAGAAGAACACCTAAATGGCTTAAACAAGTAGCTTAGCTCTGATACCACCCTCTGTCACAACCCCCGATCCCTACCCCGGGAGAGGGAGCCGCGAGCCAGTTTCGGTGGTATCGGTATTTATTAATTTGGCAACGGAAAGTTTCATCAGGACCGTAGTTAGGAAATATATTTTATCAGAGTAAACCACCTTATTTTATAAATAATAACACATAGAAAAAACCCAAGTTTTCGTTACAATCCATTTATAGGAATAAATCCTATTTTATTAAAATAAACCAGCTTCTTTAATTAGGGAACTTTTTATTGCCACTATTTTAGCCTTCAGTGCTCTCAAGCTGGCTTTTATGGGCTTTTACACTAAGTTACCTGAAACACGTGTTTAAAACATTTTATTAGCAAGAAATACTGGTGAGTGAATCCCAGTTTAATCAAAACAGCTTTTATCATTCGCAGTATTGAGGGCGATCTCGCAATTATATTTGTTTCTAATTCTTACTACGCACAGTGTAGTAACAAATTTTGTATACAAAACCTCAAATATACCGACGATAATTGTAGAATTACAAATACTCAATCGCTGGCAATATAATGTAAAACATTGAGGTTTTGCAAAAACGGTTTATATAAAAAGGAGATAACTCACATTGCTAATGTAGGTATTTTCCTTGTGACTTCCTGGTTATAATCTATTAATTAAACAATGCACACGTGTTAGTATAATAACCCAAATTTACATTAGTTATACCCTCCCCGAGACAGAAACTCCAACGACTACGTCGGGCAGAACCACGATAGCCGTTATGGAGTCCTAGATCAATCGGGCAGCGTATCTAATACGTAACCGTGGGTTAAAATACTTACAACGAGGCAGGGCTTCGCTAATTAGGGGGGTATTATGCCAGGGTATAGTGCCTACTATGGAGAAATTGAGAGAGAAGTCGAAGAAGTGAACGATTTGAAAGTGAATGCCGATGGCATCTATTTATAGTGTCTGTTCGGCACTTTGTCGCGCCCCGCAACAGATGGGGAAGGAGTTTACGCGGCCCGCGAGGGCCCCTAAGACGGCAACCGATGTGCTGAGTCATCGGGTCGTTCGACGCGTGTTATGCCACGTGGCGGCTCCAGGCTGCGTCCTGATCTTGAGCTGTCGCGGCCCGCGACGAAATTGGAAGAGGGCTACGCGGCCCGCGAGCGGCTTGCAGATTTGTTTTTATTTTATTTTTACAAAAATAAGGGTATTCGGGACCGGTATTCGTATACGAGATGTATTTTAGGACTTATAGGGGTGTTCTAATAATTCTAGGAGAGTTGTTATATCTTTGGTAAAACTCCTAAACTATTTAATTGTCACACCCCGATATTTCCACATATTACCGGTGGGCCGGCGAGGAGTATCGTGACGTAGTTGATATCATCATTGTCAATATACACAATAATATAGCACAGCAGAAGGCTTGGTAAATAAACTATTACAAACCATAATGTCTGAGTGTTCGAGTTTAAGAATATACAGACTGGAATGTAATAAGACAGGCGGATCATAAAAGTACAAGAAAACAAAAATAACGAACTTCAGTCATCTTATGGATTTGCAAGATCCTCTATTGACACCTAATAACTCCAGCCTATTACGATAGGTACCTGTCAAATCAGTCTTTAAGAAGATACGTCAGTTTACACTGGTAAATACAATTAACTGGATCATTTTAAAAAGAGTTTATAAAAATTGATTTAAGTGCACTTGGCACAAATCATTTATAACTTGGGACAATTATTTAAAATAATCTTGTATACCGTTTTACATGTTTGTCATACATATGGGGCCAGTTTGGAAGCCGGTCATGATTAACCGACTCACCACTTATAAAACCCTCAGAGGAGTTATCCCCAACGTGTGGGTAGTTAGCATTTGCATCTGTCAGGTGTATGCCTATACCCCGTGCAAAGGTCGTGGCCATTTTCAAATGAAATGAGCCGAGGATATCCAGGACACGGTCGAATTAACCCCCAATGTTTATGTTATCAAACAAGACAGATCAAAACGGGTTATGCAAATTTATTAATCACAATCCGATTAAATGATTTCATACCTGACCAAGTGGTATTACTATAATTCCATATCCTAAACCCGTATAAGGGAAAATAAGTTAAAAGTATTTACCTGATGCTAGCAGTAAAATCCTAAAGCTTTTTTTTTTGAAGGCACCTTCTACCGGAAGCTATGTAATCTGTATAGAAGGTTTATTAACCTATTAGGATGCTAACGGGTCTTTAATTTAGTCAAGGACTTAAACCGGCTAGCTAGAAGGAAAACTTACGATTCTAAACGCTAGATTAAGCGGAGACCGGAATAGAATGTGGTTTAGAACCGACAAGCTTGGATACTTGTACAATATGGGTAAACTAAACACATTCTGGAAATTGAGGATTTAATGATAAGGTTTGACTCGTTTCGGCTATTTTATGTAATCTAGTCACATAAGCCGATCCAACGCGTAAACGCGTAACTGGTAACCAGATAAATTATATACAGGTCTTAGTCATTATTATGCTCAAAATATGTTAATACATCAGTAAGATGTTAACATATATGCCCCAAAAGTAATTTAAACCAAAATAAATCCCATAAGGGCATTTTGGTAATTGTTAATGCCCATAAAAGAGTTTAAATATTAAACTGAGTTTCAGGTCTGTTCTAATTAGTAAAAATATGCATTTTTATAAGTTATATATGTATGGTATTTTATATATGTGAAATTTATCATATATAATCCAACTATGCACCGTAGGGGCATTTTGGTAATTTCACATAGGCTTTAAAGGTCAAAAATAGACTTCTGAGTTTAAAAGCTTTGGCCTACTGTATAATTATATAAACTAACTTAAAACATCAGTGGGTAATAAGTTCTATATGTGAAATATAGTTTTAACTCAAACTATGTGCTAAAAACGCTTAAAAGTCGATTTCAAGTGATATTCGGGTTAAAATAGGAGATCTGAGTTTTTGATCAGTTTATAAAATTCAAAATATTTTATTTATCATATAAAATCAGTAGCAAAAAGTTTTACACCAAAATGTTATGAAAAACTCATTTTATGCATAAAAAAGGTAAAACCGACAATTACCGAAATCGAGCTATAATCCTATGTTATGCTCAGCCTAAAAATAAATAAAAATATTCAAAAATCCCAAAATATTATTTTACATCAGTAGGTAAAAAGTTTGGTATCAAAAATCGGGTTTAGATAGACTTTATGCTAATTGCGCCAATTAAACAACAAAAACCTTCTTAATTACGCTATTGAGCATAACTCCTATTCTAGACCTCAAACTGATGTCAAATTTTTGGGACATGTCTAATTATTAGTAGCAAAGGTGTTAGTCCATTCATATTGCTAAAAATCTCAGTTGTGTGTTAAAAGGGCGTTTATGGCATTTTTAAGCATAATTACGATTAAGTGCATATAATTCAAACCACTAGTCACCATGCAATATAACTCCATAGGGTTATACTACTAAGTAATGTGGTCCTAATGGAAGCTTAAAACATGAGAGAATTAAGATTAAACGGGTCAGAACTGAAAGTCAATGCAAAAGTCAAGCTTTTGTGACTTTCGGTTATAAACTAACCGTAGACTATTAATTGACGGGTTAGGATTGATAAAACATGTTTTAATATTAATTACCAAGTCATTAGAATGTTAAATTATAATTTAGAACTTCTGTTTTATTAATTTTAATCCTTTTTAAACATTATGTCCAATTTGACTTTTTGTCAAACTACTTTGTCCCGACAATTGACAAGTCAAACGAGATAATTAGGAGGTGCCCTTTTAAGGGTTAATCACCTACCATAACATTGTTCCATAACCACTTTTAATTTGATCAGTGGGTGGACCCTAAGAGATTAAAACGAAAGTCAAATCTAATTTACGATAAGTTTGACTTTTCTGTAATTAAGCTACTTAAAAGGACTAAGCAGGCAATTAGGAGCTTACTAAAGGTCCAAGCTGTCTTTTCTACACTTCTAAGTCTTCACCAAACCCTTTCAAGCTCCAGAAGTTGGTTATGAGTGATGTTGCAAATGTGAGTTTTTAGAATTCCACACTAATGCTCCTTATATATATCTCCCAATCTCTTGGATCATTAGCAGCTGTCATGGGACCCCTTAGGATCACCCCAGGTGTCCTAGTAGTTTATAAAAACCGTTCAATAGTCCCTTGTTTTGAAACAAGTAAGCTTAAGTTGGTTTAACAGCTGAAACATACATCTGTCCATATTTTCTGCCCAGCGACAAGCTTACGGACCATAAGCTAATCTCCTTGCGGTCCGTATCCAACACTTACGGACCGTAAGACCATGTGGTTGCGGTCCGTAACCGAACCTGAAATGTATCACTCAGTTACCTCCTTGCGGACCGTAAGCCTAGGGATATACGGTCCGTAACCGATGACCAGAAGATAAAAATTTTAAAACTTTCATGCACTTGACCATGCATTCTCATGACCGAATCTTGAGCAATAATTTAGTATAATAGTCCAAATGGCCAGTTTTGTATACTCAGATTACCATGCCATGCAATATGTCTCCTTGGAGTTTATAGAAGTTGGCCATACATGAAGATTCGTCGTTAATGCACATGAATTCTAAATTCTTGAATTATTGCGTGAACTATCACCAATTAGCCGAAGTTTATGAATTCTAATAGCCATTCATGAAGGTGTATTATACAATTTATAAAGCTTCTTGGGAAACGTTTAAAAGGTCACTCAGAGGTAGAATTAACATGTTGACACGTTTAACCCCCGTAGCTTTATTATCTTTCGTTTATATACACAAACGGCTTTTTGTATTCAATTAATCTTTCGATTAAGAATATATTATCCACGTAGTGTCAATCAGAGGCTCAAGTTTGGCATGTTGACATTTTAAGTCTTTCAAACTAAATTTTCCACATATTTGGAGTTTAGGACACGTGTCTACACATAATTGGACACGTTTTTACGTGGTGTTACATCCTCACCCCCTTAAAAGAAATCTCGACCCCGAGATTTACTGGAATAAGTGAGGGTACTTTTGTCTCATAGTGGACTCGACTTCCCACGTATATTCGGGACCTCTGCGAGCATCCCATTTGACCTTTACTATAGGTACATGCTTTCTTCGGAGCCTTTTAACCTGTCGATCCTCGATCGATATAGGTCTTTCAACAAATCTTAAGCTTTCATCAACCTACACGTCTTTATGGGACATAGCTAGAGATTCATCGGCTAGGCATATCTTTAGGTTACAAATGTGGAACACATTATGAATTCCACTCAGCTCCTCTGGCAGGTTTAGCTTATAAGCTACACTGCCGACACATTCAATAATCTCGAATGGTCCAATATACCTAGGGCTTAACTTGCCCTTCTTACCAAAACGCATCACACCCTTCCAGGGTGATACTTTTAATAGAACTTTATCGCCTACCTCAAACTTTAGAGGTTTTCGCCTCTTGTCCGCATAACTTTTCTGCCTATCCCTGGCAGCTTTCAGGCGATCGCGAATCGGGACAATCTTGTCCGTCGTTTCAAGGACTATATCAGGTCCTGATAACTGAGTTTCTCCTACCTCCGCCCAACAAACAGGCGTTCTGCATTTTCTACCATATAATGCCTCAAAAGGCGCAGCCTGAATGCTCGTATGGTGGTTATTATTATAGGAGAACTCGATTAAGGGTAGATGGTCATCCCAACTACCTCCTAGATTAATAACACATGCTCGAAGCATGTCTTCCAACGTTTGAATTGTACGCTCACTCTGTCCATCAGTCTGAGGGTGGTAAGCAGTACTAAAATTCAAACGTGTGCCCAAAGATTGTTGGAAACTTTTCCAAAAGTGTGAGGTGTATCTAGTATCTCTATCAGAGATAATAGACACTGGTACCCCGTGAAGGGCTACAATCTTATCCACGTATAACTGGGCTAACTTGTCGGAGCTATGAGTCTCCTTGATGGGCAAGAAATGTGCTAACTTAGTCAGTCTATCAACTATAACCCATATTGTATCATTTCCATGACTTGTTTTAGGTAACTTGGTTATGAAATCCATTGTTACCATCTCCCACTTCCATGTAGGAAGTTCTGGCTGTTGTAGTAGACCTGATGGCTTTTGATGTTCAGCTTTAATCTGAGCACAAGTCAGGCACTTAGCTACATGTGTGGCAATAGATTTCTTCAAACCTATCCACCAATTATTAGTTTTTAAATCTTGGTACATTTTGTCACCTCCAGGGTGGACTGAATACTTAGAGTTGTGAGCTTCCTGGAGGATTACATCCCGAAGTCCTCCGTGAATACGAACCCAAATTCTTCCATTCAATCTGAGGATTCCATCCTTACCTGGTGTTAACTGTTCCATAGTTACACCTAACTTTTCTTCTGGAAGGTTAGCTTCCAAAACAGCATCTTTCTGTGCAGCTAATAGCCTTTCATTCAGGCTATTCTTCAGTTCAATGCTCTTGGCATTGATCCTGATTGGCTTGACTCTTTCCTTTCAGCTTAGAGCATCGGTGACCACATTCGCTTTACCAGGATGGTAGCGAATTTCGCAATCATAATCGTTTAAAGTTTCCATCCAACGGCGTTGCCTCATATTAAGCTCTTTTTGATTGAACAGGTGTTGGAAACTTTTGTGATCTGAATAGATCACACATTTAGTTCCATACAAATAATGTCTCCACAACTTTAGTGCGAATACAACGGCACCCTAAATCATGGGTGGTGTAATTCTTTTCATGCACCTTTAGTTGTCGTGATGCATAGGCAATCACTTTGCCTTTTTGCATAAGTACACAACCCATTCCGGTGTGTGACACATCACAGTATACGACAAACTCTTCAATTCCTTCAGGTAAAGACAATACCGGAGCATTGCTCAATCTTTGCTTTAGAATCTCAAAGGATTACTGTTGCTTTGGACCCCAATCAAATTTAACATTCTTGGGGGTCAATGAAGTTAACGGTGCTGCTATCCTTGAGAAGTTTTCAATAAATCTTCTATAGTAACCAGCCAAACCCAGAAAACTACGAATTTCAGTTGGAGTCTTCAGTGCTTCCCAATTCATTACGGCTTCTACTTTAGCGGGATCAACTTGGATTCCACGCTCACTAACGACATGTCCAAGGAATTGGACTTCGCGTAGCCAAAACTCGCACTTGGAGAATTTAGCATACAATTTCTCCTGTCGAAGCAATCCCAATATACATCGAAGATGCTTCTCATGATCAACTTGGTTCCGGGAGTAAATAAGTATGTCGTCAATGAAGACGATGACAAACTTATCCAGGTATGGTTTGCAGACTCTATTCATGAGATCCATGAATGCTGCGGGTGCATTAGTGAGCCCGAAAGGCATCACTAAGAACTCAAAATGTCCATACCTTGTTCTGAACGCTGTCTTTGGTACATCTTCAGTCTTAACCTTGAGTTGATGATACCCAGACCTTAAGTCAATCTTCGAAAAGTAGCTCGCCCCTTGGAGTTGATCGAACAAGTCGTCGATCCTGGGCAAAGGATAACGATTCTTGATCGTTACCTTATTCAGTTCACGATAATCAATACATAAGCGCATTGATCCGTCTTTCTTTTTCACAAACAATATTGGAGCTCCCCAAGGCGAAGAGCTAGGTTGTATAAAACCTTTTCCCAGTAAGTCATCCAATTGAGTTCTGAGTTCCTTCATTTCAGTAGGCGCTAGGCGATAAGGAGCTCGTGCTATGGGTGCTGATCCTGGAAGAATGTCTATCCTGAACTCTACTTGCCTTTCAGGAGGTAATCCAGGTAACTCATCGGGAAAGACGTCAGGGTACTCAGATATAATTGGAATGTCTTCAATCCTAGGCTTCGGATCGTTCACAGTCACTTGTGCCTTGTAAATGACACATCCCCTTTTCAAACATTGTGATGCCTTGAGAATAGACACGTTACTGGGCAAACCGTATTGTGTATTCCCTTGGATAGTGACGGTTTCACCAGAAGGGGTTTTGATAATAACTAGCTTTTTATCACAGGCAATTTGGTCCTGGTTATGCGACAATCAGCCCATGCCCAAAACTATATCAAACCCCGCCAATTTCATCGGCAAGAGGGATAGTGGGATAGAATGATTCTTAATGGATATGATGCATCCATCAAGAAGAGTTGAAGCTGTTTCTAAGGTACCATCGGCAAGCTCTACCTCATACTTAATGTCTAGAGTCTTAATAGGCAAATTTAACAACTTACAGAACTTATGGTCTACAAAAGACTTATCAGCACCAGAATCAAATAAGACTCTAGCATAGTTATTATTGATGAGGAAGGTACCTGTTATGACGTTCTCGTCGTTCACCGCTTCCCTTGCATTCATTTAGAAAACCCTTGCATTGGTTTTCTTCACTTCCTCAGGTTTCTTAACATTCTTGGGGCAATTTGTCTTAATGTGCCCCTTTTCATTGCAACCGTAGCAGGTTGCATCCTTTATATTTCGGCACTCAACAGACTTGTGCCCCTTCTTTTTACAGATCCCACATGGTTTGGCATGTGGGTCTTGGTTGCACTTTCTAAAGTGTCTTTTGTTGCAGGTTTTGCATTTGGGCTTGTCATTGAACTGCCCTTTCTTCGAACCAAAGTTCCCGTTGCTCTTCTTGCTCGACTGAGGAGACTTGTCTTCCTCTCTCTTCCTCTTCCCATCATCAGTGGTTTTCTTTGCCCTACTCCTCACAATATCAAGAGTGAGGGACAAAGATAGATCCACAGCAGATCTATAAGTAGTCGGCTTAGAAGCCTTAACATTCCCTTTTACTTCGAGGGCCAAACCACCGATGAAACGCGCAATGCATTTGGGTTCAGGAATGACTAGGTATGGCACAAGCCTTGACATTGAGTTGAAGCTAGTCAAGTAGGATCTACAATCTAGATCCTTCATCACTAAAGTGAGGAAACCAGTCTCTATCCGCTCAACCTCGTGCTGAGGACAATAGGTGTCCTTGACTAAATCAACAAACTTGTTCCATGAAAGATTGTACAAAGGAACCTTCCCAGTGGCTTACACTAATGCTTTCCACCAAGTGAGGGCATCGCCCTTGAAGGATTGTGATACAAACTTCACTATATCCTCATTAGCACATCCGCTGATGTCTATCACAGTCTCCATCTCGTCTAACCATTTCATGCAATTGATTGCTCCTTTTTCTCCTATAAAATCCCTTGGTTTACAGGAGAGAAAGTACTTATAGGTACAACCCTTGGTGTACCTGGGAGTTGGCTCGAGGACAAGCTGCCTCTTTGGCTCATTATCCTGATTAGATGAGTGTTGAGACTCACTTTTCTTACAAGTATGAGGTTGAGAATGGGATTTTGAATGAGTTTGAGACCGAACAATACTCGGCTCTTTAAATTTAGCATCCACCGCCTGAGTAACTGCTGCGGTGATCATTGCTTGCAGTTCGGCACCAGTGATACTAATCCTGGTGTTATTTCCTTCTGCGGGATGACTGTTCACTTCATCCGAGCCAGCCATTTTCGTATACTATATCAAACAGTAACGATATATTTAAATAAAGCATCGTTTTGATGATTAGATGGTCATGGTATTATTAAACCATAAAGACCATTTAAAATAAAATCAGTTTAATCATAATTTGCCTAGGTTATAATAGAACCATAATAAGAAGTTAATAGGATATAATCCTCCATATTTATTAGACAGGGGATATGAATCACCACTGTCGATGTCATGAAAGACATTTTCTTATAGCACAAGGCTCGTCTCGAAGGACATTTAGATGGCACAAAGGCCATGTCACAAGGACAATCATAATCATTGATCTCTTGGGTCAATGACCTCTTTTAAGGGTCGAACAAAGTTCATCGCCTTTTTGACAAGAAGTTTATAAAATAAAACCTTCATTGTCGTTATTACACCTTTGCTTATAAGCATACACCTCTAACGGATGTTTAGGTGTTTACATCATATAGATGTTTATCAACCATGATTCGCATTGATCATATTGGCTATATATAAGTGATTTGGAAAGATCCAAGAACATTTGGGAGCTTGTGTGGTTTCTCATACCGCACAGCCAGGAATGTTAACATGTTTTCAGCTGTCAACAGAGATTTATTGTCTTAAAAAGGTTGTACCGTCATAGCCATTTAATATTTTGGCTAGGTTATACCTCTAAGAAATTTATTGGCAGATCAAATAAAATTTGAAATGAAGTAGCATGATGTAATAAATTACATTTTTAAAATAAAAAATAACTTCATTAAACCACGAAACGAGTACAACACTGCCCTAAACGGGACTTAAAAACAACATGGACTGCCCACGCAGGGGCTACAGAAACGGAAAGTAAGTCCACGCAGGGACTTGGTACTGAAAATAAAATAATGTCCTCGCAGGGACATGATTACATCTAAAAACAAAACAACCTAACAGCATCCTACTTCTTCTTGCCCTTAAGAAGGTTTGCAAGGCCCTTCATAAAGCCACCATGCTTCTTCTTGGTTTCTCTAGACTCATGTTCAACCTTGTCTAACCTTTCCAGGATTTCTTGAGTCGGTTGCTGCTGGAAATGAGGAGGTTGCTAATATGGGGGGTACTGATACCCCTGCATTGGATATCCAGCTGGATGAACTGGAGGGTGAGAAGATGGGTAAAGATGATGGTATTATGCAGCTGTGAGATATGGATCATGGCTTCCATAATCAGAGGGATAACCAGATGGATTATACCCAGATGAGCCCGGGTATGTCGGTATCGGGTTATCGAAACCCACTGGCGGTGGTGGTGGTGCATAAGGATCTGTCGACGGGTCGTTCTCTGGTACCGCGTTCAAGGGTCCACCCACTTGGGGGTCCTTGGGAATAGGAAGGTAAGAACTTGAACCCTGGGGAGAACTAAAACGAGGTCCTCCCCGCATGGATATACGTGCATTCCTCCTTCGCCTAGGCGGCTCGGGAGGCGGTTGAGGCGGTTGCTGCGGCGGCTCTTCAACGGGAAGTGGTGGAGGTGAAACTGCTTGAAGCTGGGGTTCAGCCAAAGGAGGCTGAGCTGGAGAGTTATGGTACGAGGGAGTAAAGAACCAATCATATGCGGCCATCCTCTCTTGATATGAATTGGGTCCACGGTACGGTGATCCCTGAAATGGGGAACCGCTTGAGATGCTAATTCGGTGGCCCGGTGTTCCGGTTTGCAGTTCTGGGTCTGGGTCGTCGTCCATCTCCATTTCCTGAGAAAAGTGATCCTCAGGCCCCAAAGGGTTATAGCCCAAAAAGTCGTTAACATAATCATTCGGATTAAACTGTGCAGGAGAGTAGATAAAATCCGAATGGTGAAAGGAATGAGAGTGTAAAGAGTGGGAGTGAAGGGAGTGGTGTGATTGGTTCGAATGGTGTGATGCATTGGAGTGTTGTGGATGCTGGGGCTCATCAGGAATGTGTAGCCCAAAATAAGGAGAGTCAGATGGTGAGGATCCTAGCAAGACAGAAGACCTATCACACCCCGATATTTCCACATATTACCGGTGGGCCCGGCGGGGAGTATCGTGACGTAGTTGATATCATCATTGTCAATATACACAATAATATAGCACAGTGGAAGGCTTGGAAAATAAACTATTACAAACCATAATGTCTGAGTGTTCGAGTTTAAGAATATACAGACTGGAATGTAATAAGATCCACAGGCGGATCATAGAAGTACAAGAAAACAAAAATAACAGACTTCAGGCATCTTATGGATTTGCAAGATCCTCTATTGACACCTAATAGCTCCAGCCTATTACGAGAGGTACCTGTCAAATCAGTCTTTAAGAAGATACGTCAGTTTACACTGGTAAATACAATTAACTGACTCATTTTAAAAAAGAGTTTATAAAAATTGATTTAAGTGCACTTGGCACAAATCATTTATAACTTGGGACAATTATTTAAAATAATCTTGTATACCGTTTTACATGTTTGTCATACATATGGGGCCGGTTTGGAAGCCGGTCATGATTAACCGACTCGCCACTTATAAAACCCACAGAGGAGTTATCCCCAACGTGTGGGTAGTTAGCATGTGCATCTGTCAGGTGTATGTCTACACCCCGTGCATAGGTCGTGGCCATTTTCAAATGAAATGAGCTGAGGATATCCAGGACACGGTCGAATTAACCCCCAATGTTTATGTTATCAAACAAGACAGATCAAAACGGGTTATGCAAATTTATTAATCACAATCCGATTAAATGATTTCATACCCGACCAAGTGGTATTACTATAATACCATATCCCAAGCCCGTATAAGGGAAAATAAGTTAAAAGTATTTACCTGATGCTAGCAGTAAAATCCTAAAGCTTTTTTTTTTTTTGAAGGCACCTTCTACCGGAAGCTATTTAATCTGTATAGAAGATTTATTAACCTATTAGGATGCTAACGGGTCTTTAATTTAGTCAAGGACTTAGACCGGCTAGCTAGAAGGAAAACTTACGGTTCTAAACGCTAGATTAAGCAGAGACCGGAATAGAATGTGGTTTAGACCCGACAAGCTTGGATACTTGTACAATATGGGTAAACTAAACACATTCTGGAAATTGAGGATTTAATGATAAGGTTTGACCCGTTTCGGCTATTTTATGTAATCTAGTCACATAAGCCGATCCGAACGCGTAAACGCGTAACGGGTAACCAAATAAACTATATACAGGTCTTAATCATTATTATGCTCAAAATATGTTAATACATCAGTAAGATGTTAACATATATGCCCCAAAAGTAATTTAAACCAAAATAAGTCCCATAAGGGCATTTTGGTAATTTTTAATGCCCATAAAAGAGTTTAAATATTAAACTGAGTTTCAGGTCTGTTCTAATAAGTAAAAATATGCATTTTTATAAGTTATATCAGTATGGTATTTTATATATGTGAAATTTATCTTATATAATCCAACTATGCACCGTAGGGGCATTTTGGTAATTTCACATAGGCTTTAAAGGTCAAAAATAGACTTCTGAGTTTAAAAGCTTTGGCCTACTATATAATTATATAAATTAACTTAAAACATCAGTGGGTAATAAGTTCTATATGTCAAATATAGTTTTAACTCAAACTATGTGCTAAAAACGCTTAAAAGTCGATTTCAAGGGATATTCGGGTTAAAATAGGAAATCTGAGTTTTTGATCAGTTTATAAAGTTCAAAATATTTTATTTATCACATAAAATCAGTAGCAAAAAGTTTGACACCAAAATGTTATGAAAAACTCATTTTATGCATGAAAAGGGTAAAACCGACAATTACCGAAATCGAGCTATAATCCTATGTTATGCTCAGCCTAAAAATAAATAAAAATCTTCAAAAAAATCTCAAAATATTATTTTACATCAGTAGGTAAAAAGTTTGGTATCAAAAATCGGGTTTAGATAGGCTTTATGCTAATTGCACCAATTAAATAACAAAAAGCTTCTTAATTACGCTATTGAGCATAACTCCTATTCTATACCTCAAACTGATATCAAATTTTTGGGACATGTCTAAATATCAGTAGCAAAGGTTTTAGTCCATTCATATTGCTAAAAATCTCAGTTGTGTGTTAAAAGGGCGTTTATGGCATTTTTAAGCATAATTACGATTAAGTGCATATAATTCAAACCACTAGTCACTATGCAATATAACTCCAGAGGGTTAGACTACTAAGTAATGTAGTCCTAATGGAATCTTAAAACATGAGAGAATTAAGCTTAAACGGGTCAGAACTGAAAGTCAAAGCAAAAGTCAAGCTTTTGTGACTTTCGGTTATAAACTGACCTTAGACTATTAATTGCCGGGTTAGGATTGATAAAACATGTTTTAATATTAATTACTAAGTCATTAGAATGTTAAATTATAATTTAGAACTTCTGTTTTATTAATTTTAATCATTTTCAAACATTCTGTCCAGTTTGACTTTTTGTCAAACTACTTTGACCCGACAATTGACAAGTCAAACGAGATAATTAGGAGGTGCCCTTTTAAGGGTTAATCACCTACCATAACATGGTTCCATAACCACTTTTAATTTGATCAGTGGCTGGACCCTAAGAGATTAAAACGAAAGTCAAATCTAATTTATGATAAGTTTGACTTTTCGGTAATTAAGCTACTTAAAAGGACTAAGCAGGTAATTAGGAGCTTACTAAAGGTCCAAGCTGTCTTTTCTACACTTCTAAGTCTTCTCCAAACCCTTGCAAGCTCCAGAAGTTGGTTATGAGTGATGTTGCAAATGTGAGTTTTTAGAATTCCACACTAATGCTCCTTATATAGTATCTCCCAATCTCTTGGATCATTAGCAGCTGTCATGGGACCCCTTAGGATCACCCCAGGTGTCCTAGTAGTTTATAAAAACCGTCCAATAGTCCCTTGTTTTGAAACAAATAAGCTTAAGTCGGTTTAACAGCTGAAACATACATCTGTCCAAATTTTCTGCCCAGTGACAAGCTTACGGATCGTAAGCTAATCTCCTTGCGGTCCGTATCCAACACTTACGGACTGTAAGACAATGTGGTTGCGGTCCATAACCGAACGTGAAATGTATCGCCCAGTTACCTCCTTGCGGACCGTAAGCCTAGGGCCATACGGTCCGTAACCGATGACCAGAAGACAAAAATTTTAAAACTTTCATGCACTTGACCATGCATTCTCATGACCGAATCTTGGGCAATAATTTAGTATAATAGTCCAAATGGCCAGTTTTGTATACTCAGATTACCATGCCGCAATATGTCTCCTTGGAGTTTATAGAAGTTGGCCATACATGAAGATTCATCGTTAATGCACATGAATTCTAAATTCTTGAATTATTGCGTGAACTATCACCAATTAGCTGAAGTTTATGAATTCTAATAGCCATTCATGAAGGTGTATTATACAATTTATAAAGCTTCTTGGGAAACGTTTAAAAGGTCACTCAGAGGTAGAATTAACATGTTGACACATTTAACCCCCGTAGCTTTATTATCTTTCGTTTATATACATAAACGGCTTTTTGTATTCAATTAATCTTTCGACTAAGAATATATTATCCACGTAGTGTCAATCAGAGGCTCAAGTTTGGCATGTTGACATTTTAAGTCTTTCAAACTAAATTTTCCACATATTTGGAGTTTAGGACACGTGTCTATACATAATTGGACACGTTTTTACGTGGTGTTACATTAATAATATATATAATGCACTCGCGTTAAGTATAGTAACCCAATTTAACTTTATCCCTACGTCACGAGACAGAACCTCAACGAATTTAGGCAGAGCCTTGACATGCGTTACGGGGCTCCAAATCAATCGGACAGGGTATCAGTGAACAAGGGTTAGAATACTTAAAACGGGGCAAGGCTTTATTATTATTAAAATAAAAAAAAGAATATATATATGTAGAGAGCGAGATAGAGAAAGACTGAGCAATTGAGATTGTTGCATTTGCTTTCTATTTATATGGAAATTTTTGAACCTTGGACCTCAAGTATCAACTGCCACGTTTCTACCAACATTTATTTCAAATGGTCAATTGTTTGCACACGTATACATAACTTTCAATTTTGTTATGTTTATATTTTATTATTTCATTTAATATATATATTATATTTAATTTAACTACTTCACTCATTTGGCGCTTATAACTTATAAAATATGATGTTTTATAAAACAATGAATATGTCATTAGAACGAGAATAATCTTATCTACATTTTGAATCAAGTTTCATTAAAAACAGAGTAGGTTCAAAGATAATGTATTTTTATTATTCCTAGGCCCGTCTAAGTACTTCATATTTCTAACAATCAACTTACCCGTGATCTACTCATTTAATAACTTTATTTTAAATTTGAAATTTTGAGAATGTTACACTAGGGGCACTTGGTGAGCCGTGACCCATAAGGGGATAGTAGAGGGCTCAATTTTTTCCACACACAGCCCCGTTTCCCATTTTTTCACGAATAACAGAATATTGTTAACAAACCAAGGGCCACCCTCAAGGACAACATTAAGGCGTTTTTCACTTTTAAATTTGAAGTAGTAAACCAATTGGACTCTTGGTAATTTTAGCTATGTCATGGTTCTTCCAATCCCTTTTCAAACAGAAATTGACATGATTATAATCCATAGACATACCTAAGAAGTACATGTAAAGGTGCAGAGAGTAGGCTTTGGCCGATTGAAGGAGGTCTTCATTGGAAATCATGATCCTGTTCTTTCCTTCAGGTGTTATAACTGGGGGGGAAAACTCAATACGAACCTTTGAGGACTCTTTACTCATTTTAATACGGTCAACAATGAAGTGCCAAGTTTTACTACTGGATTCCCACACATTAACAGGGGTTGGGCTAGGACATTGGGGAGGGGTGTCGGAATAAGGAATGGTTATCGGCTGGATTTGTATTTCACTTGTTATGAAAATCAACTATAGGGCAATGTATCATGTATGTTCTTGATGTAACTGGATTTGTATTTCTAGACCTTAAAACAAACATTTGTAGATAAAATGCTAAATAATCATCAAAAAGGTTGAAGCAGGTAGATTTATATGAGATCTTATATGGGTTTCAAATCTTCAATGTTTCATGGTTTTAAACATAGTAGATTGTTCAATCTGTGAGATCTTTAGGGTTGCAGCAGGTAGATTTGTGCATTTGTGGGATCTTTAAGGTTAAATGACCTTTTGAGCATGTTGGAACAGGTTAGTGTTTCATGGTTTTAAACATAGTAGATTGTTCAATCTGTGAGATCATTAGGGTTGCAGCAGGTAGATTTGTGCATTTGTGAGATCTTTAAGGTTAAATGACCTTTTGAGCATGTTTGAACAGGTTAAGCATGTTTGAACAGGTTAATTTGTGCAGCATATTCATTTTTGCAGCATATTCATTTTGAGCATGTTTGAACAGGTTAAATAACCATTTGCAGCTGCAGCAGGTTAGGCATTTACCAAAGTCCATTTGCTAAATGTTATAGGGTTTTGAATTGTGTTCATGTTTACCAAAGTCCATATGTGTTTTGCATTTGCAGCAAGTTAATACTGTTAAGTGCTATCTCAAATCTCTTTTGTATATTGCATTTGCAGCAGGTATGTGTTTGAGTATATGTGTTTTGCAGTAGGTTTTTAGGCGGGAAACGGATTTGTTTCCTACAGGGGTTAATGTTTGGAACAGTCTATAACTCTAGGGGTAATGTTGCAGAATACTGATAACCATAGGGGGTTAGAAGAAAGGGTAATATAGTCATTTTACATAGGGGTAATATTGCAGAGTAGAACAGACCATAGGGTGTAAGAAGGAAGGGTAACATAGTCATTTCACATCCCATTTAACAGATCTGTTAACTTATTTGACTGCAGGGGTAATCTTGCGACATAACAACAATGTTGGGGGGGGCAAATTGCAATATTTTTTAGGGAGGGGTCATAGTGCCAATTGGCTTAAACCCCAGGGGGTAAAATTGCAGTTTACTCAGCACATTATTTAGACAATCCAAGGCCCAAGTATAACGAGGCCTTTAGGTCGGTTGTGACCAATGGTTAAAAAACCCGTTTTCAAATTGTAATGGGTTAGGCTCAGAAAATGTTCAACCGGTTGAAACGCGTTTTATCGGGCGGTTCAACTGAGTCGACTAATTAACCCTATAAATCCATAAAATACAATTTCAACTCAACAAATAATCCAAAACTACATCCTTCAATTATAAAAAATATTCCAAAAATTAAAAACCCATATTAAAATTCCATAATAATAATAATAATAATAATAATAATAATAATAATAATCCAAAACTTCACTATTGGTACCTTTTTGGGGGCTACATTTTACTAAATCTCTACCTTTTTTGGGCGCATAATAGATTCAAATTCCAAATTTTAACCTTTGGACCAGTACCACCATACCCCAGTACTTCTTTGTAGTTCCCTCAGTTTACCGGTATGATTCGTGCCGGTGAAGTTTTCGGCATCCGGCTTAACTGGTTCAACTGGTCGGTTTAAACTGGTTTTTAAAATCTTGGCTGTGATTAGAGATGCACAAAATGTTTTTTTTTTTTTTTTTTTTCCAAATTTCTAACAGCTTTTGGTCAGTTCTTACTATCGATTTAAAAGACCGGCTTCAGTTAAGTTTAATTTTGGTTTCGGTTCGTAAACCGATTCTTGCGTGCATATTTTAGACTTTTTTTAAGACAAACTTTAACATAAAATTATACTTTTATTAATTTTTATAATTTTAATATATATGTATGTGTACATTTTTTTATATAAAATTGATTGGTTTTTTCTACTGGTTTTTTTCAAACAAGTTTGTGTAGAAACTGGTCCGCTTCAGTTTTTGACGCAAGGGAGGGGAACCGCCGAACCGGTGTTGAACCTACGGTTTGGATTACCAACCGAACCAGTTTGGCTTGTACAGGTTCCGGTCAGTTTGGCCGGCTTCGGTCCCCGAACCTTTTTTTTTTTTTTTTTTTTTTTGTGCGCCTAAATTCAGGACTTGTAACAAAGGATAAAACACTAAAGTGCATTTAGCCCAATGGTTTCTCATGATCGTCGTGACATATAGCATAACTCTTTGGGTATTAGCTTAACTTGGGATGCTTCAACACCTTTGTATAGCATAAGCTTCTCATCTGGGTCTATAAGAGTGCTTACCACAGAACAATTTTCACAATCAAATTTCCTTGTTTATTAAAAAAAATCAACATTTTTTCCCATTTTAAGACTAGATCAATATGAATAGAAATGCCTATAATACACCCTTTTGGCAAAAAAAGTAGGTGTAGCCAACTTTGACTTTGTAATAGCAAAACCAAGTGCACTAAGAAGAGACGCGTTCCTCTACACATTACATGCCAAAAAGATTAACCAAACCTTAACCACCACCTCTTATCATTCTATCTCCCATATCATATCCTACTTTCCAACACAACCTCAAAGAAAAACAGCACACCACAATCAACAACAAACATGTGTCCCATGAGATTTCTGCTGGTGTTTTTCTCGGCCATTTTAGCCGGTTATATGGCCTGGACGTCGGTTCGAACCTCATCGGAAACCGATAACAATGTTTTCGATGATGATTCGTCCATTCACAAACAAGAATGTAACATCATCAAGGTAAAGCGAAGAGTTCTTAGAATCGTTGAAAATACTATTTTCTCCCAATTGTTCAAATATTAATTTTGTGTTGGGATTTCAGATGGCTCAAAATGGATTTTGGGGATTTGTTGACATGGCTAGTGGAAAGTATCTATGGAGGAACATAAACCAGATTAAGCAAGATGAGAAAAAGAAAAGTTCTTAAAACCATTGATCCTTGGGTTTGACTAAAAGTCAAACCTTATCGCGATCCTAATTTTCATGTATTAACAATGTCAAACCACTTCTTTTATATGTATTGTCAATGTTCAACTGTACAGATCTTCATATTTATGTAAACATGATGTTAATGCCATCTCAAGAGTTAAGATAATCTTCGTCTTCGACCCATTTGCGTATAAATAGGTCAAGTTAGACCATACTTTATCCCGGTCAACCAAAACCAGTGACTAGTTACCCAACCCGCTCATTTTGTCACCACTTATTCTGTCAACACTAATTCGAGATTCACCCCCATCCTCTAAAAAAAACCTTTTTTTGTTAGAAGTTCCATAACTTGAGCATTTTAGTTGGGACTATACGATATAATACTATTTACAAATAATTTTTCTAATCGACAATATAAACATTACTATAACTATGATGTAGCTTCAATTCAGATCAGCCTGAAGCTTAAAAGACATGTAGAGAAGAGTAAGAACGGCACCTTGTGGAAGTGGGGCCGCCCTTGCCAGAACCGACCCGACCCACATGGATACCGCCCCTAGTGCAACAACATTACTGCTGGCTTTTCCGCATATCCAACTAGCAAACGGGAGGCATAACGCAAGCATAATTCCACCTCGACCCCCCATCATCCATGCAACCAAATAACCGACCTTATACCCACCGTCCAACTCCGGGTCAAGCAAAGCCGTCACACTGCTAAAGGTTAAAGACAGTTTTGCCCCTATAGTTTTCAGTAAGAATAGGGAGAGAAACGCAGATCTTACGACATTAATGAAAGAACCTCTTTCATTGGTTACACCATCCACCTCATCAAAATCATACCCTTTGCGGTATTTCATTTTCTGTCTTGAATCAGACCACCTGTGTGTTTTCATTTCATATTCGAAGTTGATGTTGTGTGTCCTCCATGGTGGGCTGCTTTTTGGTTGAAAATGGAGTGATTTGTCGTACTGGCTTCTTGTTGTGTTATTAGACAAAACCTGCCAGATATTGTGGAAACATGTATATTAAATATCTCAGGAACTGCATTTATAGTAATCAAGCTGAAAAGGAATTGTCACACGGATCATTGAAGTATTTGTTATGTTTCGTATTTGCAATAGTTAACATAATTAGGTTTTGAAACTAACGCAGAGTCGATGAACATATAGCTAGTACAGAGCAACGAAATCTGATAAAACATTCTTAAGATAATGCAGTACTAAAAGTTTGTATTCATAGGGTAAAGTTATCCTACAAAGTCTCCTAAATCTAGGAAGTGTACAAAGACGCAATGGTCGCAAAATACAATACCGAGGAAAAAAAGACACCATGAATCGCAAAAAAAGACACAATGACGCAAATAAAAAAAGACACAATGCTAAATAAAAAGACACAATGATCTAAACAAAAATTCTAAAATCTACAAGGTAAAAATCCAATAGCGAAAACCTAAATTCTGAGATCGTAGAGTTTGATGAAACGGTTCCAATGCCACTAGAATGAGCTCAATCGGAGTCCGTTTGATACCCTTCCTACGACTTGCTATTTTTAGGAGACTATGTATTTGAACCTTTCCCTGTGTTCATATCCCTAGAACCTCACACTATTAGAGAAATTATGATACGGTAAATTACGATACAAAGCATTTTTATGTTAATTACGATATAAAGCATTTTGATCCTATATTATCGTATTTTAACATTATTATCTAATATTTTATTATACAATCATTGTGTTAAGAGTGTCGTTATTTAGAATGCAAATATAGTAGTTATGTAGGGACTAGGGAATATGAAGATATAATTTCAGTCATTGTGTTAAAGAGTGTCATTATTTAATTAATGCTAAAACCAATATAACAGACGGCCTAAAGAACTGGTTGTAACCTATGTTGTCAAAGACGCAAGGAGCAGGCGAGGCGCATCGGCCTCGCCCGGAGCGGGCGCAAGGCGCAAAAAAAGCGGGCTTTTTTAAGAAAAGCGCACATAGAGAAAAAAATATAACAATATGCTATGCTTTGAAAATAAATAAGATTCCACATATAAAATTAAAAAAACTATTATATATGCCATTTAAGATCATGTAGCTAATAGTTAGTAGCAAAAGTTTAGGACTTATATGTTGTAAGTTTTGGGTGTGTGAATAAAAGTCTCAAAAGGTGGTAAATACTGTCCGACATTGGTGTGGGAACAAAGTGAGTGATTGTTTATAAGGTAAAGCCTTTACTACTCCATTGTAGCTTTATGACATGTTTTGTAGTTTGAAAATGTCATAAAGCTACAATAGAGTAGTGAAGACTTTACCTTATAAACAACCACTCACTTTGTCCCCACACCGATGTGGGACAAAGTATTTACCACCTTTTGAGACTTTTATTCACACACCCAAAACTTACAACATATAAGTCCTAAACTTTTGCTACTAACTATTAGCTCCATGATCTTAAATGGCATGTATAATAGTTTTTTTAATTATATTTGTGGAATCTTATTTATTTTCAAAGCATAACATATTTTTTATATTTTTTTTCTCTATGTGCGCTTTTCTTAAAAAAGCCCACGCTTTTTTTGCGCCTTGCGCCTAGGCTCCGGGCGAGGCCGATGCGCCTCGCCTGAGCCTTGCGTCTTTGACAACATAGCCTAATATTAGGAGGGATGCTCTACAAAAGACAAATTTTGGGCACCTTATAATTTATCTAAATAAATATTATATTACCCTCTACGGACACTATCAAAAGATGGAAAAAGTAAAATTTTAATAGTCATTAAGATCACCATCAATATGCACGTACATTATATCACCATGTTTTAGTTTACATATTCCTAAGTGATATATACATATTTAACGAACAATACGATATGACCCATGTAGTTATGCATTACGAATCAATGGACAAAATACTGCTAAAGAAACCACTGGTGTATATTGTCAAAGAAGAAAACTCACTATACATAATTGATGATATCCAACTAAATAGCTGTAAGATCATAATCCTTTTAAACCAAAGGCAAAATAATTTGATTACTTTCAAGTTATTTATTTATTTATTTAGAGTTAATTAACCGGATGGTCCCTGTGGTTTCACGTTTTTTCACGTTTAAAAATAGCAGGTATGCTCCCTATGGTTTGTCATTTTGTTACTCGGATAGTCCCCTAACATTTTACTCTGGGGACTATCCGAGTAACAAAATGACAAACCATAGGGAGCATACTTGCTATTTCTAAACTAACTGACATCTACTCAGGGGACTATCCGAGTAACAAAATAACAAACCATAGGGAGCATACCTGCTATTTTCAAAAGGTAGGGACTAAACGTGAAAAAACATGAAACCACAGGGACCATCTGGGCAATTAACTCTATTTATTTATTTATTTTGCTGTTTTCTTCCTTATGCCGCCTTAACCAGAAAATATGTTGATTAAATGAAAACTGTTACAAGGTTTTCTAATTTGTTGCCATATCATGTCACGCTAAACACAGATATTAATCATTTAATCACATAAACATATTGAAACCAAAGAAAAATAAAATAAGATCTAACCTCATATGCAAGATGGACGCTTTTGAACACCTCACTAGCTTGTGAATCCTTGTTAACATCTGGATGATACTGACATGAGTAAATTATCATCAATAGTGACAATTGTTATACTTATCATTTATGCATGCCATATAAGATTACTCACTAGTCACTACATAGAAAAGGGCCCAATGAGACTGCATGGCTTTATGGCCAACAAATATTGTTCCCAAAACAGAAGTGATTTATGGCCAACAAATATTGTTCCCAAAACAGAAGTGATTAAGTGAAAGCATAGCACAAATTTAAAGTTACAATAAAAAAGCAGAAAAAAAAATACCATAGCAATGACTATGGCGTATGCAAGATTGTCTTTTAGCGTTTCCTTTTAGAAATCAAAATTTAATTTAAAAAGCGTGTTCTCTATTAGGGATTCTTTATCAACCAATCCAAATAGCCTTGCAGAAGTATGATGTTGAATTCAATAATTTGAGGCTAAGGTAAACAAGGTCTACATATTTAATCTAGTAACACTCATTTTTCAGGTCATAATGGTCAAGGTAAAGCCAGTCCCTCATGCTACTACCAGTAATCACTGTTTACCTTTTAATAGTTGAGCTGATTTACTTTGCTTTTGCTCTCATTTGTAAAATCAAGTGATCAACATTGACGAAAAACCTTAATAGTTAACCCTCTAACTCGCAACTGTAAAGAGCTGTCAAGAAAAACATTGGTCTTCACAGTTCACACTTACAATTTTGTTCAGGTTCTATTTACGTTTATGTAATACTTGTAAGTTGTAACTAATCTAGTTCAGTCCGTGTTCTTTTTCACCTACGGTCACTTGTTAATAGTCTATATTCAGCAAAGTAGCAAACAATAAACGAACAATTATTATAGCATTAACCTTCAATCCACTGTAGTTAATATAATGTGAACTCCTTAGCAAGTTAGAATACAGACAATCTACCATCTAGAAAAGTAATAAATTTATCCACTAACCAAACACCTCATTTCAGTTCTTATCCTTTCTTCCACATGCTTATCAAATTTTCTGATCAATCTAACCACAATCTCCCCAGAGTTGTTTACAACGTTTGTTGGATTCGTAGGCCTTGTGGGCCCAACATGGGCTTAGCTTGGGGAGCAAGTTTGCTAAACCCTAACTAGTCTTAGTCTCTACAAATTGAATCTATGTACTTGTAATTTGAGTGTCTCTTCAACAAAGAATAACCTATTTGCCACCCGTGGACATAGGTCAGTTTAGACCGAACAACGTATATCCATGCTTTCGCATTGTGTGTTTGTGTTTGTGTTTGTGTGTGCTTGATCCTAACAATTTTAATTCATCTCTCCTGGTTATTAATCTCCTAAACCTAGTTACCAAAACAATCTCAAACTTAAAATATCATGCCAAACAGAAAACAAACAACTAAATGCAACATATTCCACAATTTTCCTCTTCTAGAATCAACTCAAACCACATACAAACTGTTAACCAAAATCTAATTCTCGGTTATCACGTAACTTCACACAGATGTTAATTTCAGCCCTAACATGATGCGTAATAACGAATCGTTCACCTCGATTATCACGTAATCTCACACAGACGTTAACTTCAGCCCTAACGTAACTCGTAACAACACAAATTGAAATCACACACACACACTGTGAATCTGTAACTATATACCTTTCGAGCGAGTAGACGATATGCTTTTTTGATATCGGATTGTGAAGCGTCTGTTGATAGACCTACAACGGCGTAATGATCCTGCTGGTTGTTTGCGACGGAGAATGTAACGGCGATCGGACGGCGGCGGATCGACGGAGAAGTGGCGGAACGGAAATTGAGGTTGCGGTTGTAGCTACGATGGAGAGAGAAGGTGGTGCCGGTGCCGGTGCCGGCGAAAGGTGCCGGTGCCGGCGAAAGGTGCCGGTGCCGGCGAAAGATGCCGGCACCGGAAGTAAACGAGACTGCATGGTTTAAGTTTGTGTTGGAAAGACACCTGTGAATTAGAGTGACTTGTAAAATACATAGACTATGCAAGAACCAAAAAGGGGGGACAAAGAGTGATTGCACACAGGACCCAAATTACACTTTACTCTAGACTGGATATTAGGGGTGAATCTGTTTTGTAACAACGGGTAGCCCTTTGATGCTACAGCGTTAATGTAAATTTTGGAAAAATTTGACGTTTTTTCAATTCCGTTATTCCTTTTTGACACGTTGTCCCTATGAGTATTTTTTTAGATCCGCCGCTTCTAGATATTATCATAAATGCAATCAAAAAGTAACTTAATTTTGATTAAACAATCTTTCGTTGCATACTTGTTTTTTTTTTTTTTTATATATATCGTAACCTATACGAGCATCGACACCATATTGGTACATATTGTGATGAACCAAACTGATTTCGACTGAACAACATTGGTACCGGCCACAGTAGTCTTGGAATCAGTATTCATTTTATGGTTTTCAATTGATTTAAAGTACGTATAGATATCCTTTTGGTATATCACAACTTCATTTTTTAGTTTTCTTTTTCAGATACTATAGCGAATGCTCGTCCATAAACGAACTAAAACAATACAAACCGAGTTCTCGTTGCGTAGTACAGGAAAAACCACTAGTTTAATGTTAGTTTGACAAGATATCACAAAAGACAACAAACTTAATTATTTGAAGTATTCATCTAGTGTGTTGACACGTTAACAAAATGAATTATTTTGACTACAGTGAGTTCTTTATTATATTCTAATAAAGCCACTAGTTTAATGTTAATTTTGTTTGTTTGACAAGATATCACAAAAGACAACAAAATTAATTATTTGAAGTTTTCATCTAGTGTGTTGACACCTTAACAAAATGAATCATTTTGACTACAATGAGCTCTTTATTATATTCTTGTTATTAAACCAAAATTGATAACTTTTTTTATTATTATTTATCATCAATTGTCCAACGCGAAGCATCAAGGAAGATGCATACATCACATGTTGAATTAAAAAAGTAATTGAATGTGAAATTTAATTTGACCAATGAATACTTTGTATATATAAGTATACAATGGTAGTCCGATTGCAACCATTGTAAAAAACACATTCAAATGGCACGAGAAAAAGTGAAGCTATTAGGAATTTGGCAAAGTCCTTTCACCCTTCGTGTGAAATTGGCATTAAGTCTCAAAGGAGTTGAATATGAATACGTTGAAGATGATATCTTAAATAAAAGTCCGATGCTTTTGCAATACAACCCAGTGTACAAAAAGGTTCCTGTTCTTGTGCATAATGGGAAACCAATCGTCGAGTCACTCATAATAATGGAATACGTAGACGAGATATGGAAGGATCATCCGCTACTTCCTGAAGACCCTTTTGAGAAGGCGAGATATCGTTTTTGGGCTAAATTTGTCGATGATAAGGTAAATTAAATATAAAATAACAAGCCAACCTCTTCTTTGAATTATTTATAGATTTTTTATATCTCGTTTACAACTTGATTACAACCTGCAAACTCTTTAGCCGTTAAACAAGTTACATGGGTTGTATTCGGGTCACATGATTTGATTTTAAATGTGTTCAAGGTGCTATAAAAACAACATAAGATGAAACGATTAAGATCATTTGGTACATCTAAGTGTGTTTTCTCTTTTAGTTTGTGCCGATGATCATTAGGATGTTGCGAATTACACCTGATCAAAAAGAAAATGCTGCAAAAGAAGCCCGTGGGATACTCAAGACCCTTGAGAGTTGTCTGAACCCAAACAAACCCTTCAATGGAGGCCAAAATTTAAGCTTTATGGATATTGCAATTGTTTGGGTCGGATACTATGCTCAAATGCTCGAGAAAATGCTAGATGTTATACTTTTGGATGATGAGAACACACCTTTGTTGAACATGTGGTTTAGATATGTTCTTGATCTTCAAGTTATTAAAGAGTGTCTCCCCCCGTTTGGCAAACTCGTAGCGCACTACACAGATTTTCATGAACGACACATGACTACGCGCTAAAGCTTAAGGTTTGTACCGATGAAGTTATGTTGCTTGTTCAATATTACTATGTGTTGTTGAATAAGTTGAGAGAAATGTTTTGGTCTCTAGGTGTCATGAGACTTTATTGTTAGAAAATAATGAAAAATGAGTTTTTCATTAAGTGAGAAATATGTTTCTCATTAACTTTAGATACAAATTATTATGTGTACTTGCTATTACTAATATAATTATTATTTGTTAGGTTTGTGTTCTATTATGTGAGAGGTTCACAACGAACCAAACCACATTCAAAACGAAGCTAAGATGACTAGGATATAGATGCTCGAAGTTATGTGTTTAAACTTGGTGTGTTGTTGAGTTTGAGTTCTTAAATATGTTAAAACTCAGGAATTCATATTATGAGTTTCCACTCAATAATTCAAAAGGAAGCTTTGTAGCTTGGAGTGTTTCAACTTTGAATTAAACTCTTTAAAGGTATTTCAACTTTTTACTTAGTAGAAAAACAAACAAAATCACACTAAAAATCATCTAGCATATGAGAGACTAAGGGTCCGTTTGGTATGAGGTAATGGAATGGATGAGGGAATGGAATCGACGAGGTAATAGAATGTATAACATAATGAAATGAATCATTCTATTCCATTGCATTGTGATGTTTGGTTACATATGTGAATAGAATGAATCATTAATTTATACAAGTTGATAAACAAAAAAAGACGAAACAACGAAACACAATTGTATTAAAACGACAAAAGTATAATTGTCGTAATAATAATAATATTAATGGTAAAAGAATTAATAATAAAAATTTTGATATATAATATTGGTATTAATAATAATAATAATAATAATAATAATAATAATAATAATAATACATTTCTTTCCATTCCTTGAATGAATGGAAAAAAAACCCTTAGCAAGGAAAGAAAATTGTTATATTTGGAAGGAGTTACATTACTTTGGAATGATTAATTCCATTACCGCATGGTAACCAAACATGTTTATTTTCATTCCATTAGAATGATCCATTACATTCCACCTTCTATTCCTTCATACCAAACTCTACCTAACTATACTCTCAAGAACATTCAAATACACTCACACATTCTAGCATGTAGATTATACAGTTACATAACGTTTAGACAATGATATATTATCAACATGTAGACAATATTCAATATACTCCGGCAAGGTAACGATAACAAACTTGGATTTGAGAGATAGAAGGGTTGTAGTAGAAGTAGCAACCATTTTTATCGTTTGTTTATCTTTTGAAAAATGATACTTTAATATTGATAGAAATCACTGAATAGATTCTCAGATGTTCGTCCAGTGGTCGAAAGGTCTGCCCTCTCTAGTGCTCTAGTGGAGATGCATGTTCGATTCCTGTTTGGGCCATTTTCGAGGGATATTTAGGTAAAGGGATGAATTGCGGCTTTAATCCCGGGTTCGAACCTGACGGGGGCGAGAGTTTACGGATTCCATCCGGTTCCTGTGCATCAGGGGGCACGGTCTCATGGCGGTCGACATTTTGACATAGCCCTGAGCAAAGTGGATTTACATGTGAGATTCCTTGCCGTTCAAATTAATTTAAGTCCAAATCTTCCAAAATATTGTAGGAACTAATTCACAGAAAATCTAAATAAAACACTGTTTTCTTAAAAAAATACAATATATAAATAAAAAAAACCAATAAATTACATTAATGTTTATCCATATCTCGTTCTTCTTGGTTCTCACATCATATAATACAAACCCAGAAAAAACATATACATTACCCTTAGTTATGCCATGTATATATTTGTGTCCAAAATCAAAAGAAAAAAATATATTAATTGTTATATATGTGAAAAAACTCATTTTCACATTTTTTTTCCAACACATGTTAGCTAAACCCTTTGTTGCTTGAAGAAAATAAAAAAGTTAATCATCTAAGTGGTGTGAAAGAGCTATAATGATCAGTTAAGTGTAAGTATGGTTAGGCAAATATCCATTCATTCACTCAACTCTTTTAGAGCATCTCCAAAGGGCCAAATTGGCACGTACCCTTTGGAGAGTCAACACAGCACCATGGACCGCACACCCCCATTGCACGCCATCATCCAGTTGCCTTGGTCCGAGTCCACTGACTTGTCCGGACCGTTGGCATGTGGTCACCCGTTCGATGTTACCGGCTCTTTATTGAAACAAATTTTAATTTATTATTATTTTTTTTAGCATGATTTTTTTTTTTTTAGAAAACTACATTTGTCAATATCATTCCACACGAAAAAGGGCAATTACAAAGTAATGACAGGTAGTCGGGCAACAAGTTGCGCCGCCACCCCCTTTTGAATAGAAAAAAGTATATGCCCAGACCTTCACCAAATTCATAATAACCCTCACATTATTCATCCAATTCACACTCTCAGATTTTACTTTTCACTCATCATTCATTACCATGGATGATGAAATGTCTTTCCAAGATTTGTTGGGTGTCAACTTAAACCTGAACCCAAACGAAACCATCTCAAGCTACTACCCGACACAACCCTAACCTGCATTGACTTCCCTCTCGATTCTAAACGAATTAATCCCACCCAATATCCGACACAACCTAGTGTTGTACCTCCCCACCTCCCGAAATACGGGCATCCTCAACAACCCAGTGTCGTACCGTCCCACGTCCTGAATACAAATATTCCCCCACCCCAATTACCCATACTTCAATTCGGGTTTCGTGCCTACTTTCCAACCGGTGTTGCATACAACCATCATGACACCTAATCAATCGTCTGGTAAATTGACTACATCTCCGGTCGCTACTCTGTCATCAAGTCGAAAGAAAAAGGGTATGTAGAACACATCACATAATGTTCTTTTCTCGTCATTCTTACATTGCACGGTCATGCCCTTGCCTTCAATCCATCACCAAAATGAACTTGGCCCATTGCTCTTTCATTCAAATATGTGAAGAACTCTTTCTGTGCATTGTAAAGAGCTCTCTGGGTTTAAATATCGGCATGACTGGGTGTGAGATGTTTTGTGGGACATCCTGAGAAGAGCTGAGATTTCGGCTAAGAAAGAGGCCCCTGTGAATTTCCTTACGGAACCTATGGAAGGGAGATATACTCTGCGACCAGCGGATTTGCTCATCTTAAGTTGAGCTAGGGAGAAACATGCTTGTGTGGACCTCACGGGGGTTTCCCCTCTGGTTGGTTTAAGGGAAAACGGTTTGTAGCTGGACAAGCAGCAAGAAAGGCAGAATCGAAGAAAGTTGATAAGCACGCTAAAACTTGTGCAGAGAACCAACATGTTTTTGTCCCTTTTGCCTTTGACACATTTGGCTCCCTAGCGCTATAAGCTATCCAATTCCTGACCAGGGTCCAACGGGTCATCCACAACAATTGCTCAGCCTCAGGGGGATGGGGTTTTGTCTTTGGTAGATTAGAGTTTGCAATCCAGAAAGGGGTGACGGCGCAACTTGTTGTCCGTCCATCTTCTGTTTTGATGTAACTTGACAAGTATGAATGAAATAAACAACAGATATGTTTAAAAAAAAATCCTTTTGCTAAATTTGGAATGAAAAGTTGGTTTATTTTAACTTACTATGTTTTTTATTCTTTTAACAAGAAGGAGTTAAATGCTCGGATAGTCCCTGTGGTTTGATCTTTTTTCACCTTTAGTCCCTAACTTTCTAAAATTACCTCTATAGTCCCCAACTTTTCAATTTTCGTTCCCGGATAGTCCATGACGTGGATGGGGGTTAGTTTTTCTTAGTTAATTTGGTATAAAATGACTATAATGCCCTTAAGTAAAACAAAATGAATTAATTAAGTATTTTTACTTAAAATATAAAAACCAAACTATCCCTATCCCCACATCATCACCTTCAACCCCTTATCTCTCTCTCTCTTTCTCTCTAAACCACCACCACCTTCATCACCACTGCCACAACCACCCTCCGCCACAACCAACACCACCGCACCCACTTCATCTTTCCTACTGCCACAACCACCCTCCGCCACAACTTTAACCTATCTCTCAATCTCTCTTCACTGTACATTGATTATCTCTTCATTCTTCATTTCCCCCTTTCTCCCACCTCACATTTGGGCCCCAACTCTACACTTGTTATTTGAACTCAAAAGCAACACCAAACACAGTTAACAACAACACTTCAAAAATTTCACATTAGCGTTTTCAATTTTCATGAATTTCTCTCCGGTAGCGGTAGCGTAGCAGCGGTGTAGCGGCAGTGTTCAGTTTCAACCGACATCTTCTGCGAATCTCAGAGCGTAGCAGCGGTGTAGCGGCAATGTTCGCCGTAGTGGCTCTGATGTCGGAGTTAGAGATTCTGATTATTCCGGTGAGTTTTGAGCTCTATTAAGTTCTGTTAAGCTGTATTATGCCGTATGTAATGTTTAGATTTCGGTTCCGGGTTTGTAAATGCGGATCTCGAATATGAAGGTTGATCTCGAATGACAGTGTTACTACCATAAAGGTAATGTCTCCAAATCTTAAGAGCAAAAATTATAGCTCCTAACTCTAAATCATGGGTTGAATAATTTTCTTCATGATTCTTAAGTTGTCTAGATGCGTAAGCTATAACCTTTTCTCGTTGCATCAATACACATCCATAACCTAATCTAGAAGCATCACAATAGACTACAAAGTCTTCAATTCCTTCTGGTAATGCTAGTATGGGTGTATGGGTTAATCTTTGCTTAAGGATTCTAAAGGCTTCTTCTTGTTTTACTCCCCATTCAAACTTAACAGATTTACAGGTTAGCTTAGTTAAGGGAATGACTATTCTAGAGAAATCTCGAATAAATCTTCTATAATAACCGGCAATCCTAAGAAACTTCTAACCTCGGTTGGTGATTCAGGGGTTTTCCATTTAGTAATTGCCTCAATCTTTGTTGGATCTACATGAATTCCTTCATGATTGACTAGGTGTCCAAGGAATTGTACCTATTTTAACCAAAATTCGCACTTTGAAAAGTTAGCATAAAGCTTTTCCTTTCGTAGTAAACTCAAAAGTGCGTGCAAATGTCTTGCATGATCCTCTTTACTCTTAGAGTAAATTAGAATATCTTCTATAAAGACAATTATGAATTTATCCAAATATGGCTTACATATTCGGTTCATCATGTCCATAAATGCAGCTGGGGCATTGGTTAAACCAAATGGCATGACAGTAAATTCACAATGACCATACCTTGTTCTAAATGCGGTCTTAGAAATGTCCTCTTCCTGTACCTTTAATTGATGATATCCTGACCTTAAATCGATTTTAGAGAAAAATCGAGCTCCTTGCAGTTGATCAAACAGATCATCTATTCTTGGTAACGGATACCGATTCTTAATCGTGACCTTGTTTAATTCACGGTAATCAATGCACATACGCATTGATCCGTCCTTCTTTTTAACGAACAGTATCGGCGCTCCACATGGCGACGAACTCGGTTGTATGAATCCTTTCTCCAACAATTCATCTAATTGTTTCTTCAATTCCTGCATTTCGGCGAGTGCCAAACGGTAAGGTGCTTTGGCAATTGGTGCTGTTCCTGGTAGCAAATGGATTCTGAATTCAACTTCTCTATCCGGAGGTAGTCCTGGTAATTCTTCTGGAAAGACATCTGAAAACTGAGATACTACTGGAATATCTTTTAAATCCTTTCCTTTAGTGTTAGTGATTATAGAAATCAAATACACTATAGAACCTTTTCTTGTACAACTTGCAGTTTTCATCACAGAGATAAATTTAGTAGACCTAGAAGGTTTATTTCCTTTAATTGTGATCGTTTTACCTTTTGGTGAATTTACTTGAATTAACTTTTGATCACATAAAATACTGGCTTTATTGGCTATTAACCAATCCATTCCTAAAACAACATCGAATCCTGCCAGATTCATGGGATACAGGTTTGCTATAAATTTCTGATTTAAAATTTCTATACTTGCTCCCTGCAAGATTTCAGAAATCCTAACGGTTTCTCCATTGGCTGTCTCTACTAAGCATTCTTGTGGTAGTTTAGTTAATGACTGATTTAGAAATTTGCAAAATGATGTATTAATAAAACTTTGGTTTGCACCAGAGTCAAATAATACTTTAGCAAAAACATGATTAACTAAAAACGTACTAGCTATGACATCTGGGATCATCTTGGCTTCATCTGCAGTCAGAACAAATGCTCTAGCATTTTTAGTATTCTTATTGTCTGTGGCTGGAGCTAATTTTGGGCAGTTTGGCCTGATATGACCTTTTTCTCCACAGTTGTAGCATAACCCATTACTGGATTTCTTCCTACAATTTTCTTCCTTGTGTCCTGGCATCTTGCAATAATTGCAGAGAGTGGAGCATTTTCCCACATGCTTTTTCTTACAGACCTTGCAGTATGGTGCAGAGGTAGAACCCATATTCCTACGATTGTAATTTCCGGAACGGAATTCTTATGTAAGTCTTTGGGTTAAGTTTCTCCTCTGATCTTCTTCTCTAGTACGGACTAATTCATCAGTCAAGGTATTTGCCAATTCTACCGCTTCTTCTATGGTTTGAGGTCTAGCTGCCTTGACTATGTGTCTAATCTCTACAATTAATCCCCAAATATAACGGGAGATTAACACTGGTTCTGGTGAAGCAAGGGTTGGCACTATTCTAGCATATTCGAAGAATAACTTCGTGTATCCCTTACTATCCACACCAGTCATCCTAAGGTTTAGGAATTTGTTTGCTATCTGTTCCTTCTCATTGGGTGGGCAGAATTTCCTTTCTACCTTATTCTTAAATTCTTCTCATTCCATATTGTAGGTTCTATCACTTCCTCTTGATTGGAGGATAGTGTTCCACCATTCTAGTGCTGCATTCTTAAACAGATTAGAAGCAAACAGTATCCTATCTTCTTCAGCACACTTGCTTATCCTTAAGACTGCCGCAGTCTTCTCTATCCAGCGTAAGGTTGCAATGGCCCCTTCATTGCCCGAGAATTCCATTGGTTTACAAGACCAGAATTCTTTATATGAACAACCGTAAGACACGGTTCTTCTTCTTTTGGGAATAGGCAATTGAAGTATAGGTCCATTGTTTACACTGTTTTCTGGTTCAACTGGTCGCTTACTGCTATGCTTACTTTTATTATCAGCATCTTTAACAGTTTGAAGAATAAATGGCATTGCATCTATAATTCCCTATGCCACTATGTGTTGGATAGCATTATTATCCACATGGTTTCCATTGTTATTGATGCTCGGATTTTCATTAACCACGTTAATGTTACTCTGGTTATCACTATTCAGATTTCCTTAATTTCCTTCGTTGGCCATCTGAATTTTAAACATTTATCCCATATTAATATCACAAGATAATAGGTAATATAATTAATCACATGACACGCAATCTAACCAAAAATGTCGATCATTGCGACTCGTACTCTATTTTCATATACTATGCGTCTATTACACATTAGTACTGAAATAAAAATTACAATACGAATAGAAAGAAAATTACACTAATAGTAATATGCATCCGTACACACATATTTTATTTTATTTTTATTTTATTATTATTACTACTACCGTTTCCTCCATTCTCACATTCACGGATATGGATTTATCCAAAAATCCATATTGCGCTCATCGTATTTCCATACGAGACGCTCTCCCACCTGACGCATTCTCTCACTGCTTTCTAAAATTTCCTCCCCAAAAGTCCTAAGTTCTTGGACGTTTTCTGCACTCATTGGGGGTGCAGGTTCTAGGATTGGGTTTGGAATCTGGGGTGCGGGTTCCTGATATGGGGGTAAAAGTGCCTGAAATTGGTAAGGATATTCTAAGATTCCCCTAATGTAGTTATCATGGTAATAGGGATCTAAAGGGTCCATACCTGAATAGGCTCCTATAGGTGTGTCTTCAGGAATAGAGTAACGTTGCACAAAGTCCCTATTATCGTCCCACCAGGGGTTGTAATTTGGATCTAGGGGGTTTGGTGCAGGTATCCTAGGGATTTCTTCTGGGTTAAAGTCATGCATCTCCACTTGGTTGTCAGGATTTTCTATCTTCATGGGTTGATCTGGGTTTTGTGGTTGTGGGGCTACTAGTTGTTCCAGACTTGGGTCAGCAGCAGTTGTAGCTAGGATATGGAAATTGGCTAGGCTTCTATTAAGCATATCTTGTGTATGGGCATCTGTCTTTCGCTTAGCAGCTGCTAAAACTCTTTGCTGTTGCAACTTTCGCATTCTTTTCCTACGAGCAAAAGCTTCCTTACTGAACCATCCTCTTCTTTTGTGAGGGAATGGCTCTTCTGACTGAGCTTTAAAAGCAAACATTCCTTCTTCCTGATCAGCAGTATACCCAGAAAGGGCAGGGTGTGAAGAGGTACCTTCACTCTTAGGTGATTCAGACAACTGACGACTCATGTCTGAGGGTCCTTGATCACTCATACTGTAAACTAACAAATAGTCAAATAACACATAACAGATAATTACAGTTATACACGTATTTCCGTAATTTATTTTCTAACACAAAATATAAAATTTAAGTGTCAGCAGAACACTTCTTTGGCTCAGACCAGTGACTAGGCTCTGATACCACCTTCTGTCGCAACCCCCGATCCCATTATCTGTCCCGAGAACGGGCGGACGCGAGCTCAGAGTTTTGGTGGTATCAGTTATTTAATCTTGCAGCGGAAATTTTCATCAGGACCGTAGTTAGGAAATGTTTATCAGAGTAAAACCACCATATTTGATATTAATAATAACATGGGAAAAATCCAAGTTTCTTATTACAATACATTTATAGGGACAAACCCTATTTTATTGAATTTAAAACATCGTTTATTAGGTAACTTTTATAGCCACATTTTTCCCAAGCCTTCAGTGCTCTCCAGCTGGCTTTTTACTAATTGGCTGTCGCATTTTGTTACCTGAAACATGTTTTAAAAATATTTTTCAGCGGGAAATACTGGTGAGTGAATCCCAGTTTAATCAAGTTTAAATAAAAAGTCACAGTGAACAGTATTGAGAGCGATCACATTGTTTATGTCTACACAATTACTCCATTTAGTACTGTCAATCCACTGACTTGTGGGTCATATTACACATTGGCTAACTCATTGTCCAATGGTAACGTATTGTCATCCCCGACTTACTACTCACATTGTAGTACATTTTGTATACAAAACCCCAACATACCGGCAGTAATTGAAGAACTACAAAGACTCAATCACTGCTTAATTTCATTATTAAGTATTTAAGGTTTTGTAAAACATTCCAAAAAGGTTAACAAAAAGAGGATAAACTCGCATTGCTATCTTAGACTTCGCGTAAGGGTTTCCTGGATATAATCTATAATTTATACAAATGTACATTGATTAGTATCATAACCCTTTGAAATTATTAATGATACCCTCCCCGAGACGGCATTCCAACAACTACATCGGGCAGAACCACGACAGTTGTTACGGAACCCTAAATCAATCGGGCAGCGTAACTATTATGAAACGGGGGTTATAATACTTACAACGGAGCAGAACCTCGCTAATTGGGGGTATAATACCGACTATAATGCTTATAACTTCATAAATTTGTTTAGAAAGAAAGATGTGAGCGACGGAAAGTGAAACCCGATGGCCTGTTTGTATAGTTGCAAAACCTGACCCTCACGTGGCCCGCGTAAAGGTAAGCTAAGGCTTACGCGGCCCGCGTTGACTCCAGTCAACAGCATAGCTTAGCTGATTCGATGTGTAGGTCCGCCACGATGTCGACACGTGTCGGCCTAGGATGTCTCCGCGTTTTGATGATCTCTCGCGGCCCGCGTAAAGGCTTGGGGTGGGTCCACGCGGCCCGCCTCAGCTTAACATTTATTGTTTTTAATTTATTTTAAATGTTATAACGTATTTCGGGCTCGGTTTTCACATACGGGGTGTAATATAAGACATATTAAGACATTCTATAATATACTAGAGTGTCAGAATATTATGAGGGTGTTGGTTTTACCGAGGGTTGTTACACGGCATTCGCCAAAAAGTGACATCCGGCGATAGAAATACGGAGCAGCGTTTTAGGTGGTTTATGGACCCTATCGAACTGTTAAAAGCTATGGTTTGATCGAGTGGTCAACGGGCATCACTCATGTTCCATCAATAGGTGTTTGGGGGCTGCGTAGATGGTTAAAGAGTCCCGAAAGGACAACTCTAATGGGTTGTCAAAACTGGACACCAAGGTGACACTTTCGGGCGTGATTTCCATATCAAAAGTTTTAGTATGATGCAGTAGCGAGTTGGGATCTTTTGCAGCTATTTGAAAGGTGCTTCAGAGGCTTCCTCTCTGTGTAAACAACCATGGTAAGCGTTGGTAAGGGCTGCCAAAACAGATTGCGAACGTGAAGACAACAATGAGTGTTTCTGGTTTGAATCGAGGTGTATGAACCGTGGGTCTGTACAAACAACCATGGTAAGGTTTTGTGTAAATGAATTCGTCTTTTTTCAAGGTTTTGTGTAAATGTATGCATTTATCGGCATATATGTATATTCATTTTTGTTTATTGTTTTCTATTTGTTGGTAAAGGGTCTATGAGTCTATATGAAGAAAAAAAGTGAGAGCTAGAGCTTCTTGTGCAGAGAAGGAGTTATGATAAGAATCGTTTATCCAAAATGATTGCACCCAAAGACAGTTCATATGTTAGTAAGTACATAGTTTCTTTTAGTTTTCTTTTTATTTTGTGAATTTTCTTATAGGAATGAACAAGAATAAACAAGTTCAATGATTGTAATAATCACCATATCCAACAAAAGTTAGGAAAATGTTTTGATGTTTAATAGTAAGTATCAACCTTTTGGATAAAAAGATGCATAAGAATTCTTTAAATCTATTAATAAAACTATGGAAAAAAGATGTTTGTGGGTTGTTTTCACCTCACCTGTTTTGACCGACATTAAAAATCATTGAATATTGACAGTAACCATGGTGCCACTTTTTAACCCTCATGTTAACTGTTTTAACTATATGACTGATTTGGCCAATTTTTGTTACCAATCTAATTGATGCCACTAATTTTTACCTTATTTTGTGAAGCAGGCATGCCAGGTTCAACCTGATAAAAATCCTAATGACCCTCAATCTATCAAGAGATGCATTGAAATAATTGTTGCTGTGTGAATATGAATACTTTTAGAGGAACATATGTTATTATACCTGTGTGTTGATAATCCTTGCTGTGAGTATTTGTGGTGTATTGAAATTCCATACATGATCCATTTAGTATTATATCTTTTCTTCATTTGTAAATTATAATTGTAATTTAACTTTTTATGTAATTTCATTTATATTTCGTTAAGTGTCGTTAAGGGCTGCAAAGTGATAGTGGACTTATTGGCTCTCAAGATTATGTAAGATAAGAACTATAGCAAATGTCTAAGTTTATTGATTTATTTTTATTTTTTATCATTTTTTGTTTGTTTTCATGCTGCTTTAGTGGCATGTGAAAATTAATCCGCTAATAGTGCATATCTCATTCTGTAGCATAATAATAATAATAGTAGCAGTAGCAGTAGCAGTAGCAGTAGCAGTAGCAGTAGCAGTAGCAGTAGTAAACTTTCAATAATTCATATTTTTAATCAATTAATATATTTATTTCGCTACACATCGTACATTTTTAATAAATCTTTACATTTGTTGTTTACATAATATAAATGGTCTAACCCGTGAAGTTCACAAGAACCTTTGGTTCGTCCTCCAGAACAACGTGTTGCTTATGTTAAGCAAGAAGTTGGGGTTTCAGTAATTTAAGATTCTTTTATTAATCATTTAAACTGGTATGATCAAGTTTGTTTTCTTTCACTTATATTTGATAAGTATATTTAATTTTGAAGACGTAAACATTTAATTAATAAACGTTATTCGTCACGCATTATTATTTTCTTAAATATGTATACAATTTTGTTTAATAAAATTTAAATATCCGACCCGTGAGTATTCACGGGTGATAACCTAGTTGATTTTTAAACTAGTATCAACCACCCTCCGTGTTGCGGCGAGAGCGTAAAACTGTGTCAAATAGCATTAATGTCATATCACCGAGAGCGACCACCAATACTGAATTTGCGGCGGAAAAATTAGACCGAAACGTAAAACATAGAAAATAATAACTAAGTCGATCTAGAACCCACACGTTATGACAAACTTGTCAAACATGAAAAAAATAGACACGCAAAAACGTTGAACTACACACGTACATTGCATCGTATTAATTCGCAAAACTTAGAACGAAGCGTAAAACGAAACGTAAAAACGTTGAACCACACACGCACGTTGCGCCGTGTTAACTCGCAAAATTTAGAACGAAGCGTAAAACAAAAAAATTGCCAACTATGAAAAGTATAGGAGACCAAAGTTGAAAGTAAAATAGTACATGCGTAAAGATCAACATTTCATATAAGTTATTCAAATAAATCCTTATATGTGTAAAATAGGCTCCACAAAAAAGTCATACGGTGCGAGAAGTAGTGTTTCGCTTAAGGTAACACGAAACTACTAATCTACGTCAAATATATTTCAGGAAAAAAGTGTTAACTAAAATGTATAATTTTGCGTATAAGTAAGGATTTTCTATCGAACGTAATGTATATATCTCGCGTGAAAAATCCACGCAAAATATGTTAAGCGAAAGGTACATGCCTTATTTGATGGAACCCTAATCGAGTTGTAGTGGTGACTGTTACGTTGTAGGTCTGATAACAAAGTAAGATTCTAACTTTATGCATCCATATACTTCGAAATTAACATATATAATCATCCCATACCAAACCTTTCGCGAAATAATCCTAATATGGACACTTTTCAGGAGTCGACACTCATTTATCACCTCCTCATTTTTAGTGCAATCTAGAAAGAGAAGGAGATTAGAGAGAGACACCATTTTCGCCAAGTTCATCGATTTTCTTCACGGGTCTTGCAAAGCAAGGATCAGGTGATGTGGTTTTTTAGTGTTATTTGAGGTTGTTTTCGAGCTAAGTAAAGGAGTTTTGAGGGTGTTCAATTATATATATATATTAAACCCATTAAGTCTAACCAACTTTCAAATCAATCTTGACCATTGGATTTGGCTGAGCCATTTAAACTCATGAAAATAACTGCTTTCATGACAGTTCGGTGCAGTTTCTCAATTGGTGTTTTTGCTCCACATTAATCTGCCCATGATCTCCCTAAGCAGTTACCAAAACTGTAAAAGTGGCGGTTCATATCAGTTCCACACCTTCTCTTCTATTCAGAAGCAGTTATCACCGGTTAATTTCGTTTTCCCTTAAATCTCTCGTCGTCCCAAACTGCTTTTGAGAGGTTATCACAGGCAGTTTTAGCAAGTCACAAAATAACCCCCCACTCTCCCCTCTATCTCCTTATAATCCTCAAATTGTAGAAGACGTTTTTAGGGTTCTCTATAAAAATGTCACTCACACACATTTCACTATCTTTCTTCTCTCCCGTCAGAAACCCATAAGACCACCATGTGTACAAACCCTCCGGCGGTATCTAACTTCGTGAATCACTCCACTATCTATTTGATTCCTCCAAGTGTGCAAAATCAAACCGTTTTGACTTTTGAACAAGGGAGGGATTTGGGTGATGAAACCCCAAAAAAGTTATGGTAATTCGTTCAAATCCACACATATACATCAAAGGCAAAGCTTTGGCGGCTGCATCGATAACCGTAAATGGGTCAAATTGGATTTGATGTGAAAATCGATTATTTTTTGGAATTTGGAAGATTCATTTGGTAAAATGTTCTCGACTACATCAGATTTCAAGTTTGGCAAGTAGCTATTGTTATACAGATTATTTATTGCTTCCTACATATATGCATGTATTTTTCTTGTCTTATAGTGATAATGAAATTCTTACTTGGATTTCAGTATTGACAAGAAAAGTGTATATCTCTAGAAAAAGGTCCCTTTTTCATACTTGATTTAAATTGGGTATCCTTGAACTGCATTTTAGTGACATATGCACAAATTTCATCTAATATTAGCCTAAATGCTACCATCTTGATTTTATGACTATATTCTACCCTGCTTTGCCTTTTCTTAATTTATGAGCTAAAGAAAAATATATGGGGTGGGTCTTGATTCTCTCTGCTTTATATCATGTACTATGCTAAAATTAGTAACAAAACATTGATATTCTCTTACTTGTATATGGACTAACCTTTTTAGATTGTTTACTTTTTATAATTTTTATTTTATATTTTGTTAGCAAACTCTGCATTTTCTTCCTTCAGAAGGACACTTGGGAGTCAAAATGTTGGTGGCAATCAGTTGACTGCAGGTCGGTATGTTACATTTTATTTTTCAGAACATAAAAGCTTTCATGGAGTTAATAGTATCATGAATCATTTGATATTTTAAAAATTTTGCAGGTATCTTAAGTACAGTCAGTGCTTTCTTACTTAGATCCTCAAGATTTTGGTCCACTATGGGGGCAGGGGGAGACTTATTCATTATATGTCCAAGAACAGCTTGCAACTTAACAGTGGTATTTTTCAGATTTTTTGTTTCTAATTAACATTTACTTATTTTTTTCTATTTTTGGTCATCACATTTTTTATGTAATCCAACAACTGTTGTAGTTGGCATCTCCAATACCTTTGTTCCAAAGAATTTAGTTTGGAATATAATCAAATGAACTCCTTTCATACCACAACAAATGAAGATGATGACAAAGTTGGAGTTCAATTGGTAAAAGGTGGGTCTATCAGAAGAGAACTACAGACAGAGACTGGCGCATCTATAAAAATAGTTGATCCGTCACCTGATTCAGATGAACGAGTGGTTATATCTGCACATCAACCAGTTGCCCAAACCACCTAACCCGCTCATCATGTCACCTCTATTTTCAGTTGTTACTAATCGGCTTCTGTCAACCCTCTCTTTATAGGAAGGTAACATATATTATGCTTGAAGAGGCGCTCATCTTACTTTTAAGCGTGCAGAGAAAGCCCGCATCAGTGAATAGACTTCTAGGTAAATCGTGCATTTACTCTTGATCTATAAAATTATAATGGTTTAAAATGAGCCCCTAAGTATTTAATTTTTTTTCCAAAACTAAAGGCCAGAATTGTTATAGTTATTAATTACGTATATTAATATTGGCTTGCATTATTTTTGAACTACAATGGTGGAAGCTTTAGCTGTGATAATAGTGGCATAGGATGATGAAAGGGGTGTTGATTTATGTGACAAATGTAATAACTTGCTTCAGGCTGATTTATGATAAATTGGATGGGTCGAGTAACAAGTCAAACACATGCACTATTTGTAAGGATAGAAAGGGGTTGGTTTAGGAAGACCCAAAATATTGTGTCCTAACTTCTAAATTGTTAAGCTTTTAGAAACAAGAAATAACTAGGGTGTCTATAGGATTGCCAAGGTTATATTGTTGGTTCAGTTCTGTTCTAAACATAATCAAACATGAAAACATACCTTTGATTGTGTCAGCACAGGCTAGCAGAGAATCCAGATGGAGTCGCAGCAATTAAGGTTTGACATGATTGTCATCTTGGTCTGGTTCCTCCTTAGGGTGCTGACTGATGATGGTGAAGATGAGAACCGAATAGGGGATTCGGTTTAGGAGAGGAGGTCGAATGTTGATGTTATGACTAATGGGGTGTTTCTAATGTGTAACTGTCTAACCCCTTAACCTCCACATAATTCTCCTTATATAAGCACCCAGGAGGAAACCCTAATTAGTTAATAAGGGTAATATGGTCCATCAACAATTACCAACTAATTATTTAATAGGATTGTTATATATTTTGATCTATATAATGTAAATGATTATAATGGCTACAGATTAAATATTAATACGTAATATATTTAATCTTACATTCTCCCACTTAGCCGAGTAATCATTTACTATGAGTATTAGATAAGCCTGATCAGGAGTTAACACTCATTTTAGCCTTAAACAAGTACTATAGCAGAGAAATACAGCCGTTGAATCATTATGCGACTCAGGACCCCCATTAATCATACTATAGCCTTAATTTAAAACCTAATCGTCATGATCAAAATACACATAAGCCCTTTGTTTGATTTGTAACTTTATTTGTCTTATATGCCATTATGTCGACTTGACATATTCTTAGAGACGTACAAAATCAAACTGATGAGGAAAATTAACTAATACTTAGTTATTCATAGTACGATATGCAATTGCGCATGACCATCAATTAATACCCGTCTATGAGCTCTCTTAATAAGACTTATGGGTAATAGCCCTTCAGTTATAGGATCCTTAAGCATATCATGAATGTATTCGATACAAAAAACTTAGTTTCCTCAATTCGTTCATAAACGAATAATTAATTGCGTATCGAAACTTAATGCAGCACCTCTTGAACTGTTACTGTTCAAGGAGTCATGGTAGCTGACTTTATCACACTAAGTCTTCAAAACATTAATTATATGGAGTTAATAAGCTTATGAGTCCACTGATAAATTTCCAACAACATTTAGTGACTATATTATGTCGTTATAACTTAGGTTGTTATTATCAGTTTGTTATGACTCCTCCATAAGATAAGTTTTGTCTGCTGACATAAATATATACCCGAAATTACATTTTGTCATCTTTGAATATCTCAAAGTTAAAGTAATAAACCGGTTTGAGTTCTCACTTCTTCTTCAAATTATAGCCTCTCGTTTCTTTAAAGATATTATAATACTCCATTAGATGCTACACATTAATCTAGACATATCTAGTGTGTTGCAATTTGAGTAATATCTAAACAAGTATAGACTTAAACTTACATAAGGCTTCCAATTAATGAAGTGTAAGGAAATAATCTCATTTACCATATTATCCTCTGAAGGAGAGCAATATTGATTGTTACATATGTAAGGACCCATTTAATGTTAAACTTATGGAACGGAACTAATGTCCCATTGGGTATATCTCGGTATGTTATGATATCAATCACGTAAGAGATATCTTTGAGATCTATTATATCAAAGTTTGTGTTAACAATGCTTTGACTTATGTAACATATACCTGTCAAAAGAATATCATCTATATAGACAAGTTTAATTTAGTTGCTCCCACTCATCTTGAGGTAGGTACATGAATCCACTTGGTTGTTGATGAAAATAATTACGTTAAGATTTCATCACATTATGATGTTTGCATTAACCCATACATGGATATTATTGGCTTACAAATAAAGTGTTCTTTAACCTTCAGTTTGAAACTTTAGGTTGTTATCTAATGAATATGTAAATGTGTCAGCCATTTGTTATGGAAAATTGTTTATAATGTTCATCTAATGTAGCTTTAAACTATTATAAGCTACTAGAACAGTGATGATCCTCAAAGAAATCTTCTTGTGAGATATGTAATAAAGATTCTTTAATAATTTATCTCTTCCTGAGTACAACCTTTGACAATCAATCAAGCTTCTTCGTGTCTTAACGCTTATATTAGGATTTGGTTTAGTTATGAACACTCTTAGGTAATTCAATCAAATCCTAAACGTTATACGAACACATAAAATCAGTTTTACTAGAAAACTATTTTATTCCATTTAGAAGATTGATTGACACTAATGGCTTAATTTGAAGAGATAGGATCAGCAAACATAGCAAACATTTCCAAAATCCATTTCAACTTCAAATTGGGAGGTTATGTAATCATCAAAGTTAGTAGGCTTTTAAACCTAGGTGACCTCCTGAGTTGATTATTGGGTTCATTAGAAGTTTCAGTTTTATGGATTAGCTCTTGGTTAGGTTGCTATCATTTTCAGGATTCTAAGTTTTTAAGAGTTGGTGCAGTATGGTGTACAAGAGGTGTAATCGGAGTTAAATTCGGAGTGAAATTTAATGACACTCTTCCCCCCGCCTCTTGTATTCCTTACAAGTCATGATAAGGACTTTGACTGCTCCCACTAACCTTAGAAATCTTTAGGAACTCAGCATGCTTAGGGTCAATATGTAACGACCAACAAATTCTAATAGAGAAACAAGTTAATGACGTTAGTCGTTGTAGTTTCTCTTGTTAGGTAAGAAATCTAAGTGTGCCCACAATTAAACAACAATGAAACTTTTGTAAGAGTAGCATTAGATTTAAGGAGATAAGTTATGATAGAACAGTGTCATTATGGAGCAGTGTCTTGTACAAGAGGTGTAAATTGAAGTAATATAAAGTTTTCACTCCCCCACCTCTTGCAACTATTGCAAGTTATTATTAAGACACTTAATGCTCTCACTGATCTTTAATATCTCTAAAATGCTACAAGAGAAGTTTCAATGAGGTACGTGACGTGGGAACCTATCATATATATGTTAGACTTTAATTGATTTCTTTAACATCCAAATGTCATAAGAAACTTAAGGACATATTTAATAGAAATCTTAATAAGTAAACATATGAATAGATTTATTCTAAGACTGTGGGCCATATGCGACAAAGGTTAGATACAAGTTGATAGCCTTTTAAATGATAAATGAATTATGTCTGAATATTCCATTTGAATAAGTTCCACTAATGTCAATGAATGACTTATGATGGACCCATACTTATTCCTTAAGCCAAGTTATATTTTAGGGCTTTAACGTCATGATTTGAAATCACTTAGAATGAGATTAGATGAATAATCATCCTCATTAACCATGCCATAATTTTTCATGAATTTCGGTTATAATGGATGAAAATTTATAAGTCTCATTTTCCTTTTGTCAGGTTCTCATTTGCATGATAACAAAAGTTGTGAAAATGTAAGGTATCATCTAGTTTCATTTTAGTAATGTTTCTATCCAGATATTTAGAACAAATAAGATGAGAGTTTAAGATAAGTGTGACTTTATGTGGACTATGCAAACCTCACAACCTTCATGACATAGCCTAAGTAATGATACTGTACTCTGATTAATAATCAGAACATGTAATGTATCGAAAAGCTTTGTTAGAAGACTGCTTATTATGGTTCTTATAGCCTTGACAATTTATTTTGTCACTAACTCTCATGTTAATTATTTTTCAAGTTCTGGTAAGGAAACGTATGGAACTAGAGTCAATTAATCATGTGTTAATTGGAATATTGAAATTACCAGATTTAAATATCATTAATAAGTGACTATCTAATTAATTTACCCATGCGTAAGCCCTTAACTTTATGGGTCATGGTTTTAGGAAAGACTTAATCTGGAATAACTTTAGTGATAGCATTTACGTTAGAGAGTTCTTGATTATCATAAGAGACATCATGTTCGATTTATCCTATTCATCATGCTCTAACTTTCTTCTTTATAATCTTTATCAGAAGAGAGCAATAGGATTATCGTGTCTTAGGAAATAATCAAGGATTTAATTTAAGAGCTAATTCTTATAGAAACTGTAAATAAAGCAAACATTTTAGGTTTTAAGAATTAGAGTGGATCAGATATAGATTAATAGAAGAAAATTACAGTGAGTAAAATTATGGGTACTAAGAATAAAGCAGACGAAATGATCATAAAAACGCAATTAAGGATCATTATGTGAAGAGATTGTGATATGTCTATTACTAACATCAAAATAATAGACTTAGCTAAAAAATTCTACTTAAACGAAGACAAAACAGCTTTGGCCAGAAGTGTAATCATTTAAGCATATGTGCAAAGTGGTTGTAACAAATCAGCTTTGGCCAGAATTGAAACAATCACTTTAGTTATGCACTTGTTGAGTATGCCATCTATGAATGAATTAAATCAACTTTGGCCAGAAATTAAGACATTCATGCTTATGATGCATACACAACATAGCTTTCGTAATACTTGAATGATAAGTAGATGTATCAAGTCAGCTTTGGCCAGAAATGATATATCAGAAGCTCATTCAAGTTAAGCTATTTTGGTTTTGTAAAACATTATTTGATCCTTATTAATTAACTAAGTAATTACAAAACCAATTATTTAATAGCAAACCACCCGTTAGCGCAGATCGAACAGCCTAAAATAATGAGGTTTCGAGTCAGGTTTCGACTGAGTTATGAGATCTCGAGTCAGTTATGAGGTCTCGAGTCGCAACCTTATTGTCTCGAGTCATGAAAGACTAAAACACTTATGGTCTCGAGTCGCAACTTTATTCTCGAGTCATAATCATGGTCTCGACTACAGTTTTATGAGATCTCGAGTCCTTATGAGCTCTCGAGTCGCAACCATGGTCTCGAGTTGTGACCTTGTAGTCTCTAGTTGTAGCTTTATGGTCTCGAGTCGCAACCTTATGGTCTCGAATTATGACCTTATGGTCTTGAGTCGAGACCCTTGTCTCGAGTTGTAAAGTCTGAAGCCCTTAGTGAAAACCTCAGTGGTCTCGAGTCGAGACCTTAGTCTCGAGTCGAGACCTTAGTCTCGAGTGGTTAAAATTTATCTCGAAACTTCCTGTTAACAGCTGTGAATGTGAAGCATAACCGAAAATTCGAAATTGTTAGGGATTTTGTGATAATGTTTCCTATTTTAGTGCTGATCTGATTTTACCAAATATTTCGAAAAAACATAATCTGTTTATCTAATAACAGATTTCGAAAATCTTTAGAGGACAAAATCAGATCAAAACAGGAAAAAACACTTAATAATCCGAATCGTATTCCAAAACATAAAGGAAACTTCGAATTTTCTAAGAACATATTATGAACCCTAAAAAACATAAAACATGATTCTGGAAACCCGAAATCTGAAAATTTAATAGTCTTATACAGATTTCGGAATATTTGTTTTACCCATATTGATTTCGAAACGAACATATGATAGATCTTTGATCCGAAAATAGTGATTTCGGTCCAAGACCCAAAACCATCAGTTATGTTTACGAATTTATTCAAAAAAATTCTGTTTTCATGATTTCAATTCCAGAATAATGGATACGAAAACAGAACTGACTAATCAACATATGCTCTGATACCACATGTTGGTTCAGTTCTGTTCTAAACATAATCAAACATGAAAACATACCTTTGATTGTGTCAGCACAGGCTAGCAGAGAATCCAGATGGAGTCGCAGCAATTAAGGTTTGACATGATTGTCATCTTGGTCTGGTTCCTCCTTAGGGTGCTGACTGATGATGATGAAGATGAGAACCGAATAGGGGATTCGGTTTAGGAGAGGAGGTCGAATGTTGATGTTATGACTAATGGGGTGTTTCTAATGTGTAACTGTCTAACCCCTTAACCTCCACATAATTCTCCTTATATAAGCACCCAGGAGGAAACCCTAATTAGTTAATAAGGGTAATATGGTCCATCAACAATTACCAACTAATTATTTAATAGGATTGTTATATATTTTGATCTATATAATGTAAATGATTATAATGGCTACAGATTAAATATTAATACGTAATATATTTAATCTTACATATATTTGTCACAGTATCAACCTTTTTCAACAAGAAAATGATAGAAATTGACTCAAACACAAGTTAACGGGTCAAAATTACTACCTCTTTTGTTCAGCTGGTATTGTACTGAACTGAACGGTTTTTAAATTCTAATATGTCACGTTTAGGCTTCGCTTCTTTCAATGCTTGAGGAATACAAAACCTTAAGACAACAAAGGAGAACAGTTGATGGCTGAATAGGAAGCACTTTTTGGACAAAGTGCTAAAAAAGGGGGAAGATTGTCAATGGGTGGTTTAAGAAACAAAAGATTATCATGTGCAATCAATTGTGTAGCTTTATTCGGTTAGTTGTTAAGTTTGATTGTTACTAAATGGAATTGAAGCAATAGTTATAGATAGACGTAGGACCTACCAAAATTATATACGGTTCCATTAGATGGTTTGTTTGTGCGCCCTTTTCCCATATGAAAAGTTATATGAATGGTTGAAATTTTAAATAAAGAACATGATTTTTTGCATTGTTTTGAATCTTTTACCGTGTCTAATCTTTGGCTGACTGTTATTCCCTTTCTAGGTTGTGAAATATAGAAGTTGGGAACCGGGAAAGGGACATTTTGAAGATGGCAGCATCATTTCAGAAGGCATCAAGAAAGGTATTATGATTTCGAAATATATCTTATTATTCTATCCATAAATCAATAAGGAAATCGTTAGCACTTCTTTGCACTTTGATAGTTGTAAAAAGATTTGTATCTTGTAGTTTATTTTCTAAACTAGATGAGTTGGCGTTTACATGCAATATTTAAACCTTGATATTTTTTTTATAGAAAATTCTTATTGAAATGTTTAATGGTCGACCTGATGATGCTGAGGTCATATATGCATCAACAAAGAAGGCCGAACTCAAGTTGACATGTTCCCAACTAGGCAACTACCTCAAACCCATGATATTAATGTATGAGCACTAGGCTTGGCAAAATGGATGGGCCAACAGACAAACAATTTATTTTTCATGCATCCTAATGTATAGTTTGACATGTATAACTAGTAACTACTCAACAATGTTATGCATATGTTGATCCTTTACAATTTCATTAGAGAAAACCACGAGTGATAGGGATGCATATATATCTATGAAAAGTAAGTAAATATATGTAATTATTTATATAATTTCGTGTCACTACCTAGGCCGGGATGGGTATACTACTAATCTTGGGGTTGTGACTTTGATAGTATATGACCATTGAGTTGATGTCATTATGACCTCAAAATACCCGTCCACTGGAAATAATATTCACAAATGTTGTAAATAGGGTCATTTGTGTCCACTTAATATGGGTGTTTGGGGTTTCTTATTTTGAGCTCCTTTTAATTTTTTGACTTCTCAAAAGTTAATAAGTTATTTTTGTAGTGTTTGGATAATGTGTTGAGAAGGAGTTTTTATGGTTTGAAAATAAGAAAAAGAAAAGTTAGATGGTTATGATTTTTTCAAAAAGGAGAAAGGGGGATCGAAAAGGAGAAGCAATCCCAAACACCCTCAATATAGATTATCTTTGTTTGTTACGCTGCTAACGTAACCCGTCCACCGGATGAGTATTAAACTAGTTCGTTTGGTTCAAACAAAGCTAAGGTATGGGTTTTCTTATAAAGGTCTAGTTTAAAGGTTGTAAATTACCATAATATTTGTAGAAAAATGCATAGATAGTATTTCACCTATAGTCTCCACCCTTCTAAAGTTACAGCCTTAATCCCCAACTTTTGCACACTTGTTTATTGGATAGTCCCTAACATGTATGGGGTTAGTTTTCTCAGTTAAGTGAGTGTGAAATGACTAAATTACCCCCCTATTAAAATAAGAGTAAACTACAATTTGCCTCCCTGTGTTTTGGGTCACTTTTCACTTTGCCTCCTTATTTCAAAACTTTTTGTACTGCACCATGAAACTTGTATTTTCTTGCAATTTGACACCTTGTACTTTGTTTTCCGTCAATTATGTTAACCTTCTATCATGATCCATGATGAGTGTGAAATGACTATTATACCATTTTATTCTTGCAAATTTGCAATATGCGCCTCTGTGATTTCCTTATTTTAACAATCGGCCACCACCCATCACCACCTCAATCATCATCCCCCAAAAATTAATCAAACCCACATAACCACAACAATTTACACTATTAATCTCCAACACCCAATTTTCAGTTTTTAACACAATAATAATAATGCCTTCATAAGAACTAATAATGAAAGGATAGTTTACAAATGGCAGGTAGAGCTTTATTTGTTTAACTGCAATAATGCTACATTCTTAATTAGGTCGTTTAATTTCTAATCTTACATTTTTTACGTCAACAAAGCATTGATTCTACATTCTTATTTATTTGTTTAACTGCATCTCACGCACAGGTATCACTTCCATCTTTTTATGGGGTTCTCAATTCCTTATTCTTGGGAGGTTTTTTTTTTTTTTTTTTTTTTTTTTTTTTTTTTTTTTTCAATTTAAAAATATGTAGGCAAAGGTCGATGATCACAAATTGCTAATACATGAATCGACTAAGGGATACACATGTACGCTAAGTGATTCCCTTTTTGTTTACCTTTAATATGTATTTTTCTAGTTGAGGCAAAAACACAAACACTTGGTGTGCAATTCCAGACACAGAGAGAATACTCATTTGGACCCATGTACGCTAAATGATTGCCCTTAAGTTTTGTCATTACACACGCACCTAATACCAAAAACTAATCCTCATCCATGCTAGGGACTATCCGGGAACGAAATTCAAAAAATTGAGCACTATGGATGAAATTTTAGAAAGTTAGAGACTAAAAGTGAAAATTGGGCAAACCACAAGGACTATCCGAGCATTTTTCTCTTTATTTTATTTAATATTAAGGACAATTTGTCATTTCACACGTACCTAACACCAAAAACTAACCCCCATCCACGCCAGGGACTATCCGGGAACGAAATTCAAAAAATTGAGCACTATAGATGAAATTTTAGAAAGTTAGAGACTAAAAGTGAAAATTGGGCAAACCACAAGGACTATCCGAGCATTTTTCTCTTTATTTTATTTAATATTAAGGACAATTTTGTCATTTCACACGCACCTAACACCATAAACTAACCTCCATCCACGCCAGGGACTATCCGGGAACGAAATTCAAAAAATTGTGTACTATAGGTGTAATTTTAGAAAGTTAGGGACTAAAAATAAAAAATGAGCAAACCACAGGAACCGAGCATTTTTCTCTTATCTTATCATCTTTGTTGTTTTAGTATTTGAGTTTAATTGGTAAAAATAGGTGTATGTGTGATTTTTTTTCAATTAGTTCATTTATATTTATAACTAGGATTTTTACCCGTCGCGCGTTGCGGCAGCGTCGAAAGTTAAATTAACTCGTATTTATATTTTATATTTGACCCGACTCTTTACTGAAAATAATTACGTCACCGTTGAATTAAAATGTATTATATTTGACCCGACTCGCTTTCGAATAAAGTTTACAAACGTACACAAAATAAGTATAAAACGTATTATTTTTTACCAGACTCGCTTGAGAAAAATAGTTTGTGACAAAACGTGAGTTGTTTATGTTGAAACGTGAATTTAAAATGACAGGTACGTTAAAACTGCGATTCACAGAGCGTTACGTTGGCGACACCTTAGTTGTTTATAGTTGACGACACGTTATGTGATGCGTTGACCACATAAAACACGTGTTTGACGTATCCGATCAAACTCAGTGTAACCTATATAAGCATTGTGGTTACAATGTACAATGATAACAATAACAATAACGTCTGATGCCCGCACATGACATTACATGCTTTTTTACTTTGTTACACACGGTACGTTCTTGACATTAACGTCATTAGACAACCGTATGGCTCACTAATTAACAATATTTTAGACAACCGTGTAAAGTCGTAAAAGTAATTTAGACATTATCATGGTTAGACATAGATAAAAAAAATAGCATATTAATGTGTTACACTATGGTCTAAAGTCGTAAAAGCAATTCAAATAAAATGAGACGTCCAGTTATTAAGTAGAAAAAGTTGGCGGATCAAAGTTATCAATTACCAAAAGTTAAAAGTGAATGTGTAACTTAATTAGTTTGAGAGTGTGGAGTGAAAGAGTTAAAAGTATAAGGGGTTAGAAATTAAAGTATAGTGGTTAGAATTGTAGTGTGAGGTTCATTGGGGAACACTAAAAAAGTGGGGAACAGTTGGGAACCGACTTAAACGAACTCCGATTGGACTCATTCCAGCGGCGTTGGAACCGGCTCGTCGAACCCTAACTACGATCTCTTAACCCTAAACCCTAAATCATAACCCTAAACCCTAAATATATTAGGGTTTGGCTTTTAGGGTTTAACTTTAGGGTTTAATTTTATGGTTTAGGGTTTAGCTTTAGGGTTTAGGGTTTAGCATTAGGGTTTAGCTTCAGGGTTTAGCTTTAGGTTTAGCCTTTAGGGTTTAGCTTTAAGGGTTTATAGTTTAGATTTTACGGTTTAGCTTAGGTTTTAGCCTTATTTTTTAGCCTTATGGTTTAGAGTTGAGGAGTTAGGATTTAGGGTTTAGGGTTAAGAGATCTTAGTTAGGGTTCGACGAGCCGGTTCCAACGCCGCTGGAATGAGTCCAATCGGAGTTCGTTTGAGCTGGTTCCCCACTGTTCCCCACTTTTTTAGTGTTCCCCAATGAACCCTCCCCTAGAATTGTAATATATAAAAATTGAAAAGAGTAAATGTGTAGGGGCTAAATATGTATTTTTTAAAAGTTAAGGACTTAAGGAAAAAGGTCACCGACCTTCTTCTTTAATATTATATAAATTTAATTTGGTGAAAAATTTGTTGAAAAAGGGAGTTGTATCATAACACATTTTTTTTATATCGTAACCTATACGAGTATCGACACCATATTGATATGTATCGTGGCGAACCAAACTGATTTCGACCAAACAATATCGATACCAGCCACAGTAGTCTTGGAATCAGTATTCATTTTATGGTTTTTTATTGATTTAAAGTACATAAAGATCACAACTTTTTTTTTTTTCTCTTTTAGTTGCTATAGCGAATGCTAGCTCATAAACAATACCAACTGAGTTTCCGTAGCGTAATGGAAAACCCACTTAATTTTGTTTGTTTGACAAGATATCTCAAAGGACAACAAAATTAATTATTTGAAGTATTCATCTAAGGGTGTTAGGAGTGGACGCGGCAAAGGGTGCGGCAAAGCGGTTTGCCGTGCGGCAAACACCGCCGACAACCCTTTGCCGTTGCCGAGAAAGGCATGGATCAGGGTATGCATGCCGACGCGGGGAAGATGATTGAGAGAGAGGGGGGGTATTGTGGGGTGGGGTCCATTCCAATCTCAACCAGTCACACATTTTTCCTTTTTTTTTCAAAAATAGTTTACCACTTCACCAAGTGTCTAAACCATTGCCAACACTTTTGAGCATAGTTTACCACTTTGGCATGACACACTCTCATTGGTTGATTTTTTAGTTTGCCACTCTCAAGTGTTTAACCACTCCTAACACCCTAATGTGTTGACACGTTAACAAAATGAATTATTTTGACTACAATGAGTTCTTTATTATATTCTAACTAATAAAGCCACTAATTTAAGGTTAATTTTGTTTGTTTGACAAGATATTACAAAAGACAACAAAATTAATTATTTGAAGTTTTCATCTAGTGTGTTGACACCTTAACAAAATGAATCATTTTGACTACAATGAGCTCTTTATTATATTCTCATTATTAAACCAAAATCGATAACTTTTATTATTATTATTTATCATCAATTGTCCAACGCGAAGCATCAAGGAAGATGCATACATCACATGTTGAATTAAAAAAGTAATTGAATGTGAAATTTAATTTGACCAATGAATACTTTGTATATATAAGTATACAATGGTAGTCCGATTGCAACCATTCTAAAACACATTCAAATGGCACGAGACAAAGTGAAGCTATTAGGAATTTGGCAAAGTCCTTTCACCCTTCGTGTGAAATTGGCATTAAGCCTCAAAGGAGTTGATTATGAATACGTTGAAGATGATATCTTAAATAAAAGTCCGATGCTGTTGCAATACAACCCAGTGTACAAAAAGGTTCCTGTTCTTGTGCATAACGGGAAACCAATCGTCGAGTCACTCATAATAATGGAATACGTAGACGAGATATGGAAGGATCATCCGCTACTTCCTGAAGACCCTTTTGAGAAGGCGAGATATCGTTTTTGGGCTAAATTTGTCGATGATAAGGTAAACTAAATATAAAATAACAAGCCAACCTCTTCTTTGACTTATTTATAGATTTATTATATCTAGTTTACAACTTGAATTTGATTACAACCTGCAAACCCTTTAGCCGTTAAACACGTTACACGGGTTGTATTCGGGTCACATGATTTGATTTTAAATGTGTTCAAGGTGCTATAAAAACAACATAAGATGAAACGATTAAGATTATTTGGTACATCTAAGTGTGTTTTCTCTTTTAGTTTGTGCCGATGATCATTAGGATGTTGCGAATTACACCTGATCAAAAAGAAAATGCTGCAAAAGAAGCCCGTGGGATACTCAAGACCCTTGAGAGTTGTCTGAACCCAAACAAACCCTTCAATGGAGGCCAAAATTTAAGCTTTATGGATATTGCAATTGTTTGGGTCGGATACTATGCTCAAATGCTCGAGAAAATGCTAGATGTTATACTTTTGGATGATGAGAACACACCTTTGTTGAACATGTGGTTTAGATATGTTCTTGATCTTCAAGTTATTAAAGAGTGTCTCCCCCCGTTTGGCAAACTCGTAGCGCACTACACAGATTTTCATGAACGACACATGACTACGCGCTAAAGCTTAAGGTTTGTACCGATGAAGTTGTGTTGCTTGTTCAATATTATTATGTGTTGTTGAATAAGTTGAGAGAAATGTTTTGGTCTCTAGGTGTCATGAGACTTTATTGTTAGAAAATAATGAAAAATGAGTTTTTCATTAAGTGAGAAATATGTTTCTCATTAACTTTAGATACAAATTATTATGTGTACTTGCTATTACTAATATAATTATTAATTGTTAGGTTTGTGTTCTATTATGTGAGAGGTTCACAACGAACCAAACCACATTCAAAACGAAGCTAAGATGACTAGGATATAGATACTCGAAGTTATGTGTTTAGACTGCGGGGTATGGTGGGGCGGGGGTTGGGCTTGGGTTGGGCATTTGTTGACACGTGGCTTGGGGTGGCGGACATGGGGCGACCCACATTAAAACAGGGTATGGTGGGGCGGGGGTTGGGGGCGTGGGTTTGGTGGGCTTCGCTGGGCTGACCCGGCTGGGCTCTTTGTAATTAAAGAAAATTACATAAAAATTAAAAAAAATTACATAAAAAAAATTCCTAACGTTTATATTTGTTTTTTATCTCTTCTCTCATCTCCAAGACTATTTCCAACTCGTCACCCTTTAGGTGATCAATCGGCTGGGATAGAATTTTCAAATCCTCCCGTCTTTGTCTCTCGGCTTCTCTAGCGGCATCTCTAGCTTCTTTTCTATTCCGAATTTCGGCCCTTTGTTGTTGGAAGACGTTGAATGTATCCATCTTGGATGAAATGTCATCCAACTGGTCGCTGTATATTCCTCTATGCAAGAGCGAACTCCCAGTTGAAGGTGATGCCGTAGCAGATCTTGATTTTTGAGCACGCCTTTTTGTGGCATCTCTTCCATACTCAGGCCGGTTTGGGCTTGGCGAATCATCAAAAAGGTCCTCAATCTCTTGATCTCGTGCATCAGATTGGGACGAGGCCCTCGACCTTTTGGAAGACGTGTTGCTTTCGCTACCACTGGGGATATTCGCCCACTTTGGATGAAACTTACAAATCTCCCAACAATGCATGAAACGGAAGTCGGTCCCAACATTTGTCTTGAATTGAACCAATGCATTCGTCACAATGTCGGCTTCGGTTTCACCACTTTTTGGGTTTTGTTTTGCTTTATTTAAAAAACCACTATATTTTGTAAGTTGGCCGCTTATCTCGGTCCACTTCGAGGATAAGCTATCGTTTTCACGATAAACCTCTTTTCTCAATTCTTCATGGAATATTCTACTAACCCCTTGCCACAAATAGGTTCGATGTTGAGAATTTCCTGTTTTTATAAAAACAAAATTTAATATATTACAAAGTTATATAAAAGAAAATTAATAAAAACAAAGTTTAAGAATACCTAAAGTTGAATGTTGAGATTGTTGAAACCAACCCCTCGCCAATGCAAGTTCTTCAGGAACGGTCCATTTTAGTTGTTTTCGCTTGATGGTTTCAAGTGCTTTATCCGCCTCGGTTTTTTTCTTATGGCTTCTCTTTTTTATGGGTTGGGGTGCGGAAGGACCATCGTTGGGTGGTTGAGTTTCGGGGACGGTTTCGTTTTGTGAAAGGTCGATGGAGGTTGGTTAAAGGTTGATGGCCGTTTGTGTAAACGGGGTAGGTATCGAATCATCGGTGTGTGGGAAGTTAGTAAACACACGATTCCCAATATACGATGCATAACCCGCTTCTTGGGGCATAGAAGAGTGTATGAAAAATGGACGAGGCATTGGACGATTGGGTGGTGGGCTAGGATTATTTTCTTGGAATACATACGGGTTGTTCGGGTCAAAAGGACGGGATGAGGATGCATTTTTTCGTTTTGTAGATGGAGAATTGAAGATGAATGTGGTAAAAAAATGGAAGAAATTGTGAGGTTTTATAGTGGAAAAAAAAATTTTATTAGTTTTTTTTTTTTTAAGATAGCCGTTGGCCAACGGCTAGCCCAACGGCTTCTTTGGTTTGTCCAATTAGAGCCCGCCATGTCAGCTTAGCCAGACCGCCCCACGCCCGGCTTGAAACCAATGCCCCAAGGGCCACGCCGAAACCCATGCCCACCCGGGGTGGTGGCTTGGGCGTTTCCCCCCTACCCACGCCCAAACGCCCGCCCCATACCCCGCAGTCTTAAACCAGGGGCGGACCTATGTGGAGGTTAGGGGTAGCCCGGGACACCCCTCAACTTTTTTAACGAAATGTAATTTATTTTAAAAATATCCGTTCTATTTATCAGGGATACCCCTAAGCAAATGCCAAGATACCCCTAAGTGTAGATGAAGAAAAAATGAAATGGAATTTTACGAATGACGGAACGAAAATTTTCGATGAAACTTGCAGCGGCTGCCGTGAACGGAGAAGATGAAGTAGTTTCTTAAATAATGAAAGAAACATAAAGTTATTATATTATTACATTGGGAATGAAAACAAAAACACACGGCTGCAAAGTCAAATAAACATTAATTACTCTTTTACTTTGTTTATTTATAATTTCACTTTTACAAAAACTTCGTTGAAAATGTTATGCACCTACTGTTTTTTAATCAGAAAGCTTAAAAGGTAAAATACAAATGTTTTTATAGTTGAAAATGTTATGCACCTACATTTTTTTAATCAGAAAGCTTAAAAGGTAAAATACAAATGTTTTTATAATGTAAAGAAAATATTATATAACCATCAAGAAAATACAAATGTTTTATCCATAGGATTCTACGGATATATATGAATATGACAGTTTTTAAACTCTAGTTATATTAAATTTAAGATAAAGAACTTATATTCATTTTAAAATCTTGGATTTCTATTATTTAAAAGTCATATAATACTACATGCTATACAAACATTGAAGGACAATAAGTTTTCGGTTTTTTTTGTTGTTGAAGATATTTTTGTTACAAACTATATACTACATATCATATTTTTTTTCACAAAAAAAAATCGAAACATAGAATTTGCAGGGATTGCTCCACTGGAAGGGGTTTCCAGAATATAGAGGCAGTAGCCGCATAGGGCTCCTAAGAGCTCTCGAATTCTCATTAATGACCTTTGGTAAAAGAAAATTTTAAGGGCCCATTTTTAAGCCGCACATGGACCTTAGGGACCCTCGAATTCTCAGAGACGGACCTAGATAAAAAAAAGTTAGGATACCCCTGAATAATTCTTCTGGGTCCGCCACTGGTTTAAACTTGGTGTGTTGTTGAGTTTGAGTTCATATTATGAGTTTCCACTCAATAATTCAAAAGGAAGCTTTGTAGTTTGGAGTGTTTCAACTTTGAATTAAACTCTTTAAAGGTATTTCAACTTTTTACTTAGGAGAAAAACACACAAAATCACACTAAAAATCATCTAGCATATGAGAGACTAAGGGTCCGTTTGGTATGAGGTAATGAAATGGATGAGGGAATGGAATCGACGAGGTAATAGAATGTATAACATAATGAAATGAATCATTCTATTCCATTGCATTGTGATGTTTGGTTACATATGTGAATAGAATGAATCATTAATTTATACAAGTTGATAAACAAAAAAAGACGAAACAACGAAACACAATTGTATTAAAAACGACAAAAGTATAATTGTCGTAATAATAATAATATTAATGGTAAAAGAATTAATAATAAAAATTTTGATATATATTAATATTGGTATTAATAATAATAATAATAATAATAATAATAATAATAATAAGACATTTCTTTCCATCCCTTGAATGAATGAAAAAAAACCCCTTAGCAAGGAATGAAAATTGTTATATTTGGAAGGAGTTACATTACTTTGGAATGATTAATTCCATTACCGCATGGTAACCAAACATGTTTATTTTCATTCCATTAGAATGATCCATTACATTCCACCTTCTATTCTTTCATACCAAACTCTACCTAAGTATACTCTCAAGAACATTCAAATACACTCACACATTCTAGCATGTAGATTACACAGTTACATAACGTTTAGACAATGATATATTATCGACATGTAGACAATATTCGATATACTCCGGCAAGCTAACGATAACAAACTTGGATTTGAGAGATAGAAGGGTTGTAGTAGAAAGTAGCAACCATTTTTATCGTTTGTTTTTCTTTTGAAAAATGATACTTTAATATTGATAGAAATCACTGAATAGATTCTCAGATGTTCATCCAGTGGTCGAAAGGTCTGCCCTCTCTAGTGCTCTAGTGGAGATGCAGATTCGATTCCTGTTTGGGCCATTTTCGAGGGATATTTAGGTAAAGGGATGAATTGCGGCTTTAATCCCGGGTTCGAACCTGACGGGGACGAGAGTTTACGGATTCCATCCGGTTCCCGTGCATCAGGGGGGGGGCACGGTCTCATGGCGGTCGACATTTTGACATAGCCCTGAGCAGGGTGGATTTACATGTGAGATTCCTTGTCGTTCAAATTAATTTAAGTCCTAATCTTCCAAAATATTGTAGGAACTAATTCGCAGAAAAACTAAATAAAACGCTGTTTTCTTAAAAAAAATACAATATATAAATAAAAAACCAATAAATTACATTAATGTTTATCGATATCTCGTTCTTCTTGGCTCTCACTATCATATAATACAAACCCAGAACAAACATATACATTACCCTCAGTTATGCCATGTATATATTTGTGTCCAAAATCAAAAGAAAAAAAATATATTAATTGTTATATATGTGAAAAAACTCATTTTCACATTTTTTTCCAACACATGTTAGCTAAACCCTTTGTTGTTTAAGAAGGAAACAAAAAATGATGAAGAAAATAATAAGTTAATCATCTAAGTGGTGTGAAAGAGCTATAATGATCAGTTAAGTGTAAGTATGGTTAGGCAAATATCCATTCATTCACTCAACTCTTTTAGAGCATCTCCAAAGGGCCAAATTGGCACGTACCCTTTGGAGAGTCAACACGACACCATGGACCGCACACCCCCATTGCACGCCATCATCCAGTTGCCTTGGTCCGAGTCCACTGACTTGTCCGGACCGTTGGCATGTGGTCCCCCGTTCGATGTTAACGGCTCTTTATAAAAACAAATTTTAATTTACTTTTATATTTAAAAGTATATGTCCAGACCTTCACCAAATTCATAATAACCCTCACATTATTCATCCAATTCACACTCTCAAATTTTACTTTTCACTCATCATTCATTACCATGGATGATGAAAGGTCTTTCCAAGATTTGTTGGGTGTAAACTTAAACCTGAACCCAAACGAAACCATCTCAAGCTACTACCCGACACAACCCTAACCTGCATTGACTTCCCTCTCGATTCTAAACGAATTCATCCCACCCAATATCCGACACAACCTAGTGTTGTACCTCCCCACCTCCCGAAATACGGGCATCCTCAACAACCCAGTGTCGTACCGTCCCACGTCCTGAATACAAATATTCCCCCACCCCAATTACCCATACTTCAATTCGGGTTTCGTGCCTACTTTCCAACCGGTGTTGCATACAACCATCATGACACCTAATCAATCGTCTGGTAAATTGACTACATCTCCGGTCGCTACTCTGTCATCAAGTCGAAAGAAAAACGGTATGTAGAACACATCACATAATGTTCTTTTCTCGTCATTCTTACATTGCACGGTCATGCCCTTGCCTTCAATCCATCACCAAAATGAACTTGGCCCATTGCTCTTTCATTCAAATATGTGAAGAACTCTTTCTGTGCATTGTAAAGAGCTCTCTGGGTTTAAATATCGGCATGACTGGGTGTGAGATGTTTTGTGGGAAATCCTGAGAAGAGCTGAGATTTCGGCTAAGAAAGAGGCTTCTATGAATTTTCTTACGGAACCTATGGAAGGGAGATATACTCTGCGACCAGCGGATCTGCTCGTCTTTAGTTAGGCTAGGGAGAAACATGCTTGTGTGGACCTCACGGGGGTTTCCCCTCTGGTTGGTTTAAGGGAAAACAGTTTGTAGCTGGACAAGCAGCAAGAAAGACAGAATCGAAGAAAGTTGATAAGCACGCTAAAACTTGTGCAGAGAACCAACATGTTTTTGTCCTTTTTGCCTTCGACACATTTGGCTCCCTAGCGCTATAAGCTATCCAATTCCTGACCAGAGTCCAACGGGTCATCCACAACAATTGTTCAACCTCAGGGGGATGGGGTTTTGTCTTTGGTAGATTAGAGTTTGCAATCCAGAAATGGGTGACGGCGCAACTTGTTGTCCGTCCATCTTCTGTTTTGATGTAACTTGACAAGTATGAATAAAATAAACAACAGATTTGTTTAAAAAAAATCCTTTTGCTAAATTTGGAATGAAAAGTTGGTTTATTTTAACTTAGTATATTTTTATTCTTTTAACAAGGAGTTAAATGCCCGGATAGTCCATGTGGTTTGATCTTTTTTTACCTTTAGTGCCTAACTTTCTAAAATTACCTCTATAGTCCCCAACTTTTCAATTTTCGTTCCCGGATAGTCCCTGACATGGATGGGGGTTAGTTTTTTAGTTAAGGTGGTGTAAAATGACTATAATGCCCTTAAGTAAAACAAAATTAATTAATTAAGTATTTTTACTTAAAATATAAAAACCAAACTATCCCTATCCCCACATCATCACCTTCAACCCCTCATCTCTCTCTCTTTCTCTCTAAACCACCACCACCTTTATCACCACTGCCACAACCACCCTCCGCCACAACCAACACCGTCGCACCCACTTCATCTTTCCCACTGCCACGACCACCCTCCGCCACAACTTTAACCTATCTCTCAATCTCTCTTCACTATACATTGATTATCTCTTCATTCTTCATTTCCCCCTTTCTCCCACCTCACATTTGGGCCCCAACTCTACACTTGTTATTTGAACTCAAAAGTAACACTAAACACAGTTAACAACAACACTTCAAAATTTTCACATTAGCGTTTTCAATTTTCATGAATTTCTCTCCGGTAGCGGCAGCGTAGCAGCGGTGTAGCGGCAGTGTCCAGTTTCAAGTTGTACTGATGGCGTCGTATCGCAACGGCAGAGGTCCGACGAAAGTAGATCGAGTTCAACCGACTTCTTCTGCGAATCTCAGAGCGTCTTCTTCGTTTAAATCGAAGAGTTCTAATGTTCGCCGTAGTGGCTCTGATGTCAGAGTTAGAGATTCTGATTATTCCGGTGAGTTTTGAGCTCTATTAAGTTCTGTTAAGCTGTATTATGTCGTATGTAATGTTTAGATTTCGGTTTCGGGTTTGTAAATGCGGATCTCGAATGTGAATGTTGATCTCGAATGACAGTGTGATGTATTGAAGTTGTTGTTGAGATTTGTTTTAGTTAGGTTTTTGTTGGAGTTGGTTGTGGCGGTGATGATTATCAAAATAGATATTGAACAGATAGTTAAGGTTGTGATGATTGTCGGTGTAGAAGGCGGTCGCCAGAAGTAATGGTATGGAGATGATGATTGACGGATGTGATTACTGATGAATATGATGTCCAATGATCGGTAGCCGGAGTTGCAGGTGGTTGTTATAGGGATGAAGATGATGATCTGGGAACAAGAAAGAAGAAAGGTGTCGTAGACAATGGGTCCCACATGGTTTTTTAATTTCTTTGAGTTTCATTTGTTTATTAAAATAAAGGGTATGTAGGTAATTTTACACCCACTTAACTAAGAAAATTAACCTCCATTCGTTTCAGGGACTATCCGAGAATGAAATTGCAAAAGTTGAGGACTATAGCTGTAATTTTAGAAAGTTAGGGACCAAATGTGAAAAATGAGCAAACCACAAGGACTATCCGAACATTTTTCTCTAACAAGAATTTAAAATAACCATTCCATATTTGTAACACTCTTTTTCAATGCATTATATATTAGTATTAGTATATATAACATTTTGAGTAGTGTGTAATCTACAGTTGAAACCTTCCTTTGCCATTCAATTATCAAAAGGTTATCTTTTTATTTTTCATAAATTTTTGCACCACAAAGTGAATATGATTGGTGGATGTAGTGAATATGATCTTTTTTCTAGTTATTTTTTTTTTCTTTTATTATGGTTTACATTCTCGATGATTTATTTAGCTCTGTAAATTTTGTCTTTAAGTTAAAGCATTCTCACTGTAAATTCGAGTTCGTCTATATTTCACACCAGCTCACGACATAAGTTCACATTTTTCCTTGCCTACGTTTAGTGTCACGTGGCAGTAGGTCTGGCAATTGGCTACCTGTTAAGACACGATTAGACCTGTTTGACTGAAAAATACACCCTTTGACTTTTTTAATTTTTAAAATAATTAAAATTACAATGTTAGGATCTATCATTTATTCATCTTTGTACATAAAACATAAAACTGTTTTACAAACATGAGGTAGAAAGTAGTTAAACGAGTCGTAATCATGTTTGAAACTTATGTTGTGTGCGCCGTCAGAAACCTGTTAAGACACGATTTACCAGCCTTACGTGGCAGTGTGAATTTGCTTACGCTTTTTCGGGTTTTGGTCGTGTTTAATTACTACTTAGCACGGTTTTCCGATCTACGCTCCCGCAACGCGGGAAGTAAAACACTAGTATAAAGAAGATGACAAAAATGGAGTTCACACGGAGCCCATAACTTACTTTAATTGGCCTTAAACCCACCAACATCCAAAGTCTTTTAAGATATAATTTTACCATATATAAAATGAAGAACACCAGATGTGTGATAAATTGTTTTGGGAATAATCAGACTTGGAAAGACTGAAAACTCAACTTAGAAGCAATAATACGTTAAAAAAAACATACTTTAAACTAAATATTTTTAGTTTAGTTCGATTATAATCTTTTGGTTAAGTTATAAATAAGTTTTATATATAATGGATATTTTCTTTATCGTGATGAATAGAACAAACACCAAATGAACAAGATAGTTACTTGTATCTGCTTTATGCTTTTCTCGATGTTCTATGGGTTTCTTGACGAACAAATTCGGTTCCGACCGAATAACATCGGTACCAGTAAAACCGTTGCTGGTTTTTAGTATTCATAACGGGTTTGTATTTGCACGTGTATTCGTTTTTGTTTCTTTCGATTGCTATATCGAGTGTCTGTATCGTATCAGTTTTGTAATAAACCGAACCAATATCCACCGAAAACCCGCCGCGAAACGCGGGAAAACCCACTAGTTTTATTTTATGCATTTAAAGTTGAAGTTCATCATCAATATAATAATCAACAACCTCTTCTGTCTCCTCCTCACACATCCACCCACCCACTCTCTAAAAAATCAACTTCCAGATTTCGTCATCAATAACTCCAACTTCATGACCATCACGTCCTCCTTCCCCTTCTTCCTCTTCCTCTTTCACTCACCCATTTCATCCTAATCTTCCTTCACCTGCATTTTATTATAATATAATATATCAATCCTGCAACTGTAACCCCCAAATCGAATCTCAAAACCCCATTATTTTACTCAAGAATCTTTACACAAACTCAAACACATAAAACCCTCAATCCTTCTTCTTTACAGCCATGACAGAGGTCCTCCACTCACCCTCTTCTTCCTCATCTTCTTCCCTACAAACCCATGAACAACCCACATTGTTTCTAAATCAAGATTTACAAGAAGATGTTTCTAGGGTTACAGATGATAACAATAATGATGATTTGAGAAACAGGGGAAATAATAGTGATAATAATCAGTTGTCTTTATTGGCACTTTTGTTGGCTTTGTTTAGGAAATCTTTTTTGGGTGTTAATAATAATAAGAACACGGTGGCGGAAGAAAGGCTGGATCTTTCTGGGATGGAGATAGGGTGGCCTACAGATGTGCGCCACGTGGCACATGTTACTTTTGATAGGTTTAATGGGTTCTTGGGTTTGCCTGTTGAGTTTGAACCTGAAGTGCTCAGGAGAGCCCCTAGTGCCAGGTGCATTTTGTTCTTGATCATCTTTTGTTTATGGGTTATAGTTTTTTTTTGGTGATTTAAAGTTTATTTTGGTGATTTGATGTTAATTGCTTGATGGGTTTGTTGTATCATTGGAATCTTGGTGGTTTGTTGTGATTTTTTGGATTTTCGGGTCGAATGCTGGCGAATTTTGCGGTTTGTGACAGTTATGGTAGTTGTGTTGATGGGTTATAATATTGGTGATTTAATGTTAATTGGTTGATGGGTTTGTTGTATCTTGTTGGAATCTTGGTGATTTGTTGTGATTTTTTTGGATTTTCGGGTCGAATGCTGGTGAATTTTGCGGTTTGTGACAGTTATGGTAGTTATGTTGATGGGTTATAATATTGGTGATTTAATGTTAATTTTGGTGATTTATTGTTAATTGCTTGATGGGTTTGTTGTATCACTGGAATCTTGGTGATTTGTTGTGATTTTTTGGCGAATTTTGCGGGTTGTGACGGTTATGGTAGTTATGTTGATGGGTTATAATATTGGTGATTTAATGTGAATTTTGGTGATTTAATGTTAATTGCTTGATGGGTTTGTTGTATATTGTTGATATCTTGGTGATTTGTTGGATTTTTGTATCGAATGCTGGTGAATTATGCTGTTTGTGACAGTTATGGTAGTTATCTTCATGGTTTATAATGAATAAATGAATAAAATTTATCTAATTTTACAAAATTTTTATTGCAACCCTGAAGGTTTAAACACATGCCCTTTGTTCCAAAATGATGGTAGATTCTTCTTGATGAATGCGATCATGTTTTTGTGAACATATGATGTTATATTCTTTAGGGGTTTATTTTTGTTGATTGAAATTTTGGTAGTTAAATTTGTCATTTTAATTACTATATCAAATGCTGTTGAATTTTGCTGTTTGTGACAGTTATGGTAGTTATATTCATGGTTCATAGTGAATAAATGAATCAAATTCATCCGATAATTGCAAAAAATCTTTATTGCAGCCCTAAACACACGCCCTTTATTGCAAAATCACGGCAGATTTTTCTATAAGAACGCGATCATGTTTTTATGAACATCTTCTTGATTGGTTTATTGTTGGTTGAAATTTTGGTAGTCGAATGTGATTATTTTGATTACCATATCAAATGCTGTTGAATTTTGTTGTCTGTGACAGAGTAGTTATGTTCATGGTTCACAATGAATACATGAATCAATTTCCTCCGTTTTTTTGCGAAAATCTTGATTGCAGCCCTAAACACATGCCCTTTATTCCAAAATCATGGCAAATTTTTCTTGATTAACTCTCATGTTTTTATTAACATTTTATGTTTTCGTCTTGATGGGTTTATTGTTGTTGACTGAATTCTGGTGGTGGAATGTGATTATTTCGATTATAATATCAAATGCTGTTGAATTTCGTTGTCTGCGACAGTTATGGTAGTTATGTTTATGGTTCACAGTGAATAAAAAACAAATCAAACTCATGCACTTAATACAGTTTTTGACATAATGTTGCCATTTATTCCTAAATTTATTATTTGCAGCTTGTTCTTAATCTCTTTTTATTTATGCCTAACAATTAGTTTATTTGGATTTGTAGTGCTACTGTTTTTGGCGTTTCAACAGAATCAATGCAGTTGTCATATGATTCCTGAGGCAACAGTGTCCCTGTTATACTCATACTTATGCAACAACGCTTGTATAGTTTAGGCGGTCTGCAGGTCCGTTAATCTTTCTGCACCTTTTGTTCTCACATTAAAACATAACTAACAAACGAGTGGTTGACCTTTTGACTTCCATTGCAAAACACGAAAGATTTCTTCTCTCATTTTTTTCTAGAACCATGTATATCTTTTTAACAAAAAAACCGAGTGAAAATCATAAGATGTAAGAAAAGTGCTACTTGTTGAACCACTAGAATTGCATTTTTATTGCAAATTAACCAATTTTCTTGTAGAAACAATTGTTTTAAGACAAAATGTAAATGCAAAGAGACCGAATTGCATCCTAAAATTGTCCAAAATAATTTATTCATGTAAACTGTAGTACTTTTAATTTAGATGAAAAAGTCATTTTCATCCCTGAGGTTTGGCCATTTTGCGACTTTCATCCAAAGGTTAGTTTTTTCACATCTGTGTCTTCGTGGTTTCAAAATCTTGTCATTTTCGTCCTTGAGGGCCAACCTCGAGGGACGAAAGTTGCAATAACGTACCAAACCTCAGGGACGAAAATGACAAGATTTTGAAACTACGGGACCTAGATGCGGAAAAACAAACCTTTGGATAAAAGTCGCAAAAGTGGTCAAACCACAGGGACGAAAATGACAATTTACTCTTTAGTTTATTTAGTGTTTTTGTTTTTGCAATTTTAACATATATATTCTATATATATATACTGTGGTGTGCAGGCGGAAGGTATTTTCAGGATTAACGCAGACAACAACCAGGAAGAACATCTGAGGAACCAGTTAAACAGTGGAGTGGTTCCAGATGGCATTGACGTACACTGTTTGGCTGGTCTTATTAAGGTACATAATTATCATTATATTATGTTGCGAATTATGTTTTTAGTATCATAGTTAACTTAATACGTAATTTGATAATAATACAGGCATGGTTCAGAGAACTACCAACCGGGGTCTTGGATCCACTTTCACCTGAGCAAGTTATACAGTGTCAATCGGAGGAAGACTGCACCACCCTTTGCCGCCTTCTGCCGCCAACGGAAACCGCCCTGCTCGACTGGGCCATCAACCTGATGGCTGATGTCGTCCAATACGAGCATCTCAACAAGATGAATTCACACAACATTGCAATGGTTTTCGCCCCGAATATGACCCAGGTTCGTTATTTTAATATATATACATATAGGGTAGGGTTCATGCACCACCTTTCTTGCGAGAACCGCAAGAACCAATGTGAACACAACAAAATAAACCCACTACACCACCCAAAACCTAAAAAACCTAAAAAAAACCTAACCCCCACCCACCCACCCAAGCTAAATGCTAAAAACTAAACCATAAAGCTAAACCCCCCAAAAACCTAAAAAAATCTAAAAAAACACAATTTTTTTTACTATTTTTTTATAAAAAAAATCGCTTGTTTTAGTCTCCAAAAAAAAAAAAAAAATTAAATTTTTTTATTGACGAAAAGTAGCGCTTTTTAATAAAAAATATAAAAAAACTGTGTGTTTTTTAGATTTTTTAGGTATTTTTGGTTGTGTTCACATTGGTTCTCGCAATAAAGGGTGGTTCCTAACGGATCTTTCTCCTATATATATATATATAGATAGATAGATAGATAGATAGATGGAGAGAGAGAGCGAGAGAGAGAGAGAGAGAGAGAGAGAGAGAGAGAGAGAGAGTTTAAAATACAAAAGCCTCTTAATGTGCGACGGTACACGACCAACAAAATAACGTGCGTAATTATGCGTAATTATGACATAACAAGCGTAATTAGGGTAAAACCAACCTATGCGTGATCTCTTCTACATGCGTAATTAGGGTTTGAAATTCATAACGTGCGTAATTTACAACTGAACATGCGTAATTAATTCGCGTACCGTCGCACGTTAAGGAGGTATTGTATGTTAACATTCCCATAATATATATATATTGGTGTGTGAAGAAAGAACTAAGGGAACTGTATAAATTTAGTTGACTTTTTATTTGTAGATGGCGGATCCGTTGACTGCATTGATGTACGCAGTTCAAGTAATGAACTTTCTGAAGACGCTCATCACGAAAACTCTTCGTGAACGAGAGGACGCTGTTATAGAATCGTCTCGTGGCCCACCACAAGAACCACCGTCAGATGAAAACGGTGATCAAGGGCCGAGATTGAGCCCACACGTGCAACAAAACCATGATGAAAATGAAGAGAAAGAACATGAATTCGCCACTGACGATGATCATCTTGGATATTTGACCGCCAGCGAAGAATCTGATGGACCCGGGTCTGGGTCCAGTAACTGGTCCATTCAGTCTCCTCCCATTGAGCCGAAGACTCACGTGGTTAACCATACTCGTGAACCCAAACAGGTGGCTCAGTCAAGTGTTCCAGACAAAAGCCGACCTTTAGTGAGCAATCTAAGTTCTATAAATTCTCAAACCGAAAAGATCAAAGCATGGCGTTGACTGTAAGAAACGTTTGTATGGTAAGATAATTGAGTTTTTGTAATCTTGTGGTTTCGATTTCGAATGTGTGAAAATCTTTGAAACTTCATCTGTTTTTGCATAGATTTCTTTTGTGAGTTGTTTTTGAATATACTACATAACCATGTAATAATCTTTGTGTTTGGGCATTAATCTTGGCAAATTAGTTTGAATTTACCATTTAATTTATCAACATATTTTTTTTTCTTCTTCTATAAGAGTCTTTTGTAGCATCTTTGTAACATTTAAGTGAATATTTGAAGTACCATTTAATTTATCAACAATTTTCTTTCATCTCCTATAAGAGTCTTTATGGCATATTTAGGTGAATATTTGAAGTATAAGTCAATTATTATGTATTTATATGTATGAGTCAACTATGTAGCTCCTTACATTCCTTCAGGTTTGACTTCCCCTATGTCGAATCAAAAAGTGTATGCTCCCCATTTAAACTAGACTTATTGAATTATTTAATCAGTTTATAAATTGTTTATCCAAAAGATGGGTTGCTCAATGAATAACCACCAAAACTTTTCTTTCTAGTAGTTTACTCCAACGGTGGTGGTTCATGCGTTTTACGATGGTGACCGGCGGTGGTCAAAACTCAAAACCATCATTTGCATACTGTTTTAAAATTCGGTATACCATACCAGATTAGGCTCAGAAATGATTTAACCAGGTGTATCGGGTGGTTCAATGTATCGGGCAGTTTAACCGGTACTACTGGCTGGTTTGCCCGGTATATTTTGTATTTTTATATCATTTTGTTTTAAAACTCAAGCTATTATTATAAGTGGGTTAAGATCTGGTACAAACCTGATGATATCTTAAAAGTGGTCCATCTTCGTCACGATTGTATATAAATTACTTTAATGCTAAAATACATCTTTCCTTAATGTACGCCCAAATAAAGAGGACGTTTAAGCCGATATGTCAAAATGTTGGTTGAAAAGGTCTTTATGGGTTGGGCTAGCATTATATATGAGACAAGTTAGGTCGACCCATTTGGGGTAATTTCTATTTTCTGATGTCAAGTAAGCTAGTAAATATATATTTCAAATAACAACTGTTTTTCAATAATCAAATTAGATATTTAACACACATACCAAGTATTTTCACATCCTCATAGACCGGAGTATGTATACACAAGCATACGCACACATATGATCCCATGAAAACAAGAGTAAATTCAACTATGAGATGGATTTTTTGTGTGATAATTGACAAGTTGGTATCAGAGTTATATTTTTTAGAATAAATATGTATTAAAAGAGAGGTATTACTCAAATTTGATCAAAATTCATCAAAAAAACGTTTCAATTACGACTCGTGTAATAAAACTCAAATTAGATCTTTCTAGCTAACATGATGTTATCTGTACTTTTACCTTTTGCATGCTATATAACGCCAAGAACCAAACTTTGGTGCAATTTAGAGTTAAAATGTCTGAAATCTGCGGACCACATCTGCAGACATCTGAACAAAAAGAGATGGACCAAACCTCTGCAGTCCACAAAAAGAAGGTTGTTGTTTTTAACGTATGTAGACTTCTAAAATAAACTGATGGTGGTGTACGGATGGTGGTGGTGGGTGGTGTGTAGTGGACAGTGGTGGTGTTTAACCCTCTGCAGACCTTAGAAGATCTTAAAAATGGCTGGGACAAGTCTGCACCAAGAAGAGCTCGCGGAAAAGTTTTTTTTTAATAAAACGTCTTCTGAAAAGCAAACAGTCTGCAGATGACAATGTCTGCACGTGGTCTGCGTGGCGCAAACAAAAGAGCCGGCACATATCTTTTAAAAAAAAACAAACACCATGATACGGATCGGAAGCGTACTCAAATGGCTCAAGAACAATCGATTAATCAAAGACGATAAATTGAACCAATGGTTCCAAGAACAAAGTTCTTTTTATAATAATCAACTCAAAAACTATCTAAACAATAACCCTAAACACCCTATTTATAAGATATGAATCATAATTCGAAAAGGAAACAAAATAAGATAAAATATTAAATTCAAATAAATATAAAATAATATCTGATATCCCTGCATCATACTCCCCCTCTTCGAAAAAAACTCGTCCTCGAGTTTTGCCTTCAAACCAAACCCACCTGGGTCGAAGGGAACATCAACCCGATTCCCATTTACTATTATCATCATGACCCGTCTAAGCAACCTAACTCTACGGGTCGCCATGTCCGGTTCCTGACCAGTACCACTCGGGTCAAATGGAGCATTGGACCACCTAGCGTTCGCTATCGACTTGAACCGCTCAACATGTATATTTTGGAGTGGCCTCCTTGTAAATTTACATTTACCAACCGAACCCTTAAGATTGTTGATATTAATTCCTTTACCACATGTATGGATAACCTTCTTTTGCTCACTATTTGAATAAAGGTTATCAGTATTTTTTTCACAAAACCTCATTGTTGCTGAGTCAACGTTTTGAATCAGTTTATCATCTTTTTCTTGAAGCCAACGTATGAATTGCATGGGACACATGCTATCACTTAATATTATTGGACCCACCATGTAAATTAAAACCTTAATATCTCCAATTTTTTTATAAGGAAATACCGAATTAGTAGCAGTAATCACCGAAGGTTTATGCATGGCAACCGCAATATTATCTTCTTGAATTTTGACCTTGATGTAGGATCCCGTAACTTGCGGCAACATGATTGGGACGTCCAAAACAGGCTCATCACCATCAACATTCACCCCAAATCCACCAATAACCACTGCATATTCACCCAAAGCCACCGTGGCGTCACCGTTTTCTACCGCTGTAACACCAACCTTACGACTTTTGAAACCCGATTCATCTCCCAATAAGCTTCGATATGAACCACCGGTTGCCCAAGCATACCACACATCATCCTCATACTCATCAAATACGGGAGAAGAATCATAGATAAGGTCAGGATTCTCGTTGCCTCGGGCGGCGAATCTACGGGGATGATAACCATCACATGATTCACGAAAGTTTTCATGGTCCACAATCTCGTTGCCTCGGGCGGCGAATCTACGAGAATGATCACCATATCCTCGCGGATTAAAAGGAACTCCGTCGTTGCCTCCGGCGGCGAATCTACGAACGAAAGTTTCTTCTTTTCCACGTAGAGCCAATTGAAAACCAAAAGCTCTGATACCAAATGATACGGATCAGAAGCGTACTCAAATGGCTCAAGAACAATCGATTAATCAAAGACGATAAATTGAACCAACGGTTCCAAGAACAAAGTTCTTTTTATAATAATCAACTCAAAAACTAGCTAAACAATAACCCTAAACACCCTATTTATAAGATATGAATCATAATTCGAAAAGGAAACAAAATAAGATAAAATATTAAATTCAAATAAATATAAAATAATATCTGATATCCCTGCATCACACCACCTTCATGTTTTGAGAACCAATTCCATTAAGAAACTCAAAAAATTAACGGATTTCTAGCATCAATTTGGGTTTCTTCTTGGCTCTTTGTTACGGTCACATATTCATATGCATAGACTTTATGCTCTTTTAATTTGCAAATGGCATGTCGACCTAAAGCCACAAGGCCTTTTTTTTGAAAAAATTACAAGTTTTGTCCTTTATCTATATACCACATTTTAGGCGGTGTTCTTTTCAATGAATTTTGACAGGTTTTACCCTTTATAGGGAATTTTGTTGCAAGTTATGTCCTTTGAGCCTAACTCAGTTAAATTTTTCTGTTAAATCTTATTACACATGTGTAATTTAGTCTTTTTACTTATTTAAAGGACAAAACTTGTAATTTATCCTTTAAAAAATATTTCAAAAAAATTATATATATATATATGTGTGTATAAAAAATAATACAGTTATTTTTCTCTCCCCCCTCCCACTCTGCCTCCCTTCACCTACCACCACCGTCTTCACCACCACCATATGTTGCCACCACCACACACAGTCCACAGATCCACCATCACCGTCTTCACCAACACCATATTCGTCCTGATGCATCTCTACTCGTCCTCGAGAACCCCTCGAAACAAAGGCGTACTTGGTTTCTCAACTAAAGGGAGGCTCATGAATATTGATCCCAACAAGTAACAACTGTTCATATTATGGACTAGTCTATTGTGTCCATGTTGACTCCCATACGACCTTGATACTTCCTACATTAGTGATCTAATACTCTTTTTGGATAACTAGTAGGTCCTAGTTTAAAATGACTATATATCCCCTCAATCGGTTCTAGGGAAAACTTTCATTCACAATTGATCTTGTAGTATTAACAACCAGGTTCAAATACAAACGTTTCCAAGGTTGGTCTTCCGTGTAGGTATATTGGCAACCAAATTAGTAGAACCTAACTCTCTGCACCTACATGTGGCCTTATACCCTTAGGAACAAAGACCTTTGCTTTCTGGCTTGTCTCACCCGTCTTTGAGCAAATTCACCTAACATTAATTTTACTTTTTCTACTAGTTGTGGGCATCTTTGCTGTTAGTCATGGGCACAGCCAATTGATCTTCTCCCATCATCATTTCATAGCTATCATTTAAGAAAATTTGGGATGGTGACTTTGACTTTCAAACTATCGAAAGACTCGAAGCCTATGCTATATCACTTGTCATGGAGACGTCTTGCTAGGCCGTGCACGACGTCCTTCAGAACCTGCATACCCACCTATATTTCATGATTATGGGTCGTGTTTATCTTGGCATGAACTCATCGAACAGTGTCCTGAACTTTGAGGAAACTACACCAACCAATTTAAACGTTAGGGGCTACAATGTCATCGATATTGCAAAATCCGTAGTACTAGATAGTGTGCCCGGGGTTGTTTTATTGTGCTGACATCACCGATATGGCTACAAAAGATGTTGTATCCTTATTAAGCAATACTAAACAACTATATAAATTATAATCATAATATGCATATATTAAATATACTCTTCATAAGCACTTTAATATGCATATATTATATACTCTTCATTAGCAAACAAGCTCCGTATGCATGGTACAACTCTTTAACTTATTAATTTAATTTAAAGTTTCACATGGCTCTCTACCCTTTTGAGCTATTTACATAATAAACCTTTTTCTTTTATTTTTTAAGGTTCAGAATATTCCCAATTTCGCATTATCATCCAAGGGTACTGCTATAGATGTAACCAAAATACAACATTATACAAAATTTATCATTCAACCCATCAAATATTGGCGGTTACACCAAACAGGTGGGGTAAATCCAATGATTTTACCCAATTACAGATCAAGATTCAGAAAAGAAAAGGAGTTACCACACGAACCTGGTATTCGGTTGATTCTGATGGAGTTTTGCAGGTTGTTCTTCTTTATGACTCGTCATGGACACCAGATGCGACAAATGCGACAAATGGCTTTCAAATTTGTATGAATTTGTGTTGGGGTTTCAGGTCTAAAAGATGAAGAAATAATGATGAGAGATGAGATAGAATGAGGTGGAAGAAATATGGAATTGAATTTGAAAATGAGGCGAAAGAGGATCTGATGGAATATGTTAGATCTTGGGAAGTGTTGTTGAAAAGGTAGAGTATGTGCAAATGAGTAATGATCATTCTATCCCCCACAAAATCTCTAAGAGGGGTAGGGGTGCTCCACTAGTGATGAAATTCCATCACTAACAATATCCAATCAAGTTCCGTCACGTAATCGAGCTTTATTCCATCACCAGTGATGGATTTTAGTGGAAATGCCCATCACCAGTGATGGTTTTTTTATTTTTAAATAAATTAACAATTTGATTTAAATAAAAATTACAAAGTAAAAAAAATTAGATCATTTGATTTTCAATTTCATCCACCTGCTACTTTCATCTCTCTCTCTCTCCACCCCTTCAACACAAACACACAACTCTTTGTTCTCATCACTTTCGCATAAATCATCAAAATTCAACAAGTTTGTAGGTGAAATTCATCAGTTTTCACAATAAACTTTCATCTTTCCTTCTCAATTTCTCTCACAGAATCTAAAATCGATCTCAACTGATTCAAATTCCACCTATGTTTCAAATCCTCTGTTTCAAATCCTCAATTGATTCAAATTCCAAAATCCTCTGTTTCAAATCTCAAACGTATACAAAGTCCAACGTTCAAATCTCAAACGGTAACAATCATTTTCCACGCTTTGCCACATTCACACGTGGTGAATGGCAGCGGCAGTGGTGTTCCCCGCCAATCAACGCGTGACCAACTTCCCACCACGGGGCGACCCGTCCGGCCTAATACTATGGTGATGTGGATAAATCTAGACCATACAAAAGAGTTTGCTAAGTTTTCTCAATTAAAATGGTTTTCTCCTAATATTTACATTATATATATATATATATATATATATATATATATATATAGGGTAGGGTCCCAGCGTAAACAACCTCCCAAAAGTGAACTGCGTGAACAGATATGGACCCTTGATTTCCTTTTTAGTTGTTAAGGGTAGGATTGTAATTATATAACAAATTAGATTTAAATCATTATTTTAATAATTGAATTAAGTTACATCTTTCCTAATTTAAATTCATTATCCACATTATGTTTATTTATTAATAAGATAATTATCAAAACAAACAACAAATCACCAGATTTCAATTTTAATTTTTATTTCAGATTTCATCACCAGAATTCAAATTTTGATTTTTAAGATCCACGTAAACTTCATATTTCAACGGTATACACATGTGTACTTGGATATAAATAGAACAGTACACATGTGTACTCAGCATCGTACATATGTGTACAGTAATTCACAGGTGTACATCAACATTCAATACAAAAAAAATTCTGAGATATCACAGACGATATACACATGTGTACATCACATTAAAAAGAGGGCAAAATCAGAATACACATATGTACATCGCATTTAAACAAATAATTATTTTAATAATTGAATTAAGTTACATCTTTCCTAATCCTTGATTTGATTTGTGAGAGATTTATGCAATCAATTTAAGAAGATAATTGATTACTTGATTTGTGAGAGATTTATGCAATCAATTTAAGATTGAAATTACACATATACCCTTTTTGTATTTAATTAAATGAAAAAAATTAACCAAATAATTACCATAATGCCACTCACTTTTATCTCAATATCATAAAAATCAAGGGCCCAGATCAGTTCACGCAGTTCACTCTTGAGATTTTGTTCACGTTTGAACCTAATCCTATATATATATATATATATATATATATATATATATATATAGTGGAGGGTTCAAATGAGAAGAATTTTTTTTGTAAGAAGAAAAAAGAAGTTTCAACCAATAAGAATGCTTTATTTTACTTCATTTAATATTTGTATTTAATTTTAATATAAGGGTATATTGGTAAACTTACATAAATCATTAATTTGTATTCTTCCCCTTTAATAACTAGCTAAATTAAATTTGTAACTCCTTTTCAAAATATATACTTTTTCCAAATTAAAAAAACAACTTAATTTAAAGTGTAGAATAAATTACTAGTTGTGTAAGATAAATTACGAGTTGTGTAGGATATATTTCGAGGTGTGTAGGATAAATTTCGACCGTGTAGGATAAAATTCTATAACGTGTAGGGTACATGTAGGAAAATTTTGATATGTGTAGGTTTTGTAGATTATATGTAGTATAATTAATCTTTGGTTGACTAATTAATTAAAGAGAGAAAAATTAATGATATGAGTTATAAATGAAATAGCATTTTACTAATATGCCCTTTTCTTCTTTTTGTTCTCACATTAAATTTCTTCTCAAATGAACCTTCCCATATATATATATATATATAGTGTGAGGTTCATCGGGGAACACTAAAAAAGTGAGGAACAGTGGGGAACCGACTCAAACGAACTCCGACTGCACTCATTCCAGCGGCGTTGGAACCGGCTCGTCTAACCCTAACTATGATCTCTTAACCCTAAACCCTAAATCATAACCCCTAAACCCTAAATATATTAGGGTTTGCCTTTTAGGGTTTAGCTTTAGGGTTTAGCTTTGGGGTCTAGTTTTAGGGTTTAGGATTTAGCTTTAGGGTTTAGGGTTTAGATTTAGGGTTTAGCTTTAGGTTTAGCCTTTAGGGTTTAGCTTTTAGGGTTTATAGTTTAGATTTTACGGTTTAGCTTAGGTTTTAGCCTTATTTTTTAGCTTTAGGGTTTAGGGTTTAGGAGTTAGGATTTAGGGTTTAGGGTTAAGAGATCCTAGTTAGGGTTCGACAAGCCGGTTCCAACGCCGCTGGAATGAGTCTAATCGGAGTTCGTTTGAGTCGGTTCCCCGCTGTTCCCCACTTTTTTAGCGTTCCCCAATGAACCTTCCCATATATATATATATATAACACTGTGTGATTTTTAATTAGATTATTATTATATTAAGAGTAAATTACAAAACTCGTCCTTTATGTATGTATGTTATTGCAAATCATGTCATTTATCTTCAATAATTACATTAATCATACCTAATGTTTACAAATCCTAACATGTTATATCCTTTACCCCAAACCCAGTTAATTTTCTCAGTTAATTATAGTCACGTGGAGACCACATGAGGCATTAATGTCTTTTAACCTACCCATCTTCCCCCCCCCCCCCCAATTTAAAACCCCAAAATAACCCTAATCTACCCTCATTTCAAAACCTGCACACCTGAAAGGAAAGGAACAAGTTTGAAGATAAAACATCAAAGCTGAAGAACAATTAGGGTTTTGTAACATGCTACTGTGCTTGTTACAACCAATTATGCATTAAATACTACTTCCAAAAAATGGCATATCACCTGGTTTACCATTGTGTTATACTGTTATTTTGTTTCAAAAGATGTTATGTTTAGTTATTCTTTTAAAACGAAACAAGTTGGACTTGATGAAATTATTTGACCAATAGGAACAAGCCAATCAGAGGCTGAAATAGAAGTGGTCAGATCTATTCGATATGATTGTATTTGTTTCAGAGGGTCAAAACATATGGACAGACAAAACAGGGAAAGGTGTTGGGAGCTCAAATAGCAAGGTTTCACAACCGACAAAAGCCAATTAAGATATTTTTCAAGTCAAATGGAAGTCAACAAGATCATATATACAGTTTCGGTGAATTCGCCGTGTTTTGGTGCCGGAGTTTCCTAAACGAGGGTTGTTAGTTGGGGGTTTTAAATGAGTAAAACAGATGGGTAGGTTAAAACACATTAATGCCCTCACGTAGGTCTCACATGACTACAATTAACTTAGAAAATTAATTGGGTTTGGGGTAAAGGATATAACATGTTAGGATTTGTAAACATTAGGTATGATTAATGTAATTATTGAAGATAAATGACATGATTTGCAATAACATACATACATAAAGGACGAGTTTTGTAATTTACTCTTATATTAATTTTCAAAACCCAGGAGCTAGAGTTTATAGACATTACAAATAGACTTTATAGAGTTGAGAGTAGGGCTGTTCAAAAAGTTCGCGGTTGTGAGCTCGCTTGAAGCTTGTTCGGATTTAGCTCGGAAAAAGCTCCCTAGACATGACTCAGTTTGAAAGTGAGCCGAGCTGGCTCGGCTCAGTTAGAAAGTGAGCCTAGCTCGGCTTGACTCGTAACGAGCCAAATTGGCTCGTTTTGGCTCGCTTGGTAGCTCGGCTCGGCTTAGCTCGAATTATTTTACTTATAATATATTTTATTTTTATATACATATAATATATTACAAAAAATGATTATTATTTACATGTATTTAGGCTTTTAGTTTGATATCTATGACATATTTAAAGGTTGATTGTCATGCTAATGAACAAATATTGTATTTACTTGAAATATAAAACTTATTTTGCGTTGTTGAACGTGATTTTGGCTTGTAATGTATTAGGTTGAACTTATATGAATATGTTATTTTGAAGTATTGAATAATATTTTAGAATACTGAATTTTGAGAGCTATATATTAATTTTTATTTTTAAAATCGAGCCAAACCAAGCCGAGACGAGTCAGCTCGGTTTAAAATCAAACCGAGCCCGAGCTTAGATTTTCAGCTCGATTTCAAATTCAAACCGAACCAAACCAGCTCAATTTATAATCAAACCGAGCCCAAACTTGCCCAACAGCCCTAGTTGAGAGCATAAACACAAGTAAAGAAAATTTGAAGATCCACTATGTTATCTATATATAAATCAGAGAAAAGGAAAATGTATAATAAAATATCTGATTTCTTTTACCAAATCTATTATTTTATAACCCGCCCTAAGAAATGTCAGTGTAAAATAATGATGCCCTCATGAAGGCACGTCTTCTAAACTACAAGCAAAACGTGCAAGTCATTCAAGCAATTTTTCTCATTCTTATAAAAGTGTGCCTATTGGCACACTAAAGTGCCTATTGGCACACCAAACCCTAGCAAAATTAGGGTTTATCTACGCTGCGTATAGATCAATACGCAGCGTATAGGGTTAACCCTATAACCCTATACGCTGCGTATTGATCTATACGCAGCGTAGATAGACCATATATCTCAGTGCCTGATAACCAATCATTGCACAGAAAACAAGGTTCATATACGCTGCGTATAGGTCAATACGCAGCGTATATAAAACAGCTGCAAATTTGGGGTCATTTTGGTAGGTTTGAAGTGTCAAAATTTTTCCAGGTTTATATACTTATAATTATTATTATTATTAACGTAACTTTTTTTTAGCGTTTCATGTCTCTAACTGATTTGAAGAATTGGGTACAAGAAACGGGAAAGAAGTATGGTTACGTAATTGTTACCCGCCGATCAAAAAATATACGCTGCATATTGACCTATTTGGTCATTTTATGAAACTCATACTTCAGGGACTAATATGGTCATTATTGAAACTATTTTAACTGAATGGTTTAGCCAGGTTAACTTTCATATAAAGATTTCTTCTTTAAACACTAACTCAGTTAGCATACTTAACTGAACAATACAGGGATCATTTTTGTCAATTTTCAAAACTTCAGGGACCGTTTTTGTAAATTTTCGAAACATCAGGGACTATTTTTGTAAATTTACGAAACTTTAGGGACCATTTGTGTCAATTTTCGAACTTCAGGGACCATTTTTGTAAAAATTGAAACTTCAGGGACCAAAGTGTAAATATATCAAAAATCAGTTAAAAGGGGGTCTTCTTTAAAGAACCGGCCCTTGCAAGGATTGAACTCGTGACCTATCGTTTAGAACCGCAACGCCTTAACCAGTTTATCCTCCTACTAGGAGCTGTTAGAATATGAAACTTAATTCCTTATATACACTAGTTAGGTTATACGCTGCGTATTGACCTATACGCTGCGTAGTGCTCCATTCGATGCTTAGCACGTGGAGGACAATATTATACCTTTGCGCTACGAGAAGCCCTACCTGGGACATTTCCATCCAGTGACTTGGACCGCACCCTTTCACTGAATGCCATTCGATGCTGTTACGTATTCGTTTAAAGTTTCCTTCGTTATATGTTTCGAATACATGCTTCCAACGCGGCTTGTTATGGTCAATCTCCAGTAGTAAATCTCTTCGAATATTGGGCCATGCGTGTTCCGTAAAACCTAACCCGACAGCCACAGACCTGTACCCACAATGACCGTCTGGGGTCACATCTTGTATACGCGATATGTAAGAGTGAAACTCTGATGGAATTTGATTCTTAAACCTCTTAATGCTTAACAAGTGCTCGTCCCCCTTCATTAATGGAAAACCCTTATCATCCCGCGTCTCCTTCTTTTTAGAACTCGTTGAACTGTTTCGTCGCATTTTAGGTTTTTCAGACTTTACAACCGAACCAGTTCCACGAGAGCCCTCTGATGGTACGTATGAGTTGTGTCGAGGTAAATCGTACCTATGTTTCGGGGAAGTGGTATATACGTTGCTGTCCTCGCCATAGGAGCTATGTCTCGCAGCTTCGTCTAACCTCGCAGCTTCATCTATCCTTTCTTGTACTTTCTTTGATGTAGGCCGACCGCGAGTATTTTGCTGGACAATCGGTGGTTTCTTGGTTGACGATTTCGGGGTGAAGACCGCTTTTATCTTTGAAAGCAAACTCTTTTGCTGAACGGGGGACTGCGCCTCTAAATGTTGCCGCACATTATTTAGCTCTTCTACAACATCGACTTCCTCGTCTACCAGTTTGCACGGGAGCAAGTTAAGCTTACGCCAGAATACATCTATGTCGTCGAGTTGTATCATACGCCCTGCACAGTTAAGTTAATACGGTGTGAGAAACAGCTAAATCGTACAAAATGTTAGTGCAGGAATGTCTGTCAACTTCGTCTGGTATCAAGTCTTGCATTGTTCATGTCTGGATAGAGAGACAAAGACTAAAGACTCGACGCCGAAGACTTCGTCAACATCCAAGGGGGAGTCTGTTGGTGCATCTACTGTCTGTTAACTACGTCTTATTTGAGTCTTATGTCTAGATAGGTTAAATGAGTGCACAACAGTGATTGAATTAGGGTTTGGTCATGTTTTAGGTAGTGAGTTCGTTTGAACAGGTCCATCCGTTTGAATAGGTTCGTCCGTTTGAACCAGTCCGTTTGAACCAGTCCGTTTGAAGCAGGTTCGTTTGAACATGGCTGTGTCACTTTCAAACGGAATGGCTTAGCCTATATATAGGTGTTGTGCATGTTCATTTGAAACGGACCAGATTGTATGTGTGAGCTGAGGTGCTGCCAAAATTGTGTCAGAATCATTGTAAAAAGCTCGGATAAGCAGTAATAGATAGAAAATTAAATGGAACAAGCTGTGTGACATTGTTTACTTTGATTCTGCCTTAGTAAATGATGATGAACTACTCTGAATGACCGTTTAGGGTCTCGGAACCGATCCAACAAGTGGTATCAGAGCTCAGGACGAGGAGTTCATACCATTGCAGCTTGAAATCATCGGATTTTCTTACTTCTACTCATTCTTTTCTGATTCGGACATAATTCACGGTTGAAATGGCCTAAAATTTTCACATATCAAACGAAATACAGTGTTAACTAATCCTTGAAAATTTGAGATCAAAATTCGACTTAAAACTGATCAAAAACACCTATTCCGTTTGAAAATGTTCGTAAAATGCTGACATCATCTCGTTTGAAAAGCTCAGTTTCCGTTTGAATATGGATTATTTCGTTTGAGGCATGTACTTCGTTTGAAAGTGATAGGCTATTACGTTTGAGACTTGTATCTCGTTTGAAATGATCGTTTGAACGTGGATCATTATTGTAGTTCCGTTTGAAAGTCACACATATTTGTGATCACGTTTGAAAGTGGTTAATCGTTTGAGACTGCATGTGACCAGACTTTACTTGCGGCCCAATCAAATTTAATGCATACTTAATATTGTCGGATGCATGTGATACATATTAAAGGCCCATGGGCTAAATATTTGCGGTCCAATCAAAGAGTTTGCATGTGAATGTGATATTAATTGAGTTGTCATTCTAGTATAACAATCGGCCCAATAGAATTTGATATACATTTAAAGTTGTTGGCTAGTTGTTTTAATTGTACATTTGCATGTGTAATAGGTGCACGGCCTAAATCATTCTAAGGCCCAATTGAAAGCCCATTCATTTAGTGATTTCACCCAAACAACATTAGATCTGTAAATCTTCGACACGAGTCTTAGATTGATTTCACCAACATATACTTTTACGTACTCAGTTTGTTTAAACTAATTGTTTGTTTGTTTTGTTCCAGGTGATTGAAGATATACGAATTGTGAATTTCAAAAAACTGTTTGAAGATGTCGAGCAGTAGTGAAGAAATTTTTGATCATGATAAATGGTGGAGAAGAGATTATGCGAGATGGGAAATTGAAAAATTCAGAGAACCATTCAAAGAAGCCCAGAGAGCCAAAAGATGGAATGACGAATTGGAATGTTACATGGATCCACGGGGTAATCCAGTTGTTGACCCATCAAAGGTGGATTTTGATGCAGTAACAAATTTGTTTCCAAAACAGGCTACTTTCAACACAAGAAGGTTATCCGATTAAGAATATTTGCCGGATTTGTTGAACAAAATAAAAGAAGTTTGTGAAGCAAGTCTACCAAAAGTGGTAGAAATGAAGAAGAGAAAAGAAGAAGAGTTGAAAAAGATGGTTGAAGAGGTGAAGATTATTGCAAAGCTTGCTGCTGAAGAAGAACAGAAGATGGTTGAAGATTTAAAGAAGAAAGCTATTGAGGAAGTGAAAGTTGAAGAGGTGAAAGTTGTGATGAATGAAGAAGTTGTGAAAGAAGCTGTAAGTCCCGAAGACGTATCTTTCAATGATATCAAACAATCACCAAGTTTGTGCGGAATCCAAACTTGGTGAGATTCAAGAAAAACACGAAAATATGAAGAACAAACCGAATACGAAGAACACACCGAATCACTTTCAACACTTGCACACGATTCTATTACTTGAAAAGCAAAACCGTCTGGTACAAGTGCTAACAACCAAATCGCCTCCCTCTCTAGAGAAATTGTATCAATAAGGTTCTAAAGGTTCAAACCCTAAAACAAGTTGAAAACTTGTTTATATACATAGACAAGCCCACTTCCCACATGGGCTCCCCTTGGGCCTGCTTGGCCCACATGGCCTAAAGCTTGGCCCAAGTGACCTATAAAGGTCCAAAACCTAATATAAACTAACCTGGTGAGGCCCAGTTCGACCATAGCCCGTTGTATTAATTTGATGCGTCAGTCTCACACTTTAGGGCCTAACAATCTCTCCCTAGACTGATGCCATCAAATGGTCTTCATAGCATGAATTCAGTAACGTCTTCAACGTAGTCTATGGTTGTCGCTATGCTCCAGATGTTGTGAAAGTTCTTGACTTTTGAACTCTCAGCACTGGGTCTCTTTCTTCAGCTTTTGTGGTTAGCTTCATATCAGGATCTTGATCAGCATTTGCTTGAAAATCTTGTTAAAAAGAATGTGAGAGGAGGATTCTCAACAGCTCTTTTCTTCTTCAGTCTTTTTCTTTCAAGCAGGTTCATAGGTACTTCTTCAAATGCACTATCACTGTCAGATGGCAATTCGTATCCGATTCTTCTGACTTAGGTACATCTTGTTGTTGAGCTACTTCAGGCTTCTTCAGCAACTAACAACATCTTAGTCTTCATCAACCCCTGTTCTTGATTGAAACCAAGTTTTGCACATGCTCACAAACTCATAAGCAAACATTTCTTATGCAACAGGGAAAGTACCATATGAACACTAGGTACATCCAAGTACTTATACTCGGATTTCACAATTTAAATTCTTTAAACTTTTGATGATCAGTCAAATCTTCAAGAACGGTTACATTTTTAATTTTAAGAAAAACAAAAAGACACTCTATTTTTGGATTTTCGATTTTATAGAAAAGCAAGACATTTTTTTTTTAATTTTTAATTTAAGAACTAAAAACAAATAAAAACTCAAAATATAAACAACTACCATAATATACAATTACAATTGCAATGGGATCAAAATTCGTTCTTAGGCAGACTAAGGAACACTTTTCAGTACGAGCCTAATCAAACTGGTCTATGCGATTGCCAATATGTTTGTCCACTTAAACTTTAACGCTCAACTTTCAATTTTTCAACTTCGTGATACGCTTTAGGAAATATTATACTATTATACCCGTGTGTCCCATTCCAAGGCATACCCCCGCGATCAAGGTAAGCACAACGATTCATCGTAGCAGGTGAGTATACTGATGTCATCCTTTAAGATATCCTGACTGTATCTAGGTCTGCATATAATCTGTTTTATCATGTTTTGATTTCTTAACAATGAACACCCAAATAAATACTAATCAAATCCTGGAAATATAAACAGCACACTCTATCATGCAAGTATCTTCCCTACCACATATTTCACAAGTCCAATCCAGATTTCTGAAATCTTAACTGGGAATAGGTTGAGAAGAGAACAGAATAGATCTTTTGCAGAGATGGTATAATATACAGATCAAATGAGTTTTTCTCAGTTTGATATAGGTTTCTTGGGTTTCTTTTGGGCACTTGAGGGCCTCTTTCGGGTGTATTAGATCTATAGCGCGACAACGTACAGCTAGGTCAGCATGTATCTGGATGCAGCAGAAGCTGTCGTTGCCTAGCACCTCCAGGTCAGCATATATCTGGATGCAGCAGAGGAGGTACACGACTTTTTTCAGAGAAGATTTCAGAATCAGATCAAAATTGTGTGTATCGGGACAACATACAGACATTCAACTAGAAATGAGCTAATTCCAAGTGACTTTCTTTCCTGGGTTCATGTACAATTTTAGTTCTGAACAGAAGGATAGCCAAGATATCACCGGATGATTTAACAATATAAAGACCCGAAACCTCAGATGTTGGCTATCTATCAACACAAGATTTAAGACCATAAAATCATACGCCGTTGGTATGTTACCCACATGGTACATAGTTCGTTATGTTTATATCACTTAGTATCTTTTATCATGTTGAGCGTCAAGCCTATCGACATATCGCAGTAGATCCTAGTCTTTTCAGCTATGGCACCTTACATGTGTTAGTCAAACCCTTTAACACGAACATTTATTTCACTTCCCATATCATGCAATCTATCTTTTTGGCTTTTTCATTTTTCTAATGTTTTTGTATTTTTCTTTTATGAGTTTTCTCCCCCTAAACTCTATATCTATCTATATGTCCCTCCCCCCCCCCTAAATTTGTGTATAAATCTTGTATTTTTGAGCAAATTTACCATTTACTAGAGAAAGGACACTTTATATACAAAATAATGAACTAAGAAAAAAAATATTTTTGCTTAACCGTTCTGTCATCAGATTGAAGACTAATCAATATGCAATTCAAAGTACTGAATTTAAACGGTACCTTTCGCTGATCTCATCTTACTTCTCTTATCTCCTCCAAAGGAAACATATCATCTGTAAAAAAAATTTGAAATTTTTGCAACAGTGAAATGTTACCCGTTTTATCTCTGGAACAACCGCTATCAACACTCCAGAGATTGTCAACAGCTCCTCCTTGGTTGTTCCTGAAAAGTAAGGAGGTTAGTAAGACATGGGTACCCAGGCCATCGTGGTCCTGGGTTTACCTAAAGCATAAAAATAAGACACTTCTTTTAAACACAAGTCCCCTTTCGTTTCAAGGATTGAAGACGTTGCTGCCTTGGATTTTGGTTTCCAAATCTGTTTCGGTTTAACAAACATGTTTGTTGCCTTCGGTTGAGCAACTTTAACTATTTCAGGTTTGTTAGTTTTAGAAACACGTTTTTGTTCCTGAAAAGCCTTGCGTTTGTTTTTAGCAGCATTCCAATCCCCATCAGAAGGTTTAACCTTGGGATTCACATTCTTCATTGCCTTAGGTGAAGATACCTTCATTGGCTTAGAATGGTAGTTATCCTTAGATGTAACCCTCTGATTTTGAGCATAATACGGTTCATGGGGATGATTTGTGCAGTTCCGAGCAATGTGACCAGCAATGCCGCAATTGAAGCATGTTTGTCTCTTCACGTAGAAGGCATTCTGATCATCTTGTGTAGCTCTTGCAGGCCCTGAAGGATGAACTGGTCCTTTTTGTGCTTGTTTTCCTTGCACATTTCTTGCAAACGAGGATGAATTTGGATGTCTGTACTTGTCGTTTGCTGGGGCCTTCTGTGGTGAAAATTTCTTTTGGTTCTTCTTGTTTTGTTTAGACTGCAAGTCTTGTTCAGAAATCTCACCAGTCTTTCCGAAAGCTTTGTTAGCACAGTCAAATGCATATTTCTCACATTTGCCATTACTGACTGGCATAACAAAAGCATTTTTCACGTCACGGGTCTTTTGAGGACTATTGCTGCCCGTTGAGGACTGTGGAGAGCCTGATCGTCTGTGATGTTTAGGCTTCTTATTTCCGCGTCCTTTACCTGCTCGCTTCGGCTCTTGTTGCTTGATCTGAACCTTTTCATTACTAACAGAAGGTTCAGATTGTTCAGCTTGCATACTTGGAGCCTTTTTCACGTTTGTCTTCTCTTCATCCTTCATGTCATCAGCTTTGACAGAATCGGAGAGTTTTGGTTTCTCGGGAGAAATACCAGAAACTTTAGCAGAAACTTCAGATGAAACATTTGACGACTTTTCAGCACAAGACGGTTTTGCACATGACACCTTTGAGCTGAATCCGCTAGAATTAACTGATTCTAATTTCTCAAAATCAGCTGCTTCAGATGATTCACATTTGGAGTCAGATGGTTCAGCTGACTCATTCGTTTCATTTGCCGATTTAGTCTCTGTTGCACAAGCATCAACGTTTTCGCCCAAACCATCAGGCCTAAAATTAATCATAGAGTGAAAAAATGAGCCAAAAATGTCACACACATGAGAATTTGATGCTTGTTCATCTCCAACGACACCTTCAACTTTAATTTCATCTGCAAGGGAAGACGAAGCATTAGGATCAAAAGTACCCTCTGAAATAAAATTTACCGAAGGGATCACTCGTTTATTAACAGGTCTGCTGTTGATTGATGACTTATCAGTTTTAGGACCGTAAGCCATCTTGTCTTCATTCATCAATTCCTCCTCAGTCATGGGTAAATATGTGTAGTTATCATTGTAAGGAGGAGGAGCCTGATTGTAACCCAATCCACACCCTTTCTTTTCCTTGTATGCGAGCTGTTGATCACACAAGTTTTTGACTAATTTGCTGGAAGAATCAAATTTCTTAATATTAAGCTCATTTATTTGATATCTATCTCTGATATCTTCCAGTTCCTTAGTCACAGCACACAGTTTCTCCTGAACATAAAAGAGTTGACTGGATTTCACACTTACATCATCCTTGAGTTTGACGATGTCTTTTCGCTGAGCTTCAATCTTTTCTTTATAAAGTTTTTCGTTTTTTGATAAAGTAAAGTTTTTATTTTTGATGTCGTTGTAGTCTTGAATCAACTCAGCATTGTGTAACCGATATGCCTCATTTCTTTCTCTACACTCAGGAGTGCAAAAGACAGAAAATATCTCTTCACGATCACGAGTAACTTCTTGAGCCAGGGGTTTGTTAAACATAAATACTGAATTTTGTGTGGATGAGCAAATAGCAGCAGATGTGTTGCCTTGAGTAGACTGCTTGTCAGCATTGTCATATGATTTGATGAGTGAGATTAGCTCATCTGACTTCATTTTGTAACAGTTGCAGTCGGTTGTCACTAATATCTGATTAACATTGCGAAACCAACTACAGTTCGCCTGATCTGGAATTCCTTTTATAGCATCCAGAAGCTTTCTGTTGCTCATGCGAGTAGACACCACCATCTCTGCCTTCTCCATTTTAGAGAGCAGTTCAGCAAACCGGCCTGTAAGTGCTTCTATAGATTCACCATATGAGTAACTGAATCCTTGGAGTTCCTGCTCAAGCAACTCTCTCTTAGAAGACATTTTTTTTAAATGAGATCCCCAAAAATGTGCACTTTTAACTATTTCCTCAATGCAAGCCCAAAGCGAGAACCTGTGTACTCGCTAACTTTCTGAATTTTGCACGTGATCGAATGAACCCGCTTTCTGATCCGCAACTCAAAACCTGTCAAAACTTGTCACAAACCAAACAAACCTCCTTTTTTTTTATATATATAAATTTTTTTTAATTTAATTAAAAAATAATTTTATATATTAAAAGATAACCTAATTATAAATAGTATTATTATTATTATTAATTATTGAGTAATGATTGCCCTAATGATTGTTTATTATTATTAATAAAAAACCTAAAATATTATTTAAAAATGATAACAGTTGTCTTCTTCGTTTTGTCTAATCCCCCGAAACCCTAATATCAAATACCAAATCTTGCTGCCTCTCAATGTGCCAACAACGGATGGTGAAAGGAGGTTGACTGGAGATGTAGAACCAATCGAAGAAGATGACCGGAGAGGTGGTTACGTCGGTGAACAATATGACGATGGTAACAGGATGATGAACGATTGATGGTTGCGACTCGAAAGGTTGAATGAGATGATGATGGTGTACGGAGTCGGGGTTTAGTGATCGGAGAAGTTTTGTCGGAGACGGCGAAGAAGATAGTTGCAGGTGATCAGGTGTACGGTAATGGATTGATGGTTGCGACTCGAGACCTTGGTTGCAGATGATGTGATGATTCAAAACCGATGGTTGCGACTCGAAAACATCGGACTCGAAACCTTTGCTGATTGCGACTCGAGAACAGAAAGAGATGACTCGAGATCTCGGTTGCGACTCGGAACCGTGGTTGCGACTCGAGATTGTGAAAATAGATGAGTCGAGACAGTGGTTGCGACACAGGAATAAATGACTCGAGACCAGTGATGAGTAGTGAGTCGAAACCGTTGATTCCTTAAAAATTGAAGTCGAGACCAGTTGATGAATGATGAGTCGAGACCACCGAGTCAAAACTGTGATGACTCGAGATCGGAACTTGAATTCGGAGAAGATGATGAGTCGAGACCGTGAAGGGACCTCCTTGACTCGAGACCTGCTGAAGATGAGTCGAGACCTGCTGAAGATGTTGACTCCAAATCAAATGTTTGAAACCCGAAACCGTCGACTAGATGAAATCCCACTTTTGAAATTGAATTTGAATGTGATTGACAGTTGTATCCCGAGATATTTGGAAACTTTTAAATCAAGATAATTTTCAAAATTAAAGGATTATGATTGACATTAAAAGTATTTTCGGAAAAAGAATAAAAAGATTTTATTTAATCCTTTAACAACCTTTTCAAAATCAAAGCACCAAAATATACCGATTTTTATAAAATTCCAATGAATACCACGAAGAACACGAAGAACTCGAAGAACACCAAACCAAAAATTACGAAAATCTTGAATCTTTGATATCACACCGAGCCTAGAAATAGGTTCTAATGGCTCTGATACCACTTGTAAGTCCCGAAGACGGATCTTTCAATGATATCAAACAATCACCAAGTTTGTGCAGAATCTAAACTTGGTGAGATTCAAGAAAAACACGAAAATATGAAGAACAAACCGAATACGAAGAACACACCGAATCACTTTCAACACTTGCACACGATTCTATTACTTGAAAAGCAAAACCGTCTGGTACAAGTGCTAACAACCAAATCGCCTCCCTCTCTAGAGAAATTGTATCAATAAGGTTCTAAAGGTTCAAACCCTAAAACAAGTTGAAAACTTGTTTATATACATAGACAAGCCCACTTCCCACATGGGCTCCCCTTGGGCCTGCTTGGCCCACATGGCCTAAAGCTTGGCCCAAGTGACCTATAAAGGTCCAAAACCTAATATAAACTAACCCGGTGAGGCCCAGTTCGACCATAGCCCGTTGTATTAATTTGATGCGTCAGTCTCACACTTTAGGGCCTAACAGAAGCTGTTACTGATAAACAGCAGGTTCTTGAAGAAGTAATTTCAAAGACTGAAGCATCTGAGAAAGATAAAACTTCAGGATCTGAATCAGTGTGCTCAAAATGTGATAAATCTGAATCAGAAAATGTCAAACTCTTGAAGGATGTGGAGAGTTTGACATTGGAAAACAAAGTTTTGAAAGAAAAAGAAAAAGAGTTTGAAAATGAAAAATTAAAAATTGAAAAAGATTTTTAAAGTCAAATGAAGGTTTTAGAAGATGATAAATCTGTTATTTTTAAAAATAATCTTGAAAAACAGATTGAAATAAATTCTCATCTTCAGAAAATTATTCGGCTTGAAAATGAAGCTGAAATTGCTCGGAATAAAATTAATGAGCTTGAGAATAAATTGAAAGGTTTTGTGAATTCTACATCACATGGTTGTCCAAAACCGATCAATTCTGTGCCAATAAGTGACAATGTCACAAATTTTGATGAAGTCAAAATTGAAGATTGCGATGACAAAGCTGATGATGAAAAAGAAAAAGAAAAGAAAAGAAAAATATTTTTAGAATTACAAGAAAAATTTCAAAATACTGTTTTGCAGTCTACTGAAATAGGTGAATGCTCAAAGCAAAAACATGTTAAGAAGATTGTAGAACAGAAACAAAAAGTTAAAAATTTGAAAAATATTAAAAACAAAAATAAAAGCTCATCAGTTCAATCATCCAATCATTATGCAAAATCACAAAAATCTGAAAATAAAAACTCACAAAAAGTTGGTAATAAGTGGTGCAGGTTTGACCACAGTGCTCAAATGCCAAATCAAGGATCCAAGAGGAAACATGAGTACCACAAGGCAAATCAATGCTATGATCTGAGCGTTTGGTATGAAAGTGGTGAATGGTACGATAACAGGGTGTGCTACGCTTGTGGTATTAGAGGACACATCTCTGTTAACTGCCAAACTTAGAGATTTGAAACGAGAAGGTGTTATGAATGCCAAATCAGAGGCCATATTGCAAGAGATTGCCCAATGAGATCAAAGGGAAGATCGAGGGCTGATTCTCAGAAATTGGCAAAGAAACCAGTCAATGTCAAGCCCAAAGCACAGAAAGTTCAAGAACAGAAAGTTCACGAACAGAAAGTGAAGTTTTCACAGGGGCAGAAAGACAGACTGAGGAAGAAGAGAAAGAAGGCAAGAGAGTATCTCGAAAGGATTTTGTCCTCAGATACAACCGTTAAAGCGAATAATAGTTCTGATAAATCGTTTTACTCTCCTAAGACCGATCAGTCAAACAAAACGAATTCATCAGATACAAATCTGGGGACAAAAGAAAAGAAGAAGAAAATTGTCGGCGATGAATCTGGCTCAATAAAGTCAGACAAGCCATGTTCAGGCAATGATTCTGGTTCATCAAAGCCAGAAGAGCCATGTGTTGAGGTAAAAATAGAGAATTCTAGTCTAACAATGGATGATGAAAATTTTCCACCATTGTTGAACAAGAAATCTAAATCACCCAAGGACAGTCAGGCTTGGGTGAAACTTTTCAAATAGAAAAACCTGACTTGCCGGAACTCCCAGGTTGGTAAGTGTGGAGTAGGAATCGGCATCTTTCTTGAGAAATTTACTTAGGTGATATTTCGAATTACAAGAGATTCATCAAGGACATTAAGTTGTACTTGATTTATCTTTCCGACAAGAGGTATTGTTGATAGATTCTAAAAATGTTAAATTTTTCAAATGATGGTGAGAAAACAAGGTGATGAAACCCCAAGTTTGTGAAAAGACAAACAAAACTAATTTTCCGGAAAAACCATTTTTGATTAAAACAAACTTAAGTGTTTTGAAATCATAATGGGAAAATAGTTTGTTGTCAGGGGGAGTTCCGATTGTTTATGCCAAGTGAATGGCGAATTGAAGCGATTTGATATCAGTTGTCACGTTTCTTGTATAGTTTGTTTTCAAATTTTCCCAGAAAATCAAAATTGAAACATATTTTGATTTTAGGGGGAGAAAAATTTTAAAAAAAATTAGAAAATTTGAAAATGCCAAAAACATTGAAAAGGCAAAAATGAGTTTTGTTGTGAAAAGAGGAAATGATAGTACATCACTGGACTATCACAGCATGCTAAAGTAATGAAATGTCAAATGTGATAAACGGTCTCACTAAGGATGTGACGATAGGCTCAGCTAGACTAGTAGATTTGCGATAATGATACAAACTTAAATGAAAAAGCCTAGTTCTAGTGGGAAACATGATCGAAAGCATAGTACTTAGTTTTGTCCTTCTTGACTGTGTGCCTACTCAGTAATCGCTGAATGTTGAAAAACATGAAACCGGTTAAGTTTGTGAACTTTCACAACTTTGCTGAAAAGTCACTGTGATTCTGTGTTTTCATTTTGCAAAGATTTAAACTTGTTTTATTTCTTTATTTTGTTTAAGCATTGGACATCCTCTGCGTATACGTGAGTATCGACCTGGATGTTATTGCCTAAACGTTCTGCTTTATTTTCTTTGGTGTTTCGTTTAAGCTTTGGATCACCTCTGCGTATACGGGAGTATCGACCTGGTGGTTAAAGCCTAAACAATTTCAACTTGTTTTTATTTCTTATTTTGTTTAAACATTGGACTTTCTCTGCGTATACAGAAGTATCGACCTGATTGTTAATGTTTAAACATTCTGCTTTATTTTTACACAAATCACAGTTGATGTAAGTTTAAAGGCATTACTCGAGTTAGTGTATTGCATGATGAGGGGATATGCTGAGATCGTGGGGTCCATAAGAATTTAGTGCAAAATTAATATACCTTAACGTATCGGTAAGCATTTCGAAAGTATTTAGATTGAGTTTAAGAGGACAACTATATCATCAATCTATGTGAATCGTTTAGAACTTAAAATGATTAAAGCTTAACGGTGCTAGTGATTTGTCTCGTAAACTGATATGATCCTCTTACACAAACTCACAAAAAATATTGTCTGTATATATTTCTTTACTGTATTTCATTCAAAAACAAAAATCCAAAAAGATTTTCGGAGTGTTTTAGCATAAAATTTTGAAAATTCAAAAAGATTTTCGACACCTGATGTTGAGGAGCTGATATTCAAAATTCTGAGTGCTAAACATGATGAACTATATTGGGTTGGGAGAATATGTTAAAAACTTTGAATGTTATATACAAATGTTTTGAAAGATTGTGAGTTTAGTTAAACAAGGTCATTCACTTGAATTTGATGTAACTATTTTTATTAATGAAAGAATGATTTCTACCAGTAAGTTTCTTAAATCTAAATGTTATAAATTTGTGAAACTTATGTTGTGGTAGAGGATGTGCAGGTGACAATCTAGAACTTCATGGCACATATTATGTAAAGTTTGAACCAGAAAATAAATTCCAGCTTATAGAAAGGGGGAGTTTACATTCTGGATCAACAATCAAATTGAAGTTTGAAGAATGAGAATGATAGAAGTTTAAGGGAGCTTTACAGTGTTAACGCAAAGACTGATGAAGACTGAAGACTATGAAGACTTGACACTACAAACTTCGTCAACATCCAAGGGGGAGTCTGTTAGTGCAGGAATGTCTGTCAACTTTGTCTGGTATCAAGTCTTGCATTGTTCATGTCTGGATAGAGAGACAAAGACTAAAGACTCGACACCGAAGACTTCGTCAACATCCAAGGGGGAGTCTGTTGGTGCATCTACTGTCTGTTAACTACGTCTTATTTGAGTCTTATGTCTAGATAGGTTAAATGAGTGCACAACAGTGATTGAATTAGGGTTTGGTCATGTTTTAGGTAGTGAGTTCGTTTGAACAGGTCCATCCGTTTGAATAGGTTCGTCTGTTTGAACCAGTCCGTTTGAACCAGTCCGTTTGAAGCAGGATCGTTTGAACATGGCTGTGTCACTTTCAAACGGAATGGCTTAGCCTATATATAGGTGTTGTGCATGTTCATTTGAAACGGACCAGATTGTATGTGTGAGCTGAGGTGCTGCCAAAATTGTGTCAGAATCATTGTAAAAAGCTCGGATAAGCAGTAATAGAAAGAAAATTAAATGGAACAAGCTGTGTGACATTGTTTACTTTGATTCCGCCTTAGTAAATGATGATGAACTACTCTGAATGACTGTTTAGGGTCTCGAAACCGATCCAACACAAAATAACAAAAGGTTTTTAGTTTTAATATTTTTTACCTGTACGTTTGTAGTTTTCCAGCCTACAAGCAAACGGCAATCCACAGCTAAGCTACATATGGCAACCACATGATGCGTTAAGTTTCCGCAACATCTCCATCTTCCTCAGTAGCTCTTTTTGCCAGCAAATCAAGTGCTTCATGGGAAACCTTTCCACGTAGGTTGTCCAACAGTCGGTGTCTGTGGTGGTTCATCATTTTTTCGATGCTCTCAGTGAAACTCTTTTGTATTTCATCGTACTGAGTTTCAACTATATCAATGACTGTAACAGCCGCTTTTCCGTCTTTATAAAATAACTTACAAAGGTAATTTAAAGACTTCAAAATGACAATTTTAATACATAATTTTACAAAATTTGGGCATGACCCGTCCGTAAAACGAGTATACCCCTGTTTTAGTCCACAATCAAGACGATATCATTCTACAAGATACTACTTAAAACCAAAACATCAAATACTAAAAGGTGTGTTTACCAACAAATTGTACAAAAGTATTTTGACCCAATACATTAACATAAGCTAGCGGAAGCGCTTGGTAAGACATATTTTGATTACATGCTCGCTCCAATTCGCCGAGTCGCCTAAATTGAGGATTTACCTACATTTAACAACAACTTTAAAAAGTTAGTCATAATACTTATTTCACTTATTACACCAACCTTTTATTTTTAATTATTTGAACTTAGTTTCATGTTATCCTATTTTTGGGTGTTACAAGTCTACCCCCCCTTAAAGGAGGTTTCGTCCCCGAAACCTTTCTCATTCCAACTAGACCAATTCTACCATTACCCTTTTCATCTATTCATTCACGATGCTTACTACAGCCTAGATGCATTCGGGATCTTGGCAAAAGTTTCATTTATGCACAAACATATTTGTACGCATTGTCCCTCCGTTCTTAAATCAAGTAAATTACTTTCATAATCGCATATAAGTCGGAATCTGATCCAGAGCTCTTATTAGTGTCGTTTTCACTATATAATGCTAGTTCCTAGCATACATCATCACTAACGGTTCGTTCATTGAAATTTATTTCAAATGTATACTATTGGTCGTAGGAACCTATGTTTACGGCTTGTTTCTATCTTTCTAATTCAGCATAACATATTCATAAATTTGCTAACAAAAATAAATCGATTTATTTCATTCCATTCACGTATCATACACAATATAATTCATTATTGTAACCATGAGAAAACCCTATCATCCCATTACTAACATTCTTCTAATTACTTTCTTATTCATATGAGGGCTTAGCATATCATTATACGCATACTATAAACATTTAATGACTTAGTAGTATCAAAGCTACCCTCTTCCTAATTACTTTTTCATGCTTACTATGAGCGTAAAGCATCGTTCTACGGTTACTACTGTTACTTGAACTAATTACAACTTTTGAGTTTAGCCTCAAATTCAATCCTTCGCAACACTTTATTATTAGTTCTTTGCTTGAACTACTTATTATACTAACCTCGACTTTATTACATAAATCAGTTATCTGTGTGCCGGATCGATTCGCTTCTTTATATGTACCTTCCGTACCAGAATTCGTCTCATTCGTTTATGAAATATGCTCCCACTCGTGAGTATCCTTCCACTAGCTTTATTACTATCATATCCCTAAGAATTTCATCATATTTATTTATAAATAAATAGTTAGCACATAACCTTTCATAATTGCGTCCTACATGGTGTTTGTTCGCCTATTGTCTCTTTCACAATTTTCTTACGTACATGCTAAAACATATCATACGTTCCGTTTCTTACATACTATCCCTTCATTTTATTGGTTATTTCGCCAACTTTCGTAGTTTGACCTTTCCAGGTCAGACTAACACCCCTTACCTATTGTGGTCGCATCGAGGTACACGTTCGTACCTTATTCTTGCATAATTGCAAGGACTTCATTTATTTCGTTTGACCTTTCGGAAGTCTAATTGTAAATACATTCTCCCATATGGGTATCAGTTATCCTATTCTGACACACCATTCTCTAGTCGAGCCCTATGCTCTTATTAAAAATATAATCTTTTTATACCTACCTGGCGCGGGTCAGAACCCTTGACTCGTCATTCATACTTTGCGACGGTTAACACTTTCCAAACTGTGACAATGCATGCCCATACATTATGCTCACCTATAAGTAATAAACTTGACAAATCGAACATTAAATACCGGGTTCAAATGGCGATCGCCATTTGACCCGTATGACTCATTTGAGTCTCGTTTTTAGTTTCTATTCTTATTCATTTAATCCGTCTTCATTTACGGATTCGAACTTTTAATTCATTACCTTTCATTCTTACTTGTTTGACCCGTGCTTGCTTACGGATTCAACCTTTCATTCCTTACATGGCCGAATCCATTTCTCAGATTCAAACATTTTCCTCCATACCTTCCTTTCTTCTGCCGTATCATTTACCACGTCATTTCTTACGAAACGTTTTCATATTACTCTTCTACATTTAACTTCGAGTGTTGGGTCCAAACACTTAATTCCATGTCCTATTTCATGTAGCGCGTCTCGACGCGACACTTTACATCCTATTTCTAGTGGTGTTCCCACCCTTCTTTCTTAAGTTTGTCTTACATTCAATCGTAGGCTTATACTTTTCATTCTTATCCTTCTTTCTTTCTTATATTGATCCGTTCCTTTAAGAATCATTAGACCCCTTTTTGCTAGCTTGACCGGACATAAGTGAGGTGATTCTCATGTTTTTCTCGAGCTCCGGTCAATACATGACCATCCCTTAATATACCATTTCCATTTGTTTGTTCACCGTATTAGGTGTTAATTCACCTACGTTCTCTAACATGTCTTTTACTAATGAGTATTCTACTTTACACGTTGTATTTCTTACGTAATACTTCCAGCATTTGTAAGTAATTATTATTCACTGACTTATACAATATAACCTTTTAAGGTCAACTACCACCCAGTACTTTTGTATATAAGTATTGTAGTACGGGTTGTTCTTACTTTCAATTCGAACACACTTACAAAACGCCTTTAGCTAACATCTGAACTATTATCCTTTCCATACCTTTCATTAACATTACCAAGTTCTCATTTGTTTATACGTTCCACTTAATTTCAATTATTCTAACACGCATACATCTTTATGTAAATACATTCGAAGTGATTGCAAATTCATCTTCCTTTAGCGTCCATGTTCATGCTTACTTATTACTTCCTCTTAACCCTTTTTGCCATCCATGCTCAAGTAAATTGACAGGATTCCCATCCTTACATATCAGTACTTTCGTAATATCATTAGTTTATTGAGCATATATACGACTGTTCACTTTCTTTCTATTCATACGTTAATCGACTTTCGTTAGTAGAATTTCGTATAAGTGAGACGTTCATTAATAGTTATCTTATTTCAAATCCATACAACTAAACTATCATCCATCATAACATGTAATTCATCTAGTACGTAATGCATTAACTCTTTACTTAAACAATTGTGTCTAATGGCCATCTCATGATATCCCTATACTGTTGACCTTCAGAAAGTCAACTATCTCGTTTACATACTTCAAACCTTTGAACATGTATTCATCTAAATATGGTAGGTCATAATAATAATATCCTGCGTATCTCATACTCGTATTGTACGACATGTACAATTTACGTGATCCTCTAAACAATACACATATACATTCACATACACGTATTTTCACATGCTAATGCTCCATGATTCTACAATTAGCAAATTTCATTCGAAACAACTATATAACATAATTTCAACATATCCTTTACTAATTAGCTCGTATGATTCACATTTAGCACATATTCGCCTCTTAATCCTACTAAAGCAAATCATTAGATACACATAAGCATCACACCATTCATGTACAAGGTACATGCCTCTAATGCATAATTCTATCAAAGCATACATTCATCCGAATTTTCATACGAATTCCAACTCCACTTTATACATTGGTCGTTCATTTCATGCCATTCCATACGTTACATTCGACTTTTATAAATTTTACTTTATCGCCGACGATCTACATAACTTTACATAACTTATTATATCTTCTTATAACTTGACAGGAACATAAAACGGGCATTTCTGAGAAGTATGGGAACTTAAATCATAATTCACAAGCTTCAATACATCATAGTTCATTAGTCCATAATTACTTCGTTCGCGTTCTTATATTTGAAACTTTACTCGCTTTTTCAACTTTCATCATTCTTTCGTGTCATTCGACACATTACCTTCGGGTTTTATAAATTTCTTTCTAATGTAACCACTAATCGTGGTTGCATATATCTTACTAGGCCTTATATAGACCCCACACGAACATTCATTAGCAAGGTTTTTAAAACTGGACCGGGCCGGCCGGTCGGACCGGTCCGGCCGGGAACCGGAGACTGCAGCGGGCCGGTTCTCTGTTTTGGGCCGTTTCAACAAAGGGCCGGTAGCTGGGCCGGTAGCCGGGCGGTCGGGCCGGCGGTTCAGAGCGTTGTGGGTCGCACCGGCTTCCGGCAAACGTTGAACCGACTTCCGGCAAACGTCGACAAACTTGATGCTCTACTTTCCGGCAAGCATTAACCTGTAAGATGTGAATAGGAGAGAAATGATGAAAATAGAAAAGATCATCTTGTTGTTTCTCGCCGGTGACTCAGAGTGTTGTTCAGGCTTTGATGAAGACGAAGATAAAACACACTTAAAATGATGAAGACATGTTGAATATTCAAAGTAACTCATTTCTATATAAATAGGGACCTATTTGAAAATTAACCCATTTTATATTAGTTTTCTTTTTCTTTTACTGAAAAGAAGACATGCATAGATTTGATATGACAAGACAACACACTTCCACCAGTAAAATTACATAATAAATAATTTTTATTAGTTAATCTTTTCTACAACTTACGAGTGTAAATTATTTACTTAGTATTTTTATTTATTCAAAGTAGATTATTTCATAATTTTTTATTAGCTTTTAGAAAAATATAAACTAAGTTTTTGAAACATAGGTAAAAAATAAATGTCTAACCAAAATTACGGTTTTGTAATAATAATAATAATAATAATGAACCGCTTGGAGCATCAAAGGCTAAGTGATCTCTATATTTTATATATATATTTTTATATAATTTATGATGTAATCCGGGTCTTAAATCCGGTCAAACCGGTCGGACCGGTCCGACCTTTGACCCCGTAAAACGACCGGGTCGACCTCCGGTCCGGTTCTGAAAACATTGTTCATTAGGCTTTTGAACGACTTAGAAACTCATAATACAAAAACAAGACGAAACAAAAACTTTTCAGCGGATTCAGTTTCCACTGGCCGTCGGCGACGGCTCCTCACCCGTCGGCGACGGGCCTTGTAAAGTGGCGTCGGCCACATAGCCCGTAGACAGGCACATAGGGCGTCGGCCCAAATGAAGGGGGCGTCGGCGACGGCCTGATGCCCGTCGGCGACGGCCTGATGCCCGTCGGCGACGGCCTTCCGTTTGATGATTTTGCTGCAGATTTGTTTAGGCACTTTTAATCGTTTTTCGGGTCGGTTCCAGTTATACGGTCCCTGGAACTTCCCGTTTCACCTCCCCTTATTATATACAATCATACCTATCTTCAATATTTACGTTATAAGCTCACTATACATACTTGCGTTTATCGAAACTTAAATTTTTACCTCATTGGCGATCTTGGAGTGAGCACAGTTTCGAGCGAGCCATCGGTTTGAGTTCAAGCATTATTACTCTTGCTTGAATCTCTCAAACGTAGGCTCTGATACCAACTTGTAACAGCCGCTTTTCCGTCTTTATAAAATAACTTACAAAGGTAATTTAAAGACTTCAAAATGACAATTTTAATACATAATTTTACAAAATTTGGGCATGACTCGTCCGTAAAACGAGTATACCCCTGTTTTAGTCCACAATCAAGACGATATCATTCTACAAGATACTACTTAAAACCAAAACATCAAATACTAAAAGGTGTGTTTACCAACAAATTGTACAAAAGTATTTTGATCCAAAACATTAACATAAGCTAGTGGAAGCGCTTGGTAAGACATATTTTGATCACGTGCTCGTTCCAATTCGCCGAGTCGCCTAAATTGAGGATTTACCTACATTTAACAACAACTTTAAAAAGTTAGTCATAATACTTATTTCACTTATTACACCAACCTTTTATTTTTAATTATTTGCATTCCTTTATATATATTCATTACTCATACGCATTCGGTCACCCAATTAAATGGGTATGGCATATACTCTCGTAATGAGATTCAAGCATACCTCTTATGACCCGGTATCATCGGGTTAATAGCTTACAACATAAACATTTCGTTCCATCCGTATAACGGATCGAACTTCATACATCCCTTATTGCATTCATGACCACCCGTTCTAAACGGATGGTACCATATTCTTACTCGACCTAGTTCGACTCAAACCGGTCAACTTGCATAACTTAATGTAACCTTCATTAGCATAACCAAATCCGCAAGGGATTTGTTATCTTCTTACTAATCACTATAATCATTGTAACAAGGTTGTTTTTCATAATATAAACAAATTTAAATAAGGTTTTGTATGCAACGGAACATACCTCGATCTTGTGAGCCTTCCAATTTCTTAGTACTTGAACCTTCTTCCTTCACGCCTATATCAACACATTCATTCATTCGTTTAGTTCCCCAAATTTCATTCCATTATTTTCCAATTTACACATAATTATTCTTTCAAGCATTTCATCAAACACTTGGTGGGTTTCGCGTTTGTGGGACACTAAGTACAAGCTTTTAAAGCATAATTCCTACTAGTTCATTTCAAAGTTCATCAACAATTAATCAAGTTCATAATATTCTCTTGTCCTACTTAATTTGTTTAAGATTCAAGTACTACAACATCATCACATGTCAATCCTACACATGATTCCTACCCATTATTCCCACCTTTCAACATCTCTAATTATTCATATCAATGGGTTATGCAATTAGCTTTTCATATAATCAAATTCACACATAAGCATACATGATTCTTGTTCTATAGAGAAGTCCTAACTCCAATCTATACAATCTCTTTCAAAATTTCGAGATTGGGTCATAACCCACTTCCTACCATACATCAAAAACACCAAATTGAACTTACCACTTTATAGAGGATGTTAGGTTAATCGAAAATCTGGTAACATGCAGGCGATTAACACTGAATTTCCTTGTCAATTGATGAGATTTGCAAGAACAAGGGTAACCCTTGTTTCTCCTGCTTCTGTTCGATCCCCAGAACACATACATGTGTGATTTTGGGGTTTCCTTCCTTCTAATACCCTTACTTAACAATTTGTCATGTTTAACCCCCATAGAATTTCATTTATTTCATTAAACACTTTCCACCCTTAACTAGCTTTTGTAACATTTACTAACTTAGTTAATTCTTTTAATTATTTGAACTTAGTTTCATGTTATCCTATTTTTGGGTGTTACAATGACGCATCTTGCTATTAGCTCCAATGAACTCCCGCGCGTAACGTATCTTTTTAAATTTGCGTGCTGGCTCTCAACTCTGTTGATGGTGCGCTGACCAAAGTTGCGACACTTATCGGTCCACGCATAAACGAACATTTCTTTATAGTCTTTGAGCCAGTTTTCGTAGACGTAATCATAGACACCTGCAAAAATAAAATAATGAAATGTAAAAGCGTGTGTAAAATATAATAGATTGGGTGAGTCGTTTGTTGAAGGAACACATACTTTCTCGGTTGGCAACCATGAGTCGGTTATACATTTTCTCCAAGTTGTACTTGTACATGGACTCTGAAGAAGATTCGCACAATCTCCGCCAGTACGACATAAATTTCCCCCAATCTTCTTTATTGAACCATTCCTTGCACTTTTTAGCTATATTTTGTTGGATGTGAAAGTGGCATAGAAGCCTGGTTGCGTTCGGGAATACTTTAGAACACGCGTTAATTAGGGCAAGCTCCCTATCCGTGACTATCACACGCGGCATCATACATTCATGCAATATTGACTTGATCCGCTCAAGCACCCACACGTAGTTACCCCTTCGTTCTTTACAAATAACGGCATGTGCGATACAAAAAGACTTGCTGGTCGACGTCATACCCACAACCTGGACAAATGGCATGTTGTAGAGGTTTGTTTTGTAGGTCGCGTCGATCAACATCACATGCGGGAATGCACGCCACATAGTGATTGAATAAGGATGAACAAAGAAAATCTCTGTTACGACATCTGTTTTGGGTTCCTGTCGGGTGTCGTAAATGAATCGGTGGTCATGCAGCAGGCTTTCCAGTGCCTGCATAGGAGTCTTTCCATCCATTATTGTCGCTCTAATTTTTTGTACCGCATTTTGCACGTCTTTCTGAACATGCAGGCTGTCAGGGAACTACTTTCTTAGGGTTTGAAATATGATACGTGGCTCCATGTTTTGAGCAGTTAGCTGCTCCACTAGCTTGTATTCGGCTTCAGTAAATCTTCGCACAAAAGCGTGGCCCAACATACTCGTCGTAGGTTCGTGGTTATGGTTCGCGTCGTCCACTTTTAACTCCCACGTGTCATTCGTCACGTCCTGGATGGCGAGTAATGAAAATGGGCAACCGATTTTTTTGCTACCAGCTTTCCTAACTGTTGCTTTACTACGGTGCTCACCACTACGGTCGCACACAAGCCATACCATCCCAGTAGTACCGCCAATATTTTTCGATCGGCGGGTAACAATTACGTGACCATACGCCTTTCCCGTTTCTTGTACCCAATTCTTCAAATCAGTTAGAGACATGAAACGCTAAAAAAAGTTACGTTAATAATAATAATAATAATAATAATAATAATTATTTTAATGTGATACCTCATTTATTTGAAACGGATTGCCCGGGGTAGATGGTTCATAAAGTGATGTGTTACGGGGCTCATAACCATATCCACCATGTTCTTCGTATCCACCGTAGCCTCCATATCTATCGTATCCACTGTATCCACCTTCACCCCCGTATCCACTGTATCCACATTCACCCCCGTATCCACTGTAACATCCGTATCCACCTTCACCCCCGTATACCCCGTAACCCGGATATGATTGCTGCGTCGGGTAATATGGTTCATCAACAGGTGCATTCTCAGCACCGTATCCACTTTGTTGCACGTACGGAGATTCATACCCGTATCCGTAATCCGGATACACTTGATGCGCCGGGTAATTTGGTTCATCAACAGGTGGAGTGGGAGTCTTGTTCAAGTCTGGCAACTGTGTTTTTTGATCAACAGGGACTCCAGACACAACCTCCTCCTCCTCCTCATTGGCATCATTTGCTCCCCATGTGTCGTTAGAATAGCGATTACCGAAATAATTCTCGATCCAAAATGATGACATTTTAACAAGATTGAGCAAAAAACAGAACAAATGATTTTGGTTTGTGGTTTAAATTGTTTACCGAAGAAGAATATGAAAAACATAAGAAGAAAGAACTCATGAACTACAAATGCAGATGAAAAGAAAGCAGTGCTAAATAGACTTTCAATTTTACTGAAATAGGCAGCGTAATGCTCTCTACTCCCCGTATTACTTTATTCCCGTGCCTGGACAACATCGCATCAGTGTCAAATCAGTCTGACATACACTGCGTATTGAGCAATGCGGAGCGTATAGGGTTACCTCTATACGCTGCGTATTGGTCAATACGTAGCGTATGTCAGACTGATTTGGTTTGACTGTCTACCTGCCTCTTACATACGCTGCGTATAGGTCAATACGCAGCGTATAACCTAACTAGTGTATATAAGGATTAAGTTTCATATTCTAACAGCTCCGAGACGGAGGATAAACTGGTTAAGGCGTTGCGGTTCTAAACGATAGGTCACGAGTTCGATCCATGCAAGGGCCGGTTCTTTAAAGAAGACCCCCTTTTTACCGATTTTTGATATATTTACACTTTGGACCCTGAAGTTTCAATTTTTACAAAAATTGTCCCTAGAGTTTCGAAAATTGACACAATTGGTCCCTGAAGTTTCGTAAATTTACAAAAATGGTCCCTGGTGTTTTGAAAATTTACAAAAAACGGTCCCTGAAGTTTCAAAAACTGACAAAAATGGTCCCTGAAGTTTCGAAAATTTACAAAACGGTCCCTGAAGTTTTGAAAATTTACAAAAACGGTCCCTGAAGTTTCGAAAATTTACAAAAACGGTCCCTGATAGGTGGGTAACAATTACGTAACCATACTTCTTTCCCGTTTCTTGTACCCAATTCTTCAAATCAGTTAGAGACATGAAACGCTAAAAAAAAAGTTACGTTAATACAAATAATAATAATAATTATAAGTATAAGTATATAAACCGGGAAAAATTTTGACACTTCAAACCTACGCAAACCTACCAACAGGAACCCAAATTTGCAGCTGTTTTATATACGCTGCGTATTGACCTATACGCAGCGTATATAAACCTTGCAAAAATTTTACATTTCAAACCTACCAAAATGACCCCAAATTTGCAGCTCTTTTATATACGCTGCGTATTGACCAATACGCAGCGTATATACACCTTGTTTTCTGTGCAATGATTGGTTATCAGGCACTGAGATCTATGGTCTATCTACGCTGCGTATTGGTCAATACGCAGCGTATAGGGTTAACCCTATACGCTGCGTATTGACCAATACGCAGCGTATTTAAACCCTAAGTGTGCAGATAGGCAAACTGAGTGTGCAGATAGTTAGGGCCTTCTTATAAATACCAAACACTAATTTCTTCTTATTCGTTCCAATTCATCTAAGAATTTGCAAGAAAAATATAAATGGCAAACAGTAAAGCAATTGCATTCATTGCAGCAATTATGTTCATCATCTTGAACCTAACCGGTCACTGCTATGGTGATCTCCAGTTTGGGTTCTACAATGGAAAGTGTCAAAGTTCAGACGTTGAAGATATTGTAAGAAGAACGGTTGTCGCTAAATTTGTTTCCGACAAAACGATCGCCCCAGCTCTCATTAGAATGCAGTTTCATGATTGCTTTGTGAATGTAAGTTGATATTTCTTCCATTTTCATGCAAGCAACACCAACTACAACATGTACGCTATTTACATTCACCTATATACATTAAAAGTTTGTATATTGTGTTTCAGTAATTCAATATACAAGTTTGTATATAGAGAAAACCTAACTCTGATACCTACTAAGCTGTTGTATATTGTATGTGTTTAAGTAAAACAATACACAATGTTATATGCAGAAAAAAAATCTAACCATGACACTATGTTGTATATATTATGTGTCTCAATAAAACAATATACAAGGTAATATACAAAAACGAAAAAAAAAAATCAGGATACAAATTACCCTAACTGGCTTAACCCAAAGGTTAAACCCGAATGTAGAATATCATCAAAAAATTATATGAATCTTATCATTTACTTATATATATGTAAGTATAGTTAGTTGGTTACATGTAAAATCATAAAGATTTTACATTCTTTGAGCGTTAGCAAATTTCCTCAAGTCGCTTTGACAAAAAAATTGTAAGAACGCATATTTTTATGGTGACGACCTCATAAAACCCAAAAAAAAAAAAAAAAAATACTAACCTTTTGCATGTTTTTAAAGGGGTGTGATGCGTCAATTCTACTAGATGGAAACAACTCTGAGAAAACCGCACCTCCAAATTTAAGCGTTAGGGGCTACAATGTGATTGATGATGCAAAAGCCGCGGTGGAGAGAGTGTGTCCAGGGGTGGTTTCTTGTGCTGACATTATTGTTATGGCTACAAGAGACGTTATTTCATTGGTAAACAATATTACATTTATTGGATTTTATAACTTGTTAGAACTTTATAATTATATTTAGTATGCATGTTTTAACTTTAAATATCACTTTATTGTAGAGTGGTGGAGGTAGATACAATGTCCAAACTGGAAGACGAGATGGGACAGTGTCTCTTGCGCAAAACACCGCAAGCCTCCCATCTCCTTCTACATCGGTATCAAGTGCAATTCAAGGTTTTGCTAGTAAAGGACTAAATGCGACCGACATGATCTATCTTCTTGGTAATTCATTAGACTGTGACAATTTTAACACGCTTAAGATTTAAGTTGGATTTTATTTTAGACAGGCTAAACTAGAAATTAGCTAGAAATATACTTAAAGGGGAAATTGGTAAAAGTCGCTCAAAACATACAGAGGTAACTTTGTTGAATAGTAACCAAGTTTTAAAAGTGTTCCAATTAGATCACTCAAGTTTCAAAAGTGTTCTAATCAGGTCACTCAACATTCATTTTTCATTAAAATTAAGGGGTTTTTCATCTATTTCATAGGTAACCATGGTAATGTGGATTTTTGTTTTTTTCCCTTTTATTTGATACTAACGTCGAGTGATGACGTGGATTTTAACTTATTTTTTTTAATTTTTAATGTAATTAAAGTGTTTTTATTTTTAATAAATATAATTTCATATATTAAAATAATCCGACCCCAGCATCTTATGCTTCATTTTTTTCTTGACACGCGGAAAAAAGGACATGGCTCGATTTGAATGTCAAGTTATCTAATTGGGACAAAAACGGAACTAGTGACCTAATTAGAACACTTTTAAAACTTGGTTACTATTCTATGACATTTTCCCGAACATTATATATACTAAATCAGGTGTGTAACCAATCTTAGTCGAATCTACCATTGTGAAGAATCAAGTTTGAACTTGATTGAGCCTTCAGTTTTAAACTTATGCTTGACTTCACTACTAGAGAAGTGTAAATTTTCCTATGAAAATTTACTATGGAAAAATATGATGCGGAAATTCCTAAAAAAATGCGACAAACTTTCTACGCAAATAACCTTAATTTAGAGACAACATTCCTACAAGATAGTGAAAACAAAATGAATCTTTCTAAATGTGTTGTGGCGTTCCTGACCAGTTTTCTAGCGGTACTTAATTTAGCTCACTTATCTATATTAGGTAAACTATGGTGATAAAGTGATGTATTCTCCAACCAAATGGTTGTTGGTCCAAATTCTAGAAAGTGCAGATGTGGTGATTTTAATTATACAAAAAATAAAAAAAAATTATTAGTCAAGGGCAATTTATATGTACACAAAATGTTCAAACGTAAAATAGCATAAGGATGATAAGGCCAGTGAGTCTCGATATGGAGTTTTAGAATACACTAACTTGACTACCCACGTAGCTGAACTCGCGCGAGTTGATTTCAAACATTTTCTAGTCGGTAGTAAGTAGCTCACAAGATGACTTACCTTAATCACACCCCTATTGTAAAATTAATACAAGATACACATTAAATGTTTTTTTCATGACAAAGTAACATACTTGAATACTTCTATGCCTGTACTTTATATGATTTGAACTTGTTGGAATTAAATCTAGATTGAAGGAATTATATGCGTGAATCATGAAAGTTAAAGGTTAAAAGCTTAACTTGGTGTTTAAGATAAACACAAAAGATATATTGATAATGGTTAGGATTTTTTTAATTATTGGTTTCCTTATAAGAGTAAGATTTATTAGAAGACTTCTTAACAAGGTTTATTTTAGTATAAATAGGGGCTAGAATCGTTGTATTTTTTTTGTTCTTTGTTCATAATAATTTAGAATTCGTAACTAGTGATTAGTTACATAAGATCATTGTGTTTGTATCGTTTGCTCGATCCAGTTTTCCAACAAACTCTTCATCTCATAGACAAAGAGAAGACATCTTATCACCACACCATTAAATAAAAACATTAGATTAGGGGACTGGGGGCGGTGCCTTTTGTCCGTGATAGTGATTCTTCCACGCGTGGTGGGAACAACCAACCCACCGCCACTGAAGTTTTCAACGAGTGATAGCAAATGACCGTGATGTTTTCAACGCGTTATGGGATTTTAGTGATGGAACATGTGAGGGGGTGTGAGGGTTTATTGTGGGTGTTGTGAGTGATGACCAATGCCACAAAAAAAAGTTGTGAGTGATGGAAAAATGGTGGATGACATGGCGGAACTTGATTGGATGCTTGTGAGTGATAGAATTCTATCACTAGTGACCACCCTCACTCCCCTTACATAACTGTGGTCATATCTAGCACACTCAATTTCAAACACATAACATTTGTTTTTTGTGTAGGTGGTCACATTATTGGAGTTACTCATTGTTCTTTTATTAATGATCGCCTTTACAACTTCAAGAACACTGGGAAACCAGACCCCAACATGGATTGGGAGCTGTTAACATCACTGAGACGTACATGTCCTCAGAATGCAGCAGTCGATCGCACTATAAACTTGGCTCAAAATTCTTTTAGCTCTTCAATGGTAGACAAATCTTTCTACAATCAGATTATGCTTCGTAGGGGAGTTCTTCAGATTGATCAAGAGTTGGCAATTGATAGTTTGAGTAAGCCAACGGTTGCGGCCATTGCTAGTTCCTCTGATTTCACAACCAAGTTTGGTCAAGCCATGGTTAAGTTGGGTGCCATCCAAGTTCTTACAGGAACAGAAGGAGAGATAAGGAGGTCATGCCGAGCGGTCAACGGACCAACATGGCCTTCTTTATTTAATTGATTGATATAAATATCATGTGTTTATTTGTAAAATTATGCCTGTTATCAGTTATCTGATTTCATGAGTTTAAGAATTAAAATACATATTTGATTGATTATTATTAGGTATTTGGACACCCTTGTGCTCTCATCAAACTAAGAACTAAACTACATATTTGATTGATTACAATTTTTTTTTTCAAAAGGCAGATTTTAAATTTATTTTTTTCTGAATTATAAGTCGAATTATTTCATTCCATCACCATGACAAATTATATAAGGATAGCAGGTAGACGACCAACAAACTGCGCCGCCATCCCCTTCTCAAAATTAGGGCTTTATGATTATACGAGCAAATATAACCGTATGAAATTAGCCCAAAAGTTATTTTGACCAAATACATTAACAACATAACCACTGAATTCTTACTTTATCAAAAACATTCATTACGTTAGTAACACGCAAACACGAGTCCATTTCGTCATATTGTGCACCACGTCAACGCGCTGGATTGTAAAACTCTTACGCATTCGTGCACCCCATCTACGCTAGCCATAATCTTGCGCTGAATTTTTTTTTTAATCTGATAAAAAGTAAAATAAAAAATACTTAGCTTATAAAACTTTTAGTTGCCGTTCAAATAAAAACTTAACTTGTAATGTGTTGACTTAATATTAGCTTTCATATCTGATCATTGATTATTTGTAGCATGTGGCATAATTGATAACTTCATGACCTGGTAACTTGATCTAAGATGAACAAGTACACTATATGACTTGAGTGTGTATGGACTTGTTTATGGCATATGTGTAAGATTAAATATATTTATTTTATATTTAATCTAGTAGCCATTATAATCATTTATATTATATGGATCAAAATATATAACAATCCTATTAAATAATTAGTTGGTAATTGTTGATGGGCCAAATTACCCTTATTAACTAATTAGAGTTTCCTCTTGGGTGCATATATAAGGAGATAATTAGAGGGTTAAAGGGTTAGACTCTAATCACAATAACATCACTCATGAAATCGCCCCCTCTCTCCTAACCGAACTCCCTTATTCGGTTTCCCTTACCACCATCATTAGATTGCACCCTAAGGAGGAACCAGACCAAGCTGACAATCATGTCAAACATTGTTGCTGCGTCTCTATCTGGATTCTCCGCTGGCCTGTACTGATGCAATCAAAGGTATGTTTTCATGTTTTCCATTATACCTAAAACAGAACTGATCAACATGTGGTATCAGAGCATATGTTGATTAGTCAGTTCTGTTTTAGTATCCATTATTCTGGGATTGAAATCTGGAAAACAAAACTTTGAAAACCTAATAAAACTCGAAACCCTGTTTCGAGTCATTCTTTCTAAAAATTTCGGATCTTATGTTTTTTGATGTTTAGATCACTATTCCGAAATCAAATGTGTTAAGTTACTGTTCCGAAATCATTAAAATCCCAGATTTCGGATTCTAGTATTTTGTTTTTTGTTTTAGGCTTCATCATGTGTTCTTAGGAAAATTCAAAATTCCTTTATGTTTTGGAATATAATTTTGGATTTTTGAGTGTTATTTCATGTTTTGATCTGTTTTGCATTCTTAAGTTTTTCGAAATCTGTTAATAGATAATCAGATAAAATTTTCGAAATATTTTGACAAAATTAGATCATCATTAAAAACAGGAAACCATATCTCAAAATCCCTTAGAATTCGAATTTTCAGTTATGCTTTTACATTAACAGCTGTAGCAGTGGACTCGAGACCAAGATCTCGACTCGAGACCACAAGGCCTCAACTCGAAATCATAAGTGTTCTCAAATGTTTACAACTCGAGACAACGATTTCGACTCGAGACCATAAGGTTTCGACTCGAGACCACTGAGGTTTTGACTAAGGGCTTAAATCTTTACAACTCGAGACAAAGGTCTCGACTCGAGACCATAAGGTCATAACTCGAGACCATAAGGTTGCGACTCGAGACCATAAAGCTACAACTCGAGACCATGGTTGTGACTCGAGACCTCATAAGGAGTCGAGATCTCATAATTCATAGCAGTCGAGACCATGATTACGACTCGAGACTGAGGTTGCGACTCGAGACCTTGATGAGTCGAGACCTCATAATTTTACAAGTTGAGTCGAGACTTGACTCGAGATCTCACTCGAGATCTCATAACTGAGTCGAGATCTCACTCGAAACCTCATTATTTTAGGCTGCTTAATGTGAACTAAGATTTAGTTCGGGGCTCCGCCCCGAACCCCGTGCGGGGGCACACTGTCCCCCTGCACCCCCAGCGAACTCACCACGGAGTTCGATCCGCGCTAACAGGTGGTTTGCTATTAAATGATTGGTTTTGTAAATACTTAGTTAATTAATAAGGATCAAATAATGTTTCGCAAAACCAAAATGGCTTAACTTGAATGAGCTTCTGATGTATCACTTATGGCCAAAGCTGATTTGATGCATCTATTTATCGTTCAAGTATTACGAAAGCTATGTTAAGTATGCATCATAAACATGAATGTCTTAATATCTGGCTAAAGCTGATTTAATTCCTTCATAGATGGCATACTTAACGAGTGCATAACTAAAGTGATTGTTTCAATTCTGGCCAAAGCTGATTTGTCACAAATACTTTGCACACATGCTTAAATGATTACACTTCTGGCCAAAGCTGATTTGTCTTCGTTTAAGTAGAACTTTAAATAAGTCTATTATTTTGATGTTAGTAATAGACATATCACAACCTCTTCACACAATGATCCTTATATTAATGATCCTTAATTAATTTTTATGATCATTTCGTCTGCCTTATTCTTAGTACCCATTATTTTACTCACTATAATTTTCTTCTATAAGTCTATATCTCATCCACTCTAATTTCTAAATCTAATATGTTTTGCTTAAAGTTTCTATAAGAATTAGCTCTTAAATTAAATCCTTGATTATCTCTTAAGACACGATAATCCTATTGCTCTCTTTTGATAAAGCACTACAGAAGAAAAGTAGAGCATGATGATTAGGATAAATCGAACATGATGTCTCTTATGATAATCAAGAATAAGTGCTGTCACTAAAAGGTTATTCCAGATTAAGTCTTTCCTAAGACTAATCTATAATTGTGGAATAATCACTAGAACTCCTAAGATGCATGCCTTCATTTAAAATTATAAACTATAAAGCCAAGTGGTATATGTGAATACATAATAATGTACAATACCATGACCCATAAAGTTAAGGGCTTACGCATGGAAATAAGTACATTTTTCCAGTACATTACATACTAATATTTTCACTTGTACAATTTGATGCCTTATAAATCAACTGTAACACTCAAAAGTACCAAAGTATAACGAGTGTGTTGATAAGCAACATATGTACATAGAGATAAATCTTTGAAGCTGGAAAATAAGTTGTTACTCACCTTACAACCACTTAAACTTTGAAAGAGGATTGTTCTAAGGTCCATAGACAAATTATAAGTGCTAATTCCAACTTTAAGGTTCTTAAAGGGAAAATCTCAATGCATAATTATGTCATTAGACTAGGCATAAGCAACGAGACTATCCATTATTCTAAAGAACAGTTGGATAAATTAATTAGATAGTCACTTACTAATGATATTTAAGTCTGATAATTTTTTAATATTCCAATTAACACATGATTAGTTGACTCTAGTTCCATACGTTTCCTTACCAGAACTCGACAAATAACTAACACGAGAGTTAGTGACAAAATTAAATGTTAAGACTATAGGAACCATAATAAGCAATCTTCTAACAACGCTTTTCGACACCTTATATATTCTGAAGATTAATCAGAATATAGTATCATAATTAAGCAATGTTATGAAGGTTGTGAAGTTTGCATAGTCAACATAAAGTCACACTTATCTTAAACTCTCATCTTATTTGTTCTAAATATCTGGATTGAAACATTACTAAGACAAAACTAGATGATACCTTACATTTTCACAACTTTTGTTATCATGCAAATGAAAATTTGACAAAAGAAAAAATGAGAATTATAAATTTCATCCATTATAACTGAAATTCATGAGAAATCATGACATGGTTAATGAGGATGATTTTTTATCCAATCTCCTTTTAAGTGATTTTACTTAAGGAATAAGTATGGGTCCATCATAAGTCATTCATTGACATTCGTGGAACTTATTCCAAACGGAATATTCAGACATAATTCATTTATCATTTAAAAGACTATCAACTTGTATCTAAATTTTGTCACATATGGCTCACGGTCTTAGAAGAAATCTATTCATATACATACTTTATAAGATTTCTATTAAATATGTCCCTAAAGTTTCTTATGATATCTGGACATTAAAGAAATCAAATAAAGTCTAACGTATATATGATAGGTTCCCACGTCACGTACCTCATTGAAACTTCTCTTGTAGCATTTCTAGAGATATTAAAGATCAGTGGGAGCATTAAGTGTCTTAATAATAACTTGCAAGAGGTGGGGAGTGAAAACTTTATATAACTTCAATTTACACCTCTTGTACAAGACACCGCTCCATCACGACACTGTTCCATCAAAAACTTGTCTCTTTAAAATCTAATACTACTCTTACAAAAGTTTCATTGTTGCTTAATTGTGGGCACACTTAGATTTCTTACCTAAACTAACATTATCCTCAACAAGAGAAATCACAACGACTAACGTCATTAACTTGTTTCTCTATTAGAATTTGTTGGTCATTAAACATTGACCCTAAGCATGCTGAGTTCCTAAAGTTTTCTAAGGTCAGTGGGAGAAGTCAAAGTCCTTATCATGATTTTGTAAGGAATACAAGAGGCTGGGGAAGAGTGTCATTAAATTTAACTCCGAATTTAACTCCGATTACACCTCTTGTACACCATACTGCACCAACTCTTATAAACTTAGAATGAAAATGATAGCAACCTAACCAAGAGCTAATCCATAAAACTGAAACTTCTAATGAACCCAATAATCAACACAGGAGGTCATCTAGGTTTAAAAGCCTACTAACTTTGATGATTACATAACCTCCCTAACTGAAGTTGAAATGGATTATGGAAAAGTTTACTGATCCAATCTCTTCTAATTAAGCCATTAGCGTCAATCAATCTTCTGAATGGAATAAAACTGTTTTCTAGTAAAACTGATTTTATGTGTTCGTATAACGTTTGGGATTTGATTGAGTTACCTAAGAGTGTTCATAACTAAACCAAATCCTGATATAAGCGTTAAGACACGAAGAGGCATGATTGATTATTAAAGGTTATACTTAGGAAGAGATAAATTATCAAAGTTTTATTTGAGGATCATCACTGTTCTAGTAGCTTATAATAGTTTAAAGCTACATTAGATGAACATTAAAAACAATTTTCCTTAACAAATGGCTGACACATTTACACGTTCATAAAACAACCTGAAAGTTCTAAACTGAAGGTTAAGGAACACTTTGTTTATAAGTCAATAAAATCCATGTATGGGTTAATGCAAACATTATAATGTGATGAAATCTTAACGTAATTATTTTCATCAACAACCAAGTGGATTAATGTACCTACCTCAAAATGAGTGGGAGCAACTAAGATAAACCTGTCTATATAGATGATATTCTTTTGACAGGTATATGTTACATAAGTCAAAGCATTGTTAACACAAACTTTAATATAATAGATCTCAGAGATATCTCTTACGTGATAGATATCATAACATACTGAGATAGACCCAATGGGATATTAGTTTCGTTCCATAAGTTTAACCTTAAATGGGTCCTTACATTTATGTAACAAACAATATTGCTTTCCTTTAGAGGATAATAGGATAAATGAGATTATTTATTTACGCTTCATTAATTGGAAGCCTTATGTAAGTTTAAGTCTATACTCGTTTAGATATTACTCACATTGCAACACACTAGATATGTCTAGATTAATGTGAAGCATCTAATGGAGTATTACAATATCTTTAAAAGAAACGAGAAGCTATAATTTGAAGAAGAAGTGAGAATTAAAACCGGTTTATTACTCTAACTTTGAGATATTCAAAGATGACAAATTGTAATTTCGGGTATATCTTTATGTCAGCAGACAAAACCTATTTCATGGAGAAGTCATAATGCATTGATATTAGCAACCTAAGTTATAACGACATAATATAGTCACTAAATGTTGTTGGAAATTTATCAGTGGACTCATAAGTTTATTAACTCCATATAATTAATGTTTTGAAGACTTAGTGTGATAAAGTCAGCTACCATGACTCCTTGAACAGTAACAATTCAAGAGGTGCTGCATTAAATTTCGATACGCAATTAATTATTCGTTTATGAACAAATTGAGGAAACTAAGTTTTGTATCGAATACATTCATGATATGCTTAAGGATCCTATAACTGAAGGGCTATTACCCATAAGTCTTATTAAGAGAGCTCATAGACGGGTATTAATTAATGGCCATGCGCAATTGCATATCGTACTATTAATGACTAAGTATTAGTTAATTTTTCCTCATCAGTTTGATTTTGTATGTCTCTAAGAATATGTCAAGTCGACATAATGGCATATAGACAAATAAAGTTACAAATCAAACAAAGGGCTTATGCATATTTTGATCATGACGATTAGGTTTTAAATTAAGGCTATAGTATGATTAATGGGGGTCCTGAGTCGCATAATGATTCAACGGCTGTATTTCTCTGCTATAGTACTTGTTTAAGGCTAAAATGAGTGTTAACTCCTGACCAGGCTTATCTAATACTCATAGTAAATGATTACTCGGCTAAGTGGGAGAATGTAAGATTAAATATATTTATTTTATATTTAATCTAGTAGCCATTATAATCATTTATATTATATGGATAAAAATATATAACAATCCTATTAAATAATTAGTTGGTAATTGTTGATGGGACAAATTACCCTTATTAACTAATTAGGGTTTCCTCTTGGGTGCATATATAAGGAGATAATTAGAGGGTTAAAGGGTTAGACTCTAATCACAATAACATCACTCATGAAATCGCCCCCTCTCTCCTAACCGAACTCCCTTATTCGGTTTCCCTTACCACCATCATTAGATTGCACCCTAAGGAGGAACCAGACCAAGCTGACAATCATGTCAAACACTGTTGCTGCGTCTCCATCTGGATTCTCTGCTGGCCTGTACTGATGCAATCAAAGGTATGTTTTCATGTTTTCCATTATACCTAAAACAGAACTGATCAACAATATGATTATTTTCTATTAAGTAATTCATACCACATCTCACTTATTTTTAATATTCTCAAAATTAGGGCTTTATGATTATTAATTTAAACCATTGTTTCCCCATCACTTATATGTGTTTCAAATCATATGACAAGAAAATAAGACCTGGAAAAAATTATTTTGCTCACGTTTGAGAACAATCATTTTGGGTTTCAAGAAGAAAAATGAGTAAAAGCTTGATTCTTAAATTTGTACGTGTGTCACGCGCCCTTACATGCTAGCTGTAAGGGCGGCGTCGCCCCCCATGGCGTCAACGACAGAAACATCGTTGGAGGTGCCGTCATTACTAAATATACAAGTGTTTTGGACACATGGCACGATCTCATTGGGCCTAAACACCGTCCGGAATGCCGCCACCCATTTTTGGGGGAACATTTATAGGATGTGAGAGTCAAAGGAACATTTTGTCGCAACGAAAGTTAGAAGGGAGGCATTCTAGGGATTATCCCCCAAATGTAATAACCCGATGGCCAAAGATGATGCCATATCATCTTGGACATTCTCAGGACATTCTTGGATATTTTGCACTACGTTGGTTCTAAACAATTGGTCAATGCCGAAAATAGTATAAAAGGGCAAAGGATGTTTTGTTATTTAATTTCAAACTAGTGGGATTTCCCACGCTACGCTGCGGAAATTTGGTTGGTATCGGTATCGGTCTGTTATGGTACCGGCACTTGCTATAGCGACAGATAAAAACCGAAAAAAATAAAGTCTTTATATACCCAAAAAAATATCGACACGTCTTTTACATCGATTAAAAAACATAAAAACAAATACCGGTACCAACTCCGAAATTTCAATATCGATGTGAAAGTTGTTCTATTGGAATAGGTTTGTTCCGTGACTAAACCGATAAGACATCGACAGTTGCTACCACGTATGATACGAAAAATTATTTTATTGGTTTTGAGCAAAATTTTAATCTTGAAATAGATAAAAATAAGCATATTGTAATGATATACTCAAAATTTTATATAACGTCTTACCTTAAAATTTATAAGCAAAAAGAAAATACTAAATAGTAGTTAGAGTTAATTGCCCGGATAGTCCCTGTGGTTTGTCATTTTTTCATCTTTAGTCCCCACCTTTTCAAAATAGCATGTATAGTCCCTATGGTTTGATAAACTGTTACTCGGATAGTCCCTGTAATGGATGGGCATTAAATAATTCAGTTAAGTGAGTGTAAAATTACAAAAATACCCTTGATCCATCTCTCTCTCTTTACTCTCTCTATATCAGACACATCTCTTTCTCCTTTAAAAAGCCACCACCACAACCTCCACCTCCACCATCGCCATCACCACCGCCACAACCACCACCGCCGCCATGATCACCACCACCGATTTCCACCAACACCACCACCACCAGTTGTTTCTTCCTTCACATAGTTACACACACACACACCGACGCATCTATACATAACCCGACCCTGAGCCCCACTCTCCCTGCCTAATCTTCTCACCTCTCCCAAGCACAGATCCAATCTGAGGACTCGCCGCCAACAACCGACTCATCAGCACCGGGAATCGGCTCATCGATGCGAATTCTGGCACCGGTTTCTTCTCTAAACTGGCAGATGATTGCACCGCCTTTGCTGATTAAACCGCCGGACTTTGAAGCGGGATAGAGGATACGAAATACGGTTTCGTTAGATGGGAGTTTGATAGGGTTTCGGAAGGGGTTATTGATGGTAGATTGTGGTGTGGTGTGGCCGGTGAGGATGGGAGGGGGTGGTGGTGTTGGCGGCGGCGTTTGGTGGAGGAGGACGGTGTAAGGTGGGGGTCGATTGGATGCTTGTTGTTTGGGAAGGGTGTATGTGTATCCATTGATGTGAGAGTATAGAGAGACAACATGTATCTGATATAGAGAGAGGGAGTAAAGAGAGAGATGGACCAAGGGTATTTTTGTAATTTTACACTCACTTAACTGAATTATTTAACGCCCATCCATTACAGGGACTATCCGAGTAACAATTTGTCAAACCACAGGGACTATACATGCTATTTTGAAAAGATGGGGACTAAAGGTGAAAAAATGATAAACCACAGGGACTATCCGGGCAATTAACTCTAGTAGTTATAATAAAATATTATAACACTAATATAATATAATAATTTAAAAATAAAAGATGTAAAAGTTAGCGGCAGAAACCTAAAACTTCATAAGTATAGTATTGCTCTTTATGTTTGAAATTGGCCTCTCATGTGACACTCTTTCATACCAACACCGAGTCATTGACCAAAAAATACCAATGTATATTTAGCGTTATTGTCAAAAAAAGAATGAAAACCAAACAATGATGCACACACGTCTCTTTTCTCCAATACAATGACACACAACGTGGATGCCATTCAAAATCTAGAAAATATGTCATCTTTATAAACACCATACAATCATTAGTTTCTTGCTCATCATTCCAGTTCAATATATCAAGAACTTACATAATAAAAGACAATGGCAAACAGTAAAACAGTAGCATTAGCAGTTGGGTTCATGATCTTGTTGAACCTCACTGGTCACTGCTACGGTGCCCTCGAGTTTGGGTTCTATAATGGCAAGTGCAAATTGTCAGATGTGGAAGACATTGTAAGACGAACTGTCTACTCCAAGTTCCTTAGAGACCGAACGATTGCCCCTGCTCTCATTCGTATGCAGTTTCACGACTGCTTTGTTAATGTAAGGTTCTTCCATTTTCACGCATGAAACCATAGTCATAATTTGCGTGATTTTACTTCTGACAAATTTGCCAATGAAGTTACTTTTTAAAATATATATTTTCAATTTTTGTAACCGGTTTGTTAATGTATATAAACTCTAAATTTAGTTTACATATTTTGCGACTGTCTTGAGACCGTAGAAAGCCTGTCACAAATTTTCCGACTGATTTAGATTTTTATTTTAAGTTATTACCTTTTTATTATTTGCGACCTCATTCAAACGGATGTAAGTTTTGCGACAGTTATCCATTGGTTAACTATTTTTATGATTTTTTTGCAACTGAATCGTGATCGAAAAATTAACGATATTTTTTTTGTTATTTGAAGTCGTCGTTCACTAACTTTGTGATCACTATGATTTCATTCATAAATCAGTCGCTAAATTTGCAATCCCTTTTTTGGCAAATGCCCAATTTGCTAGTAGTGATTTTAACTTTGTATGTGTTGAAAGGGATGTGATGCATCAATTCTACTAGATGGACCCAACTCAGAGAAAACCGCACCACCAAATTTAAGTGTTAGAGGTTACAATGTGATTGATGATGCCAAAGCCGCGGTGGAGACGGTGTGCCCAGGAGTCGTTTCTTGTGCTGATATAATCGTTATGGCTACAAGAGATGTCGTTTCCTTTGTAAGTAGTAATAAATGCACCAGATCCCATAAAAACTCGAAACCAATTTTATTTACGCACAATTTAACTTGAAAAATAATGCTAATTAATCATGCAGAGTGGTGGTCGTAGATATAGCGTCCAAACAGGAAGAAGGGATGGACGAGTGTCTCTTGCCCGAAATACACAAACCCTCCCACCTCCTTCTGCATCGGTATCAAGTGCAATTCGAGCTTTTGCTCGCAAGGGACTCAACACAACTGACATGCTCTATCTTCTTGGTAATTTAGCAAGTTTTGTTCATATCATTTATACTCACCGCCACCAGATAAATATTTGATTTTTACATGGCTCATGAAAAATTTAAAAACTTTCCACACATTTAGAACCATGTCGTCTCAACCCTAAAGGGGATCCTAAGATCGGGACCCTTTTCGTAAAACAGAAATTTATATATATATATATAGGGGAGGGTTTAAATGAGAACGCTAAATATCGCGAGAACCGTGAGAACAAATGAAAAAATCGCGAGAACTTGGTCAAAAACAATTCAAATTCAAAAATTTTTTCTACACTTATCATTATTATTTGAATACAATCTTAGAAATTTAATTTACACGTTTAAATTTACGTGAATTCGTAAATAAAGAAAATTTACACATGTGTAAGTTTGCCATTTACACATGTGTAAATCTATTATATTTACACATGTGTAAAAAATCTAAAAAGAGTGATTTTGAAAGGAGAAATGTATTATTTGATGTTGTAAATTCTTTTTTTGATGTTATATATTAATTACAATGAGATTTGTATTAAAAAAATTGGTTTTGATTGGTATTTTCATTCGTTCTCACGGTTCTCGCAATATTTAGCGTTCTCAAGATAACCCTCCCCTATATATATATATATATAGGATAAGGATCATGTGAGAAGTAGTAGGCTAAATGAGAAACTTGAGAAGCATTCTGGACCACACATTTTCCCTAAGCAAAAAAATGCAAAAAAAAGGTGAAAAAATGGAAATTTTTTTTTTTGTTGAAAAATCGCTGCTTTTTCTTTAAGAATTAATTTTTTTTTTTGAAATAAATTTTTTTTTTTGGATTTTTACACATGTGTATATTGTTAATCTTTTAACTATACATATATGTATATTGTCAATTATACATATATGTATATACATGTTTAAAATTGAAAAATAAGTGTTATTTAGGGTTTAGCATTAGTATTTAGGGTTTAGGGTTTAGCTTTATGGTTTAGGGTGTAGCTTTAGGGTTTAACATTAGGGTTTAGTATTAGGGTTTAGCAATAGTATTTAGGGTTTAGCATTAGGGTTTAGCTTTTGGGTTTAGCATTAGGGTTTAGCTTTTGAGTTTAACTTTAACTTTTGGGTTTAGCTTTATCTTTAGGGTTTGTATTAGGGTTTAGCATTAAGGGTTTAGCTTTAGTGTTTAGTTTTAGCTTTTGGGTTTAGCATTAGGGTTTAGCTTTAGGGTTTAGCATTAGGGTTTAGCTTTAGGGTTTAGCTTTAGTGTTTATGGTTTAAGATTAACAATATACACATTTTTTCAATTTTAAACATATATATACATATATATATAATTGACAATATACATATATGTATAGTTAAAAGATTAACAATATACACATGTGTATAATTTTAAAATTTTTTTTTTAATCCTTAAAGAAAAAGCTGCGATTTTTCAAAAAAAAAAAAAAAAAAAAAAATTTGCATTTTTTTCACCTTTTTTTTGCATTTTTTGCTTAGGGAAAATGTGTAGTCCAGATTGTTTCTCAAGTTTCTCAAATAAGGTGGACTTCTCTTAGGATCCCTACCCTATATATATATATATATATATATATATATATATATATATATATATATATATATATATATATATATATATATATATATATATATATATATATATCTCTTTTTTGCTTAAGATCCAAACACATGAGAATATCATGACAAGTTTTTTTGTGTACCATTTCTAAAAGACACACTCTTATAAAAAGAGATTTGCTAGACTATGAGTTGAGTGGGACGTGATCGGAAATAAATAAAAGAATACAAGTGAAACATAATCAAACCGAAAAAAATAGGGGGCCTCTTAAATATAAATATAAGGACACTAAACTTCAGCTTATCTTTTTGTACAGTCTAGTCACCCATGTATGGGGATATAGTAATTTGTCGAGCTGCCCATGTATATATGGAGATATAGTAATTTGGCCGCTTTGTTCAATTAAAGTGCGGGGGTTTAGTAATTTCACCATACTTCTAAGTTCTAAGTTTAGAATGAACTTGTTATGTCATAAATTAGTGTGTAAATTGGATTTATTTTGTGGCACACATAAAACTTTGTTTAACTTGTGTATATTTTAATTGTCTAGGGGGGCACATTATCGGAATTGCTCATTGTTCTTTATTTCAAGATCGTCTTTACAACTTTCAGAACTCGGGTAAACCAGACCCGACAATGGATGTAACGCTGTTAGCATCGCTAAGGAAGACATGTGCTCAAAATGCAACAGTTGATCGCACTGTGAACTTGGATCAAAACCCTTTAAGCTCTAAAGTGATAGACAAATCATTTTACAGTCAAATTATGTTGCGTAGGGGAATTCTTCAAATTGATCAACAATTGGCATTGGACAGTTTAACCAAGTCCAAGGTTGCAGCCATTGCTGGTTCTTCTGATTTCAACACTAAGTTTGGTCAAGCCATGGTTAAGATGGGTGCGATCCAAGTTCTCACAGAAACACAAGGGGAGATAAGGAAATCATGCCGAGCAATCAACCAACAAAATATGATTCCTATGATAAATATTTGATTTAAATATCCAAGGGGATTTTAAAGTTTTTGTTTTCAACATATTTGACTTGTATCTGATGGAGTGAAATTTTTTATATTACATTTTTATTAATGCAATAAGAAGGGCAAAACCAGTGCAAGAGGCTCCCACATGTGTGGGTCTGGGGGATGTTAGGTTGACTTGGCTCCTCTGATCCTTACCCTGTATTTAATCGTATATTTATTTATTTATTTCTTTTGATATATGTAGTATTCTTGCGAGTTTGGGAGTTATTTGATTGTAATGAATTTCTTTCACGTTAATAAAATTCAATTAATATTTAATTCTTGTTGGTGTAGGGAATGTAAAGTATTCATATATAGCCGTACCTTTTCATAATAAAAAAGTTTTTTCTTGAAGATAATTAGATAAAGAGAAGGAAAGATAGTGATTGATTTTGTTAAAAATAAATTATTAGTTATTATATAATACTCTAATTTAGAACATTTGTGTGCAATGAGGTTTGTACATTGAGCTTTTGTTGTGTTTCTTGCGTATTATAGTTGTACCATACAACTAGGATTGGAAACTTGCTTTATTTGGGTTTTAGAAGAAAGAGACATCATAAACAAGCAGATTTGAGAGAGAGAGAGAGAGAGAGAGGATAGATCGTTAGAGAGAGAGAATGGTGTGACTACCGCCGTTTCCGGTGGTGTACGCGACAGCGCATGGCTGCAAACGGTGGCAGTGGCGGAACCACGCGTTTTCTTGGCTCAGTCGATTGCTCTAACCCTACCTACAGAACATAATATAAGGAATCCGGTGAGACGGCGCGACCTAAGGTTCCGACGAGACTTCGGTAAACTCCGGCAAGAAATCTGGTAAGCCTCGATTCAATTGCATGTTCCCTTTTCAGTTAGATGGGTCTAAGTTGTGTTCGTTGATTCTATTTTTGGTGTTACAGAACTCCAATGAAGCTCTGGCGACTTGTCCGGTAACCGATCTAAGTCTGCATGTCATTAAATCTTAAAGATCGATGAATGACCCGTATCTTGACACTGGCAGGTACCGCCATCTATAGTGAAGCTCCGATCTATACAACTTTGAAAGTTAGGGGTTTTGTTGATTTTGGGTGAATAAAGAATTACAGGGGTTGTAACTTGCAATTTTGGGGTTAAAGATGATTTGATGCTATAAAATTGATATTTGGGTAAAAATACTATTTCACAAACCTTTATACCAAAAAACTAATCTTAGATGGATTTTTATTCAACACTTTAGTATCACTGTTTGGTGAATTTTGGTGATTACTACAGTGATTTGATATATGTATATATTTTTTTATGTTATAAAGAAGTCGGAGGAAACAAATGTCAACAGATAGTATATCTTTATCCCAAAATTAAAGTCCATGTAACCAAATAGATCGTATATTATGTTGCAACCCCCGACCCCTTGCCCCGAGGGGCAGGCGGCTGCGAGCAGTACAAAGCCGGTAGTATCGGTGTTTATTAATTTGGCAGCGGAAATTAAACATCAGAACCGTAGTTAGGAAATAGTTTATCAGAGTTAAAACACCACACTTTTATAAGTAATAAATACATGGGAAAAACCCAAGTTTCCATTATAACATGTTTATATGGATAAACCCTAATTTATTGAAATAAAACTTCTTCTTATTTACGTAACTTTTATAGCCACTTTTCCAAGCCTTTAGCACTTTCCAGCTGGCTTCTATTGGCTTTCACATTTTGTTACCTGAAACTCGTGTTAAAAATATTTTATCAGCAAGAAATACTGGTGAGTGCATCCCAATTTAATCAAAACAAGCTTTTATCATTTTACAGTATTGATGGCGATTACAATGTTTATATCTACCAAATTACCACCCACGGTACTGTCAATCCTGACTTCATGCTACTATTCACAATATAGTAACAAGTAATCAATACAAAACCCTAACATACCGACAGTAACTGTAGAATACATAGACTCAATCACTGTTATCATAATTTAAAACATTTGAGGTTTGTATAAAAAGGTTTACAAAAATAGATGTACTCACATTGCTGTTTTAGATAATACTACTGCTTTCTGGTGACTTCCTGCTTATAATCTATTAAAATTAAACAATGCACACGTGTTAGTAAGATAACCCAATTTACATTAGCCATACCCCCGAGACAGAACTCCAACGACCGAGTCAGGCAGAGCCTTGACATGTGTTACGGAGCCCTAGATCAACCGGGTATAGTAACCAATACGTAACCAGGGGTTATAATACTTACAACGAGGCAGAGCTTCGCTTTTTAGGGGTATAATACCTGAGAGTTTTAGCTTATAAATTTAGAGAGAGAAAGAAAATTTTTGAACAACTTGAACTGAGGTCTGCACCCCTTTTTATAGGCCTGATCAGGGTTCTCTCGCATCCCGCGAGAGTTACAAGGCTAGGACTTCGCGGCCCGCGAGACCACTAAGGTAGGCCCTAGCTTGGTCGATTCACACCGTAGATCTAACACAAGGGGGACTCGTGGCGCAATCTGGTGCCACCTGGTGCCACCTCGTCGCGCCCCGTGACAGACCCAGAGGAATAGGTCGCGCCCCGCGAGAACACCATTTATTTGTTTTTATTTGATTTTTATAAATATAAAGGTTATTTAGGGCCGTTACTTATATACGGGGTGTATTTTAGGACATGTAGGGCATGTTCAGGGTTTTAGGAGAGTTGTTATATCCTCCCCACCTTGTTTTAGATCTCGTCCTCGAGGTCTACTTGAACAGGTGTGGATATTTTTTCCGTATCTCTGATTCGAGCTCCCAAGTGTATTCTGGTCATCTCTTGGAATCCCATTTCACTTTGACTATAACTAATCTCTTGTGTTTCAGATTCTTGATCTTTCTATCTTCAATTTGTAGCGGTTTCTCTACAAACTTAAGTTTCTTATTTACCTCTATGTCCTTAAGAGGTATTACTAATGATTCGTCTGCTAAGCATTTCTTGAGATTACATACATGAAATACATCATGTATTCCTATCATTTCCTCTGGCAGTTGTAGCTGATAAGCTACTGGTCCTATTCTTTTAATGATCTCAAAAGGTCCAACATACCTAGGGCTTAGCTTTCCTCTCTTAACGAATCTGACCACTCCTTTCCATGGAGAAACTTTTAATAATACCTTATATCCCACTTGAAATTCCAATGGTTTTCGTCTGTTATCAGCATAACTCTTTTGAAGATCGCGTGCTGTTTTTAGTCTTTCCTTGACTTGAATAATCTTATTCGTTATTTCTTGTACTATCTCTGGTCCCGATAGTTGCTTTTCTCCAATTTCTGCCCAACAAACTAGAGTTCGGCATTTTCGTCCATAAAGTGCTTCAAATGGTGAAGCATTGATACTGGTATGATAGCTGTTATTGTAGGAAAATTCTATTAATGGTAAATGATCGTCCTAATTTCCTCCGAAATCAATTATACAAGCTCTAAGCATATCCTCCATTGTTTGAATTATCCTTTCGTTTTGTCCGTCCGTCTGAGGATGATAAGCCATGCTTAGTTTTAACTTGGTTCCCATTGCTTTCTGGAAACTAGTCCAAAAATGAGAAGTAAAACGGCTATCTCTATCAGAAACAATAGATAAAAGAATTCCATGTAATGAAACTATTTCATTTACATATAACTTGGCTAATTGTTCCATACTGAAAGTTTTCTTCATAGGTAAGAAATGAGCAGATTTGGTTAATCTGTCTACAATCACACAGATTGCATCATTACCTTTTTGTGTCTTGGGTAATTTAGTAACGAAGTCCATTGTTATCAATTCTCATTTCCATATTGGCATTTCTAGTTGCTGCAATAAACCTGAGGGTTTCTGATGTTCAGCTTTAACCTGTGAACAGGTTACACACTTAGCAACATAGGTTGCTATATCCGTTTCATTCCTGTCCACCAGAAATTCTTTCTTAAGTCTTGATACATTTTATCATTACCAGGATGTATCGTATACTTAGACTTATGGGCTTCTTCTAAAATTCGGTGGCGTAGGTTTCCTTGTTTGGGTATCCATATTCTTTTATTATGGAATCTCCAAATTCCATATGTTCCTTATTCTAATTCCTTAATCATTCCTTTTAATCTTTCAGTATCGTCCTTGATTACTGTTTCCTGTATTTCTTTAATTTGCTCAACTAAATCTATATGCAGATTTAGTTTGAGAGAACGTACTCATTTTGGCTTTTCATGATACTTCTGACTTAAAGCATCAGCTACTACATTAGCTTTTCCTGCATGATACTGGATATCACAATCATAATCACTGAGAATCTCCATCCAGCGTCTCTGTCTCATATTTAATTCCTTATGCCCAAAAACATATCTTAGACTCTTATGATCGGTGAAAACAATAAACTTGCTACCATAAAGATAGTGTCTCCAAATCTTAAGGGCAAAATTATGGCTCCTAACTCTAAATCTTGGGTTGTATAATTCTCTTCATGATTCTTAAGTTGTCTAGAGGCATAAGCTATAACCTTTTGACGTTGCATCAATACACATCCATAACCTAACTTAGAAGCATCACAATAGACTATCAAGTCTTTAGTTCCTTCTGGTAATGCTAGTATGTGTGCATTGGTTAACTTTTGCTTCAGAATCCTAAAAGCTTCCTCCTATTTTGATCCACATTCAAACTTAACTGATTTACAAGTCAATTTCGTTAAGGGAATGGCTACTCTAGAAAATCTTGAATAAAACTTGTCGGTGATTCAGGGACTTTCCACTTAGTAATTGTCTTGATTTTTATGGGATCTACATGAGTTCCTTTATGATTAACCCTAATAGACATGCCGTCTCAACCCTAAAGGGGATCCTAAGATCGGGACCCTTTTCGTAAAACAAAAATTTATATATTTTTTTTTGCTTAAGATCCAAACACATGAGAATATCATGACAAGTTTTTTTGTGTACCATTTCTAAAAGGCACACTCTTATAAAAAGAGATTTGATAGACTATGAGTTGAGTGGGATGTGATCGGAAATAAATAAACGAATGCAAGTAAAACATAATCAAACCGAAAAAAATAGGGGGCCTCTTAAATATAAATATAAGGACACTAAACTCCAGCTTATCTTTTTGTAGAATCAAGTTGCCCATGTATGGGGATATAGTAATTTGTCGAGTTGCCCATGTATATATGGAGATATATTAATTTGTCTGCTTTGTTAAATTAAAGTGCAGAGGTTTAGTAATTTCACCATACTTCTAAGTTCTAAGTTTAGAATGAACTTGTTGTGTCATAAATTTGTGTGTAAATTGGATTTATTTTATGGCACACATAACTTAGTTTAACGTGTGTATATTTTAATTGTCTAGGTGGGCACACTATCGGAATCGCTCATTCTTCTTTATTTCAAGATCGTCTTTACAAATTTCAGAACTCGGGTAAACCAGACCCGACAATGGATGCAACGCTGATAGCCTCACTAAGGAAGACATGTGCTCAAAATGCAACAGTTGATCGCACTGTGAACTTGGATCAAAATCCTTTAAGCTCTAAAGTGATAGACAAATCATTTTACAATCAGAGTATGTCGCGTAGAGGAATTCTTCAACTTGATCAACAATTGGCATTGGATGGCTTAACCAAGTCCAAGGGCACATCCATTGCTGCTTCGTCTGATTTCAACACTAAGTTTGGTCAAGCCATGGTTAAGATGGGTTCGATCCAAGTTCTCACAGGAACACAAGGGGAGATAAGGAAATCATGCCGAGCAATCAACCAACAAAATATGATTCCTATAAATATTTGATTTAGATATCCAAGGAGATGTTAAAGTTTTTGTATCTGATGGAGTGAATTTTTTTTATATTACATTTTTATTAGCGCAATAAGAAGGGCAAAACTAGTGCAAGATTCTCCCATATGTGTGTGGGTCTAGGGGATGTTAGGCTGACTTGGCTCCTCTGATGTATGCATCCTTACCCTATATTTAACCGTATATTTTTTTTTATTTATTTCTTTTGAGGTATGTAGTATTCTTGCGAGTTAATTGGGAGTTATTTGGTTGTAATGAATTTCTATCACTGTCGATAAAAATCAATTAATATTTAATTCTTGTTGGTGTATGCAGTGTAAATTATTCATTTATAGCCGTACCTTTTCATAATAGAAAATTTATTTCCTGAAGATAATTAGATAAACATAAGGAATGTAGTGATTGATTTTGTTAAAAATAATTTTTTAGTTAGTTCCAACAATAATGTAAAACCTACCCAACCATTATGAATTTATTTGTCACATTGTTGTGATCTTCAAGTATTTATACATGGTTTGATACTAGCCATGGGGCTAAAATAGATTCAAAATTTGGCTTGATAAATACCATATTCGAATCAAAGCAAAATAGTAACTACTCGTTTTGTTCTCACATCACAAGCAATAAGTGTACTGTGTACCATATCCTTCGACGAAGCCGATTTGAAACATATATGTTGTGAAGACAAAGCGAATGGAGGATATATCAACCAGGGAAATGTGTTAATAAAGCTATTTGAATCATAGTTGGGTTGCTTGTGGTCGTGGGTTCGAGCCCCACAGTGGGTGCCGATGAAGAAACACCAAGTTTATTAGAGTATATACATGTGTAGTGTGTATCTATAGTTGTATAGCTGGATAGTTGTTATGTTAGTTGAGAGGTAGTTGAGTTAGTTGAGGTAGGTTATAAATAGAAGATGTATTTTCTAGAACAGGTTAATGAAAACAGTTTCTTACATCACAAATTTCTGATCTCACACATGGTATTAGAGCATGTGCTCTTGATCCTGATGACCTAGTTCTGGCAAGTTGTTAGATCTCCGGTGAACTTCTGGCTATCCTCCATTCTTTCCGATCGTCTTTTTTTCCAGCGAACCACCATTCTTTCCGACCATTCTTCTTTTCCGATCTCTTTTCCTCATCTTTTGTGATTATTCATTTTTCTGCTCATATTCTTCATCTTCTCCAACTCAATTTCTAGATCTATTCACATTCTAATGGCAGCACCTGCAAATTCATCCATAAAATCACCTTTTCCATCATCAATGAGTGATAATTCTACAAATTCAAGCACTAATTTGCCAAAACTTGCAAATCATTGGCAGAAAACTGAAAAGTTGTTTCAACAACAGATGTTTGAAAATTAAAATGTTGCAAATAGTGGTAGACGATATGATAGTGGTGTTCCTTACTATGATCAAAGGTCGAATTCTAGGTGGCAAAATGATGTTGAACAGATGAACATGGCTCATGTTCCTAATTTTGGGGGAACTAGGGTTTCAAATAATGGGGAAGATGGTCAACAGTATGTTCAAAGAAATTTTGGGTCCAGTGGAAATAATACTGAAAATATGCAAGCTACTTTTTCTAGTGGGCCAAGTCCCTTGAATCCAAATAACATGCAAGGATTTATTGGATTTAATCAAAATAATCAAAATGGTGTTTTGGGCTCAGGTCCAAGTCAAGTGACTTTGCATCAGGCTAATGGATCTAGCACTCTTCATTTTTCATATGGGCCTAACTCTAAACATTTTGGGTGTTTGATCAGTTTGGGCCAACTCATTTCTCGCAATGGGCTACAAATATGAATACACCACATTTTGGGGTTATGGCTGATTTATCTGCTTTTTGTGATGAAGTAGATTCGTGGATACCCGATTTTGGAGCGACTGCTCACATGACAGCTGATTCTTCTCTTGTTTTTGGAGCCGTTCCTTATACTGGTTCTGAACGTGTTGTTGTCGGTAATGGTACGTCACTAGCTATTACTCATGTTGGTTATGCGTCACTTCATTTATCTAGTCGTACTATTTTGCTTAAACATGTTTGAAGGGGTAAGGTCCCAAAAACCTAATGATAAGCATTTAAAAACCATACCACAGATTGGCCCTTTGACTTTTTAAGCCTTGCGCGGCCGCGCACTGGTATTACAAAAGGGAGAAAAACGGTCAGCAAATCTATAGTTGCGCGCCCAAAGGAAAACATGAATCCTTGCGCCTTCTTCTATTTACAAAGGATTAGAATCCTTTGTTCAAAACTTCCGCCTAAATATCCAGACTTGGATATTTTTACCCAGACTTGGGATTTACTCGTCTGTGTCCACACAGCAAGATGTCACACCAGATTACAGCAGTAATCTTCTAGAAAGAAGTACAATCGTACACCACCCAGACGGTTATAACCGTCTGGACACGTGTCATCACCACAAGCAACCCTGAAATCACAACAAAGGCATGCAATTGGAGAGTAATCTCCACTTAATCACTTTCCACGTGGCAATCCCCCAGCCATAGATCAAACCACGATCCGTGTGCATTCACATCGGATCGAGACAGCTTAACGAAGGATCAAAGAACTTAACGGAAGAAAAGATAACCGCTACGGCGTTAGCATCTTCCGTCATCCTTTCAATAACAGGTTTTCCCTCCCAAACTCCCGGTTATAAATATGAGAACTGTTCAGGTATAAACTCAGATCACTCTCACCTCTCAAATACTTATCTTCTCCATTATCAATACTTATTCTCACGCCGGAGTCGGGTCAAGGAGAGAACCCTCTTCTCCCCTTGACGAGGCTAACGGTGTTCTTTTTTGCCGAATCACCGGAGAAGAAATTCCATTGCAACTGAATCAACCAAGAGAGAGCTAACCTTTTATGCGGATTCAAACCCCCTGACTATCTCGGTTCCGACCATTTAGTTAGAGTTTCTTCATTGGCGCCCACCGTTTTCTCAGTTTTTCTAGTTTCTACCTCGTTTCGATTCAGTTCATCCCGTTTTTTCTGTTTTTGCACATGGCAGAAAATTCGTCATCTCACCGGCAACCTGGTCCTCGACCAAACGTCGGAAACAATTTACCAGTAAAAGAAACTCCAGAACATTGGTTTAGCAGATGCCAAACTGCCTTAAACACAATCGTTATTCAAATCGTCAGATCTGATTTACCAAACATCAGATCTGAAAAAGAAATTGATACCACAATATTGGACCCACCAACACCACGTAGGGGGGACATCCAATCTAGCCAATATAGCAGCTATCAAAAACAGATACATATGGTTCAGGGAGGTCCATCACGGAGATCAAATAAAGGAAATTATGATCAACATTGGAGAGAACAGCAAGTCATATTTCCCGTTGTTCCTGGGGGCCCTCAGGAAGAACGACTAGTAATTATTACTGGTATTTTCGGTCATTATCGAACAGACTATATGTTCATAGATCCAGGGAGCTCGATGGACATCATATACGAACAGTGCTTTAAACAGCTTGATCCAGAAGACAAAGCACGTCTAGAACCAGTCAATTTTCCCCTCACTGGATTCTGTAATGAAGCTGTATTCCCATTAGGGCAAATCGCTTTCCCGGTGACTTTATCAGACGGCGAGCATTCACGAACAGTTACAGTCAATTTCATGGTCATGCCGGCAACATCACGTCATGATGTCTTGCTCGGGAGAAGGTCACAGAGGGAATTTAGCATGATCACTTCCATTCCACACGCTGCTTGTGGATTTCCGACAGAAACCGGAGTTGCAATTATTTATTCAAGCAAAGAGGTCATGTCCATAGACGACGAACCACCAGCAAAGGTAGTCAAACCTTCGGCACCAAACGAACCAGAGAAATGGGTCTTGAACAACGAATATCCAGAACAGACCATTCTGCTAGGGCAAGCCATTTCCCCAGCAACGCGCATACAACTGAAAGAATTGTTGTCTAACAACAAAGATATATTTGCCTGGTGCCCAGCAGACATGACTGGAGTTTCACGTGACATCGCGCAACATTGTCTTGTAGGTCCCTCTTCCCGGATGAGGTCAAACCTTATCCTTGTTATATTAACACACTAGCGAGTGCGGAATCCAAGCTAGCATGCAAACCGAGTTGAGACAAGTATAAAACACAAAACACACAAGGTTCAACGATTAACACCACTTGTATTAATGCGTATGAAAGGTTCCGGTTACAAGCGCAAGGTTTACAATTCTGTATTGCAAACTCTCTAAAGTGTGTGTGTGTTCCTGGACAGAATGCTCTCTATGTGTCTCAAATGTCTCTCGTCTAAACTGAAATGAACACAACACATGGGTATTTATACCCGACACAGCAGCTATGGTCGAAGGATAAGGAGATCTGGTCGAAGGATCATCTATCGACCAGAAAATCCACCGAAGGATCCATACATACCTCGAAGGATGATATCCTTCGAGGTCCATATGTATCCATCGAAGGTTATCTTTCGAGGTCATCGAAGGATACAAACCATCCTTCGATGACATCCTTCGACACAAGCATGTTACAATCATATGTGCTAACTGTTTGGCCAAGTCAAACCGGAGGATGGTTGACTTGGTCAAACTTACATCGAACGCACATATAAACAAACCTAACACAAGACATCGTTTTGTATCACGACAAATTACAGACAAAGTACAGACACAAGTAGCTTTGTCTTGATCTTCGTGTCTTCAAGTCGAAACCAAGTCGAACTGAGCTGAGTTGAACCGAGCCGAGTCGTGTCCACAAAATATGCATCAACAAACTCCCCCTTGGACGCTACTCGTGAGGTTCAACTTCGATGTCTTCCACGTCGGAGGATCTTCAAAGTGTTCACGCGTCGTAAGTAGAAAGTGTATCAACAAACTCCCCTTTTCATTTAGGTAGTGTGTCAATAAACTCCCCCTTAGATTGAACTCTCCATTGAGTCATGCTCGTGAATCTTTTGACTTGTCAATTCTTCAAATCCTTGTGGTGTTGATGAAGTGACAGCGGCAACTCGATCATTTTATCCTTTGAGTGCCTCCACTTCGTGTCTTCATTCCAAAGCTTATCATCGAACATGTTCTCCTCGCCTTTAGCATCTGCACATGCAAGAAAGCTAAACGCATAATGAGAACAACCGCTTGGAATATAGTTATCATTTAAACAAACGACACATATGAGATCAAATCTCAATCAAACACCAACCGACAATAGTTTGAAAGTTTAGAAAAATATTTAATGTTAATCCTTTTAACTTTCAAAACTCGTTAACTTCGACCATTTATGAAGATGCAATTGTTTTCCGGCTTAGAATCAGGATTTTGAGTAGGATAGACTCGAGTTCCAACATCAGTCAATCAAAAATAAATTAGAAGCAAAATCTTTTTGGATTTTATAAAGTTTATATTAAAACACACCTAAAATCTTTTTGGAATTTTTCATTTTTCAAATGTAAAGACGGAAAACAATAAATAAATATATACAAAGATGTATAAACTGAAAACAGTAAATAAATATCTACAGACATTCTTTTTGCGAGTTTCGAGGGTAAGAGAATCATATCAGTGTACGGTCATGTCAAAACGCTCTTGTTGTTCTTTTAGTTAACATTAAGATAAGCATCCTATAACAATTATCGGTATTGTTGTCCACATAAACTCAACTTATCATTTGTAATCATGGTGAGGGGATACGTTAAGGTATAATTTATACTTACCGACCGGTGTTCATCCACATCACGACACATTCCCGTATCAAGGTATGCACGAGGGTTCATCTTACCGGTGAGTATACCGATTATCATCTGTTTGACCGTATATGATGTGAGATTCTCACTTATTTTGATTGAAAACAAGCCCTATGTGATAAAATCACTTATTGATGAGGAACTTGATTTTCAGATGCATGAGGGCACAGGAGCAAGTCCGTGAACAGGTCAGTACTTTCGTACAGCAGAGAGACGAACTTGACTCCCGGATAAATGTGATATATTATCACTTATTTGTTTGGACATGTGATTGTTGATCACTTATTGAGGTCGAATGCAGTATGTACACGTATGTATAGTATCATGGAAGATCTAGACTTGCGTCCCCGTTATTTTTCGGTAAAAGATACAACCATGATACCCAGATGATAAGCAGCATAAAGACCGAATATCTCAGAACCTCGGCAATCTCTCAAACGAAATTTCGGTACCAAGACCATATGCCAATGAATGGTTCCCACCCAGTCTTCAGTCGATTTAAGATTTATATCACCCTGCACACTTTAAAATGATTGTGAGCCTACCGATACATCTTATATAGAGCTGCTTATCGTTTTTCAATTTAAGGTTTAAAGAGGTTTGGACAGACCACTGATGTACTATCATTTTCTCTTTTGCTCGCCAGGAAACTCATTTTTGTTTTTCTATTGTTTTTGTGCTTTTGAAATTTTTTCGATGTTTTTGGATTTTTCAAATTTGGATTTACTCCCCCTAAAATCAACAAACTAAGATAAAATTTAAAACCACAAAGGTATTTACAAAAATGACTTTTCGATGTTGGTTAACTCATGTTTTACCTCAATGCCGTTTACCAAAATTAATTTTTAATCTGAAAAGATTTATCGAATTTTGGAAAAATCAGTTGGCATGTCGGTTTGCGGTGCGGACCATGACAACATTGTCTGGCCAAAGAGTGCTGTACGAGATAATAATAATTTATAAAGCAGCTTAAATATCGACAAGTAAAGGAGAGATGAGAAATTTAAAACCGTATCCTGCAACTGCTTCGTGCATTGCAAGGAATCTGAGCGCTCTCCCAGACTGGATATCCACCCGGTGTGGATTTCAAAGTCGATTCTTTGCAGCTACTGAGAAATCTATTGACAGCAACAGGATCAAAAACCTTTGGGTCCGGCTGGTCTTCCACATTGCACCAGCGAAGGCTTTTGTCTTTCTCTTTTCAGAAGTAGTGTGCGGTTGTTCAATCCATGCCTAGGCATCCGCACACCCGGTTGTTTCGTTCAACAAACACTTTTTCTTCAATCACACCGAGAAGAACTGTACACTGCACGTTCATCTTGATTGAATCTATCCTGGGGACCCGATCAAAGCCTTTAACAATCACACTTTGAAATGATTTTCAATTTGTCGAAGCTTTTCAAACTCTTTCAACAGACACTTCTGTTTTCTTTCTCATTTTCTTCTCTCCATCAAAGGCAACAATTTCTTCTGTCGCCTATCTTGTGCAAGGACGCTCCACTATCAACAATCTTACGACTATCAATAGTTCCTCCTGGAACATTCTGCACACTCACTTAGAGATTAGTTGGAGAGGGGGACCCAAGCCTTAACAGACTTGGGTCGTCCTTCATCATCGAAGATTGTGACTTCGATTTCCTGATGATTTTCAAACACAGCACCTCCCCCTGAAACAGTTACCGATTTTGGTTTCCAAATCTGTTTTTGTTTTTCATTTTTAATTTCTAACTTAACAGACTTGCTTTGGACAACCTCCGGTTTTAACGCCTTTTCAATCACCTTCACATTTTTACGTCGTTGTTTTGTTTCCTGTTCTTTAACAGTTCTTTTATCATGTTTTGGAGAAACAGGACGACGTTGTAAGTGATCTTGTTCAGAGGAGGCTCTTTCAACAAAATTTGGTTTGGGCGAGTTTTTGCAGTCTTTAATGATGTGCCCAACCTTCCCACATTTGAAACAAATTCTCCTTTCAACAAATTTAGGAGAACCGGTTCGACTTTCACGTGTTGAACCTGTAGACCCAGAGGTACTAGCTTCACACCCGTTTGTGTGCTGGGTGTAATTGTTTTGACTGTTACGTTTTAAAATTTTGACTTGTTGAACAAATTCAGTGTTTGATTTATTTTTAAAAGTCTCAATTTTATCAGTACCTTTGGAGGCCACAAATTTAATATCTTTTGCCTTCTTCTTGTAACGAGCTCCTTTTGATTCAACCTTACCCTTTGGCTTTGGAGCTCGTTGTTGTTGTTTACCCTTAAAAGCGACAAGTTGTTGCTTTGTTGGTGATTTTTGATTTCCAAATTGTTTCCTGATTTGAGCTTTTGGAATTGGGTCACATTGAGTTACAGTGACTCCTGGAATTGTCTTTCCCAAAAACTTGTTTGTATTATCTTCAAAAACTTTATCAATCGACGAGGGATTGACATTTTTGATTGGAAAATCATTGTCCGAATAAATTTTAGCATCACCGACCAAAGTATACAACACGTTATTGCTCTTAACAGCAGACACACATTCTTTGTCATCCTTGACATTCTTGACAGGATCTATCACTTGCTTGGCAACAGGTTGCACGACAGGAGTAGGAGGATCACAAAGAATATGATTCTCAATTGGAATTTCTACTCCTTTCGTCTCATCAAGTGATTTATCCTGGTTATTCACATCTGATTCATCATCGGAAGAATCATAGTCCTCAATGGTTGGAGGACTTTGATTTGAAGCACATGATGACTTTTCTTTGTTATCAGATGAGCCCTCCGATGAATTGTCCGTTTTGAAACCTAAACCAGTTGCAACATCCTCATAATCGAGAGGTACAGATGGTTCAAAACGAGGCATATCCTCTTCATCGGGCATCTTGGTATAGTTATTCATCAAAGGGGGCGGACATTTCTTATATCCTATGCCTTTTTGATTTCCCTTCAGTTGTTGAACATCGATGATGTGATCAAGCACAAATCGGGAGTTAGAATAACTTTCCAATTTTTGTTTGATCGCATCATGCTCGCATTGGGCAATGGCTAGTTGCTTCTTGGTTTCCTCAACAATATTTATGTACTCATTTATACTTACTTGTTTATGGTAAACCACTTTGTTAACTTCGGACACGCTTTTCTTTAATGTTTCTATTACAGATTTAAATTCTTTTTCGTTCCGAGTTAAAGCCATGTTTGCCTCCTGGCACTTTGACAGTTCAACAACTAAACTCTGATTGTGACTTTGAACCGTTTCAACTTCACGTTTCAATTCAGCACATTCATGTTTTAATTCTTCAAAAGCATGTTTAGCATTAGCACATTCATGTTTCAATTCTTCACAATCACTACATATGCTAGGAGTAGGAGGATCAGAATTTACCTGACTTGTCGAGGCCGAGACATTCGCCATAAAGGCAGTCTGATAAGAAAAAGATCCATTTTCAGAATTAGAATCTCCTGCATTCGAGCTTTCTTCATCTGAACTCCCACTAAAACCCGAGCTATCATCACTTTCAGAAAACTCTTCCTTGTGAACATGCTTGATGTGATTGATAATTTTTGCATAGCATGCAGTTCCACCTCCTTGATGATTATCTCCCAATTGTACAGACCAATCACATCCCTCATCAGCTTGAACTATCAATGCCCGGTTGGGGTTTGAAGGCCCTGACTGGTTGGTTTGGTTGTTAGCAGCTACTATCCCTCTTTCGTTGTTAGCTTGATTTGAAGTACTTGTTTGATGTTGGAAGGGATTTTGGTTGCCTTGTTGATTGCCTTGTTTTCTCGGTCGCGTGCATTCATGTTTGAAGTGACCCTTTTCACCGCAATTAAAGCATGTGACAGCATCTTTATTGAACCCGTACTTCGTATCATTTTTGCCTTCCAACGAAGTTCTTCCAGTTCGAGTCATGAAATCCTTTGCCCTTCTAACTGCACTTGCAAACGCCCACTTGATATCCATCAACTCCATTTCATCCCTGTCTATCTGCTGATAGTCTTCGTTTGTCAAATTAATGTTGCCAATTTGACTTGCGACTAATCCGCTGTAGGCATTAACCATAGTGGTAAGAATTTCAATGTGATCCCGTGCAGCTTCTATACTCACTTTAGAAAGATTTGAAGTATCAGGTTTGTTGCCATAGAAGGCTTGTTGTGGTTGGGTTTGTGGTTGTGATGGAACAGGAATGTAAGCCCTCGGATCGAATTGAGGTTGTGCCGGATTGACTTGAGGAAACGGAAAGGAACTTGTGTTGGACACAAATGCAGTTTGCAGTTTTGGTTGCTGAGCTGCATTAGACCTGGCCAAGGCATCGAAGCCTGGAAGATACATTTCTGTATTCTGAGAAGCGGGAACTCGCTTGGCTTTCCTGATTTCTTCATCATTTTTATGTTCCAGCTTCTGGATGAACTCATAGATGTTAACTGTGTCAAGAGTTCCCGTATGCTTCAACAACTCAATAAAAGAACTCCATTTTGGAGGAAGAGCATCAGCAAACCTGTTCACCATATCTTGTTGAGTAGCCAAAACCCCATAAGCAAACATTTCACTAATCAAACGATAAAAACGTGTAGTCATATCATTAAGGGTTTCATTTTCCAAAAACTGAAAAGATTCAAACTCTTTCTTCAACAGATCATGACGAGACTTTCGTGTAGCTGCATTGCCTTCTCCTCTCGCAACCAAGGCATCCCACAATGTTTTCGTGTCTTTACAGTAGGAAAACTGATGATAGATATCTTTGTTAAGTGCTTGTGTAAGTGTAGCAAAAGCCTTTTTCTCCAAATTATAGGCTTTCTTGTCATCTTCCAACATGTTAGCATAACCCGCTGAAGTGGATGCTGCAACTTCAAGATTGGGGTTGAATGCATTGATGAAACACGTCCAAAGCTCGGTGCTTTGACCTTGCACATATGTGTGAAAACGGCCTTTCCATGATGGAAAATCGTTCATATGGTTTAACTTTGGTGGACGATTGTTGCTGCCCGTTTCACTTTCGCTAATTAGCAGATTTTGAATACTTTGACTTTGATTGGATACTAATGCCCATTGACTGGCACTGATCGCTGGTGGTGGAAACATACTTCTCGCCCACGCTGCTGCGGAAGTTTGATCTTGACCAGTCTGTGTATCCGTACTCCAGTCCCACGGACTTGTGCAGCTCATGATTGGCGTATGAATGATAACAACCTGATTAACACACTTGAAACAAACTGTTAAAACCAAACAGACTAAGATCGAAGGATCAAGACTTGTTCGAAGGATAGACACTTGTTCGAAGGATCAACAGTGTTCGAAAGATCACTGTTGAGTTTCGAACAAAGACTTCGAAAGATTCTCCAATCGAAGGATCCTTATCTTTCGAAAAAGAGTCACAGATTTCGAAAGATTCTCCAACGAAGGATCCTTATCTTTCGAAAAAGAACTGTAGACGAAAGATGAACACAGTTGAACGACGAACAATGACTTCGAAAGACTCCCCAGTCGAAGGATCCTAGTCTTTCGAGAAAGAGCAGTAGACCGAAAGATGTATGTTTCGATATGCTTCCTTGGTTCGAAGGATGAAGATCTATCGAACCTCCACTGATCGAAAGATGGTCTTTCGAGTTCGAAGGGTATCCTTCGATCGGTTCTGACACAGTTGACAAAAGATGACAGGTTGGTGAAAAGTTGATGGGTTGGTGAGAACTTTCGGCAGAAAGTATGTTCAGACCATATCTTCTGAACATGCAGGTTTCACCAAACAGGTAAAGTCCAATATTTTAATCAGTTTACACTTTTCAATGCACAAACAAGTTGAACATTCAAATTTTAAGATCAAAAGTGTAGTTTAACAAGAACCAACTTGAATATATCAAGAACACAGCCCAAAAATCTGAGTTTTCCGGAAAACCCACAAACTTTCGGAACACAATATATGCTAAAATGTTTAACAAAAACCCATAACTAACATGAAAATATGAAAAATAACAAGGTTTTAAGTCAAACACAAGGCAAAATAACAAGATTTTCCAGAAAATATAGACTTCTTAAACCCGAAAAACAGTCCGAAAACTCTCGGTTTTAACAAGGAGAAGAGCCAATGCTCTGATACCACTTGTAGGTCCCTCTTCCCGGATGAGGTCAAACCTTATCCTTGTTATATTAACACACTAGCGAGTGCGGAATCCAAGCTAGCATGCAAACCGAGTTGAGACAAGTATAAAACACAAAACACACAAGGTTCAACGATTAACACCACTTGTATTAATGCGTATGAAAGGTTCCGGTTACAAGCGCAAGGTTTACAATTCTGTATTGCAAACTCTCTAAAGTGTGTGTGTGTTCCTGGACAGAATGCTCTCTATGTGTCTCAAATGTCTCTCGTCTAAACTGAAATGAACACAACACATGGGTATTTATACCCGACACAGCAGCTATGGTCGAAGGATAAGGAGATCTGGTCGAAGGATCATCTATCGACCAGAAAATCCACCGAAGGATCCATACATACCTCGAAGGATGATATCCTTCGAGGTCCATATGTATCCATCGAAGGTTATCTTTCGAGGTCATCGAAGGATACAAACCATCCTTCGATGACATCCTTCGACACAAGCATGTTACAATCATATGTGCTAACTGTTTGGCCAAGTCAAACCGGAGGATGGTTGACTTGGTCAAACTTACATCGAACGCACATATAAACAAACCTAACACAAGACATCGTTTTGTATCACGACAAATTACAGACAAAGTACAGACACAAGTAGCTTTGTCTTGATCTTCGTGTCTTCAAGTCGAAACCAAGTCGAACTGAGCTGAGTTGAACCGAGCCGAGTCGTGTCCACAAAATATGCATCAACATGTCTAAACATCAAACCATCAGTAGAACCTGTTGCTCAGGGGAGGCGCAGCTTCAGTGAAGAAAAAACAAAAGCAATGGACGAGCAAGTAGCAGAATTACTTAATGCGGGAATCTTGCGCGAAGTGAAATACCATACATGGGTAGCCAACCCAGTGATGGTACAAAAACATAGCGGCAGGTGGAGAATGTGCGTCGACTTCAAAGACCTGAATAAAGCATGCCCAAAAGATTGCTACGCGCTTCCAGAGATAGACAAAAAAGTCGACTCTCTAGCATCATTCAGATGGAAGTGTTTTCTTGACTGTTACAAGGGTTATCATCAGGTCCAGATGAAAGAAGAAGATGAAGACAAAACGGCGTTCCGCACGGATAAAGGCATTTTCTGTTATACCAAAATGCCGTTCGGCCTGCGCAACGCAGGCGCAACTTATCAACGCCTAATGGACACAATTTTCAAAGATGATATTGGCAAGACTGTCGAAGTATACATGGATGACCTTGTCATCATGAGCCATGAGGAAGGCACAATGCTTGATAATATTTAGCGCACATTCGACTCCTTGCGCAGCGTGAGTCTAAAACTCAACCCAACTAAATGCTCCTTCGGCATGGAAGAAGGAAAATTTTTGGGATTCATCGTCACAAAAGATGGTTTTAAAGTAAATCCAGAAAAGGTGCAGGCTATTCAGCTAATGCCGTCACCCGCAACAGTTAAAGAAATGCAAAGGCTCGCCGGACGCTTAGCGGCTTTGAACAGATTTTTGGCTAATCACGCAGCAAAGTCTTATCCATTCATCAGTACGCTACGAAACTGCGCAAAGAAAACTGACTTTCAGTGGACATCTGAAGCGGAAACCGCATTCAAACAAATGAAAGAATGTTTAATTCAGCTGCCAACACTGACAGCACCAAAAGAAAAAGAGCCACTAATTTTATATCTATCTGCTGCGGAAGTAGCGGTCGGTGCTGTATTGATGGTAGAGCGCGAGAACATCCAGACTCCAATCTATTACATCAGCAAAATGCTTACCGGCCCAGAAACTCGGTACTCAATGATAGAAAAGCTAGTCCTAGCACTAGTACATGCATCCCGGCGCCTACGCAAGTATTTTTCGGGTCACGTCATCACAGTTCTTACCAATTACCACCTAGGCCAGATCTTATCCAAACCCGACGTAGCGGGACGACTGGCCAAACGGGCAATTGAACTGGGAGGTTACAACATTTTTTACAGACCAAGACCCGCAATCAAAGGGCAAGTTCTAGCAGACTTCGCCACTGAAGTTCCTATCGATAAAATACAAGAATGTGAGGCAATCCAGAACCCAACACCTGTTTTCGACGACAGAGTCTGGACCTTACACATAGATGGTGCTTCCAATGACGATGGAGCAGGAGCAGGTCTCCGATTAATCAGCCCAGACAACCACGAGCTCACATATGCTATACGCTTAGATTTCAAAAGCACGAATAACGAAGCTGAATATGAAGCCTTCTTGGCAGGTCTTCGCCTAGCGTTGAAAATGGGGGCAAAAAATCTTGAAGCTAACGTTGATTCAAAACTAGTAGCCGAGCAAGTTAATGGCAATTACGATGCAAAAGAAGCTATGGCGTTGTACCTTGAACAAGCGCGGATTTTAATCAGCCAATTTCAAACATTCAAAGTTAACCACATAAACAGAAGCGAGAACAAACATGCTGACGCGCTAAGCAAGTTAGCTGCTACCAGCTTTAAGCACTTAGCAAAGGAGGTACGCATAGAGGTATTATCCAACCCTTCCATTCATCTCAAGCAAGTAAACGTCATAGAAATGGGAGATCCATCTTGGATGTCCCCAATTATCTTGTACCTCCAACACGGAAAACTACCGGAAGGAAAGGCAGAAGCTCGAAAAATACAACACAAGGCAATAAATTACGAAATGGCGGATGGCGTTCTCTACCGGAAATCATTCATGGGCCCATTACTACGCTGTGTCGATAAAACTGACGCCCAATACCTCGTCAGAGAAATCCACGAAGGGTTATGCGGAATACATGCGGGACCACGCATGGTCGTAGCAAAAATAATGAGCGCTGGATACTACTGGCCAGGAATGCACATGGATGCAGTTAATCTATTAAGAAGATGCGAGGCATGTCAACGCCACGCACCAAAAACACTCCGACCCAAGAATCCGCTAATTCCCGTTACTTCCGCCTGGCCATTCCAACAATGGGGCATCGATCTCGTCGGGCCATTTCCTGACGCGCCAGGTGCAGTAAAGTTCATAATTGTCGCGGTGGATTACTTCACAAAATGGGTGGAGGCTAAAGCTTTGGCCTCAACGACGGCAATGGTAATCCGCAAATTTATATGGGAACATATCATTTGCAGATTCGGATTACCATTGCGCATTATTTCAGACAATGGTACAAACTTCGCCGCGGAAGATCTTCAAAAATGGTTTAAAGAAATGAAGATCGAGCATAACTTTGCCTCCGTTGCGCACCCCCAAGCGAACGGACAGGTAGAAAGTGTAAACAAACAGATCGTTGACGGCATAAAAGCACGACTCGGTACAGCGCGCAGAGGGTGGGTTGACGAACTTCCCAGCATCCTCTGGGCGCATCGAACAATGCCAAAGACTAGCACCGGCGAGACTCCGTTCAGTCTAGTCTATGGATCTGAGGCCGTCATTCCAGTCGAGATAGGATTACCATCACCGCGCATGATAGCCATGGAAACTCAGAACAACGAACAAGAGCGAAGAATGGATTTGGATCTTTTGGAAGAGAGGCGCGAGAACGCCGCGATAGCAGAAGCAAGGTACAAATCCAAGCTCGAGAAGTATTACAATGCGCGAGTCCGCGTTTGCACATTTGTCCCTGGCGATTTCGTCTTGGGCGACAATGAGGCGTCAAACGCTGAAAAGCCGGGCAAATTAGCGCCAAAATGGGAAGGACCATACGTCATCAACGAGGTCCTAGGCAAGGGAGCATATACCCTAAAAAGGATCGATGGGACTCCAGTCCCCCGCACCTGGAACGCACAACAGTTGTGCAGGTGTTACATATGAACTAAATCTTCAAAAGTGGAAAGAACATACAGGCAATGTATTTCTTTATTATGTTTTGTATTACAAACCTTGCGCTCTTATCAATACAAACGTCATTTTTACTTATCTCACTGTTTATTACAAATTGCATGTAATTTCTTTGGTTCGCGCGAAAACAATATGGTCAAACATTGTATACCTCATGAACAGTCTAAAAACAAGGCAAACTGTTACGCCTTTTAGACAAACGTTCAAACATGAGCACAATACCATCTCTCATTCGCCTTACCTATCCAAAAGCAATTAAAAAACATGCAACATATTGTAATCCAAACACGTAAGAAGTAAAAACATTATCAATGTACATATCATTAAGTGTAACAAAACACTTCATAAACAAGATCATGACAATGATCTTCAAATTTTTAGTTCCAGAAACTAAAATGTTCACAAAAGCAAAAAACCTTGTTTCTACAAAATGGCAAGACGATCAAACGACAGCTATTAACAACGATCACACCCGTGATCTTCAAAAAAGAGTTTATGCTAACAGACTAGTATAAACAAAAGAAGGGATGAAACAACCCCCAAACCTAACCAACAACAGGTTCGTCTTCAACATCCGTTTCCACCGGAGGTTTTTTCCGACGATGGTATACCAGCCGGCAATCTTCCCTCCGGATCGTCGAAAAACGAGCAGTGAGACCATCCGCATCCAGCACAGCACCACTGTTAGCAACAACTTCCCCTTGCTGGAGAACCTTATCTTCAGAACAAGCCACCATAGAAGGATCAACAAAGATAGAGTCCTCTCCGGTAGCCATCAAAGGTGGAGAGCTAGCAAGTAATAAAAGAGCTTCGGCAGCTTCTCGAATCCTCAAGATATCTGAAAGACGCCGGGAACGAACGGTACTTTTTCTCTTCATCTTTTCCAAATTAAAGACAAACAAGCACCCCGAAAATATATATATACAAAACAAAAACTCAACCTCGGGAAACGAAAGACCTACTCATCATTAGTTGTCAGAATTATGTCGCATCCGAACGGCGCTACAGGAACCAAGGTCATTTCATCATTAATAAAGACTGACAAGCGCCATTACAAACCTCAAGACAAAGGAGGAAAATACCCACTTTTACTCCCAACTGACGTCATTACACGTCAGAACATAATTACAAAGTCACATTTTGTCAACAAGTTAAAACTTCCAAAAGAAGATTTCTTATTTTCCGCGCCCAAAAAACATTTCCCTCTCATTAGTCCAGTGCTCCACTTACTTGCATAAGTACAACACTAGACTGGGGGGACTTGAAGGGGTAAGGTCCCAAAAACCTAATGATAAGTATTTAAAAACCATACCACAGATTGGCCCTTTGACTTTTTAAGCCTTGCGCGGCCGCGCACTGGTATTACAAAAGGGAGAAAAACGGTCAGCAAATCTATAGTTGCGCGCCCAAAGGAAAACATGAATCCTTGCGCCTTCTTCTATTTACAAAGGATTAGAATCCTTTGTTCAAAACTTCCGCCTAAATATCCAGACTTGGATATTTTTACCCAGACTTGGGATTTACTCGTCTGTGTCCACACAGCAAGATGTCACACCAGATTACAGCAGTAATCTTCTAGAAAGAAGTACAATCGTACACCACCCAGACGGTTATAACCGTCTGGACACGTGTCATCACCACAAGCAACCCTGAAATCACAACAAAGGCATGCAATTGGAGAGTAATCTCCACTTAATCACTTTCCACGTGGCAATCCCCCAGCCATAGATCAAACCACGATCCGTGTGCATTCACATCGGATCGAGACAACTTAACGAAGGATCAAAGAACTTAACGGAAGAAAAGATAACCGCTACGGCGTTAGCATCTTCCGTCATCCTTTCAATAATAGGTTTTCCCTCCCAAACTCCCGGTTATAAATATGAGAACTGTTCAGGTATAAACTCAGATCACTCTCACCTCTCAAATACTTATCTTCTCCATTATCAATACTTATTCTCACGCCGGAGTCGGGTCAAGGAGAGAACCCTCTTCTCCCCTTGACGAGGCTAACGGTGTTCTTTTTTGCAGAATCACCGGAGAAGAAATTCCATTGCAACTGAATCAACCGAGAGAGTGCTAACCTTTTATGCGGATTCAAACCCCCTGACTATCTCGGTTCCGACCATTTAGTTAGAGTTTCTTCAATGTTCTAGTAGTTCCTTGCATTGCCAAGTACTTACTTTCTATTACACAGCTTGTTATTGATCACCCTATTGCTGTCATATTTTCACATTTTGGGTTGTCTATTTAGACGCTCGATGGACAGCTTCTCCACCACACGCATGGTAGTCCACATCAGTTGTACTCTTTGACAGCTGTTGCTTCAGTTCCTCGAGAGACTTGGCACTCTTGACTAGGACATCCATCTGATGTTGTATTAACTAGATTTCCATTTTTACACTTTAGGAATAAATCCATGCATTCACATTGTTTAGCTTGTAGTATCTCGAAATCAACACGATTACCATTTGATTCTGTTATTTCACATTCCATAGTACCTTTACATGTGATTCATTGTGATATTTGGGGTTCATCCCCTGTCATGTCTCGTGATGGTTTTAGATACTTTATTATGTTCATTGATGATTTTAACAGATTTACATGGATTTATCCACTCACACATCACTCTCAAGCGGTTGATTCGTTTCATCATTTTAAACCGCTTATTGAGAATCTCTTCTCATGCACCATTAAGAACCTTCAGTGTTATGGTGCTCCTGAGCTTATTCATGGACTGATGGCCCGATATCTTTCTGAATCGGGAATCGCTTATCGTATTTCCTGTCCATACACAACCAAACATAATGGGGTTGCTGAGCGAAAAAACCGCCATATTTCTGAGATTACTCGTGCACTTTTGTTTCATGCACGTTTACCAAAGAAATTTTGGTATGATGCCTATGCTACTGCAACATTTCTTATTAACCGGTTACCTACACCGGTTCTTCATTACTCCCCTTCTTTTGAGACATTGTTTGGTTCTCGACCGGACTATTCTATTCTTCGTACTTTTGGGTGTTTGTGCTATCCGTTTCTTGGTGACACAAGAGCGGATAAACATTCAACCAAGTCTACTCCGTGCATTTTTGTTGGCTATGCACCATCACATCTTGGATATCTTTGTTATGATCTCGTACGTCTCATACGTACACATCCCGACATATGCAATTTCATGAGACGATTTTTGATATTCCGGGCAGTTTGCCTACTTCCACATCTTCCTCTGTTTCTATTCCTTTTGATATTCCTCCTCCTTCCTTTCTGTCTTCTATTTCTTCATCATCTCCTCCTGGTGTTTCTTCACCTATTGCTTCTTCTTCTCCCCATCCTCCTCCTCCTCCTCCTCCTTCTCCCCCTCCTCCTCCTCCTTTTCCCCATCCTCCTCCTCCACCACCACCATTACCACCACCTGTTCTGACTCATCCGATGGTTACACGCTCTCGGGATCATACACGGCATCCACGACAGTTTCCTGATCATGTTCTTCTTCATGTCTTTACTACTCCCACTACTGATCCTTCTACATTTCAACATGCTCAGCAGTACTCTGTTTGGTGGGATGCGATGCGTGCTGAGATTGATGCTCTACATGCCAACCAGACTTGGCGTCTGGTTCAGACTCCCACGGATGCCAACAATGTTAGTTATAAGTGGGTCTACAAGATTAAGCATAATCCTGATGGATTGGTGAGTCGCTATTAAGCCCGGATTGTTGCCAAGGGATTTCATCAGATTGAGGGTATTGACTACACGGAGATTTTTAGTCCTGTGGTCAAGCCTACTACTATTCGTCTTGTTCTTTCAGTCGCCTTTTCTTGAGGATGGTCTATTCGTCAGGTTGATGTAAACAATGCCTTTTTACATGGGGATCTTTCTGAGACTGTTTATATGACACAGCCCCCGGGATTTGTTGACACATCTAGACCACATTATGTTTATCGTCTGCAGAAGGCACTTTATGGCCTGAAGCAGGATCCCAGAGCTTGGTTTTCCAAGCTATCCATAACTCTTTTTGCTGATGGTTTCACTCAGTGTATTTGACGTGCTTGTCGTGGTACACGCAAATTTAATCCAAATACTACTAATAGATAGCGGTAAGTGGGTATCGAACACAGGGAGTTTGTGGAATATGTGTTATTTAAAAGATTATCTAACTAGACTAAAATTACTCTAATTGCAAATATAATAAAATTAAAGAGTTGATTTGATTGATTTGATTTTAAAACTAAGCTTACTAATGTAATTGCAAAAATGTAAGTTTGGTTTGTAAACAAGTTAGAGACAAATGACTATCTTGAGTTTCCGGTTTGCTTCGACTTTTGTGCTATCATTCAACTAGAAAGAATCACATAGATATGATTCATGTATGATTACTTGTTGTGATAAAAGGGAACTAAGTACTCGGATTCCTAGAACGCGAGGTTGTTACCCGATGACCAATTAATCAATACCTAATCCTAATTCTACCTATGATATCTCGGTTGCCAACGGCACCAAGAACGTATAGTTTCGAACAAGATTAGCACACTAATTAACAATTTACAAGTAAGCAATCACACACCATAACAAACAAATCATAAAGAAGAGTTCATTATTCTAGAAATAAAAAATCAAAACACAAAGTCTTACACAAACCTTCAACCCAAGACAATCATCCAAAGTTTAGCCACTCATGGCTTTAAACAACATCATAACAAGAGTTTCAATGTTCATCTAGATCAAAGCACACAAAACTAATGATTAAGATAATGTTTTTCTTGCCAAAAGTCTCTAACAAGCTCCCACAATCGAGTACCAAGCAGGTGTAACCGAAATCCCATGATAAGTCCCAATAAATCCCCTCAAAATGATCATTTAATGTGTAAGTTACATGACAGCATCAGTCGGAGCCGTAACCTACGGCTCCCAGCCGTAGGTTACGGCAGTCAACAAGTCCCCAAAGTCAACATAGGGCCGTAACCTACGGCCCTCAGCCGTAGGTTACGGCGATCAATGTTCTTTACGGCTAAGTTCTCCTGTTTTACGGCTGGAACATTTGATAAATGATGGGAGCCGTAACCTACGGCTGGGAGCCGTAGGTTACGGTTCTGAATGACTTTCTTCTCCTTATTTCTTCATCAATTTGCCATTTCCTCACATCTCGATTTCGCCAACTTCCACCATCCTTCTATTCTTTCTAAATCCCTCATCTTGAGTACTTTAACACCTGCACATCATTTCATCTAGTGGTTACCAAGTTCAAACAATTAACCGGGTAAAGTATGAGATTTCAATCTATTTAGCTCATTTAAGGGTTGTCCTATGGACCACGCGTCAGAATTTCAGATGTATCTCTCTTCGTTTATAGTCAGAATTCGATACTTTGTTACGTCTTGATCTATGTTGATGACATCATTATTACTGGGAGTTCTCCTGATTTTGTTTCTGGATTGACTGGACGCTTACACTCCCAGTTTGTGCTTAAGCATTTGGGTCAGTTGTCCTATTTTTTGGGTGTTCAGGATACTTTCTCTGAGGATGTGTTACATTTATCACAACAGCGCTACTTGCTTGATTTGTTACAACGCACTGGTCTTGCTGATTATCGACCGTTATCTACACCTGTTTCTTCTAGAAGACAGCTTTCTCGACATACTGGTGATCCTTTATCCGATCCTACTACGTACCGGAGTATGGTTGGTGCATTATAGTATCTTGTGCTGACACGACCAGAGATAGCTTATGCGGTTAGTAAGGTGTCACAGTTTCTTCAGACACCTACGGACTGACATTGGGTCGCTGTTAAGCGTATTTTGCGGTATCTTAAGGCTACTGTCTCTCATGGGTTATGCATACGTCGGTCTACTTGTTTTGATTTACATGCTTATAGTGATACGGATTGGGCTGGTTGTCCCGATGATCGACGTTCTACCACAGGTTATTGTGTTTTTCTTGGGCCCAACCTCATTAGTTGGAGCTCCAAGAAACAGCATACAGTTGCTAGGTCGAGTACTGAGGCTGAGTATCAAGCTCTTGCTCATACAGCTGCTGAGTTACGATGGATTACGTCTGTATTACATGAGTAACATATTACATGGACTTGTCCACCTTCTCTTTGGTGTGACGATATTGGAGCTACATATCTTGCAGTCAACCCAGTGTTTCATCAGCGCACTAAACACCTAGAGATTGATTTGCATTTCATTCGCGATATGGTTTTGGCGGGTACTCTACATGTTTGATATATTTCTACTATTTTACAGATTGTGGATATTTTGACCAAAGGATTGTCTGGTGTTCAATTTGACAATCTAAGGTCCAAGCTTCACGTGGATGCTTCATGTTTAGCTTGAGGGGGCGTATTAGAGTATATACATGTGTAGTGTGTATCTATAGTTATATTGCTGGATAGTTGTTATATTAGTTGAGAAGTAGTTGAGTTAGTTGAGGTAGGTTATAAATAGAAGATGTATTTTCCAGAACAGGTTAATGAAACAGTTTCTTACATCACAAATTTCTTATCTCACACAAAGTTCAACCCTAGGGGGTTCACTTGGAGGGGGGGGGGGCTTGTCTCGTGCACAAAGGTTGATTTCCTTTCTTTCCTCTCCTTTGACAACTTGATTCAAATTAATCAGGTGTTGCAAAACAAACATAACACCGTGAAGCTCGTTACAAGGATGAGAGGTTGGGGGTTCTCCTTGTAACCATCCTTTGACATGAGAATAAGAATTTTTTTGAGGATAATAAGTGTGTGTATAAAGTTAGAGAGCGATCCTTAACCCTGGTAGTGAAGTTCTCTATTTATAGCGAAAGGGTTGTGAAGGAGGTAGGAGCCAGATGGGCCTTAGCCAGCTGTCAATTCTGGAGAATATCCATTTGGTCTCATCTGGCAGGACAGGACCGTTAATCAGGATTAGGTTTATTCGTTCCACCTCGGCGTCTCATAGTACTTTCTGTCGAGTTTTCGCTAGCTGTCCTTGAAGGATTACGCAGCAGGTTCCGAGGACCAATGATTGGTGCCACATGTCGTCCTTTTTCATTAGCTGTCTTATGTGCTCCTTCTGTCACTGTCGAGAATGAACGACGTTTTTCACCAGTTCTGTCTGCTAGCGTTCATGCTCTACCTGAACGACGTTTTTTTGTGATATGGTCCTTTGAGTGCGCGTCCACGCATGCTCACCATACCCCTTCATCCACAATAATGATAATATAGATGATGAAGATTTCTTACAAATCTACGAAAGGGTAAACCTATCAACATTTACAGAAGTGAAGGCACATACAAAGATACAGAAAGCAAATATGACCTGATTTTGTCTATAATTCTTCCAACGACTCATGTTATTTTTGGCGAGGATGAATCAATATTGACTATATAGGTGTTGCTTTCCCATATTTGTAATACATCTTGTAATTTTGGTTTTGTATTGATTTATGTTTATATTTCCTAACATGCATAGATAAGTAAGTTGCTCCAAAGTCGGGTAGAGCATCTTTGAGACTTTCAATATCGGGTATATATAGTAGAGTGAGTGCAAGTTTTTCGTATTATGTATTTGTTATAATAATAAGATCAGTTGTAATGTTACGTTGATTATGAACATGAGTTAGGATAACGAAATAGATGGATTGACATTTTATTTATAAAACTAGCATTATTTAAAACAAATAAAGGATACTTTTTATTTATTGATGGATTGTCATTGAATTTTGGCTATCGAAATTACTAAAAACTAGCTCGTATTGGCAAATTACTTTCACGTGGCATGCGAAAACCAAATCCAACAAAAAATTATCTAGAGATAGCATATGCTAAAACTAGGCCTAAAAAATTATCTAGAGATAACATATGCTAGATTCTAGAATTTGTATGAATTTTTAGAAGTTATATTCTGTTTTGGTTTTCTAAAAAAATGGAAATATATTTTGCTTTTAGTTTTTAAAATTCTTTTGCGGATTATAGTGGGGTGCGCAGTTTATAATATTACAAATTTTCCGTCACTAATAGTGGTAAATGTCACCTGAGAAGACATGTTTCTAATCTGTCTCTAAGTTACTCGTCAGTTTTCCGTTTGTGATATTCAGCGGAAACCATATTTGTCACACCCTCAAAATATCACATGCGGAAACCACCACAAGGCGTGTGACGTAACAGGATCTAGCCACTAATCATATTGAACTAATAGTAGGATAATAAACACATGATCGGATTCAATATGAAAAGTGCATTTCAAAACATTTAATTCAGACTAATATTCGTTCAGCGGAAGCATGAATCATCGTTTAACAATTTCAACATCATTTTGCTTAGAAAACATAAACAAGCATTAAATGTCTTTGTGAATGACACGACCCATGGCGACACCGGCTTCCCAGACTGCAAGTTCCATTTCAATGCCTCTAACGACCTGCAAGCATGCAGAAAAAGTGTATCAGCATAAAGCTGGCGATATCTATCGCATATAGACTTTAATCGTGGCCTAACCGTCGAGGTGAAGTCGGGACCTAAAAGATCGAGTGGAACAGTACATAGACAAGTAAATTCCTTATGAATTCCAAGGTACTCTCTTTAATTAAGAATTACGGGATTCATCATTCGAGAGGAAGTAGACTACTCAAGAATTTCACATTTCATTTATGTCATAATTGAATAAAGAATTCATAAAATCTAAATAAAAATAATAAGGAAGACAGAATCAATGAAGTTTTGCATGATTTTCACTGAAAACTTGAGTAAGGAGTAGATCCTTTTGGAGTTTTCTTCTGAAAGCGACAACTCCTTTCTTTTTCTTTTTTTTCTTTATTTGACCTACTTTAGCCGGATGAAAGGAAACTTTCACATCCAATTTTTAGGGGGGGGGGAATCCTATCCCAATTTTTATTTTGTTAGGCCCATAGATAAAAAAAACCCACTTTTTTACGATTACGGGGTTTATTGGAATATGAAATTATTTTTGTTTGCCGAAAATCATGTAAGTGTTTAGCTTAAAGACATGTTACGAATAATAAACTCTGTACCGATTGGCTGTTCATTTTTGGTGCCCCCATTAATGTCTATCAGCATTGATCAAAGTGTTTGAGGTCACTAGTTCACGCCCGTCCTCTCAGGTACGGTGTGAGATTTGTCAAGCCAAATAGCGCTATCAACTAATACCCCGTTGCCACCCAGGCAACTAGCTTGGTATGTAAGTAGAGCTTTCGTGATAGAGTTCGAGTTTATTAACCAACATCGTAATTAAACCAAAGCATTTTAAAAATTTTCCTCCCAGGAATATTAGTTTGTTGGTCCCCCCGGGACGCATACTTGTGAAAGTGTAGTGAACTCACTTTAGTATGCTCGGTATGTGTTACGTACTTCTATGCGTTAATGATATGTTAGGTCCGTTACACGCGACCTAAGGTACAATAAATATATGAGTATGTATATGTAGGGTTATGCAATACCCTAATTATCCAAACGACCCACTGTCTAATGTAAATTAGTTCAACCTATAGTAACACATAGCCACTCCAACTACGGACATTACAATTAATTAATATGCACCCCGTGTAAATGTACGAACCATATATCAATTAGAAATACAGACTCCACTGCCTCTTTATAATTCAGACTTTATACATAAAATCTCAGCTCACATATAACATATATCTATCGTCCCGCAAGTAGTTACATTCCTTAAAGTTGGATATTATATGGATAACATAATAAATTTCAACTTGGCGATAGTATCTTTTACATCTGCCCACTACTTACAATTTATTATCGGCCCATTTCAAATGATCAGAGTTTATTATATCAATACTTATCAATTAAATACATTTATAAGCAGCCCACTTTCATAGATTTCTAGAAATCAGGTTCAAAGCAATTTGTGTTGTAACTCCTATGCGCTGACAATATAAATTCCCAATCATGTGCGGACATAAAATACTTTATTGGCGGTTGTCATGTGCGGCCCACTTAACTACCAAATTCGGACAACTTCATTCTTTAATAAGTTCGGACCTCATGTGATGTCATGTGCGGACTATACATCCTCCAATAAATGCAGACATACTATGGTCTCATAAGTGTGGTCAATGTGAAAAGGAATATAAGTTCGGACACTAATATTTTCATTAACAACTTCGGACACTACATCAAATGCAGAACAGTTTCACTTCCTTTTAAGTGCGGACCTCCTAGAGAACTTATAAATTAAGATCTTTCAAACCTTACCAAGTGCGGACTGATTTAAGACCCATATATACGGACATGTAAAGAAAAAATGTAAGTTCGGAAAGGTTTATTATAATCAAGTGCGGACTGTGAGAAGTGGTATAAGTTCGGACTTCTTAAAAATTTATAAGTTCGGACCAACTGATTGTTCTATGTGCGGATCCTTAAAAAATCATTTAACAAGTACGGACGTCCTATAAGGCTTTATGTGCGGACAGTTATAGAGATATCAAGTGCGGACTAGTATTGAACATTAAGTTCGGATCATATATAACCATTTTATGTTCGGATCTCTTAAAGACATCTCAAATTTGGACCTATATACCTCAATCAAGTTCGGACACAAAGAGTTCATTAAGTTCGGACATATAGAGTGCATTAAGTTCAGACGTATAAATTAAATTATGTCCAGACATTATACCACATCTAAGTGCGGACAGTGTTTGTTTATCATATATGCTGACTACATAGGTATAATAACTAGTTCGGACATCATGACTTCTATATGTGCGGACTTAGGGTGTTATTTAAGTGCGTACACTTTGAAACCACAAATGCGGACACTCAGTTTTTAACAAGTACGGACCATAAACCAAATAACAAATACGAACATTATAACTTTGTGTCTTCATAAAGTCTGACAAATCAGGGATTTCATTCTTCATGGTTTCTACGAACAGAAACCCCCAAATGCACAGAAATCAACAATGTCAGGCATCAAATCAATCATTCTAACAGTTCTATCATGCCCCTAATATCATTATTCATCAAACAATCATCCCACATTTAGTTAGTCTACAACAATTATCATGCATTCATCAATCATGAAGCAAAAACACAAATTGTTTGCGTGTCTAGGTGTGACAACTGTGCTCTGTAATCGATGTATAATCTAAAACAATGTCAATTATCAATAAAACAATGTGCTTTGGTGTTATTATATGTGTTCTGGTGTTATTATGTGTGTAATTGTGTTTGATGATTTTACAATTTGATTCGATTCCGATTTCAAGCTTTAAATCGCTTTCTGGAAGGTTATACGCAAACTGGTGCGTAAACGCAGTCAGTTTAAGGCAACAAACACTCTAGAATAGTGACATAGACTTAACATACCTTAAATAACCTCCACATGACTTAGAAATAAACTTTGGATGGTTTGGTGTGTTGAAATCAAGTTTATTCGATTGCAGGGACTAATTTCGACAAACTGCGAAAGTATGCCAATTTGTACTGTAACAAACATTCCGGAACATGACCATAAGTTAAACATACCCTAAATATCCTTTAAACAGCTTATAAATAGGCTTTGAGGGGTTCGGTGTGCTAAAATAAACTTTTTGGTCATTCAGGGACTAAAAGCGTCAAAAAGTGCATAAGTTTGCATTTTCGCGCATATCTTACGTTCTGAATACATCCGGACATCCAAAACTTTATGTAATCATTAAAATATTTTATCTTAGTGATTGGCATGATAAAATTCCATTCGTCGCGTAATTTGGATCGTTTTTCACATTCGTTCGTGTTTCGTCGTAATTAACCGAACAACGCAACCGTACGACCAAACAAACCGACATCCGAGATATTTTTAAGCATGTTTCAAGTTACCTATACTTTAAATTCATTTTAGAGCCTTGAAATGGGATTAACGGGGCTTAAACGTGTCAAAAATGCATCAAAAACCATGTTTTGCACATTCAGGGACCAAAATTGACATTCTGCCATAGTTATCTCAGGAAGGGACAAAAATGAAAAATATAAATTCCAGCTTGTTCCAGCTGTTCCCCTCATTTGCACAAGGTTTTAATGAAACTAGGGGCTCCCATGGTTTCACAAAACCATGGGCACATGTGTACGGATGAGATCGAAGCTCGTTTTACGATGAACGATCTTAACGGTTGTGCAATAACTAATAAACCTCACCCCCATTGCTCTCAAAATCACATTTGATCTGATTTTCATTCTCTAAGTTGAAGTCTTGCACTTCATACCTGAGAATAAATTGGATCAAACCTCCTTGGACCTTTTATAAGTCCTCTTTCGTTCTTTTATGCATTTTTAGCGTGAAAGTCAAACTTTGTTTGAATTTCTGCATTGACCAGTTTATGGTCAATACGAAGTTCGTTTGAACTTCACAACGTGAGTGTAATCACGATGGTTATAGTCTCTTGTGACTATACCTACTGATTACCACGTTGACTAGGCGTAGTGACGAGTCGTAGTTTCGGCCAAAATGCGTATTATGCGTATTTTGTAACCAAACTACTCTTGGGTATCAAAACCGTTTGTTTTGATATCAAAACCTATTTTCTAACTTAACTAAACATGTTTTAGCATGTTTAGCTCGTCACTTTTAGTTTAGTGTTTGTGTAAAGTCGTAAGTCAAGCGGACTAAACACCCGCTTAGACTTTCGAACTCGACCCGTTTGGTCGATCATTAGGATCCGACCAAACATGATTAGTGACCATAGTTGCATAGGGAATAACCTTCCGAGGTTATAGCTTATGGTCACTTAGGTTTAATTAGTTGTATGATAGGTAGTTTATATGCCTTAAGTAAATGACCAAAATGCCCTTTTCATGCATAATTGATAATTAAGCATACGTAACATAAACTTTTGTCACATAACTGATTATGCAACATATTTAAACATGTATAGGCATATAATACTTGTCATAGGACTAGTTAGACGTCTCGAACGCGCTTTGCGTGAACGACGCGTTAAAGTAGCGTAAGCTACCTTAATGGGTCGCAATGGGTCGAAAGCACTTAGGTTAGGTTCCGATCTAGAATGTAGACTTTGTTAAACCATATCACATGAGTTCCAACACTCATTTGGTTTACAAGACCTCATTTTGTCTGATCTTCCGATTTAGGCGTCTATTGTTTGACTAGTGATTCGATTACTAGGTGCTGCTTGATTTCTCTGGTTTACTTGAGTTTGTTGAAGTTCTATTGATTGAGGATACTTTGCACTTCATGTGAGTACATAGTTCCCCTATTTTACTGTTTTCAATTGTTTTGGGGTGATTAATATGTTAAACGATTTTCGAGATTCAAACGAAGGTTTCAAAAACGACTAAGATGGTTTATATTAAACTAATAACGATTTCGATAATGTGAACAAACTTGTTGGACGTAGTTACATAACGAATGACATTCATTAGCATTGATCAAGCCGACCAGTATTAGGTTATGGTACCATAGGATCTGACAAATCCCGTTATCATACTGCACCCGTGGTTATGTGTGGGTTAGGTGGGTAATGACTGAATCTGATTATTAACTTACCCTTTGGAGGTTTGTTAATACGAGAAGCGAGATAGTCGAGTCACGAAGGTTTGAATGTTATTAGCGAGACGACCATAAATAGTTTTCACAATTAAAACGAGGATGATTTAAACGACTTAAACTAGTTAAACGATTTGGAAACGATTTAAACGAGTTAAACGAATTGGATAAACGTTGGTTTTTGGATAAGTGTTTAGATAACGGGATGGGTGTAATATGGTGAAAACATGGTAGATACGCCGCTGGTACTTCTTATATATAATGTTTTCAACATATTACATACCATGGCGCTATTTAGTTCACTTGGGTAAACGATTTTGAAACGATGTCACTTAACGATGTTTTCGAAAGGATATAAACCATACGAGATTTATTAAACGAGTTAATTCGAAATGTTTTACAATTTGGTTTACTAAAACAAATGTTTTTTTTTTTTGAGTTAAGAATCATGGCTACGAGGTTTTATAAATTATAACTCACTTGATTTGAGTTGGTTAATTAAGTTGCAATGTTATACTCTTTTCAAAACAAGGTTTTTATAAGGTATTGCAACATGTAATCTAGCCATGATTCCGACACTTTCATAAAACCTATGTGCTCGCCAACATTTCTTTGCTGACTTTGTTTTTACATATGTTTCAGGTGATGTTGCTTGGTGTTGATTGCTAGGATGCATGAGTCACATAGGATCTGGACGAAGCCTTAGTGACATAATAACAATGATAGTCGATATATAACTTGTTTGTTTCGTGTTAAAACAATGTAAATTACTAATGAATAAATAAAACGAAACTTTTTGTATTCCATGGTTATGAAACAATAACTCTGCCACGACACTCCCCGACGTTTCCGCCACGGTTAACATGGTCTGGGTGTGACAGAAGAGTTGGTATCAGAGCCAAAGGTTATAGGGAATTAGGTTATTAGTAATGCTTTAACCTAGACTATAACTTTTAGGACCCTAACGCAAGGAAATTTGCGTTTAGATTTTTAAAACAAAACCGTCACCTACCCTTAGGTGATAACCACAACGAGAACACAAAATTCGAATCTGCTTTGAAAATTAATCATCCCTTCTAGGATGATAGATTACTAGGTTTTGAACCCTCTATTGTAAGGTTTTGAACCCTTCCAGTTTGACTCGTATTTGGCTTAGTGCCTTCTAAGTTTTCAAAATCTCGTCAAAGTTTGGGTCTAAATAATGTGAACATGTGCAAACTGGAAGAGTGAATGCCTGTACCCTGAGTTTTCTGTCTAAGGCTAGAGTGTTCGTACAAATCCACATAATCGGACCAGTCACTCTTACCTGGGAACTCTTGGGGTGAGTGTTCACTTATAGGCGATCATGTCTTCGCGATACATTATTTTGATTCATTTACTTTGATTAGTCACTGCGTGTCATTTGTTTGTTCGAGGTAACGAACAAATGATCGCCTTCCTTGTGTTTTGTCGATATCTCTTTTGTTTTTCCTAATTATCAACTTCACTCATTTCTCATATTTCCTTGTTAGACCATGCCTCCTCGACGTGATGCACAATCTTTTACTGCTGAAGAAGTCGCAACCCTTGTCTCTCAGCAAATGGCTGCTGTGCTTCCAGGCGTTGTGACCCAAATCCACGAGTTATACAATAATAATAAAAATAATGCACAGTGTAATTTCAAGAATTTCAATTTTGCTAAGTCGTTGAAGTTTTCTGGATCGCAGGGAGCAACTGCGCTCCTTCAATGGTTCGAAAGTATCGAGAGCACATTCAGACATGTGCAGTGTCCAAATGCGCGTAAGGTTGAATTTGCATCAAGTGTGTTTGAGAAGCGTGCTCTTACGTGGTGGAACGGAGTGATGCGCGATAGGGGTGCCGAAGTGGCATTGGCACAGACATGGGAAGAGCTTCGAGCTCTTATGATGAAAGAGTTTTGTCCCCGTCACGAGGTTCGAGCTTTGGAACGAGAGTTTGACGATTTAAAGCAAGATGGGGGTGAACACCATGCGTATATGGATCGTTTTGAGGAACTCAGTCTGTTGTGTCCCACTATGGTTACCCCACTGGAGAAAGCGATAGAGAGGTATATCGATGGTTTACCCGATTCCATACAGGATATTATGACTGGCATTAATCCTACTACTGTTCGTCACGCGATCGAGTTGTCGGCTACCCTGACTGAGTCTCAAGTCAGGAAGGGTAAACTTACCCGTAAGGGTGATAAAAAGAAGTCGACCGATTCTGTTAAAGACAAGGAAAAGGGTAAGGGTAAGAAAGGTGAGTCGTCGAAGAAGTCGAGAAAGCGAAAGGGTGCTCAGAATTTTGCAGTAACTGCACAAAATGCTCAGAACCCTCAGAACCCACCGGCTCAACCGCCTGTGAAGAAAGTGTATGCTCGTACCACACCTCATTCTGCTCGCTGCAACAGTCATCATGTTGCACAACAAGCTTGTAAGCAATGCACAACGTGTGGTAAACTTGGGCATCTGGCTAACGTCTGTCGTTTGGGTCAGAATCAAGCTGCTCAGGTTCAAGCTCCAATTCAGGGGAATGCTGCTAGATTCCCACCAGGTTCATGTTTCAATTGTGGAGAGTTTGGTCACTTTCGCAACAATTGTCCGAGGTTGGTGAATGCAAATGCGAATCCGAACGTGAATGTCAACGCGAATGTAAATCCCGCTCGTGGACGATCGTACAACTTGAATGCAAACGAAGCGAGGGCTGACAACGAGGTTGTCAATGGTACGTTTCTTGTTAATAATCGACCTGCATCTATTCTTTTTGATTCTGGTGCCGATAGAAGTTTTGTTTCGTTATCTTTTGAACCTTTACTTGCGATACCTAGAACTAAACTGAGGAGACTCTTATATGTCGAAGTTGCTACTGGTAAACCTCTTGTTCTCGATTCTGTTATTCGTGATTGTCAGTTGAACCTTGATAACCATCTTTTTCCTATTGACCTCACACTGATGCAACTTGGGAGTTTCGATATTATCGTTAGGATGGATTGGTTAACCAAACATCATGCTGAAGTGGTTTGTTTCGATAAGATTGTTCGTATTCCTCTTCCGTCTGGCGATGTTTTAGAAGTTCGTGGTGAGAAGCCATCTGGTGGATTGAAGCTTATGTCGTGTACGAAAGCCCAAAGTTATTTGCGAAAAGGATATGTTGCTTTTCTAGCACATGTCACGGAGGAGAAAGACAAGAGCAAGAGTATTCGGGATATTCCGATTGTTCGGGATTATCCAGAGGTATTTCTTGATGAACTGCCTAGTTTGCCTCCAGTTCGTCAAGTCGAATTTCATATTGATCTTGTACCCAATGCTAACCCGATTGCGAAAGCACCTTATCGTCTTGCACCGTCAGAGATGCAAGAGTTATCTAAACAGCTTCAAGAGTTATCTGATAAAGGATTCATCCGTCCGAGCTTTTCACCATGGGGCGCTCCTGTCCTCTTTGTGAAAAGGAAAGATGGATCTTTTTGAATGTGTATCGATTATCGTGAGCTTAATAAGCTTACCATCAAGAATCGATATCCCCTACCTTGAATTGATGATCTCTTCGACCAGCTGCAAGGTGCTTCATGCTTTTCCAAGATCGATCTGCGTTCTGGGTATCATCAACTTCGTGTTCACGAAGAAGATATTCCCAAAGCTGCTTTCCGCACGAGATATGGGCATTACGAGTTCACTGTCATGCCTTTTGGTTTGACAAATGCCCCAGCTATCTTTATGGACATAATGAATAGGGTCTGTAAACCTTATTTAGACAAGTTCATCATTGTGTTCATCGACGATATTCTTGTTTATTCGAAGTCTCAAGCCGAGCACGAGCAACACCTTTGCTTAACATTGGAACTCTTGAAGAAGGAACAACTTTTTGCTAAATTCTCCAAGTGTGAATTTTGGCTTAAAGAAGTTCAATTTTTGGGTTATATTGTCAACGAGCAGGGTATTCATGTGGATCCATCCAAGATTGTTGCTATTAAGGATTGGAATACGGTGACGACACCTACAGAGATTCGATCTTTTCTTGGTCTTGCTGGTTATTATCGTCCATTCATTTCTAATTTCTCAAAGATCGCGGTTCCACTCACTGCTTTGACTCAGAAGAATAAGCCTTTTGAGTGGGGACCCAAGCAAGAAGAAGCGTTTCAAACACTGAAACAGAAGCTATGTGATGCTCCTGTTCTATCTTTGCCCGAAGGAAACGATGATTTTGTTGTCTATTGTGACGCGTCGAATCTAGGACTTGGTTGCATTTTTATGCAACGAGGTAAAGTCATAGCTTATGCGTCTAGACAGTTGAAAGTTCACGAGAAGAACTACACAGCTCATGATCTTGAGTTGGGAGCTGTGGTTTTTGCTCTCAAAATCTGGAGACACTACCTCTATGGCACGAAGTGTGTGGTTTTAACAGACCACAAAAGTCTCCAGCATATTCTCAATCAGAAGGAGCTGAACATGAGGCAACGACATTGGGTTGAGCTCCTAAACGACTACGATTGCGAGATTCGCTTCCATCCTGGCAAGGCGAATGTCGTAGCCGATGCGCTTAGTCGAAAGGAACGAGACAAGCTTCATTCTATTCAGACTTTAACTGATATTCAATCTCGTGTCCTTCAAGCTCAACGATCTTGTGTGATCAAAGGCTTATTGAAAAATGAGCTACCGCTTCAACTTGAGCTTAAACTCGAAAGGAAAGACGATGGTTTGCTTTATTTCAAGGATCGTTTGTGGATTCCGAAACAAGACGATCTTCGCACCTTGGTAATGGACGAATCTCACAAGTCTCGATATTCTATCCATCCTGGCGCTGATAAAATGTACAAGGATCTTCGTACCCAGTACTGGTGGCCTGGTATGAAAAAGGATGTTGCCTTGTATGTATCGAAATGCCTAACTTGTCTCAAAGTCAAGGCTGAACATCAACGACCTTCTGGTTTGCTTGTACAACCAGAGATACCGGTTTGGAAGTGGGAGAACATTGCAATGGATCTTATCACTAAGTTATCGCGTACATCAAAAGGTCGTGATGCTATTTGGGTTGTTATCGATCGACTAACGAAATCAGCTCATTTTATTCCGATTCGCGAGGATCTATCTGCTGATAAACTTGCAAAGATTTATGTTGATGAGATTGTATCACGACATGGCATTCCTTTGGATATCATTTCTGATCGTGATGCTCGGTTTTCATATCATTTCTGGAAAACCATGCAATCTGCTTTGGGAACCCAGCTAAATCTAAGCACTGCTTATCATCCCTAAACAGATGGACAATCTGAGAGGATGATTCAAACTTTGGAGGATATGGTTAGAGCGTGCGTGATAGACTTCGGTGGTAATTGGGATTCTCATCTTCCACTGATCGAGTTCTCTTACAACAACAGTTATCATGGTAGTATTAATATGGCGCCATTCGAAGCTCTCTATGGTCGAAAATGTCGTTCACCTGTCTGTTGGAATGAGATCAGCGAAGCCCAGCTTACTGGACCTGAGCTCATTCTGGAAACAACAGACAAAATCAAGAAAATCCGCGATAATCTCGTGACAGCTCGAAGCCGTCAAAAGAGTTATGCGGATATGCGACGCAAGCCCTTAGAATTTCAAGTCGGAGACCATGTCCTACTCAAGGTTTCACCTTGGAAAGGAGTGGTGAGATTTGGAAAGAAAGGAAAACTTGCACCTCGATATGTTGGACCATTTAAAATTGTGGAAAGAATTGGAAATGTTGCCTATTGATTAGAGCTACCTCCAGAGCTTGGAAATATTCATCCAACTTTTCACATGTCCAATTTGCGAAAGTGTTTAGCTGATGCAGATCTTCACATCCCTCTCGACGAAATCCAAATCGATGAAACGATGCACTTTGTCGAGAAACCTATGGAGATAACGGACCGTGCTTCAAACAGTTGAAGAACAAACGGATTCGATTGGTCAAAGTTCGCTGGGAATCCAAACGTGGCCCAGAGCTTACTTGGGAACGTGAGGACCAGATGAAGGCGAAATATCCGCATTTGTTTTCACAAGCTTCCCCTAGTTAAAATTTCGGGACGAAATTTCCTAAAGTAGGGGAGACTGTGACAACTGTGCTCTGTAATCGATGTATAATGTAAAACAATGTCAATTATCAATAAAACAATGTGATTTGGTGTTATTATGTGTGTAATTGTGTTTGATGATTTTACAATTTGATTCGATTCCGATTTCCAGCTTTAAATCGCTTTCTAGAAGGTTAAACGCAAACTGGTGCGTAAACGCAGTCAGTTTAACGCAACAAACACTCTGGAATAGTGACATAGGCTTAACATACCTTAAATAACCTCCACATGACTTAGAAATAAGCTTTGGATGGTTTGGTGTGTTGAAATCAAGTTTATTCGCTTACAGGGACTAATTTCGACAAACTGCAAAAGTATGCCGATTTGTACTGTAACGAACATTCTGGAACACGACCATAAGTTAAACATATCCTAAATATCCTTTACATAGCTTAGAAATAGGCTTTGAGGGGTTCGGTGTGCTAAAATAAACTTTTTGGTCATTTAGGGACTAAAAGCGTCAAAAAGTGCATAAGATTGCATTTTCGCGCATATCTTACGTTCTGAATACATCCGGACATCCAAAACTTTGTGAAATCATTAAAATATTTTATTTTAGTGATTGGCATGATAAAATTCCATTCGTCGCGTAATTTGGATCGTTTTTCGCATTCGTTCGTGTTTCGTCGTAATTAACCGAACAACGCAACCGTACGACCAAACGAACCGACATCCGGGATATTTTTGAGCATTTTTCATGTTCCCTATACTTTAACTTCATTTTAGAGCCTTGAAATGGGATTAACGGGGCTTAAACGTGTCAAAAATGCATCAAAAACCATGTTTTGCACATTCAGGGACCAAAATTGACATTCTGCCATAGTTATCTTAGGAAGGGACCAAAATGAAAAATCTAAATTCCAGCTTGTTCCAGCTGTTCCCTTCATTTTCACATGGTTTTAATGAAACTAGGGGCTCCCATGGTTTGACAAAACCATTGGCACATATGTACGGATGAGATCGAAGCTCGTTTTACGATGAACGATCCTAACGGTTGTGCAAAAACTATATAAACCCCACCCCTTTGCTCTCAAACTCACATTTGATATGATTTTCATTCTCTAGGTTGAAGTCTTGCACTTCATACCTGAGAATAAATTGGATCAAACCTCCTTGGACCTTTTGTAAGTCGTCTTTCGTCTTTTGTTTGACTTTCTGCATTGACCAGTTTATGGTCAATACGAAGTTCATTTGAACTTCACAACGTGAGTGTAATCATGATGGTTATAGTCTCTTGTGAGTATACCTACTGATTACCACGTTGACTAGGCGTAGTGACGAGTCGTAGTTTCGGCCAAAATGCGTATTATGCGTATTTTGTAACCAAACTACTCTTGGGTATCAAAACCATTTGTTTTGATATCAAAACCTGTTTTCTAACTTAACTAAACATGTTTTAGCATGTTTAGCTCGTCACTTTTAGTTTAGTGCTTGTGTAGAGTCGTAAGTCAAGCAGACTAAACACCCGCTTAGACTTTCGAACTCGACCCGTTTGGTCGATCATTAGGATCCGGCCAAACATGGTTAGTGACCATAGTTGCATAGGGAATAACCTTCCGAGGTTATACCTTATGGTCACTTAGGTTTAATTAGTTGTATGATAGATAGTTTATATGCCTTAGGTAAATGACCAAAATGCCCTTTTCATGCATAATTGATAATTAAGCATATGTAACATAAAATTTTGTCACATAACTGATTATGTAACATATTTAAACATGTATAGGCATATAATACTTGTCATAGGACTACTTAGACGTCTCGAACGCGCTTTGCACGAACGACGCGTTAAAGTAGTGTAAGCTACCTTAATGGGTCGCAATGGGTCGAAAGCACTTAGGTTAGGTTCCGATCTAGAATGTAGACTTTGTTAAACCATATCACATGAGTTCCAGCACTCATTTGGTTTACAAGACCTCAATCTGTCCGATCTTCCGATTTAGGCGTCTATTGTTTGACTAGTGATTCGATTACTAGGTGCTGCTTGATTTCTCTGGTTTACTTGAGTTTGTTGAAGTTCTATTGATTGAGGCTACTTTGCACTTCATGTGAGTACATAGTTCCCCTATTTTACTGTTTTCAATTGTTTTGGGGTGATTAATATGTTAAACGATTTTCGAGATTTAAACGATGGTTTCAAAAACGACTAAGATGGTTTATATTAAACTAATAACGATTTCGATAATGTGAACAAACTTGTTGGATGTAGTTACATAATGAATGACATTCATTAGCATTGATCAAGCCGACCAGTATTAGGTTATGGTACCATAGGATCTGACAAATCCCGTTATCATACTGCACCCATGGTTATGTGTGGGTTAGGTGGGTAATGACTAAATCTGATTATTAACTTACCCTTTGGAGGTTTGTTAATACGAGAAGCGAGATAGTCGAGTCACGAAGGTTTGAATGTTATTAGCGAGACGACCCTAAATAGTTTTCACAATTAAAACGAAGATGATTTAAACGACTTAAACTAGTTAAACGATTTGGAAACGATTTAAACGAGTTAAACGAATTGGATAAACGATTGGTTTTTGGATAAGTGTTTAGATAACGAGACGGGTGTAATATGGTGAAAACATGGTAGATACGCCGCTGGTACTTCTTATATATAAGTGTTTTCAACATATTACATATCGTGGCGTTATTTAGTTCACTTGGGTAAACGATTTTGAAACGATGTCACTTAACGATGTTTTTGAAAGGATATAAACCATACGAGATTTATTAAACGAGTTAATACGAAATGTTTTACAATTTGGTTTACTAAAACAAATGGTTTTTTTTTTTTTTTTTTTTTTTTTTTTTTTTTTTTGAGTTAAGAATCATGGCTACGAGGTTTTATAAATTATAACTCACTTGATTTGAGTTGGTTAATTAAGTTGCAATGTTATACTCTTTTCAAAACAAGGTTTTTAATAAGGTATTGCAACATGTAATCTAGCCATGATTCCGATACTTTCATAAAACCTATGTGCTCGCCAGCATTTCTTTGCTGACTTTGTTTTTACATATGTTTCAGGTGATGTTGCTCGGTGTTGATTGCTAGGATGCATGAGTCACATAGGATCTGGACGAAGCCTTAGTGACATAATAACAATGATAGTCGATATATAACTTGTTTGTTTCGTGTTAAAACAATGTAAATTACTAATAAATAAATAAAACAAAACTTTTTGTATTCCATGGTTGTGAAACAATAATTTGCCACGATACTCCCCGACGTTTCCGCCACGGTTTGTTGTTTTAACATGGTCGGGGTGTGACACTAGGGTTTTGTATTGAAATCAAAAGAACAAGATTAACAATCACAATGCATGAACACTTACCTTAGATTGATGTAGAGATGGTTCTACCAGAATTGGAAAGATCAATGATTGATAATTTGTGTGGAACTTGTATGGCCAAAAGATCAGAGAAATGGTTTGGAGAAAACAACTTCTGTATAGTGAAGTTGTGTGGAGATTAGGGTTTGAGTAGTTATTTAGAGTTTTTAACTTATTCACAAAGCACCCCTAATTATGCCACTTTTACACAAAAACCATATAATACCATGTAATTTACAATTAAAACACACAATTCACGTATTTTTCATGCAGCACATAAGTTTCGTATAAACCATCCGTTTATAATTATTATTCGTGTTAGTCGCCAATGTTCGATAGTTATTATGTATGTGTTCTGGTAATTCCCCGAATTACAAACGCATACTCATTTAACTAGCCCTAGTTAAATGCAGTGCTATGAATGTATGATTAAATTAATTGCGGTTAAGTTAAAGTAGTAACCTGAAGTTTTAGGTTGTCACATCATCCCCAACTTGAAAGAAATTGCATCCCGAATTTGATAAGTAGTCCTAGAGAAATGAAACGGTGAGTTATAATGACTGTGGGTTTTCCTCGGGTACCACATCATCCCTAACTTGAAAGGGAATTTCATCCCGAAATTCACTAGTTGCATCAGGGTTAGATTCGGCAGTTTTGAATAAGTGAGAATACTTGATCATCATCTGATCCTCGCGTTCCCACGTGAACTCCGGTCTATGTCTTGAGTTCCAACGTACTCTCCCGTTGGGATTCGACTGTGTTTATGGATCTTAACTTCCCGGTCCATTATTTTGACGAGTTCCTCAATAAACTGCAGCTTGTCATCAATCTTCAGTTCTTGAAGAGGAACCACAAGTGTGTCGTCTGACAAACACTTCTTTAGATTAGAGTCATGAAAAGTGTCATGAATATTACTAAGTTTATCAGGCAAGTCAAGCCTATAAGCCACCTTACCGATTCTTTCTAGAATCTTGAACGGCCCAACATAATGTGGATTGAGCTTGCCGCGTTTCCCAAAACGAACTATACCCTTCCAAGGCGAGACTTTTAATGGTACACGATCGCCTACGACGAATTCCAAGGGTTCCCTATGCTTGTCGGGGTAGCTTTTATGGCGATCACGTGCTATCGCCATACGATTTCTGATTTGAACAATCTTCTCAGAAGTTTCGAGTATGAGTTCTGGACCCGTGATTTGGTTGTCACCCAACTCAGCCCAACAAATGGGAGATCGGCATTTCCGTCCATACAACGCCTCGAACGGAGTTGTCTGAACGCTAGAGTGGTAACTATTGTTGTAGGAAAACTCTACCAAAGGTAAACGTCTTTCCCAACCTTTACCGAAATCGATCACACTTGCTCGCAACATGTCTTGGAGTGTCTAAATGGTTCGTTCGCTTTGACCATCCGTCTGAGGGTGATAAGCGCGCGCTCATGTCTAAACGTGAGACGAATGATTTGTGCATCGCTTTCCATAAATCGGACACAAAACGCGGATCACTATCAGAAATGATAGAGGTCGACACCCCGTGCCTAGAAACTACTTCCTTCAAGTAAATACTAGCAAGTTGCGAAAACTTGTCAGTTTCCTTGATCGCAAGGAAGTGTGCAGATTTTGTCAGATGGTCAACGATCACCCAAATGGTATCATTTCCGCTTTGAGTTCTTGGTAAACTGGTGATAAAATCCATGGAAATCTGCTCCCATTTCAACATAGGCAGTTCTGGTTGCTGAAGCAAACCAGACGGTTTTTGATATTCTACTTTGACTTTCGCACAAGTCGAGCATTTGCTCACATACGTCGCTATGTTCGCTTTCATGATCGGCCCCTAATACAAGATTTTCAGATCCTGATACATCTTATCAAAACCCGAATGGACAGAGTACCAAGACTTGTGCGCTTCATCCATCACAAGCTCTCTCAGATTACCGCGCAAAGGGACCCATATTCGCTCCATGAAGTAGCGAATATCGTCAGACTTGGTTACGAGTTGTTTCTCCATGCCTCACTTGGATTCAGATTGAAGGTTCACGTCCTTCAATGCTTCTGTTTGGGCAGAACGAATCTGTTCGGGAAGGTTAGAATGGATAGTGAGCTGTAAGGCTTGAACACGTTTAGGTTTGGTTTGCTGCCGACTGTGGGCGTCAGCTACAACGTTAGCCTTTCCTGGATGATACTTAATGGCACGGCCGAAATAGTTTAAGAGTTCCACCCAGCGACCCTATCGCATGTTCAACTCTTTCTGATAAAAAATCTCCTGAAGGCTCTTGTGATCGGTATAAATAGTGCATTTAGTGTCACACCCGAATTTTCGGTTTATGCGGAAGCGTATTGCGAGGTATGGCCAGGGCGGCAATCGTTACAATCAATCGAGTAAACAACATATTAAAACCATAAAAAGATGTTCATCTATACATTCGTTTTGAAACCATTATTTACAATACCAACATCTTGTTTGGAATTAAAATAGCTACAACATTAACCACATTATTCAAAGTTCAAAATAGTTTCACACAACATAACAACTGAAAACGGATGACATCTCAAAAGCTTGCTTTCTTGATAACAACTCGAACATATTTTTCCCAAAGCCGTCCACTAATCTCCAGTAATACATGTTAATTTTGAAAACATCAACAAAAGTTGAGTGAATTCATGTTATTTCCTTTTTGCATCAAATGAGTCTCCTAAACATTTGAAGTACTAAAATTCTTTTTGTATAGTATGATAAAAAGTCGTGTGATCATTAGTGTTTTGCAAGGACACTAATATGTATGCCAGAATAGGAGGCAACCAAACCTTGACAATTTATCGTGTGTGTCAACGACACTAGTTTGGACACAAAGGCACTCTTAACGATCGTGGTTCTCGTTGCCGATAAGAGTGGGGCTTGCCAAAACCCAAATAGATCTATCCGTTTGTTCCTCGGTACTTGTTTATTCATTAATGGTCCCTTTATTTTAAACACCTATCCGCATGTGATCAAAATAGTTTCATTGTATCATCATTCTATTTGTAACATGTATACATCCCCAAAAGTTTAAAACTATAAACATTCAAAGTAAAAGAGGAAACATGAACTCACAGATTTGCGTTCCGTGCAAATCTCTATTCGATTCCTTGTTCGTTGTTTGTTTCTCGACCTACAAGTGTTCTAATGTCGTTAGACACTTAGGTTTGTGTTCGTTTATCGTACAAATATTTCATCTTGTATTTCGTTTTTAGTTTCTCGTAATCGTTTGCTTTCTTTGTTGTGTTTTCGTATATATATAACTTATATATATATATATATATATATATATATATATATATATATATATAGGGGAAGGTTCATTTGAGAATAAATTTAATGTGAGAACAAAAAGAAGAAAGGGCATATTAGTAAAATGCTATTTCATTTATAACTCATATCATTAATTTTTCTCTCTTTAATTAATTAGTCAACCAAAGATTAATTATACTACATATAATCTACAAAACCTACACATATCAAAATTTTCCTACATGTACCCTACACGTTATAGAATTTTATCCTACACAGTCGAAATTTATCCTACACACCTCGAAATATATCCTACACAACTCGTAATTTATCTTACACAACTAGTAATTTATTCTACACTTTAAATTAAGTTGTTTTTTTAATTTGAAAAAAATATATATTTTGAAAAGGAGTTACAAATTTAATTTAGCTAGTTATTAAAGGGGAATATTACAAATTAATGATTTATGTAAGCTTACCAATATACCCTTATATTAAAATTAAATACAAATATTAAATGAAGTAAAATAAAGCATTCTTATTTTTTGAAACTTCTTCTTTTTTCTTCTTACAAAAAAATTCTTCTCATTTGAACCCTCCACTATATATATATATATATACCATAAGTGAGAATATGGTATGAATTTTACAAAACATAAACCCGTCAAATTAACTTATAAGGCAAATTAAAACCAGTCACACTAAAATTCCCTATCAATCAAAATAAAACGGGATACAACGTGGACGAAGGTTCCCTTAGTTCATTAATTGCCAGTTTCATATTTTAACCAAAAACTTTTTTATAATATTAGGACCATGTTATCAAAAGATGTTATTGAGTCATGCTTCAATACTTTAAGGGCTTTAGCCCATCATGATTATAATAAAGAAATCAAAATTAAAATTCTTACTTTGGAACACCGAAGGGATCTTCAAAGTTGGAAGATTTTATTTAATATGCTTCAAATATTTTACAAGTGCAGAAATTTTTGAGAGAGAAGAGAGGGGCTAAAGATTAGCGTGCCTTCTTCCTTCCAAACTAACCCTATATATAGGAATATAAAAAGGAAACAAACAAAATATAAAAAGAAGAACGGACAAAAAAGAAAAAGTAAAAGTAAAAAGAGGACTCTATGATTGTCCTTGGTCCGTATAATAGCCATGTTTTTTCCCATATTTCAAAGATGCCCATTATGAGTGGGGTCCTTGTGTTGGTCCAATTATCAATCTTTCTTCACCTCATCTTTGGATTCTTTTTTCGGGGTGAATTCTTTTACCACCGTTTGAAGATATGCTTCTAGGTCATCATCCAGACTTATTTCTGGAATATCTTCTATTGGTTGAGATTCTCCTGCTAAACATGAGAAACGGTTCTCATCTTCTTGGCTGGTGGATAAGATCGACATTGCCTTGGAGGAGCTTTCAGTGTTTGCTTCAAAATACTTTCTTAACTCCTTCTTCATTTCTTCTTTGTATAATGAAAGAATTTCAGTCTTTGAGACCTCGGAGACCGCTTGTTTGTCTTGAATCCTTCTTGATATTTGTTCAAAAGGACTTGGAAGTTGTCTTTGTTGTCTTTTTTCAATCTGAGATTTATAATACTCAGTTTTATTGGTGATCAATTTTATTGTATCTTGCCCTTCTAATTCTTTTGTAGAGTTATTAACTCTTGTCATTTTTGACCAGAACTTTGTATAAGAAGTTCTTTTGAGACAGGGAATATTATTCCTTAGGGTATAACCTGTTGTGGGTTTCCATCTCCAAATCCATGGTATGGAAAATTCTATAAAAAAGTACATTGAGGCTATTCCCTCAAACCAAGTTTTATTATACTCGGCTTCTATAAGGTCTGGAGAGACTGCTACCCATTCTTGGTAGAGACCTTTAAATGGTTCAGGAAGGAGTTGAACCGATGGACCATATAAAATGAACCATTTCTGGAACCAACTTGGAATTCCATCTTTATAAATCTTATTACTTACTTTTATGAACCATGAGTGTTTTTTGCTGGGATTTTCATAGAATAAACATTTTTCAAAACTTTGGATATAATCCCAGTAATTATATTTATAAGTTTGTCTATTAGAATTTATAAACTCTTTTTCATTTAAAGTACTTAATCCCCACTTTTGAGGAGATAAAAGAGATTTTATAAAAATCTTACTAAAATTAAATGAACTCTTAATTTTATCTGCTGGGTAAAAATGTCTTATTTCAGCAGACTCAGAAACTTGTATAATACTTTCATAATATTGTCTTGGTTTATAAGAAGTGGCATCATATGATGCTGGTTCTAAATATTTTTGCATAAGAAACCAAGGATCATCAAAAAATTTTATATCTTCTTGGTTTAGAAGAATTATTTTCTTCTGTCTGTCGGATATAACCCATGACTCTTCATCATCTTCTTGTGCTATATGAGCATAAGAGGGAACCTTTGAGACTTGTTCTTCCTCTTAGGCTTTTATAATAGCCATGATCTTTTCATATGACGGATCATTGGGACTAATTTGAATACCCAAATTATTATTATTTGAGCTGCTAGAAGCAATATCAGAGGCTATGAGCCTCCTGTTTCCTTGTTGAACCAAGACTAAATCTTGGCCTCTTCCTCTCCCCCTGCCTCTTCCCCTATATGTGGGAAAAGGTTGTTTTCCTCTGTTATGAGGAATCATACCTGAAAGTATAAAATCAGGCTGATGAGATTATTTTCTCATTATCCTTAAGAACCTTTATTTGATTCTTGATTACATTTAGAACAATATACTCATCTGAAAGATCTTTCATTCTATTAGGATTACTATAATCATTCATTAAATTGTGAATTCTCACAATTGTCATTCTTTTTATTATATAAAAATTATTTTTATCAGTTTGAATATTATCAAAAACCCTTTTTAGTGGTCCTCTGGCCTTTGTCATATGAACCTGCAATTTAAACAGAAGATATTATCTTCAAATATTCTCTAGTTAGAAAATCTGGAAGACTATTTTCTTCTCCCTTTTTATATTGTATTTCAAAATCAAATGGAGGTAATTGAGATTGCCATCTAGCAAACATTTGTTTTGAAACATCATGTTTAAAATCTTTTTAAAACATAAATTTGGCTGCTTGGCAATCAATTTTTATTACAAACTTTTGATTATATAAATCATCTTGAAATTTTAAAACACATTTTAAAATTGCTAAAATCTCTTTTGCAATAGTAGCATATTTCTTTTGACTATCTAGCCATTTTCCTGAATGAAATCTAACAAGATATTCTTGTTTTGTTTGAGGAGAAATTTGTTTTAATATTCCCCCATAACCTATTTCTGATGCATCTGTCTCAATAATCTTTTCCTATTGGTATTAGCAATAGACATGCAAGGAAGACCTAAAACCTTTTGTTTAATTTTTTTAACTGCTTGAGTATGATTTTCATCCCAAGGCTTAGGATTCTTTTTTAACCTATCATATAAAATAGAAGAATCTTTAGCTAAATCATGGTAATAAGGAGCTATATAATTCAGACTTCCTAAAAACCTTTGAAGTTGAGTTTTATCAGGGAATTTTGAAGCAAATTCTATACTTCTATTAATAGGAATAATTTTTCCTTTTTCTAAGATATGACCTAAAAATCTGATGCTTGTTTGAAATAACATCATCTTTGGACTAGAAATAACCAATTCATTTTTTATAATAATAGTTTTAAATATATCAAGGTGTCTAAAATGGGTTTCAATATCTTTCGAAAATACTAAGATATCATCTATATAAACAATTATAAATTTTGAAAAAGGAATGAATATTTCATTCATAATTTTTTGGAATTCTGAAGGGGCATTCTTTAGGCCAAATGGCATAACATTCCATTCATATTGCCCAAAAGGAACATTAAAAGCAGTTTTATACCTGTCTTTTTTATCAATTTGAATCTGCCAATATCCTGATTTTAAATCAAATTTTGAAAATATTAAAGCATCATATGGCCTATCTAACAAATCTTTTTTGTTAGGAATTGGATACCTTATCCATTTCAAAACTTTATTAAGAGGTTTGTAGTTTATAACTAATCTTGGAACACCTCTTTCAATTTCAGAGTGTTTATTAACATAAAAAACAGTACATGACCATGGAGATTTTGAAGGACATATTTATCCTTTTTGTTGAAGTGAATCAATTTCTCTTTTACATAACTCCAAATATTCAGAGTTCATCTGACAGGGTCTTGCTTTGGTAGGAATATTGCTTTCTATAAAATTATCTTCATAAGGAAGAGAAACGATATGTTGTTTTCTATTCCAAAAGGCATTTGGATGATCATTACATATTTCCTTATTAAATTGATTTTTTATAATTTCAATTTTTAATATTAGCTTGGGATTTTTTAATCTTTCCTCAATAGTATGAATACTAATTTCTTCTTTAAGAAAATTTATTTGGTTAGCCTTAGCTTGTATTTTTCAAACGGCTGAGTTATAAACTTAAAATACAATTCCTTGTTATTATAAAAAGCTTTAAACCCCTTTTGATCAACTTCTTTTAAAGGAAATATTTTTGAAAGAAATGGAGTTCCTAATATAACTTCATTTGTTATATTTTTTATAAGAACAAATGATAAAGGAATACATTCCCCATTATTGCAAATCTTTGCGTTTGGGATTTTATATCTAGCTCCCATATCTTGCCTATTAGCCGCTTTAAGGATATGAGTTGTTTTATCAAAATACTTTGTAGGAATCAATCCTTCTCTTATACAATTTAAATATGCTCCGGAATCAATAAGAGCAATAAAACCCTTTTTAAAAGTATTTTGTATCAGTAAACTTATTTTAACTAACCATTTTTGAGAAATAAATTTTTCCATGCTATGAATATACTCATCTTCTCCTTTATTTTTATTAATAACTAAAGGAGGATATTCCTGATCATAATTAGTAGAGAATGAGGTTTATATGATGTTTCTCCTATTACAATTTTTCCTTCAAGATTTATAATTCTTTTTTCAAAATTAGAATTTTTCTTTTTTAAATAAATTATTTCTTCTTTTAAATTGGTAACTTCCATTTTTAAATCTTCAGAAGTAGAAGAATTATTTTTTTTAGTATTCAAAATATTATGAACATATTTCATGGAATAGGGGCCTTTAGGTTCCTCTATTTCGGTATCCTTTTGAACTTCTTCATCTTGGTATATCATATGAAGAATTTTTAATCTTTCTTCAGGATTTTTAATTTTGCTTAGAATATTATCTAAAATATTACTATCTATAACATTGATCTCACTATTATTAAGATCATTATCCTGGAATTGTGACATGACTTTATATATCATTTCATTATCAGAATCGATTTTATTACAACAATTTTCTTGACAGTCCTCTGAACAAGAACTTTCCTCTATACTATAATCTGAGGATTCTTCAGAATCAAAAATTTTATATAATTCATTTTTAACATTTTCTTCTATGTCTAAACTATTTATCTTCTTTTTCACTATTTTTCTTTGATGACATTCATTAGCCTTATGACCTTTTCTTTTGCATATGTAGCAAGTAGGAACCCATTTTTCTTTTCTTTGGGTTTTTCTCCTTTCTCTTTTTTCTCTTCTTTTCTGGAAATACTTTTCCCTGCTAGCTTTTTTGTATTTTTTATAATATTTTTCATTATCCTTTTCTTTGGTACAATCCATACCAAATTGTTCACAAAATTGTCCTAACTGCCTTTTTTCTGTTAGGTTCTGTTTTTTAATTTGTTGATTTAATTTCTTTGGTAAAATCCATACCAAATTGTTCACAAAATTGTCCTAACTGCCTTTTTTCTGTTAGGTTCTGTTTTTAATTTGTTGATTTAATTTTAGCTCATTACATAAAGCTAAACCTTCTTGAACACAAACTCCTATTAGTCTGCCATAAGTATAACTATCATAAGGGATTTGAATATTATTACCTCTAAGGACTTTTCTTACCCTTTCAGCAAATAGAGACGGGATACCATCAATAAACTTGGACTTCCAGTGAGAACTATTATTCTCTAGGAGTTCATAGACTCTACTTAAAAAAAACATCTTTATACCATCTGAATGAGGTTAAAGTATGACATTTGAGACCATTTAGAAGTGTTCTTATGGTTTCAGAATTATCTCTGACCATCTTCCTGTAAAGTGTTCTATAATAGTTATGATTAAAGTATAAACATCATCAAAAATTTGCTTATCACCCTCTTGCCTATAATGTTTATAAATTTGTTCTTGTTTATCATTTATATAATTGTCTCACCATCCTTTTAACTGACCTGTAAAACCTGCAGTTATCATTTTACAGACTATTTCATCAGTGTTTTGATTATTTTTAGCTATGGTGGCATACATTAACATTCTATGTGTCATCATGTAAACTTTCCTATCAGTATAACCATCTAAATTCCATTCATAAATGGCTTTTCCATTATAAGAATTGTTTATTTCAAATTCTTGTTCCTCATGGAGAACATCTTGAGGAGTAGGCCTAGGATAATAATATAACCTTTGTCTAGGCCTCTCAGCATATTTGCTATTATAATTTTCATAGATCTTATGTTTTTTACCTTTCCCAAATTTATTAATGGAATCAGTAACATAAGCTTCATAAGTTCTATCATCCATGTTTTCTTCATCACTTATGACATTTAGCTGAATATTAGAAAACTTTTCTTTTATAATTCCTATTAAGTCATCCATGGACTTGAGTTCTTCTTCAGGTTTTATTTTATAATTTTCTATCTCAGGAGGAAGCTGAATAGTAGCTTTAGCTAATATAGCTAACTCAGGCTCAGAAGATTTTGTATTACTTGATTCTCCAATTTTCTTTTTCTGGTTTATCAAGACCTTTTCAATTTTATTATTTATTTCTTGAAGATTTTCAGAAAGATTTTTAATACATAAGTTTGTATAATTATTTTGTTGTATCATATGATTAACATGAGCAATAGTCGCAGTTATGGACTCATTATGTAAAGCCCTTTTAAAAGCAGCAAAATGTATTGCACAATTTTCTTTTGTCATTTCAAAATCATTTTGAGGAGGAAAGACAGATTTTATTATTTCTCCTGTGATAAGTCTATAATTTTTTTCAATAACTGAAACATATTTCAAAGAATATTTGTTTATAAACCAAACAGGAAACTCTATGATTTCTTGTACATCCTCCAAATCTTTATAAAACTCTTTTCCTAGTTCAAACCTTTTATCTCTAGGATATGACTCTAAAAACCATTCTTTAAATGGTGTCCATACACTACGTGAAAAGGGGGCTACAGCTACACTTTTGGCAAAACCACCCTGCCACACATTTGTAAAAATGTGTGGCTAAAGGTTATTAATAACATTTTAAAACAACTTTAGCTACATATTTTATTATTAATGTGACCATTTATACAAGTTCAGAACCTTTAACCACACTTTTAGAAAAAAAAATGTGACATTTATTAGCCACAAATTGAAATGTGTGGCCAATTGTGATGTATGGCCACATATTTTTGTTTCATGTGACGAAAAAACATGTATTTGACACCTTTAGCCACACTTTAAGAAAAAAACTGTGACATATATTTACTACACTAGCAAAGTGTGGCTAAATGTTATCCACGATCACATTATATATTTTCCTGTGACCAATAGCATGTGTATTCAAAACCTTTAGCCATACTTTAAGAAAAAAACTGTGACATTTATTAGTCACACTAAAAAAGTGTGGCCAAATTTGATCTAAGGTTACTATATTTGTTTTGCGTGACTAAACACAAAACTATTCCAAACCTTTAGTCACATGTTAAGATAAAACATCCACATTAGAAAAGTGTGGCCAAATGTGTTCTATGACCACATTATATGCTTAATAATGTGGCTAAAATCTAATACATATGGCCACATATATTATTTTATGCAACCAAATGTTAGATAATAGTCACGCTTAAAATTATAAAATTTAATGTGGTTTTACATTAACATTCGTCACACAATCATCATTTTGTTTATTTTGTGTGATGACATAGTATCAAATGTCATTAAAAAATGTATGACCAAATGTTAAATTTACATCTTTAAAAATTTCCCCTAAACTATTTAATTTCAAAACTTAAACTCCCATATAAAATATTTCATCCTAACAATTCCACTCAAAATATTTCATCTTAAAACTTAAATTTCCCCCCAAAATATTTCATCCTAACACTTAAACTTCCCACCAAAATATTTTATCCTAAAACTTAAATTTCCCCCTAAATATTTCATCCTAAAACTTAAACTTTCCCCCTCCAATATTTGATTCAAAACTTCCCTCTCAAATAATATTCTTATTTAAAGTTACATTATTATACATATAAATTAAAACTGGTCATAAAGAGTAGTTTTCTTTCAAAATAGTATAATAATTCTTTAATACTAATTCCTTCGTAATTTTTTAATATTAGCTCATTCACATTTCTTTACCCTATCCTAATCTACACATCTTCATTATTCCAAAATTCAACTAAATCACTTTGATATATGCCATCCCTTATGTAATAATATCTTCTTAGTATAACAAAATATTTATTTTTCCTCACAAAATTGATGGGATATGTTATCAATCTCAATAATTTGATGAAAACGAAGTTCTGTTTAAAATAAAGATTTTTTAGTAGCGTAAGCTATACAAGTGTCCATACCATATCGGTATCATGATCAAATGAACAACACCGTTACCGGTGTTGTTATTATCTGAGCCAATACCGATATTTGTTTATATAATTTTCGCAGTTCTGTTTAACTTTTTTCTCCACATTCCAACATAACTTATGTTAAAAACGGTGTTGTATTCAAAATAGGGATGAGCATGGTACCCGTTCGGCACTGAACTGATACCGGTACCGAAAAACGGAGAAAAGTGGTACTGGTACCGGTACCGAAAAATGTAGAAAATGGGTACCGGAACCGGTGCCGAATATACCGATTTGGTACCGGTATCCGGTACCAAATGCTCATCCCTAATTCAAAATAGGGTATTTTTGTATATCGTAAGCTATACGAGTACTGATACCACACTAATACTGTGAAGAACCAAACTGATTTTAACTGAACAACTTTGATGCATTATCGGAACTGATACATGTATTCTTTTTTTATGGTTTTAGATACATGTAAAACATGTGTTGATACCTTTTTGGGCATGTCGCAACTCTACTTTTTGGGTTTTCTGTTTCGATTGCTATAGCGAGTGTTGTTATCATAATGAACCGAACTTATAGCAAATGAATTCCTCGCCGCATCGCGCAGAGAAATCCAACTAGTTTAATATTAAAAAACAAAAAAAATCTTACTAGATATTTAATAATTCAAACTATTATTAAATATTATGTATTTTAAACCATATTTGTTTCTTCTAAATAATATATTAATGTATGCATATTAATAATGGTGCCGAATTTCTCGTAGTTAATTGTTTCGGTACTGGTACTTTCAGTTCGATATAGTATCGGTAGTTTACCGAATTTTACTTTCAAATAGCGTTGCGGTATGATTATTGTACAGTACTATACCGAACATTCTTGGTACCGGTACATGTACCCATATTTGATAATTTCCAATATCGGCATTTTCGGTACCGGTATGTTCGGTACCAGTACCGGTACAGAGCTCATCCCTAATCATATATGTGTTAATATACCATATTGGGCTTTACTGGGTACAATACCGGTACAGATCACAATGGACAATAGTAGATCTTAAATGTCTTAATGGATCGTATTAGGCCTAAAAGGATCACAGTAGCCGATAGTGGATCATATATAACTTAATTGACCATATTGGGCCTTAACAGATCACGATGGATAATAATAAATCATACAAATCTTAATAGACCATATTGGGACTTAATGGATCACGATGGACAATATATAGATCATACATGTCTTAATGGACCATATTGGGCCTTAATGGATCACAATGGATAACAGTAGATCATACATGTCTTATTGGACCATATTGAGTCTTAATGGATCATGATGGCCGATAGTAGATCATACATGTCTTAATGGATCATGTTGGGCCTTAATGGATCACGACGACCAATAGTAGATTATATATGTCTTAATCGACCATATTGGGTCTAAATGGATCACAATAGTCAATAGTGGACCACACTTGTCATAATCACCCATATTGGGCCTTAATGGATCACAATGGCCATTTATGTTTTATTTTATTTTTTTAAAATGTGTTTATAAATATTGGTATTTTTTGGTGTAAAGTTTTATTTTTAAAATATTAATATGTGACAAAATAGAAAAATAAATAAAATCGGGTCAAATGGGTCGTATTCGGGTTATGTGTTTGACACGAGTTTGGAGTTCGGGTTCGTATAAAATTTTCGAATTCAGGTCGGGTTAAAACTACCATCCCACGAATACGAGTCATTTAACTAGAGATGAGCTCGATACCAACTAGTATCGGTACCATCTAGTATCAGTACCAAAAATACCAGTATTAAGAATCCCAAAAAATGGGTACCGATACCGAAGATACCCGATACGGTACGATTCGATACCAGTAAGGTATTTAAAGATAAAACTGGATTGCGACTCACCTTCCAACTTTGAGATTGCTAGTTCGATCCCCACATCAGCCTGTTTTTTTCGTTTGTTCCTTTTTACTTTTTATAATTTTAAAGGCCATATAGGGCATGTTTGGCTAAGCTTATTATAGTTAAAAAGGACTTTTGGGAAAAGGACTTTTTGAAAAGGAGTTTTTAAAAAAAGTGTTTGGATTAGCTTATTGATGTAAAATGACTAAAATGGGTATTCTTTTAGATATAAGGGGGGTAAAGAAGGGGTATATTGGTAATTTGTAGGTTGAAAAGTTAAAAGCTGGCCAAGAAGTCACAATATTGTGACTTCTTGAAACCTCTTTTTTCTTCTTTGCAAAAAGCCATTTCTAAAAGGACTTTTGGCTTAGCCAAACACAAAAACAACTTATTGGTTTTTTGATAAGTCAATAAGCGAATAAGTTGTTTTGAAAAGCTTAGCCAAACATGCCCATATTAGGGTTAAGCTGAAAAACAAAAAGCGTGAACAGCCTCCACAACGAACAACCTCCCTCTCCAGCCTCCTGCCCCATCCAGCGAATAGAAGCCAGCCAGCCGCCTCCACCGTCGCAGCACCGTCCACGCTCCATCTTAGCCATTTAGGGTACTTAACAAGTTTTAGACTCAGTTTTTCTTGAGGTGAACTTTCTATTTCTTTCAAGCAATTTTTCTTTCAAGCGATTTCTCCGATGCTTTGTTGAATCTTTGAAGTTGTTGTGAATCTATGAATATCAATTTTATGAATGTGCTATTGGAATGATTTTGTGAATATAATATTTGAATATTTAAGCTCGTATGAATGCAGTTATATGCGGCCAAAAGCCAAAAATGAGATAGTCTGTTTGTATTCGATATTCCATATATGTTTTTGGCACAAGTACATGAACCTAGTTTCATTGTAAAATCTCGGATTTGATAATTAAACAAATGTTAAAAGATGGTGATCCAATTCCTAAATTCTTCTGCTCATTTGATTCAATCTATACAATTTCATTTACTTATAATCAATATATGAACTATGAATTCCTAAGTAGGGGTGTAAACGAGCCGAGCCCGAGCCCGACTAGGCTCGAGCTCGGCTCGTTATGTTTTTATGAAGCTCGAGCTCGGGCTCGGCTCGGTTCAAGCCTACATCTCTGAGCTCGAGCTCGGCTTGCGAGTAAAACCCAAAGCTCGAGCTCGGCTCGAGCTCGTTTCAACAGCGATTAAGCGAGCCAAAGCTCGGCTCGAGCTCGGCTCACCAATGTTATCATCATCATTATTATATAATATATATAAAAAACTAAAATTTTGTCAAGGCTCATTTGGGCTCGCGAGCCTAAACGAGCTTTGTATTTCAGGCTCAAGCTCGGGCTCGATAACTAAACGAGCTCTATTTCAGGCTCGGGCTCGTTAAGACTCGACTCGTTCGAGCTTTTAACCGAGCCGATCACGAGTAGCTCTCGAGCCTCTTGGTTTGTTTACACCTCTATTCCTAAGTTGAATATGGTTACCAAACTATGAAATATGGTGGCTTATGTTGAGTTCGTACTTGCAACATGCTTGTAAAATCTCTGATGGAATCGAGAAGAAGAGGATTAAAATCTCAATCGAGTTCGTTGGCTTCTGATTCATGGAGATTTGGGTTGGATTCGTTAGCTTCTGATTCATTGGATGTAAGGAGAAGCACATGATTTTGAGTTCATTCCTTCTTCATACATGTGCTGCAGGATGGACATGCTTTTTCAAGCAGAGGTGATCATATATTCCCTCTGTTTGTTATTATAGATGAGTAAATTTTCACAATCTGTAACAAGGATTACACAGATTAGTCCCAATTGAAAGATATCTCTTTTCAGTAACCCATGTTTATGTCAAACCTTTGTAGCTAAATTATGTCCAGTTTTACCTTTGTACTTGAAACATCATTCCTACCTTTAAATTATTATTTTTTTATTTATCTGTTTGATATTTGTGATCACATAATCTTCAACAGGTCGAAACTACCATGTTAGACACTTCCTGTCTTCCTGATTCCAAATTTAAGTGTAAGTTTATGATGAATATTTTTTTTTTCAATTTGAGTAGATCCATATTTAATTGTTTCCATTTGCTCGAGAATAAGATCATGCAATGTGTATTAAGACTTGATTGTTATTCGATTTCTTGCTTAACTCCAATATAAACTGTCATGTCATCTGATTGAAATCTGGGTGTTGTTGTTTAAGTGTTCATGAAACTGTTTTAGGGTCTTTGGATGTGTTGCAAAGACAGTAACAGGATTGTTATTCTACTTCTTTTGCGTCATCAGGTACATTTGTGCAGGGTTGATCCAAGTGAAGATAATAAACCAACATCTCTAATTAAGCTAAAACTTAAATACCAATAACGCAGGGAATGCAATTTGTAACGGGTCATAAGAGGATCATATCGAGCAACCTGAACGCGGCTTGAAGGTAGTAGTTTATTCGACCTTTTGTTTTACCGTTTGATTTTTGACCTTTGAGGGTTTTTGTTACCGTGGTACTTTATTGAAGAAATGTGGTAGATAGATGAAGGAAGAAGATCAAAGTAACTTTCTTGGTGGTCTTGCTGTCAGCATGTTTGTAGAAAGTTCTATTAAATAGGTATGGACACGGTGTTATGATTCAAATATCCATTGCTTATGCTCTATTTGACTGTGTTTACTGTTTAGGGCCTGCTATGGTGTTCTGGGATTTGTTATGGAGAATGAGCAAAAGGATGTGAGGTATGTTAATATTAAGGTCACCACATCCCCTCATCTTATGTTAGTCATTTTTTAACATTAATTTGTTATATGGGGAGAAAGTTTAGCTTTGGGCTATATGTGAGCACTTGGTTAGAGTAGATACAGCCTCTACTTTCTTTGTACTCATTTATTTGAGTTATTTGCATTAGCTCTCATGAGAATTCTGGTCAACCTTCTGATATAGCAATAAAATATATATTGTTTTAGCTCTATCAAATTGGTCTGAACAAGTGGGATGCATTCTTTATACTTAATTATCTAAGCGCTATATACTTCATTATTGAGTAATTAGCTTTTGTAACTGAGTAATTTTGTGTTGTGTGTTACCTCAAGATGGGTCAAGCTAAAAGATTTTACTCTAAACAAGGAGTCAAATGTTTTTTTAATTAAGAAATGGTTAGAAGAGTATTTTACTAAAATAGTAAGTGTATGCATTACTTGGAGTTTGTATGAGACTAACCCTAGCACCCCAGGTTATTTCATTCTCAAGTTTTCTTCAATTATTTTTTTTTATATTTGCTTCAGGCCAGTTTGGAATATTAAGAAAATATGTACAAGCCTCTGGCTGAAGAATATGCAACTAAGCAACTCTTGAGACTCTCCTCATGTGGTCATCATCAAATAAACATATCGCAGGTTTGTTTAGAGTCTCAAAATTATAATGTAAGAATGTTGTTTGACCTTGGTTTTATAATGCAAGTCATTTGCAATCTTCTAAGTTGATTTATTGAATAAAACTAGATCTTATTTTAGTTTAAGTAATCAAGTATATTGCACTAGTTATGAATGAAATCTATAGAAAATGGATAAACAAAAGTTTGCAGGTCAACCAAATGTTACTAATTTTGACCCGTTTACCAACCGCCTATTTTGTTACCTATGTTTATTCTGAAACTGATGTACGTGATGAATTTGATATACGTCAGTCCAACGTCATTTTACTTGGCAAGGCCCTAATCGACCCGCATGCAGATAAAACATGTACGGATGCTTTTCTTGTTACTATTGTATATATTAATATTGTCTTTTTGGAATAAATTATGTCTTATGATGAAGCGCGCGACTTTGTTTTGTGAAGGAGTTTTGATTGGCTAAGACAAAAAGGCCTGCTAATGGTCAAAATGAAAACAGGAAGATTTATGTTGAGACAAAAAGTGTTGCAAGTGCTTCCAGGAGTGCTTCAAGGAATGAGAGAAGGTTACGTTGCAAGTGCTTCCAGGAGTGATTTATGTTGAGACAAAAGGTGTTGCTGTTGCAAGTGCTGCTAGGATGGATGCAAGTTTATGTATTTAGTATTCAAATTGACAACTTATGTATAGATTTTGGTTTACTATTGTTAATATAATTAATTTTGGTTTTTAGGTTTGTTCATCTTTGCTATTGTTTTTTCTACGAAAAATTGAAAATAAAATTGCTAATTACATGAAAATGGCCACATAGTCACAACAATATATGTGACTATAAAATAGAAACGACCACACTTACAGTAAATTCGTGTGACTGTTGATACCATTTTGTCACACTTAATGGGACATTTTCTTAATTACAATAACCACTTTGTCACATTTTTTTTAAAATTCATGTGGCTAAAACAAACTTTTTAGTGACTGTATAATAGAAATAAACGCACTTATGGTAAACTCATGTGACTATACAATAGAAACGGCCACACTTAAAATAAATTCATGTGGCCATTGATACTATTTAGTCACACTTAATGGATCATTTTTTTATTTACAACAACCTTTTTGCCACAGTATTTTAAAATTTATGTGGCTGAAACAAACTTTTTAGTGACTATATAATAGAAACGGCCACACTTTCAGTGAATTCATGTGGCTATATAATATAGACGGCTACACTTATAATAAATCATGTGACCATTGATACCATTTAGCCACACTTAATGGACCATTTGCTTGATTACAACAACCTTTTTTGTCACAGTTTTTTAAAATTAATGTGGCTAAAACAAACTTATTGGTGACTGTATAATAGAAATGGCCACACTTATAGTAAATTCATGTGGTTGTTGCTACCCGTTTAGCCACACATATTTGATAAAATGATTGATTTCAACAAGACCTTTTAGCCACAGTTTAAGTTACTATGGCCACACATAAGTGAATGTGGCCGTATGATGCATACGATGACTTGACCTTTGGTCACACTTGAGCTGAAAAAAAAAGTGTGGCGAAAGGCGTATGGTCACACTTTTTTTATGTGGCCGTAAGCCATTTTTGACGTAGTGATATAGAATTTTTATATTTTTCACATATTTGCTGTCTAATGACAGATCCAGGACTAAAATCAAGTTTTTCTTTCATCATTATAAACTAAAACTCATGTGTGAGACTGTATCATCCTCACTAACAAGTTGGTATATTCCTGAAACTAGATTGTTATTATCAACATTAAGATTTTCTACTCTACTATTTCTTATCTGAGAAGTAGAGGCTCTAGAAGATTCTGGTAATTCCACTTTATAATCAAGAGGTGATATATAAGATCTAGCAGAGATAGATTTCAAAAGTTTTTTATCTTTCCTCAATAGTATGAATACTAATTTCTTCTTTAAGAAAATTTATTTGGTTAGTCTTAGCTTGTTTAAGAAATTCATTCAAATATTTTTCAAACGGCTGAGTTATAAACTCAAAATACAATTCCTTGTTATTATAAAAAGCTTTAAACCCCTTTTGATCAACTTCTTTTAAAGGAAATATTTTTGAAAGAAATGGGAAATAGTAGAGTAGAAAATCTTAATGTTGATAATAACAATCTAGTTTCAGGAATATACCAACCTGTTAGTGAGGATGATACAGTCTCACACATGAGTTTTAGTTTATAATGATGAAAGAAAAACTTGATTTTAGTCCTGGATATATATATATATATATATATATATATATATATATATATATATATATATATATAGTGGGATTTGGCTACAAAGTCTATTTTTCCTACAAAGTGTACAAAGTCATAAAACACCGTAATGTCAACCATAAAACACACTCAAAACTCACAAATAACATAGTGGAGGTTACTAAAACACCATATTTGTGGGTTTTGTGTTGTGTTTTGAATGATAAGGATTTGATTATTGAATGACTAACATTAATGTGTTTTATGTTGATTATCATATTGTGTTTTATATTCGTAGTTGTACGATGGTGTGTTTGAAGTTTTTAAGGAATGTTAGGGTTTGGATATTGTATTTTAGTGAGCTTTACTATGTTATTTGTGGGTTTTGAGTGTGTTTTATGGCTGAAATTGTGGTGTTTTAAGACTTTGTACACTTTGTAGGAAAAATGGACTTTGTAGCGGAACCCCACCATATATATATATATATATATATATATATATATATAGGGGAAGGTTCAAATGAAAACCACTATTTATTGTGAAAACTCGAAAACTAATTAAAAAAGCCAAAAAAACATTCCAAATTTTTTTTTTTTGTTTTTGCAAATCAATTTTTCGCAGGTTTTTATATATAAAAAAAATTTTCAAAAAAAAAAAAAAAAATTTTTTTTGTGTAGTGCGCATGTGTAATACTGCACATGTGTATGTGTACTACACATGTGTATTATTACACATGTGTAATACAAAAAAAAAAAATTTTTTTTTTTTGAAATTTTTTTTTTCATATATAAAAACTAGCGATTTTTATAAAAAAAAATTGAAAAAAAAAAATTTTGTGTGTTTTTTAAGCTTTTTTAGTTAGTTTTCGAGTTTTCACAATAAAAGTGGTTTTCATTTGAACCATCCCCTATATATATATATATATATATATATATATATATATATTCTATTTGGTTTGTTTTTGAATGGGCTTAATTTATTTATTAGATTTTAAGTCCATTTTGTGTATTGGTGTATATGGGCCTAGCCCAAATAACTTTGTTTAAAGTGGGTCAAGCCCAAATTAATTTGTAGGAGTGGGCCTTAGCCCAAAACACTTTTATAAAAGTGGGCCTAACCCAATTTAGTTTATAATTGTGGACTTAGCCCAAATAAGTTATGTAAAAATGGGCCTAGCCCAAACCATTTTCTAAAAATTTACCTAGTCCATAATAATTTTACAAAAATTGGGCTTTTAGTCCGAGTATTTTGTAGAGTGGGCTTTAGCCTAATTTTGACTAAAAATATATTTTAGTCTATTATTTTGTAAAAGTGGGCCTAGCCCAAATTTTATTTATGAGAAATGGACTCTAGCCCAATTTTATTTATGGACTCCTTTTTAAAATACAAGATTTGGGCCTAGTAAAAAATAATAGTAATACTTGTATTTTTATAAAAATCTTGTTTTTTTTTATAAAAATCTTGTTTTTTTTTATAAAAATCATTACTTATGCCATGTATGAAACCTTTTTAGTGCATAAGCTTTTGTGACGACTTGTATTTTGTTATAGTCGTTTACTATTTTTCGGTTTGATTTATTCGTATCGTTTGTCCCGTTCGTGTCGTCCATCTCGTTTTTACCATTTGTTTCGTTAGTTTGTGCCATTTTATTTTGTCCAAAAGTCCATATTTTCCAATAGTGTCTGAATTTGTCCGTTTGTATTTTCATGTCCAAGGATGGACATTTTATTTCGTTTTCCAAGTTCATATATATTTTTGTAATTTTCATGGATGTGTATAAATTTTGTATTTGTTCCTATTTGAACTAAACATATAATATACACATCAAAAATATATACTTATGATACTTGATGAATTTTTTTGAAAGTATATATTTTATCAAAAACGTATACTTGTCACTTTTGTTTAAAAATCTTTTTATAAAACATGGATTTATAACTTCGTCCAAAATTTGTTTAACCATGTTCAAAGACTTTAAATAGTTGTTCTAGTTACATATTTCTTTGTTTAACAACTTTTTAAACATAACACAATTTATAAAATTTTTGCCATAGTTTTGTTTGAAATATGGATTTTTCCCCAAGTTTATACAAAACTTGTTTTCAGTTTATTTCAACACAAAACATCATCAAGTATCAATATATACATCAAAATTTGTCAACAAAAGTAGCATGAACATGATATAGTTCTTAACTTTCCCAAAAAGGAAACTTTATTCCTTATTTTTTCCAAAAATTTGTAGAACAATATTTTATTGGAAATTCTTGTTTTAGTTGACTCATAAGGTCAATTGAAGCATAAATATGTGTTCAAAACGTTTACTACTAACGTATTTCATACTTTTGATTCTTTCCAGAAATGAAAACTTTATTCAAGAAATTTTTCAAAAATTTATTTTCTTGGTTTTAAATGATTTTTCATACTTTACAAGCATGCATGTTCATCATAACTCATGTTCATCACTTTTGTTGATGAATCTTGGTTGATCCTACATGCATGTATGTAGATCATATTTTTAAGCAAAAATAACCAAGATTCAAGTTTACTAGCCTAGATTTTTCCAAGTTCATGCCAAAATCATAGAAAATCATGAATAAAAATAATGATTTTTAGTTGTTGTTGTTTTTCATGTGGGTTTATGATGAACTTGTAAAAGAAACCAAGAATAAAAGTAAGACTAGTGTAATGTTCTTACAATTTCTGCTAGGAAATAAGGATGAAGATAAGAAAATCTTGATGATCTAAGGGCTTCTAGTTCTACCAAAAATGTTCCAAATAGCTTTACTAATCTCCCTAGTATCTTGTTTTATCCATGAACCTCCATATGAGCATGTATTCTTGAGTTTGAATATTGAAATGAAGATGAAGTAAAGGGGTGTTTGGTCTAGCCGATTTTTAGGAGAGAGAGAGGAAGAGAGAGAGAGAGAGAGGAAGACGGTAAGAGGTTGAGCGATTTTTGAGAATCCCTCAATGAATCTACGATAGTACCCCGCAAGACCAAGAAGTTGTCGCACCTCCGTAGGAGTCTTAGGTGCCGCCCAATTCTTGATAGAATTGATTTTCGCTGGATCAACATGTATTCCCGACTCGTTGACCACGTGACCAAGGAAGTGTACTTCTAGAATCCAGAGATCACACTTGGAGAATTTCGCGTAAAGCTGCTCCTTCCGCTAGAGTTCCAAATAAGACGCAAGTGTCGCTCATGATCCTCTTTGCTCTTAGAATAGATCAGAATGTCATCGATAAACACAATGACGAAGTCATTAAGATACAGTTTGCAAACACGGTTCATGAGATCCATGAAGACCACAGGTGTGTTAGTTAACCTGAATGGCATGACTAAAATCTCATAGTGGTCGTACCGCGTTCGGAAGGTTGTTTTGGGAACATCTTCTTCTTGGACTCTCATCTGATGATAGCCTGATCTTAAATCGGTTTTCGAGTAGAAGCTTGACCCTAACAACTGGTCAAACAGATCGTTAATGTGAGGAAGAGGATAACGGTTCTCAACTGTCACCTTGTTGAGTTCGCGGTAGTCGATACACATGCTGAAAGACTCGTCTTTCTTCTTCACGAATAGAGCTAGGGCTCCCCATAGCGAAGAACTGGGTCGGATAAAACCTCTATCCAACAGTTCTTGGAGTTGATTCGACAGTTCTTGTAACTCTCCTAGTGTAAGACGATAAGAAGCACGAGCAATCAGAGCTGCTCCTGGCGTAAGTTCGATCTGGAATTCCACCTGTCGATGTGGAGGTAGTCCTGGAAGTTCTTCGGAAACACATCGGAAAAGTCACAGACGAATGGAATGTTTTCGATCTTCTTTTCCTTAGGCTGAGTGTCGGTAATGAGAGCTAGAATAGTAGGATAACCCTTCCGTATGCATTTCTAGGCTTTCACAACTGAAATGATGCTAACCGGATCACCACTTCGGTGATCTTGAACCGACAAAGAATCTCCACTAGGGGAGGAATTACGAAGATCTTCTCTTTATGGAGAATTTTAGTTCAGTTATGGACATCCAGTCCATACCAACGACTACATCAAAGCTACCAAGAGTGACAATGAGGAGGTCAATGTCAAACACCTGACCTTGAAGATCGAGTTTGCAAACAACATGAACATGGCATGCTTCAATCGGCTTACCGTTAGCCAATTTTAAAACATATTTGGTTTCGAGAGGTGTCTGGTCGAATAAAACATAAGCGAAGAGATTATCCACAGAAACGTACAAGTCACTACGTCGCTATCGTTCCTTGCGTCACCCACGCCAAATTGAATACTCTTCCACTAGCACCATTTCCATCGTCGTAGATATTGTTACGAGGATTTCCAGCATTGTTGTTGTTCCCGTTGTTGTTGACATCTTGATTTAATTGTGGCCAATCCTTATCGAAGTGACCCTTACTTCCATGCTAAAAGCAACCCTTATGAGTACCTTGCTACTGCTGTGGCTGCTGCCTCTAATATTGTAACAGGACTCTGCGTCCTTTCTCCCAATGGCCCACCTTCTCACATCTTTGACACATCCTAGGGCACTGTCCATGGTGATGGTAGTTGCACGTCTTACACTTCACTCGTTTACCAGCGTACGCGCCCTGATTCTGACTAGAGCCTTGGTTCTGATTAGTAGAAGAAGACTGGTTGAAGTTGCGGTTGTTGTTGTCAGTCCTTTTCTGTTGCTGACTAGAGTTGGAGATTTGGTTGAAGTCACTCTACTTGCGTTCGTTGTCGGTAATCAGAGCCATCATGACACCATGATTGGTAATGTACCACGTTCAACTTCTTGTTCATCGGCGTTGTGATCCAATCGAATAATTCGCGGTAAGTTGTTCTACATTTGGAGAGGTGACCGTACTCTTGATCTGAGGCGCCAATCCGTTGAGTTCAAGTAAACAAGAAAAGTGGGAATAGTATAGACCAAACATTCGATGCTTCGATAACAAACTCAGAGACATTTTGTACTAACCCAAAACATTCCTAGTCAATCCTCCAGACGTTCAGATAAGTGTTCAGGCAACACTCAATATCATCGAGATTCATAAGGATTCGGAGGGGAGTGAAAAGATCAAGTCCGAGTAGGAGGCAATCATCGCTATGACTCCTATAGATTGTTGAATCCCCAATTATGTTGGGTAATGGGTCAGAATCCTTTTACACTTGCTAAGCCTCACTGGGACTCACATGTACCCAAAATTATTATTACGTGTGCCCCGTAATGATAATGTGATTTGCATGTTCAACTCAGTTCCTCTTAACTTGTGTCAAAGATCCTCATATTCGAGTGTAAAAAGCTAAGGTATTATCGAAACGATAAGGATCACGAAGTTCTAGAAATGCTATAATACTGTGTATGAAACTATATGCAATGCAATGCGTATGTGTATGTTAGATGTATAATGTATATAGTAAATAAAAGACGAACCTTACAATCTGGAGCGGGGTGTCATGGTAATCTTCGAAACTGTTTCGGTTATAGTCTGGTTTAATAAAAAAATTCTAAAACCTAGATCACTATAACTAGTGGCTCTGATACCAAACTGTCACACCCTCAAAATACCAAATGCGGAAACCACCGCAAGGCGTGTGACGTACTAAGATCTAGCCACTAATCATATTGAACTAATAGTAGGATAATAAACACAAGATCAGATTCAATATGAAAAGTGAATTTCAAAACATTTAATTCAGACTAATATTCGTTTAACGGAAGCATGAATCATCGTTTAACAATTTCAACATCATTTTGTTTAGAAAACATAAACAAGCATTAAATGTCTTCGCGAATGACACCACCTATGATGACACCGGCTTCCCATACTGTACGTTCCATTTCGATGCCTCTAACGACCTGCAAGCATGCAAAAAAACAGTGTATAAGCATAAAGTTGGCGAGTTCACAGTTTTGGTTGCCGAAAATCATGTAAGTGTTTAGTTTAAAGACATGTTATGAATAATAAACTCTGTACCGATTTACTGTTTGTTTTTGGTGCCCTCATCAATGTCTATCAGCATTGAAAAAGTGTTTAAGGTCATTAGTGCACGCCCGTCCTCCCAGGTACAGTGTGAGGTTTATTAAGCCTAATAGCGCTATCAACTAATACCCCGTTGCCTCCCAGGCAACTAGCTCGGTATGTAAGTAGGGACTTTCATGATAGAGTTCGAGTTTATTAACCAACATCGTAATTAAACCAAAGCGTTTTAAAAGTATTCCTCCCAGGAATATTAGTTTGTTTGTCCTCTCGGGACGAATGCTTATGAAAGAGTAGTGAACTCACCTTAGTTTGATCGGTATGTGTTACGTACTTCTATGCGTTAATGATATGTTAAGTCTGTTACACGCGACCTAAGGTACAATAAATATATGAGTATGTGTATGTAGGGTTATGCAATACCCTAATTATCCAAACAACCCACTGTCTAATGTAAATTAGTTCAACCTGCAGTAACCCACAGCCACTCCAAATACGGACATCACAATTAAATTCTATGCACCCCGGTAAATGTACGGACCATATATAAATTAGAAATACGGACTCCACTGCCCCTTTATAATTTAGAATTTATACATGAAATCTCAGCTCACATATAACATATATAAAGTATTGTCCCGCAAGTAGTTACATTCCTTAAAGTTGGATATTATATGGATATCATAATAAATTTCAACTTGGAGATAGTATCTTTTATATCGGCCCACTACTCACAATTTATTATCGGCCCATTTCAAATGATCAGAGTTTATTATATCAATACTTATCAATTAAATACATTTATAAGCAGCCCACTTTCATAGATTTCTAGAAATCAGGTTCAAAGCAATTTGAGTTGTAACTCCTATGCGCGGATAATATAAATTCTCAATCATGTGCGGACATAAAATACTTGATTGGTAGTTGTCATGTGCAGCCCAATTAACTACCAAATTCGGACATCTTCATTCTTTAATAAGTTCGGACCTCATGTGATGTCATGTGCGGACTATACATCCTCCAATAAATGCGGACATACTATGGTCTCATAAGCGCGGTCAATGTGAAAAGGAATATAAGTTCGGACACTAATATTTTCATTAATAACTTCGGACACTACATCAAATGCGGAACAGTTTCACTTCTTTTTAAGTGCGGACCTCCTAAAGAACTTATAAATTAAGACCTTTCAAACCTTACCAAGTGCGGACTGATTTAAGACCCATATATTCGGACATGTAAAAAAAATGTAAGTTCGGACAGGTTTACTATAATCAAGTGCGGACTGTGAGAAGTGGTATAAGTTCGGGCTTCTTATAAATTTATAAGTTCGGACCAATTGATTGTTGTATGTGCGGATCCTTAAAAAATCATTTAACAAGTACGGACGTCGTATAAGGCTTTATGTGCGGACAATTATAGAGATATCAAGTGCGGACTAGTATTGAACATTAAGTTCGGATCACATATAACCATTTTATGTTCAGATCTCTTAAGGACATCTCAAATTCGGACCTATATACCTCAATCAAGTTCAGACATAAAGAGTTCATTAAGTTCGACATATAGAGTGCATTAAGTTCAGACGTATAAATTAAATTATGTGCGGACATTATACCACATCTAAGTGCGGACAATGTTTGTTTATCATATATGCGGACTACATAGGTATAATAACAAGTTCGGACATCATGACTTCTATATGTGCGGACTTAGGGTGTTATTTAAGTGCGGACACTTTGAAACCACAAATATGGACACTTAGTTTTTAACAAGTACGGACCATAAACCAAATAACAAATACGAACATTACAACTTTGTGTCTTCACAAAGTCTGACAAATCAGGGATTTCATTCTTCAGGGTTTCTACGAACAGAAACCCCCAAATGCACAGAAATCAACAATGTCAGGCATCAAATCAATCATTCTAACAGTTCTATCATGCCCCTAATATCATTATTCATCAAAAAATCATCCCACATTCAGGTAGTCTACAACAATTATCATACATTCATCTATCATGAAGCAAAAACACAAATTGTTTGGGTGTTTAGGGTTTTGTATTGAAATCAAAAGAACAAGATTAACAATCACAAAGCATGAACACTTATCTTAGATTGATGTAGAGATGGTTCTACGAGAATTGGAAAGATCAATGATTGATGATTTGTGTGGAACTTGTATGGCCAAAAGATCAGAGAAAAGGTTTGGAGAAAACAACTACCGTATAGTGAAGTTGTGTGGAGATTAGGGTTTGAGTAGTTAATTAGAGTTTTTAACTTATTCACAAAGCACCCCTAATTATGCAACTTTTACACAAAAACCATATAATACCATGTAATTTACAATTAAAGTACACAATTCACGTATTTGTCATGCAGCACATTAGTTTCGTATTAACCATCCGTTTATAATTATTATTCTCGTTAGTTGCCAATGTTCGAGAGTTATTGTGTATGTGTTCTGGTGATTCCCTGAATTACCAACGCAGACTCATTTAACTAACCCTAGTTAAATGCAGTGCTATGAAAGTATGATTAAATTAACTGCGGTTAGTTTAAAATAGTAATCTGAAGGTGCGGGTTGTCACAATATTGCTCATGCACGTACTCCTGATCACCGACAGATTCTCATCGGCAACTGCTTTAACCGACATATTTATGGTAGATTGGGTCGTCGGTATCGGTGATACTCATTGTTTAGTAGCGTCACTAATTTCTTAAAGTGTATCACCGACAGGTTAATGTAAGTACAAACCTTTAGCAACGGATTTCTGACAAATTTATCTGTCAGTGAAAGCCATTTGTTTTTTAGCGTTTGTCGGCTATCCTTCTTCGAAGCTAGGAATACTCGGTAATCTATTGATGAGGTTCCATGGATAGATGGGGAGTGAGTAAAGACATCATCAACGGATCAATAGTTGATATCATCCATTAGTGAAATTCATTTTTTTCTAGGAGTGAGTAAAGATATCATCAACAAAACAATGTATAATAGAAAAATAAAAGAGTAACCCTAACAAGAAACTAATTAATTCTTAAATAAAACATGTAACATAAATATAAAAAAAAAAGGTCATCCTTGAATTCATTGAATAAAAATAAAAAAAGATTCAGAATTTTGAGTGTTATGTCCACACGTCTCTCCTGCCCACTACACAAACGTGAAAGCCATATTTATTATTCAAACAATAATCCCCCTTTATACCATCCTTATAAATACCAAACACTCATTTCTTCTTATTCACCCCAATTCAATTAACCATTTGCATAACAAAATGGCCATCCCAAATACTAAAGCAGTTGCATTAGCAATTGGGTTCATCTTTTTGAACTTTGCTGGCCAATGCTATGGTTATTACGGCTATGGCCTCCAGTATGGTTTCTATAATGGCAAATGTCGAACTTCAGATGTCGAAGCCATCGTAAGAAATACAGTCTACTACAAGTTCCTCAAAGACCGATCAATCGCACCTGCGCTAATTCGAATGCAATTCCATGATTGCTTTGTTAATGTAAGTTTCTTCAATTTTCATGCATGCAAATCAGTTTTGTAAGTCTACGGTTAATCATTCTCTATTTTCCAAAGGGGTGTGACGCGTCGATTCTACTAGACGGTCCCAACAGTGAGAAGACCGCACCTCCGAACTTAAGCGTTAGAGGTTATGATGTCATTGATGCTGCAAAAGCAGCGGTGGAGAGCGTGTGCCCGGGAGTGGTTTCTTGTGCTGATATAATTGTTATGGCTACTAGAGATGTTATTTCATTTGTAAGCAGTAGATTTAGATGCATGCGATCTTATTAGAACTGTAGAGTTTAACTATGTTTAATTTTTTAACATGATTTTATTTATTTAATGTAGAGTGGTGGAGGTAGATACAGTGTCCAAACAGGAAGAAGGGATGGACTTGTGTCTCTTGCACAAAATACAATTAGTCTCCCACCTCCTACCTCATCTGTATCGAGTGCGATTCGAACCTTTGCTCTGAAAGGACTAACCGCTACCGACATGATCTATCTTCTTGGTAAGTCACCAAGTTTTAATTCCATATATCACAAATGCTCATTGTAATAAGCATAACACTAAAAACATAGGACTTTTATACAAAGCTGTCTGTGAATATATCAATCACGGGTAATTCATTGGAAAAATCTGTGTCAATCTGGGCGTGGGTAAAGACTTCACCGAATGACCACTGGTTGCTAGCTACGGATCATCGATATATTTCTCGTTTTACGTGAAGAATTTTTTGTTGCAAATTCATAATTAAAAAGTTTATAGAATTTTTAAAAGAAATTGTTTTTCTAGCTTCTTGTTGTTAAAACTATGTTTTCTAGTAGTAATTAGTTTGAGTGAAAACAAATTATAGTTTGGCTTAAAATGGTGGGTTCAGGTAATTGTTTTACACACTAAAGTATTATGTTTTTTTTCTTATTTATATTGGAAAACAATATAACTACAATAATAATGTAAATAAAATGGTTGAGAAGGATGCATGAATAGTTACAAATAGATTTTAAACGAATTTCCATCCATCTGATACGTTCTCCTTTTAGCTAACATATTTCTTTGCTTGAGATAAAACACAATGCAAATACAACCATAATTAAATGGATTGGAATTTTCTTACTTCAATTATTGCAAAAATGTTTTCTTAAGGTTTCTTTTTTTTAACAGGTGGTCACTCGATTGGTATCGCTCATTGTTCTTTATTTAAAGATCGTCTTTACAACTTCAACAATACAGGAAAACCCGATCCCACAATGGATTTAGCGCTGTTAACATCGCTGAGGCGTATATGTGCTCAGAACGCAACCGTTGATCTCACTGCAAACTTGGATCAAAATCCTTTTAGCTCTGCTGTTGTAGACAAATCTATCTATAGTCAGATTATGATGCATAGGGGAGTCCTTAAATTCGATCAAGACGTGGCATTGGATAGTTTGAGCAAGTCCACTGTTGAAGCCATTGCTCGTTCTTCTGATTTCAACACTAAATTTGGTCAAGCCATGGTTAAGATGGGTGCCATCCAAGTTCTCACAGGAAATCAAGGACAGATAAGGAAATCATGCGGAGCAATCAACCTCCAACTTTGACTTCTAAAACAATTAATTTGCATGGTTTCCTTCATATTTTTTTTTTTGTCATTTTTAATTATCTGATGATGTGGTGTGATTTTTTTTTGTTGACATTTCTTTAACTGTTTAATTTTGCTTTCTATCGAGTAATGTATTTTTTTCTTCAATTTTTGCAAGGGTTTGGTTGAGAAGATTGTTTTTTAAAATATGTATTAAGGGTATAAGGAGTTGTTAGACACTTGAGAGTGACAAACTAAAAAAATTAACCAATCAGAGTGTGGCACGTCAATCAGTGAAAAGTGTTTAAACTATGTTAAAAAGTGTTGGCAATTGTTAGACACTTGGTAAAGTGGTAAACTTAAAAAAAAAAAAAAAAAAAAAGAGTAAAATGCACGGATAGTCCCTGTGGTTTGGTGAAATTTCACCTTTAGTCCCCAACTTTTTAAAATTATACTCTTAGTCCCTGTGGTTTGACAAGTTGTTACTCGGATAGTCCCCAAAGCGGATGGAGGTTAGTTTTTCTGGTTAAGTGGGTGTGAAATGACAAGGACTATCCGAGTAACAACTTGTCAAACCACAGGGACTATCCGAGTAACAACTTGTCAAACCACATGGACTATCCGAGTAACCTTCATCCTCTTTAGGGACTATCCGATTAACAACTTGTCAAACCACAGGGACTAAGAGTGTAATTCTGAAAAGTTGGGGACTAAAGGTGAAATTTTACCAAACCACAGGGGCTATCCGTGCATTTTACTAAAAAAAATGTAGGTACACTTGGAGGATCAAGATTAAACCTACATCCTTGTTTTATAACACACTAACGAGTGCGGAATCCACGTAAGTATGCAAACCAAAGCAAAAAGGAACAAACACAAAGTAACCAAAGATGCACATGCTTTGATTAAGTGAAGAGAATCAGTACACATATACACACAGTGTTTACAACTTTTACAGGGACTCTCTTGACTGAAATGTGAAGCAAGTGTGTCCTTATATAGGCCCAATACCTAGTAGCACTACGAAGAGTGACTACTGGGCCACGAACAGTCTACAAGCCCACGAAGACTGAGAGTCTTCGTGGACACTACAGACGAACCATCAGTATACCACGAACCATCAATCTTCGTGGTGAACATTCTTTTCATTGTTCATGGTGAACATTCAATTCATTGTTCGTGGTGAACATTCAATCCATTGTTCATGGTGAATATTCAATCCATTGTTCGTGGTGAACATTCAATCCATTGTTCATGGTGAACATTCAATTCATTGTTCATGGTGAAAGTTCAATCCATTGTTCATGGTGAACATACAATCAATGTTCGTGACCATTCACTCCCACGAAGACTAGGCATTCTTCGTGGGGAACCTATACAGAGACAGTAACTTGCAGACCACAGACAGTAAGAGCCAAACACAACTAACAGTTGCACACAGCAAACTGTTTTACATCACTAACTCAGTAAACGTCGTCCTAAGTCAAGATAGGAGGATATCTGACTTGGCCGACTCGACTAAAACTTATACAGACCGTAAACAAAGACCGTACAAATTACAACGTAATAAGAACAAGCGACAGACACAAAACTGCACCAACAAACTCCCATTTGTCTGTTGCTTAGTCTTCACTCTTCATCCCTTTAGAGGCCTGTCTCAGCAGCAGCAAAAACAAGCGACGCGTTGAAATAGCAACGCTTGATGCGCACACCCACACCCACACGTGTGGAATCCAAGAGGTTCGATCTTCACATGTTGTCGGATCTCCAGATGTCTTCACTTTAAGCAAACAGGAGGTGCATCAACAAACTCCCCCTTGTCTGTTGCTTGGTCTTCGGTTTTCATCCCTTTATGGTGTTGATGAGTGGTCAATCCTCTGATTGTATCAATGTCGTGTATTCATTCCACAGCTTGTCATCTAAGATGTTCTCTTTGCCTTTAGCTGGTTCGAGTGCCACATCTGCACATACAACAGAGCTAAACGTGTAATGAGAACAACCGCTTGGAATATAGTCAACATAAACAAACGACACATCTGTTACCAACTATCAATCAACTACCGACCGACAACAGTTTGAAAGTTGTAAAAATTTGATCAATTTCGATTTTAACTTTTAAAACTTGTTAAATTTCGACCGTTTATGAAGGTGCAATTGTTTTAGGTTTCGATTAGGGTTCAGGTGGTAAAGACTTGAGATCCAACATCGTACAATCAAAAATAAGATAGAAATAAAATCTTTTTTTGATTTTTATAAAGTTTATATTAAAACACACCTAAAATGTTTTTGGTATTTTTCATTTTTCAAAAGTAAAGACGGAAAGCAATAAATATATATTTACAAACATTCTTTTTGCGAGTTTCGAGGGTAAGAGAATCATATCAGTGTACGGTCACACCAAAACACTCTTGTTGTTCAATTAGTTAACATTTAGATAAGCATCCTATAATGATTACCGGTATTGTTGTCCAGTTAAGCTCAACTTATTAGATGTACTCACGGTTAGGGGATACGTTAAGGTATGATTTATACTTACCGACCAGTGTTCATCCACACACGACACACTCCCGTATCAAGGTATGCACGAGAGTTCATCTTACTGGTGAGCATACCATTTATCATCTGTTTTCAACGTATATGATGTGAGATACTCACTTATTCGAGGATGAAAAGAAGCCCTATGTGATTAAATCACTTATTAATGAGGAACTTAATATTCGATGCATGCAGGGCACAAGAGCAAGTTCGTGAATAGGTTAGTACCATCGTACCGATAAAGAGACGAACTTGACTCCCGCATAAAAGCTGTGATATATTATCACTTATTGATTGGGACATGTGATTGTTTATCACTTATTGAGGTCGTATGCATCATGTATTATATACATGTTTGTATGATATTTACACGTATGTATGGTATCATGGAAGTTCTAGACTTGCGTTCCCGTTGTTTTCCGGTAAAAGAAACAACCATGATACCCAGATGATAAACAACATAAAGACCACGTATCTCAGAACCTCGACAATCTATCAAACGAAGTTTTGGTACCAAGACCATATGCCAATGAGTGGTTCCCACACAGTCTTTAGTCGATTTAGGTTTATATCACCCTGTACACTTTAAAATAATTGTGAGCCTACCGATACATCTTATATAGAGCTGCTTATCGTTTTTCATTTTAAGTTTAAAGAGATTTCAACAGACCACTGATGTACTATCATTTTCTCTTTTTCTCGTCAGGAAACTCATTTTTGTTTTTCTATTGTTTTTTGTGTTTTTGAAATTTTTTGATGTTTTTATATTTTTGAAAATTTATCAATATTTTTGTATTTTTTGAAATTACTCCCCCTAAAATGAAAAAAGTACGAGAAATTAGAAAACACAAATAAATATTTACGAAAATGATTTTCCGATGTTGGTTTTACTTTGGCTTGACCTTAATGCCGTTTACCATTAGTAAATAGTCAAATCGTGATTTTTCAAAAGCTTTGGTAAAAAGGTCAGCACGTTGGTCATCGGTGTGGATTTTCACAACATCGATAAGTTTCTTTTCATAACAGTCTCGTATGAAATGATACTTTATCTCGATGTGTTTTGTCTTTGAGTGTTGTACAGGATTACGAGTGATCTGTAAAGCAGCTGAATTATCAACATAAATAGGAGTAGTTAGGAATTCAAAACCATAGTCGCGCATTTACTGTTGGATCCACAGGACTTGGGAGCAGCAACTTGAGGCAGCAATGTACTCAGCTTCACAGGTTGAAGTAGCTACACAGGTCTGCTTTTTACATTGCCACGTGACTAGACGATTCCCCAAAAAGTGACATCCCGCTAATGTTGATTTTTCATCAATCTTGTAGCCGCCATGATCAGAATCACTGAATGCAATCAAATCGAAGTTATCATCCTTAGGATACCATAGACCGGTGTCTGGACAACCCTTTAGATAATGAAAGATCCTCTTAACAGCCATCATATGAGAAACCTTTGGATTGGACTGGTAACGAGCAAGAAGACATATTGGATACATAATATCGGGCCTTAAAGCGGTAAGATACATGAGAGATCCAATCATAGCTCGATAGAGAGAAGGTTCCACATGTTCACCGGTTCCGTTAGGAGTAATTCCATGATTCTGAGCCAGAGGAGTTCCCGTAGGCTTCGAGTCTTCCATCTGAAATCGCTTTAAGATATCCCCAACGTACTTTGTCTAATGAATGAAGATCCCTTTCTCAGACTGATGAACCTACAAACCCAAAAAGAAATTCATTTATCCTATAGCGCTCATCTCGAACTTTTCTTGCATCACCCACTCGAATTCCTTACACATTTCATCGTTTGTAGACCCGAAAATGATGTCATCCACATATACTTGAACCAGCAACAAATCCATGTTTCTTTCCTTGATGAAGAGAGTACAGTCGATCAACCCACGCCGAAAACCATTCTGCAACAGATAGGTAGACAACGTTTCATACCAAGCCCTCGGAGCTTGATGAAGCGGATCTTCAAAACCAGGCGGCTGCTCAACATATACTTCTTCATCGACCACACCATGAAGAAATGCACTTTTCACATCCATCTGATAAACAGTGAATTTCTTGTAGGACGCATAAGCCAAGAAAATCCTTATCGCCTTAAGACGTGCCACCGGTGAATAAACTTTATTATAATCAATGCCTTCTACCTGATTAAAGCCCTGGACAACCAATCTTGCTTTATTTCTCACAACGACACCTCGTTCATCCTTTTTGCACTTGTAAACCCATCGAGTATCAATCTTCTTATAGTTCGGGGGCCTGTCAACCAATTTCCACACGCCCAATTTTTGAAACTGCTGAAGTTCTTCCTGCATTGCTTTAACCCATGAATCGTCTTTCATCGCCTCTTTCCACGATTTCGGCTCAACTTGACAAACATAGCAGGCGAAAGACCAATCATTCTGTTCCCCGGATTCTCTAATTGCCGAATACAACCCAGCATTCTGGTTGTTTCGAAGATGATTACGTGTCTTCACACCACTTTGGATGTCACGGCCAGAGCCCCGGTTTGACCCGGTCAGGAGCCGCGGGACAGGAAACCGTGGTATCAATGATGCGACAGCGGAAGATTTTAACAGGATCTTTTTAAAACTCAAAATGCCCGATTATTTTATTTCATAACGCGGGATAAACCCCGGTAAATTACAATAGAGGAATTTCACAAGTAAATTCCCTGATTTATTAAAACATGTTTATTTATTTTAACTGAGCAACCTCTTCAAGCTTGTTAGTGCTCCTTAGCACGTTTTCCTTGATTTACAGCAGGTCGCCTGAAACATGTTTTAAAAATATTTTATCAGCGGGAAAATGCTGGCGAGTCATTCAAGTTTGATAAAATGACACATAGTTATCAATTACAGCATAAGAGCGATTACAATGGCTTCTATCTTATTTTTATCTGGCGCCGTCTCACACTGTGTGACGATGGTCATACCACTATTGGGTCCTGTCACCCAAGTAGTGACGATTATCCCTGTTAGGTCAATGCACCTAACCGGGAGAAATTTAGTAATGTGCACAATACCCCACTAGCCAGTGATTAAGATAACCACGACTTACTCCCTGTAATTATAACATTTGAAAATGGAGTATTGTAAAATACTTTTAATAAAAAGAGAATAACTCACATTGCAGATTTACACAGGCAAAGTTTAGCCTACTGATTAGCCTTTGTAACCTAAATTAAATAACATGCACACGAACTAGGTCAGTAACTAATACAACATTTACGATAACTCACGAGATTAAACCCTCACAACGAATGACAAAGTGCGATACTTAAATATCCATCGAATTTACGACGAAAGACAAAGCATAACCCTAATGTGGGCAGCACTTAAACATCTATTGGATAGTTTCAATCGATCGGACATTGAATCGTAGCAGCGATCGAGTTATTACCCTGTTATCGCGGCGGAAATTCGAGATTGTGTGTGTTTCTGTAGTATTTGGACGATATCTCAGTGCATGAATCGAATTTTAACGTCGAACCAACGCGTAATTGCAAGTGCCACACCCCTCTATTTATACTGGAAAAACATCCCCCTCGCGTGGTGCGAGGGGCTGTCGCGTGGCGCGAGGGGTGCCCTCCTACCATAGGGTAGCCCCGTGTCTTGGTAGGCTTGCTGAGTTGGTCGTTCGTCAAAATTAGATTTCCACGTAAAACTGTGTGGATATTATCAACTAGGGTTTACCCCCCCTGAGTTTTTGGGGCCCTGATCCTGATTCCAATTGTTCTGAAAATTTTAGGGTCTATGCAGGATCACTTGGGGGTCTTAATTAGGGTTTCCTTTTGGACAAAATATAATAAGAAATAATAGTTTTGGTGAGTGTTGTTACATTCTCCCCACCTTAATAAAAATCTCGTCCTCGAGATTTACTGGAATAAGTAGGGATACTTTCGCTTCATCTTTGATTCCAACTCCCAAGTGTATTCGGGTCCTCTCTTTGAATCCCACTTGACCGTGACAAGTACTAACCGTTTGTGTTTGAGAAACTTAATCTTTCTGTCTTCTATTTGAAGAGGTTTCTCAACAAATTTTAATCTTTCGTTTACCTCTATATCCTGAAGAGGTACTACCAGGGATTCGTCAGACAGACATTTCTTGAGGTTGGATACATGAAACACGTCATGTACCCCGGCTAGCTCTTCTGGTAGCTGTAAACGATAGGCAACTGGTCCTATTCGCTGGATTATTGGGAATGGTCCTACGTACCTTGGACTTAGCTTTCCCTTCTTTCCGAACCAAACTACTCCTTTCCAAGGAGAAACTTTCAATAGTACTCTGTCTCCTATTTGGAATTCTAACGTCTTGCGTCGATTATTTGCATAACTCTTCTGGCGATCTCGAGCCGTCTTTAGTCTTTCCTTGATTTGAGTGATCTTGTCGGTCGTTTCTTGCACAATTTCAAGACCTGACAATTGACTTTCTCCTATCTCTGCCCAACATACTGAAGTTCTACATTTACATCCATACAGTGCTTCGAATGGGGCAGCTTCGATGCTTGAATGATAACTATTGTTATAGGAGAATTCAATTAAAGGTAGGTGGTTATCCCAATTTCCACCAAAATCTATCACACATGCCCTAAGCATGTCTTCTAGAGTTTGGATCGTCCTTTCACTTTGTCTGTCTGTTTGAGGATGATATGCTGTACTTAAATTTAATCGGGTTCCCATTGCTTCTTGGAAACTTTTCCAAAAATGGGAAGTGAAACGACTATCCCTGTCTGATACAATGGAGAGTAGAACTCCATGTAAGGATACGACTTCATCTACATACAACTTGGCTAACCTTTCCATGCTAAAGGTTTCTTTCATGGGTAGAAAATGAGCTGATTTGGTTAATCGATCCATAATTACCCAAATTGCATCATTACCTTTTCTGGTTTTGGGTAACTTAGTAACAAAATCCATTGTTATGAGTTCCCATTTCCAAACAGGCATTTCTAATTGTTGTAGTAGACCTGAAGGTTTCTGATGTTCTGCCTTAACTTGTGAGCAAGTTAGACACTTAGAAACATATCTAGCTATGTCCTTTTTCATTCCTATCCACCAGAAGTTATTTCTTAAATCTTGGTACATCTTATTGTTACCAGGATGCATGGTATACCTAGATTTATGGGCTTCTTCTAAGATTTTATTTCTTAACTCTCCCTGCTTAGGTACCCAAATTCCTTTCTTATGGAATCTCCAAATTCCATCTGCTCCTTGCTCTAATTCTTTTATCATCCCTTTCATTCCTTCAGCAACATCTTGGATTGCTGTTTCCTGAACATCCTTTAATTGTTTCATTAAATCTAACTATAGATTTAATCTAAGAGCACGAACTCGCTTTTGCTTTTCATGATACTTACGACTTAAGGCATCGGCAACCACGTTTGCTTTTCCTTCGTGATACTGAATATCACAGTCGTAGTCACTTAGGATTTCCATCCATCTCCTTTGCCTCATGTTCAATTCTTTTTGCCCAAATATGTACCTTAAACTTTTGTGATCCGTATAGACAGTAAACTTACTTCCATACAGATAATCTCTCCATATCTTAAGGGCAAAAATTATGGCTCATAACTCTAAATCATGAGTCGTATAATTTTCTTCGTGCTTTTTCAATTTTCTTGATGCATACGCAATTACATTCTTGCGTTGCATTAGAACACATCCAAGTCCTAGTTTTGAAGCATCGCAATAAACTTCAAAATCTTCTGTTCCCTTTGGTAAGGCTAGAATTGGAGCATTTGTTAACTTTTGCTTCAAAATCCTAAAGGCTTCTTCTTGCCTAGGTCCCCATTCAAACTTAACTGATTTACAGGTTAGCTTAGTTAATGGTACAGCTATCTTGGAGAAATCCTTAATAAACTGTCTATAATATCCAGCTAAACCTATAAAACTTCTAATTTCCATTGCTGATTGCGGAACCTTCCATTTGGTGATTGCTTCGATCTTAGCAGGATCTACGTGAATACCTTCATGATTCACCATGTGACCTAAAAATTGTACTTCTTGCAGCCAGAATTCACATTTCGAGAATTTGGCATACAGCTTCTCTTTTCTTAAGAGAGTTAAGAGTGCATGCAGGTGCTAACAATGTTCATCCGGACTATTGGAATAAATAAGTATATCGTCGATGAAGACAATTACAAATTTATCCAAATACGGTTTACAGATTCTATTCATCATGTCCATAAATGCTGCAGGAGCATTTGTTAACCTAAAGGGCATGACTGTAAACTCATAATGATAATACCTAGTCCTGAAAGCAGTTTTAGGTATGTCTTCTTCTTGTACCTTCAATTGATGATATCCGGAGCGTAAATCTATCTTAGAAAAATATCTAGCTCCCTTGATTTGATCGAAAAGATCATCAATCCTAGGTAATGGGTATCGATTCTTAATTGTAACTTTATTTAATTCTCTATAATCGATACACATTCGCATCGAACCATCTTTCTTCTTTACAAACAATACTGGCGCTCCCCATGGGGATGAGCTAGGTTGTATGAATCCTTTGCTTAGTAATTCATCTAATTGCTTTTTCAATTCTAACATTTCTGTGGGTGCTAACCGATAAGGTGCATTGGCTATCAGTGTAGTTCCAGGAATTAGATGAATTCTAAACTCTACTTCCCTATCAGGTGGTAACCCAGGTAGTTCTTCTGGAAATACATCTGAGTATTCTGATACTACTGGAATTTCTTTAAGTTTCTTACCCTTAGTGTTAAGGATTACTGAAATCATATACACTATTCCTTGCTTTCGTTCATAACTAGCAACTTTCATTACTGAAATGAACTTTAGTGGCTTACATGGTTGATCTCCTGTAATCACCATTAACTCTCCTGTGGGTGTATGAATTTCTATGGAATTCTTATCACAAAGAATTCGAGCATGATTGGCTACCAACCAATCCATTCCTAACACCACATCGAAACCGGCTAATTTCATACGTAACAGGTTTGCAGAAAAATTATGTCCTAAGAGTTCTATCTTTCCTTCTTGCAAAACCTTATCTATGTTAACAGAATTTTCGTCTACCGTTTCGACTGTAAGAATCTGTCTAAGTTGGTTTAAGGGTAACTTAAGTGCTTGGCAGAATGAAGTATTTATAAAACTTTGGTTTGCACCAGAGTCAAATAATACTTTTGCATAAACATTGTGAACTAGGAACGTACCAGCTATCACATCCAGGATTAGCTCTGCTTCCTGAGTAGTCAGTTGGAAGGCTCTTACGTTCTTCTTGGTAGTTCCTTCTGTAGGCTTGGCTTTGTTATCAGCTGGTTTGACCAATTTCGGGCAGTCTGGCCTAAGATGTCCAGCTTCTCCACAGTTGTAATAGAATGTGAATCTCTTCTTCCTGCAATCTTCCTCTTGATGCCTTGGAATTTTGCAGAAATTGCAATATCCCTTGCATCTTCCAAAATGCTTCCTTTTACAAGAATTGCAAAATGGACCAGTGGAAGATTGCCCGGTTCCCCTTCATTTGAAATTGTTACGGTTACCCATACGAAATCCTTGGGTAATCTTTTGGGCCACTTCCTTCTTTTTATTCTCTTCTCTCGTCCTTACTAGTTCGTCAGTCAGAGTATTGGCTAAATCTACCGCATCATCAATCGTGCGGGGTTTCGCAGCCTTGACGATATTACGGATTTCGCCAATCAATCCCCAAATATTGCGGGAAATAAGTACTGGTTCTGGCGAAGCCAGGGTTGGTACTACTCTCGCATACTCGAAGAATGTCGAAGTATACCCTCGACAGTCTATATCCACCATCCGGTGGTTCAGGAACTTATTTGCCATTTGTTCCTTTTCATACTCGGGACAAAATTTTCTTTCCATTAACTGCTTAAATTCCTCCCAATTCATGGCATAGGCCATCTTTCTTCCTTTGGCTTGAAGTACTGTATTCCACCATTCTAGTGCCCCTTCTTTAAAGAGATGCGATGCGTACATGACTTTGTCATCTTCGGCACATTTACTTATCGTAATTACTGCCTCAGTTTTCTCTAACCAACACAGTGCAGCAGTTGCTCCTTCATTACCTGCAAACTCAGCCGGTTTACAGGCAAGAAACTCCTTGTAAGTGCAACCAGGCGTTGCAACTTTTATTTTCTTAAGGAGTGGAGCTTGCAACCCATCATTGTCGTTATTAATATGATTGCCGCCTCCGTTTATACTATTACTAAAATTGTCGCATTGTGTGCGTTACTAGGGATAATTTGTTGAGATTCAACAGGTTTCTGAGCAGCAGCAAGAATTGCGGGGATAGCATTGGCTATTCCTTGAGCAACGATATTCTCGATATCTTGCCTATTTAGGAATTGATCTTCATGATTGTGCTCAGATTGATTAACTTCATTAACTGGTTCATTACCAGCGTTTGCCATCTGGTAATTAATTTATATAAGTGATTAGTATAAAATAATTAATAATTAAACATAATAAAACAATTGCACAAAATTATATTAACACGTATAGCCAAAATTGTCAATTTCTTGACTTCCATTTTTATATTATATTATGCATCCGTACAAACTGATTATTTTACACAAGTTTAATTGTTTATTTTACACGTTTTATTTTGATTATTATATTATTATACAATCATAACTTCACAATCACACTATTACTAGTCCACTGGTATTTTAAAAGCGATGTTCCCTCTCATCGTACTTCCAGGAGATTTGTCCTCCTATCTCCCGGATCCTATTCCCGGCATCCATTAGCTCTTCGCCAAAATGGTGGAGTTCAGCTAATTTGTCATTACTCATTGGTGGGTTTGGTGCAGGTTCTGGGTCGAACTGAGGGAAAAAGGTATAGGGATTATTTAGAAAGTTTTGGAATTGCTAATCGTTGGTCCACCATTCGTCCATTCCTTGTGGTTGAGTGTGGATCAAAGGTTCGGGGATGGCTGGTTCCAAGTTTATTGGAAGTTGGTTTTCAGCAGGATAAGGGAAGAGGTTTTCATTGATAGGTTTAAGGGTATCACAACTTGCCAGTATGAAATCTAGCTCTTCCTGTAACGTCATTTCCTTGTTTTGCCTAGAACTCTCCCCAATTTCCATTCCCAACTGTCTAGAACTCTCCCCAAGATCAATCCCTTTTCCTTTATCCATGGGATTTTCTATTTTGGGAATTTTCTTAGTTGCTGGTTTTCTTCTGCGTACACATCTCCAACCTACAAATTTTCTTCTTTTCTTTGGTTTTGATTTATCCGGAGGTGGAGCTTGAAATTCCATGGGTTTCTCCACATCAGCCAAATAACCAGTAAAATCTCTGGAAACTTCTATTTTCACAGGGTATAGATTAAGACTCTCAAGGGCTTCAGACAATTCATTCATGTTGTTTTAGCATTTATGAAGAAACACACAAAATTTTAAATTAAAAATTTGTAAATTAAATTTTCACAAAATCATAAAGATGGAAATCAGAATTTTAATATTAATTACAGTTATATAATAAACCATTTTATTGAAACAAAATATTTATTTTTAGTACAACTAATATTATTTTAAAGTTTCTGGCTAATAGATAATATGGGTGCTAAAACTGGGTCAGGGTGTTGGTAGTTTAAAGGTTAGCATTTACTGCTACAGTAGCTAACATATAAAGATTTGCCCATTTTTCATCTAATTTATCTTCCCATGGTGGGTTATTGCCTATCTCCTGGGTTTTCTGTGACTTCTTCATTTTCTCTTGACTTTTTCTAATAATCAAACTTCTTTTATTAGGAGAAAGTGGTTCCTCATACTGCGCCTTACGGACAAATATTCCTTCCTCAGTATTTACTGAGTGTTTTGAGGATGATGATCCCTTATCTTTTGATAAACTATCTAATTTAAGATAGATATCCGACATTCTTTGCTTACCCATACTGTAACTAACAAGTAGTCAGTTAATAAAGCACATAATCACAAAATGGTAATTAGGAAAATTAAGTATATTTAAATACTTAATAGGCTTAAATCAGTGGCTCTTTCAGTAGCTCTGATACCACCTTTTTCCTGTCACGGCCCCAGCCTCGGTTTGACCCGGTCAGTAGCCGCAGGACAGGAAACCATGGTATCAATGATGCGACAACGGAAGATTTTAACAGGATCTTTTTAAAACTCAAAATTCCCGATTATTTTATTTCATAACGCGGGATAAACCCCGGTAAATTACAATAGAGGAATTTCACAAGTAAATTCCCTGATTTATTAAAACATGTTTATTTATTTTAACTGAGTCACCTCTTCAAGCTTGTTAGTGCTCCTTAGCACGTTTTCCTTGATTTACAGCAGGTCGCCTGAAACATGTTTTAAAAATATTTTATCAGCGGGGAAATGCTGGCGAGTCATTCAAGTTTGATAAAATGACGCATAGTTATCAATTACAGCATAAGAGCGATTACAATGGCTTCTATCTTATTTTTATCTGGCGCCGTGTCACACTGTGTGATGATGGTCATACCACTATTGGGTCCTGTCACCCAAGTAGTGATGATTATCCCTGTTAGGTCAATGAACCTAACCGGGAGAGATTTAGTAATGTGCATAATACCCCACTAGCCAGTGATTAAGATAACCACGACTTACTCCATGTAATTATAACATTTGAAAATGGAGTATTGTAAAATACTTTTAATAAAAAGAGAATAACTCACATTGCAGATTTACACGGGCAGAGTTTAGCCTACTGATTAGCCTTTGTAACCTAAATTAAATAACATGCACATGAACTAGGTCAGTAACTAATACAACATTTACGATAACTCACGAGATTAAACCCTCACAACGAATGACAAAGTGCGATACTTAAACATCCATCGAATTTACGACCAATGACAAAGCATAACCCTAATGTGGGCAGCACTTAAACATCTGTTGGATAGTTTCAATCAATCGGACATTGAATCGTAGCAGCGATCGAGTTATTACACTGTTATCGCGGCGGAAATTCGAGATTGTGTGTGTTTCTGTAGTATTTGGACGATATCTCAGTGCATGAATCGAATTTTAACGTCGAACCAACGCGTAATTGCAAGTGCCACACCCCTCTATTTATACTGGAAAAATAGCCCCCTCACATGGCGCGAGGGGCTGTCGCGTGTCGCGAGGGGTGCCCTCCTACCATAGGGTAGCCCCGTGTCTTGGTAGGCTTGCTGAGTTGGTCGTTCGTCAAAATTAGATTTCCACGTAAAACTGTGTGGATATTATCAACTAGGGTTTACCCCCCTGAGTTTTAGGGGCCCTGATCCTGATTCCAATTGTTCTGAAAATTTTAGGGTTTATGCAGGATCACTTGGGGGTCTTAATTAGGGTTTCCTTTTGGTTAAAATATAATAAGAAATAATAGTTTTGGTGAGTGTTGTTACATTGGACATCTCCTATAATATTCTACCGAGGATGAGTATCATGAATTCGATTTTCAGGAACATCGGGAACTCGAGCATTAATACCCAAATTATTGATATTCAAATCAACAACTAAATCGATGCCTGGAGATGCGTTAGATGTGGATGCATTCCCTTCAGCATTGTCTTGAACCTGCACCTGAGAAGTTTCTTCAGAAACACCTTGAACAGGTGCTTGGACAGGAGCTGGAGTTGCTTCATTAGCATCTTGAAATTCCTCATCTTCCGATGAAACATTATAATCCGCTGCATCTTCAAATTCCTCATTTTGAACAACATTATTAACCGAACCAGTCTCTTGTCGGTTAACAATAATTGGTTGTACTAATGATGAATCAACTGCTGCATCACCTTCATGTAACATTTGTGCTGCTGCAGACGCCTCATCAAAAGTTGGCAGATTAAAGGAATCAAACAGTCCATCATAATCAAACATCCAAGGAGCACCCGGAGCTCTCACACATTCAGTGTACCTTTGGACCCTAACTTCACCCCATTCCTCAATCTTTTTAGTTTCCAGATTCCACACCCTGAAATTTGGAGTAGCATACCCGAGGAAGAAACCTTCGATAGCCCTTGGACCAAACTTTCCATGTGGGTCAATCATAGTGCATGGGGCGCCAAAAGGTTCTAAGTAAGACACATCCGGTTTCCTTCTGTGTAACAATTCGAAACATGTTTTCCCATGCCTTTTAACAGTAAGAATTATGTTCAAAGTATAACAAGCAGTAGCCACAGCCTCCCTCCAAAACTGAACAGGAAGCTCCGACTCCACTAACATAATTCTTGCCGTCTCGATAAGCTTTCTATTCTTCCTCACAGCGACACCGTTTTTTTGAGGAGTGTATCAAGAGTTGTATTCATGAAGAATTCCCTTAGAAGTACAGAACTCGTCCATCACTTGATTTTTGATCTTCGTGCCGTTGTCACTTCTGATTCGCTTTACTCTCAAAGTGTACAAGTTTTCAAGTAAAGTGATAAAATTTTTGAGGATTCTCGGAGTCTCACTCTTGTGTGCCATCATCGATACCCATGAGAATCTTGAATAGTCATCAGTACCTACCAAACAATAAGCATCTCCAAACGTAGTCTTGTGCTTCATAGGTCCAAAGAGGTCCATATGAAGACGTTCAAGAGGCATGTTGACGGTGTTGACTTTCTTGATTGGATGGGACTTCTTCGTTTGCTTCCCTTTTCGGCACGATACATAGACGTCTTACAAATGAAAACTCTTGACCGGAACACCATTCACAAGATTATTTCTCACCAAATGGTTCATCTTCCTCAAGTGAATGTGACCCATTCGTCTGTGCCAAGATATGGACTCCTTTTCAGTGGCCTTTAAGACAAAACATGCAACTTGTGTAGACGTGGTAATCGCTTGACTCATATCAAGAATATACAAATCATTGATTCTTGGAGCCGTCAACAGAATCCATTCTTTGGGAATCTTGAAACCGGTTTTCAGCACATAACAACTGGTATCATCAAAATGTACCGTGAACTTCTTGTCATAGATTTGTGAAACACTAAGAAGATTGTGATCAATTTGACGCACATAATTGATCTTGTCGAAACTAACAACACCATTAGAAATCATTCCTTCTCCAGTGATGTATCCGCCTTTATCGCCAGCAAAGGCAACATAACCTCCCCTAATTCTTTTCACATCGTACAAGAGCCTTAAGTCGCCTGCCATGTGTAGGGATGCTCCACTGTCAACAATCCAAAGACTATTCACAGTTCCTCCTGGAACACCCTGAATAACACACTACACAATCAGTTTGAGATGGGGACCCAAGCCTCAGTGGTCTTGGGTCGACCCTTATCATCAAGAAATGTGATTTCTATTTCTTGATGATTTGGAAATGGTGTGCCTCCCCCTGAAACTGTAACTGTTTTACCAGATTGATTATTATTTACAGATTGTTGTCGTTTACCAGATTGATTATTATTTACAGATTTAGACACTTCTGGTTTTGACGAGTTTGATGAAATTGGTCCCTTTTCAACAACATCCGGTTTTAATGCTTTCTCGATTACCTTAACATTTTTACGTCATTGTTTTGCTTCTTGTTCCTTAACAATTCGTTTGTCTTGTTTAGGTGACACAGGAAGACGTTGGTAATTCTTTTGTCACACCCCTATTTTCCACGTGTCACCGGTGGGCCCGGTGGGGAGTATCGTGACGTAGTTGATATTATCATAGTCAAACAACACAATATATAAATGCACAGCGGAAGCAAAAGATAAATATATTACAATCCGAATATAAAGTAATATCTAGTATTTCAACGGAAAGTAAAGGATCCACAGGCGGATCTTAAAACATAGACATTATTCAACAGACTTTAGGCGCCTAGAACTTGCAAGATTCCTTATAACCGCCCTGAGCTTCCAGCCAATTACGTTCAGTACCTGCCACTTAACCCTTTTGGAAAATACGTCAGTTTTCACTGGTAAATACACTCAACCGACTCATTTTGAAAAGGTTTAATAAAATTGATTTGAATGCACAAGGCACAAACTCTTTATAACTTGGGACAATTATAGTTATAATCTTGTATACAGATTTACATGTTCGTTATACGTTCAGGGCCCGATGTAGAAACCGAGTCAGATTAACAAACACGCCACAAGTATAGGCCCACAAGAGAGTGAGATACCGTTTTTCCTTAAACAACTGTCAGGTGTATGCCTACACCCTGTGTATAAGGCGTGGCCATTTTATAATACAATGATGTCAAGGATATCCGGGACATGGTCATTAACCCCTAAAGGTCTTTATTTCAAACAATACAGATTAAACCGGGTTACCTCAATAATTTAATCACAATCCGACTAAATATTCAATACCCGACCAAGCGGTATTATTATACCGTATCCCAAGCCCGTATAGGAAAATAAGTTAAGAGTATTTACCTGAGCTAGCTCCTGACTTAAATAGCAAGAATTTAATAACTCAGTTGTATTCACTTAAGTAAGCGTAGGTACCATTTACCGGAAGGCTCTAGTCTGGAATGATGGTATAAATAACCAATTAGAATGCTAACGGGTCTTTAATTAAGCCTAAGCTTAGACCGGTTAGTCTTACGAAAAGATACGGTTCAAACGCATGATAAGGCGAAGACCGGATTAGAATGTGGTTTTGAACCGACAAGTTTGAAGACTTGTATAATATGGGTAATCTAAACACATTCTGGATTTTGAGACAAAAATGATATGGTTTGACCCGTTTCGGCTAATATATGCAAACTAGTTACATAAGCCGATCCGAACGCGAAAAGTGCGTAACGAGTAACCAAATAAGTCATATGCAAGTTTCCTAAGTTATTATGCTTTAATTATATTGTGACATCAGAAAGATATCTTATATTATGTCCAAAACGGATTTAGACTCACAATACGCCCCGTAGGGGTATTTTGGTCATTAAAAAGGTTATAAAAGAGTTTAAATATGAACCTGAGTTTTGGGTCTGATGAAATCAGTAAAATTACTCAATTTACTAGGTTATATCAGTAGGGTATCATATATATGTGAAATCTATCCTTTATAACCAAACTATGCCTCTTAAGGGTACTTTGGTAATTTCACATAGGCTTAAAAGGTCAAAACTGGAAACCTATGTTTAAAAACTTTTACTTACTGTTAATATATAAAAATATACTAAAAAATATCAGTAGATATCAACCTTATATGTTTAATATCGTTTTAGCACACACTATGCGTTAAAAACGCTTAAAAAGGCGATTTGGAGCCATTTCCGGGTTTTCAAAGGAGAGCTGATATTTTTATAATTCCAGAAGGCTCAAAATACTTTATTTATTATATTAGATCAGTAAAAGAAAGGTTTGGGGCCAAAAGGATTTGTAAAACTCATTTTATGGCTTAAAAGGGCATAATCGACATAAACCGAATCAAACTTAGAGACCTATGTTATGCTCAGCCAAAAATTAAATAAAAATCTTCAAAAATCCTAAAATATTATATTACAATAGTGGGTAAAAAGCTTGATATCAAAAAGTGGGTTTAGATAAGCTATACGCTAAATACGCCGTTTAATTAACATAAAGCTTTCAAATTACGCTAATGAGCATAACTCTTAGTCTAGACCTCAAACTGATGTCAAATTTTAGGTGCAAGTCTATAAATCAGTAACTAAGGTTTCTACTCTTTTACTTTTTCAAAAATCATGTTTTAAGGTCAAAAGGGCATAATAGTCAACATTTAAGCATTTAACGGAATCATGCATATGAATCGGATAACTAATGAACCAAGTTGTATAATCACAGAGGGTTATACTTATAGGTAACTTGGTCCTAATAAAGCTCTAAGGCATTTCTAAACTATGCTTAAACGGGCCAGAACTGAAAGTTAAAGCATAAGTCAAACTTTGCGACTTTCGGTCCCGAACCGAGCCTAAACTAAAAATTGTCGAGTTGAACATGTTTAGACATGTTCTTATATTAATTACCAAGTTATATTAATGACAAAACAGGTTGCATAGCCTTTACATTGCTAATTATGCATTAATTTAAAATTAAGCTTCCTGTTGACTTTTTAATATCAAGTTTGACTCGACAATTGACCTAGATAGAGTGGGAATCAGAGGGTGACCATTTAAGGGTTTAATGCCCACATAATTACCCATTCATAGGTACTTTCAATTTGAGTTTTGACAGAAGGGATTAAGATTAATGACGAAGTCAAATCTTAATTATGACGGTTTGACTTTACGCTAATTAACTAAGCAAAACTGAATTAAAAGGATTAAGGACACTTACACAAGTCCTAAGTATGATTAGGGAGGCTAAGGAAAGTAGCTTGCTGATCAGAGAGCTCCAGAGAAGTTGAAGTGAGTTGAATGAAGTGAACAAGAAAAATGGTTGCAACTTCTTCTCCTTATATATTGAATCCAAGTGCATAAGATCTTGCCAAGTTAGTCTACCAATGATCCAAGATGCGTACAAGTGTCCCCCCTAGAGCCTAAAACCATTAAACAAGTCCCTAAAATCGGAAAATGGCAGATTGAGACGGTGGAACGGGCTGGAACAGGCAGCTGCCTATTTTCTGTTGCTGGGCACTAGCTTACAGACCGTAAGGTCCATAGCGTTGAGGTCCATAGCGTTGAGGTCCGTAAGCTAGTTATCAGCTTTCTTATTTTGCACTTTTGGTCCCTGGTCCTTCCAAACGTCGTTTTCACACTATTTCTTGCGTTATAATCCCTCTAAATTGATTTATAAGGGCTCCAAGACTTATACCAACTTTGTTAAGTCCTTGGTTAACTTTTGATTACCCGAAAAGTCATAACTTTCATCGTTGACGCGTCTAACCCCTCGAATACGAATATTATCATAACTTTCTCATACTTTAACGAAACTTTGTGAAATTTTTATCACTTATTCTAGTGAGTATAATTAATCATTACAAAGCTTCGGGTTCGCTAAAAGGTCACTCAGAGGTATACTTTGAACATGTTGACATATTTAACCCCTGTAGTTTGAAATTCCTCACTTCCTTTCACAATTAGTTCCGTATGATCCATGATTTATTCGTTTAAGGGTATATGCATCATGTAGGGTTACTGTAAAGTAGATTTATCCCTTGTTGACATTTTGAACCCTTATATTCACATACTTTCCATGTTTGTCAACTTTAGTCCCTCTAGAGCATACTTTCACACGTTCAAGCTTGTGACACGTGTCAATATATTATAGGACGTGAATTTTCGAGGTGTTACATCTTTTCAAGAGGGGCTTTTTCAACAAACTTTGGTTTTGGTGGGTTTGTACAATTTTTTATTATATGCCCAAATTCCCCACACTTAAACCATGATCTCCTTTCAACAAATTTAGGATATTCTGATTGATGTCCCGATGTTGAACTTGCAGGCCTTGAGGTACTAGCTTCATTATCACACCCATTTGTATGTTGAGTGTAATTTTTATCACTGCTACGTTTCAAAATTTTTACTTGTTGAACAAAAGCAGTATTAGATTTGTTTTCAAAAGTCTAAACTTTGTCAGTACCGTTTGAGGCCACAAATTTAACATCCCTTCCCTTTTTCTTGTTTTGAGCTCCCTTTGATTCAAACTTAGGTTGTTGAGCTTGTTTTCCCTGTTGTTTACCTTTAGGGGCGATTGGTTTTTCTCAGTTGGTAATTTTTGATTCCCGTATTATTTTCTAACTTCAGATTTTTGGAATAGGATCACACTGAGTTACTGTAACTCTCGGGATCGCCTTACCCAAAAACTTACTGGTAGAATCTTCCAAAACTCTTTCAATCATTGATGGATTAACATTTTTAATTGGGAAATCCTTGTTTGAGTAAATTTTATCATCACCAACCAAGGTATACAACACATTATCTCCCGTAAACGTAGACACAGATTCATCCACAGATTTGATAGAATCAATCTCTTGTTTTGCAATTGATTGCACAACGGGGGCAACGGGAGTAGGAGGATCACACAGGATATGATTCTCAATTGGAATTTCTACTCCTTTCTTCTTATCAAGAGATTGATCCTGATAACTCTCATCTAAATCATCTGATTCATCATCTGACGAAACATAATCCTCAATTATTGGAGGACTTTGTTCCATAGCACAAGACACATTTTTCCGATTCCTTTGATGAATCATCCGGTTTGAACCCTAAACCTGCTGCAAACTCTTAGGGATTAAAAGGTACAGATGGTTCAAACCGTGGCATTTCTTCCTCATCAGGAAACTTGGTATAATTGTGTCTCAACGGAGGTAAACACGATTTATACCCAATGCACTTAACATCCCCTTTCAGCTTCTGAAACTCGATCATATGATCAAGCACATATCGGGAGTTAGAATAACTCTCCAATTTGAGCTTGATCACATCATGCTTGCATTTGGCAATGGCTAACTCCTTCTTTAATTCTTCAATGATATTAATATAATTATTAATGCCCGTTTGCTTGTTCAAAACTGTTTTTGTTAATTCAGATACACTTTGCTTAAGCATTTCAATAACAGATTTGAAATCTTTTTCATTGTGAGTTAAAGCCATGTTGCCTCCTTGCATTTCGAAAGGTCAACTACCAAACCCTGATTGTGACTATTAACAACTTCTAGCTTACGTTTCAGTTATACACAATCATTGCATACACTAGGAGTTTCAGTGTGTACCTTGCTAGTTGAAGCTGCAACAGTTACCATAAAGGTAGTTTGATAAGAAAAAGATCCATCCTCAGTGAAGAATTTCTCCATTTCCTTGGATGCAACTTCAGCTTTCTTTATCAGCACAGATTTCTGACACTTGAGCTCCTCGGCTTCTTTCAAATCCGCAGCATCTTTCAACAGACTGTCAACCTCAGCATCAAGATTTTCCTTCAATTTCGAATCTGAACCATAACCACCCGCATTGGAGCTTTCCTCATCCGAGCTCCCACTGTAACCAGAACTGTCATCATCCTCAGAGAACTCCTTACTATGAACATGCTTCTTTCCTCCATTTCCTTCCGTTCCTTGATTTCCCAGTTGAAATGACCAGTCACATCCCTCATCTGGATGAACTACTAAGGCCATGTTTGAATTGGAAGGCCCCGACTGGTTTAAGTTACCCGGGTATTTAACTGCTACAATGCTCCTTTCATTATTCACTTGATTAGCATTGGATGAGCTTGACTGGTTTCTGAAAGGATTTTGATTTCCTTGTCTGCTCAGTCATGTGCATTCCCGCTTGAAATGGCCCTTCTCACCACAATTGAAGCATGTAACTGCATCCTTATCAAAACCATACTTAGTATCCCTTTTACTTTCCAAACTTGTTCTACCCATTCTCCTCATGTAGTCCTTAGTTCTTCTCACTGCACTTGCAAATGCCTACTTAATATCCATCAATTCCATTTCCTCCCTGTCTCATCTGTCAAATTAATGTTCCCAATTTGACCGGCGACTAATCAACAATAGGCACTTACCATTGTGTTTAGAAGCTCTATATGTTCCCGAGCACCTTCTACACTTAATTTGGTGAAGTTTGAGGAATCAAATCTGACAGTGTTGGGGTTTGAAGAATGAGTGTTGTTATTCCCATAAAAGGCTTGTTGAGGAAGTGGTTGACAAGGTAGTTGTAGAGTAGCTTGTGTGAAAGGAGAGGGTTGTTGTTGGGTTTGTTGAGGAGCAACTTATGAAAAAGGAAGATAGGCGTTCGGATCAAATGGTCTTCCATAAGGATCTGTGGGAGGAACAGGGGGTTGTGCTGGTTTGGGTGGTGGTAGATAGGCGCTTGGATCGAACGGTCTCCCATAAGGATCTGTACTTGATACAAACGCAGTCTGAAGCTTCGGTTGTTGTTGACTGGTACTAACTCCTATATTAATACCTCCAAAGTATATCTCAGGGTTTGTGGAGCTGGAAGTCGTTTAGCCTTTCGAATTTCCTCTTCATCGTTGTTCTCGAGCTTTTAAAACACCAGTATGCTTCAACAAGTCAATGAACTGACTCCACTTTGGTGGCAAAGCCTTAGCAAAACGCATAACCATTTCTTGCTCTGTAGCCAGAACCTTGTATGAGTGCATTTCACTAACCAAGTGATAATACCGAGTAGCCATCTCATAGAGTGTTTCATTTTCCATGAACCGAAATCCTTCAAACTCCTTCTTTAACAAATCATGACGAATCTTTCTCGTTGCAACATTTCCTTCTCCTCTAGATTCCAACACGTCCTGCAAATTCTTTGTACTTGTACAATACGCAAATTGATGATAGATATCCTTATGAAGTGCTTGCGTAAGGATAGCAAATGCTTTCTTCTCGAGATCGTAAGCCTTCGTATTATTCTTGCTCAATGCTACCAAAGCTTGTGCATTGGAACCTGCTTCTTCGAGAGCTAGATTGTATGGTGTGATAAAGCACGTCCACAATTCGGTGTTTTGCCTTAGAACATACGTATGAAAACGACTTTTCCATGATGGATAATCATTCATGTGATTCAATTTTGGTGGACGATTGTTGCTTCCCGTTTTACTCTCGCTTAAGAGAAGATTTTGAATGCTATTGTTTTGATTCGCGACACATGCCCATTGATGTTCAGTAATGTCCTTGTTGGGGATCAATCCTTTCACCCATTGTGAAGGATCTTGTAGCATACTTGAGTTTTCATTCCAACTCCAAGGGTTTGAACTAATTATGAAGTTTTATAACAGACTGTTTAAGTTAATAAACAAATTTGTAAGCTATGACAAAGTTATAAGTTCTCTGTGAAAAACACAAGTCCACAAAGACTGTTCTCCACGAAGAGTTGTTACAGTCCTCGAAGACTTGTTACAGTCCATGAAGACATGTAATAATCCACGAAGAATACACGACACGAAGACTTGTAATAGTCCACGAACAATGATCCCACAAATTATATAAATTAAAAAAAAAAAGCCAACGAGAAATGTGTTGAATATTTTGTCAAAAGTGGCCCACGAAAATCTATTGTAACCCACGAATCAAGACCACAAAATGTGATAGGCTCACGAATAATGAGACAGGAAAAATAATTAAAGGCCTACTAAGACTTCAATGAGACCCAAGAATATGAATGTTCCACTAATGAGTGTGCACCACGAACACTATAGAATTCGATTGATTCTTTGTTGAACAACTATTGGCCATGAAGATTTATTCTTCGTTGAACACTACTAATATTTAAATCTCCATGAAGAATGATACCTACGAAGACTAGGTTCCACGAACACTACTGCACGAAGAATCGTTGTCAACGAAGATTGATTCTTCGTTGATCAATAAGAAGCCACGAAGACTTCAATTGTTAGTGAAACAAGTTCCCATGAAAATTGATTCTTTGTCAAATGAATTCTTCGTCCAGCAGTAGACTCTTCATCGAATGATTAATACAGTGGTTGGTGAGATTCCCCTATTTTTAGTAACTTTATTTTTCTGATTTTACGAAAGATAGTAGCTAGATATCCCAACTTAGTTAAAAACAAACATTCGAAATCTTGCTTTTTCCAGAAAATTTTTTGAATCTTATCCTCACCAACCAAAATCCGGTGACTTTTCCGGTTAACTGACTCACCAGAAAGTTTGACGAACTCAAATTTTGAAAGAAATTTTAAGAAAAACCAAGTCCTAACATGTCTCCATGTGTTTTAACTGGGTTTTTGTAAAAATTATCTTCAAACAACAAGTTTTCACTAAGTTTTAAACACTTTTTCAGAAAAAACTTGATTTTCTTGTTCTCAAACTCAAAAACAACTTCCAGAAACTTCACAAATTGCTCAAACACAAGGTTTTGCTTGGTTTTAAACAAGGAAGAGAGCCAAAGCTCTGATACCACTTATAGGTCCACTTGGAGGATCAAGATTAAACCTACTTCCTTGTTTTATAACACACTAACAAGTGCGGAATCCACGTAAGTATGCAAACCAAAGCAAAAAGGAACAAACACAAAGTAACCAAAGATTCACAGGCTTTGATTAAGTGAAGATAATCAGTACACACATACACACAATGTTTACAGCTTTTACAGGGACTCTCTTGACTGAAATGTGAAGCAAGTGTGTCCTTATATAGGCCCAATACCCAGTAGCACTACGAAGAGTGACTACTGGGCCACGAACAGTCTACAAGCCCATGAAGACTGAGAGTCTTCGTGGACACTACAGATGAACCATCAGTATACCACGAACCATCAATCTTCGTGGTGAACATTCCTTTCATTGTTCATGGTGAGCATTCAATTCATTGTTCGTGGTGAACATTCAATCCATTGTTCATGGTGAACATTCAATTCATTGTTCGTGGTGAACATTCAATCCATTATTCATGGTGAACATTCAATTCATTGTTCATGGTGAACATTCAATCCATTGTTTATGGTGAACATTCAATCAATGTTCATGACCATTCACTCCCACAAAGACTAGGCATTCTTCGTGGGGAACCTATACAGAGACAGTAACTTGCAGACCACAGTCAGTAAGAGCCAAACACAACTAACAGTTGCACACAGCAAACTGTTTTACATCACTAACTCAGTAAACGTCGTCCTAAGTCAAGATAGGAGGATATCTGACTTGACCGACTCGACAAAAACTTATACAAACTGTAAACAAAGACCGTATAAATTTTAATGTAATAAGAACAAGCTACAGACACAAAACTGAACCAACAAAAAAAGGAAAAATGTGTGATTGGTTGAGAGATGGCATGAACCCCACCACACACGCCCCATCTCTCTCCTTCCACCCTTCACCGCAGCGGCATTTGGTCACCGCGTATTTAACGAAACCGAGCGGCAAAGGGGGTCGGCGGCGGTGTTGCCGCGTGGTAAACCCCCTAGCCGAACTCCTTTCCCGCACCACACCGTATACCTTAATGTTGTCAGGTTGACAAAACTTTTGTGTTTGGACTTTAGATTACTTCATGTAATTTAACGAGTTGAACTCCATACATGTGTTGCGGTGAGGTGATGGTTATAAATGTCTTTAGTATCACTATATGAGATGCAAAAAATCTTTAGTTTATGCAAAATATTTTTTTGATGTTGCTTTATACTGAGTTTGCATCGCCACGATAAATCGTTATATATAGGAACTGATTAATTTGATCAATAAAATGATTTAAAACCTTTAATAATGAAGTTGTACGTAAATTTGGTTCAAAGACAAATCATATTTTGCAAAAAAAGATAAGATAAAATAGGTTTTCAAATTTTATATGTTTTTCATAAAATACAATTGATTATATGGGTGGGAGTTGGCTATAAAGTCCATTTTTCCTACAAATTGTAAAAAAAGTCATAAAACACCATAATTTCAACCATAGAACACACTCAAAACCTACAAATACCAAAGTGAAGATTACTAAAACGTCATACTTTTGGGTTTTGGATGATAAGGCTTTGATTATCGAATAACTGTGTTTTATGTTGATTATCATGTTGTGTTTTATATTTATAGTTCTACGATGGTGTGTTTGAAGTTTTTATAGACTATTAGGGTTTAGATATTGTGTTTTAGTGATATTCACTCTGTTATTTGTGAGTTTTGAGTGTGTTTTATGACTGAAATTGTAGTGATTTATGACTTTGTGCACTTTGTAGGTAAAAATGGACTTTATAGTCGAACCTGCCCCTTGATTATATATATGTATACAACAAATATATATTCGTATTTTTTAGGTTCAATCAATAAGCCATTAAAACTTGAATAAAGTAGTGGTTGTTCGTTAACAATTAATATTTTCTTAAACTTAAAAACTAAAAAAAAAAGTAGTTAATTTTTCATAAAGTTTTTTAATTCATACAACTTTACAACATTTGTATGCAATGAGATTTGTATACTGTTCTTTTATCGTTTTCCTTTCATATTAAAGTTGTACCGTAAAAGGAAAGTTGCTTTATATTTTGAAAGCTATATAAGCAGGTTTTAGAGAGAGAACGGTAAGTACCGCCGTTTCCGGTGGTGCACGCGGCAGCGCTTGGTTGCACATGGTGGCGGAACCATGAGCTTTCTTAGCTCAGTTAATTGCTCTACCAAGTGACATAACAGTCCACATAAAATCCGATACCTCTCTCCGATTTCAGTTTTTACCCCTTGCTTATCGCCAAATCAAGCTGAATCACCACGGCTTCGCTGGCGGGCTTTGAAGATGACACCACCGGATGTTCGTGTTACCGCCAACCGCGAGTTGTTTATGGGATTATGTCTCAGGTAAAGAACCGTCCCCTGTTTTTGTAGTTTTTTTAGGGTTTCGCTATGTGAATCAATTTCACTTCTTGATTTTCAATTACAAGTCGTGATAAAAAATCTGTCAAACTTGAATTTGTTTACCTAAATTAAATCCCTTTTATGTAGATTTCATGATTTTATTTGACTTGGGTTTTTCTCTTTTTAATTTTTGATGCACTAAGAAGATAAAGAGATATGTTGTTGTAGATGATGCTAAGGTCACCGACGATGTTTCAACTTCCGTCTCCGAAGCCTCTCTCATTGGAAAAACAATTAATCATATGACACTAAACGAAGACAACAGCACAAACCATTATGTCACGTTGCTTACTAGGGCTGTGGATGGTAAAATTAAATCACGTTAATCTTAATTTATTTGTATGATGTTTCCGTTTTAATGAGCTTAGGAAATGAATGAAACACAAATAGTAGATTAGTATTCTGCACTTGCTACTTTAATCTTTAATTTATGTATGTAAGCCACTGTTAGTTATTAGTTGAAAGAGTTCATACTCATACTTGAAGGCTATATTAAGATACAATTCAGTATTGTATCTTTTTTAATACTTGATTAAAGCATGTCTTTGTTGGTCAGAACCCTTACAAACACGAACACGAACACAATGATAAACTATGAACAATCGAACGAATAACTATATTGAATGTGAAAGTATAAGATTCTGATGATTACAAATGAAACATACAAGCCCTATATAAACTAAACGAACAGTTGCGATTATAGAGACGTGTCTCTTCACGAACAGGTGTGACTCTTGAATATGTGGATGAGATTTAACTTGAATCGTTATGTCTTCTTTCCCAAGAGTCGCGTCTACTTGTTCCTTTCCTTGTAGTCGATCGCGAATGGGTGTGTCCATGGAGACACATCCTTTCCTTTAGTGAGCGGTTATCATCTTCCGTCTTGACACTTTCAGCCCTTATACTTTGTAACTGCCATATAACTAACTTTAAACTAATACTAATATAACCCTTGCACTTGGGATGTGTAAAGATTAAGGATTTCATTCACCCCCTTAATCTTGAACATCCTTGAGTTGTTGCAGGTCTTAAACTTACTTGACTTGCAATAGCATTGGTTCTTCTTCCAATGCAAGATGAGCCTCTTCGTCCTTCTCCTTTTCTTCATCTTTTCGCTTGCTACACTCGTATGCGAAGTGACCGAATTCACCACATTCGTAGCACTTTAACTCTCTCTTGTCTCTATTTCCTTGATTCATATTTCATCCACGTCCTCTTCCTCCTTTAAATGAGCTTCCTCCACGTCCTCTACCTTGACTTTGATTGCCACATCCTTTTCCATGATGCCAATTTCCGGAATGATTGTCTGAACTTGCCATTAACAGATTATTGTTCTCCGGTTCGTTTTGGCTCTTGAGGCGTTCTTCAAATGCTGTAATCCTACCCACTCCTTCTTTAAATGTCATTTTATCTATTTCTGAATACTGCTCGATGGACGCCACAATCGATAGAAACTTCTTCGGAATAGAGATAAGTAATTCCCTTACAATCTTCTTATCTTTAATGGTGGTACCGAGGCTTTTAAACTTGGATTTTATACCACCAAACTTGCTTGCGAAACTACTTATTGTTTCGTTTTCTCCCATTTTTAAGGCTTCTAATTCACTTCTCAAAGTTTGCAGACGCGCTTTCTGAAAAATATCGGCTCCAAGATATCGAACTTTGATTGCATCCCAAACTTCCTTTGCACTCTCATATTGCGCAACTTGCATTAGAATATCTCCCGGTAACATTTGGAAGATCATTGCTTTCGTTGTATGCGCCTTTTTCTCATCTACCCCTTCCTTTGAGACAACCGTATCCCAAAGTCTATATGCCTTTAAGATCGTTTCCATCAAAATTGCCCACTGAGTGTAATTTGATTCAGTCAACTTTGGGCATTGAAGGGATATATTTCATTGCTTGCAAATTGATGTTGACGTGCTTTCTTTGTCGTCTTTTCCTAACATACTTCCTTTCTAATTTGCTTTCTTAGACTTTTTCTTTCTTATCTTCCTTGTTTTACTTAAATCTTTCTTCTTGCTTGCACCACACAGGTTTTTTTATTGCCACACAGGTCGATCTTTTTTGCCACACAGGTCTTGATTTGCCACACAGGTCTTTCTTTCTTGCTTTGCCACACAGGTCTTGTCACCACGAAGGTTCTTGTACCACGAAGGATTTTGTACCACACAGGATTTTGTACCACACAGGATTTTTTGTACCACACAGGATTTATACCACACATTCAGGTTCTTGATATACGATTTGCTTACGTTTCGATTTTGACTTTCAAAAATATTTATCTATGATTCTTTCTTTTCCATAAACTAGTTGTGAAAAAATGTTTCCTTTTCAAAAATAGAAATAAGAATTTACGTTTAAATTCTTTAAAAGAATGAACAGAATCAAATTTTGACTATTTTATTATTATTCAATCTTGAAACATGAAAGTAATAAAGAATTAACAATCCCTAAAGCTTGAGAAAAAAACACAGATTCTTTGACTCTGATTTTTTTCACTAATTCGATTTATTAAATTGAATTTCTAAGGGATTTAAAAAAGCACAGATTCTTTGATTCCAATTCTTTCACTGATTCGATTTATCACAAATTTAATGATTCACACGGAATTTGAATTTAAAAAAAAACAAGAACCTGGTTGTGATGATTCCTATCGGTTTCTTCCCAGACTTGAAACATGCGCTCTGATACCACTGTTGGTCAGAACCCTTACGAACACGAACACGATGATAAACTGTGAACAATCGAACGAATAACTATATTGAATGTGAAAGTATAAGATTCTGATGATTACAAATGAAACATACAAGCCCTATTTATGCTAAACGAATAGTTGCGATTGTAAAGACGTGTCTCTTCACGAACGGGTGTGACTCTTGAATATGTGGATGAGATTTAACTTGAATGGTTATGTCTTCTTGTCCAAGAGTCGCGTCTCCTTGTTCCTTTCCTTGCATTCGATCGCAAATGGGTGTGTCCATGGAGACACATCCTTTCCTTTAGTGAGCGGTTATCATCAATAGTCTTGACACTTTCAGCCCCTATACTTTGTAACTGCCGTATAACTAACTTTAAACTAATACTAATCTAACCCTTGCGCTTGGGATGTGTAAAGATTAAGGATTTCAGTCCTTAACCACTCTTGGTGATTATGATCTCAAAAGTAATTTATACAAGACTTTGCTGTTTTACTAAACATTTATGTATGCATGTTAATATATCATTAAACAAATTTTACTTTATTATGCACTTGCTACTTTAACATATCATTGCTACTTGACTTTTATTAAATTTCTTATGAATATTTGACGACTTTAACTACTCTCGTATTGTTCATATATGTGTTTACAGGTCCTAAGATAAAAATATTCTATGGGCGGTTTCATGGTTACTTAGCTAATAGCTTATACTTTTCATCATACAAGGGTATGAAACATGTATGTTCTCTTATCTCGATTTCAAGGTATAGAAGAAAATGATAACTTTTAATATTCTAATGTTTATATAGAATGAATGTTTATGATATCGTTGTTCGTATTTACACTATCTTTATTTTGGATTCATTTGGTTATTGATGTTGATGGCTCAAAAGACGTCATTGTAACATCGTTCTCATTTTTTCTTTTTTATATACTTTTTTAGGTTTGGCCTTTGTGCAGTCCATGTGTTAATTACTTTGTATTGTTGATTTTCGACACGTATGAAGTCAACCTTTCAACTAAACCCAAGAAGGCGGTAGGTGATGATGACATATGGGTGAAAGCAACGGGCACATTGAAAGATGCCTTGGATGATAAAGGATGGGCTTATGAAGTTGATGAAGGCCACACCTTTTATGGCCCAAAAATTGATCTCAAGATTAAGGGCATAAGTTCTTATTTTTTTTAATAGCAATACGAAACTTTTATTAACCAAACCAAATGGACCATAGCAAGGTACTATGGATCCAGCAGTACAACTACTTTATAAACAAAATTGAAATACAAAAACAATCACACTATCATTTACTTCACCATGAAAAATAGATCCAATTCTCCCATGAAATCAGTGGCACCTTTGTTTTATATTTCATCCATTGAAAAGACTCCTCTTTGATTTCTTCAATCATTTTAAATACCTCGCCATTTGTTGTCCATTTGTTGTTCTAAATACCTTCTCGTTCCGGTTCTTCCAAATTACCCAAGTTGCCAATAAAAAGATTGCATGAACCGCTTTTTTATTTGCTTTCGCCCAGTTATTGTCGTTTAAAGAGTTGAAAATCTCACCAAGTGTTTCCCGTTTTGTAGCCGTTGGTGCTTTTACCCATGTTCCAACTTGATCCCATACATCTTCCGCTATCCTTCATTTAACTAAAGCGTGGTTTGGTGTTTCTTCCTCCCGGTTGCAGACTGTAAACATACCCGACGGTATCGGAATACCTCTTTCCCTTAACTGGGTCGCTGTCGGTATTTTTCCTTTTAGAGCTCTCCATACAAACGTAGCACATTTTTGTGCAGCCCAATTGTTCCAGAAATAGTCATCCGTTGGTTCATTTAAGTCGATGTTCCTTGACAGTGCACTTCTAACTCTTTTAACCGTACATGTCTCGTCACCCTCTCCTTCCCATATCCAGCTATCACTTGCATCTGATAATACTACTTGGTTCAAACTTTCCTTTAGAAGCTCCATTTGCTGTAATTCCGGATCCGAAATAGGTAGTCTAGACCAAGCCCGATCCCATAGTATTCCACCCTCAATCTTCCTGTAACATTCGTTTACTTTGGACCTTTTGTTTTTTACTAATTGATAAACCAAAGGATACTTATCTCTTAAAGGTTTATCGCCTAACCAATTGTCTACCCAAAACATAGTTTTATCGCCGACTCCTATTTTGCTTTTAAGATATTTTTCGATCTCCACACCCCTCTTGACCATATCTTTTCCTATTTCAGCAATTGTTTTCCAAATCCGTTTTTGTTCTTTCTTCACTGGTATCACAATTATTCTTTTCTTATTTTTATGTATCGCGTTTATGACTTTCACCCATAATTGATTCGGCTGATCCAGTTTCTGTTTTAACTTTCAACGTGTTAGTTTAAAGGCTAGCTTTAAAGGAAACGGCGTGGACAGATATATTTGTCAGAAATGAAGAATTAGGCCTTCCACGGTCGTTGGGTCGACCGTGGTAGCATCCGTGGTTTGATTAGTAGTTGTCATCTTGTTAATTTTTTTTTTTTTTTTTTTTGTACTTATGTATAGAGGTCGCACTCGCACCAGCCATTTTCTCTACCTCTTTTACTCTAAATACTTATATAAGTTATTTCTCTATAATTCCTTTATATTCTCTCATCATTTGAAGAGAGAATCAAGAGTAAATAGAAGAGTTGTTCATCAACTTCATACCTATTATCCTTGTGTTGTAATTGTGCTGTAATCATTACCATGGTAAAGTGAGATGCTTGTAAGGGGAATCACTAGAGTTAGTGAGTTGTGAAAGAGGTAATCGTTGCTCCTTGAGATTAGTGAGACGAAGAAGGTGACCACTACCTTTAGTGAGATTTTTAAGGTGATCACCACCTTGGCTTAGTAGAACGCTTATGTACCGGCGGTCTCTTTCGTTTATCAGAAACATTTTTGTGGAGCAATTTTAAATTGGATAATCGGGGAGAGAACGTATAATGAAATAATTAACATTCACTTGACCCTCTATAAATTGGTTCTCTTATTCCTTCCCTTTAACTCTTTATGTTTATTTCATTTGACCCTGTATAAATTGGATCTCTTATTCCTTCCCTTTAGCTCTTTACATTTATTTCTTGCACCATATCATTGTTGGGTTACAAACATGTTTAAATCAACCAATGTTAGCTTTCGATTAAAGAAAACTTCAAAAAAAAACCCCATTACTTCACCCCGGCTCTCTAGTTATCTAAAAGTTAATGTTAGAGCACCTCTAACATATGAAGTGGAGAGATCTGTGAAAGGCGTACGTCTTATGTGGTGGAGAGAGGTAGAGAAGAATCCCATAAAACTGCGATGTGGTGGAGAGAGGGAGAGAAGAATCCCATAAAACTGCGAGAAAGAAAGAGATCCGTCTAGTTTGATATAGAGGAGCCGACACGCTAACATAGTGACGAATGTGAGCTTGGGTTGAAGATGCTATAGCACTAATTATCACGCGGCTACTTATTGTATGGTCAACTGATTTAACTAGCACTAATTATCACATAACCTTTGATTTCATCATCACTAATTTCTTCATCATCAATCATCACTAGCACTAAATGTAAATGTGCCAAAACTTGTTTTCTTCCCGAGTAACTTATGCTGACTTAATAGGTACGCTTGTTCAATAACTTTTAACATGAGAATTGCTAAAATAGTTTATAAATGTTAACTTAAAAGCTTCACTCGTCTGTCTGCAAACTCCTTCCAAACTATCTTGAGAATCTCTCTCTCTCTCCCACAAATCTCTCTGTCTCTCTTTCTCTCTCTTATGGTTGACTATATATCTACAACTCAAGACTATCATGACAATTTTCATAAAAGAATATATGCATATTCTAACAACAAATACATGTATGTCTGTGCACGTGTTCAACTTTTTGACATTTTTTAACAACTAGAGCATGCTTATAAGACTACATATGTTAAAAATCAACGCAAGAAGTTATTATGTGCTTAAAAGTAATATTCTTTACTATATATTTATTCTTTGATCTTGACGCATATTAATATATATCTTTTTTAATAATGATATATTCTCACTCACGTCTATCTCGAACAAGAGAAATTGTCTTTCTCTCTTTTTATCATTATATTTGCATCATAGACCACTTCAAATAGTTTACATACATATTGATTAATTATAAACACCGTACGGTTAGCACTATCACATATATTAATTAAAGGCAAAATCAACACCAAGGACTTTTGATCTACGCGGAATTCATTTATTTATTGTTATATATTACTTAATTTCAACCACCAAATTGTTTCTACGACTCCTTCATTATCCACTATATTAAACCTTTTGATGGTTGACATTAGCCATTGAACTGCTTGTTGACTTATATGTTTGTAGGATTTATAATGTTTCTTGAAGTTGATGCGCCCCTACTCGCTTCGGGTCTGACCATCTCTGTTGACCCTATCCCCGAAGGCCGCCTATCGAATGATCTTCTAGTTCCTGATACCACATAAACTCTGCATAAGCTCAACTCGTGCCGTAGCTACAAAAAGTTAAACCAAGTTCATTAACATATAATTTCGTAGTTTCACAATCTGAATTCCATTAACTATATGTTACACTACTACATAAATACTCATTTCTATATATTGTAAGTTTTGGATAAACTTATGTTACTTTATGTTAAGTGAAATAAATATCTTAGACTATTTTATATTTAATAAAACAAAAGAGATACAATGAAGTTAATAAACACATGGAGTACCTTTCTAATGGGGACAACGTTGGTACCACTAACGTCTTCTTCTTCAATGGCTCGATATTCATTCATTTTCCATTCGGTTTTCTTCACTTTATTCGACTTCCCTTCATAAAACACCATCGTCTTCTTCACTCCAATCACTTTGTTTTCTGATGAATAGACATACGTCGGTGAACCAGTCGCTTTCCAGTAGCCGGAGGCTGTGGTCCGGCTAGGCCGTCTTCCTTGTTCTTCCCTTTCTTGTCTTGGCACAAAAAAGAACCACTGCTCAGTGTCCCGTCGGCATAACTCTCCGGCTAACCCTACACGCAGAATCCTTAACACTACTAAACAAAAGAGTATCGCTTTAATTTTTTTTAAGTCCGTGGTAAAAAAAACTATTATTTTTAGTTTGTTTTAAAGAAATAAGTTGGTAAAAGTATATTTTTTAAATCCGTCAGTAAAAAAAAATTACTTTTTAGTTTAAATCCGTTGGTAATTCCGTTAGTAAAAAAGAATAACTTTTTGCTTTTTTTTTTCTTATATTTGGCGATAATCCATCGCTAAAAGCCCGTCGGTAATCTGTCAAAAACAAATTATCCACGCCCATATTTCGGACAGACTATAGTAACCACCTATAATGACATATTTCTGATAGAGTCGTCCGTCGGTGATACTCATTTCTTTAGCAAAGTGGTATTAAGAATGATATATTGTCATTAATTCTTACTTGGAAGGTGAGAGGGATTGTGTGCATAGACATTGACGGTGGGGATGACGCGGTGGAGATCATGTGCTCTTCGGTTCTGGAGCTTGTTCGAGAGGTAGAACAAAATGAGTTCTTCTTCGGTTGGGTAGAATCGATAGATGACGGAGCGCATGTGGGGATCGTGTTGGGACATGGTACGTTGTTGGTGAATTAACTACTTTAAAACTGTGTGTTTATATAGTCCTTGGTGAATGAGATGGATGGTTGCCGAGTAAAAATGGAAAAATGGGACAATGACAGAAGGTCTTGAACAAGTCATGACCAGACCTTCATGCTACCATGTCCACTACTTTGGCTTGTTTTATTGAACTAGTCAGCTATGTAATATATCTCTTTTAGTGAATTACGGAACTAGCCCCTAGAGTTTTTTTTTTCCCCCATGTATATCATGGGTGTATAATTAAGAAGTAGGACGATTTTAAGTTTAACTTGTTTAACTTAAAAGCAATGGTATTATTACCGGACAAGTCATTGATTCGGCAAACAGGCCGGTTCAATTGTTGGAACTGTCAAACCAGTTTTGAAAATTGGATTACGTCAAAAATAATATTAAAATTTAACACACACATATAGTGGGATTCCACAAGCTAGTATTTGTTTGATTCGTTACAGTCCATGCACTCGTTATAACAACCGAAAGAGAAGAGACCCAAAAAATAAAATCGTGATATGCCCAAAAGGATCTTGACCCAGTTATCGAAAACCATAAACGTGAACACCGGTTAGTATTGTTAATGCAATCAATCAGTTAGTATTGTTAATGCAATCAATCGAGTTAGTAAAATCGTGATATGTCCAAATCCAATTGGCTTGAAGTAGCCTTTGATCATTCATCTTTTGCAAGGAGTAATATCGGTTAGTATTGTTAATGCAATCAATCGAACGAAACTATTATACAACCCTTCGATCATTCGTCTTTGATTACGACTTAGTAACTTAGTATTGTGAATAAGTAGAGATCATTCGTCTTCTACAACGACATTTCTATGATTCTCCCAAGGTTCGTATCATGTACAAATTTGGTTTGATGACTAATTAGTAGTTTATTAATCTGGTATATAATATAGTGGTAAATAACTGAATGATACAAATTGTTTTTTTTAATATAATGCTATATAAAAGATAGAGCCGGCCCTGAGCAAGGGTTGGGTGGGCATGTACCTGGTGCATATTCGGTGACAACAACTTAATAGTTTAAGTACTTAGTCTTTGGATATTTTTGTATTGGGCTTAGCATTTATGGTTTTGCTTGTTTAGAGTTGTAATGGGCTTGAGAACGGCCTAGCCTAATTCGTAGCTCAATATGCAAACATGTGGTATATAAACATGTTTTGCATTAGGGTTTAGTAAGTCCTTGAGTTAGTTATGGCAGCAAGTCTAGAGAGAGAGAAAACGTGAGAGGACGAGATAGAGAAAGTTTGGTTTGGGTGAGATCTTGAATTGGTTGTAAACACTTGTGTTGGATAAACAATAGAAGATCGGATTTGTGATTTGTGTTAGCAGATTACTAGTTTTATGTGTTTATTTGATCTATAGGATTCTGCACTCTAGATTGGCTTGTCAATCTTATCAAGATCCAAGGACTAAGGGGACCTACAAGTGGTATCAGAGCAATAGGCTATTGATTGGCTTGGTTCAGGATTGATTGTTGCATAAAACTAGGGTTTTAGGCTGGTTTTGAAGGATATTCGGGTGATTTTGAAGGATGTACATGAAGATTTGAAGGCTATTCGAAATTTGCAGCCTAGATATGCATTTTTGTGCTTTAAACCAGGAATACAGAACTGAGTTTCAGGCTGATTAAGGTTGTTTTGGGCTGCTGCATTTTTAATTTTGCGGTTTTTGTTTGTAGGAAACTTGAAGATTTTGAAGATTACTTGAAGTTTTGAAGATTTGTTCTTCGTGTTCTTGTTGGTGCTCATCAGAATATTAATAAAATCGATGATAATTTGCTTGGTTGATTTGCAGGAAAGTGTTAAAGAGACCAGGCTAAAATCTTTTCAAAATTTGAAAAGATTTGAGATAAAAACACAATTCCGGCATATTTGTTGCGTTATTAATTACACAGGAGTCATCAGCGTATTTATTAAATCCACGATTTTGCTACATATTTATTAGTAGCGTAGTTTTGCTGCATATTTAATCCAAATGCGACTTTGGGGACAGTGATAAAAGTCTTCAACGACTTTATAACATCAGTGCATTTACAAGGCGTCATAATATTGGATTGTTGACTACCAGCACATTTAATCTCAACAAAGTTTTTGACTGCGTATTTGCTGACTACATAGTTGCTGACAGCATAGTTGCTGACTGCATATTTGTTGACATAATATTAACTGAAAGTGCAGCAAAGTTGTTGATTGTGTTTTTGCTGACGGTGTTTTTAAAAGCTCTCAACTTGTTGGATTGGATTTTGAATCAGGTTTCCCAAAATCCAATTTAACTTTTAAGATGCGTGACTAAAAATAGTTAGATTGGCCAATAATATTGGGACTGTTAATAAACCAGCAAAACTGATAAAAGTCTCACAATATGCTGAATGGAAAGAGAAGTTTGTGTTATTTGTTCAAAGTGAGGATTTTAGGATGTGGAGTTGTATCGTTGATGTATACATTGTACCTACATTGGAAGATGAAGGAAGAATTAGGGTGATTTCGTATGAGAATATGAAAGAATATGAAAAAAGGATGTTTGATGCTGATAAGCACGCTTTAGCAGTGATAAAGAAATCATTGCCTCTGGAAATTAAACATAGTTTCCTTAGGTATGGGTCATTTAGAGAGCTGTGGGAAGCTTTGGAAAACGTTATTAGAGTTCTTTAGAATAGAGTACAAGCAATCGTGTTTCTGTGAGCAGTGTCAGCTCAAACACTAAGTCAAATGGACAGGCATTTGTAGCTGAGATTGCTACTGTGAAGGTTGGAGAAGCAATTGCTATGATAAAAGAAAAGAAAGATGCCAAAGATACAAAGTGCATTGATAATGTGAATGAACTTACAGCAGAGGTACATGTAGAATCAACATCTATAAGTCATATTTGTCATAATTGCACAAAACTGACGGGTAAAGTTGACAGCCTATCTGAACACAACAAAAATCTGTTAATTAACTGAGTTAGAGAAACTAAACGAGTCAAATGTTCTTTTGATAAAAAGAGAGTCATATTTTCTAAATAAACACAAATCAAATGAATAGGAAATCAACAGTTTAACAAGAAAATTCAATGAACTGTTACCGATCATTGATTTGGTTCGTGAAACTGTGCAGGATAAAACTAACTATTTTTTCTGAAAATCGTAAAGATTTGGCTGTTATACAAGACAAAATCGTTGAACTTAATCAAAAGTTAGATCAATATGGAAAATCTACGTTAGTAATGACTCATATGCAGGAAAGCTGGAAAGGAGTAATGATACTACAGTAGTGGTGTGATAACCGGGAATTTTCAGGTTAACTCTGTTATCTTTAACATTAACACGAACATTCATTATTGCATTACACTTGATTAGGGTTGATTAAGTGTGTCAATCAGTACTTAAACACTCACATAACAGTAATTCGGGGAATGTGAATTAATTGAATTACAGAACTGTACACGAGTCTGATCCCAAACATCGGGGAAACGTGGAAAAAATATCCTGAACATAAAAATATTAATATAATTCTGTGAAATTATGTGTTATTTGACTACGTAAATTAATTGTTAATTGTTTCTCGTGACTGCGAAAGAATGTGTGTTTTTATGTGTTCTAGCGTTTATAAAAATGATTTTTATATACTAACTAGTGGGTTTTTATTTTTATAAACTTGGGTTAGTAATCTTGTTGGAAAAGGGTTCTAGTGAGCCTGTTTTAATTAAAAGTCCATGAAAAATTCTTCAAACCCCATTAGGAAAGCCAAACCCTTTGGTTATAACTAGTTTAAAAAAATAAAAAATAAACACAAACCCAATCCTAACCCACCCCTTGTGCGTACGACAACCCCACCATAAATTCGAAAATTGTGCCTTCAAAATGTCATTCCATTTTGATTTATTGCTTGGATCTTGCAATTGGTGGTTCCCTTGTTCGATTCCAATACCCTATAACGCTTACAAGTATCTTGATCGATTTTGATAATTTTTATGATTTTCAAGATCGATGTCTAGTGTTTGTCTATGATCATAGGAGTGTATTGAATGGGATTAGACCAAGAGGTTTCAAGAACGAATTTGTTGTTTGTTTAAAAATAGCGTACCATGTTCTTTTTTTCTGTTCTGTTCGACCGAAAGAAACCGTGCCCATTTCGACCAGTATGTATCTGTATCTCTATATACTGCAACATCCGCATCGCTATTGGGTTAAATAAAATAATGCAATTTGATTTCATCCAGCGATAACATTATCCCTTGCCTTTAGGCCCAACAAGCCTAATATTATTTAATTGGAGAAAGATGCCGGAAGATAAATGTGATGAGACATTAACAAGTAGGGTGTACATGGTTCGGTTATTAGTTTCAACCAAAACCGTAACTAAAGTCATTGGTTAATCGGTTCGGCTTATTCAGTTAATTTGTCGGTTTTCGATTCGGTTTGGTTAATAACCAAATCGACCAAGGGCTAAAATTTTGTCTTAGAAATACATATAACTGAGGTATAAATACATGAAACAGATGTATGTATAAATACATGAAATGAAAGTATAAAACATGAAATACTTGAAATGGAGGTATAAAAGCTAGAATTATATAAAATATAAATGGTTATGTTCAGTTCGGTTAATTTCGGTTAACCGATGGTACTAAAAAGAAGCGTAACTGACTTTCAGTTAATTTTGATTTGGTATCGGTTATGGTTCGATTATTACTCACCCCTATTAAAATGTAACAAGTGTCCTTTATATTTTCATTTTATATAATATAGATATAGATATGGATAACAGATACATATCTATCTACTATAATAAAAGAATCAAGTTTTAGACACGTGTCATTCATTGAAGGTATTCTCAAATCTATATTTATCTTATATTAACTAAATAAATAAAAAATAAATTAATATTAAATCTTATCATACTTTAATAAAATATTATCCTCAAATCTAAATTATTAATTTAATATATTTTTAAAACAAATACATCTCTTTACTACTTATCTTATATTAAATATATAAATAATAAATTAATATTAAATGTTATCCTAATTTATTAAAAATATAACTTTTTATTATTTGATATACAAAATTATATTTATTCAACAAATCTAAAATACGGGGTTTTGAAAAATATAACTTTTTTATTATTTACTATACAAAGTTACATTTATATAACCCGTGTAATACACGAAGTTTTTAAAGATATAACTATTTTATCATTTGCTTTGTAAAATTAGATTTATTCAACACATATAATACAAGAGGTTTTTAAGGATACAATGTTTTTATTATTTGGTAAAATTTTCGACTCAACTATACACGGATTTTTTAAAGACACTACATTTTTTGTATTTAATATACAAAATTATATTTATTTAATATGTGTAATACACATGGTTTTTAAAAATATAACTCTTTTTTAGATCTATTCAACACGTGTAACATATGGGGTTTTTAAGGATGTAATTTTTTTTTATTATTTGGTAGATTTATTCAACCCGATTATACACGACTTTATTTAAAGATACGACGTTTTTAGTATTTAGTATAAAAAATACATTTATTTAATCTGTGTAATACACATGGTTTTTAAAGATATGACTTTTTTTTTTATTATTTGATATATAAAATTACATTTATTTATGCCCGTACAATACACGGAGTTCATAAAAATATAACTTTTTATTATTTAATATATAAAATTACATTTATTCAACCCGTGTAATACACGGGGTTCTAACCTAGTACAATTATAGAATTATAGATACAGTTATAATTGATGTGTATAGATGTATTAAATTAAATTCGAGTTCTAGATAGATGTTAAATATATTATAGAATACATAAATTTAAATTAAATTTGAGTTCTATGACAGATGTTAAATATACTATAGAATACATAAATATTTAAATTTTAAACAGATTTGAGTCCTTGTCAAGGTGCCACCAACGTCGATTATGATTTTTTTTTCTTTTTTTCTGAATGGACCATGGCAATCATAATTAGAAATTTTTCAAGTACAATGGATGATTCGAGCCTCTTCAAATAGATCTCTTGAGTTGAAATGGAAAACTAGAAATAACCCGAAAAAAATTATAATAAATAGTGTTATACTTTATTAGTAGTAATTAATAATTAATAAAGGGGAATTGGCATGTAATAATCTCACATAGACCGTTATTGGCCATTAATAATCCTACCTTAGAATATTCCCCCCACCAGTCCTACCTTTCACCTATTTTTCCTACAATGGTCCCCCGTTAAAAACACTTAACGGAGTTAAGCTTTTTTCCTAATTACAAACAGATTTTTTAGGGCTTTTGATTAGAATGATGATACGAGTCCATTGATGTAAAACTTACTTTGAAATGATGCTCCAAGTGACTTGATTTTGGTTAATTGGAAAATTAAACACCCGAATTGAAGCGACGTTTTCATCGTTTGGAGCACCGTTTCGAGGCAAGTTTTACATCAGTGGACTCGTAACGTCATTCTAATTAAAAGCCCTAAAAAATCTGTTTGTAATTTGGAAAAAAAAAAACTTAACTCCGTTAAGTTTTTTTAACGGGGGACCATTGTAGGAAAAATAGGTAAAAGGTGGGACTGGTGGGGGGAATATTCTGAGATGTGATTATTAATGGCCAATAAGGTCTAGGTGAGATTATTACAGGCCAAATTCCCATTAATAAATGATAATTATAATAAAACTAATGTAAGTTTTCAATGGAGGGTCAGGATATACTAGAAAGTTTATTTTGGCTAGGAAGATCAGGAAGTAATCTTGACCATCAATTGATTAATCAAGAGCTTGGATTAAATGAGTATAATTGATAAAAAAAAAAAAAAAGAGGGCCGTGAGTTTGTGTAGCGGTATTCTAGTGAATTCAAAGCAATAGTTTCACTCTCCTCCATTCCCCCCCCCCCCCCCCCCAACCTCCCCCCTCCCATGTTTCGAGGCAAGTTTTACATCAATGGACTCGTATCGTCATTCTAATTAAAAGCCCTAAAAAATCTGTTTGTAATTTGGAAAGAAAACTTCGTTAAGTTTTTTTAACGGGGGACCATTGTAGGAAAAATAAGTAAAAGGTGGGACTGGTGGGGGGAATATTCTGAGGTGGAATTATTAATGGCGAATAAGGTCTAGATGAGATTATTACAGGCCAAATTCCCATTAATAAATGATAATTATAATAAAACTAATTTAAGTTTTCAATGGAGGGCCAGGATATACTAGAAAGTTTATTTTGGCTAGGAAGAACAAGAAGTAATCTTGACCATCAATTGATTAATCAAGAGCTTGGATTAAATGAGTATAATTGAAAAAAAAAGAGGGCCGTGAGTTTGTGTAGCGGTATTCTAGTGAATCCAAAGCAATAGTTTTACTCTCCTCCAGCCCCCCCCCCCTAAAAGCAATAGCCCGCACATGTATACTAACAATTAAAAACAACCACTCATGTATTAAAAAGGACAACACACCTTCAAATTTGCTCATCATTTGTTATTCACGTTTGCTCTAATACAGCAGCGTGATGGTGGTGGTGGTTACGACGGCAAGGCATTCAGCAACTGCATTTCTCAAAAAAAAAAATACTCCATTTACGAGATGGTGGCAGTGGTTACGACGGCAAGGCATGCGGTGGCGGTGGCGAAGGTCATCGGAGCCCGTGTTACGAGTCCAGTGGCGGAGGGGTTGGTGGTGGTAGAGTGGTGGCGGTGGTGGTGGTGGTGATGATGGTGTTGTGGTGGGATCCAGTGGCGGACTCACCTTAAGGGGTGGGTGGGCGGCCGCACCCCTTGAAAAAAAAATTTTAGTGGTATTTTTCGCGAAAAATCCCGCCCGCACCCCTTGGAAATTTTCGTCCGCACCCCTTGAAAAATTCCAACCGCACCCCTTGGAAAATTCCGACTGCACCCATTGAAAATTTTCGTCCGCACCCCTTAGGAATTTATATAAAAAAATTGTTAACACTGATTGTAATCCGATCAAACTATGTAAACATGTTAGCCCACTAACCCCTTTAATAAAACTTAAATTTAATCCATAAAGCCCAATAACTTAATACCCATTCAAGCCCAATCCAACTACTAGTTTTGTTAAACAAATCAGTCCACAAAATAAAAAAAAAAACTCAAATCGCTGCCACTTACCAGTGACTCCCGCCCTCACTCTGCCTCACTTTAGCACCCAGCGACAGTATAATTCCGACTGGCAACTACAAAATTCCAGCTGCAAACTGGTTAATTCAGGCCGCCCATGTTTTGTTTTGTTTTATTTTTTATTTTTATTTTGATGTGTATGTGATTTTGTTCAAGAGTCATAAGATAATAAGATTTTAGGATGGGTTAAAAAAATTTAAACTTTTATGTGTTTTGAGGTAATTTGGGGTTGTTCTAGTCTTTATAGGATGAGTTTGTTGTTTCTTAATTTCTTATTGATTATATGATTCTAGTATAGGGTTTGAAAAAATGAAATTTAAAAATTGAACTTAAATAGGTAATTCGATTTGTTTTGATGTTTTATTGGGTTTTTTCAAAAGAAAAAGATATATATTTGTTAAAAATGTTTAAAATTTTATATGTTTTCATGTATTTTTTAGTTGTTCTAGTCTTTAGTTGGGTGGTTTTGTTGATTATATGACTGTTGGTTGGTAAAAACAATTACTAGGGCTTAAAATTTAAAATTTAAAATTTAAAATTTAAAATTAAGGAACATGGGCTATGGTTGAACACTTGAAGATCCTTGTTTATTTTGTATGTGATAGGATTAGGAAGGAACAATGAATAGGGAAGTTATGTCGCGATTTATCAAGAGGAAAGGAGTTGAACCACTTTTTTTCGTCGGATTCTTCTAATTAAAGACCAATGTATGTTTTAGATAAGTTTTTTTGTTCTTTTATTTAATGATTAAGAGAAATAGAAGTAGGGATGGTTTGAACTTTGATGCTTTTTTGTTTGTTAATGTGATAGGAAGTTAGGACTAGGGTTTGATTGTTTGAAAATTGAAATGGACCCGACCCGATCTGATTCGACCCGCTATGAAACTTCGTTTGTTTGTGTTTACTTGTTTTACATGACCCGACCCGATCCGACCCGCTATGAACCCATTTTTTTTGTATAGCTAGAGGTCTAAAATCTTTAAAAAAATTTCGCACCCCTAGGAAAAAAATCCTGGGTCCGCCACTGGTGGGATCTGATGGTTTTGTTTGATTTAGGGTCATATGAGACTAATTTGGATTGACTAAAATGTTATTTCTTGTGATTTTTCAACTTTGTCAGGTTTCACTCTGTTTACACTTCCTACGCAAAACAAAATTTCTATTTGATCCTCACCCTTTCGATGGATTTCGTAGTTGAAATTCAAACTCACTACTACTCAACCTTATCGGCCGTAACCAGCACATCGAGAATCATGGAACTTCCAACAAGCCTCTCATCCCCGCGTCTACGTTTCCGTTATATACTCAAACAACCTCAAAACTTTCTCACGAAAAAACCCTCACAAACTGTTCCTCTCGTTCAAACAACACCAGCCAGTTTGATCTCCGTTCCATGTCATTCTGATCAGTTTAGAGGGTATTACATCAACTCTTCAACTTCCGGTGACTACGCGGCTACTAGCAACCGTTGATCTTGATCATTCGGTCTCGTTTCTGGTTCCTTTGGGCCAGGTACGGATGCTAACTCATGCGGATCAATATCTTATACATGTACATGAATATCGCTGGTTGACAACTTAATTAGTAAATGTTTTCGGTTATGAACTTTGTTAATCAAAAGCTTTTGTTGAACTCAGTATTGATACTCTAGAAATATTCAATACCCATCAAAAATATTAGTTTTTTTTTTTACTCACCCTCCATTAATTTCCGTATCTCAGTTCCTTGGTTCATGTTCCTCAACCTCCCACGCAACTCCAAAACCCAACGTTTGTTAAGCCAACACTTAATTCAATCAATATCCTTTAAGCCCTTTTTTGCAATCATTTTGGTTTGTGCCATCTGTTAATGAAATTCCTTACAAAGATTTACTAAAACATAGATTTATTATTATTATTATTATTATTATTATTATTATTATTATTATTTATTAGTTTCACAATTGAGTTTTGATGAAATAAAGTAAGTGGACGTTTTGATAATACCAAACAAATAAATTTTCCAAACATGAATGAGTTTTACTCTAACTATATCGACAGTGGGGATTAATTATTGAATTTATCTACTTTAGTTCGTTAACTTTGTTAGAGTCCATAACAATTGGTGTGCCTTTTTAATTGAGATAAACTATTCACAACATTCTGTATAAAATCCAGTGATGATTCGATGACGTCAATAAACACTTATTAAAGTGAATAGAAAAAAATTAATAACTTTAATGAGAATAGTTGGATGTTAAATTGTTTTAATCTAGGAGTTTATGTACTCCCTGTAGATTCCGTTGAGCACATGGTGGATCTTTAACTTGCGACATTAAAAGGCTTAGTCACTTGTTCAGGTACATATGTTCTGTGATATTTTACCTCTGTGCAAAATATTATACTATTTCTATTAAATTTAATCCGCTGATCTATGACTCATTCATATGATCCGCTTCTTTCGGTTGAGCTAAAGATGTGCGCTATTGAAATGCCATGATAACCTTTTGCGAAGAACCTTATTTATGATAAACCATTGTTAGAATATAAACTTAGCATATATTGTTTATTATTATTATTTAGTTAGGATAACTAGATCATAGGTTAGTAATTAAATTAGATATTACTTAGCGGTTGGTAAAAGGTATGTCGATTGACAAACCGTCACCACCACCCTATATATATGATGTATTCTCTAACATTTATGGTTACCAAGATTCAATAATATCCATTCATGTTTCTGTTGTTCTCTGTACAAACACACACTCGTACAGAATCACACACACGAACACGGATACGATGTCGATTATGATGACGGCTTCCGCTAACAACCATTTGAAAACTTTTTGTTAGAAAAACATCATTTATGATATGCTTTTAAAAACGTACAAATCACTTGTGTACTATCGTTTGCCATATCTATCTTAGGATCTCTATGCATGGTGAACATATTTCGGGTGTGAGTTGGATTATATGTTTACTTGTGCGGCCATAGAACCCTAGATTTGTAGACTAGGAGATAGGGATACCGAGTCAACTACCTATGGAGGTACTATAGGCATGTTGTTGTGGCGCCAATAGCATGACACTTTCCGTGACGGTGTGATCAGTTCACGGCGTCTCCATTTTGTTATGTGATTATGTTTGTGGATTACTTATGCTCGCGGGAGAGCATTTGGATCATTTGGGAGGCGTATGGATGCATCGTAGGGTTTTGTTTGATTTGATTATTTTGTGGTCTAGTAGTGTAGTGCCATACACACCTTCCAATTTTGGATGCACTGGAGTCTCGACCAGTGTATCATTATGATATGTGATGAGATAGGAGTTGTGATATGTTTGGTACCGTGGGTGTGCATTTTGAATATTTGTTTCATATGGTACTCGGTATCAATAACCCTCGACGCTTATTGTTTCATTGTTATATTTTTTTTTCATATTTGTCTATTGTATTCTGCATCCACGCACTGGGCCATGAACTCAGCCGCATTCTTTTCTTTTCGCGGCAGTTAATCAGGGTTGATCGGAGTTGTGTGAAGAGAGCGACTAGGAGTTGGAACTTATGAATTGAAGATTTTTTATTTTTACTAGTTTTGAACTTTCACATTAGTATTTGTTTATTTCGGAATTGGTTTAGAACTTTGTAAGTTAGACGGTTTATTTCTTTTTCGTACTTTGGTAATTTAAGTGTTTCCTTTTGGACTTAAAATGTTCTGATGGCATTTGACGTGACCCCCTGTTCCGTATTGGGGCGGGAGTGTTACATATAGAACTACTCCCCTATGTGTTTCGAACAAAACATCAGAGTTACTAGAGTTTGAATTTACATAATTAAGGTACAGATCCCTAACAACTTTATTGTTATGAGTTTGGATTTAGCCTACCCATAGTTGAAGATTTAAATTTGTTGTTACGTGGCTATGATATTGATATTCTGATACTGAAATAGAATGTGAAGTTGATCTCAACGTGTTATTATTCTGAAAATACTATCTTGGGTATGATACTATTTAGTATTGTTACTTTGAATATGATAAGTTAGTTCGGTGTATGTTATTGTATATGTTATAGTTGTTACTTCTCACTGGTATTAGCTTAGACTTGCATTTCCTTTCATGTAGATTAGGTTACATGGTTTTAAGAAGACTTGGAAGAGTGCTCGAGAGGATTTGATGAAGGTACTGGATTTTATCTTGTTATGATGTTGTAAAATGTAACGATATAATTATTATAGATTGAGTTTTGATTTCTAATTACTATATAAGTAAAATGTCAACCCTAGCCGGGTTAGAATGTTACATAGAATCTAGTAGTTAGGGTTCTGTATAAATATTGCCGTTTGTATATATAAAAACATCATTTGGATAATTTCTTAGATTATATGTTAGCACATACAAGATATGTAAACAAAGTAGGTGTTTTCCCAGCGCACGTTGTCGCGCCATTTTTAACTTGTATTTGCGCCTTTTATACTAACAATAGTTCAAAAGTAAAACGATAAGTGTGCTCGATTTTCCCATGCAATGCGGCAAGAGTTTGGTCATCGGTTCGGGTCGGGTCGTAAAAACCCATAATATTGAACACTGATGCCATATTTTATAACGGCAAAATACCAGCAATGATGTTAACTCATAAGTGTTGGGTTCGTCACAGTACCGCAATGATAAATCACTCGCTACAGCCTACGACCAAAAAAAATAAAAAAAAATAAAAAACAATTTAAATACGACTCCGTCTTCAAAAAAGTCCACACCGGAACATTGACAAAGAATCGAGCATTCAGTTTTTAGAAGTTAACAAACGGAAATTACTAAAAAACGAAATTCTCTTGATAAATATATAAAAGGCTTCTTTTATTTTTAATCATTAAGAATTTTGACAAATTAGTCCCAACAATATATTAACTTTTGACATAATTTAATCGTAAGAATTTTGAAAAATTTGTCAAAATAATAAACTTTTTTATATATTTGTATATTATATTCAGTTATTTATTACTGGAAAAAAAGGTAGGGGCTGTTTGGTAGCCTCTTAATGACCATTCAGATGCTACCTCTTAATGGTTTAAAACCTCTGAATGAATAAGAGGTAACCTCAAGTCTGAATGGTTAAGAGGTAACCTCTAAATGGTAAATCATCTCATGTCACATTCTTCTACCTTCTCATTGGTAAAATTCTTAATGGTTCCATTAAGAGGTAGCCTCTTAATGACCATTTAGAGGCTATCAAACAGCCCCGTAGCTAATAAACTAATTTTAAGTTACATAACAATTACCATTGCAAAAGGAAAAACAAAAGAGTGGGAATCAAACTATCACTAGTCCTACAGTCAAATTTTATCAAACTTTCCAGCAAGCCACTTGCTTCTTTTGTTGTAGCTTTCATTCTATATTTATCCAACTACTGTTTCCGTCCATGGAAAATGCAGACATAGAAGATATCATATTTGTAAGATGCATAAAATAGGACCACTTTCTTTACAATGGTCCTCATCCAAAAGGCCAGGACCAAATGCCATAAATAATAGAACTTGTTAATTTATCACATGTCTGTAAATTCATAGCAAAAGGAGAGATAACAGATGTTGTTCTTGTGGTTGATGAATAATGTGTGAATATCCTCACCATACATACTTATCCACATAGTTGGACTCTATATAAGAATAGCTCATCCGCGGCAGCTAGTATCCATCTCCTTCAGCCATTGGCGGATCAATCCGACAAAATGCAACGCTATCGCGGTGGTATTTTGGTCATTTCGACACCTCTCCTGCTCGTCTCACTCTTTTTGTTTCTGATCCCTTGTGTGCTTTCTCGCAACAATGGCATTTTATCGAACAACCGCAAGTTTTTGGTACCTAACGACGCGGATAGGTATGCTGTGATTTTTGATGCGGGTAGTTCAGGAAGTAGAGTTCATGGGTTCCGTTTTGATAAGGATTTGGAGCTTGTACACATTGGCAATGAACTTCAGCTTTTTGAGCAGGTACTTCACTGCCCCATTTTGTTGAACGTTTTTCTTACGCCCCATAATTTGATGGGTCCATTAATAAATGAATTTGCTTGAGGTTCCTTTTGGGTTTATTAAAGGAAATTACTAAAAAAAGCTACTTTGACAAACAATGCCTAGCCATTTTAACCCTCCTTTATATATCAGATCACCCATTTTTCTTCTTTTCACTCGTAAGAAAATTTGTTAACTCCATATAACCCTATTTTTAGTGGTTTTGGTTTAAAGGAAAAAATAATACAAACTCTTGACATCTCGTTAACATGTTAACACATAACTCTTTTGACGCCCCTTAACACAAAGAGACAGTGGTGTGCTACGCCGGTTAACATGTCATGTCACTCCTAACGCCCAAAATGCCATTGAATTTTTGTATTACCAAAATATTTATCCAATAATACGCACACATGCACGTGTCCCTCTTATCAGACCTTGTGTCACATCTGCGCAAGATCCCCATATCTTCCGCAAGATTCCCATGATTTTGCGCAGGATACCTATAATCTCTTGCTCCATAATTAAAAAAAATAAAGATTTACATACATCCAGCGACTATTACCGGTTCATTAATAAATGAGTTGATTTGAGGAAATGCTTTAAAGGAAAAATTAACATAATTGCCATGTTGACCAAAATCGTTGACTAACTAGCTTTTAACTTTTTAAATTATCGGCAAATCGCAACTTAACATGTATGTTTTGAAGCAGCAGATTTGAATTTGGAGCAGCAGATATCAATATGAAGCAAAAGAAATTATGCTTTGGAGCAATGTTTTCAGGACCGGACCGGACGTCGAACCGGTCGACCTACCGGTCCACTGGTCGAACCGGTCGGATCGGTCGGACTGGATATAAGAACCGGATAACATTATAATTAATTTTAAAATATATGAAAATCACAACTTATACATAGACTAAAATATATAGATAATACAAGTTTATATGATCTGATGACAGAATATATAAATAATTTGTTTATTTTTGTTGATAGAAGATGTGAAAATTCAAATATTAGTTCTACATTAAATATGGGTTGTCAGAGAAAATAGAAACTATAAAACAAAAATAATGTGCATTTCAAAATTAATTATGTGTTGACCTTCCCAATGTTCAAACGTCTTTTCTCTTCTTTCTTTATTTAACTAGGTTTAAAAGATGTTGCGGCGAATTTGTTTTGTTATTCAGTCTGTGTTTACATGTGTTTTGAAATCACTATGAGCGTGTTGCGAACGGAACTGCTGACAAGAATAAAAAAATATAGAAAAAAACACTAAAAGATAACCGAAAGAAAATCAACCAAAAAAGTTGTATGGTAACGATGTTGTTCGTATGAAACCCGTGGTCAGAGATGAGCAAATTGTTCTGGGTACTGGTACCAAATTTGCCGAACCGAAAGATCTTAAATACCAATTCGGTACCGACTTTTGGCATTCCTGGTACCGGTTGACTACCGTTTTTTACCTTCATATACCGGTACCGTAACCGGTATTTTCGGTATCAGTACCGATTCTGTATCGGTTGGCACCGAGCTCATCCCCACCCCTGAAACTAAAAAAAGAAAAATTAAAAGTTGAATAAAATCAACAAAAAAAAGTTGTACGATACCGTTGTTCGTACGGTACCCATGATCAGGGATGAGCAAATGGTACCGGGTAGCAGGACTGAATTTCCCGAACCAAAAGATTTCCAATATCAATTCGGAACCAGCTTTTGACGTTTTCTGTATTAGTGCCGGATTTTATCTTCATGTACTGATACCGAACAGAACCGTCCCTGCATTTTCGATACCAACACTGGTTCGATACCGGTTGACACCAAGCTTATCCAAACCCCTGATATGAAAAAAGAGATTAATGTTAAAAAGTAAAAAAAATAACTATTATTATAGTATTAAAATAATAAAAGTATTAAAAAAAACTATATATTATTATAATAATAGAATCACTATTCATTTTATTAATATATATTAATATATATTAATAATATTAATAATTAATATATAGTAATTAGTTTCCTTTTATTTGATCTTTTCTATTATCTATTCACAAAGCTTTTCTCTTCTCCTTATCTACAATTGATGAAGAAACCAGGTGAAGAAAACCTCCATCTCTAGTTCATTTCCACTAATAAACAACACACACGTCAATGATAACATCTGGGTTTAGATCTTGAATTATTTGTTCAACAACACCAACTGCTTCTCCATTTCAGATCTTGATTCAACTCCCACTGGTCCGACCGTCGTTCACGATCTGGCGGTTCAACCGGCGGCCGTCCGTGACCGGCCGGTTTGCGACAAAAACGGTCCAACAAGGTCAACCAGACCTCCGCCGGTAACGGTTCCCGGTTCAACCGGTCCGGCCTTAAAAACACTGCTTTTGGAGCAGCATATATACTAAACACAAAGAATTTAAATAATATATTATAATATGTTTTTTAGTATTTGATTCCGATCGTTATTAGAACAAACCCGTGTATTTACACGGGTGTACACCTAGTATATGTATGAAGTAGCAGATCTATATTGTTGCTTCATGGACCCACAAAAAAAATAAATAAAAATACTATTATAACTAGTTGGATACCTCTCCGTTGACCGACCGGGTATCTTAATGACATAATGACATAAGCATACGTAGTACATGATAATGCAAAGAATAAAACATCTATAATGTATACGTAGTACATGATAATGATAATCCAAATAATCATGTGCGTATCCAATCTGTGCCAATTCCAAGGTTTTCTTATAAATACATATGGCAAAGCAAATATTCGCAAATTAATGTGGTAAAAGTCAATTATAAAACCTAATATGTTACTTTAAACCCAAATTTGTAGAACCCTAATTAGCCATCACAATAAGAAATAAAAATCTTGCTTAACTTGGTATTAAATACAAAACATTCTTACAGTTTTGTAACTTGATTCACAGAACATGTGACATCAAACCAATTACAAGATTTTGGGTCAAAGATAACCCGGTCTAATAAAACCAAAAATGGGTCTTCAAAGATACTTTCTTTGGAGTGAATTGAAGGCATGAGCTACAAAAATCAAGAACTTGGTTACATGAAAAAAAAAATATTGAATATTAACAATTAACTATAAATATAAAAAATTAACCAACATACCTTGAACTGGTTGAATGTCCCCATAAGCAAGTAGAAAGAACCCTAAACGTTTAGCCAAAAGGTGCTACGAGTCAACATAACGAGTCTAGCATGTATGACCTGTTACCCAACTTACATGACCCACCTGTGTTGGCCACTTGTTTTAGCTATAAATGTTTGAATACATATAGTATACCTAGTAACCTTTACACTTGATTGTTTTAACAGATCCACAACGAATAAGAATCCTACATCGTCAAAGTAACAACGATCACTGGTTCTTAGCCTTCCATCTAGTCACCATTGTATGTAAAACTTCTCTATAATCAACATAACCTGGTCACAAAAATAAAAAGGTTCAGATCAAACATTTTTGTCAGGGCACTTAGTGTTAACCACATAACACTTTTGTCCAATTTTTTTCATCTTCTTGTATATAAATAACAACTGCAAAAAACTAAATTCTTAGATTAACTATGGAGTTGTTTATAATAAACTGATTCCAGAAGGTTGATGTGTTAAAAACGCTCTTTAGTGACTTTCGACCCAACCCATTATGTTTCACTTTTAGCTAAGTTTGTTTAATTTATCCGTCTGATCCATCAGATATCAATCATAAGATATATTACTAATTTAATAGGTAACATTGTCAAAATTGTTAGTTCTAATGCATCATGTTGGCAGATGAAAACCAGAGATCTATTTTAATTAATCCATATATACTAACAGTGAAAGGATGCAATTTGACTTAATGAAAACATAATGTTTACCTTTCATAACGAATGAGCCTCTAACTCATAGTTCACCACAGTTCATAGAAGGCAACCCGGCCCGTGTTTGGGTCAACTATCCGGGTCAACCATCCTAATGGCAACAAAATCCAAAACAATGATTTACATATTATTTAATTAATAGCAAAGGTCTGTTTAAGTTAATTTGTGTCTTAAAACACTATTTTTAATTGTCTAAACGTTTGTTATTCGCGTAATTAAAACCCAAAAATTACCGGTTCACATCACCTCCATTGCAACAACAATGGTTGTCACATCACCTCCACTAGACACCACAAATGGAAACATAGCATGGGAAGCCATGTTAATGTTTTTTTTTTTTTCAAAACCAATCCATTTTCATAACCAACATTTGCCTAGGGTGTTACACATTCAATATTTTATTTCACTTGTTATTTACATTGTAACTTTCTAGGGAAGAGATCCAAGATAACTCAAATGAAATGATACTTGTTTAATGTAGGTATGGCCAGGTTTGAGTTCATATGCAGACAACCCACAAGAGGCTGCAGATTCTCTTCTGCCTCTATTAGAGAAAGCCAATGAGGTTGTTCCAAAAGATGTCCAACCAGATACACCTGTTAAAGTCGGGGTTAGTGAATTCTACGGCTAATAAGTTTGCTACAGCTTTATGATTGATTTAATAGTTACAAACCTGAATTATACATCTATATACATGTAGGCAACTGCAGGTCTGAGAATGTTGGGAGATGAGACATCAGAAAAAATATTGCAAGCTGTAAATATAACCTTCTTGCAAATTTAATTTGATAATACTTAATTTACAATACCTTGAATTAGGATTATTGTTTATGTATATATAGGTGAGAGATCTTCTAAAAGATAAGAGTAACTTCAAGACCAAAGATGATTGGGTAACTGTTTTGGATGGAACTCAAGAAGGTTCTTACCTATGGGTAAGCCAGTTACATCCTACAAAACATATCATTGTTTTTCATCATGTCATAGCATATTATACCATACCATACCATATCATATCATATCATAACCTATTCTTGTTTTATATCCTAAAATTAACCTGTTTTATGTGTACAGGTGGCCATAAATTATCTGTTAAAAAATGTAGGCAATGATTATTCAAGCACTGCTGGGGTTGTTGATCTTGGTGGTGGATCGGTACAAATGGCATATGCTATTTCAGAAGTAGATGCGGCCAAGGCTCCGACGAATGCACAAGGAGAAGATCCTTATGTGACAGAAATGTATCTCAAAGGAAGCAAATATTACATTTATGTTCACAGGTTTGCCTCCATACATATATATTAATATATAAAAAAAGTGAAAAAAATGTAATATCATTACAATCAATTTGGATACTTGACGATATGGTGTATATTTTCTGACAACCCTGAAACTGAGTACCAAAATAGTTAGGTTTGTATTTGCTACAAATAAATGTATATAAAGTGTGTATGGGTTCAATGATTCATCCCAAAGACGGCAAACCTAACACGATTAACATCCCTAATGGCTCAATCCATTCTTTTCATGCTTGTTTTGCAACGTGACATATTGATTTGCTCTACTTTTGACTTACTATTTTCTTTTCTTTTTCAGTTATTTGAACTATGGATTGTTAGCAGCTCGAGCTGGGATCCTCGGTCTTGATAAAGATGCTGACAACCCGTGCATCTTAGCTGGTTATGACGGTTAGCATTAACGCCATTTAACCTTCCGTCATTCATGAGTATTGGTTATAATGTCTTGTTTTTTAGGGGTTTATTCGTATGGAGGAATTGATTACAAAGTTTCCGCACCTTCCTCTGGTTCAAACATCATCAAGTGTCGGAAACAAGCATTGGAGGTTTTAAAAGTAAATGAATATTGCCCATACAAGGATTGCACATTTGGTGGTGTATGGAATGGTGGTGGTGGTCTTGGTCAAAACACTATGTATGTTGGTTCCTACTTCTACGATCGAGCGGCTCAGGTATTATTCTTATTATTATTGTTGTTGTTATTGTTACTACTATTGTTATTACTACATATTACTCAAGTTGATTTTTCTAACTCTAATTTATACATATGTAGGTTGGTTTTATCGATGAAAGTCAACGTGTTGTTGAAGCTCGCCCACTAGATTTCCAGGTGGCGGCTCTGGGCGCTTGCTTAACAACACTTGAAGACGCTAAATCTAAATATCCTAAAGTTGACCCCAATGACCTGCCCTATTTATGCATGGAACTTGTGTATCAATACACTCTACTTGTAGATGGCTTTGGTAAGTTCATTGTACAATTGTATCTTCTTAGTTCTTCATACGTTAAAGGTGGCAAGATCTATGGGCGTTTGGGGCCAAACAAATCATTTTAAGATACTGTTACTTCTTATTCACTTTTTATTAAGAAATAAGAAATATATATATATATAGGGAGAAGATCATGCGAGAACCACCTCTTATTGCGAGAACCGCGAGAACCAATGTGAACACAACAAAAAATGCCTAAAAATAGCTAAAAATCACACAAAATTTTTTTTTTGATTTTTTTAATATTTTTTTTTTGGGGGGGGGGGGTAGGGGTTAGGTTTTTTTTAGGTTTTTTAGCTATTTTAGGTTGTGTTCACATTGGTTCTCATGGTTCTCACAATAAATGGAGTTCTCGCATGAGCCCCTCACTATATATATATATATGTATAAAAAATATGAATTAATTTGTTAATTATGTTCACAAAACAAAATTATTAGAGTGATAATATAAAGTTTTATATATAATGATAGAATTTGTTATATTTATGAAAAGTATTCTATAAGTGATTTCATTTAGATCAATCTGTTTAAATAAAAAAAAAATTACTTAAAATTATGACCTATATAATATTAATAAAAGATAAGCAACTGAAAGACTTTTTATTTTTTTGTTGTTGTTTGGAACAGGCTTCAAACCTTGGCAAACTATTACCCTTGTGAAACAAATAAAGTATCAAGATGCGCTGGTTGAAGCTGCATGGCCATTGGGCAGTGCAATTGAAGCAGTGTCATCAAACAATGCACTTGAAGTAGTGTAATAAGAAGCGGTCATTTAACTACTTGTGACTCTACCATTACCAGTTGTATCATGAATTAATAAAACCGTAGGTTATCGTTAGATCATCATGCGGTTAATGCTCTAAGGTATCGGAAGACGTGGAAGCCAAATGAAGTATGTTCTTTTTGTATTGATGCATTCTAGTTTGTCTGTATTTTAAGCAAAAAGTCATCTATCTAATAAAAATAAAGAAGTTTGGTTTCGTCATATACAACACTCTCTCCTCTTTCCTCTTTTCTCCCTCCCTCTCACAATATTCTAAATACCCGTTTTTCATCACATACACCTTCTCTTCTCCATATCCCTAAAAACACCAAAAATCTCTCTAATGGTCTAACTATGAATGAAGTTAAAAAAAAATGTTTGGGATCGATTTGACATGCTGATTGGATGCCCCAAATGTAAATTCCAATGTAATTAGATCATTCACAAAGGATCTCCTATATATTTGTAAGTGTGTTAGTATAATAAGGAATAGTTGTGAGTGGTTTTAAGTGGTTGTGAATGGAGGAGAGAAAATGTTACTGCTTATCTGTTAATATACGGGAAACACTATTTACGCCTTATACATTTTTTAATAGTTTTTAAAGTGGTTGTGAGTGAATGAGAGATAAAAGGTAATGATAAAGGTATAAAACAATATTATTTAATTGAAAATGAGAGAGAAAACATAGTGACTTTTATTGTAATTATATATATATATATATATATATATATATATATATATATATATAAGAGCATCCCCAATAGGGGTGTTTTTTTGATGTTTTTATGATGCCAAGGTGGCATTGCTCCACCAATCACAAACCTTCACTCTCTTGCCCTATTCCATCGCCTAAAAACAACACTCTCTCTCATCTCTCCTCTCTCCTTCGTCCCTCTCACAACACATTTCTCTCTCCTTAAATACATGTTTTTCACTATATACATCACCACACCTTCTCTCCTCCACCTCACACTCTCTCTCATCCATCTCATCTTTCTCTCTTCTTAAAAACACTCAAATACACCTTATTGAGGATGCTCTAAGGATTCTATTGTGAATGCTCTTATAGCATTTTCATCCAACCACCATTTTTTACTCTATATTCCATTAAAAATCACTATTTTTTCTCTTTCATTTTCAATTAAATAACAATTTTTAATACGTTTATCGTTAAATTTTCTCTCTCTTCCACTCACAAGGGTGAACATTGTCCCTCAAATTTACAGATGAATGGTAACATTTTATCTCTCCTCTACTCACAATCACTTACAACCACCTACAACCACTTTTCATAAAATAAAAACACTCCTCAAATAATTTGAGAGGTTGTATGTGAATGCTCTTAGGAGCTTATTCTAGTGGGAGTTTTACAGGATTCTATGACTAGTTCCAATATTAGGTGATTTCATCATACACATCATATGTTCTGATAAACAAAAGTCGTACACAATTACGCACCTTTTTGCCTTTAAAAAAAGGGTGTACCTATTCACACACCCATTTTCCTATTAGCACACCAAAAAAATGTTTTTTGTCCTATATGCACACCTTGCAGTGTCGAGCTGTGGTTAAAGTGTGGCGTTTTGGTCCGGTTAACCAGACAAAGACTGACGGGTGTCTGACGGGTGTCTGACGGACCAAAACGCCGAGCTTTGGCCGCGTTTTGGTCCTGTCAACCAGACAAAAGACTGAATGGGTGTCAGTCTTTTGTCTGGTTAACGCGGCCAAAGCTCGGCGTTTTGGTCCGGTCAACAGACCCGTCAGACACCCGTCAGTCTTTGTCTGGTTGACCGGACCAAAACGCCGCGTTTTGGCCACAGCTCAACACTGCAGGGTGTGCATATAGGACAGAAAACACCTTTTTGGGTGTGGCTATCTACACACTTGGCGTGTAGATAGTTTGGGCCTAAAAAAATCATTTAGGTATTTAAAAAACAGTTAAACCTGATTTGTACATATTATGTACACTCTATTCTTTTAATTAAATTTTCTATTAACTAAGAAAAGGTGCAGTCATGTGAGCGTCAACTCAGCACAATGCCATTAAATCGCAGTCGTTTAACAATCATTATTCAATTATTTTTTTAGTTAATTAAAGATTAATAATAAAATATATTTAAAAAACATAAAAACTATAATATTACAAAATTTAGGTTTTATAAAAGATCCAAATTAGATATATAACAAACAAAACTTTAGGGAATTTTTGAAACTTGAAATATTAAATATTTTAAAGTTTAAAACCTTTTATAAACTAAACCAAAGTGCAGGGACTGAATGTGTAATTTTTCAAAAACAAAAATTTTAACAAATAAAACCACCCACCAAAATCTTCTTCTTCTCCTTTGTACACCCACGACAACCTGCAACAACCTTCAACAAAATCTTTTTTTTTTAATTCCCAACCCAACGGATACACCCTACCTTTTCCCTCGATCATCGCGCATAACAACGGATCTTTCAGCCTTGCACATCGTTAATTTGTTAACAAAATGGGTTGTTGGCGGGATCTGTAAACGGGTCGGCCGTGGTGTGCCGCTCATTAACAATCCGACGTGGCCCGTTAACAAGGAACTCGTGAACATGCAACGCATAGTCTTAGTTATAATGTGTTGGAAAGATAATCTGTTTGGCATCAAAAAGTATTAGTGACAGTTAGGATATAAATAAAGTGTCACGAAAGCACTTGTATTATTATTGTATTTATTATTTTGTCACATGTACTGGTCGTTAGATTGTTGGCCAAGTTTCCCACCAACTATCAAACAGTTAATTAACTATCATGTTGATAGTTATAGAAATAACTGCCATGTTGGACAGGTATAAATGTTGTATAACTGGTCTAGAATAAGTAGTTTCAAATAAATTAACAAACCTGGAACCCGAATTGAAATTGCAAAGTTTGTGATAAAACCTGGATTAATCTCTGAATCGTATGAGAACTATCAGATAAACCTATTTGCGGGTTACACGCAATGATTTATCGGATTAGACAGAGACCACTCTTGAAGGAATTGAATTTGATGTTTATGTGATAAGAAGATCGCACCCAGTAACCACAGAAAACCGTCGTATGTCTCAACCTCTTCTTTTTGTGCGTTCTCTTGTTCTGTGTTATCGAGAATAACTCCCAAGTCATGTCTGACTTCATATGGCCTCCTTAAAATTCATATAGTGGACTTCTTTTTAAAACATTTATTGGCCCAATAGAACTAGCCTAAATCAACTATTATTGGCCCAAAGTCCAATGGACTAAACATTTAAAATGTTACTGCATATAATATATCAAGTCCAAAATATTTAATGGACAAACTTAATAAAATAAGTATTAAGTTTAAAGAACATTACTTACAAACTAATTAGGCCATGTAATTTACATAACAAACTCAAATAATATTAGGATTAAATTGAGCCCGCACTCCCGCGTCACCTAACTCGTTTAATCTCTAACGTTATTTTCTCGATCAACAAGTTAATCCAATACCCTAAAATCCGTTGATAACACTAAAATTACCAACATTCCTCCCCCATTTTAGTGGTATCCATGATTAACTTAACCATCCTCACAGAAACACAAACGCATGCATAATGAAAATGTCCTGAGGATTGAATTTTCACTTAGTATATTACACGTTACAAATATTAGAATAACTGGGTGTCTCTATGGATTGAACCCATGTTATCCATTTAAATACATGTAGGTAATATACACAAACGTTTACAAATCCAAATTCCACTTGACACAATGTTTTACTAGCCTGTGTCCTAATCCTTCAAAGAATATATCAAAGCTCAAGTCCAAAGCTTCTTGAAGCGGCTAAACTTCATATTCTTATAGGTAGTTCATTACTCTTGCACCTGCACTGCAATTTATCAATGAACTATTAAGAAGTTCAACTTCAACCTACTTTATCTTGCAGTCTGAACACATACCTTGGGATGATTTGCTAATGTGTTCCAATATCGTTATGACAAGCTTTCCGCATTGAATTCTGCATCTAACGTTGTATTAGATGGGAATTGGGTGTCTTGACATAAGATATTTAAAGTGGACTTTAAACCCATCCCTTTAGCTGATTTCTTCACGAGATCTCTTCCTAACCCTTTGGTTAAATGATCAGCTAAATTAAGCTCAGATCTAACAAATTCAACAGATATCACACCATTCATGATTAATTCTCTAATCATACTATGTCTAACACCTAAGTGTCTAGACTTCCCATTGTACACTTGACTATATGCCTTAGCCAAGGTAGCTGCACTATCGCACCTGATAGAGATTGGTGATATCGGTTTTGGCCACAATGGAATCTCATAGATCAAATTTCTGAGCCACTCAGCTTCTTTACTAGCTGCAGCTAAAGCCACAAACTCAGATTCCATAGTTGAGTCAGTGATGCAAGTTTGTTTCTTTGAAGCCCAGGAGATAGCACCTCCACCAAGTAAGAACACCCATCCACTTGTGGAGGAATGATCTTCTTCCTTATTGTTTATCCAACTTGCATCAGAGTACCCTTCTATAACCGAAGGAAACCCTGAATAGCATAAACTAAAGTGAATGGTTCCTTTTAGGTACTTAAGCAGTCTGTTCACTGCTTGCCAGTGTTGAGCACTAGGATTACTAGTAAATCTGCTCAACTTACCTACAGCATAAGCTATGTCAGGCCTTGTGCTAATCATAGCATACATCAAGCATCCAATGACCTTAGAATACTCTAATTGTGAAACTGAATCACCAGAATTGGGCATTAACCGGATGCTCGGGTCTAGAGGAGTGCTAACAGGAGAACAATTATAATGATTGAATTTCTTCAACACTTTCTCAATGTAATGAGACTGTGTCATGGTTATACCATTGTTACTCCTTTTAATCCTTATTCCAAGGATCACATCCGCCTCCCCCATATCCTTCATTTCAAAATTCGAAGACAACAATTTCTTTGTCTTATCAACATGATTTTGGTCAGTGCCAAAGATCAACATATCATCTACATACAGACAAATAATCACTCCTTTACCAGAGGATTCAAATCTACTGTAGACACACTTATCAGCCTGGTTTAGAAGAAAACCATGAGATAAGATCACCTCATCAAATTTTTGATGCCACTGCTTAGGTGCTTGTTTCAAACCATATAATGATTTGATGAGTTTACACACCTTGTGCTCTTGTCCAGGTAATACAAAACCCTCAGGTTGTTTCATGTATACCTCTTCATCCAATTCGCCATTCAAGAACGCGGTCTTTACATCCATTTGGTGAATTACCAAGTTGTGAATAGAAGCAAGAGCTAAAAGAAGCCTTATGGTGGAAATTCTTGCAACAGGAGCATAGGTATCAAAGAAATCTATTCCTTCCTTTTGTCTAAAGCCTTGGATAACCAACCTGGCTTTAAACTTATCTATGCTACCATCAACTTTCATCTTTCTTTTAAAAATCCATTTGCAACCCAAAGGTTTGCAACCAGGAGGCAAATCAGTCAATTTCCATGTATTATTATGCATGATAGAATCCATCTCATCTTGGATGGCTTTTTTCCAGAAAGCAACATCCCTAGATGCCATTGTCTGACTGTATATCTTAGGATCCTCCTCAATATTGAAACAATATTGATACTGATGTTCAACCCCATTCCTGGTTCCTTCCACCAAATAAAGATGAAAGTCAGAGCCAAAAGACTTGGCTTTCCTGACCCTAGTACCTTTCCTGGGTTCAGTACTAGTAGATGGTACATCTTTAGTACCAGCAGAGTTATTACCAAACTCAGTTACAGCTGATGTTTTCAAACTATAAGGCATGTCCTTTAGTCTAGGCACAGAAGAAAATCTATCCTCATTGCCAAAATCAGCAGTTCTTGATTCAATCACAGTGTGGACAGAAACATAGTCATTTGGTTCTGTGACATAGAACCTATGAACAGGGGAATGCTCACCATACCCAATAAAGATGCAATCAATGCCTCTTTCACCTATATTTCTCAATTTTGGTTCAGTAAGCTTTACAACAGCTCTACAACCCCAAACTCTAAGATGACTTAAGTTTGGTGCCTTTTTGTACCAGAGTTCATGTGGGGTTACTTTAGACTTTTTATTAGGAACTCTATTCAACAAATAACAGGCTGTTAACATAGCCTCACCCCAGAATCCTTCACTTAACCCAGAATAGGATAACATGGAATTAACCATTTCTTTCAAAGTCCTATTCTTCCTCTCTGAAACACCATTTTGTTGTGGTGTATAGGGAGCAGTGGTTTGATGTATTATACCAGTAGACTGAAAGTAAACTGGATCATAATACTCTCCACCTCTATCAGTACGAAGGTTCTTTATCAAACAACTTTGATGTCGCTCTACCTCTTGTTTATAAATTTTGAATTTATCAAGAGCTTCATCTTTTGAATGCAATAAATAGACATAACAAAACCTAGAGGCATCATCAATAAAAGTAACCACATACTTTTTATTTCCAAGTGAGGGCGTACTATGAAAGTCACATAAATCAGAATGAATTAATTCTAATACCTTAGAATCCCTTTTAACATCTTTAAACGGTTTCCTAGTAATTTTAGTCAACTTGCAAGTATGACATTTACTACAGTTTTGCATGTCAAATGCAGGTATTAGGCTCATTTTAGACATATATTTCATCCTATAATAATTAACATGACCTAATCTAGCATGCCATAAACGTGAATCATTCTCAACATTACTAGAGGATGTAGATGCCATACAAACAGATTCAACAGCAAACGGGACATTAATATTAAGCATAAACATGCCATTACATAAATATCCAAATCCAACAAAGGTTCCATGTCGGGACAAGATAAACTTATCCGACTCAATGACCTGTTTATAACCACAGTTGTTTAATACAATTCCAGATAAGAGATTCTTTCGAATCCCTGGTACATACAACACATTATCTAATAATAGATGTTTTCCAGAAGTAAATACAAGTCTAACTTTTCCAACTCCTTTGATGGGCTCAGTTGCAACATTTCCCATCCTTAGTACAGATCCATCTTCAATTGGTTCGAATTCCTCAAACCATTTGAGATCCTTGCACACGTGACTCGTAGCACCCGAATCTACCCACCATGCAAGCATATCATCTTGTACATAAAAGGATTCAGAAATAAATGATACATAATTCTCAACTGAATTATGTTTATAAACCATTGGACTTTTTTAAGTCCAATAACAAACCCGAAGACTGGGTTTCATTTATTTCACACCCAGAGGGATTTTTCCCGACTTGTACACTTCTAGTAATTTGGCCCAATTGCCCCATGTGTGTACCACCACAGCCAACGGGCTGCACCTTTGTATTAAAGTTGTTTGATTTAGAAACATTACCTTTTATTTGTTTATTATCCAAATCACAAAATAGATTTTGTTTATCTGAATCAAATCCAATTTTTGTGTTTTGTAAATAATTAACATGTCCCGAATGACCAATTGAATCAACTACAAAACTCATAGGTTTTGTCAAACTTAGAGTGTAATCAGTAAGCGTACCTTGTGACGCATTTGCATCTTTTGACCCACTTGAACCCGCTATGTTGGCCTCGTTTCCAACCGCAAGCTTCACGCGACAATTTTTCCTAAAATGCCCGGGTTTTCCACATCTCCAACAACCCCCTTTTGGTTTCTTGTTGGAATTATTAGTGTCCCGATCAAGTTTTCTTTTATCACCCTTACCCTTGTTGAACTTTCCATTTGCCTCATCACGTTCAACCATTTTAAATCAACTGACTTTGAAATTCGATGATGACCAACTTAAAATAAAACACAATACCCTTCTAATTCAAGTTGAAAACCCCACTTTCAATTAATAAAATAATTTCTCAAATCACCAAAACAATTCTCTAACCAACAGAATTATTATCCTCGAAAAATTCTTCAAATTAATCCACCAACTATATCCTTTCGTTAATGACAACGAATTTCAATTAACGGTATATATTTGAGAATATCAAAATATTATATACCCTTTAATTCCTAATTGCTTGACCAATTCAATGGACACCACTGAATCAAAATAAAAGTTCCAAATTATTGAAATCAAGTCACGTCAAATTAAATTGTCATATTCACTTTCATTCAATAATTTCACAAATTATGATTTCTTTCAACAATTAAAATTATATACTAAATGGACAGTACACAGTTGTAGAACAAATTCAAACTCAATTACTTTTCCTCTTAAATCAAGTCGACGATGACACCATAAATTTAACAAGTAATATAATTGAATTTTAAGTAAGAATTTCCCAACTTAAAACTTTCCAATAAAATTACTATTACAGGCAAATATTTGAACAAAACTACCACTACAATTCGAACCCAATTGAACCCTAAAATAGGTTTATCTTTGTTGTATAACTGGTCTAGAATAAGTAGTTTCAAATAAATTAACAAACCTGGAACCCGAATTGAAATTGCAAAGTTTGTGATAAAACCTGGATTAATCTCTGAATCGTATGAGAACTATCAGATAAACCTATTTGCGGGTTACACGCAATGATTTATCGGATTAGACAGAGACCACTCTTGAAGGAATTGAATTTGATGTTTATGTGATAAGAAGATCGCACCCAGTAACCACAGAAAACCGTCGTATGTCTCAACCTCTTCTTTTTGTGCGTTCTCTTGTTCTGTGTTATCGAGAATAACTCCCAAGTCATGTCTGACTTCATATGGCCTCCTTAAAATTCATATAGTGGACTTCTTTTTAAAACATTTATTGGCCCAATAGAACTAGCCTAAATCAACTATTATTGGCCCAAAGTCCAATGGACTAAACATTTAAAATGTTACTGCATATAATATATCAAGTCCAAAATATTTAATGGACAAACTTAATAAAATAAGTATTAAGTTTAAAGAACATTACTTACAAACTAATTAGGCCATGTAATTTACATAACAAACTCAAATAATATTAGGATTAAATTGAGCCCGCACTCCCGCGTCACCTAACTCGTTTAATCTCTAACGTTATTTTCTCGATCAACAAGTTAATCCAATACCCTAAAATCCGTTGATAACACTAAAATTACCAACAATAAATAGGGTTCTGTACAAACATGTTAATTAATTCGAATACAATTTATTTATATATTCTCTCTCAAATTATGCTAGTATTCTTATTTTTATTGTCTTTCAAAGAATCATTCGAATTCAACAAATGGCATCAGAGCCATCGGTTCATGGGACTGTGAAAGGAAGATCGGTGATCGATATCGAAGAACAATACGAAATCAAAGAAAGAGACGACGCAGATTTCTCGGTGATGAGTCCAGCGTTTCGATTTGGTCAGAGGGACCAGAGTGAATCGAGTGGCCAAGAAGGCAGTGGGAATTCAATAGAGACGTTGTGCGTGCGTGTGAGCGATTTTGATATTGATAGTAGGGAAAAAGCAAGACCAAACAGAAGACGTAGAAGGGCGTTAAAGAAGTTTAGGTGAATGATGAAGGCTCGAAGTGGACTGATCTCTATCAGGAAGCATGTATGCATGTTCTGCAATCAACCAGACAAGAAGTTCAAACAGGTTTGCAAAAATGGAATTAAACAGAATTTTTTGCATAAGTAGGTGGTTTGAACCACAAAAGAGTGTTATTAGGTGGGTTTGAATTATGTTTTCAGATTTAGGTAAGTTGTGAAACGAAATAGCGACCTTAAATAACTTTTCTGCACAAATTCAGACTTTCTGCAAAAAGCTGCACAAATGTTTAAGATCGCAGAATGATACAGCGACCTTGTGAGGGTCGCTGTTTGAACTACCAACCTTTGTGAAGGTCGCATTTTCATGTACCAACCTTCTGAAGGTCGCAGTTTCATGTTGCAATGTTATTCAAGATCGCTGTATCATCTCACATGCTTATTGAAGGTCGCAGTTTCATGTTGCAATGTTATTCAAGATCGCTGTATCATCTCACATGCTTATTGAAGGTCGCAGTTTGATGTAACAACCTTATTCAAGGTTGCTGTTTCATGTTACGATGTTATTAAAGATCGCAGAATCAATATACAAAGTTAAGAAAGGTCGCAGAATCATATAGCAAGCTTATTGAAGATCGCAATATGGTGTCACAATCTTTGTAAATAACGACAATCTTTGTCCATTTTTTTATGCAGCTTTCGTTTGCTAGTGTAATGCTTTTGAGTGGTTAATGTGAGTGGCAAACAGTAACCTTATGCTAGTATAGATGCTATGACTAAAGCATCGTCTCTCACATTAATTGGAATCATGCCTGCAAAGGATAGGTTTGTGTAAGAAAAAATACTGTGCTTGAAGAAAAATACTGTGCTTGAATATGAATTCGAAAACTTATTCACAGAATGAAGTCTTTAAATTTGAAAACTGGTTTGAACATAAAGCAAACCACAACATTTTCAATATCAGTAAAAGCTTCAATCCTTTCATTACCGATAAATATTCAGTCAACTTTGATCTGCGGAAGATGAATTTTGAATGTAATCCTGGTCCTCTTAATGCATCGGTGTTGTTCTTGGACAAGAATCACCGTGCGTTTGAGGTATTCAAAAATCCAACAGCGTATGATGTGCCATTAAATATTAGACGATCAGATCGAACGTTCTGGCAGCATATGAAACAAAATCCGGTTGGTGGAAGGGTAGAAGGTTTAATACATGCAGCAGGATTCAGCGGGATACTGCAAATTGGGTACAAGTATGTAGACCACGCCTTAATAACTGCGTTGGTTGAGAGATGGAGGCCAGAAACTCACACGTTTCACCTTCCTTTTGGAGAAACCACAGTGACATTACAGGATGTCAACGTGCTGTGGGGGCTACCAATAGATGGGTTCCCTATATCTGGGGCTGACACTGGTATGACACCGTATGCTGTAAGAGACAAGTGTCAACAGGTGTTGGGGTTTACCCCTGAGGAAGATGATGTGAAGGGCAAAAGGGTTAAGTCCTCCCGAGTTTTACAACGAATAACGTCCGATTTTTCTGAAAATGAAGCATCAGATGAAGATTGCATTTTTCGTGCACGTCAAATAATATTTTATTTGATAGGGTGCACAATCTTTCCTGATAATGCAAACCACCTGATTGATGTCAAATTTTTAGAATTTCTCGTAGACTTGCCCGCATGTTCGGGATATAGTTGGGGCGGTGCTGTGTTAGCTCACCTTTACAGAAACCTTTGTAATGCTGCAGCACCTGATGCTATAGCCATTACTGGCCCAGTTGCGCTTCTACAAGTGTGGGTTTGGGAGAGGTTTCGTTGTTTTGCTCCTGCTGTTGACCGGTTCCAGTACAATGCCCCGTTAGCTGCTCGGTAGTGTGAATTGGAAATAATTAAATTTATTATTTGGTATCTATATAACACTATGTTATTTTTTTATTTATCCTTTTAGGTGGAAGGGAAGCTTAACGTGTACAGATGTTTCCACACATTGCCTGAGAACATATAGATCTCAGCTGCAATCTATGAGCGAGGCAACGGTATGGTAGTTAGTTGTTGACATATAAAATTTAAGTTTGTTTGAACACGTTTCTAAAGATTGATTTTTTTTTTTGTTTCAGTTTAATTGGAGACCATACGACGACATTGTGGGTAGACTCCCCGATATATGTCGGAGTGGTATGGGAATTTGGCGGAGTTGTTGCCCTCTGCTATACTACTCGGTTGTGGAGCATCACTATCCTCAACGAGTGATGAGACAGTTTGGCATGTTCCAGTATATACCTAACCTAATTGCCATAGATCATAATGAGCATGTCAGGCTTCATTCCATGAACATGGTCGGGAAAACCGGCTGGAACTGGTTAATTCGTCACGCACCGTATGTTTGTCAGTGGGAGGCACGTCATCAAAACTTGGTCACCGGGGAACTCATGACATCTGTTGGAGTTGCCAATGATTACATGCCGTGGTACATGGAACATACCGTGTTATATGTGTCTAACCCACAGTTGCCAGCTGGCCCTACGAGCGGTTTTCAAGACGAAGGAGCAAGGGCCGGTATATACAAGTTTAAAATTATTGAAAGTTACCTTTATTATTGTTAGTAAAAAAATTAATTATTAATTATTTTTTTGCAGTCGGAGACGATGGGTCTAATTCACCGATCTGAAGATGTGGACGTTATTCATGGTGCCGCGTATCGGGCCCTTGAGATGTCTAATGTTCCACAATACACACAATATCCGACTCATCTGTCACAGGAGCCGGTGGACCTTGCTTCATATCCTCGTACACAGAGGTTAGGGAGGCAACGACGTCGTGGTCGTGGTGGTAGAAACGTTCAAGAGCCCGGGCCATCAAATTGGGGCATGAACTTTGAAACAGGGGGGGGTCAGGATCCGGTGTCAACGAAAATTGTAATTTTTCGGGAAACTTTGGTGTGTCACAAAACGCTGGCACTATGTTTGCGGATGCTAATCTAGCGGCAAACAATGTTAGTACTAAGCCATGGGCGACATTGTTGGCTACAGCCGTGAATTCCGACGGTATTGATGTCACCGACTTATTGGAGGTCCAAGAAAACGATATGGGTAACATAAGTCAGGCAGGGTTTTTTAGCCCCTCGCCACATATGATGGACCACAACATAAGTCAGTCAGGGTTTGTTACCCCCGCGTCACAGACGATCACCTTTATGCCGGAGACGCAAACAGACTTTCATTACTGGGCCCCAAGCCAAAGTAACGAAGACCACCGGAACCGATATGAAAATGTTGAACCAAACCCTTTAGATTGGACTCTCGACTTGAACATGTTTCCACAAAATGACCCATAGTTTGCATAGTGTAATACATTTTTGAATAAATATAGTGTGTTTTTTTTTTTTTTTTGTTGTTATTAGTGCAATATATTTTACGTTTATTTTATTGTTCTAAAGAAGAGAAGTAAAAATCGGTTGGATCGTTTTTGGGAATGAGGTATTTATATCTGTTTATCATTAAGGGTATAAAGGACATTTCACAATTTTTAACAATTAGGCATTTTTCTTAAAAATAAAAATGATGTTTAATTTGATTCCCACCCACTATAAATACCCCCACCATATGGAATTAGAACTCCACAAAAACCACAACCACCTTTATGGCAAACTAAGGTGATGAGCAAAACAATTCGCATGTGGTCCCGAAAACCTCATTTTCGATTCTAAACAAACTTAGACGTCCAAGCGGTCGTTCTAACACTTCGTCTTTTCCAAAGCCGACTCGAAACGTTATCCTAAATAACCCCGGGTCGTCCGCTCAGTCGAGTAAACCTGTTGGCAGCCCTCCAGAAAGGAAAAATTTTGCAATTTCAACCGAAGACTCCGAAAATTGGTCAAGGGATGCTGTAGATTTTTACCTAAAGGGGGATTCCCCCTTTTGTTATTCTCGCTTTTTAGGGGAAATACAACTCCCTAGAAGCTTTTGGGGTAGCCTACTAGGCTACGAATCTAATGCATGCCTAAATGACATTGTAATTTCAATCCTAGCACTATTAGTTTTTATTATACAAATCACTAATTAGATAAATTAAATTTATGGCAGCATGTTCAAGCGTGGACGTTAAGGCTGATGCGGCTACGACAGTCTAAACTTTTAAAAGACCCGTCAAGGAAATTGCGTTGGACGGTTTTACCTCCCCAATTTTTTGAAGACGTGTGTTATACGAAAGATTGTTTAAGAGCGGTAGACATGGCAGGAAGGAAGGAACCGTACCCTCCATTTTGGGAGGTTGATTATTTGTATATTCCGATATGGATTAAGCAGGAGGACTGGTTACTATTCCGTGTTGATATGTTTAACATGGAAATAACACAATATTGGACTGATCAAAGATGGGGAAAAGAAAAACGACGGGTGGTTGAAAACATCATGGACATTTTTCCAATTTTCTTCAAGCATTTTCTTGACCAAATCCAGTATTGGCGAAACTCAAGATACTGCACAAAGAAAAAAGTTTCATTTGGTTATGTTCAAGATGGTGTACCTCAGGACAATGGTAACATTGGTAATTCAGGGGTGCTTGTCTGTATGATGATGGAGAACCTTGTAAGAGGCAAGTCGCTCATTGATGAAAGTGACGTAGAAGAGGCTTGTATGAACTACCGTCGCCACATGGCTAACGAGCTTTATAGATGGCGTTGTATGTAGGATGAATGTTGTTTGGGTTTATGAATTGTGGTTTCATACTATCTTTATAATAAATGTTTTTTATTTGGTCAGGGGGCCCTGAAAGTTGTAAAAACTCAATTTTCTTTCTTGTCAAAAAAGTCCAAAGTGGCCTTTTCCGTGGCCGTTTCATCACCCGTGTGGCTCCCACCACCGGGTTTGTTTGTCTCTAACTTATAAGGAGGGGTAAATTTGTCCGGGGACCATGGGCGTCTGGTCGGCGGAATGCATTTCGGGTCATTCAGGGGGCCCCGAAAGTCGTAAAAAGTCATTTTTTTATATTGTCAAAAAAGTCCAAAGTGGCCATTTCCGTGGCCGTTTCCTCACCCGTGTGGCTCCCACCACCGGGTTCGTTTGTCTCTAACTTATAAGAAGGGGTAAATTTGTCCGGGGACCAGGGGCATCTGATCGGCGGAATGCATTTCGCGTCATTCAGGGGGCCCCGAAAGTCGTAAAAAGTCATTTTTTTATCTTGTCAAAAAAGTCCAAAGTGGTCATTTCCGTGGCCGTTTCATCACCCGTGTGGCTCCCACCACCGGGTTCGTCTGTCTGTAACTTATAAGGAGGGGTAAATTTGTCCGGGGACCAGGGGCGTCTGGTCGGCGGAATGCATTTCGCGTCATTCAGGGGGCCCCGAAAGTCGTAAAAACTCAATTTTTTTTCTTGTAAAAAAAGTCCAAAGTGGCCTTTTCCCTCTGAAAGTCGCTGTATCAACTTGCAATGTTATAGAAAGTTGCAGAATCATACTACAAGCTTATTGAAGGTTGCTGTTTCATACTACAAGCTTATTGAAGGTTGCTGTTTCATAATACAAGCTTATTGAAGGTTGCTGTTTCATAATACAAGCTTATTGAAGGTTGTAATCATGTTCAAGCTTAAAAACGTTCGTTGGTTGATATTTCAACTCACTACACAACCCACTCATCCTTAACATTTCTTAACATTTCACTTTCTTAGTGAATGGATTCTTTTCGGCCATACCTCGTAAGACTATATTGGGGCGGTGTGTTTTCATTTGTTAACGGGGCTGTTCAGTTTGACCAATCCATGCTAACAACCTCTTTCCTTATGCGACATAAATCGTCGTATGATGAATTGGTGGATTCAATCTGTAATCATGTTCAACTTCAGAAAGAATCGGTGCGCCTTTCATTGTTACTAGGGTACACGTTTCAGGGCATATCTCAGACAACAAAAATTTTCAACGATGATGGTATTGCTACAATGAACTATTTAGCCAAAGTATCGGAAACGAACTTCATTGCCGAGATGTATGTTCAGTGGGAGGCAGTCAATCCTGTCCAACACATGAGTTTCACAAACCTTCTGCATGACATTACACAACGTCAGAATCTTGACACCCAAGATTCTGATGAAGAGGACGAGGGATACGGGCAAACAACTCAAGAACACCACTTGATGCCTCCTGTTGATAACATAGTAGGTCCGTCCTCCCAGTTTCTGGTGGGTGACAATAATAATGACGGTTTTGATGATTCGGAAAGTTGCAGCACCGAAGAAAGTTCTGAAAGTGAAGAGGCACCACCATCCGAGGATGGTACTACTGACGACGAGGCTGCAGTCAACCAACACACTGAGTTGACCCTCGGTCAACCGAGCCCAATCATTCCAGCGACACATGACGACCCAGACGAGGACGAGGAACTTAGGGATTACATGTGTCCGGATTATGAAGATAATCCAATGGACGTATGGAATCCAAAAGTAAAACAGATACGTCTGGGCATGTACTTCAAGTCAAAACAAGCGGTAGACCTTGCTATCCGAGAATGGAACATTCGCCGTGGAAGGGAAATTTTTGTGATGGATAGCAAACCAACTTTATACAAAGTTAAATGCTACACGAGAAACAAAAATTTTAAAAACCCTTTCCCTCATGCTCCTTTATGTGAATGGCGTGCAACGGCATCAAAACAGAAACACCAACACCTTTGGCAAATTACCAACTGGGCGCCTGCCCACAGTTGTTATTCTACGGTGGTACGAAACAACAACAGGTGCCTTAGGTCTAAGGATATCGCTGCACACGTCCTGCCACAAATTCGTACAGACATTGCGTTGAAGGTGAAACACATCAGGACGCATATAAAGCAAGCGATGTCTGTCGATGTTACGTATACGAAGGCGTGGCGTGGACGAAGAAAGGCAATTGAGAGGATATATGGAACCTGGGAAAGCAACTTTCAGGAGCTACCAAAGTACGTGTTACGGCTTCAGTCTCGAAACCCTGGTACGGTGGTTTCATGGTCTCATCACCCGCACTCGGCTCCAGGACATCCAACATTCAAGTATGTTTTTTGGGCATTTGGTCCTTCTATTCGCGCGTTTCATCTTTGCCAGCCTGTCATCTCTGTGGATGGCACACACTTGAAAGGAGGGTACCGTGGTAAGTTATTGGTTGCGGTAACCAAAAACGCCAACAACTACATAATGCCAGTGGCGTACGCTCTAGTTGACGAAGAGACGGTTCATAGTTGGTGTTGGTTTTTCCAAAATTTGAGAGAATACGTCACCAAAGATTGTAACAGTGGAATTTGTGTTCTATCAGACCGTCATGCCGGGATAATTAATGCGATGGAGAACCTTCTGGATTGGAGGGAACCAAACGCCTACCACCGTTATTGTCTTCGGCATGTCAGAAGCAATTTTAGTGGTAGGTTCAAGACCAAATCTCTTAGGAAGCTGTGTTGGATGATCGGGAGCACAAGTCAACGAAGAAAGTATCTTTGGGCTGTGAGGGAAATGCAGCTGTTAAATCGGGGTGCTTGGAACTACCTGAACGACATCGACAAAAGCAAGTGGACTATTGTTCATGACCGCGGAAACCGTCGTTGGGGTAACCTTACGACGAACATATCTGAGTCTATGAATAATGTCTTACGGGAAGCAAGACTGCTGCCAGTAAAAGCCTTGATTCATTATACGTTCACCAAGGACGTATCAGAGTATGCTCGCCACGCCCAGATGGCCCAAAGCTGCAATACCCCTCTACCCCCTCGAATTTGGTCCAGGTTTAACAAGTTGCATTCCGTAGCCATGCAACATGAAGTGTCCGTCTACGATGTCAGAGAAGGTCGTTACGCGGTGGTTTCAAGGGAAGAAACCAATGATGACGGTGGAAACGAGTACACCGTTGAATACAGACGCCACCGGTGCTCATGCGGGAAATGGCAAATGCTTAGATTCCCTTGTTCCCATGCTATCTCCGTTTCCGCTTGGATGGGTGAGCAACCACATGACGTTACCCACTCCATATTCCACACCACCACCTATCAGGAACAGTATAGCGGTCATTTTTTCACCCTGGGACACAAAGATGAGTGGGAAGAAGCGGACTGGACAATTCAAGGGGACCCTTCGAGGGTCACAACACATCGAGGCAGGGTTCGTTCAAGAAGAATTCAAAACGAGATGGATGTTAACTACCACGATGAACCCCAGGCACGTCGATGCAGCAGATGCGGAGAAACCGGGCACAACAGGAAGACCTGTGGCCGACGTTAAGTTAGTATCTTTTTGTGGTTTTAATGTTAACATGAAGTGTATCCTCCTATGTTTTGTGTTTGGTATTTTTGTTTGAATTCTCAGTTGGTGTAATTTAAGAAAAATTCACAAAAACAAAATTCACAATCTTTTACATTGACAATCACAATAATATAAAGATCAAAGAACATAACACGGTTTATTTTAATTTAGGAGAATTCACGAACACACAATACATCTACCAATACAGGAACCCCTAAGTCACTAACGACGGCATCATCTGATAACGCATTCGAGTCATGCTCTGGAATCAAAAGGATGAATCAGAGTCGCTGTCAAACCTGCGATATTGTTCCCATGGATCATCACTAACGACTGCATCATCTGATAACGCATTAGAGTCACGATCACTGTCGTAGTGGTGGTAGCACAAGCTATGGTAGATGCATCCAAACCTACATATCGGGGGGTATGGTTCTAAATCCCTTGACGATGCAGGGTTAGGGTTCTGCACAATCCAAGGACGTTGAGGTCGTTGCATAAAGGAGGTAGGATTTCGATTTTGATGTTCAACATATGGTGGTGGGCGAGGATGTTGGTCCAGGGGTGAAGCGGCAGGACGGTTCGCCTGTTGTCCAGCGAAGAGCAAAGCACTATTGTCATTGGGAAGAGGATCACCGGAGTAACGGAGGGATTGTGGGGGGAGCGAGTTATTGTTGGGTTGGGGTACTACAGAGTTACGAATAGGTTGTCGTTCAACATTTGCAGGGTTTGGCTCCCCTTCATGTATATGCAAATGAAAATGAATGTGTAATTCGTTATCACCATCTGCCATCTGAATAACTAGTGGGGTGAGGTAAAGGTGTGAAGGCCAGAAATGGGTGATAGGTGGTATTTATAGACATGAGAAGTATAGGGGTGGGTAGTTATTATAATACTAGTAAAATAACCTACTGATACAATAAAGTATTATAACCTTCTTCCACTAAAGAGATACAAAATGACAAAAAACTTTCAAGTAAACACCACTACAACAAACATCATGATAGAAAAGGAGCAACCCTATTTCCAATGGCAGTCACCTCTAGATGATAGTTCCGAGTCTGACTCTTCTCCAGAATATGGGTTGTGCCAAACACAGGACCAATCTTCTTCTTCTTCCTCATACTTCCAAGCTTCCTTCAGGACTTCTGGGTCGTAATCCTCCTCCGGGTTAGGGTTGAAATCAAACTGTTGATTGTCATAGGTCCAAACTTTTTTAACAACGGGGATTTCTTCAACCTGTTTATTTCTTCCACGAACGTCCTTCTGTTTCGCCAGTTGCTGATTCACAACTGCACCGGAAGACGATCCTCCTTCCTCGACAGGTTCCGATGTTGTTGATTACTGTCCTTCCTCCAGAACCGTACCCTTTGGGGGTAGTTCCCATTCCAATATAGCATTCATGTCTTCTTCTGTCAAGCAATTGTTTTGAAAGTGGGAGAAAGGAGGTAACCGTTTCTTACCATTGCGCTTATCCATTACTACGAAATGGTATTGCGAAGAAGAGTGATGAGGTGGTACCGATGGAGGGCCTTTTATAGATGAAAGAACGACCTACTTGAAGATCTCTGTATCAAACAGCGACCTAGTATAACATCTCTGAATGAAACAGCGACCTAGTATAACATCTATGAATGAAACAGCGACCTAGTATAACATCTCTGGATAAATAGTCACTCATACCCCCATCTCGAATTGCACCAACGACACACAACAAATGGGGGACCCGGAAGACTCGTTATTGGAGCTGGAGGAAGTCCCTGATACCCCCCCTGAAAAGATCCCCAGAAAGACACGCTGGTATTATTACCCAACAGAAGAGTCTAGATCGTGGTCAAAAAATGTAATGGCTTTCTATCATAACAGAGATTCTTCTTTCTGTTATAGCGGATTCCTTGGAAGGAGACAACTCGGGTCTGAGTTTTGGGGTGCCCTACTTGGATACGAGAACTACGGTTACTTGTCGCCACTGGTAAGGAGTATAAATTATTAAAACCCTCCAAAAATTTATTTTTATTCTTATGTTATAAAACTTTCACCGTTGTAGCATGTGTGTGGGTGGGTGACGAGAATGATGAGGTTCAGATGGATTTTAATAAAAAAATCCAAAAGACCAGAACAACTGTTTCCATGGACGATTCTCCCACCTCAATTTCTCGACCTTTTGGAAGAGAATCCTAACCATCGTGCGTTACCTTTTGCTATTGGATTAAAGGAAAATTACCCTCCATTTTGGGACATCGATACGGTAACACTTACATCCCCCACTGTATATTTTAATGTAAATACGTTTAACTTATTTATTTTTGTCTCAGGTTTATATTCCAATTTGTGTTGACCTTCAAGACTGGTTCATGGTTCGTGTTGATATGGGGACACTTCACCTTACTTTGTATTTTACTGGGACGTGTACTTCAAGTGTTTCTGATGGGTCAAGCTTGATTCAAGTTAGGGTATACCCAACCCTAATAAAATTTGAATCGTTATTCAAAAAATTTTTGGAAAAAATTGCATACTGGGAACATTCTGGAAGACCACATGTGGAAAACACAATGGTGACACATACAGAAGTTTGCCAACATCAAAAGGAAAACGCAGGACCAGATTCAGGGGTGTTAGTTTGTATGTTGTTAAGTAAACTGGTTAATAACGAGGACGTCGGGATTGGGGGAGATCTTGTCGAGGCTTGCGCGAAATACAGACGAGAGATGGCGGATGAGTTTTATGCAGCTCGTTTTTCACCCCCAAAATGAAATGAAACGACCTCTGGCGAGACAACGCCAATGCCCCAAGTCCTTATTCACCCTTACATGTAATAAAACGTGTAATTGTTTATCGTACTTGTATTAAATTATTAAATATATCTCGAGTGCTTTGCTTTATGTGAATATGTAAAGACTTCAATCTGTGCATCATTTTTCAAATTCATGGTGAAAGCCAGTTTTTTTCTTACACTACACTATTTTTCTAACACAAAACTATTCAAGTTAGCAGGTTTGATTCCATATCATGTGAGACCCTAGGGTATTTTTCTAACATTTCACCTTTACATTAACCACTCAGACTAAAGGGTATGGGGCTCGGCTAGGCCCGGCTAGGACCGGAGCCGACCCTCCACACCGCCCCCCTGAGGCTCGGCCCAAACGGCTCCCCACAGCCGGGTGAGACGCGGCTCCACTTAAATATTATATTTCCTTTTTCAATTTAAATACCCTCTATCTCATCCTTTTTCAATTTAAATACCCTCTCTCTCATCCTTTTTCAATTTAAATACCCTTTATTCTCACATTTCATGCAGGAAAAGTACAACAAGGTTAACAGTCACTAGCAAACGAAAGTTGCATGTATTCTGCAAAGATGAACTTATTTTAATAAGGTTGTAACATGATAAAGCGATCTTGAATAAGCTTGTAAGATGAAACTGCGATCTTTAATAAGGTTGTAACATGAAAAAGCGATCTTGAATAACATTGTAAGATGAAACAGCGATCTTGAATAACATTGTAACTTGAAACAGCGATCTTGTATAAGCTTGTATAATGAAACAGCGATCTTGAATAAGGTTGTAAGATGAAATTGCGACTTTCTGCATCAAAGCAACATGATACAGCGACTTTCTGCAACTTGTGTTATCATTCAGCGACCTTTCTTCAAGGTTGTAAGTTCATTCAGCGACCTTCAGAGGGTTGCAAGTTCATTCAGCGATCTTCAAATTGTTTGGCAACTTTTGCAGCTTTTGCAGATTTTGGCAGAAAAGGAGTTGAAGGTCGCTATATGATACACCAACTTACCTAAATCTGCAAATAAATAGTTTGACCACCTAATAACACTCTTTTGTGGTTCAAACCACCTACTTTTGCAAAAAATTCAATTAAACACTCCTCTGAATTTCTTGTGCATGGAACAGATGGGGGTAATTGGAATCACATCTGGTATGTTAGTTTAACCAGAAAGAAACATGCATGTGGTGTTAAACGTTTGTTCAAAGATTTGAAAAAAATCATTTGGGGTTGAAGCCTATATAAACTGGTTCAAGAAAGATTTTTTTAGAGGAATAGGTAGGGTCGAAATACCGTGTAACGACATATGGAAAACAGTAGAATCGGTATACTATGTTCCTACAATGAAGAACATTTCTAGTCTAGAACAACTCGCTTGTCAAGGGTTCAAAGTCACATTCCAAGGGACCGTATGTTATGTGAGTAAATCCTTCGAAGATATCATTGAGCCCACTGTTAAAGAAGATAAAAAAGTACAGGAAATTTATCATAATGAAGAGGCAATTTCGAAGATTAAGTGGGAGGAAGTCAATACACTCGGAGATACAAAAAATATATGGGACTATTTTAAGGGATTAGACTATGATGCTATGAAAAACACGGAGCGTGTTGATAAAGGAAAGGCACCGGAAGAAATACCGAATGTTGCAACATCATTTGGAGACTGCATGACATTTCTAGATCTTGTTGAAGTGGTTGTGAAAGTGGAGAAGTACCAAGGATCAATTCGAGAAAGAATTCGAAGAAATGGTCTAGTGGTTTATGAAAGATTTTCTGGAAATCAAACTGAAAAAATTTAAACTATTCTCCGCTATGTAAGGGAGGTATCACAAATTCGCTCACAATTTCTGATAATTCATTCCACAGATAACACGCTATAAATAGCTACAAAGTAAAGGAAACTGACTCTAAACGTGGACCATTACTACTACATGATTTCCCACAAACCAGGACAAACATGGGACACTATTCAACCCTAACTACCGTGCAAACATTACGGAAATAAACGTGCAAATGCAGACTAAAACACACTTGGGCCAGGCCCATTATTCTACTGGATAAAACTAAACATGCAGACAATATTGAACCCAACAAATCCTTCCCTAAACTGAAGCTGGGCACACACTTCAGTTTACACATTGATCTCTTGAACTCCCATCATTCTTCTCATCCTTTCAAACGTTTCCAACTTCACTGGTTTAGTCATTGGATCAGCAATCTGACTTGTAGTAGAGCAGTACTTTAACTGCACCTTGCCTTCATTCACCAAATTTCTTAAATAATGGAACCGCACATCAATGTGTTTGGATCTTCGATGCATGACCGGGTTCTTTGAGAGTTTAATTGTAGAATTGTTATCACATTGTATATCAATTACCCCCACAGGTTCTTCACTGATTTCTTCCAGCAGACCCTTCAACCAAACACAATGACATGCACAAAGGGTGGTTGCTACATACTCCGCTTCTGTCGATGAGAGGGTAACAATCTCTTGTTTCTTTGAGCTCCAGCATATAGCTGCATGGCTTAGGATGCATACATAACCAGAGGTGCATTTTCTATCCTCCACATCTCTTGCATAATCACTATCCGTGAATACAAGCAACCTTCCTTCTTTCATCCTATCATAAAACAGACCAAAATTAAGGGTTTCTTTTACATACCTTAGAACCCTTTTTGCCAGCAGCAGATGCTCTTCACGTGGATCAGACATGAATCTGGAAATGAAGCTGACTGAGTACATCAAATCTGGTCTTGTAACCGTAAGATACATGAGGCTGCCCACTATGCTCTTGTACATGGTTTCATCAACCTTCCTTCCCACACCAGCTTTAGTCACATTTGTTCCTGGGACAATTGGGTTTTTCACCCCATTACTATCCCACATATGAAACCTTTTTAGAACATCTTTTGCATACTTTTGTTGCACCATGCTTATACCATTTTTCCCTTGGATCACTTCGACCCCAAGAAAGTATTTCATTCTGCCCAAATTTGTCATTTCGAATTCTTGCATCATTGAACTTTTGAACTCTTCACACATACTTTCACTGCTTCCTGTGTAAATTAGATCATCGACATAGAGGCTTACTATCACCATACCTTCTGTCTTTCTTTTTATAAAAAGCGTATGATCATAATGACTCTTGACAAATCCAGCCTGCATAAAGTACTTTTCAATATGATTGAACCAAGCCTGGGGAGCTTGTTTCAATCCATACAATGCCCTTCTCAGTTTGCATACCTTATGTTCTTCACCCCTTTTAATAAAACCTTGAGGTTGATTTATGAATATAGTCTCTTTCAGTTCCCCATTCAGAAACGCACACTTGACATCTAACTGATAGATGGTCCATTCACGCTGAGCTGCAATAGCTATGATACTTCGAACTGTATCCCATCGTGCAACTGGTGCATAAATCTCATCATAGTCAATTCCCCTTCTTTGAGAGTACCCCTTTACTACCAATCTGGCTTTATACTTATCCACTTCGCCTTTTTCGTTCAACTTAGTCTTGTATAGCCATTTAACACCAATTGGCTTAGCTCCTTCAGGAAGATCAACAAGCTCCCACGTCCCATTCTTCAAAATAGAGTTCATCTCACTTTCCATCGCTTTAACCCACTTCGTTTCTTTCACAGCATCTTCAAAACTTTCTGGATCATCAGTTGTACTGAACATGGCATAGTAAGCTTCATCTTCTGACATTCCTTCCCCGCTCACATAATCAGACATCCAACCAGGTGTTCTGACTCTTCTTCGAGAGGATTCTCCTCTTTCTTCTTGGGGTGTTATGGCTTCTTGACCGGAGGGTTGGTTAACTACTTGTTGCAAGTTGTTTTGGGAGGCTAAGGCACTAGTTTCACCAACAGTATTTTGTGTGTTGTTGCTTTCATTAGGTGGAGTGTTAGGTTCTAAAGTAGGTCCTGTCCCATCACCTTGATCATTCCCATGTCTTCTCTCTCCATTTATTATGTCTCATCAGGGAAAGTCAATCTTCCTTGACCTGTCACTTCTCTACCCCATTCCCATCCCTCACTTTCAATAAAGGCAACATCTTTGCTAATTATAACTTTCTTTTGGATGGGGTCGTACATTCTGTAAGCTTTTGATTCCCTACTAATACCTAAGAAGACACACTTAATGCTTTTGTTGTCTAACTTAGTTCTTAGTTGGGAAGGAGTCAATACATACCCAATACACCCAAATATTCGAAAGTAGTCAACTTCTGGTTTCTTTCCAGACCACCTCTCTTCTGGAACCATGTTTACAACAGATGTTGTGGCACATCTGTTCAACACATGACATCCCCAATTTGCTGCTTCAGACCAAAAATAATTTGGCATGTTCTTCTCAATCAACAAACATCTTACCATATCCATCAATGTTCTATTTCGACGTTCTGCCACTCCATTCTGATGTGGAGTGTATGCAGTGGTAAGTTGTCTTTTGATTCCATTGTTCTCACAAAATTCATTAAAAGCTTTTGAAGTAAACTCTCCTCCACGATCACTTCTAAGACACTTTATTTTTTCTTCAATTTCATTTTCAACCATGATCTTGAACTTTTTAAAATAATCCAAACTCTCACTTTTCTTTTCAAGAAAATAAACCCAAAGTATTCTTAGACTCCTCAATAGAACAAACGACAAAGTTAAAATTCTCAGTAAGGGATCTGAGAATTTTCTCTACCACTTTAACCTCTGTCATGTCTTCTCCAAAATTCCTCATGTCGTTAGCAACAACCATGACCCGACCAAAGTATTCAGTTATACCTTCTCCTTCCCTCATCTCAAGGGTTTCAAAATCTATGCGGAGTCTCTGAAGTTGTGCTCTTTTCACCCTAGCATTCCCTTGATACTTATTCTTCATGGCATCCCATATCTCCTTCGCTGTATCTTTCTTAGTCATTGTCTTCAGAATTTGCTTGTTAATTAATTGAAACAAGTAATTCTTGGCCTTCAGATCCTTCAATCGCAACGTCTCTAGGTTAGTTCGTTGCGTGGGTGTGACTTGTTCTCCTTCGCGGGGTTCAGAGAAACCCGGCTCGATCACGACCCAGTACTCCTTCGATCTCAGCAGCGTCTTCATCACCATGCTCCAATGATCGTAATCCCCATCAAACTTCGGGACAGATGGGGGTTGAAAACCTGCGTGTTCTTCAGCCATGGAAGCTTGTTTCACTCGTCTCTCTCACCCAGAAGTTGTGCTCTGATACCACTTGTAAGGGAGGTATCACAAATTCGCTCACAATTTCTGATAATTCATTCCACAGATAACACGCTATAAATAGCTACAAAGTAAAGGAAACTGACTCTAAACGTGGACCATTACTACTCCATGATTTCCCACAAACCAGGACAAACATGGGACACTATTCAACCCTAACTACCGTGCAAACATTACGGAAATAAACGTGCAAATGCAGACTCAAACACACTTGGGCCAGGCCCATTATTCTACTGGATCAAACTAAACATGCAGACAATATTGAACCCAACAAATCCTTCCCTAAACTGAAGCTGGGCACACACTTCAGTTTACACATTGATCTCTTGAACTCCCATCAAACACACTTGGGCCAGGCCCATTATACAAGACGGATGAAGTTGTTAACCAGATCAACGTGCTGAACAATAAAAGTGTTGCTGAAGAAGACTTGCCGGTAAAGAAAAGGGTTGTCTCTATGAGGGTGATGGGTTTCAGTGGTGATCAATTTTACTTTTTATCAAAACGGGTTTGATATATATTATTCATTAAATAGGTAATTAATAAACGCAGCGGAATAAATATATTAATCAACACCAAAAACAAACCGAACAAGATCATGGTTACAAACATGCAAACACGGTATATATTATTATTAATGTTGTTAATCTACTGATGAGATTTGTAAGACCCTAATTCGTACATGACAAAAGTCGCAGCGGAAATTCGTGCCATAAAAATTTCTTTCATTTCAAACGTCTTGACTTACTTAAAAGTTCGTTTTTAATATGTATCTTTTACAAAGATAATGCATAAGTCCTGTTTTCTAAAAGTACATACTCAATTAATACCGTACAATCTATCTTGTGACTCGGTCTTCGATCTCTAATCCTTGTGATAATCGCCTATTATCCGTACAACCTGCATTCACCACATACATTCATAACATTAGCACACATTATATAAACAATATTCATTCGCGTACACTTCACACTTCGTCAACTTTCAAGCTTTAAGCATTTCATCTGCATATCCATTTTCCTGGTGAAGCTTCAATAATGTACCTGCATTACTTTTCATTCTTAAGGTACATCATTAATAACGTTATCTTTCATCGGTTATAAATCATGCATACATACGTACTTACATACATACATACATACATATCTACATACGTACATATCTTTCCTACAACTTTACATACGTACATACACTCATACATGCCCTCATACATACATACATACACCTCTTCATACGTACAAACCTTTACTACATCATTACATACATACATACACTCGTACATATCTTTACACATACATACATACACATCTATATGCTTACAAACCTTTCCTACATCCTTACATACATACATACACTCGTACATATCTTTACACATACATACATACACATCTACATGCTTACAAACCTTTCCTACATCATTACATACATACATACACTCGTATATATCTTTACACATACATACATACACATCTACATGCTTACAAACCTTTCCTACATCATTACATACATACATACACTCGTATATTTCTTTACACATACATACATACACATCTATATGCTTACAAACCTTTCCTACATCATTACATACATACATACACTCGTATATTTCTTTACACATACATACATACACATCTATATGCTTACATACCTCTTATATATCCGTACATTATCTACAAGATACTTACACTTGGCATCTATAGCCCATAACGCCAAGGGAACGATCAAAATCATGTTTTGGAGCCCCGTCGAGGTCTACAGGTAACGAACCGAAGCCTACCATGCCCAAAACAACTTAGATAACAAACTTCAGCTTTTGAGACAAGGGGAGGCCGTCGGCGACGGCCCTAGGGCCCGTCGGCGACGGCCATTGCATTAACCCGTAGCCCAACACACCCGTAGGCAGTGAGATAACCCGTCGGCCAAAACTAACTTTCTGGTGCCCGTCGGCGACGACCCCATTACCCGTCGGCGACGGGCTCTCTAAAGTGCATTTTTTCTGCAGATCCGTTTCTTCGTTCGTACGCACTAAAACGCGCGTAACTTTTGAACCGTTTACCCGTTTAACCTCCCGTTTCTTCCTACATGCTTGTAAATTCACATTCTATCAAATGAACTTAAAATCCCATAACCGCCTTAAGGAAAATCTTAACTTACACGATATCGGCTTATTTCCCTCTTACCCACAATTCGACCCGTTCATGCATTCATCAACTTAACTTGTTTGTTTTGCCATAAACTCTTATAATCCTAATAATATTAGTGACATCTATCATAAAATACTAAGTTCTTAGACATTTTGCATCCTCTTAACACATTATCGTTCATATACTTAGTTTTGACCCGTTAAGGGTATTTGCGCGTTAAATGGTTTATGACATACCAAGACCATACTCTTCGCTTCCATACTTGTCCAAAACATTACACTCATCAATAACTTGTTTCTAAACTACTTATTAAGATCGTTTGCCCAAAATACCCATCAAGGGCATTTTGGTCAACTTTAATCCCATCATTTACGACGAAAGACTTTCCTACACATTTGACCTCAAACATCATGTTTAATTAATTACAACACTTTATTACTTACTTGAACTAAGAAGTGATTACGGAAATCACTTACCTTATGCGTCCGTGCTCGTATCCGATTCCTCGCCTTTTCTTGACCCGTTATCCTTTCATGCTTGAGTCCGTCACGACGTGATTCCTATACTTTCATTTCATCGAAACCACGCTCTTATTAGCATACTCATTTGTACATGTAACAATCATATCATTCGCATAATTCATACTTAACTTTCCTTAGTCATTTCTAACAAGCATTAAAGCATCTAATCAACTTCATATCCTTTCCAACACACGTAATTCATCGGGTAATCAAAATTAACACATATTAACATAACATGTATCAAACGACTTCCTATAATCCTGTTTTTACAATTAACGAGTCAAATCATGTTTCTTATACTTGTTGACTTCCAAAAGTCAACTATTAACCATATGTAACTATCGACTTATCAACATATGCTCGTAACATCATAATCGACTATACGGACGACATTATATACATTTTATCATACACTTGGTGTACGTACTACCTTTTAAGCATAACGTACAACTAGTTCATGCATAAATCTTCCAAGCTCATAAATAACTCATATAATCCTACTCCTAATCAACATGTACCATTCACACATAAACATCAAGCACTTCAACATCATATTTCATTCAATTAATCTCACAAGAAATCATCATAAATCATCAACCATCACTAAGAATTTAACATGGATGATCATTCAAGCCATCTTCCTTACCAAAACAAGTGGGTTTCACTCCTAATCATCAAATTAACACAAACCATACATAACCTATGTTCTATTTGATGATTCTAACCCTTATACACGATCAATTTCATATTAACTCACGGATTTGAACATAACCCGCTTCACACATGATCACGAATCTTAGATTTAAGACATACCTTATGATCCCCTCGTTAAGGTGATCATTAATCCGTGTTTCTTCTTGAATTTGAGCTTCGATTCATCCTTCAATTTGGTGATTTAGTGGAACTAGGGTTTTGGAGCTCTTTGAGAGCTCCTGAAGCTTCTACACACGCACGTATGTGTGTTTGTGTGTGTATAGACCTTTTTAATTAGTTATCATCTTTTATCTGTTCCGCTTTAGCCCCCTCGGGTTTGCCTTTAAAACATAACGTGCACTACTTCCATCTTTTAATGCTTTTGACCATACCCTTAACTAGGTTAAATAGCCTAGTTATTTTTATTTTATTTTTTTTTTATGACGTGTCATATAGGAACACCCGACAATATTAACATTCGCATTTTGGGGCGTTACAAGTCTACCACCCTTATATGAGGTTTCGTCCCCGAAACCTTTCTTACCCCTATTTAACACTAGTTTAATCCTTCCCTACGTACATCAACACTACCGCTAATCCATCACAACAACTATCTTCTTTCTTAAAGAACCCGTTCCGGAGTTCTTATTAGTGTCGCTTTCACTATATAATGGTTGCTACAACGCACTTCGTAGCCAGCGGCTCATTCATCATTTTGTTTGTTTGAAACATTTGCAACTTCCCATTACTAACATTCCTTTATGTTTATTTCATTGTTCATATCCTTTTCATCGACTACGCGATCTTACTTTGGATTTTGTACATACTCATCCATAGCATTATTCATATAATTAACTTCTTCCTAACACTTCCATACCTTCCTTATCATACTTTCACATATCATCTTCATTTCCTTGACCTGTCAATAACGGTCAATACGCATATTCCTTCAACCTGTAGTCGTACCTACATTTGTATGATCCGTCCTTAACAGATCTAATATCTTCATCTCTTCTTTTATAATTACATTCTCTATATGCACTGTATAACATTTACTTTTGTGTTGTTACCACAACAAGACTACTATTACATAATCACACCTGCGTGCTTAACTCCGTAGCTAACATCATTCTACATTTCTATAGTCTTTTGTACCACATATATCCTCGCGTTACTTACACATTCGGATATTTTCATTCCTATCATTCTTTCGTTCATTTGCTTTACATTTACTTATATGACTTGTTTGACGCATACATGGTCAAGCTATTGACTTCCTCTTTTGTAGACTAGTTCCGTCTTTTATATCTTAAATCTGTTTCGCGGGTTCGAACACATTATTCATACCTTTCGTACCATCTATGTTTTGAATCCGTCTCGCGGATTCAAACATTGCATTTACGCCTTTCATCACTTGAGTCCGTCTCGCGGATTCAAGCATTGCATTCATATCTTTCATTCTTTGAATCCGTCTCGCGGATTCAAACATTGCATATACGCTTTTCATCCCTTGAATCCGTCTCGCGGATTCAAGCATTGCATTCATATCTTTCATTCTTTGAATCCGTCTCGCGGATTCAAACATTGCATATACGCTTTTCATCCCTTGAATCCGTCTCACGGATTCAAGCATTGCATTCATACTTTAACTTCTTTCATGTTTCGAATCCGTCTCGCGGATTCTAACATAGCATTCATACTTTCATTCCTGAGAGTCCTACATTTCTCTTCACCCTCACGTCCTCCTACTACTTAATTCTAACGGACATACCTGTATCAATTATCACGGTCTCACGAACGTCATATGCTTCACGTGTACTGGCCAGGTACACAATCCACATACTAGTTTCGTGTCTTCGTGTAATTGCCACCTTATGTCCGAAGAATTAGGGTTCGGCACGTGTATCATTTTCAAAACATGTTTACTATACCTTCATGGTCCTTTATTTAGCATTTTTCTTTCCTTAATGCATTTTACCATTTCATATTCCCACATATATTGAATTTACGTACCTGGGTTCAACTTTATCTCATTACATGCCTTGGTGTCGGTACTTGACCGCATTCGCGGATCATCCTCTTCAAACACTTATACTTACCTTGCATATACAAAACCATCAGTTTCTTTATACGTATACATAGGTACATACTTACATTCTCTTTTACCTTTGGATCTTGACCGAGTCTTGGATTGTACGGGTTTCTTATCACAAGACCACACAGGTTTGAGTTCAAGCACTTACCTTCTTACACTTGATTCTCTCAAACCAGGGCTCTGATACCAACTTGTAAGACCCTAATTCGTACAAGACAAAAGTCGCAGCGGAAATTCGTGCCATAAAAATTTCTTTCATTTCAAACGTCTTGACTTACTTAAAAGTTCGTTTTTAATATGTATCTTTTACAAAGATAATGCATAAGTCCTGTTTTCTAAAAGTACATACTCAATTAATACCGTACAATCTATCTTGTGACTCGGTCTTCGATCTCTAATCCTTGTGATAATCGCCTATTATCCGTACAACCTGCATTCACCACATACATTCATAACATTAGCACACATTATATAAACAAGATTCATTCGCGTACACTTCACACTTCGTCAACTTTCAAGCTTTAAGCATTTCATCTGCATATCCATTTTCCTGGTGAAGCTTCAATAATGTACCTGCATTACTTTTCATTCTCAAGGTACATCATTAATAACGTTATCTTTCATCGGTTCTAAATCATGCATACATACGTACTTACATACATACATACATACATACATACATATCTACATACGTACATATCTTTCCTACAACTTTACATACGTACATACACTCATACATGCCCTCATACATACATACATACATACACCTCTTCATACGTACAAACCTTTACTACATCATTACATATATACATACACTCGTACATATCTTTACACATACATACATACACATCTATATGCTTACAAACCTTTCCTACATCCTTACATACATACATACACTCGTACATATCTTTACACATACATACATACACATCTACATGCTTACAAACCTTTCCTACATCATTACATACATACATACACTCGTATATATCTTTACACATACATACATACACATCTACATGCTTACAAACCTTTCCTACATCATTACATACATACATACACTCGTATATTTCTTTACACATACATACATACACATCTATATGCTTACAAACCTTTCCTACATCATTACATACATACATACACTCGTATATTTCTTTACACATACATACATACACATCTATATGCTTACATACCTCTTATATATCCGTACATTATCTACAAGATACTTACACTTGGCATCTATAGCCCATAACGCCAAGGGAACGATCAAAATCATGTTTTGGAGCCCCGTCGAGGTCTACAGGTAACGAACCGAAGCCTACCATGCCCAAAACAACTTAGATAACAAACTTCAGCTTTTGAGACAAGGGGAGGCCGTCGGCGACGGCCCTAGGGCCCGTCGGCGACGGCCATTGCATTAACCCGTAGCCCAACACACCCGTAGGCAGTGAGATAACCCGTCGGCCAAAACTAACTTTCTGGTGCCCGTCGGCGACGACCCCATTACCCGTCGGCGACGGGCTCTCTAAAGTGCATTTTTTCTGCAGATCCGTTTCTTCGTTCGTACGCACTAAAACGCGCGTAACTTTTGAACCGTTTACCCGTTTAACCTCCCGTTTCTTCCTACATGCTTGTAAATTCACATTCTATCAAATGAACTTAAAATCCCATAACCGCCTTAAGGAAAATCTTAACTTACACGATATCGGCTTATTTCCCTCTTACCCACAATTCGACCCGTTCATGCATTCATCAACTTAACTTGTTTGTTTTGCCATAAACTCTTATAATCCTAATAATATTAGTGACATCTATCATAAAATACTAAGTTCTTAGACATTTTGCATCCTCTTAACACATTATCGTTCATATACTTAGTTTTGACCCGTTAAGGGTATTTGCGCGTTAAATGGTTTATGACATACCAAGACCATACTCTTCGCTTCCATACTTGTCCAAAACATTATACTCATCAATAACTTGTTTCTAAACTACTTATTAAGATCGTTTGCCCAAAATACCCATCAAGGGCATTTTGGTCAACTTTAATCCCATCATTTACGACGAAAGACTTTCCTACACATTTGACCTCAAACATCATGTTTAATTAATTACAACACTTTATTACTTACTTGAACTAAGAAGTGATTACGGAAATCACTTACCTTATGCGTCCGTGCTCGTATCCGATTCCTCGCCTTTTCTTGACCCGTTATCCTTTCATGCTTGAGTCCGTCACGACGTGATTCCTATACTTTCATTTCATCGAAACCACGCTCTTATTAGCATACTCATTTGTACATGTAACAATCATATCATTCGCATAATTCATACTTAACTTTCCTTAGTCATTTCTAACAAGCATTAAAGCATCTAATCAACTTCATATCCTTTCCAACACACGTAATTCATCGGGTAATCAAAATTAACACATATTAACATAACATGTATCAAACGACTTCCTATAATCCTGTTTTTACAATTAACGAGTCAAATCATGTTTCTTATACTTGTTGACTTCCAAAAGTCAACTATTAACCATATGTAACTATCGACTTATCAACATATGCTCGTAACATCATAATCGACTATACGGACGACATTATATACATTTTATCATACACTTGGTGTACGTACTACCTTTTAAGCATAACGTACAACTAGTTCATGCATAAATCTTCCAAGCTCATAAATAACTCATATAATCCTACTCCTAATCAACATGTACCATTCACACATAAACATCAAGCACTTCAACATCATATTTCATTCAATTAATCTCACAAGAAATCATCATAAATCATCAACCATCACTAAGAATTTAACATGGATGATCATTCAAGCCATCTTCCTTACCAAAACAAGTGGGTTTCACTCCTAATCATCAAATTAACACAAACCATACATAACCTATGTTCTATTTGATGATTCTAACCCTTATACACGATCAATTTCATATTAACTCACGGATTTGAACATAACCCGCTTCACACATGATCACGAATCTTAGATTTAAGACATACCTTATGATCCCCTCGTTAAGGTGATCATTAATCCGTGTTTCTTCTTGAATTTGAGCTTCGATTCATCCTTCAATTTGGTGATTTAGTGGAACTAGGGTTTTGGAGCTCTTTGAGAGCTCCTGAAGCTTCTACACACGCACGTATGTGTGTTTGTGTGTGTGTATAGACCTTTTTAATTAGTTATCATCTTTTATCTGTTCCGCTTTAGCCCCCTCGGGTTTTCCTTTAAAACATAACGTGCACTACTTCCATCTTTTAATGCTTTTGACCATACCCTTAACTAGGTTAAATAGCCTAGTTATTTTTATTTTATTTTTTTTTATGACGTGTCATATAGGAACACCCGACAATATTAACATTCGCATTTTGGGGCGTTACAAGATTAAATATACCTTTGCGGTTAAAGACTAACCGGTTGAGACACCGAGGTACAACGAACGAGTGCTAGACACGAACACGAACAAAGAGCGAGGCGTCTCGTGGAGGCCCCAGAGATAATGGTGGCGACACTTGCTTTACGGAACCACAAAAGAAAAACTCCACTATATTGTGATAGTTTAACAAAACAATTCTTTTCCTTTTTTTTTTATCTCTTCGGCAGTAGTCATTCACCAAGTTAGATTGTAATGATAATATATATATTTGTCATGAATGGTGGATGACAAAAAGTCATACATCCATCTTTCTAACTAACCCATCTTAACCACTCCACTATATCTAATCATACAATTGAGAGGGCCACTTGGATATATATAATTATTCTAGAATAATTATATATTTCGTTTCGTTAATTGTTCGTGGTCACCAGTTAACCAAGTTAAGTGGATTTATTGTTCGTTGCCCAAGGTGTAACTCTTACGGGTCATAGCTCGGTCAGCAGCATTGACTTATCGAACCCGTACATATAATTCCAATAATCTCCCACTTGGATGGGTTTCGATAAAATCCTCAACGCAGACAGTTAGCGGCACTCTAGCTGCACATGGCTGCCCCCAACAAGGTATGACACTTTAAAGTCATTAACCAAAACACCTTGCCATTAGTAACAACTTACTATTGCAAGACAATAGACTTATGGTAATTGTTGTCATTCATCCTTTCTGTAAAAGACATAAATTAAATTAATGAGACATGGATTAAGTTCATTCTCATATGGTGTTCAATTATTATTGTTCTCGATCAAGAGTCAAAGTGGTCCGAACAAACACACAGTAAGTTTGGGTAAGGCCTTACACTTCACCAGTTTGCATCAACGAGGGAGCCACAATGTCTAACTGTTACATATCATGTAAGAGTACAGAATCCCCTATAAACTACATACAACTCCCACTGAACTTCAGAACTATTCCCAATTAAAGCCTTTATGACTGGCAGTTACGCGACAGCGGTTGATAGTGATCAAAGAATAATCCTTGGTAAACGGAAGTTCTAATATGTATCTCAGGTCAGAGGATACTAAATGAGTAAACCAATATCAAAACATCTTATGACTAAGATCCATGAAGATGATTTGATGCGAGTTACATCCAACGTCATTCATAATGAAGTCTGTGAGTTTGGAAGTCAACTCCTTGAGTCCAAAGTCAGAATAGTCTTAATTCAGAGTCGTTCCCACGAGTCTGACCGACTACGGATAATTTAGAATACAAGATTCATGGATTAAACGTATTAAAATCGAACACTGTTGTAAGATTCAAAGTTTGCATTTAACCAGTAAATCAAAGGTGAATTCAAAAGGTACAACTGTTTGAATGTTCATACATCCAAATACTAAATCAAAACATATGGCCAGCTAATCTAAGACCGATAGCATCCCTATGTTGGTCATGCTTGTCCTGAGTCATCGGTTTAGTGAACAGGTCTGCTAGGTTTTGATCTGTGTCTACTTTGCTTATTATGATGTCTCCTCGTTCCAGTATTTCCCGTATATAGTGGAACTTTCTTAGAATGTGCTTGGCCCTGTGATGAGATCTGGGCTCTTTGGCTTGAGCAATGGCTCCTGTGTTATCACAGAACACCTCGATTGGTTTCTAAATACTTGGAACCACATCGAGATCGGTGATGAATTTCTTCATCCAAGCAGCTTCTTTTGCAGCATCTGATGCAGCAATATATTCAGATTTCGTGGTTGAATCCGCCACCACACTCTGCTTGGAGCTTTTCCATGAGATAGCTCCTCCATTTAGAGTGAATACGAAACCTAATTGTGAGCGAGAATCATCTCGGTCAGTTTGAAACTGGCATCAGTGTAACATCTTACAGTGAGCTCTTCTTCTACTCCTCCAAATACTAATAATATATCTTTAGTTCTTCTCAGATATTTCAGAATGTTCTTGACAGCAGTCCAATGGGTGATGCTAGGAGTTTGCTGATAACGACTAGTCATGCTTAAAGCATACGAGACGTCAGGTCTAGTACATAACATAGCATACAAGATAGAGCCAATCGCTGAAGCATATGGAACTGCTTCCATTCGCTTAATTTCAATGTCCGTTGAAGGAGATTGCGATTTGTCCAACACAGTCCCTTTAGTCATAGGAACACCTCCTCTCTTGGAGTTTTCCATCTTAAAGCGTGTCATCATTTTGTCTATGTATGTACTTTGACTTAGCCCAAGAAGTCGCTTAGATCTATCCCTATAGATCTTGATTCCTAGAATATAAGCTGCTTCTCCAAGATCTTTCATTGCGAAGCAAGATCCCAAATAGTGTTTAACTTCGTTAAGCATAGGGATGTTATTTCCAATGATTAGTATATCATCCACATACAGGATGAGGAATGATATGGTGCTCCCACTAGCCTTTCTGTAAACACAAGGCTCATCTTCATTCTTGACAAAACCAAACTCTTTGATCTTCTGGTCAAAACAAAGATTCCAGCTACGAGATGCCTGTTTGGGTCCATAAATGGACTTATTCAGTTTGCACACCCTATTAGGATATTTTGGATCAACAAAACCGTCTGGCTGAACCATATAGACATCTTCAGAGAGATGCCCATTAAGAAAAGCGGTTTTGACATCCATTTGCCATATCTCGTAGTCATAGTACGCGGCTATGGCAAGCAATATCCTGATCAATTTGATCATAGCAACGGGCGAGAAGGTTTCATCATAGTCAATACCCTGAGTTTGAGTGAAACCTTTCGCAACTAGTCGTGCTTTATAGGTGTGTACAATTCCATGCATATCGGTTTTTCTTTTGAAAATCCATTTGCTCCCTACTGCCCGAGATTCAGGGGGTAGCTCAATCAAGTCCCAGACTTGATTATCACGCATAGATTGCATCTCAGCATTCATGGCTTCCAGCCATTTCGCAGATTCAGGATCTGAGATAGCAAATTTGTAGTTAGTAGGTTCGTCATTAGACTCATCTACTACCAAGACTTGAGCACCTTCGAGATGCCAAAGGTATCTGTCAGGTTCTTTACGAGTCCTGCTACTTCTGCGAACGCCTGTGTTCATGTCTGATTCATCAGCAACAATTTCTTGTTGTTCAGACGTTCCGACTTCATCGGCGGTTGTTGTTAGTTCTCGAATTTCTTCAAGATCAACCACATTATTTCCAGTTCCTCGATTTAGAAGTTCTTCCTCGAGAAAATGCCCCTTCCTTTTGATGGAAATAACATTTGCATCAGGATGGTAGAAATAATATCCGCTTCTTTTATAGTATCCGACGAAAACAACATTTTTGCCTCGAGGATCGAGCTTATCATCAGCATCACTTGTGATGTATGCATCACATCCCCATACTTTTAGGTATTCCAAATTGGGTTCACACCCATGCCATATCTCATATGGAGTTTTGTTTACCTTTTTAGTCGGAGCTAGATTGACAATGCGGGCGGCAGTCATAAGAGCATAACCCCAAAAGGAGTGAGGCAAGTTAGTTCTACACATCATCGATCGAACCATATTAAGTAGGGTTCGATTTCTCCTTTCGCTCACGCCATTAAGTTGGGGTGTGCCAGGTGGAGTGGGTTCTGAAATTATTCCACACTCTTTGAGATGATTGAGGAACTCTAAGCTGAGGTATTCGCCACCTCGATCTGATCGAAGTATTTTTATCTTTCTAGTAAGTTGGTTTTCTACTTCGTTTTGAAACTCTTTGAACTTTTCAAAAGTTTCATGCTTGTGCTTCATAAGATAGACATAAGCATATCGACTATAATCGTCAATGAAAGTAACGAAGTATTTTTCATGGTTTCTTGTCATGGTTCTGAAAGGGCCACATACGTCAGTGTGAATGAGTCCTAGCAGACCATTGGCCCGTTCACCAACGCCAGTGAATAGGCACTTTGTGAGTTTGCCAGCTAAGCAAGATTCGCAATCATTAAAGGAGTCATGTCCAGTGGATTCAAGAATCCCCTTGGATTGGAGCCATTTTATGCATGCCTTACTTATGTGGCCAAGTCTACAATGCCATAGAAATGTTTCATTAATACCAGCTTTGTTGCGTTTAGAAAGACTATATATATATTATTGTCAGTTTGAACATTTATCTCATAAATACCATTTCGAGGTTTAGCCTCAAAATAAAAGATATTATTCAAGTAGGCAGAAATATCAATACCATTAAAAGCATACTTAAAACCTTGTTCAAACAACAACGAAACTGAAATGATGTTCCTAGTCAAACCAGGTACAAAAAGACAATTATTCAAAACAACAATAAGACCAGAAAGACATGTAAGATTAAATGTGGTAGTTGCTAGAACTGGGACTTTATTTCCATCGCCAACAATTAGCTCCATGCTCCCTGGTTTCAGTTTTTTCCACTTCTCAAGCTCTTGCAAGACATTAATGATGTGATAACCACATCCGGTATCAAATACCCATGTGTTGCTAGAAACAGTGAAAAACTCAATAACATATATTAGAATACCTGAAGAAGTGCCTTCTCCATTAGCCTTCTTCAATTTGAGTTTGGCAAGATACTCGGGACAGTTACGTTTCCAGTGTCCCATCTTGTTACACTTAAAGCATTGCCGCTCTTCAGGAAGAGGGGCTTTCACAGCTTGTTTACTCTTGTTGGTGGCAGGTTTGGCAGCAACGGGAGTTTTTCCTTTGCCTTTGCTGTTAGAATACTTTTTCTTTGTTTTGGGCTTCTTAACACCACCAGATCAAACCATTAACACTTGGTTTGTTTTGTTGTAAATGTTCATCTCTGCCGTTTTGAGCATCCCATGCAGCTCTGGCACTGTCTTTACCCAGTCATTCATGTTAAAGTTCATAACAAATTGATCATAGTGACTGGAAAGAGAGTTGAGAATGAAGTCAACAGCCATCTCAACTAGGAGAGGATAACCAAGTTTGTTTAATTGATCAATGTAGCCTTTCATATTAAGGACATGAGCACTAACTGAGGAATCCTCTTGCATTCTACAGCTTATAAGCTGTTTCATGGTGTCATAGTGTTCCTGACGGGTTTGTTTCTGGAACATGCCCTTGAGTTGCTCAATCATGTCTAAAGCATTCATGTCTTCCATATTCTTTTGGAGATCTGGGGACATGGTGGCTTGCATGAGGCAAGCAACTTCTATGGCATCTTCTTTGTGTTTATCGAAAGCCTTCTTCGCAGCAGCAGAACCATTTTCAGGTGCAGCTGGGATTGGGGTTTCCAAAACATAAAGCTTCTTTGCCATTTTGAGAACAATTCTCAAGTTGCGGTGCCACTCAAGAAAATTGGTGTTATTCAGTTTATCTTTCTCAAGTATGGACTTGAGAGCAAAAGAGGAGTTGTTTTCAGATGACATCTGTTAAGCAAAAATTATTTAATTAGTATTTTCGATGTATATTTCCTTATTTAATTAATGACCCATTACAGTAATTAGAACAAGGAATGAGAATCTGGCTAGGTCAGTATTAAAGGCAGCTGTGGCATACACTTTAGTAAGTGACTAGGCAGACTGACAACGAGTGTCAATTGTGAGAATTGCACAACTCTCGGGTATGAGGCCGTTAAGACAACTCTTATCTTATGCATTGATACGTTCAGCCTCATCTATACCGACTTTTACTTTCAAGATAGCTGGAGCATGTGATGAGAAAAGAAAAAGTAATAGTCGTCCTAAAAGAAGGTACTTGTGGAAGGGCCGGATGTGTCAACGAAACCCTTGCACCATGGAAGGATAAGCTAGACATCAAGTGTGGTGCTGTGGCTCCAAACACTGATGGTTCGCATTACGTTCCAAGTGTAGCTTGTGATAGGATGGCATAGACTATTGATTTTAATTATGGTTTAATTTTAATATTTACCAAATAGGGTCGCAAGAGCCAATTTTAGTATATATTTTAGTCGTGACATCTTGATGAACCCTTTAATCTCTCAGGACACTTAGTTTTTAAATAACCTATTAAAACAAAGTTTGTCGCGACTTATACAACCAATTTTGAGTTAATAGAATTCTATTAAGTTAATAGTTTTGGAAAATTAAATCTAGTTTAATTTGCAAAAACTTAATTGATTATTGTTCGTTTTAAAAACAAACTTTGTTTTATAACAAAATTTTAACAAGTTGTAAAACAATTTAGAACTTGTTTTAATGTGATTGTTTCAATATTTTAAAACTCCTTTTAAAATCATGTTGGTATTTAGGTTGGTTATGTTATAACAAATTATAAGATAAAAAGCAACCATAATAGCAAAATAAATATGTAAATCTATATGGCCAGAAATTGTTCGATCTTGCTAGAGCCTTTTAGCAAGACCAAACGGGTCACGGGGTCACAACACACAAACAACCACAAGGATGAACTTGAGTGCATCCAGTCGTCTCGAGCAACTCCCATTGACTTCATGATTCCTGTTTAGCGTCCTCAGTTTTGTTTCCGGGTCTTCGTTTATTACAATATTTTACAAAATACAATAAAGGAATATACCCTATCTATTACAACTTTGAACCATTAAGGTGGCCAAAAAACTATAATAACAAAACCGAATAAAATATACAACCACAAAACAAGGTCGGGCCAGATTTACATATTCCACAACAATCAGAAAATATACCGGGTAATCTTTTGGTCAAGCAAAACAAATAAAATATTTTGGTCAAGCAAAAAAAATAAAATATTGACCAAAATTAAGGTTGCCATTAAAATTATTTAGATCAGAAATTTAAAAAAAAATTAAAGTTTGTGTTCTAATTCCTGTTAAAAGACCGGTACCGATTTGCATGTTGTAAGCAAGGCTCTGATACCACTGATGGGTTTCAGTGGTGATCAATTTTACTTTTTATCAAAACGGATTTGATATATATTATTAATTAAATAGGTAATTAATAAACGCAATGGAATAAATATATTAATCAACACCAAAAACGAACCGAACAAGATCATGGTTAAAAACATGCAAACACGGTATATATTATTATTAATGTTGTTAATCTACTGATGAGATTAAATATACCTTTGCGGTTAAAGACTAACCGGTTGAGACACCGAGGTACAACGAACGAGTGCTAGACACGAACACGAACAAAGAGCGAGGCGTCTCGTGGCGGCACCAGAGATAATGGTGGCGACACTTGCTTTACGGAACCACAAAAGAAAAACTCCACTATATTGTGATAGTTTCACAAAACAATTCTTTTCCTTTTTTTTATCTCTTCGACAGTAGTCATTCACCAAGTTAGATTGTAATGATAATATATATATTTGTCATGAATGGTGGATGACAAAAAGTCATACATCCATCTTTCTAACTAACCCATCTTAACCACTCCACTATATCTAATCATACAATTGAGAGGGCCACTTGGATATATATAATTATTCTAGAATAATTATATATTTTGTTCCGTTAATTGTTCGTGGTCACCAGTTAACCAAGTTAAGTGGATTTATTGTTCGTTGCCCAAGGTGTAACTCTTACGGGTCATAACTCGGTCAGCAGCGTTGACTTATCGAACCCGCACAAATAATTCTAACAGAGGGATCGGCCGAATGGATGTGGCTATGCTACAGCCAAGAAGTAAAATCATTCAAGACTATGATGCCAAAAGATTAGGGGAGGCATTGTTAGAAAGATAATTTGTTTAGCATCAAAAAGTATTAGTGACAGTTAGGATATAAATAACGTGTCACTAAAGCACTTGTATTATTATTGTATTTATTATTATATGACATGTGCTGGTCGTTTGATTGTTGGTCAAGTTTCCCACCAACTGTCAAACAGTTAATTAACTGTCATGTTAACAGTTATAGAAATAACTGCCATGTTGGGCAGGTATAAATAGGGTTCTGTACAAACATTTTAATCTATTCGAATGCAAGTTTATTTATATATTCTCTCTCAAATTTTGCAAGTATTCTTATTTTATTGTCTATCAAAGAATCATTCGATTAAAGGTTTGCCAGACGCAACCTTCTTACCATCAGGCGCAAGGTCAGGCATTGACTCCTCGCGCTGCCTTTTCGATGCATTCTTCCTGGTTAACTCAGGGATAAGATCAATTTATATCCCCTCTTCAACAGGGATAGATGTGGGAGTCGCGCCGGAAGGCTGGCCTTTGGAGCTCACACTCCCCAAACTTTGTGTCGGCTGCCATGTTAGATGTAAACCTCCCACCTAGTGAATACAATTCCTCCATGGAGTCAGCTACAATGATAAAATCATCTAAGCTTTGTTGTTGAGGGCGAGCCATACCTTTGCGGGAAGCAACGTCCGAAACTGCAACTTTTGCCTCTGGTTTTATGGGGACGCCCCCTCAGCAACGGTCACCACCTTCTTCTTGCTCACACGCTTTGATTTTTTCTCCTCATGGTTAACCCCAAACTCGCGCAGGCTACCTGCAAACACATCAGGAGGAGATTTTAACCCATGTTCCGAAGAATCTATAGAGTCCTCACTGGAAAGTAGTACAACTTCTTCTCCAGCAGGAGTTACAGCCAACATGGCCTGGGGTTCGGTATACGCACACCTTCGTTCGCAGTTGGCGGCGTAAAGAAAATGCTCACCAGAGGATATATAAAATTTCCCAAATTTTCTCATGCCAAATCTCTTCATCCTCACGCACAGGTCGCACACCCATAACACCAGCATTAGCTGGGAACGCGTGATGGTAAAGTTCTATCTCCGCATAAACGCAGCGATACAGCTTCAGAAGACGTCATTGTCAAAAACTTCTCCAAAATGTAAAAATAATAAAGAGAAAGAGCTTACCCTCGCCTTCCAAAAGAAGAACAGGCACATTCATGCTGGTGCTCGGCCATTTATCACTCATACCAGCGGCCACCAACACCTGTTCGCCGAAGGCTTGGTTGGGGAGCGATTTCAACCTCTCATACCAAACTGCGCCCTTAGGTATTTTGTTGGTCCTAGACTTGGACTTAAAATACTTCTTTTCACGTAATGTGGCAAGTGATATCAACAAATGTGAAAATAGTGTGCGGAAACAAAAATCAGACTTTCAAGAAACAAGACCTACAGAATTTACAAGTTTATATCACTTTGAAACAAAATGGTTTACAAGGTGATTGTAAGATTATTATCTATTACAAATGAATACTTGTGAATTCTGAGGTGAAAGGACAATGGAGTTTGTAGTATGTATTGAATGCTAAGCTTAACTCATTTGTTCTTTGCTTGATGAGCCTTCTATTTATAGACGGCTTGAATACATGAATAAACATTTGTTTATTCATGTTTATGTCCTGCAAAAAGTAGCTTCTTGACATATTCATTGAATCCAACAATCAAGTTGCCTTTGTCATCATGATATCCAATAATGTCAAGTTGCTTCGGTTACTGTAGCAGGGTAGAACTGATTTTTAGACAAGTGGGGTTTATCAGAATTTCTGATAACCACTTCATCAGAAATTCTGGTGAACAAATCATCAGAAAATCTGATGATCAGAATTGCTAGAAACTGATGATATTTCATCAGAAATATCATCAGATCCATCAGAAAAGCCTTTTCTGATAATCTTCTTCAGTCTTTGATCAACTTATGATTCTTTGAAGTAGATATTGTTCTTTTCAGTTGTCCTATCCGGTCTTCTTCTTGTTGTTTTGATCTTTAGGACTTTTATCATCTTCATAGATCAAGCTGAATTTGATTTTCTTCAATACTTACAAATAAAGTTTCCTAACAGTTTCCCCCTAAGTATTGTAAGAAAAACAACTATCTATATCAAACGTAAACAAACTTCAACTAATCCTTAAAATGAAAGTTCAAACAACTAAATTCAGAAACATGAAAACAGAATCAAATCAACCAGTGTTTAAAACAGACAGAAAAGTAAAATATTGTTTCTCAAAAACAGAAATATTAAACTTATGAATTCATCAATTGATCTTCACTCCTCCTCTGAACTTGTCTCCTGGTTTCAGTCTTTCCTTGTAATCAATTGTCTTTTGAGTTGTTTTGTAGAGTTCTTTGTACCATCCTCTAGCTTCCATCCATTTTTCAATGTTATTTTCAATTACCTTCCTCAGCTGTTCATTGTTCTTCCCTTTCTTCTTGAGTTGCTCTTGTTTCTCATTCATGCAATTTTTTATATATTTCAGAGTTTGATTGGAATACCTGTATATTTCACTGACTCTGAACAGAGCTTTCTCATCATAGGCATCTTTGAAAACCACACACATTTCTGGTTTGTCAAAGATAGCTCCAGTTCTTACTTTGTTGAGAGGAATTTCAGCTGGAATGGTATTGTTAGGAGGAGGTGTTAGTACCTTATTGCTATACTCAAAGTTGATACATAGGCCAAATTCTGTCAGTGCAGCCCTTTGATATAACTTTTCTCCTGCTTTCTTGATGCTGTCAAGGGCTCTTCTGATTACGACTGAGGAGCTTTTGTATTTATCAATGAGCTGCTTCAACTTTACTAAGCTTATTGGGTGAAGATCATCAGTCAGGTCTCCATCAGTAACATTTGTTTCACTTCTATCTTCTCTGATCAAGGTGTATTTGTTCTGTCCATAAGTACCTAGGACACCTCCTTGAGAATTAATAGTGATAATTTTTTCAATAGAAACTATTTGATTTGTAACTGGCTTGTGCAACATTTCCAAGTTTCCTTCATCTCTGAGTTGAGCAATGTTTCTGCTTATTGGAGAGAGTTGTCTTTCTAATTTATCTTCTTGTGTGTTCCAGTAGTAATGCTTCAAGTGTTCTTCAGGATACAGAATTGTATGCAGATCACCTTTCAGCATTGTGAATTCTTTGAGTTTTCCTTTTGAATCTTCTCCAATCACTGTTCTTGGTCTTTTTGAGGATGTTACTTCATCTTCCATTCTTCTCTTTTCTTTAACATTAAGTTGTTTGCTAAAGTCTGTTTCACCTGTGAGAGCTATGGATGATGATCTAACTGGAACAACTTCATGTGTTGGTACCTTTGATGTGTCTAGCTTTGATGTTTTTTTTGGAGGACCCATGATTAATTTTGGCTTACTAGGAGGAGGACCCATGGGTTGCTTCTGTTTTTGTGTTGCTAAAGCTTCTGATTGTCTGGTTGGATCTTGTTGAGTGACTTTTGGTTGTCTGAATTGTTGTTGAGGAGTTTCTGACTTTCCTGGTGGTTCACCTTGTGGGATTGGAGCCTTCAGTTCATGTAAATCAACATTTGGCAGTCTTGCAACTTTGTACTGCAACCTCATTACTAACATTTGAACATTTTCTTCTTGTTTCTTTATCTTCTGAAACTCCAGTTGATCTTGATTCTTTTGGGTGGACCATTCCAACATCAGTTTTTCAGGAGCATCAGCCATGCTGCTATTGTTGGCTCTAAGGAACTGAATTTCTTCAAGGATTCTTCCAGAACTTGAGCTTTCCCCTGCACTTGCAACCTCTGCCATCTTTGTCTTGATTTCTTACAATTCTTTAAGAGCTTTCTCAAATTCTGATGAGTTTTCTGATGGCTGCTGTAATTTGTTGAGGGCTGTAGTGTTATCTTCTGTTTGTTTCTGTACAGCTTTGACAGTTTCTGATAATGCTTTGATGTCTGTCTTTTGATTTCTGATTTCTTCCACTATCAGATCAAGCTTTTCTTCTGTTGTTGTCTTGCCAGTACAAACAGCTGTTATATCATCAAGCTCCTTCTGTAGTTGTTCAGTTGACATAGTTTGATGTTGTTGGGTAACAGGAGGAACATCAGATGTTCCACCTCTAACACCAGCAGAAAACACATTTTCTACTGTTCTAAGGTTAAGAGGACTGAAATATTCCATATTCTCTATACCCTTACCACAAAATTGAAACTCATTCAAATTCTGGTTTTCCTCATATCCTTGAATCTTTTCAGATTCTCCATGAGTTGTTGAGAAACTCTTATTTTTCTCAGCCAGGTTTCCTTGATCAGTAGACTGATCTCCACCTGTTGCCACCACATTTTCCTCCTCAGAATCTGATTCAGATAATGGGTCAATGGTTTTATTCACATCTTGTTTTTCAGAAACAGTACCTCTTTGTGAAAATTCATAATTTCCTTGAATTGAATCATCAGAATCACTCTCAAAATCATGAACAATATTAAGTTTAGAGTGTTTTGCACCTGTTTCTCCCATATGTGAGATTTCTACATGATATTCTTCTGCCACAGGACTCATGTACACATCTTCATCAGCTTGATGAGGTTCTGATTCTCCTTGTTGCTCTATCCTTGGTGTACTTGATTTTTGTGCATCATGCTCCATAGGGGATACATTATCAAAAACTTCTTTATTCTCTGGCTTCTTGCTTAACATCTTTAGATATTCTGATCTGTAAGGTGAGTCCTCTGGTATCAGATTCATCATACTTTCTGACAGAACAGTTACATCATAATCTGACTTCTAAGCTCCCGCAGCAATCCAAGGTCTCATGATTTCTATACTCCACATATTTTCTGATGCAGGAATTTCCATATTCCTTTCAGAAAAAGCATCAGAAATTATGACTGACAAAAATCTGGGAAAAGGTAGATGTGAATCTATCCTTCCAGTGTTGGTCAGAATCTATCTTCTGATCAGATTAAATATCTCTGTTCCAAAATCAATGTTTAACCCAGTGATGAGGCTGAACATGATTGTTAGAACATTTTTATTTATCTGATCTGTACCCCCAATCTTTAATGATAAACACTTGTTCAGAATTTCCATCAATACTTTCCAGAAGGCAGGCAGCTGATTTCTCTTGAATTCACTGATCTTTGAGATTTTTGACTTGTAACCCATTATAGCATCAAGCTATGCAAAAATATCTTATTTTTCTTGGGCTTCTTCATAATTTTGGCTTAAGGGTAATTCCAAACATTCCCTTATCTATCCTGGTGAGATTGTAATGAAGATATCCCCCCATACATGTGCTGTGAGCTCGTTTTGGATTTGAGAGATTGAGTGTCTTTACAACTTGTTGTATAAGTTTCTCTGGTACCTCTCTGGTCTTTGTGAGAGCTTGAGCTATAGGACATCTGGTCAGAAATTCGATCAAAATTTGACACTTTGTATCATATTCTTCAATGTTGTCATTCATGGCTTCATTGTTGCTCTTCAATCGTAGAAATTCAGCTTCAGTGATGAGTTAAACAGAGTGCTCAACTGGTGGTATGTTGATGTAGATAACAGCCATGGAGAATTTGAGGTTTTTGTCTCGATAGAGGGTTTTTAGGGTTTTGCTTTTGAAGAGGAAGGTTGAAGATGGAAGTCTCTGTTTTTGAAGGAAGTATTTATAGTGTTTTGAAACAGAGATCTTTGAGTGTTTTTCGTGGGTTGTTTGTATTAAAATGGTTTATGACACCATTATGATGTTTTAACCCTTTAGGAAACAACCGTTTAAAAAACCTTTGGTTTATCTCGAATAAATCTTTTACTAAAAATTAGAGATTCTAAGGATTTAGTAGATAAACACTAATGTCCAACTTGCACCTTTTCTTCATGTGGGACCCTCTTGTTGTAAAAAGGTCCAATAAAAACTTTTTTGAGTCTGTGTATGTTCCCAAGTATTCCTTTTGATAATGTAAATCAGAGAATTTTTTAATAAGACCTTTGAGAACTGGATTTTCTTCATTCTTCATCAGAATACATTTGATTCATGTTTTAGAGATTGAATTACACCCCTTTTTTTTGAGATGAGAGGCAATAAGTAGGGTTTTGAAGATTTCACTTACATAGCATTTCTGAACTTCACATCTTTGTTTTGATCTCCAAGGAGTGTTGTTGAAAAAAATTTCTCACTACCTTTTTGAAGATTGATTTCCAGAGAAATTTTAAATCAGACCGAAACCCCTTTTTAAGTTTCTTTGAATCTCGTTTTAACACAATGTTACTTGATATTTCTCTCATTTTTCAATTGATTTGTCAGTTATTATGGTTATCTTAGCACTTTTATGTTGTTTTAACACACATTCTGATAATTTATCAGAGTTTCTGATTAATCATCAGATTTTCTGATGTTCTATCAGAATTTTTGATTTTTCCTCCAGATTCATTAGATTTCATTTGAAATTCATTAGGTTTTTCTTGTTTTTATCAGATATACCATTTCAGTTCCCCCTAAGTCTATTGTGATAATAAATTTTTTTTTAAATATAAAGCAAAGACTTTACTATTTCAAACAAAAACAAAAGAAATTACAAAAAGGAACTACTCATTGTACATGGCCTTAACATACAGCCAAAGGTAAGTTTTATGACCAGTGTGATTGTTTGATGGAACAAGGGAGGGAGCATAAATGTTCTCTTGCAAGGCCACCTGGGCCCTTGGGTACCAGCTTGTTACCCCTCCAAATCCCAACTGACTGGTTATCACTTTGGTCACAAAGCGAGGGTAGATCAGAAAAGGTTGCCGGGTGTGCAAGTTTGATTCTAAGTCTCTCATGAGAAACTTAGAAAAGTTTTATGGTTTCTCTTATAAAACAGCATGCACAACCTCCATCATCCTGTAAGACAGCTCATTGAAGTGCCCTATCTTCTTTGAGAAGCAGGCACTAAGTTGTGTTACCAAGTACCGGAATGGAGGTATGAACCCAGACTTGCTGATCTGCCTTGAAACATTGGGTGTTTCATAACCCATGTTCCTTAGGGTTTCCTTAATAATTTCTTTCCTGAAGGAGGTACAACTTGGATGATCAACCAGCTGGAGAATGTCTCTGAGAGTTTCCTCCTTTAAGATGATTCTGAATCCCATCACTTTGCTTTCTAACCACATCGTGGTGCCACTGAAGACAATTTCAGCATTCGACCAAAATTCCTGAAGAAGTTCTGGGTAGATGGTGACGTATGTAGATACAACATAGCCCAAAGGACTTTGCTTAATCATATTGTACACATGCTTGCAATCTTCCCATTCAGGATCTTCCAGATTAGAACTAAGTCTAAGATTGTGATGGTTGTGAAGAGGTAGAGGAAAGTGAACTGATTTCATTTCTTTTGCAGAAGCCATTTTTTTAAATAAAATTTCTGAGAAAATGGTTTGAAGAGAAGGTTGTTTGGTATGAAGCAGGTCTTTAAGTGTTGTTAATATTTATAGATGAAAGTGATAGTTAAACCATAAATGTTATTAACAACCAAAGATTTTCTTTTCCATTTCTATCTCTTCATTTAAGACGATATCTGGTGCAGTGGGTATGTTGGTGCATGCGTCTGTCGACTTCGTCTTGTATCGAGTCTTGTTTTTGTATAGATAGATCAGGGCACGTAAAACGAGAAAACATGTTAAAAGGGTAATTTCGCACGAAATTACATAGTGTAATTTCGCATGAAATCATTGCTATTTCGCACGAAATTATAATTTCGTGTGAAATGTGATTTCGCTTGTGCATGTTCATGCGAAATTACTCAGCCTATATATAGTTGCCTGGTCTGTGTCATTGGTAACGAAATTAGATTCCGGGTAAGAGAGCCAAAGTGCTGCCGAAGTGTCTACTCGCTGTAAAACGTTGTTAAATCAATCTAGAGACAGTTTATAGTGATTTTCTAGCTGAATTGAACTCGATACGTCTATTTCTGCCTTTCGTATTGAGCAAAACTCTTCTGAACGACTCGTTTGGGTCAGCAAACGATCCAACATGTGGTATCAGAGCTCAGGAGGAAGAGTTCTTACCAATTCAGCTGAAAATTCTGATTTCTACACCTTCTTTTCAAAATTAAACTAGTTTTTCACGGTTAAAATGTCTTGATTTTCACACATTATACGCGCAATTGTGTTTTAACAAACCCTTGAAAGTTTCAGATCTAAAATCAGACTAAAACCTGTTCAATTGGACCCAAAACAGCTCGAGATGATGACATCAGCAGTATATCACACGAAATAAGCAGTATTTCGCACGAAATAAGCATTATTTCGCACCAGTTTGGTATTTTGCTTGAGTATTTCGTACGAAATTAGTATTTCACTTGAGTATTTCATACGAAATTAGTTGTTTTCGCTTGAAACCTGATTTTATTTGGTTATTTCGTACGAAATTACATATTTCATTTGAAATTTCTAATTTCGTTTGAGCTGGTATTTCGTTTGAAGTTGTCTTGCAGGTGATTTCATTTCAGTTGGTCATTTCGCTTGAAACTGTAATTTCGCTTGAATTGTTATTTCATTTGAAAGTGACTGATTTGTGAAAAATTTCCCCGAATCTTGGAAGAGGAATTCTATAACGTGTTTACTACATCCCCGACTACTCCAGCTACCATTGCTCAGAGCATGAACATGGAAAACGAAACTGGAACTTTACAAAAAACCCCGAATTAATGGGCATTGAGGAATATTATGGTTGGAAAGATAGGTTTGAAAACTGTGTTCAAGCTACTCATTTGAGATCTTGGGAGTGTATTGAGAAAAAGTATGTCAAGCCTCGTACAGATTTGGGAGTTATCAAAACAATTTCTGAATTTACGGACAAAGAACGAGACATGTACAAAGCAGAAAAGATGATGATCAGTCTGCTTCAGCAAGCTGTGAAAGAAGACATCTTTATTTTGCTTCAACATGACAATACTTCACGTTTGATTTGGGAAGCACTTTGAATCAAGTTTGAGGGAAGTGAGAAGATGATCAGGAGCAAGAAAGCTTTGCTAAAGAAAGAGTTTGATTTGTTTTCAAGCTTGCCGGGTGAATCATCAAAGAAGCTGATTGAAAGATATTGCCACTTAGTGCGATCTATGTCTTTGTTAGAAATTGTCAAAGATCAAGAAGAATGGGTCAACAAATTAGCTGATGCATTACCTCAGAAAGAGTGGGGTACATATTTGATGATTTTGAAGAATACTGGAGAATATGACAAGTTGACTATTTCACAGTTCATTGAAAAGATTGAGGGTCAAGATCTGGAACAGCAAAAGATTGCAAGAATGAACAGTCCAAGTGGTCAACAAGATGTCAAAATGTATTACAAAGGAAGTGTTCAAGAGGTTGAAGCTAGTCCGAAAGTCCAAACTGCTTTCAGTGCAGAAAACTCATCTGGATTTGTTAATCAAAGCTCAAGCAGCAGCAGTAGATTCTCTTCGTACCCAAGTGTGAATCCGAAGAATTCAACATCAAATCATCAGTTCCAAAGCTCAAATAGCAGTAATGGTCAAGTTTTAAATTGCAATATCGTGTTGCATCTTCAGAATGGCCAAAATTTCTCTAAAGAGGTCGTTAAAGGTCACATGTCATTACTTGCTACAGTGTTAGAATCATATGAAGGATTGGTTACTGGAAGGATCGGAAATCCTATGCTTACGAAAGAGGATTACGATCAGATAGATGCAGAAGAGATGGAGCTTATGGATATTAAATGGTGTTTAGCTAGTGTTTTGAGGAGAGCTGAAAAGTTTAAGATGATTACAGGAAGAGATGATTTTAGGGATGCAAATGTTTCTACTTTGGGTTTTGATAAATCTAAAGTTACTTGTTTTCGATGCAGGGAGAAAGGTCATTTCAAGAGAGAATGTAAAAATCGAGAAGCAAGTGGAGCACAGAATCCGTTTGGTGGCAATGATTACTATCGAAAAGCCATTTATCAACAAGTTGCTCATCAACCGTATCAACAAAAGGAACCACAAACTGCTCATGCTAAAATGATTGTAGAAGCAAATAATAAAGCTTATTTTGGTATTATTGATCAAGATGATGAAAAGGTGGCAGAAGGTTTCAGTTGGGACAAATACATTCCACCTGATTCCAAAGTGGCAGCTCTCACTGCACAAATTATTCAAGAGCCAGTCTTTGATCAATCATCATCTGATGATAGTGATGATGAAGAGGAGACACAAATAAATATTGGAAAATCTATGTTATCTCCTGAAAGTTTTCAATTTTATTTTGCAGATAGATTGGAGAAGCTGAAGGAAAGACGAGCAGCAAAAGAACAGAGGAAGATGAAATGTGAAAGCATTGATCAAAAAGAGAAATCTGAACAAAGTGAAGAAGTTAAAATTGCTGAGAAGATAGTTGAATCAGAGAAAGTGGTTGAAGTTGAGAAAATTGTTGAAGTTGAAAAAATAGTAGAAATTGAAAAAATCGTTGAGGTCATCAAACCGTGTCAAAAATGTTTGGAATCTTGCAAGCAGTGTGCAGAGAAAGATGAGAAGATGAATGAGTTTGAGAAAATGAAAGAGAATTTATGGTTTAATCTCAATTACGTGAAAGAATCATACGATGTGTTGAACAGAACGGTAACTGGTCTACAAAAGACAAATTCTAAAAGAGAAGATGCATTGACAATAATGAATGCTGTGATGATGTCAAAGCAGAAAGCCATAAATTTTTACATTGAAGAAAGTGCAAAGTGGAAGCAAGAGTTGGAGACTGAAAAAATAGAGAATGAAAGAATCAGACGTTTATTGCAAAGTTATTCAAGTTCTGATTATCTGATTGATAGAATTTCTCCAACTGTTGCAGGTATGGAAGCCTTTCAAGACAACAAGACTGAAGAAAAGGATACTGGTAAGAAACAAAGTGCAAATTATAACAAGTGTCCGCCTCCGATCTGGGAAGGTTATTCACCCAGAAAACCGAATGAGGAGCAAGTCAAAAAGGCAGTCAAAATAAAGTTAAAATCCAAAACAACTGATGAATTACCAGAAAACATTGACGTTACATTCATATCTTCTGACACTGATCATGAGTCTGAGTTAATAAAGAAAGTGGTCGATCAGGTGTTGGATAAAGATGAGGAGTCAGAGTCAAAGTCCGAATCCAAGAGTTCGAGTTCATCAGTCGACAGTTCAAAGTCGTCGGTTAAAAGGGTTTACAATAAAGAATTCCTGTTATCAAAATCTAATTTGAATGAAGAACCAATCAAAGTGTGATGTAGTGAGTAGTGTGATAATGAAGATCAAACACGTTGATTCTACGAATACCCGTGTAGTTCTTCCCCAACCCCCAAATTGCAACCCAAAGGCCACGGAATTTGAAGTGAAAATTCAGTTTTCTCAAAATTCAAGTCTGATTGTTTCAATTACTAAAGGGACATATAAATAAGAACAGAAATTCGAAATGGGCCTAAAAAAGATAACGGGCCAAACACACGGCCTAAAACAAAATGCCCAAAATAGTCCAAAAAACATAAAAATGCAAATAACTAATAGAAATAAGTGTTTTTCGGCCCGGACGATGACCCAAACCGCCATAGGCGTTTGCAGCAAGATGGAGCTCGTTCTCACGTTCGTTTCGCCTAGTCGTACGCCCAAAACGGACCCCCGTAGCCCAAGTTAGAGCCATTTTAGTAAAGCCCCTTTTGTTACACGATCTTGGGCCTCCAAATACAAGATGGCCCGCTCCTCCACGCTTGGGCCTGCATCAAAGTGACATATACTTTGAATGATTCAAACAAATTATATTCTGATGAGGAATTTCCAGTAAGAGGTGTTAAACCAGATATGATAAAAATGGTTTTCAAATTAACAGAAATTAATATTTCTGAAATAAAAGATGAAAATCTTTCTGGGAAACCTAAATCTTATACCTCAAGAGTTCAACAACGATTAAACAAGAAAAAGGGTTACAGTTCTGGTTTAGGTTATCGAAAGAAACCAAACCATAACGGTAATTTCAAAAAGAAAGGTCTTGGTTTTATTCCACTGAAAAATCATAAAAATGAGAAAACTTATAAACCAAAAACTGTATTTGTTTCAGGAACAAGTTCGGAAGAAGAAGAAAAGAGCTCATTCTGGAAGCAATCAAACAAAGAGTTCTTTGCTGAAAAACAAAAGTTTGAAAAGAATGGAGCTTATCAAAGAAAGGAAACAAGAACTTGTTACAAATGTCAAGAAGTTGGACACATTGCCTGGAATTGTCCAAAGGCAACCAACACAAAACAGGAAGTTGTTTCTAAACTTAAAGAAAAAGTTGTTGACAAAACTGAGCCACCAACTGAAAAATTTAAGGTTTTTAAAAACTCAACATATGAGGATGGTGAATGTTCGAAGAAAAGATTTTACAAAAGAAGAGTTAATCTTGACAACCAAATGTGGGTTGTTAAAAAATCAGATGTGAAATCTAGCGATGAATTTGATTCCACAAAGTCAGAGGAGCCACATGTTGTTAAAAAGGAAGAAAATTCAGTTCCTCCATTGGATGATGTTAATTTTCCACCATTGAGGACTGAAAATTTTAAACAAAAGATTGGTAAAGTTGAGATTTCAAATCAATTTTATTCTGAAAAGAAAGAATTTGATGTTGAAAAAGTTTTTAATGGTAATGTGAAAAAGATTTTTGGAAAGATGGTTGAGGGAAAGGTTAAAGGGGTTAAAGAGTTTTATGAAACTAAAAAGGCAACTTATAACCCATGTGAAGTTGAGGAGGAAACATCCAAGTTTGGTCAGGCTTGGATGTCTGTTTTTCATAAGTGATAAATATGACTTGCCGGAGCTTCCAGGTTGGTAAGTGTGGAGCAGGTATCGGCATCTTTCTTGAGAAATTCACTCTGGTGATATTTCGTTTTACTAGTGGTAAATCAGGGACATTAAGTTGTACTTGATTTTCTACAAGTGGTATTTGTTGATTAAATCTAAAATTGTTAAATTTTTCAAGATGAAAGAAGAAAACAATGTGATGAGATCCCCTAACCTACAAGTGGTTTTATAAAATCAACAAAACTAATTTTCTGGAAAAACCATTTTATTAAAACAAACTTAAGTGTTTTGAAATCATAATGGGAAAACAGTTTGTTGGCAGGAGGAGATTGTTTATGCCAAGTGGATGGCGAATTGAAGCAATTCACAACAGTTGTCACTTTGCTTGTATAGTTTGTTTTCAAATTTCCTTTAAATGATTTTGTATTTTAGGGGGAGTAAGAAATTTTCAGAAAATCCAAAAATATTAGAAATTTGAAAAAGCCAAAAACATGATAAAATCAAAAACGAGTTTTGTTGTGAAAAAGAGGAAATGATAGTACATCAGTGGACTATCACAACATGCTAAAGAATTGGAAAGTCAAAATGTGATAAACGGTCTCACTGATGGTGTGCCAGTAGGTTTTTTCACATTTAGTAGATTGTGTCGAGATATAAACCTAAATTTCAAACTTACTTATCTCGTGGGGAACATCTCTCGGATATATGGGTAACCCCCGAAATCTTGTTTGAAAGGTCCCTCTTTCTGAGATACTAGGTCTTTATATTCAGTGATATCTGGGGTATTATCCCGGGACTTCTGATTTTGCGGAAGCAATGGCCTAGTCCCCGTATAATACTTTTCGCTTCCTTGAAATATAGCACCACCCTCAGCATAAAAAATGATGAAACATTTCAAAATGCTAATCATGTGCTGTTGAAGAAAAGATTCTCTAAAGGGAACACACCAAAAGTCGAAGCCGTCATCTCTCTGATTTTGCGGAAGCAATAGCCTGAGCTCTCACAGCCCTCGCATTTAACCCTTTGCAGATATCATCTAGGTATACTCACCTGTAAGACTGAATATTGGGATCTGGATACGGGAATATATTCTGAGGTGGGACACGCGTATAAGTTTAAGTCTCTAAAACATTAATCTCGTATCTCGAAACAGTTGAACTTTGTGTGAGAATTTAAGTGGATCAGTATACTGACAATCAAAGTGAATCGTTTAGAACTTAATATGTCTAAAGCTTAACGGTGTTGGTGATTTGTCTCAAAAACTGATATGATCCTCTTACACAAACTCACAAAAATATTGTTTGTGAATATTTCTTTACTGCATTTTCTTTCAAGATAAAAAAAATCCAAAAAGATTTTCAATGTGTTTTAGCATAAATTTTTGAAAATTCAAAAAGATTTTCGACAACTGATGTTGGAGTGCTGATTTTCAAAATTCAAATGCTAAACATGATGAACATTTCGTGAAGGGGAGTCTGTTTATAATAAATAAAAATAAATGTTTTGCCTACAAGTGGTTCATCAGATATTATCATTGAAAATCATTTTTTGATTGATTATTAAATTTGTCAAATTTTAAATTTGGGAAATTTATTGTGAGGTAGAGATTGTGCAGGTAAGCCAGGTTTCGATCCTGATCAGGATGTGAGCCAGGTCACGATCTTGAACCTGTGGAAGCTAGACTGCGATCCAAAGCACAACTTAAGGGGGAGTCTGAAGATAGTAGAGCCAGATTCAGATCCTGAAGATCACACAAAATGATAATGCTGATGAACTTAAGGAATCAAGAGATCTGATCAAGAGAATTAGAGTGAGATAAAAGCCAGGTGGAGATCTTGGAGATGAAAAGAAGACAGAGACTGAGGATGTTTTACACTGTCAGATACTTCAGGAAGAGTAAAAGACTGATAAAGACTGAAGACATTGAAGACTCGACACTGAAGACTCGTCAACATTCGAGGGGGAGTCTGTTGGTGCATGCGTCTATCGACTTCGTCTTATATCGAGTCTTCTTTGTGTATAGATAGATCAGGGCACGTAAAACGAGAAAACATGTTAAAAGGGTAATTTCGCACGAAATTACATAGTGTAATTTCGCATGAAATCATTGCTATTTCGCACGAAATTATAATTTCGTGTGAAATGTAATTTCGCTTGTGCATGTTCATGCGAAATTACTCAGCCTATATATAGTTGCCTGGTCTGTGTCATTGGTAACGAAATTAGATTCCGGTTAAGAGAGCCGAAGTGCTGCCGAAGTGTCTACTCGCTGTAAAACGTTGTTAAATCAATCTAGAGACAGTTTATAGTGATTTTCTAGCTGAATTGAACTCGATACGTCTGTTTCCGCCTTTCGTATTTAGCAAAACTCTTCTGAACGACTTGTTTGGGTCAGCAAACGATCCTATAGGGTATATGGCAGAATCTTAAGCTTCTGTTTGTGAGTAAGCATTGAATAACTAGGCGGCGGCTACTCTCATAGCCCCTAATCATTTTATGCCCCTGTGTCTCTCTATTTCCTTATGAAGTATGACGTTGCATGCATTGGAAGTATAACAAAGATTCAATTTGTTGGTGCATGTTTGTGACAACAGCTTAGATTTGGTCTTTGGATATCTTGTAATTAGTAAAACGATAAACAGTTAGCGGGTTTAGCTTTGTAATAGTTGATTAAGAGTGATTGGGCCAAACCAAACCCACATATGGGGGAGGGTTTGCGAATTGGGACTTGCCCAAGACCTAGCCCATATGCAAAGCTTTGTCCTATATAAACAAAGCTTAGCATTAGGGTTTAGGTTAATCTTCGAATCACCTTAATCATCTTGGAGAGAATTCGTAAAAGAGAAAGGCTTGGACGAATTAGGATCTTGATTGATTGTAATCGTTTGAAGATAATCAATAAAGATCGGGTTTAAAGTGATTTCGGTTTTCTACACATTTTCTGTTAAATCTGATCTAGAGGATTCCGCACTCTAGGTAAGATCGACGATTCTGTTACGATCCGCACGGATTAGGGGACCTACAATTGGTATCAGAGCTTCTGGCTCTTGATTTGCTTGGTTCAGAATCGTTTTCTGCAGAAAATCAAAGTTTTGGACGTGTTTGACGGCTGTTTTAGGGTTACTGCTGGGCATCTCGGGTAAACTACAAGGATTTCGGATTGATACAAGCAATTTCGGACCAGAAAACCAGCATTTCGGATTAATCAGTAGCAATTTCGGAAAGAAATCAAGAGATTTCAGACTATTTCGGATCTTCTGACTGCATTTCGGATGTCCTGACTTGCATTTCGGATCAGCCAGTTGCATTTCGGACCTTTATGGCTCATTTCGGATCCTTAAGTCTCATTTCGGATAAAAGTATTCCATTTCGGACCAAAGGTGTTTATTTCGGACCATTTCTGCCAATTCCGGATAAGCATTTCGGATCTAGAACCATTTCGGAAGGGGTGGAATTTTTCTTGGCTTGCGTAAGAAAATTTTCGCTGTTTCGCATTTAGGAAATAATCCGTAACTCGTCACAGGGAACCGTTTGCACCGTTGGAATCCTTGGATTTTTAGGAAAAAAATAAAAAAAATAAAAATAAAAAACTCTGGAAAATCCCGAAAAAGGTTTTCGACATTATATATCATTGGAATCGTAAACTTAAGACGAATCTAACGGTATAATTTGGTAAAAACAGGTTTCGGACAAAATTTGTACGGTTTTACCAGTCTGCTTACGTTAAAATGTCGAACATGACTAAATTGAATGAACTCTTAAGGATGGAACATGAGGTTGGCACAACCAACAAACCACCTAAGATGATGAAGGTGGAGAACTACTTGACATGGAAGGATAGGTTTCAATCCTTCATTGAATATCAGGACACTCGCATGTGGATCTGTATTGTTGACGGGTACACAAAACCTACACATGACTTTGAAGGCAGACCTCGTGTCACAGCCTATGTGAACATGCAAGAGAATGATAAAAAGATGTATGAGGCTGAAAAGAGAGCCTTGGCAGCTATCAAGATGTCCCTACCTGATAGCATCAAACATACCTTTAAGAAGTACACTACTTCTAAGGAAATGTGGGATGCACTAGAGAAGAGATATGAGGGAAATACTGATGTGAAGAAAAACAAAGTTGATCTACTGAAGAAGCAGTTTGCTGTATTTAAGCACATGAAAAATGAGTCACTTGAGGACGTCATCACTCGATACTACCATCTGATGTCAGAATTGGACAATTATGATATAGATTGCTATACTGACATAGAGAAAAATGACAAGCTGCTGGATGCTCTACCTACTAAATGGGATATCTACACTCTCATGATCAAGGGAGAAGCTGATTATGAGATAAAGGAACTGGAAGAAGTAGTTGGAATGCTAAGAGCTTATGAGCTCAGTATGAAGAAGAAGGACACTGGATATGATCAGGTTCAAGATCCAGGGATCTAAAATGGGCTTACATCTTCTTCATCTCATGATGCTTCTAGCGACTCTGCTACTGCTTTTCTTTCGTGTGATAATGAGCAGGTCACAGTAAACGAGGATGGTAATGTATGTTTTGTAGCTGCTTCAGGAGGATCAACAGGAGTAAAGAGAACATCAGCCACTAAGCAAAGTAGTAGTGCAAAGTCGATGCCAATGAGTGTGAAGTCTGCTGAAGAACATCTTGCTTTACTTGCGTCATTTGTTGCTTCATATGAGAACTACATTCAGGGGAAGATATCTGATCCTGCTACTTTAGATGAAGATTATGATCAGATTGACCCTGATGATTTAGAAGAGATGGATTTGCAATGGCAGATGGCCATGATTTCGAGACGTGTGAAGAGGTTTATGAACAGAACTGGAAGGAAGTTTGTGGGGAAGAGTGTTGGATTTGACAAGACCAAAGTGAGGTGCTTTAACTGCCAAAGTTATGGTCATTTCGCTAGGGAATGTCAGAAACAAAAGCATGAGACTTCAAGTCAGAGTTCAAACAATAGAAGTTCATCGAACAACTCGAGTTGATCTCTACTGCAAGAGAGGGTTCATATGACTGGAGTATTCACTTGGAAAATGATAAGAATGTCACTCAAGCATTCATGGCAGAGATTGTGCCAGTTGATGAAGGTGAAGCTACAGTAGATGAAGCTAAGGTTGAGAAGAAAAGTGAAGCTGAGGTAGATAAAGCTGGTCAGACAAAAGATCCTGAAAAAGAAAAGCCAAAGTCTGAGCATGAAAGGGAAGATGAAGTGAAAGATGAAATCATCAAAAGAATGGAAGCTCAACTTGCTGCTCTTATGGCCAACTCAGACAAATCGATAGGAGAGGTAAGTAACTCTGCTACTTCTGTTTGTTTAAAGTGTAGTGAATTACAGGGTGAAGTTGACAGGTTGTCAACTCAAAAAAAAATCTGGTGAGCGAAATATCTAACGTAAAAGAATCAAATTTCTTTACTAAAAGAAATGAGTCATTATATTTGAAAAAGATAAAAGGCTATGAAGCTGAAATTGAAGTTTTAACTTGCAAATTAAACGAAAAACTTCAAGTCATAGACTTAGCTCATGACATGATGGCTGAGAAAACAAAAGAGATTTCTGATAAATGCAAAGAGTTGTCAGATGCACAACTCAAAATTGTTGAACTTGAAAAGAAATTAGGTCAATTCAGGGATTCTACTTTTGTTATGAAACACATGATGGGTGGGTTAAAGAAGAGTAATGACAAGACCAGTGTGGGATTCAAGGGCTTTAATGAAGTCCCACCTCCTCTTAGTCATGACTATTCTTTCTTACCTGATGAAGATGAGTTCACAGACTTTCTGTCAACATCACCTAGTAGTTTCACATCCAGTCAAGGTGATGTGTTTGAAAATAATGATGCTAAGAAGGAAAGTAACAGCAAACCTGTTCTGAAAAAGAATAATACACCTTCTAAAAACAAAAATCAAACTTTTGTTAAAAAGGTTAATTTTGTTCAAGGAAGTGACACGAAAAATGAAACAGCTGTTATTGAAAATGAATCAAATGTGGAGTTTGCTAAAAATAAAAACATAGAAAATTTTGAAACTAAGCAAACTGAACCAAATCCTTCTAAGGCATCATCATCAAAACCAGAATCTAGTTCAAAGGCTTCAGCTGAGAAGTCTTCGAAAAAGAGATCATGCTTCAAATGTCACACAAAGGGACATGTAGCTAGCTGCTGTCCTAACAAAAAGATTGGAGCACAAGTAAATGAGAAACAGCAAGGGAAATCACCAGAGAAGAAAGGTGATAATGAGGAGAAAGTCTCAAATTCTCCAAAGAAATCTGCTCCAAAGCAACAACAGGGTGTTGCTGGTGGTGTAGATAAGGCTGAAAAAGGAACTCCACAAGTTCCTCGTTTTCAAAGAAATCAACCAAGATTTCAGCCTGAATCTACATCAGGCAGATATGAAAGACCTAGAAGTAGTTCACCAAGAATGAATAACCAAAATTCAAATAATTTCAGAAGTCAAGGTCAATATCAAACTCGATACCAAAATAATGGTGGTCGAACTTTTTATAACAATGGCTTTAGAAATTACAACAATCAAGGTTCTTGGAATCAAAATCAAAATTTTCAAAGGTCACATAGTCCAAACACCAATAGGTACCCTCAGGACCAGAGACCTTATGGAAATCAAAACCCATTTCCATCAAAAGGTCCAAGATCCAAGACTCCAGTTAGGAGTGATGGATACTGGATGGATGTTCCTGTAGTTGATGAATCTGGAAGACCCAAGACCATTAAGGCTTGGGTCCCCCAATCTAACTAATCTTTTGGTTGATGTGTGCAGGAGCTGCTAAGGAGGATTATCAACTTATGGTATGTTGATAGTGGCTGCTCTAGGCACATGACGGGGGATGCGAGGTTGTTTTCTGAATTTGAAGATTATGATGGTGGACATGTAAATTTTGCTGGTGCTAAAGGTGGTAGGATTACTGGACGAGGAAAAGTGACAAATGGGAAGATCACTTTGGACAAAGTGAACTATGTTGAGCAGCTAAAACACAATCTGATGAGCGTGTCACAAGTCTGCGACAAGGGTCACTCGGTCCATTTTACTAACTCTGAGACATTGGTGTTGAAACCGGGTTTGGTCATTCCAGACGAATGGATAGTAATGCGTGCACCAAGGAAAAATGATACTAATGTCATGGACATGGGTGCCAAGGATCCAACTGCTGCGGTGGCGTGTTTACTGTCAAAAGCATCAGAAGCTGAATCTATGTTGTGGCAAAGACGCATGGCTCATATTCACTACCGCAAAATGAATTATATCATTAAAAATGAGCTAGTGAAAGGGGTTCCATTGCTGAGGTTTCAAGTGGAAGATAAATGTCTTCCATGTCAAAAGGGAAAACAACACAAGAAACCTCATAAGTCTAAAACAGTAAATTCCATTAATGCCCCTTATGAATTACTTCACATGGATTTATTCGGTCCAGTGAACGTGAGGAGCATAGGTGGAAAGTACTACTGTCTTGTTGTCACTGATGATTACTCACGTTATTCATGGGTTTTCTTTTTAGGTACAAAAGATGAAACAGCAGAGATGTTGATAGATCTTTTTACAAAATTGGAAAACGTCCATGATGCAAGGATCAAGAGGATAAGGAGTGATAATGGCACGGAGTTCAAGAATCGGATTCTGGATCTCTACGGTCTTCGAAAGGGAATAGAACATCAATATTCTGCTCCTTATACTCCTCAATAGAATGGAGTTGCTGAGAGGAAAAACAGGACGTTGATTGAAGCCACTAGGACGATGCTTTCAGATTCAAAGCTACCAGTTCTTTTCTGGGGAGAAGCTGTGAATACATCTTGCTACGTCCTAAACAAAGTTTTAACCGTTAAACATTTTAACAAAACTTGTCATGAACTTATGTTTAACGAGAAACCAAACTTAACAGGCTTTGAACCATTTGGATTACCCTGCACCATTGTGCGAAACAAAGATAAACAAAAATTTGGTGAGGTGGCTGACGAAGGCTACTTTCTAGGTTACATGCCTGGCACACCGAATAAAAGGGTTTTTAATCTCAAAACTGGTAAAATTGAGGTTGTTTTTAATGTGGAAATCACTTCCTACAAACCTCAACAATCAACGAGTGGTCCTGCTATATTATATGATTATGAAAGTGTCTTTAAATCATTTAATATTCCTGAGGTTTCTGATGCAGATGATTCTCAGCTGATTTAAACAGTGGTATGTGAAGACGATGAAGGCGAGTTCATGCCTAGATCGAATGTTGATATGTCAGATGCTCCGGAAACTTCCCAAGGTGCTGCTAATCCTGATTCAAGCGATAATGACTCTGAACCTATTCAGGAGGAGGAGTTTGTTAATCCGTTTGCAAATCAGAATATTCAGGGGGAGGTTGGTTCAAACCTGGGTGATAATCTTGAAGTTGAGGCAGTTGCTACTACACGAGCAAATAGAGATCATCCGGTTGACATGATACTTGGAGATCCTACTGCAGGTGTTCAGATGAGAATAAGCATAGCAGCGAATTCTGGGTTATTTGTTTCGATTGAGAAGACTGGGATAATGAACGAGTGCTTGTATAGTTGCTTTATTTCCCAAGAGGAGCCGAAGAACATTCATATGGCTCTTAAAGACAATTCATGGGTTGAAGCTATGCAAGAGGAATTGGCCCAGTTTGCGAAGTTGAAGGTTTGGGAGTTAGTGGACCTTCCTAAAGGTGAAAGAGAGATTGGCACTAAATGGGTATTTAGGTGCAAGAAAGATGAAAGAGGAATTGTCACGCGCAACAAGGCTCGGTTGGTTGTCAAAGGGTTCAATCAGCAAGAAGGGATAGATTACAATGAGGTGTTTACACCAGTGGCAAGGCTGGAAGCAATTCGTTTGTTCCTGGCTTTAGCTTCATTCAAGGGCTTTAAAGTTTTCCAACTAGACGTGAAGAGTGCATTTCTTTATGGGAAAGTCCAAGAAGTGGTGTATGTCTCACAGCCAGATGGGTTCGTTGATCCAGACTATCCAGATCGAGTGTACAAACTTGATAAGGCTTTGTATGGGTTACATCAAGCTCCCAGGGCGTGGTACGAGACACTGTCTACACATCTGCTCAAGAATGGTTTTGAAAGAGGTCAGATTGACAGTACAGTGTTCATAAAGAGGAATAAGGAAGATTTTCTGCTGGTACAGGTATACGTAGATGACATCATCTTTGGGCCATCTGATGAGAACATGTGTATGGAGTTTGAACAGGTGATGAAGAGCAAGTTTGAAATGAGCGCTATGGGTGAGCTATCTTACTTTCTGGGATTACAAGTTGAACAGAAGGAGGATGGGATGTTCATTCATCAAACGAAGTATGTGTATGACATTTTGGATCGGTTCAAAATGAATGATTGCTCTACTTTCAACACACCCATTTGTGAAAATCACAATCTCGGCCCAGATCATGAAAGTACTGAAGATGTTGATCCTCCTCAATACAGGGCGATGATTGGTTCTCTAATGTACTTGACTGCTTCAAGACCTGACATCATGTTTGTCGTATGCTTGTGTGCCAGATATCAGGCGAATCCTAAAGAGTCACATATGAAAGCAGTGAAGCGTATTCTACGTTACTTGAAGGGGAAACCTAAACTTGGGTTGTGGTATCCAGCTGATAGTGATTTGAGGTTCGTTGCTTACACTGATTCAGACTTTGGAGGATGCAAATCAAACAGAAAGTCTACAACTGGTGGTTGTCAGTTCTTAGGAGGCAGGATCGTGTCTTGGCAATGTAAGAAGCAATCCTGTGTGTCTACATCTACGTGTGAAGCTGAATATATTGCTGCGGGTAGCTGCTGCTCTCAGGTTCTCTGGATTCAACAGCAGATGCGCGATTACGGTTTGGATTTCACTCGTACTCCTATTATGATAGATAATAATGCCATTATATCAATCACAAACAATCCCGTAAAGCACAGTAGAACTAAACATATTGACATACGTCATCACTTTATACGGGATTGTGCTGAAAAGAGACTCATTGAATTACACCGAGTCGACACACTAGATAACCTTGCTGATCTTTACACAAAAGCTTTTGATCGAGCTCGCTTTGAACACTTAGTCGAACTCAACGGGATGAGGAATCCTGAATAACTGGTTTTTCATAAGAATTTTGTAAATAGTTTACTGCTTTCTTAAAAATCAAAAATACAAAAACATTGAAAAATCAAAAACATAAAAAAATAGAAAATCAAAAATGAGTTATCACTGTGTGAAAAATAAGAAATGATAGTACATCAGCAAGTTAGACTGTCACACTCAAACTAAATTAAAAAGCTTAAGTGTGATAGCAGCTTCATCATACGATGTACCAGTAGGCAAAAGCATGAAATAATCAACTTACCAATGTGATATAAACCTAAATGCACTGAGTATGAGTGGGGAACACATCAGTGGTGTATGGTTTAATGACCTTAAATCTTGGGTTGATAGATTGCCAAAATCTGAAGTTTTGGGTCTTTATACTGTTATTTCATCTGGGGATATCAGGGGTGTCCTTCTGCTGCATCCAGATATATGCTGACCTAGACACACCCATGATATCTTAAAAGAGCTAAAAATGCCAAAACCCTTAAATGAAGAAGCTCTCAAAGAGAGTTATTCAAAAAATGCAAAATGCATAAATCGTACCAAAAATGGTATTTGCCTTAGCCCTCGTTAGATATTTTGGTCTCTCTGCTGTACGAAAGTACTGACCTGTTCACCAATTATCTAAACGTTGAAAAACAAAACGGATGAATTCAGTATACTCACCTACTACGATGAATCTTTGTGCATACCTTGATCGCGGGGGTATATCATGAAGTGGGACACACTAATATTTCAGAATTAATATTACCTTAACGTATCATACGGTAATGGTACTTGAAATGTTCATGCATTTTGTTTAGGTGGACAAACATACTGGTAATCGTCTTGAACTGCTTTTCACGGAAAATCACATAAATAATTAACAAATGGTGTGAAACAGTTTGATTGTGCTGATATGATCTTCTTACCGGTGATTCTCACAAAAATAGAGTGTTTATTGCTTTTCGTATTTATTTGCTTTCAGAAAATACAAAAATACAAAAATAGTGTCTTTTTCTGTTAAAATTCTTAATGTACGGGAAACTGTTATTTTTGGAGGAGTTGTTACCGATAGGGGGAGACAGTGTTAGTAAGTGGGTTCAAAATTTTTAAATCATGCAGGTTATAAGGTGTTTGTTTAAAATTTGTGCGTGTTGGTGTTGATTTGGAAAGTGCTTAATCTGTTATACAGTTTAACTAATCTCTAGAATAATAATAATTTGTTTAACTTATGTTGAAAAATTCTTATGGTTTCTCGAGATGCTTGTTTTATAGTATACAGATTGAAGCAGTGTGTTGCTGAGAAGTTGCTGTGTTGCTAAGAAGTTGTTGTGAAGATGAGAGTTTGATTGGATGCATGGTAGAACCTCCTTTCTACATTGCAGACAAAGTTGAAGAGTTTGAAGAGTGCTATACAAATGCTGAACTGGAGTTTACTCAAACGCTAAAGTTTTGAAGATTTGGTGATTGGATGCATCAGCTTAGGGGGAGTCTGTTGCTGACAGAAGCTGTTAAAGCTGAAGCTATCCAAAGACCAAAAGACTTGGAGATTCTGAAGACTGAAGTTACCTTTGCAAGCTATTGTCAAGGGGGAGTTTGTTGGTGCATGTTTGTGACAACAGCTTAGATTTGGTCTTTGGATATCTTGTAATTAGTAAAACGATAAACAGTTAGCGGGTTTAGCTTTGTAATAGTTGATTAAGAGTGATTGGGCCAAACCAAACCCACATATGGGGGAGGGTTTGCGAATTGGGACTTGCCCAAGACCTAGCCCATATGCAAAGCTTTGTCCTATATAAACAAAGCTTAGCATTAGGGTTTAGGTTAATCTTCGAATCACCTTAATCATCTTGGAGAGAATTCGTAAAAGAGAAAGGCTTGGACGAATTAGGATCTTGATTGATTGTAATTGTTTGAAGATAATCAATAAAGATCGGGTTTAAAGTGATTTCGGTTTTCTACACATTTTCTGTTAAATCTGATCTAGAGGATTCCGCACTCTAGGTTAGATCGACGATTCTGTTACGATCCGCACGGATTAGGGGACCTACACAATTTTCTGCAAAAAATTTCCTGTGACGATTGATTTTCCTTACTGTGGCATTGAATTTATCTTATCCCCCTTTTGTTTATATATTTTTTTTTATTTTAAACAAAAGAAAATAAAAACATACTATCTATAGTTATGAGTTTATACAAATATGAGATATGAATAGAGATGGTGACATGCATGAATTTGTTCTGATAATCAGGGATCATTCTGATGTTTTAACAAGATTTCTGATCTTTTATTAGAATTTCTGATGATTCATCAGATTTTCTGATAATTCTTCAGATTTTCTGATAAATTATCAGATTCATTGATAATTTATCAGATTCTCTGATATTCCATCAGATTGATGGATTTCTTTATCAGAAACATGTTGTTTCATTCTTTGATCATCAGAATTTTTGACTGTTCCTTGATTATCATCAATTTGGTTTTCAGTTTTATTGTTTTCTGAAACATCTTCATCTTTTATGTTAACCATGCCAAGTTTGCTGATTAAAAAATTATGTCTCTTTTCATCAAGAGGTTTTGTAAAAATGTCAGCAATATGGTTTTCTGTGGGAACAAAATACATCTCTATGTTACCTTTTTCCACATGATCCTTTATGAAGTGATATCTGACATCTATGTGTTTGGTTCTAGAGTGATGAACTGGATTTTCTGTAATTGCAATTGCACTCTTTGAATCACATAGAATGGGTATCTTTGTCAGATTTACTCCATAATCCTTCAGCTGAGTTTGCATCCATAGTACTTGTGAACAACAACTTGCTGCTGCTACATATTCAGATTCAGCTGTTGATGTGGCAACACAGTTTTGTTTCTTGCTTGCCCAACAAACCAACTTTTCTCCTAAAATTTGACATGCACCAGATGTGCTTTTTTCTGTCAATCTTGCACCCTGCATAATCTGCATCTGTGTATGCAATTAGTTCACGATTTGTATCTTTTGGATACCAGAGGCCAAGTTCTGATGTGCCTTTTAGATATTTAAAACCCCTTTTTACTGCTTTCAAGTGAGAAAACATGTTGCAAACATAATATCTGGTCTGCTTGCAGTTAAGTATAGCAATGATCCTATCATTCCCCTATAGGTTTTAATATCTATACACGTTCCTTCTTTATCAGAATCAAGTTTGTTCCCTGTAGCCATGGGAGTTTTTGAAATTGAGCAATTTTCAAGTGAGTATTTTCGTAAAATTGTTTTTACATACTTAGATTGGCTCAGAAATATTCCATCATTTCTTTCTTTGACTTGTAAACCTAAGAAAAAGGTTAACTCACCCATCATACTCATTTCAAAGTGGCTGGTCATCAATTTTTGAAACTTTTTGCAAAACTTTTCATTTGTTGATCCAAAAATAATGTCATCAACATAAATTTGGACTAACAAAGTGTGACCCTTGTGTGTTTTAAGAAAAAGAGTTGTGTCTATAGTACCTTTTGTGAAGCCAGAATTGAGTAAGAAGTTTGAAAGTGTTTCATACCATGCTCTTGGAGCTTGCTTCAAACCATACAAGGCTTTGTCTAATTTGTAAACATGGTTTTGAAATTTAGGATCAACAAAGCCTTCAGGTTGATGCACATAAACTTCTTCCTCGATCTTACCATTTAGGAATGCAGATTTCACATCCATTTAATATACTTTGAAGTCTTTGGATGCAGCATAAGCAAGAAAGATTCTTACTGCTTCTAATCTGGCCACTGGTGCAAAGGTTTCATCATAGTTAATAGCTTCTTGTTGACAATAACCTTTGACCACTAACCTTGCCTTATTCCTGGTTATTATGCCATTTTCATCTGATTTGTTTCTAAATACCCATTTTGAGCCTATGACAGATTTGTCATTTGGCTTATGCACCAGATCCCATACCTTACTCTTTTCAAACTGATCAAGCTCTTCTTGCATTGCATGAATCCAGTCTGAATCATTAAGAGCTTCTTTGACAGTCTTAGGTTCTATTTTGCTTAAGAACCCAGCAAATACACACTCATGTGCTGTTGCAGATCTTGTTCTTACACCATCTTCTGGATTTCCAATGATGTCAGAATGAACATGTCCTTTTATCCATCTTAACTTATTGTGAAAAGTTGTTGGTTCTGATGGATTTGAAGTTTCCCCCTGAACAGGTGCCTCATTTGTATGGAATGTATCAGAATTTTGATTTTCAGATATATTTTCATTGTTCTGATTCAAGATTTCTGATACATTTTCCATTTGTTCTGCAGGGTTAGCACATGAATTATCTGTTGATTTAGTTGTAAAAGATTGATCATGTTAGAAGAAATCTTCTGTTATCATTTCAAAGAGATGTTCATATTTTTCTTGTTTGTCAGAAAAGTTTATTTCCTTCATATATCCATTAGAAACTTCTGTCTCTGATGAATCATCAAAAGATACATATAAACTTTCTCTGATTGTCCTTTTGTTAAGTATAAAAATTCTATATGCTTTTGAGGACATTGAGTAACCAAGAAAAATACCCTTTTCTGTTTTTCTGTCAAATTTTTCAAGACTTTCAAAATCATTAGAACAAAACATCTACAACCAAATGTGTGCAAAAATTTTACACTTGGAATTCTCCCATTGATAATGATGTAGGGTGTTTTATTATGTCTTTTGTTGATTATGGACCTGTTTTGGGTAAAACAAGCATTTGCTATTGCTTCTGCCCAAACATGAGTGGGCAGCTTTGCATAAGCAAGCATTGTTCTGGCTGATTCCACTAAGATTATGTTTCTCCTTTCTACCACTCCATTTTATTGGGGTGATCTTGAAGCAGAAAAATCATGAGAGATTCCTTTGCTTGTAAGGAAGCTCTCAACTTTTGAATTTTTAAACTCTGTTCCATTGTCTGTTATGATCCTTCTGACTGTCAATTTTAACAGATTTTCAATTTTTCTGACAAAATTTATGATCAGATCAGGAGTTTCACTTTTCTTTCTTAAAAACTCTACCTATGTGTATCTGGAAAAATCATCTACAATTACAAGTATATACTTCTTTCCAGAAAAGCTTTCAGTGCTTATGGGTCCACAAAGATCCGTATGCAAAAGTTCTAAATTTTGTGTTATTGAAGATTCATAAATTGTTTTGTTTGAGCTTCTTTTAGATTTTCCCATTTCACAAGCTTCACAAATTTTATCCTTCTTTGAGGATATGAGAGGTAATCCTTATACCAGTCCTTTGCTTGCCAATTTGCTTAAATTTTTAAAGTTTAAGTGGGCTAACCTTTTATGCCACAACCAACTAATACCTTTGTTAATTTTTGAAAATAAACACAATTTTGGATGTTTATTTTCTTCTTTGAAATCAAAATAGTAAATTGATTGTCTTATTCTTTTCCCACTTAAATAAATCTTATTATCATCCATACCAATTAACAAGCATTTTTCTTGTAAAAAGGTTACCTGAAAACCTTTATCACAGAATTGACCACAACTTAGCATATTGTACTTTAAGCCTTCTACATAGGCTACTTTTTCTATGGTCAAACATCCGTACTTTATGCATCCATACCCCAAAATCCTCCCTTTTACTCCATTCCCAAAATTAACCATTTTACCCAGTTTTGAAACAAAGTTACTGAGTAAGCTCCTGTCCCCAGTCATGTGCTTGGAGCTTCCAGAATCGCAGTACCAGATCTGTTGCACATGATGGTCCTGAAATGGAATAATTAGAGGGTTTTTGGGACCCAGACTTGTTTGGGTACTTTTTCTGATGAGATTTTAATCAGATTGTTTTCTTTTGATGATCTTTTATCAGAATATAAGTTAATGCTGAGCCATGAACAGATGTTTTAACTTTTGTTTGGATATGGTGTTGAACCAGCTTTTGTATGTCAACACATATACAAGATTCTTTATCAGAAATTTCTGATTTCTTTTCTTGTGATGGAATGATTGGATAATTTTGAAATTTTGAGTGAACTGCTTCTGGAGTATTTAAAGATTTATGTTTGTATTCACTCATTGTTGCTTTTAAGTTGAGTTTTGAGATTTTAAAAGAGTTCTCAGAACTGGTTGATCTGCATGATTCGGAATCAGATTCTGATGAAAATTTATCAGAAATCTGATGTGTTGCTTTCACAAAGATGGTAGGTTTGATTTCACTTGATTTTACATACCCTAAACCCTCACCTTTGTTCTTTGGTGTCGATTCAATAAAGTTAATGAATTTTTTAGCTTGTTGAAAACCTTTTACATTTATTTCCTTGTCATGAACTTTCTTGTAAAGATCTTTTCTTTCCTTTTCATAAAATTCAATTTTAGCTCTATGATCTAAGCTATCTTCTATTAGTAATTGGTTTTCAAGTATAACTTTATTCATGGTTCTTTGCAACTCATCAGATTTTTTACTATCTGATTTCTGTTTATCTTGCAGATTTAGAAAATCTGACATGAGTTTATTCAATTTATTTTCAAGATCAAGATTTTCTAAATTTACCTTATGTTCTGATGTTTCAGGTAGGTCATCAGAAAGTGTCATGAGGCAGAAATTAGCCATCTCTTCTTCTTCATCAGAAGATTCATCAGACAGCCATGTATCTGTCCTTGCAATCAAACTGACTTGTTGTTGCTTCTTTACTTCTTCCAGCTTTTTCTCATAGTATGCAACATCTTTCAGTTTCTTGGTTTTGCATTCTGATGCATAGTGACCCTTTTGTTTACATTTGTAACACACAACTTTAGCCTTTCCCTTATCCTTTGATCTAACTTCTTCCCTAGATCTTCCTTCCATCCTCCCTCTATCATTTTTCTTGTATCTTTGGCTTCCTCCCCTCAACCTCTGCTCGAAAGTTTTGGTGAGCACTGCAATTGCTTCAGCAAAAGCTGAAAAGTCTGATGATGTTTCATAATTTTCAATATTTTGACTGTTTGAAGGTTGTGGATCATTGGGAGGTGTTCTTTGTGAGTTTGAGGTTAAAGCTAAAAATCCCCCTCTCTGAACTGATTCTTCAAATATTTCTTCTTCTCTGGGGACCAGAATGCTAAATAAGTCATGAAGACTCATATTACCTAGTTCTAAGGTGGAGGACAAAGTCATGGTTAGACTTCTCCATTCTCTAGGTAAAGCATCCAGAAATTTTATATTCCTTTCATCATTTGATTTTGTAATAGCAAATTTCTTTAGCTCATTCAAAAGTTTTGCAAATCTGTGATATGTTTCATATAGTTTTTCATTTGGTAAATTTTGAATCTCTTATATGAGAAGACATAATTAGTTCTTTTATTTCTTTTCATCCTTTCCCCTCCTTCATAAAGATTTTCCAACCGATCCCATATCTCTTTGGCAGATGCACATGCATCAACCTGAGAGAATATGTCATTAGGGAAAGCCATAATTAAAAGTGATTTGGCCCTTTCATCTGCAGCCACCAGATCCTTATCTTCTGGGCTCCAAAGTGTTTCACTTTTGGGAGCCCGGGAGGCAAGGATTCCTGGTGATTGATCAGTTGCTGGAATAGCTGGTATTTCAGTCGTTAGTACATGTGGACCCCTTTCAATGGATTGAAACAGAGCTCTGCCATGTCCATTAAGGAAATTGACCATCCTGATTTTCCATTGTGGGTATTCCTCTCTAACCAAGGTCGGAGGTTTAGACATTGAACAAATGTTGAGAGCATTATTCCATGTTTGAAAGTTTGCCATGTTTAGAGAAAAGAAGATGAGCAATTGATCGTTTGAAAATGATTTATTCAATCTGCTCTGATACCAATTGTTGGTCCCAGACTTGGCCTTAAAATACTTCTTTTCACGTAATATGGCAAGTGATTTCAACAAATGTGAACATAGTGTACGGAAATAGAAATCAGATTTTCAACAAACAAGACCTACGGAATTTTCAAGTTTATATCACTTTGAAACAAAATGGCTTACAAGGTGATTGCAAGATTATTATCTATTATGAAACGCCCAAATTTTTCTCATTCGACTAATAACATAAAAATTCTTACAACTTTACAAAATTTTGACATGACCCGTTTGTACTAAGGACTTTTCTCCCTGCTTTTAACAAAATCATTTTAATAGAATACTACGACACTTTTAACATAACGAGAGTTAATACCATGAAGGGTTCGACATGAACATTTTGTACAAACTACACAAAAGGTTTAGAATCCAAACTTCTTACTAACATACTAGACACTTACTAATTAACATTTACTACACAAAATGGTAAATTAACCCATTCAAAATAAACAACTTAGACCGGAAGCGCATAAGGTCAACGTTGCGTGTGTGTTCGGTCCGAGCGCGCCACAAATTAATCATGAGATTTACCTATCATTCATAACAACAAAACACTTGTTAGTTCATAATACATAACGATTGAAATCCTTTACTTATGTATCATTATTCGACCCGTTAACATTAGATGTACTTTACTAACATTATCACTCTCTTTCGGAAACATTCATCATACTACTTTCCGAGTCATTAATAATGAATGTTTACATACCATATATTTCAATATACTTACATCATTTGACCCGTTATGAACAAGTCAAATTCTCAAACATTCCAATAATTATTTTACTTATCATTCCAACCCATTAGACGGGTCATTTCAAATTTACTACAATATCAACCTTTGGACATTTCTCCATATAAACTCTTTACATCTAATCAATCATGAATCACAATGAAACTTACACTTAGTTCATAGTACTAAATGTTATCATTCATAAATCTACAAGTAGAGTACATAAAGTTCATATGAACTTACCTCGATCTTGAGATGCTTGTGCCTTCGAGTGACTTGCGCCTTCTTCCTTCTTTGTGCCTATATGTCATAATCTCATACTTTAGCTTTCATAAACAATACTTTCACAATCCTTATAATACGTTATGGCGTCTACTATTCACATACATCATTATCATAAAGAAGTTGCATCAATCTTAACAAGCATTCATGTAAAAACCATAACTAAACTCACTTAGGCATTTCGTCGATCACCATGTGTGCATATCACTAGTTTAGCACAATGTACAAGCATCCTAAGCACAATTTCCATAGTTCTTCTCATTGATTAACAAAAACATCCTACTATTTTGAAATCTACCATTCAAATCATGAGCACATAGTTCTAAATCAATTATTCATAACAATTTCATGAATCAACAATCAAATCAACATACAAAACTTCACAATTGCTAAACATTACTTGACATGCAAGTGGGTTTTGCCCTAATCATGTTCATATTCGAAATTTAGCATCTAATGATGTCTAGACCTTCATAGCAACCATTAATCATGCTGAATTTTGAATTACATTTACGAATCATACAAAACCCACATAATCAAACATCATCAAATCACAAAATTTAACTTACTTTATGTTAATCTCACTTAGAGGATGAACATTCCTAACTCATGCATTGATTAACCTTCGAATTTCCCTTTCAATTTGAGAGATTTATGATGTTAGGGTTTTAACTCCCTTGGCTCCTCCCTCTCTCTCGATCGAACATACTGCCAGACAAGGCTGGCTTCTTTTTTTTTATCTAATTTCATTTTACATTTACACATTCAGCCCCTAGTTTTTATGGTGTGTTCATATTAGGGATTTTTCACACTAACTTGGTTACTTTTCTTTAGTTAACTTCAATCACATACAAGGGGTGTAACTTAGTTAACTTTCAAAATGGTAAAAATTTATATTTACCATTCTTTATCATTAAATCATCACTATTAATTTATTATACTACGACATACGAAAATTGGGGTGTTACATATTACAAATGAATACTTGTGAATTCTAAGGTGAAAGGACAATGGAGTTTGTAGTATGTATTGAATGCTAAGCTTAACTCATTTGTTCTTTGCTTGATGAGCCTTCTATTTATAGACGGCTTGAATACATGAATAAACATTTGTTTATTCATGTTTATGTCCTGCAAAAAGTAGCTTCTTGACATATTCATTGAATCCAACAATCAAGTTGCATTTGTCATCATGATATCCAATAATGTCAAGTTACTTCGGTTATTGTAATAGGGTAGAACATATTTTTAGATAAGTGGGGTTTATCAGAATTTCTGATAACTACTTCATCAAAAATTCTGGTGAACAAATCATCAGAAAATCTGATGATCAGAATTGCCATAAACTGATGATATTTCATCAGAAATATCATCAGATCCATCAGAAAAGCCTTTTCTGATAATATTCTTCGGTCTTTGATCAACTTATGATTCTTTGAAGTAGATGTTGTTCTTTTCATTTGTCCTATCTGGTCTTCTTCTTGTTGTTTTGATCTTCAGGACTTTTATCATCTTCATAGATCAAGCTGAATTTGATTTTCTTCAATAATTACAAATAAAGTTTCCTAACATATTTTCAAATCCTCCTTTAGGATCGGCGCAGGTGCGCGAAACTCCATCGCGATCGGAATCACTTCCTCGCGAATAAAAACGAACTTACCTTTCCAGTCATGAAAACTTTTAGGGGGATTGATGAGAAGTCTTTTCGAGCCGCGTATGGCAAAGAAAAGAACCCCATGTTCACCTGCAACTGGTAGAAGGCACGAAATCGATCCACAGTCGGCTCCAACCTCTGTGACCGGCAAGAAAACTCAAAATGTCTAATCCTCACCATGCCTAACGGGCTCGGTTGAGAGACATGAAAACGATAGAAAGTGAGAAGTGCACCGAAAAAATTCGACACTGGTAACCGGAAGTTACCGTCTCCAAAAAAGTCTGCAAACAAGGTGATATAACCCGGCGGTGCATCGGCGACAGTTTGGCCTTTGGCCCGATATCGCGTGTATCGCAACCCCCGACCCCTACCCCAGGAGCGGGCACCGCGAGCATTCAGATGGGTGGTATCGGTGTTTATTAATTTAGCAGCGGAATACATCATGACCGTAGTTAGGAAATATTATTTTCAGAGTAAACCACCAAACATTTTATAATAATAAATCTTTGGGATAAAACCCAAGTTCATTTGACAATACATTTGTTGGATAGACCTTAATTATTGAAAATAAAAACTTCATTTTATTTACGTAACTTTTATAGCCACTTTTCCAAGCCTTCAGTGCTCTCCAGCTGGCTTCTATTTGGCTTTCACATTGTGTTACCTGAAACACGTTTTGAAAACATTTTATCAGCAAGAAATACTGGCGAGTGCATCCTAGTTTAATCAAAACAACTTTTATAATTTCACAGTACTGAGAGCGATTACAATGTTTATATCTACAAAATTACTCATTCAGTACTATCCACACCAGACTTGTGGGTCATATTACTCATTGGCTAACTCGTTGTCTAATGGTAACGTCTTCCACATTTTGTATACAAAACCCCAACATACCGGCAGTACTTGTAGAATACATTGACTCAATCACTGTTAATTATATCTTAAAACAATTAAGGTTTTGATAAAACATTTTAACTCACAAAAAGATTTACAAAATAAGATGTACTCACATTGTTCCCTTAGGTAAATCTAAAGCTTCCTTTTGTATCTCCTGATTATTATCTATTAAAATTACACAATGCACATGTGTTAGTAAAATAACCCAAATCACAACTCGAGACAGAATTCCAATGACTAAGTCAGGCAGAGCCCTGACATGCATTACGGAATCCTAGATCAATCGGGTGTACACACGAGACATAACTCCAACGACTGAGTCGGGCAGAGCCCTGACATACGTTACAGAGCCCTAAATCAATCGTGTAGGGTAACAGCAGGGTTATAATACTTACAATGAGACAGAGCTTCGCTTTATAGTGGGTATTATACCCGAGTATAGTTTCTACTATAAAGAAATTGAGAGAGAATTCGAGAATTGAGCGGCTGACAAATGAGCTCTCGACCTCCTTTTATACGCTGATCAGCAAGGGTGTCGCGCCCCGCGACCAAGTAGCCTTCGGTCTTCGCGGCCCGCGAAGGACTACGTGTCACGTATAGGCTTGGCCAGTCACCAGCCTAACCTTGGTGAGTCACGTGCCACGTGGCACTATGCAGTGTCGAGCAAGCCTTGGTGGTTTTCGTCTGTTATCTGCATAACTCTTTTGATAATCTCGTGCTACTTTTAGTCGTTCCTTGACTTGAATTATCTTATCTGTTGTTTCTTGTACTATCTTTGGTCCAGATAATTTCTTTTCTCCAATTTCTACCCAACAGACTGGAGTTCTGCACTTTCGTCCATAAAGTGCTTCAAATGGTGCAGCATTAATGCTAGTATGATAGCTATTATTGTAGGAAAATTCTATTAATGGTAAATAGTCATCCAAATTTCCTCTGAAATCAATTACACAGGCTCTAAGCATATCTTCCATCGTCTGGATTGTCCTTTCGCTTTGTCCGTCCGTCTATGGATGATAAGCTGTGCTTATATTTAACCTGGTTCCCATTGCTTTTTGCAAACTTGTCCAAAAATGAGAAGTAAAACGGCTATCTCTATCAGATAGGATAAACAAAGGAATTCCATGTAATGAAACTATTTCATTTACATATAGCTTAGCTAACTATTCCATACTGAAAGTTTCCTTCATGGGCAAGAAATGAGCAGATTTGGTTAATCTGTCTACAATCACCCAGATTGTATCATTTCCTTTTCTTGTCTTGGGTAATTTGGTAACAAAGTCCATTGTTATCAATTCCCATTTCCATGTTGGCATCTCTAGTTGTTGCAATAACCCTGAGGGTTTCTGATGATCAGTTTTAACTTGTGAACAAGTTAGACATTTAGCAACATAATTTGCTATATCCTATTTCATTCCTATCCACCATAAATTTTTCCTTAGATCTTGATACATCTTATCACTTACGGGATGTATCGTATACTTAGATTTATGAGCTTCTTCTAGAATTCTGTGGCATAGGTTTCCTCGTTTAGGTATCCACATCCTTTTCTTATGGAACTTCCAAATTCCACCGGTTCCTTGTTCTAATTCCTTAATCATTCCTTTTAATTTTTCAGCATCGTCCTTGATTGTTGATTCTTGTGCTTCTCTAATTTGGTCATTTAAATCTACTTATAGATTTAATCTGAGAGAACGTACTCGTTTTGACTTTTCATGATACTTCCCACTTAAAGCATCAGCTACTACATTAGCTTTTCCAGCATGATACTGGATATCACAATCATAATCGCTAAGAACTTCCATCCAGCGTCTCTGTCTCATATTTAATTCTTTTTGCCCAAAAATATATCTTAAACTCTTATGATCGATGAAGACACCGAATTTATTTCCATATAAATAATGTCTCCAAATCTTAAGGGCAAACACTATGGCTCCTAGTTCTATATCATGGGTTATATAATTCCCTTCATGTTTCTTAAGTTGTCTAGAGGCATAAGCTATAACCTTTTGACGTTGCATCAACACACATCCATATCCTAACTTAGACGCATCACATTAGACTATAAAGTCTTCAGTTCCTTCTGGTAATGCGAGTATGGGTGCGTTGGTTAATCTTTGCTTAAGAATATTAAAAGCTTCTTCCTGTTTTGATCCCCATTCAAACTTAACTGATTTGTAAGTCAGTTTGGTTAATAGAATGGCTATTCTAGAGAAATCTCGGATAAACCGTCTATAATATCCTGCCAGTCCTAGAAAACTGCGTACTTTTGTTGGTGATTCAGGGACTTTCCATTTAGTAATCGTCTCGATCTTTGTGGGATCCACATGAATTCCTTCATGATTAACCAAATGTCCAAGGAATTTCACTTCTTGTAACCAAAATTCATATTTTGAGAATTTAGCATAAAGCTTCTCTTTTCTCAATCGTGTAAGAAGTTTATGCAGATGCGCTCCCTGTTCTTCTTTACTCTTAGAGTAAATTAGAATATCATCTATAAAGACAGTTATGAATTTATCCAGGTATGGTTTACATATCCTGTTCATCATGTCCATAAATACAGCTAGGGCATTGGTTAAACCAAATGGCATGACGGTAAATTCATGTGCTTTCAGTTGATGATATCCTGAGCGTAAGTCGATCTTGGAAAAGAATCGAGCTCCTTGAAGTTGATCAAACAGATCATCGATTCTCGGTAGTGAGTACCGATTCTTAATCGTGACTTTGTTCAAATCTCGGTAATCAATGCACATATGCATCGATCCGTCTTTCTTCTTAACAAACAACACTGGTGCTCCCCACGGTGATGAACTTGGTTGTATGAAACCTTTATCAAGAAGTTCGTCCAATTGTTTCTTCAATTCCTGCATCTCCGTTGGTGCTAATCGATATGGCGCTTTGGCAATCAGTGTCGTCCCTGGTATTAGGTGAATTCTAAATTCAACTTCTCTATCAGGTGGTAATCCAGGTTACTCTTCTGGAAAAATGTCTGAGATTTAGATATTATAGGAATATATTTTAATTCTTTTCCTTTAGTATTAATGACTACGAAAATCATATATACTACTCCTCCTTTCCTTTCATAACTTACAGCTTTCATCACAGAGATGAACTTTGTCGATCGGGTTGGCTTATCTCCTTTGATTGTGATCTTTCCACTACTAGGTGTACTTAATTGTACTGACTTTTGATCACATAGATTATTGGCACGATTGGCTACCAACCAATCCATTCCTAATACGACATCAAAACCGGCCAGATTCATTGGGTAAAGGTTAGCAATGAAATGATGGTTTAGGATTTATATTCTTGCTCCCTGCAAGATTTCACTTATCTTAACGGATTCTCCGTTTGCTGTTTCTACCAGACAATCTTGTTGAAGTTTGACTAAGGGTTGGTCAAGAAGTTTGTAGAAAGAAGTATTGATAAAACTTTGGTTTGCACCAGAGTCAAATAATACTTTGGCGAAAATATTATTAACTAAGAATGTACCGGCAATCACATCTGGAATCATCTTGGCTTCCTCAGTTGTCAGAACAAAAGCTCTGGCATTTTTCTTAAGTGTTTCAGTTGTCTTAGCCTTGTTGGTCATGGCTAGAGCTAGTTTCGGACAGTTCGGTTGGATGTGTCTAGTTTCTCCACAATTGTAGCATATCCTATTATTAGGTTTCTTCCTACAGTCTTCTTCCTTGTGTCCAGATATTTTGCAAAAGTTGCAGTATATAGAGCATCTTCCAGAATGCTTTCTTTTGCAATACCTACAGTAGGGTGCAGAAGAACATGTTCCTTTTCCTCGGTAGGAATTACTAGAACGAAATTCCTGGGTAAGCTTTTGAGCTAAGTTCTTCCTCTGGTTTTCCTCTTGTGTACGTACCAGTTCATCAGTCAAGGTATTGGCTAGTTCTACTGCTTCTTCTATGGTTTGCGGTCTAGCTGCCTTAACTACATGTCTAATCTCACTAATTAATCCCCAAATATAACAGGAGATTAACACTGGTTCGGGTGAGGCTAAGGTTGGCACTATTCTAGCATATTCGAAGAATATGGTAGTGTAACCTTTGCAGTCTATTCCAGTCATTCTAAGATTTAGGAACTTATTGGCGATTTGTTCCTTTTCATTGGGAAGACAAAATTTTCTTTCAACTATTTCCTTAAAGTTGATCCATTCCATTTTATAAACTCTGTCACTTCCCCTAGACTGGAGAATAGTATTCCACCATTCTAAGGCTGCATTTTTGAAAAGATTGGAAGCAAACATAAGCTTATCTTCATCTGCACATTTACTTATTTTTATGACTGCTTCTGTCTTTTCTATCCAACGTAAGGCTGTAATGGCTCCTTCATTGCCTGAGAATTCTATTGGTTTGCAGGCCAAGAATTCTTTATAAGAACAACCGTAAAAAGCGGTTCTTCTTCTTTTAGGAAATGAAGCTTGGATAATGGGTCCATTATCATTCACACTGTGACTTGGTTCAGTGTGCTGACGTTTACTTCCATTTGCAGATTTATTATTTTCTGCTTCCTTAATAGTCTTGATAATATAGGGCATAGCATTTATAATTCCTTGTGCGACTATATGTTGGATGGCACTGTTATCTATTTGGTTTCCATTATTCTCATTATTCTGATTTTCCTGATTTACTTCGTTCGACATCTGAATTGTGAACATTTATCAGGTATTAATTATCACAGGATAAAATTTAATACAATTATTCATACACAATCACACAAACAGTTTGATCCAAAAATGTCCTACATTGCGACTTTTACTCTTTTCTATATATACATATATGCATCTATTACAAATTACAACTGGAAATCAAATATACTACGCATCTGTATCTATTCTAGTCTATCTAATGATTTTTTTTTCTTTTTTTTATCAAAATACAAAATTACACATATATCTAGGTATTTTCTAAGTTCCGTTCATCCAGTATTGCATTTCATTTTTATCATATTTCCAAACTAGTTTCTCCCCTATCTGTCGGATTCTATTCCCCTCATTTACTAAATCTTCTCCATACTGATGGAGTTCCTGCACCTGTTTTTGACTCATTGGCGGATCTAAGGGTTCAGGTTGAGGTACGGGTTCCTCGTAAGTGTTTGCGCTATTCATTTCAAAAAATGTCCTATCATCATCCCTCCATGGATCACGTTCTAAAGGCATTGGTTCTTCGGGAGGGTATAGGGTTGAGAATGACCTATTGTCATCAAACCATGGATCATATTGTAAAGGTTGTGGAGTTGGGATTCTAGGTAACTCATTGGGGTCAAATGCAGGCATTGGTAATTGGTTTACTTGGTTGAGTTCTAGCATTGGGTGGTCTGGGAACAAAGGTAACAGTGGCGGTTCGGCTACTTGGTTTAGGTAAGCATCTACTGCTGTAGTGGCTAAATGTGGAAATTGGCCAGCTGTCTATCTAATTCCTCTTCCCAAGGTATCTGTGCATCTGTCTCCCTATTAGCCCTGACTATAGCCCTCTGTTGTTGTAACTTTTTCATTCTTTTTCTTCTCACATGTGCTCCTCTATTAAACCAACCTCTTTTCTTAGTAGTAAAGGGTTCCTCAAACTGTGCCTTAAATATAAATATCCCTTCCTCAGTATCGACTGAGTATCCTAAGGGATTAGGTAGAGAGGATGTTCCCTCATATTTTGGTGAACTATCTAAATGACGATAAGCGCCCGAAGTTCCTTGCTCACTCATACTGTAAACTAACAGATAGTCAAATAACACACAACACATAATCACATAAATTATTTGCTAACACATAATTTAAAGTTTCTGTGTCAGCAGAACATTTCCTTGGCTTAAACTAGTGGCTGTAGCTCTGATACCACTCTCTATCGCAACCCCCGACCCTACCCCGGAAGTGGGCGCCGCGAGCATTCAGATGGGTGGTATTGATGTTTATTAATTTAGCAGCGGAATACATCAGGACCGTAGTTAGGAAATATTTTTATCAGAGTAAACCAACAAACATTTTATAATAATAAATCTTTGGGATAAAACCAAAATTCATTTGACAATACATTTGTAGGGATAGACCCTAATTATTAAAAATAAAAACTTCATTTTATTTAGGTAACTTTTATAGCCACTTTTTCAAGCCTTCAGTGCTCTCCAGCTAGCTTCTATCTGGCTTTCACATTGTGTTACCTGAAACGCGTTTTTGAAAACATTTTATCAGCAAGAAATACTGGCGAGTGCATCCCAGTTTAATCAAAACAGCTTTTATAATTTCACAGTACTGAAAGCGATTACAATGTTTATATCTACAAAATTACTCATTCAGTACTATCCACACCAGACTTGTGGGTCATATTACTTATTGGCTAACTCATTGTCCAATGGTAAGGTCTTCCACATTTTGTATACAAAACCCCACATACCGACAGTAATTGTAGAATACTATCACACCCCGATATTTCCACATATTACTGATGGGCCCGGCGGGGAGTATCGTGACGTAGTTGATATCGTCATAGTCAAATATATATACAGTTTAATGCACAGCGGAAGTCTTGGATGAAAATAATATTACAAACCGAATTTCAAAGTATAAATAAATATTATACAAACGGTTGTACGAGGATCCATAGGCGGATCTTAAAACAGAAGTATAAATATTGTTCAACAGAGTTTAAACGTTCAGAACATGCAAGATTCTTTATTAACGCCCAGAGCTCCCAGCCAATTACGTACAGTACCTGTCACTTAGTCTTTTTGAAAAATATGTCAGTTTACACTGGTAAATACAATTAACTGACTCTTTTGAAAACATTTATGAAAATGGATTTGAATGTACAAGGCACAAACATTTTATAACTTGGGACAATTATATTAATAACAATCTTGTATCAGATTTACATGTTTGTCCAACATTTAGGCCCGGTATAAATAAACCGAACAAGATTAAACAACACACCACGAATATAAACTCACGGCAGGATACCCCAGCAAATGAGCATATCTTTTACATACGCAACAGACAGGTGTATGTCTACACCTCGTGCTTAAGTCGTGGCCATTTACGATTTTTAAATGAGCAAAGGATATCCAGGACACGGTCGTTAACCCCCAATGTTATATGTTATCAAGCAATACTGATTAAAACGGGATTATACAATTTAACCATATCCTATTAAAAAGGCTTCTACACCCGACCAAGCGGTAATAATTTACCGTATCCCGAGCCCGTATAAGGGAAAATAAGTTAAAAGTATTTACCTGAGCTTAAATGCAATTTAGTATTCTCAGCCGTAAATTCTACTCAAACAAGTGCAAGTACTTCTACCGGGGCTCTTAATCTGGAACGAAGGTTTTATTAACCTATTAGATTCCTAACGGGTCTTATTTAAGTTATAAACTTAGACCGGTTAGTTTTAAAGAAAGGTTTACGGTACGAAACGCTAGATTAAGCGGTGACCGGATTGGAATGTGATTTAGACCCGACAAGCATGAAGACTTGTATAAAATGGGTAAACTAAATACATTCTGGATTTTGAAGTAAAAATGATAAGGTTTGGCCCGTTTCGGCTAATTTATGCAAACTAGTTACATAAACCGTACCGAACGCGTATAAGCATAACGGGTAACTGGGTGAGTCATGTATAAGTTCCATAGGTTATTATTCTTTAAATATGATATGATATCAGTAGCATATCAACAATTATGCACCAAAAGAATTTAAAACCAAATTAAGTCCCGAAAGGGTAATTTGGTCAATTTAAGGTTTATAAAAGAGGTTTAATAGTAAACTGAGGTTCTGGTCTAAAACATTCAGTAAAAATATTTGTTTTATCATGTTACATCAGTAAGATATCATACATATGTGAGGTTTACCATATATGGCCAAACTATGCACCGTAGGGGCATTTTGGTCATTTCACATATGTTTTAAGGACCAAATTGGAAGTCTGAGTTCAAGACTTATACTTACTGTTAAAGTATTGAAATTCATTTATAAAATCAGTAGGTATCATGTCTTAGGTGCTAAATATGGTTTTAAACAATACTATGCGCCTAATTTGCGTAAAAGTCGATAATTGACTACATTCAAGATGTTTATGAAATTCTGAGATTTTGATCTGCCTTAATTGTTTAAAATATTTTATTTAATATATAACATTAGTAGAAAAAGTTTTGGCATGTTAATGATATGTAAATCTCATTTTATTAATGAAAAGGGCATTATCGTCAATTACTGAATTCATGCAAGAACTCTATGTTATGGTCAGTATAAAATTCGACCAAAAATTCCAAAAATCCCTAAAAATTATATTAAAACAGTAGGCAATGGGTTTTGTGCCAAAATTTGGGTTTAAACATGATTTATGCTAAAAATGTAATTTAATTAACAAAAAGTTTTATTTTACGATATCTTGCATAACATTCGTTTGAGACCAGAAACTGATGTCAAATTTATTTGACATACTTATATATCAGTAATAAAGCTTTTTGTCCTCTCACATTTTCAAAAATCTCGTTTTTATAACATGAGGGCATAATAGTCAACTTTTAAGAAAATAACGGAACATGCAAATAATCTCTGATTTCTAAGGGACCATGTAGTATAACCTCAGAGGGTTATACTAACATATAATATGGTCACAAAGGAACCCTAAGGCATAACTAAACTAAGTTAATTTGGGTCAGAACTGAAAGTCAAAGCAAAAGTCTACTTTTGCGACTTTCGGTTGCGAACCGAGCCTAAACTCAGAATTGTCGGGTTGAACATGCCTAAACATGTTCTTATAATATTTACCAAGTTATTAAAGTGATAAAACGTATTTTATAGCTTCTACATTATCAGTTATGAATTCTTTTGTAAAAACTGACTCGTTTGACTTTTGGGTTTATTACTTTGACCCGACAATTGACTAAGCAAATGTGATAATTAGGAGGTGCCCTTTTGAGGGATTATCACCTACTTAATTACCAACACATAGCCATTTTCAAATCGAATAATGGCTGGACCGTTAGTGATTAATCACAAAGTCAAAGTATAATTACGATATCTTTGACTTTCGGTCATTTAAACTAATAAAAACTTAACTACCAAAGCTAAGAACACTTACAAGGGTCCTTAGCACTAAAATTTGAACTTAAAGAGCTTCCTTAATGATTAGGATGCTCCAGAGAATGCTCCAAAGCTTGAGCAATAGAGATGGGAGAGTTTAAAGTGAAGGTGCAAGGATTATGGCTGCCCCAAAGGGCCTTTATATAGTGCATGGAACCTCCTTTGGATCATTACAAGTGTCTAGGGGTGTTGTAAGATAGTTCCAGGTGTCCCAAGTTGTTTTTAAAACCATCAAACAGCCATAGATTTCGAATTAGATTGGTTTGGAGCACAAGGAAGAAGATACTTGAAGCTGTAAGTGAGGTTCTGTCCAAACTCACCCGTCGCGTCGCGGCACAGCAAAAGGGGAGGGTTGTGGCGTCGCGCTACCACCCCCTATCTTAGCAAACAAGTTTTAAACTTGTCACTTTTAGTACCTGAACCTATTAATGCATAATATCTTTCATTTTAGGCACTTTTAACCCTCCTAGTTAGTTTGAAGATGATCTAGGGAGTATAACCAAACACCGTTAGGTCCGGTTTCGTTAATTGGTCACCGAAAACACTAGTTTTTGCTCGTTGTGGAATTTATAATTTTAATCATTTATTTGCATCGAAATTCCACGAAATCATTATCCGATACTTATGAGAGTATAATAAGATTTTACAAAGCTTCGGGATCGTTAAAAGGTCATTCAGAGGTAAGAATTAATATGTTGACACTTTTAACCCATGTGTTTTGTAAACTTTTGATTTTAAGCACAAACGGCTTCTTGTGTCCTACAATTTATTCAATAAAGAATACGAACATCATATGAGGTCAATCAGAGGCACAAGTTTGGCATGTTAACACTTTTGGTCCTTCCAGATACATCTTTTCCTTGTTTGTCAACTTTAATCCCTCGAAATCAATTCATTACACGTGTCATCATTGTATTGGACATGATTTTTTTTTTTTTGCGAGGTGTTACATCCTCACCCCCTTAAAAGAAATCTCGACCTCAAGATTTACTGAAATAAATGAGGGTATTTTTATTTCATCGCGGATTCAACTTCCCACGTATATTCTGGGCCTCTACGGACATCTCATTTCACTTTTACAATTGGCACATTCTTTCTTCGAAGCTTTTTAACATGTCGATCCTCAATCGACAAAGGTTTTTCGATAAACTTCAAGCTTTCGTCAATCTGCACGTCCTTATGCGACATTGCTAGCGATTCATCGGCTAGACATTTCTTTAAATTGCAGATGTGGAATACATTATGAATTCCACTAAGCTCTTCAGGTAGATTCAGCTTGTATGCCATGCTTCTGACACATTCGATGATCTCAAATGTTCCAATATATCTTGGGCTCAGCTTGCCCTTTTTGCCAAATCGCATCACCCCCTTCCAAAGCGACACTTTAAGTAATACTTTATCACCTACCTCGAATTTTAGAGGTTTACGCCTTTTATCTGCGTAGCTCTTCTGCCTATCCCTGGCAGCTTTCAGACGATCACGAATCTGCACAATCTTATCCGTCGTCTCAAGGACTATCTCAGGTCCTGACAGTTAGGTTTCTCCAAATTCCGCCCAACAAACTAGCGTTCTGCACTTTCTTCCATACAAGGCCTCAAAAGGCGCGGGTTGGATACTTGAATGATAACTATTGTTGTATGAAAATTCAATCAAAGGAAGATGGTTATCCCAACTTCCACCCAAATCAATAACACAAGCCCGGAGCATGTCTTCTAATGTTTGAATCGTACGCTCACTCTGCCAATCCGTCTGAGGATGATAAGCAGTACTGAAATTCAAACGAGTGCCTAGAGATTGCTGAAAGCTTTTCCAAAAATGAGATGTGTATCTTGTATCCCTATCAGAGATAATAGATACTGGCACTCCATGGAGAGATACAATCTCATCCACATATAGCTGGGCTAGTTTATCGGAGCTATGCGTCTCCTTTATGGGTATAAAATGAGCTAACTTCGTCAGTCTATCGACTATAACCCATATTGTATCGTTCCCATGTTCCGTCTTTGGTAACTTGGTGATGAAATCCATAGTTACCATTTCCCACTTCCAAGTGGGAAGTTCAGGCTGTTGTAGTAAACCTGATGGTTTTTTATGCTCGGCTTTAACCTGTGCGCACGTCAGACATTTAGCCACATAAGTGGCTATAGATTTCTTCAAACCTATCCACCAATAATTTGCCTTTAGATCCCGGTACATCTTATCACTGCCCGGATGTACCGAATATTTCAAACTATGGGCTTCTTGAAGGATTACATCTCTAAGTCCTTCATGAATTGGAACCCAGATTCGACCATTCAATCTAAGGATTCCATCTTTGCCAAAAGACAATTGGTCAGCAATTACACCTAACTTCTCATTCGGAAAGTTAGCTTCCAATATAGCTTCCTTTTGAGCAGCTAACAGCTTTTCATTCAAGCTGTTCCTTAGTTCAATGCTTTTGGCATTGATCCTATTAGGTTTGATCCTTTCCTTCCTGATAAGTGCGTCAGCGACAACATTCGCTTTGCCCAGATGGTAACGAATTTCGCAATCATAGTCGTGACAATGTCTCCATCCAACGACGCTGCCTCATGTTAAGATCTTTCTAGTTAAACAAATGTTGAAGGCTTTTATGGTCTAAATAGATTACACACTTGGTTCCATATAGGTAATGCCTCCATAGTTTTAGTGCAAATACAATGGCACCCAATTCCAAATCATGTGTGGTGTAATTCTTTTCGTGCACCTTCAGTTGACGAGAAGCGTAGGCAATGACCTTGCCTCTCTGCATAATCACACAACCCATACCTGTGTGCGATGCGTCACAATAAACGAAAAACTCTTCTATCCCTTCTTGCAATGTCAACATAGGAGCATTGCTTAATTTCTGCTTGAGAATCTCAAAATATTCTTGTTGTTTGGGACCCCAATCGAACTTTATATTCTTGCGAGTCAACGAAGTTAAAGGTGCAGCAATTCTTAAAAAAAATTCAATGAAACGCCTTTAGTAACCTGCCAAACCCTAAGAAGCTACGAATTTATGTGGGCGTCTTAGGTTCTTGCCAATTCATAATCGCTTCAATCTTAGCGGGATCCACCTAGATACCACGCTCACTTACTACATGTCCAAGGAATTGGACTTCTCGAAGCCAGAATTCACATTTAGAAAATTTTGCGTAGAGCTTCTCTTGTTGCAGAAGTTTAAGGATGCATCGGAGATGTTTTTCATGATCAGCTTGGCTCTTTGAATAAATAAGTATCTCATCGATGAAGACGATGACAAACTTGTCTAGATACGGCTTGCAGACACGATTCATGAGATCCATGAATGTTGCAGGTGCGTTAGTGAGCCCAAAAGGCATCACTAAGAATTCGTAATGGCCATATCTTGTTCTGAATGCAGTCTTGTGTACATCTTCGGTTCTGACCTTCAACTGATGATACCCTGATCTTAGATCGATCTTTGAGAAGTAACTTGCCCCTTGCAGTTGATCGAACAGATCATCGATCCTAGGCAATGGATATCGGTTCTTGATTGTAACTTTGTTCAGATCGCGATAATCAATGCACAGACGCATTGAGCCATCTTTCTTTTTTCACAAAAAGAATAGGTGCTCCCTAAGGAGACGAGCTAGGTTGAATAAAACCTTTCTCTAATAAATCATCCAATTGGGTCCTTAATTCTTTCATCTCGGTCGGTGCCAAACGATAAGGAGCTCTTGCTACTGGGGCTGCTCCTGGAATAATATCAATCCTGAATTCCACTTGTCTGTCTGGAGGTAAGCCAGGTAATTCTTCAGGAAAAATGTCTGAATATTCTGAGATAACAGGAATATCTTCTATCTTGGGTTTTGGTTCATCTATAGTCACCTGTGCCATGTAAATGACACAACCTTTCTTCAAACACTTTGATGCCTTAAGCATAGATACTTGTTTAGGCAATCCATACGGCGTATCTCCTTGAATAGTAAGTGGCTCACCATAAGGGATCTTAATGACAACTTGCTTCTTATCACAGGCAATTTGGGCTTGGTTACGAGATAACCAATCCATGCCTATAACTATATCGAATCCTGCCAATTTCAATGGAAGCAAAGACAGCGGAAAAGAGTGGTTCCTAATGGATACGGAACATCCATCTAAGATTGTTGAAGCAGTCTCTATGGTACCATCAACCAATTGTACCTCATATTTTATGTTTAGAGTTTTAATAAGCAGATTTAACAGTTTACAAAATTTATTGTCTACAAAGGACTTATCTGCGCCAGAATCAAATAAAACTCTAGCATAAATATCATTGATGAGGAAAGTACCTGTTATAACATTATCGTTCTGTACTGCCTCTCTGGCATTCATCTGAAAAACTCAAGCATTGGTTTTCTTGGCCTCTTCAGGCTTCTTCTCAAATTTTAGGCAGTTGGTTTTGATATGCCCTTTCTCGTTACAGTTGTAACAAGTTTCATTCTTTAACTCCTTGCATTCTAAGGTTTTATGCCCTTTTGTTTTGCAAATCCCGCAAAGTTTAGCATGCGGGTCAATAGTGCATTTTCCTAAGTGGCGCTTTCTGCAGTTCTTGCACTTGGGTCTGTTGTCTGACTGATTTGAGTTTTTCTGAAACTCAGAACCTTTCTTTTGCTCGGGATTTCCTTTCCGTTTCTTGTCGGAGCGATGTGAGCTCTCATCTTCTCTCTTCCCCTTTCCCTCATCAGAAGCCTTAACAGACTTATTCTTTATTGCATCAAGAGTGAGGGGTAAGGACAGATCCACCACGGACCTATAAGTGGTAGGCCTGGATGCTTTAATGTTTCCTTTTATTTCTGGAGCCAGACCTCCATTGAAGCGCGCTATGCGCTTAGGTTCGGGGGTAACCAAATAGGGAACAAGTCGGGACATGGTGTTGAAACTTGTGACATAAGCTTGGCAATCCAAATTCTTCATGACCAGAGTCAAGAAGTCTGTTTCAATCTTTTCTACCTCATGCTGAGGACAAAAGTTTTCTTTGATTAGTGCTACGAATTGATCCCATGACAAGTTATAGAGTGGGATTTTCCCCATGGCTTGAATTAACGATCTCCACCAAGCCAAAGCTTCCCCTTTAAACGACTGTGAAACAAACTTCACAACATCCTGCTCCGCACAACCGCTGATATCCACAACGGTATCCATCTCATCAAGCCATGTTATACAGTCAATGGCACCCTTTTCGCCTGTAAAATCCCTTGGCTTGCAAGAGATGAAGTATTTGTAAGAACAGTTCTTTGAACGCGGTTCTTGATTAAGCACAATTTGCTTAGACAGCAGACTTTTCTGATTTGACGAATACCGAGAATCGTCCTTATGAGATGTATGTGTTTTGGAAGGAGGTTTTGTATGAGGTACAGATTGGGTCCTAATGCGAGTACCACTTGGTTCTTTGAACTGTCTGTCAATGGCTCTAGTGACAGCATTATCTATCATTGCTTGTAGATCTGCACCCGTTACATTCATTCTGGTGTTGTCATTCCTCACATTGGGATGACTATTTACCTCGTCTGATTCAGGCATGCTGAAGCTTGATTGCTATAAAACAATTGACAATAATTTGTTCAGAAGTTTATTATGGAATCATCATTTTCGATGATTCATTAACCATGGTAAATATAGACCATATTGGTTAATTTGTTAATCTGATTTATTTTAAACTTTTTATTATAGTTATTCCCAGTTATAAACTATTTAGGAATTTTAAAGTGGCACAAAAAGCTTTGTCACAAGGACAGTTTTAATTTATAAGCCATGATCTTCTAGGATCAAGGCATTAAGGTTTGAACATAGTTCATCACCTTTCTTGACAAGGAGTCATAGACTACAATTGTCATTTGTTATGTATTTGAAATAATTTGGCCCGAAGGCAAAGTAATGACATCGCATAGTGGATGCTTTAGTTTGATCATCTTAATTGATGATATAAGCCATGATTTCTAAATCATTAGGCTAGATAAGGAATTGGAAGAATCCAATATAAGGATGACTATTGTGATTTTCTGGAACCACATTTGTCAAGAGTGCTAACACGTTCTTAGGTGTTAACAAGGATTTATTATCTAAAAAAGGCTTTACCATTATAGCCATGTCTAAAATGACATATAGGCTAGGTTATACCTTTAAGATTTTCTTTTGAGATTTAATGGCAGAGCAATCATAAATTGAAAAGATGTTTTGATTTAGGACATAATACATATGTATATGTTTAATGCCAAAGTAAATTTCAAAAATGAAACTTTTCATAGAAAGTCCTAAAAATTACAATAATTGCCCTAAACGGGTCTTAAACTAATAAATTCGTCCAAGCAGGGACTAAAAAGATAAATATGTCCTTATAGGGACTACTAGAGAAATGAAATACAACAAAAAAAGGAGTTTCTTCTTCATTTTATTTCTGAAAGTTTTCTCCTTGGTTCACTGTGTGCGGTACGGATACTGAAGGTTTTGGCGGGTAGTCGAAATCTTCCATATTAGGAACCTTTGCAAAAGTGGAATCCAAGGATTCTATGGTTAATGAATAATATGGATCACGAATAGGATCAGGACTGGTATAATCAAAGTTTGGGATTCCAATACTTGGAGGTAAGAAATATGCGTCATTTGGGTCCATAGGTATCATCTTTGGAGTGGGAGCCTCAGGGACTGTTGGTATGGACTCCTCCGATGTAGGCTTCTCATTTGAAGTTTCAAAAGACTTAGGTACAGAATTTGAAATATGGTTAATGGTTTCAACTGGTTTGATTTTGGGAATGGGTCCAAAAAGGTCCTTTCTCCATACTGGTCGTACGCTTATTCGAGCTGTGGTACGAAGCTTAACATTCTTAGACTTCGGGTTTGAAGAGCTTCCACCAATGGCAGCTTTACTCGGCGACATGTTCCTGAAATACACAAATATCGAAAATAATGTATATATAACAGGGATGAGATCATTCCTAGTTCATGTCTAGACTCGGAAGTCAAGGAATGTGCAACTATGTCATTGAGATTAAACACAAAAGACTAGTGTTTAATTCCCTCAATGTTGGCTCTGATACCAACCTGTCACACCCCGATATTTCCACATATTACCGATGGGCCTGGCGGGGAGTATCGTGACGTAGTTGATATCGTCATAGTCAAATATATATACAGTTTAATGCACAGCGGAAGTCTTGGATTAAAATAATATTACAAACCGAATTTCAAAGTATAAATAAATATTATACAAACGGTTGTACGAGGATCCACAGGCGGATCTTAAAACAGAAGTATAAATATTGTTCAACAGACTTTAAACATTCAGAACTTGCAAGATTCTTTATTAACGCCCAGAGCTCCCAGCCAATTACGTACAGTACCTGTCACTTAGTCTTTTTTGAAAAATACGTCAGTTTACACTGGTAAATACAATTAACTGACTCTTTTGAAAACATTTATGAAAATTGATTTGAATGCACAAGGCACAAACATTTTATAACTTGGGACAATTATATTAATAACAATCTTGTATCAGATTTACATGTTTATCCAACATTTAGGGCCGGTATAAATAAACCGAAGAAGATTAAACAACACACCAAGAATATAAACTCACGGCAGGTTACCCCAGCAAATGAGCATATCTTTTACATACGCAACAGACAGGTGTATGCCTACACCCCGTGCTTAAGTCGTGGCCATTTACGATTTTTAAATGAACCAAGGATATCCAGGACACGGTCGTTAACCCCAATGTTATATGTTATCAAGCAATACTGATTAAAACGGGATTATACAATTTAACCATATCCGATTAAAAAGGTTTCTACACCCGAGTAAGCGGTAATAATTTACCAAATCCCAAGCCCGTATAAGGGAAAATAAGTTAAAAGTATTTACCTGAGCTTAAATGCAATTTAGTATTCTCAGCCGTAAATTCTACTCAAACAAGTGCAAGTACTTCTACCGGGGCTCTTAATCTGGAACGAAGGTTTTATTAACCTATTAGATTCCTAACGGGTCTTATTTAAGTTATAAACTTAGACCGGTTAGTTTTAAAGAAAGGTTTACGGTACGAAACGCTAGATTAAGCGGTGACCGGATTGGAATCTGATTTAGACCCGACAAGCATGAAGACTTGTATAAAAAATGGGTAAACTAAATACATTCTGGATTTTGAAGTAAAAATGATAAGGTTTGACCCGTTTCGGCTAATTTATGCAAACTAGTTACATAAACCGTATCGAACGCGTATAAGCATAACGGGTAACTGGGTGAGTCATGTACAAGTTCCATAGGTTATTATGCTTTAAATGCGATATGATATCAGTAGGATATCAACAATTATGCCCCAAAAGAATTTAAAACCAAATTAAGTCCCGAAAGGGTAATTTGGTCATTTTAAGGTTTATAAAAGAGGTTTAATAGTAAACTGAGGTTTTGGTCTAAAACATTCAGTAAAAATATTTGTTTTATCATGTTACATCAGTAAGATATCATACATATGTGAGGTTTACCATATATGGCCAAACTATGCACTCTAGGGGCATTTTGGTCATTTTACATATGTATTAAGGACCAAATTGGAAGTCTGAGTTCAAGACTTATACTTACTGTTAAAGTATTAAAATTCATTTATAAAATCAGTAGGTATCATGTCTTAGGTGCTAAATATGGTTTTAAACCATACTATGCGCCTAATTTGCGCAAAAGTCGATAATTGACGATATTCAAGATGTTTATGAAATTCTGAGATTTTGATCAGCCTTAATTGTTTAAAATATTTTATTTAATATATAACATTAGTAGAAAAAGGTTTGTCATGTTAATGATATGTAAATCTCATTTTATTAATGAAAAGGGCATTATCATCAATTACCGAATTCATGCAAGAACTCTATGTTATGGTCAGTATAAAATTCGAACAAAAATTCCAAAAATCCCTAAAAATTATATTAAAACAGTAGGCAGTGGGTTTGGTGCCAAAATTTGGGTTTAAGCATGATTTATGCTAAAAATGTAATTTAATTAACAAAAAGTTTCATTTTACGATATCTTGCATAACTTTCGTTTGAGACCAGAAACTGATGTCAAATTTATTTGATATACTTATATATCAGTAATAAAGCTTTTTGTCCTCTCACATTTTCAAAAATCTCGTTTTTATAACATGAGGGCATAATAGTCAACTTTTAAGCAAATAACGGAACATGCAAATAATCTCTGATTTCTAAGGGACCATGTAGTACAACCTCAGAGGGTTATACTAACATATAATATGGTCACAAAGGAACCCTAAGGCATAACTAAACTAAGTTAATTCGGGTTAGAAATGAAAGTCAAAGCAAAAGTCTACTTTTGCGACTTTCGGTTGCGAACCGAGCCTAAACTCAGAATTGTCGGGTTGAACATGCCTAAACATGTTCTTATAATATTTACCAAGTTATTAAAATGATAAAACGTATTTTATAGCTTCTACATTATCAGTTATGAATTCTTTTGTAAAAACTGACTCGTTTGACTTTTCGGTTTATTACTTTGACCCGACAATTGACTAAGCAAATGTGATAATTAGGAGGTGCCCTTTTGAGGGATTATCACCTACTTAATTACCAACACATAGCCATTTTCAAATCGAATAATGGTTGGACCGTTAGTGATTAATCACAAAGTCAAAGTATAATTACGATATCTTTGACTTTCGGTCATTTAAACTGATAAAAACTTAACTACAGAAGCTAAGAACACTTACAAGGGTTCTTAGCACGAAAATTTGAACTTAGAGAGCTTCCTTAATTATTAGGATGCTCCAGAGAATGCTCCAAATCTTGAGCAATAGAGATGGGAGAGTTTAAAGTGAAGGTGCAAGGATTATGGCTGCCCCAAAGGGCCTTTATATAGTGCATGGAATCTCCTTTGGATCATTACAAGTGTCTAGGGGTGTTGTAAAATAGTTTCAGGTGTCCCAAGTGGTTTTTAAAACCATGAAACAGCCATAGATTTCGAAGTAGATTGGTTTGGAGCACAAGGAAGAAGATACCTGCAGCTGTAAGTGAGTTTCTGTCCAAACTCACCCGTCGCGTCGCGCCATAGCAAAAGGGGAGGGCTGTGGCGTCGCGCTACCACCCCCTATCTCAGCAAACATGTTTTAAACTTGTCACTTTTAGTCCCTGAACCTTTTAATGCATAATATCTTTTATTTTAGTCACTTTTAACCCTCCTAGTTAGTTTGAAGATGATCTAGGGAGTATAACCAAACACCGTTAGGTCCGGTTTCGTTAATTGGTCACCGAAAACACTACTTTCTGCTCGTTGACGCTTTTAACCCTTATTCTTGGAATTTATAATTTTAATCATTTATTTGCATCAAAATTCCACGAAATCATTATCCGATACTTATGAGAGTACAATAAGATTTTACAAAGCCTCGGGATCGTTAAAAGGTCATTCAGAGGTAAGAATTAACATGTTGACACTTTTAACCCCTGTGTTTTGTAAACTTTTGATTTTAAGCACAAACGGATTCTTGTGTCCCACAATTTATTCAATAAAGAATATGAACATCATATGAGGTCAATCAGAGGCCCAAGTTTGGCATGTTGACACTTTTGGTCCTTCCACATACATCTTTTCCTTGTTTGTCAACTTTAGTCCCTCGAAATCAATTCATTACACGTGTCATCATTGTATTGGACATGATTTTTTTTTGCGAGGTGTTACAAATACATTGACTCAATCACTGTTAATTATATCTTAAAACAATTGAGGTTTTGGTAAAACATTTTGACTCACAAAAAGATTTACAAAATAAGATGTACTCACATTATTCCCTTAGGTAAATCTAAAGCTTCCTGTTGTATCTCCTCATTATTATCTATTAAAATTACACAATGCACACGTGTTAGTAAAATAACCCAAATCACATTGAGCGTACAACTCGAGACAGAATTCCAATGACTGAGTCTGGCAGAGCCCTGACATGCATTACGAAATCCTAGATCAATCGGGTGTACACACGAGACAGAACTCCAACGACTGAGTCGGGCAGAGCCCTGACATGCGTTACGGAGCCCTAAATCAATCGTGTAGGATAACAGCAGGGTTATAATACTTAAAACGAGGCAGAGCTTCACTTTATAGTGGGTATTATACCCGAGTATAGTTTCTACTATAAAGAAATTGAGAGAGAATTCGAGAATTGAACAGCTGACAAATGAGCTCTCGACCTCCTTTTATAGGCTGATAAGCAAGGGTGTCGCGCCCCGCGACCAAGTAGCCTTCGGTCGTTGCGGCCCAAGAGGGACTACGTGTCGCGGCCCAAGGGTGTCTCCGTCGCGACCCGCGAGCGACACCTAAAACTTGTTTTTCTTGATTTTTCTAAGTGTAGGGCTATTTCGGGCTCGTTTCTCACGTACGGGGTATATTTTAGGACATTTAGGGTTACGTTAAGGGTTCTAGGAGGGTTGTTATAGCGTGTCCCGTTCGCCGGAGAATTGAGGACCCCAGACTATCTGCTCGAAGAGCCCCTCTTCCTACTTCAGTGGTGGCATAGCACCACCAAATTCGTCAGCACCTACAACGTCATCTACATGTTCACTCATATCGTAATAAGTTCTTAAAGATCTTCAAAAGTTGAAGAAAGTTCTTGAAAATATGAAGAAATACTGTAGAAGCTTGAGGAAAACTTGAAGATCTTCAAAACCCTTTTGAATATTTGAAGATTCAAAGAGGAAACAAGAGAGAATTCGACGAAAAGTGTTTTCTACTGTTAGGTCTTCATCTATTTATACCCACCGCATTTAATGCGATGGGTAACCGTGCCGAGCCATTTGCGCACGTTTCCAACCACAGGTTGACACGTCAGGCGAGAAAACCGAAGCGACAGTTACCACATGCGCGTGGTCCTCACTATACTGACACCAGACTAAACGGCGCACCTGACACAGTGACATCATGATCGTCATTGTGTCAACGGTCACCTCAGCAGTCTTTTTCGCCACCAACCTGTCAGAATTTTCTTCTTTTTCGAATTTCAAGATTTTCCCGCGCAGATAAACGAGAAAACTTCAGAAGTAAGCTAATAGCTGCATGTATAAGTTGTGACATATAAACGAGAAAACTTCATAAGTAAGCTAATAGTTGAACGCCATCTTTCCTATCACACAAAATGCGTTCCTGAACACCAGTGCAAGCGCAGACACTTACTTTTTATTTTCTAGTCCAAAGCTCCAACCACTTGCCTCGCGCATGGAAGCAGCACTGGACTGGGGGACTTGAAGGGGTATGGTCCTAAATCCTGCACCGACCATATAAGTCAGCGTAAGGTCGTGCGCGAGACCATACCTATATTAAACCAAATTGGTAACTTTCCCAACCTTGCGCCGACTAATCAGATATGTTCCAAGTCGCGCACGAGGTCATGACCAACACAAGATCAAATTTGACACTTAACTCCTTGGATAAAACCCCTGGCTTCCTAGACCTTGGGCCGACTGCACGGATTTACCTGGGGTCGTGCGAAGGCAAGAAGCGCAGGTAAACATCGGACAAGTATGAAAGGTACAAGTGGCAGAGCAGTGGGCCAATAAACGTTCAACAGGCTGTATCTGATCGTGATGCACGATGGACAATCGTACATGAGACAAAAAAGGTACACAAGGACGTATACCTAGCACCAATCAGTGTGCGCCGACCACTGCTCCATGATCTCCACTTAGCTGCTCATGACAGACCAGTCAACAAGGACAGTCGTCAGGGCACGTGGATCCATTCAGCATGCGCCAGCCACCCTCTCGCCTGGAATCACTAACGGTCGTGGCAGAGGGGACATAATGGATATTCCTTGTTGTCATCTACAGGCCCAAGGCCCATCAGCCCATCTCCTTTACAAACCACCTCGGCTATAAATAGGGAACTTCACCTCCAAGTTTAAGGATCGCTCTCTTGCTCTCTCACTTAATACACACACTATTATCCTCAAAACTGTTACTTCTTCTAATGTCGGAGGGTGGTTACAAGGAGAACTCCCCTATTCTCCTCTTTGTAACGAGCTTACGATGTGTTGATTGTTTTGCAGGATTTCCATAGCTGATTAGACGAGAAAAAAAGAAGATTAACCTTATTTGTCGAGGCACATGCCACAAGCTAATCACCAGATTATTTTGGTGTTTCTTCAAGCGCAATGGGTAATTTGCCACAAATTCGTGTTTCACACCACATCAGCGTCTCCGAAGCTTCACAAATGTTTGTAGTGGATGCTCTGAATCCACAAGCAACAAATAATAATATAATAGACTTTATTAATATAATACCATTCAATATCTCACAAATTCGTCAAAGAGAATAATTGGACCGGCACCTGGTGATGATGGGAGACTAGGCGAGTAGGCACGATCGTTAGTTCGATCCTTGAACTGAACGGGTTTTACCTCACCACACTGTCGTGCCTTCGGGCGAGTGTTCACGGACTTCATCCCTAGGTGAGGATTTCCCCGGTTCAGAAGCGAGTGTATCCCAATGTTAGGAATTTCTCCGGTTGCCTATTTGAAAAATTCGTTCGCCATTTAAAAAAAATAATTGGACATGTCTGTTAGCTAGACTTTGATACGACCTCCATATTATATATTATATTATATTATATTATATTATATTATATGAGGAAGGTTAACGTACATTACGGCTTAACGTACATCACGTACGACAGGTAATTACGCACGTTCATTTTAAAATCACACACGTTGTAACTCAAAAATCCAAAATCACACATGTTGAAACACAATAATCACGCATATTGAAAACATTAATCACGCATGTTATAGAACAAATCACGCACGTTATTGTACGTGAAGTACGTTAAGCCGTAATGTACGATATACTTTTTCTATATTATATTATATTATATAAAAAACGAAAAACGTGATTAAGTTGAAATTTTAAAATAATATATCTTTTAAATTATTAATGAATTAAAAAAGGAAACAGCTGAGAAGTCCCTTTCAGTATGTTATCTAGATTTGGCGAGAGAGAAGGTTAGAAGGGGTGGGTTAGAGTTTTAAATCTTTATTTATATTTTTAAACGCTAAAAGGACTTAGTTTATATGGGTTTAACATAAAAAACTAAACTCTTTTTACACCATAGAAGAAAAGAAAAATAAAATTGGTTACTATATCCGTAATTTTAAACCTCATAAACGAAATCCATATTTTTTACCAAGACAAATCAAACATCCGTGTAATTAACTCAATATTTTATTGTTTTCGTTCTTATTTCTAATAAACTAATTAAATAATTAATTATAGAGAACATTTGGACCTACGATGTGTTGTACACTTCTGATACAACCAATAATAATGCAAACATACCTCTTAAAAGAAATCAAAAAAAAAACTAAAAAAAATAACAAACGTGATTAATGTGATAAAAAAAAGGGAATCTTTGTCCACTCCATTTCATGAAGTTTTAAATTCGGTTACTTCTCGTTTCTTGTTAACTCGACAAAATGCAGAACAACGACTCTCTCTCCGACAAAATCATTAGCCACCGGAGGGTTATTTTGGTCATTTCGCTACCTTTATTACTCGTCTCATTCGTTTTGTTTATTGTGAGTTCTCCCAACGATGTCGTTTTATCAACCAGCCGCAAGCTTTACGTAGTGCAGACGGAGTCGTCGTCATCGGATAAGTATGCTGTGATATTCGATGCGGGTAGTTCGGGGAGTAGAGTTCATGTGTTCTGTTTTGATCAGAATTTGGAACTTGTTCCCATTGGCAATGAACTTGAGCTTTTTGAGCAGGTACTTCCGATTTGCACCTAGGCGGCCGATTTTTGCAACACTCAATTTTATGTATAATAATTATCATGTAAATATATATTTAATATATTAAATAATAGGCTTGTTTCAGCTCGATAAGTGAAGCACGGGCTTGTTTATTAGAAAACTTACTTTTAGGCTTGGGTCATTTTAAGTTTGGCTCGATTCAAGCTCTTAGCTAGCCGATCTCGTTTATTAAACATGCTTATATGTTTTTGCATTTGGAAATTAGATTAATTTACTTGAAGATGATAAGAAATTTTATTTGGTGTTTTAGTTTCTGTAAATGCACATCTCCTATCTCTAACTTGTAAGATGCAAAGAGTGAAAAGATTAGTCTCTCTTTAGATCAAACTAGTAGAAGACCAACTAAATTTTTTAGGAAATATACATATATATATAGCTGTTTTTATATTCCCTCATCCATCGCATTGATAGTATCTGAGACGGAGCATTCTTTATGCAGGGGCACAGCTTCCCCCCCCCTGAACTTTTCGACGCATAGTGTTATGAACAGTAACTTCGTATAGAAATTTTTAGGTATATACGTTTTCAAATTTGTTATGTCCACAGTCGATGTAGGATTGCCTTATTGATATTTCAAATGATATTTCTTTATTGTAGTTGAAACCAGGGTTGAGTGCATATGCAGCCAACCCAAAGGAGGCTGCAAATTCTCTTCTGCCATTATTAGAAAAAGCCGAAAAGGTTGTTCCACAAGATACTCGCAAAAATACACCAGTTAAAGTCGGGGTTAGTGATTTATACAGACGGCTAAAATCGATAGTTATGGTGTATAACTTTATAAATTATACATCTATATGTAGGCAACTGCAGGTCTGAGACAGTTGGGAGGAGATACATCTGAAAGAATTTTGCAAGCTGTAAATACAATGCAACCCTCTTGCGACTAAAATCGATAGTTATGGTGTATAACTTTTAAGTACGGTTTATGTTTATATAGGTGAAAGATCTTCTAAAAGCTAAGAGCAGCCTCGAGACAAATGATGATTGGGTAAATGTTTTGGATGGAACTCAAGAAGGCGCTTACCAATGGGTAAGCTACTTACTTACATCCTCCAATATGTGTATGTTTTAGCATACGCATTGAACTCATTCGTAAAGTACATGGATGGTCGGTCTATGTGGTTAACCAAAATTTTTGATATGGTCCCTAGTTTTCCAAAAGTACATGGATGGTCCCTGTGGTTTGCACTTTGTAACGCATTTGGCATTTAGTCCCAAACTTTTTCCAAAAGTACATGGATGGACCCTTTGGTTTGCACTTTCTAACGCATTTAGTCCCCAACTTTTGCCAAAGGTACATGGATGGTCCCTGTGGTGTTTTCCCTTTGTAACACATTTAGTCCCCAACTTTTGCCAAAAGTACATGGATGGTCCCTGAGGTTTGCACTTTGTAACGCATTTAGTCCCTGACTTGGACCTACTAAAACCTTCCGATTTGTTAGCTGGGGACTAAATGCGTCACAAAGTGCAAACCAAAGGGACCATCCGTGTACTTTACGCTTCAAAAAATATGTAAAAAGTTTAGCAAAAAATGTCAACAGACGATTTTCCTTATCATATCATATACTTGCTTTGCTTATTAGAATCTTTTGAATGCCTACAGGTGACGATAAATTATCTGTTAAAAAATCTAGGCAAGAATTATTCAAGCACTGTTGGCGTAGTTGATCTTGGTGGCGGATCAGTACAAATGGCGTATGCTATTTCAGAAACAGATGCGGAGAAGGCTCCAAAGACAACAAAAGGAGAGGATCTTTATGTGAAAGAAATGTTTCTCAAGGGAACCAAATATTACCTTTATGTTCACAGGTTTGCTTCCATAAGTATATTAAATAATACAAATAGAAGTAAAAAAATGTAATATTATTACAATCAAATTGGATCTTGATGATGAATCATGTTGATTTGCTCTACTTTTGACAAATTATTATCAGAGTAAAATGTCATTTTCGTCTCTAAGGTTTGGCCAGTTTTGCAACTTTCGTCCAAAGGTTTGTCTTTCTGCATTTGAATCCAAAAGGTTTGAAATTTTGTCATTTTCATCCAACTCGTTAACTCTATCTATTTTTCTCCGTTAAGTCAGGGGTATTTCCGTCTTTCTTGTTAACTTAAAGGGCAATTCGGTCTTTTAAATACTTGTACATTATGGTAAATGCTTGTACATAAAGTGAAAAAAAAACCGAATTGCCCTTTAAGTTAACAAAAAAGACGGAAATGCCCATGACTTAATGGAGAAAAATGGATGGAGTTAACGAGCCGGATGAAAATGGCAAGATTTCAAATCTTTTGGATCCAGATGTGGAAAAACAAATATTTGAACGAAAGTCGCAAAACTAGTCAAACCTTAGGGACGAAAATGGCATTTAACTCTATTATTTATTATTGCAGTTATTTGAACTATGGATTATTAGCAGCTCGAGCTGAGATCCTCGGTGTTGCAAAAGACGCTCACAACCCATGCATCTTGGCTGGTTATAATGGTTAGCGTTACCGTCATTTAACGTTTGGTCTTTCTGGTATACGATTAAAAGTGGTTATAAACTTATAATGTATTATTTTTAGGGGTTTATACGTATGGAGGAATTGATTACAAAGTTTCCGCACCTTCTTCTGGTTCAAGCATGAGCAAGTGCAGAAAAGAAGTCTTAAAAGCTCTAAAAGTAAATGATACAACTTGCACACACTCGAAATGCACTTTTGGTGGCGTATGGAATGGTGGTGGCGGTGATGGTCAAAAGCGTCTGTATGTCGCTTCTTTTTTCTTTGATCGAGCTGCTGAGGTATTATTATTGTTACTGTTACTGAGGTATTATTATTGTTACTGTTACTGTTACTGCTACTATCACTATTACTATTATGACATGTTTTTTTACATATATAGGTCGGTTTTATTAATGGAAGTAAACCTGTTGCCAAAGCTCGTCCGCAAGATTTCCAGGTGGCGGCTCAGCGTGCTTGTCGAACAACACTTGAAGATGCGAAATCTAAATATCCTGATGTGGACCCCGCTAACCTACCCTATTTATGCATGGATCTTGTGTATCAATACACTCTGCTTGTAGATGGTTTTGGTAAGTTGTACCTTCTATCCTATTTGGCAAGATCGATGGACTAATGGGTCAAAATGAGTTCAGATTGAAAGTTGAAACGAGTTGTTTTTAATATGGGTCAAAAGGGTCAGGTTGACCTGCTGCTTTTTATCCACTTTTTTTAATATAAAGAGTAAAATATCATTTTCGTCCATGAGGTTTGGCCTGTTTTGTGACATTGCGTCCAAAGTTTTTCTTTTCTACATCTGGATCCAAAAGGTTTGAAATCTTGCCATTTTTCATCCAGCTCGTTAACTTCATCCATTGTTCTCCGTTAAGTCAGGGGTATTTTCGTCTTTTTTGTTAACTTAAAGGGCAAAAAAGGGAATTTTATATTTTGTGTTGTTTGAACAGACCTGAAACCACGGAAACATATTACACTCGTGAAACAAGTTGAGTACCAAAATTCACTGGTTGAAGCTGCATGGCCGTTAGGCAGTGCAATTGAAGCAGTGTCAGCAGCCGTCTAACCACCACCAACGTCGCCACTGCCTCTACTACATAATCAATTGTATCATGTGTGAAACTGGTTCCCGGTGGGTTGTTGCCAGATCAGCAAGTCAGTAGATGCTCTAAGGTTACCAGAAAACATTCTATTCGTCATCACTCTTTTTATTGTCTTGTTCCTAGAAGATATGGGAACCTAGTCAAGTTAATTTTTCACTTTAAGCTGCAGAAGGTTTCATCTGTATTGGTGTGTTCTATTCGATACGAATGTAAACTAAAAAACTATTTGTATGATTGTTTCGTGGTTTTAACCGAGTCTTGGTTTTAACTATAAAAAACAGTTGTGGGTTCAGACGGGTATAGTATTTGGTGATACCCCCGCTACTACCCCCCATAAGTGGTCACTTGCCTATTTGCTCGCGTAGAAACCAAATATATTATTACACTACATAACCTTTAAAATAACTTCACATCCGAATCAGAATCCTAACAAGGTATCGAGATCGGCTGATATCATGTCTTTCAAAACCTTTATATGAGCAAAACCATTTTATTGAACAAATTCCCTAAATAATTTGTCACAACTGATACTGAATGCTTTAATGGCTCATTCAACAACGCCCAATTCAACCATTTCGATAGTCTCTGCTTGTTAGAACCGTTAAAGCGAGACAAGTTTGTTAATTTGACTAGTTTGAGCCCAAAATTTTATCATTCTTTAAAATCGTAGTTAGCGCTCAGCCCACAATTTCATGAAAACCAACTTAACTTACTTAACCATGAACACCTTAATTCTCTAATTTTATTCATATTTTATCTCAATAATAACCGAGCCAGCTCGGCTTAGTATTGAAACCGAGCCAAAAATCTAAGCTCGAGCTCGGCTTGGTTTTAAACCAAGCTGGCTTGGTTAAGCATGAATTTAAAGAAAATTCAATATATAACTTTAAAAACACAACAGTCTAAAATATTATTCAATAGTTTAGCTAAAAACACAGCTTGTTGCTCGTTTACCTGCGATATTGATGTAACTCGGCCAGTTCATATATATATTTAATTGTTTAACTAAAAAAATAGTTTAAAAAACATATCCAAAATAAGTTCTACAAGCCAAAATCAAGTTCAACCAAATACGAAATAAGCTTCAAATTTCAACGATTTACAATATAAGTTCATTAGCATGTTAATCAACCCCAAATATACCATTGATATCCAACTAAATATATAAATACCCGCAAATAAAAACCAATTTTTTATAATATATTAAATGTACATAAAAATAAAATATATTAAAGGTGTAATAATTCAATCCAAACCGAGCCAGATCAAGCGACTTTTTTCAAGCTTAAATCCAAGTGAGCTCTAAGCCACGAGCTTTTTAAACAGTCTTGCCCTTGGTAACAAAATTTAAAGTTGGGATTATTGGTGTGAAAACTGTTAATATGGTTTATTATTGGCCAACACTCGATAGGTCCTAGTGTGAATTATTATAATCCAATTTGCCTAAATTTAATACATAAAAAAGATCAAATCCAAAATTTTGATTTAATAAAAAAGGTAACTTATAAAGCCTTAAACCCTAAAAAAAGTAACTTAAAGCCTTAAACCCTTGTGGAAAAACCGAAGGTTTTATAAAACAACAAAACATGCTTCAACGGTTAACTCTCTGACGCATTTTATCGAACACCTTGTAGGTATGTGTTGTTTCTCTTTCTTTTTACTAACTCTGCTTCTGCTCATGTACGCATATTGCTTCCTTCGACTCAAACCCACTTCACCCAATTATCCTTCACATAACCACCCTCAATTTTCTGTTCCAGAAATCAATTAGGGTTACATTAACCATGTATAAGTACAAAAACATCTACCGTTCATTATCATTGCTTTCAAGAACTTATGAAACAATAGTTCCATTTCAACATGTTAATCCGTCAAAACCCATGTTCAATCACCCAATTAAACCCGTTAATTCCCCACTATTTTTCTGTTCCTCAACTTTAGGACCTTATGAACATGATGAAATTGAGTTTAGAAACTGTACTGAAACCCTAGGTTTAGTTAAAGATTCTGTCGAAAAATGTGAACTTGAAAGAGGGGTTGGATTGATAATGAACATAATCGGGCCACCGGGTCGAGATTATGCAGCTGTGAGGAACAATCTTGAACAGTGTAATGCATCGCTTTCACCGGAACTGGTAACCGAAGTTCTTTCGCGGATTAGGAACGATTGGAAAGCGGCGTTTACGTTCTTTCGGTGGGCCGGGAAACAACCGGGTTACATGCATTCGATTCGCCAGTACCATTGCGTGATCGCGATATTGGGTAAAATGAGACGGTTCAATGCCGCGTGGGCTTTGGTTAATGAGATGAATAAAAGTGAGAAGTCAATGGTGAGTCAACAGACATTGTTGATCATGATCAGAAAGTATTCTGCTGTTCATGATGTGGATAAAGCTGTCAAGACGTTTAACGCGTTTAATCGGTTTAATCTGCAAGCTGGTGTTCATGAGTTTCATGATCTTTTAATAGCGCTTTGTCGATGCAAAAACGTTAAGGAAGCGGAGGGTTTGATGAAGGGTAACAAAGATGTTTACCCTTTAACGACTAAAAGTTTTAACATTATTCTTAACGGATGGTGTAACGTCGTGTGTAGTCCGCGCGAGGGGCGGAGGATATGGTGGGAGATGTGTAACGAAAGGATCCCGCCTGATGTTATATCGTATTCGACGATCATAACTTGCTATTCGAAATGCAACGAGACGAAAGAAGTGATCAAGATTTTCAACGAGTTGAAAGCATCGGGTGTCAATCCGGATATACGGATATATAACGGTGTGATTCACGCGTTTTCGAAATCCGGGCTTGAAAAAGAAGCGCGTGAGCTGATGAATGAGATGAAAGGAAACGGGATTCGGCCAAACGCGGTTACCTACAACTCTATGATCATGCCTCTTTGTAAAAAGGGAAAAACTTCGGACGCATATAAGTTGTTCGATGAAATGCTGCAAAGAAAGTTGGTGCCTACAGTTCAAACATACCAAGCTTTTTTTCGTGCATCGAGAACGTCTAAAGAAGCGTTGTCGATCTTGCAAAAGATGAATGAAATGGGATGTTGTATGGATCATGATACATACGCGTTGTTGATTAGAAAGTTGTGTCGATGGGATAAGTTTGAGGAAGTGTGGAAGCTATGGAACGAGATGATTAGTAGCGGGCTAGACCATGATAGGAGTTCATATGTGGCGCTGGTAAACGGGCTTTTTTTGAACGGGAAGTTGGAGGAGGCGTATAAGTATCATGTAGAAATGAAGTCGAAAGGTTTGTTGCCTGAGCCTGTGATAGAAGAAACATTGCAAGCTTGGATGGCGGCCAGGCAGACCACAGAGCGGTCAATGGTTGACTCGAAAACCAAATGTAGTAACGCGTAACCTGATCTTTAAACTGAACTTTTATATTATATAAATAATTATGATATTCGAGTTTTTAAAAATCTTTATGGGTTGGATATGGGTCGTTAACTCGCTATGATGCTTTAGTTAATTCTATAGAAGGTTTAAGGTTTTGTTTAGTTTGCTTGAAACTAGTAGAAAGTTTTACAATCTAAGATTATATGTAGTTATATACAATTTATAGAAGGTTTAAGGTTTTGGTTAATTTAAGGTTCCTCTGATGCCTGATGGTATTGTAGCTAACCGTCTTGCCGGCTTGGACATTCTATATGGCTACAGCGTGCGGTTGTAATCGCCAAATAGAAGTTTGATCGAGTAAATACTACTAAAAGCATTAATCTGTGTCGCCTTTATATTCAGTTGTTAAATCTTTTTCGTGTTAAAAATCAGTGTTGTAGTAATCCTTAGTCGCTATCAGGATTTATCAGGAATTAATCGAGATTAATCGGCATCTAGTCGTGATTTTTACAAACATGTTAAAGATTTTATAATCTATAACTTATGTTAAAAGGATTATGAGAGCTTGACATCATAAACCAAAATGCCAAATGTTCAAGTTTCATGTCCACCAGGGTCACTCCAGGGTGCTTTTAACATGTGGGAGTTTTAGTCATTCCTAGGGATGACAAACAAAAAAAAGGAAAAAAAGCAAATTTGAGTTCGATGGGAATAACCGAAACTTCCAGAAAGGTATTCGGGTATGGGATTGAATAAAATATATTTTATGGGTAGGTGATTCCCGACCCGATTACCCAAACCCATATCCTTAATCATATACCTCGGAGTTTTTAGTTTTTTTATTTATTTTCCCCTAACTCTTGTCTAGACAGTCTAGTAATGCTTTGTTATAATTTCATCAAGGGAAAACGAACTTCCTTTTTGCAATATCTATTTTGATGATATAATTTATATATTATATGTTACAACATACGAAATTATATTTTGAAATTTATATCATCATAAAATTTATATATTTTGTAATTGTTAAAAACGTAACGTTATATTAAAAATAAGAGTGGGAAGAAAAATAAATGTGCTTAAATTCTTAATCCCCAACATATGTTTTCAACAAACTAATAGGTTAATACTTAATAGGTATAGCCGGGTAGTGGTGCACAAAAAACCCGGACCCGGACCCGAAAAAAAAAACCCGGAACCGGGTATTATAAAACCCGGGTTTTTTATACCCGAACCCGACCCTACCCGTAGGGTAGGGACCGGGTATGCATATTTGATCTAAAACCCGAACCCGGAACCGGTTTTTTTATACCCGGTTTATACCCGAAACCCGGTTTTATAAATACCCGAACCCGAACCCAGAACCGGGTTTTATAAGTACCCGGAACCGGTTTTTAAAAAAGCCCGATTTTGATGTAATCTTGTTTAATTATGTATGCATTAAGACTTCTAGTTCTTATGATTTAACAAAATTATGTATGCACTTTGATGTAATCTTGTTTAATTATTAGGTTTCTAATGATATTTGTCACCGCTACTTAATTATTTAGTATATTTCATTACAAGTGGAAACAAATATGCCAACATATGTTGGCCCTTCTATTTTCTTTGTTTGTTTAATATCATTATTAGTTTTTGTATTTAATAAATTATGCCTCTGTTTATAAAGTTCAAGAATAACCACATGAAGAACTATAAATTGTGGCTCTGTTTATAAATTGTGCCTCTGTTTATCAATAGATTTGATGTCTATGTGTGAGAGTTATGTTTGATACATTTTATAAGCATAGTTCCGGTCGGGTTTTTTTAATACCCGGTGTAGGTTTTTTCCCAACCCGATGCATACCCGAACTCTACCCGATGAATACCCGAACCGAACCCGAACCCGGAAATAGGGTATTATAATACCCGGGTTTTATAAAACCCGACCCGAACCCTACCCGAACCCGGGTATATAGGGTATACATTTTTGGTAGAAAACCCGGACCCGGACCCGACCCGGTTTTTAAAAAAAACCCGATTTTGTAAAACCCGATCCTACCCGAACCCGATCCTACCCGAAACCCGGTTTTTAAAAAAACCCGATTTGTGCACCACTATAGCCGGGCATGCACGATGCCCGACGGGTATTCACTTAGCATGGGTCATGACTCATGGTAATTGGGTATGGAACTAGGATTACCAATATTCGCCCTATTATCATCCCTAGTCATTCCTGTTTATCTTTTAGAGTATTTGAGGTGTAGTACGTGCTAAGACACCTTTTTTGTCGAGTGTTGTGTCAGTCTCCTCATAATAGTTAAAGATTAAACAAACTAGTGAACTTTAATCAAATGCGAGAAATAAAACTAGTCCTCGTCGGTACAAGGATGCCACACGGCGTTCGTAAATATTAACTATTAACAGAAGTGGTTGTAAAATTGAATTTCTTATATAAACGTGGAGGGGGCATGTGGTTTGATTGGGATATTTGAGATGAGACTGCCCCCACTTTATCAATTATTATACACTCCCCAACTGCCACACTAAAACAAATATGTAAAATGACTATCTTTGTTCTTAAGGTTCTTTTTAGATATTTGTAGGAATCACATGATTAATTGTTGATAAATGATTTTAAGTAGCTAAATATGTAACATAACCTACACATGTATAGATAAACGATAAAAACTTAAAAAATATATATGAAAATAGTTTTTGATGTACATAAGAGGCATTTGTATGTAAGAAGTACAAATTTTAATACATATAAGTCATTTATCAAAAACTTAAATGATTTAAGTTAATTAGTTTTGTTTTTGCAATAATTTATTTATAAACTTGGGGTGGACGCAGTGGCGAAGTTTGAGATTTCCGACCGATGGGTCGAAAACGTATATACCTAAAAAAAATTATAAAACCGGGGGGTCGAAAACGTATATATCTAAAAAATTCTATACGAAAATTACATACCAAGCGCTACTGAGCGAAAAGTTCGGGCCCCCCCCCCCGGTGGCTCCCACAAAGCTACGCCCCTGGGTGGACGGGGCACTCTCCAAAATTATCACATGATCACTTGACTCCAACCAATCAAGCTATGTCAACTCATTTCCACCATTCAGGAGTTCTAATGATAAAATAGGTTGCGGAGGTGTTTCACGCCATCACTCGGCACTTCCAAAAAAAATCCTCATAAGTCATAGTTCTTCTCCAATCTAGCCGTGATAGTGACCACTGAAAAACCCATCATGACGTGATCACCATAGTTACGACAATCTAATCACATGAACCCATCACGGAGTGTCCAATCCACCCTTATAAACATACTACATTTTTCGTACTCTGTAAATCCCACCAATGGCAAAGCTAAGGTAAAGTCTGAGGAAACTAAGATGTAGACAGCTTTACCTCTACCCCATAGAAATAGATAGATTGCTTTCAGCAGCAAGACCCGACTAGAGAAAGAATATATACATTTAACACAATAAATATTTATTCTCAACACGTGGCCATTTCTATCCAAAAAGCATTTAATCATAGGAACATCTTTTCCACCGGCCAAAATCAAGATCTTCTAACTACCCCCTTATCCCCTAACTCTATATAACTAACTATTTCCAACTTCCAACTTCCAACACACTACTAACCAACTTTCACAAAAATGGATCGCCACAACCACAATGCACCATCCCACCACCATCAATCATCCCAACCGCAACCACAAGCCGCGGTCGCGGTCCACCACGACTCCCACCACACCACCAACCACACCCCTAACTACACTGACAACAAACCCACTGTCAGGTTTTACTGCAAGGCCAAAACTGACTACTCACTCACTGTCCGAAATGGTAAAGTGGTTCTTGCACCCACCAACCCTTCTGATCACCATCAGGTATGCACTAAATGTTTGAATTTAGCGAGGTAAGTTTTCGATCAGTTGCAAATTGGTTGACATGATTTTGGACAGCATTGGATAAAAGAAGACAAGTATAGCAACACAGTGAAGGATGAAGAGGGTTTTCCCTCTTTTGCTTTGGTGAATAAGGCTACTGGACAGGCAATCAAACACTCTGCTGGTTCCGGGAAGCCGGTATGATTTTGTTCGATTGTATTTGGATATGAACTCGAGGGGTGTTAAATGGGTCGGGTTTGCGGGTCGAATTGACATGAACCCAACGTAATAGGAGCTTTTGCGGACTGACACGAACACGACTGGTTAACTTGAATAAAGTTATGTCATTTTTTTGCATATTAACATTCTAAAATTATAAATTTGAAACATAGATACAAGAGTAAAATGCTAAAATGGTCTTGAGTTTAGATCACTTTTGTCATTTTAGTCCAAAAATAAAATTTTTGTATCTGGGTCACTGAGGTTTCATTTTTGTTACTATTTTCATCCAATTGGCAAATCGAGTTAGAATTTTCTGTTAATTTCTCCCATTTTTGTCGTTTTCTTTATGTAAATGAATGGTGTAATCGTCATATTATGTCATAATATATTTTAGTTAAATGAGGAAAACAACAAAAAATGGATAAGTTAACAGAAAATTCTAATCCAGTTAACCCATGAAGATGTTGACTTGAATGTGATGTGAGTTTTCGCAGTTGACACAAACATGACACTTTTAAACCGAATTTTTTTCTTATTAATATTCTAAATTCACAAAGATACAACAAAAATACAAATATATATAAAATAATTACGTTTAAACTATAAAACTCGATGGTTAAATATCTTTTATGTTTTAGATTTTCGCACAAAATCCCCAAATGTTTAAGACATGTTACAAAACATATTTAAAAAAAACATGTTAAATTAGTGTGTCAACTCTCGAACCCGTCAAGTCAACCCGAGCACAATCTGTTTAACTAAACATGTCCCTAGGTTAAATCCAATCCTAACTTGAACCTGTTAAGATTAACCCAATCCATGAATTCCATGTTAAGTTCGTATCGTGTCAGAAGTTCCGCTTACAGTATGAATGTATATGCAGGTTGAGCTAGTGGAATACAATCCAGATAAGGTTGATGAGTCAGTTCTTTGGACCCAAAGCAAGGATTTGGGTGATGGTTTTCATGCAGTAAGGGTGGTTAATAACATTAAGCTCAATGTAGATGCCTGGAATGGTGATAAAGAACATGGTGGTGTTCGTGATGGCACCGAAATTTATCTCTGGGGATGGACCAAGGGTGATAACCAGCGGTGGACCACCGCTCCTTTCTGTAAGTTTCCTGACTCAAACGTAAAAACGGATGATTTTTTTTCTTTCTATAAAGGTTGAGCTTCTAAAATGATATTATACTTGATTTGAGTGAGCTCACCTTGACTCAAACTCGGCTCAAAATTTATATGAGCCATCACAGGTCCAAAATTGTACGAGCTGATTTCAAGTGAACTTTATTCTAGCTATTTTTAAGCGAGTCGTGAGCTATTTGATCAGCCCTATTACATGTTAACTTCTTCGATAAGCATAATTGTATTTCGTTTCCAAGTGATTTGAACATTTTTTAACATAGCAGTTGCAAGAATCAATGGTTTATGATATTTTAATTATGTTTTGCCTGCAGGATGTATCATGTGTTGTTGCGGTCAGGTGTTTTGTTTATGGCCGCGGAGTGATGCTCGTATGTATGTTTGGATGATGTTTTTAAACGTTGCGACGATGTATTATAAATAGCATGATAGTCGGCCCGTTACATGGCTTGACACTATGGCTAGTACTTGCTGGAGATACTATTGATGTTTATCATGTTGTTTGTTTGTATGTTTATATGTGGATGTGTGTATGAGAATAATTTTTGTGTACTTAAAAGTGATTTTAGTTTTCTACATTCTTGACTTATTGCAACATGATGGTAGTATTTCACTAAAGTCACATACATCTTTTGTCTAAAACAAAGACCACTCCAGTTTTAAGACCACTGGGTGTGGGCGTTGGAGTGTGGGCGTTTTGGCCTGTTATCGTCGGGTGCTCCACCCTGGGTTGGTGTTTTGGTTAGCGTTGACCGCTTGGCGTGAAGATTCTGTTGAAAATTAAATTAATCAACAATAAATTTATTAATTACCGAGTTGTCAGCCAAACCAGTTTGTTCCAACTTGAGCAAACTGATTAAAGAAAGGTAGAAGGAGACTGTCCCGTTGTCGGACGAATTTAAAGAACACGTAAATTAAATACCAACCTGGCGATTACGAAAGAACAATCTTCGAACAGCACGGATGATTCCTGTCCTTAAAGGATTTTACGCGCTCGTATTGCTGTGAGCTGCAGCGTAAACTCCCAGGATTTAATGCAGAACTGATCTGGTATTCCAACAGCAATGGAAACCAGAAAACGCAGAAGTTGGAACGAAAACAGAAACACAATAGTGAGAGAGAGAGAGCTGCGAAATTGGGTCCTTGAATAGGTAGGAAGAAGCTTTTATTTATAGGTTATGATTCTACCAGATAATGAGAAAAACGGGGAATGAGATAACCATCCTTAACCAATTCGATTTATTGGATATCTATCCCATACGAATTCGAATTCTATGGGATAACCCCCACAGTTTTCGAATCCATCTCAATTCTTATCTCATCTCATTCGGTTTACAGATCTGACCCACCTGAAACCGAACCTTAGCTAAAAATAAAAGCTCCTCAGCTCCTAGCGACGATGCGAAGTGCAAAGTGCGCCTCAAACGCGCCCATTCGCGCCTCAAACGCGACCATTCGCGAGCTCGCGGCTCGGCTCGGCTCGGCGCGCGTGTTGTGACAACTGGCACAAACCGGTAATTTCCGTACACTTTAATTAGTGCTTAATGACTGCAATTATGTCCTTAATTGTCAGCAATGGCTGAACACACAATAAACAAGTGAATTCATGCATGTTGTATACTACAAAATATTGCTTTATGCATAAACGAGAGCGTTGCGTCAATAGTAAACTCACCGGTAAGACACTATGTGTCAACGGAACTGCAGAAAGCAGTCAGACAATAAAATGGAGGCCTAGGTGTAGGTCCGACGACAAAAGAGCATTAAAACCCAAGAGTACATACAAGGGTTTATACATATACTCTCCTGAAGCAAAAATAAGCACTAAAAAGCACCCGAAACGCACTTTAAGTGCAGAATTTATACAAATCAGCAATAATTCAGCATTTAGACATATAAATATTATGCAGAAATGTCGTTTTATTATCCAGAATATTTCCCTAAGTGTTGGGAATTGAAAGAGTATAAGAAAAGTACTTAAACGACACTAAAAAGTGTAATTTAGCACTTTAACGAATCGGTATGTAACCGAACAACCGGACAATACCCGGAACACCAAAATAATGCTAGAAGCATTGTTTTTATCTTTCTAAGCTAGTTAGGGTCCCCGAACACCCTAACACACTATACATTACCTAACACACTTAAAACTTAACTAGAGTTTGTAATTAGGGATTGGAAATTACACTTAACCCCCCCCCCCCCCCCCATGGCATGTGGACGGTCACATGTGGGCCTCCACCAAGATCCTCACTTGATCCTCCATAATCTCACATGATTCTCCATAATCTTCCTTGATTTCCCTAGATTTGATTTAGGGATTTGTCATGTACTTTCAAGACACATTATACAATGGACGATAGAGATTTGGATTATAAGTATGCTTAATCACCTACACCTTCATCACCAACTCTCTTCTCCTCTCTCCCTCATAAAACTCACGGCCAAACACCCCTTGAGCATCCATCCATCTTTCAATTTTGATCTTGCCATTCCAACATCATACAAACATCAAGGGTCACGTATTAGGAGTCTTGGAGCAAACGGAACGCGAAGGACCTCTCTACCTTGCTTTTATCCACTCGATTTGTGCTTAGAATCTTCCCTAGCCTTGAGCTAGAGGTATAACACTTAGAACTCGTATTTAAACTATTCTAAAGTGGTTAAAAGGATTTGTGTTGGTTAAATCTCGTTAAAATGCGAAAAGATGCACAAAAGTCTACTAAAAGCATGAAAAATGGTGGTTAATAGCACATAAGTTGTGTAAAAGTTGTAGTATTTGAAATATATGGTTATCTAGACCCGATCTATGATGTGGTAGCTCGGATCATCGTTTAACCCGGTTTGGTAAGATCATGGATCTTAACATAAAGCTATTTTAGAAGTAACAAGGGTTAAAAGGTGAAACCCTACCACACATAAACCATGAACTTGTGTAAAAATGTTTTAACTTGTACAAAAGTGTTTAAAACTAGTAGATCTATGTGTCTACAAGTGGTATTTTCAAAAGACCAAGCATCAAAAGAAATCACATGTTCTAAACCGGATCTTACACAAACAAAAGTGGTTTTTGTGAACAAACAAGAGTGTGGATACTTGTGTAACAAAAGTTTTAACGAAGAAATAGTTTTCGTAAAAACCGACTAGAAGTTGTAAAACTTCATACTCTTTAAAAATAAAGTTTTTAAGAAATTAAACTTATTTTTAAAGATAACAAGACTTACTAAATGTGCTAGTAAGTTACTACACATTTTTGTAAATATTCAAGTTCATGAAATTAGTGATTATTGTTGACGGATATTGTTGATAATTATTGTTGATGATTATTGATGATTGATGATGATTTAAAAGAAAATAAACACACGTTTTGAAAACGTGGGAAACCTCCATTTTTAGGGGAAACTCTGTCAAAATTTTTTTAAAATTTTGACACTTAGAAAAATATAAGTTTTGAGAAACTTATTCCCTAAAAATGTGTTTAAAAGTATTACCAAGGTTTCCCTAATTTTTGGTGATAAGAAATGGTGATTTTTCGAGAATAAAAATGGATATTATGTATATATATTTTTGAGAGAAAAATATATATTATTTTATCACCAACTCTTGTGCTAAGTGTATATATAGTATGTGTTATACGTGCTAGTGTATTAGGACTTAAAAAATACACTAAATACTCATGAGGAGTAGAAATATAAAAATACACATACAACATACAAGATACATAATTCGGGTGCAAAGTGCAAAACACAAAAGACTTATATTTATTTTTGAGAAAATAATATAAGTAAGATACGTAGTTAAAAATATAGAATATTTTTAACACAAGAATATATACGAAAGAGAGTGACTGTACTTGTGCGACGCAAGTCTAGTGACTAACGTTAAGAAAACGCGTATAGGTTACGACGTTAATTAAGCAAATCCGGTGGAGTTTACGACGCTAGGAACGCAAAGTTGTGAGTTCATGCTCCCCCTTTTCTCTTTAACTGTTTTCAGTTTTTATAACTTCGGGGGTGAAATACATGTACAAATGTACAAAATTTATAATTGGTATGATATAAATACAAGAAGTACACTTGGTGAGAACGAGAACTAAGTGTGACGAAATATAAGAATACAAGAAGTACACTTGGTGAGAACGAGAACTAAGTGTGACGAAATATAAGAATACAAGAAGTACACTTGGTGAGAACGAGAACCAAGTGTGATGAAATATAAGAATATGAGAAGCGCACTTGGTGAGAACGAGAACCAAGTATGAGGCGCTATGAGAAATGATAACAAGAAACGCGCTTGGTGAGAACGAGAACCAAGTAGGATGCGTTACGAGAAATAGTGTCACGAATAGGGTACAGAAGCACCATTAATCGTGTACATACTTAGACCGCAGAACAAAAGGTTAGATCTAACGGGTGCCTGGCAGCCACACTCCCGGTCGGGGCGAGAACCGAGGAGTGCTTTTGTGTCTCAGAATATACCAATTAAATGCCTTAGGTTTGGTGACTTCCTATGTCGTGCCACATGTTAATGGCTTTGCAACCCATTAACAATCTGATAATTACAGAAATACTGTATTTACATAAGATTCATACCATACTAAAATTGATATATGACTTGAAGTACGTGGGGTACTCAAGAAGATTGAATTATACTTGAAGTACGTGGGGTACTCAAGAGAATGAGAATTATACTTGAGTACGTGGGGTACTCAAGAAGAAATTGAAATATACATATGTACGTGGTGTACACATGAAACTGAATTTATATATGAAAAATTGATTTACTCACAAACTATGTTTTCATACAAAGTATACAAACATGAAATACAAAACTGCATGAATTCACACCAACTTTATGTTGACGTTTTTCCAAAACTCACATGTATTTCAGGTAACTAGGATGGATGTGCGCGTGGTCTTACTCATGCTCGTGGATGTCGCTTATGTTTATCTATAAATAAAGTTGTAAACTTTTAAGACAATGCTTTATGCGACTTAGCGATGTAAACGCTAACGTATGTTTTCAAATTATGGTATTTGAAGTTATTTTCTTGAGCATGTAGTATGTTTACTCTTCGTATGCAATGAGAACCTTTCATGATCACACCTCGTGCTTCCGCCGTAGAAAGGGGTGTGACAGATTGGTATCAGAGCAGCGATTGTAGTGAACCAGGATTCCTTCTCGAGTCTAGTCTACAATCTCTAGGATCCATTCACGAAAACAATTTTTCAAAGAGTTTTCATTGCATAAAACGTCCCGCGACATCCACTACCTGAAACTGACTACATGAGTCTAGAAAAGACACTACGAGACTTAGAGTGCACTTGAGTAGCACTTGTCCTTGACTAGAAACTACTTGCAATTATGTGTGATAATTAGCATGTACTAGAAGTAGAATGTCACAAGTATATGTGACTCTACCTAAAAGCAATGGCCTACCTGAAGGAAGAAAATACGAGGATGAAACGAACTGTGCGGACTGTGCAAGGAGTTACGTAATTATGGATGCATACATAATTATGGAATTCAGTGCACAGAAACCACAGCAAGTCTTGTCACGTATAGATTCCCTCAGTGCAAGCCTACTAAATACTCTGCTAGAGTAATAATTGTTTGATGTCACTTATGTGGTATATATACCTGTGAATATATATGATACTACTGTCTAGTGTGACGATATCAAACAAATGCCTAACCCTGCTGTGTTATGTTCTGTCAGAACATGGCACCCAGGAAAACTGTGAATGCTCGCAATGACGATCAACCTCCTCCTCCCCCACTGCCAAGAACTGCTGATGAGCTGAACGCCCTGCTGGAGGAAAGGATCTCCGCTGCTATCGCCCAGTACGAGGCGAACCGAACTCAAGACAGTGGAGGACCAAGCAACGCTAGGCGTAATGGGGATGGAGATTCGTCTGGAGGCAATGCAGCTCAAGGCTGCACTTTCAAGCAGTTCCTCGACTGCAAGCCGATGAACTATGACGGCACAGGAGGTGCAGTAGCATTTGTGCGCTGGACGGAGAAGACTGAAGCTACTTTCCGCATGAGCAAGTGTACCGCGGACCAACAAGTCACTTTTGCTACTGGGTTATTCGTCGATGAAGCTCTAACTTGGTGGAACCTGCAAGCCCAAACTTTGGGTGATGATGCCGCTTATGGCCTAACTTGGGAAGAACTGAAGGAAAGAATGAGAGAGAAGTACTACTCTCGTGCGGAACTCCAAAGGCTGGAAACAGAGTTCTGGCACCTGACTATGGAAGGTGCTGATATAAATGGTTACACTCGAAGGTTCCACGATCTGTCCAGAGTGCTTCCCTACATGGTGACTCCTGAATTTAAGCGTGTGGAACGCTACATTTGGGGACTGGCCTCAGAGTTTCGTGGCATGGTGACGTCGGCCAAACCACAAACAATCACCGAGGCTGCAACTCTGGCTGTCAGCCTTACAGAAGACTGTGTTCGCATGAAGAAGTTGTCACTGAACCCAACAGAAAAGACCGAGACGCATGCTGAGTCGTCCGGCGACAAAAAGAGAAAGCATACAAGTTTGAACCAAGCAACTCGCAACAACAAGAGTTTCAGCAAGAAGCGCGACACTAATCTGCCTCAGGAGATGAAAACCCATGCAACCAAAGCATACCAAGGCTCCATGCCTAGATGCCAAAAATGTAAGTATCATCATGATGGAGCTTGTCGCATTCCAAGGTGCGACAAATGTGGTAAATTGGGTCATCAAACAGAAGACTGTTGGGGAAAAGGAAAGAACCGAAATGGGAAAGGGGGCTGGTAACAAAAATGGCAACGGGAAAGGGCAAGGATGCTTCAAGTGTGGAAGCAATGATCATTTCATGAAGAACTGCCCAGAGAGAAACAACGCTCCGGCTCGAGCATTTGTGATTGGAGCAAGAGACGCACGCGAGGACCCTAACGTGGTCACCGGTACGTTTCTCATTAACAATCACTTTGCATCCATATTATTCGACACTGGCGCCGATTATAGCTTCATGTCTGTGGAATTTAAACGCATACTCGGAATAGAATCTAGTAGATTAGAAATTCCTTATTCCATAGAACTAGCCAATGGTAAACTTGTTGAATCGGGCGAAGTTGTCAGAGGCTGCACACTAGAACTTGGCGAACGAAATTTTAGCATCGACCTCTTACCTATTCAATTGGGTAGCTTCGATGTAGTAGTCGGGATGGACTGGTTGTCCAAGAACAAAGCTGAAGTTATTTGTCATGAGAAAATCATTCGCATCCCTTTAGCGAACGGTGAAACTCTCATCGTGCATGGAGAAAAACGAGACGCGCCTCTTCGAATCATTAGTTGCATGAAGGCACAGAAGTGCCTAAGGAAAGGATGTGTTGCTTTCCTAGCACACGTTATAGACAAGAAGGCTGAGGAGCCGAAACTCGAAGACATTCCTGTGGTGAAGGAATTTCCTGATGTGTTCCCTGAAGATCTGCCAGGACTACCTCCGCAACGACAAGTCGAATTCCGTATAGACTTGGTTCCAGGAGCTGCTCCTGTAGCCAAGGCACCCTATCGACTTGCACCATCCGAAATGCAAGAATTATCTACACAACTTCAGGAGTTGTTGGATAAAGGATTCATAAGGCCAAGCTTCTCACCCTGGGGAGCTCCAGTATTGTTCGTGAAGAAGAAGGATGGAACACTGCGGATGTGTATCGATTACAGGGAACTGAACAAGCTCACTATCAAGAATCGGTATCCACTACCGAGGATTGATGACTTATTTGATCAACTGCAAGGATCAAGCTACTATTCCAAGATCGACCTTCGATCTGGATACCATCAGCTGAGAATCCAAGATGAAAGCGTGCCAAAGACTGCATTCAGAACCCGCTATGGGCACTACGAATTTCTTGTGATGCCGTTTGGGCTGACGAATGCACCAGCGGTCTTTATGGATCTAATGAACCGCGTATGCAAACCATATCTCGATAAATTCGTGATTGTATTTATCGATGATATCCTGATTTACTCGCGAACGAAAGAAGAGCACGAGCAACATCTCAGAACCATCTTGGAGCTACTGAAGAAAGAGAAACTTTATGCAAAGTTCTCGAAATGCGAATTCTGGATTCGCGAAGTACAATTTCTTGGTCACGTGGTGAATGAGAAGGGCATTCATGTAGACCCGTCCAAGATTGAAGCAATAAAGAATTGGGAAGCTCCCAAGACCCCGACCGAAGTCCATCAATTTTTGGGCTTAGCGGGCTACTATCGGCGATTCATTGAGAATTTCTCGAAGATAGCTCAACCGCTAACGACCCTTACTCAGAAAGACAAGAAATACGACTGGGGTCACAAACAGGAAGAAGCCTTTCAGCTACTTAAGAACAAGCTCTGCGATGCACCGATACTATCGTTACCCGAAGGCACTGAAGACTTCGTGGTATACTGCGACGCCTCACGACAAGGCTTGGGTTGCGTGCTCATGCAACGCCAAAAAGTCATCGCTTATGCTTCAAGACAACTGAAGGTTCATGAGAGAAATTATACCACTCACGACCTGGAGCTGGGTGCAGTGGTGTTCGCCTTAAAGATTTGGCGACATTATTTATAAGGTACTCGATGTACAATCTTCACAGATCACAAAAGCTTACAACACATATTTGATCAGAAGGAATTGAATATGCGCCAGCGACGTTGGGTCGAGCTGCTGAATGATTATGATTGTGAGATTAAGTACCATCCTGGAAAGGCGAACGTTGTAGCGGACGCGTTGAGCCGAAAAGAAAGGGTTAAGACCCTAAGGGTTCGAGCATTGGAAATGACGATTCGAACGAACCTCACTGCACGCATTCGGGATGCACAACAAGAAGCTCTTAAAGAAGAGAACCATAAAGCTGAATACCTACGGGGTATGCTGAAATACATGGTGCCAAACGAAGAGGGAGCCTTATACTTCAAAAAGCGTATTTGGGTTCCACTCTATGGTGGCATACGAGAAGTCATCCTTAATGAAGCCCACAAATCGAGATATTCGATCCATCCAGGATCGGACAAAATGTATCAAGACTTGAAGGAATATTATTGGTGGCCGAGACTCAAAAGCGACGTTGCTGTCTATGTTGGAAAATGCCTAACCTGTGCTAAGGTTAAGGCGGAATATCAGAAACCGTCCGGCCTACTACAACAACCAGAGATTCCCGTGTGGAAGTGGGAACAAATCTCGATGGACTTCATAACGAAATTACCCAGGACCCCGAGAGGGCACGATATGATATGGGTAATAGTTGATCGATTGACGAAGTCTGCGCATTTCCTACCAATCCGAGAGAAGGATAGCACTGGAAAGCTGGCAGAGATATACTTAAGAGAAATTGTGGCACGTCATGGAGTGCCAATCTCAATCATTTCAGACAGAGATGGACGCTTTGTCTCAAGAATCTGGCAATCATTTCAGGAAGCCTTTGGATCTCAGTTAGATCTGAGCACGGCATTCCATCCGCAAACAGACGGCCAGAGCGAACGGACTATACAAACGTTAGAAGATATGCTTCGCGCATGTGTCATGGATCTAGGCGGCAGCTGGGATACTCATCTACCTTTAGTTGAGTTTTCCTACAATAACAGTTATCATACGAGCATAAAAGTCGCGCCGTTCGAAGCTCTGTATGGTGGCAAATGCCGATCGCCCTTATGTTGGGCAGACGCTGGAGATAAACGTATGGTTGGTCCTGAACTTGTACAAGAGACCACCGACAAGATTGCACAGATCAGAGAGCGCATTAAGGCGGCTCGAGAGCGACAAAAGAGCTACGCTGATCCGAATAGAAAATCGGTAGATTTCAAGGTGGGAGACAAAGTGTTGTTAAAAGTCTCACCATGGAAGGGCGTAGTCAGATTTGGAAAGCGTGGAAAGCTGAATCCACGATATATCGGACCATTCAGAATACTGAAGAGAATTGGTACCGTGGCATACAAGTTGGAGTTACCGGAAGAACTTAACGGAGTACATGATACGTTTCATGTATCCAACCGGAAGAGGAGTCCAACGCAAGAAAACGTGATCATCCCGATGGATGAAATACATATTGATGAAGCCCTCCGATTTACAGAGCAACCCGTTGAGGTTACTGACTGGAAAGTCAACAAGACCAGGAGGAGCAGTGTGAAACTTGTCAAAGTACATTGGAGCTCTAAGCACGAACCCGAGTATACATGGGAATGTGAGGACCAGTTCAAGAAAAAGTATCCCCACCTATTCAAGAAGACTCCAGCGAGAGTTAGTTCAGCCTGAATTTCGGGACGAAATTCTTTTAACGGGGGGAGACTGTGACAACTGGCACAAACCGGTAATTTCCGTACACTTTAATTAGTGCTTAATTACTGCAATTATGTCCTTAATTGTCAGCAATGGCTGAACACACAATAAACAAGTGAATTCATGCATGTTGTATACTACAAAATATTGCTTTATGCATAAACGAGAGCGTTGCGTCAATAGTAAACTCACCGGTAAGACACTATGTGTCAACGGAACTGCAGAAAGCAGTCAGACAATAAAATGGAGGCCTAGGTGTAGGTCCGACGACAAAAGAGCATTAAAACCCAAGAGTACATACAAGGGTTTATACATATACTCTCCTGAAGCAAAAAATAAGCACTAAAAAGCACCCGAAACGCACTTTAAGTGCAGAATTTATACAAATCAGCAATAATTCAGCATTTAGACATATAAATATTATGCAGAAATGTCGTTTTATTATCCAGAATATTTCCCTGAGTGTTGGGAATTGAAAGAGTATAAGAAAAGTACTTAAACGACACTAAAAAGTGTAATTTAGCACTTTAACGAATCGGTATGTAACCGAACAACCGGACAATACCCGGAACACCAAAATAATGCTAGAAGCATTGTTTTTATCTTTCTAAGCTAGTTAGGGTCCCCGAACACCCTAACACACTATACATTACCTAACACACTTAAAACTTAACTAGAGTTTGTAATTAGGGATTGGAAATTACACTTAACCCCCCCCCCCCCCCATGGCATGTGGACGGTCACATGTGGGCCTCCACCAAGATCCTCACTTGATCCTCCATAATCTCACATGATTCTCCATAATCTTCCTTGATTTCCCTAGATTTGATTTAGGGATTTGTCATGTACTTTCAAGACACATTATACAATGGACGATAGAGATTTGGATTATAAGTATGCTTAATCACCTACACCTTCATCACCAACTCTCTTCTCCTCTCTCCCTCATAAAACTCACGGCCAAACACCCCTTGAGCATCCATCCATCTTTCAATTTTGATCTTGCCATTCCAACATCATACAAACATCAAGGGTCACGTATTAGGAGTCTTGGAGCAAACGGAACGCGAAGGACCTCTCTACCTTGCTTTTATCCACTCGATTTGTGCTTAGAATCTTCCCTAGCCTTGAGCTAGAGGTATAACACTTAGAACTCGTATTTAAACTATTCTAAAGTGGTTAAAAGGATTTGTGTTGGTTAAATCTCGTTAAAATGCGAAAAGATGCACAAAAGTCTACTAAAAGCATGAAAAATGGTGGTTAATAGCACATAAGTTGTGTAAAAGTTGTAGTATTTGAAATATATGGTTATCTAGACCCGATCTATGATGTGGTAGCTCGGATCATCGTTTAACCCGGTTTGGTAAGATCATGGATCTTAACATAAAGCTATTTTAGAAGTAACAAGGGTTAAAAGGTGAAACCCTACCACACATAAACCATGAACTTGTGTAAAAATGTTTTAACTTGTACAAAAGTGTTTAAAACTAGTAGATCTATGTGTCTACAAGTGGTATTTTCAAAAGACCAAGCATCAAAAGAAATCACATGTTCTAAACCGGATCTTACACAAACAAAAGTGGTTTTTGTGAACAAACAAGAGTGTGGATACTTGTGTAACAAAAGTTTTAACGAAGAAATAGTTTTCGTAAAAACCGACTAGAAGTTGTAAAACTTCATACTCTTTAAAAATAAAGTTTTTAAGAAATTAAACTTATTTTTAAAGATAACAAGACTTACTAAATGTGCTAGTAAGTTACTACACATTTTTGTAAATATTCAAGTTCATGAAATTAGTGATTATTGTTGACGGATATTGTTGATAATTGTTGTTGATGATTATTGATGATTGATGATGATTTAAAAGAAAATAAACACACGTTTTGAAAACGTGGGAAACCTCCATTTTTAGGGGAAACTCTGTCAAAATTTTTTTAAAATTTTGACACTTAGAAAAATATAAGTTTTGAGAAACTTATTCCCTAAAAATGTGTTTAAAAGTATTACCAAGGTTTCCCTAATTTTTGGTGATAAGAAATGGTGATTTTTCGAGAATAAAAATGGATATTATGTATATATATTTTTGAGAGAAAAATATATATTATTTTATCACCAACTCTTGTGCTAAGTGTATATATAGTATGTGTTATACGTGCTAGTGTATTAGGACTTAAAAATACACTAAATACTCATGAGGAGTAGAAATATAAAAATACACATACAACATACAAGATACATAATTCGGGTGCAAAGTGCAAAACACAAAAGACTTATATTTATTTTTGAGAAAATAATATAAGTAAGATACGTAGTTAAAAATATAGAATATTTTTAACACAAGAATATATACGAAAGAGAGTGACTGTACTTGTGCGACGCAAGTCTAGTGACTAACGTTAAGAAAACGCGTATAGGTTACGACGTTAATTAAGCAAATCCGGTGGAGTTTACGACGCTAGGAACGCAAAGTTGTGAGTTCATGCTCCCCCTTTTCTCTTTAACTGTTTTCAGTTTTTATAACTTCGGGGGTGAAATACATGTACAAATGTACAAAATTTATAATTGGTATGATATAAATACAAGAAGTACACTTGGTGAGAACGAGAACTAAGTGTGACGAAATATAAGAATACAAGAAGTACACTTGGTGAGAACGAGAACTAAGTGTGACGAAATATAAGAATACAAGAAGTACACTTGGTGAGAACGAGAACCAAGTGTGATGAAATATAAGAATATGAGAAGCGCACTTGGTGAGAACGAGAACCAAGTATGAGGCGCTATGAGAAATGATAACAAGAAACGCGCTTGGTGAGAACGAGAACCAAGTAGGATGCGTTACGAGAAATAGTGTCACGAATAGGGTACAGAAGCACCATTAATCGTGTACATACTTAGACCGCAGAACAAAAGGTTAGATCTAACGGGTGCCTGGCAGCCACACTCCCGGTCGGGGCGAGAACCGAGGAGTGCTTTTGTGTCTCAGAATATACCAATTAAATGCCTTAGGTTTGGTGACTTCCTATGTCGTGCCACATGTTAATGGCTTTGCAACCCATTAACAATCTGATAATTACAGAAATACTGTATTTACATAAGATTCATACCATACTAAAATTGATATATGACTTGAAGTACGTGGGGTACTCAAGAAGATTGAATTATACTTGAAGTACGTGGGGTACTCAAGAGAATGAGAATTATACTTGAGTACGTGGGGTACTCAAGAAGAAATTGAAATATACATATGTACGTGGTGTACACATGAAACTGAATTTATATATGAAAAATTGATTTACTCACAAACTATGTTTTCATACAAAGTATACAAACATGAAATACAAAACTGCATGAATTCACACCAACTTTATGTTGACGTTTTTCCAAAACTCACATGTATTTCAGGTAACTAGGATGGATGTGCGCGTGGTCTTACTCATGCTCGTGGATGTCGCTTATGTTTATCTATAAATAAAGTTGTAAACTTTTAAGACAATGCTTTATGCGACTTAGCGATGTAAACGCTAACGTATGTTTTCAAATTATGGTATTTGAAGTTATTTTCTTGAGCATGTAGTATGTTTACTCTTCGTATGCAATGAGAACCTTTCATGATCACACCTCGTGCTTCCGCCGTAGAAAGGGGTGTGACACGTGTGGGCTTAACCCACTTCTCAACCCATTTATCACTATGGAGGCCCATAAGGGATAATCCCTTATAAACCACTTAAAGTTCACTCATTCCACCAATGTGGGATGGAGGAAACATACCAACTTGTATATTCCTCATTTAATATTTCCAACAATCCCCCACCAAGTTGGAATGTTTCCTTTCACTTAGACTAATGATGTCACTAGGTGTCACTAAGATTAAACCCAGTTTATGTTGATAAACAAGAAGAGACAGATTAGATGGTGTCCTATGGAATTAAACCATTAACCTGATAGCCCCCTTCGGTTTACCCCCACACATCACCAGCTGACTTTGCGTTCTCACTGAGCGCGAATATGGCCGTGCGCTATAAATCCTTTTCATGACCCTTTAGAAGATAAACCACTAATCTTCACTCGAGGCGGCACCACCCCTAGATCATATAGGCAAAGTTTTACATCATCCACGTTGCTTGGATGCCTCCAAAACTTTGTTAAGAGCAAAAGCTCACCCTTGTTCTCGGCAACGACGTACTATCATACCTCACATGGATCTATCAAATTTGATAGTACCTTCTATCGTTAAGTGACTTCGTTGTTACCCATTAAACTTGAGAAATAGGAGCACTAAGTTCAAGTTGGGTTTCCATCACTAACGATTCTATTGTGGTTTTAGACCCATGTCTCTCGCGGTATTTACAACCAAATCTCTCGTCAGAGGTTTAGTAAACGGATCTGCCAAGTTTTTACTTGTCTTGACATAGACAACCTTGATGGTACCACTTTCAAGTAGTTGTCTCACATAATTGTGCCGAAGACCTATGTGTCTTGACCTCCCATTATACACTGCGTTGTATACTTTAGATAGTGTGGCCTCACTATCACAATACATGGGAATAGACGGCATTGGAACATCCCACTGACGGATGTCAATAAGTAGATCTCTAATCCACTCCGCTTCTTTACCAGCCGCAGCTAGCGCTATGAACTCAGCTTCCATAGTTGAGTGGGCAATACACGTCTGTTTCTTGCTCGCCCAAGAAATTGCTCCTCCTGCTAGAGTGTAAATCCACCCACTTGTAGATTTTGAATCATTATTGCGATCAATCCAGCTTGCATCAGAATAACCTTCAAGTATTCTGGAAGAAGACGTGTATGTCAGCTCTAAGTTACTGGTCCTTTTCAGGTATCCAAGTACTCTGCCCACTGCCTTCCAGTGTTCTGTCCCTGGATTAACAGTATACTGACTCAGTTTGCTTACAGCAAAAGCAATGTCAGGACGAGTGCAATGCGTTGCATACATCATACTTCCAATAGCACTCGCATACTCCAGTTGAGCCACTGCTCTTCCAGAGTTCACATTAAGTTTCACACTTGGATCAAACGGAGTATTAAACTCTTTAATATTTAAGTGTTGAAACTTAGTCAGAATTTTCTCTATGTAATGAGATTGACTAAGAGATATCTGACTTCCAGTTCTCTTCACCTTGATCCCAAGAATGGTATCAACTTCTCCCAGATCTTTCATCTTAAAGTTCGAGGACAAATATTTCTTAGTTTCAGAAATACCTTCAAGGTGAGTGCTAATGATCAACATATCATCAACATAAAGACAAATCACGACTGTATAACCGGGTTCGCATTTAGTATAAATACATCTGTCAGCACTGTTGTGTCGAAACCCGAAAGCAGTCACAGTGGTGTCAAATCTCTCATGCCACTGTTTAGGAGCTTGCTTCAAACCATACAGAGATTTAATAAGTCTACACACTTTGTTCTCTTGTCCAGGCATCACAAACCCTTCTGGTTGCTCCAAATAAATCTCCTCATTTAGATACCCATTTAGAAATGCTGTCTTTACATCCATTTGATGAATGTACAGCCCTTTCAAAGCAGACACCGCTATTAAAGTTCTAATAGAACTTATTCTAGCCACAGGTGCATAGGTATCAAAATAGTCGATCCCTTCTCTCTGCCTATACCCTTTAGCAACTAATCTCGCTTTATAGGCAGAGATGGATCCATCTGGATGATACTTCCTTTTGAAAATCCATTTGGATCCAATGGGTTTCTTTCCCTTGGGTAGATCAGCTAACTCCCAAGTTCCATTTCCCATAATGGAATCCATTTCATCATTTACTGCCTCCTTCCACAAAGGAGCATCTCTTGATGACATTGCCTCGTTGAAAGTTTTAGGATCATCATCCAAATTTACAGCGAAAATGACCTCTCTCGTCACTTTCTTTTGAGTTCCTTCAACCAGGTAAGAAAAGAAATCATCTCCATAACTTTTCTCTTTTCTAACTCTAGTACTTTTCCTTGGTTCTTCAACTATTGGTGAGGGTTGAACCCTTTTCTCAGAAGTACTAGAAGTTGTGGTGCCATTTGAGTTTTCATCATCTCTAGAAAACTTGTTCTCAAAGAATTCCACATCTCTGGATTCTACAACTATACCTGATTCGTCATCCAACAATCGGTAAGATTTACTATGCGAAGCATATCCAATGAATACACTCTTGAAAGCTCGTTCTCCCAGTTTGAGTGTCTTTGGATCAGGTACGCGATAGTAGGCAAGACACCCCCAAACCCTCAAATGCTCTAGGTTTGGTTTCCTTCCTTTCCACAACTCATATGGACTCGTAGGTATCACACGACTAGTGATCCTATTGTGAACATAACATGCGGTTAACACAGTTTCCCCCCACATATTACGAGGTAGACCCGATTGGTTTAACATACAGTTAGCCATCTCTACCAAGGTTCGGTTCTTTCTCTCAGCCAAACCATTTTGTTGGGGAGTATAAGGTGCAGTTCTCTCATGTATGATGCCTTCTTCTTCGCAGAATGCATCAAACTTTCGATTAAAGTATTCTCCGCCTCTGTCCGAGCGAAGAATTTTAATGCGTTTCTCCTTTTGTTTTTCGACCTCAGCCTTATATATTTTGAATGCCTCAAAAGCTTCGTCTTTTGAATGCAACAAATAAACATATAAGTATCGGCTCGAGTCATCGCAGAAAGTGATAAAATATCTCTTACCCCCACGAGTAAGAACTCCATTCAGTTCACAAATATCTGAATGAATTAGTTCTAGTAGTGATGTATTGCGTTTATGAACACTTGGAAAAGGTTTCTTTGTGAATTTTGATTTAACACATGTTTCGCATTTTTCAAAGTCTTTATCTTTTAATTTTAATAAACCTTTAGTTTGCATTTTTTCAATGTTTTTAATATTTGTATGAGCTAAACGTTTATGCCATAAAGAAATTGAATAAGCGATATAATCAGAAGACATAATTTCATTCAAATCAAAACCAATTGCATTACATTCACCAATACTAGAACTAACACTACCACCACTATCACTATCACTTTCATTCCCAAACCCATCAATCACTGAAACGCCCCCTTCATCCGAATCTTCTTCATCAATCCCATCTTCAGCTAAGTCAAGACGATACATTCCACCCGTGTTCTTTGCTTGACCCACATAGATGTCATTAAGAGAAAACTTCACACGAAGATTCTTGATAACCATCTTGTAACCATTCCGATCAAACTTATCAGCAGAAACCAGACCCTTGGTGATACCAGGAACATGCAACACGTCCTGAAGGGTAACCACTTGACCATCTCTAAAGTTTAGTAGCACCGTGCCTTTACCATGTACTTCTACAAGATGTCCATCAGCACATACCACCACTGTTCCTTGAGGAACAGGAGCATAAGTAATAAACGAGCCACGATTCCCACAAACATGAACAGTGGCACCAGAATCCAAGAACCATCCTCTACATGCTACAATGCGTGTGTATTGAGAAAGCATATTAACTTCACCAAGACCCACACTGGCCACTAGATTGGTGACTTTCTCAACATCAATAGCACTTGTAGAACCAACATTAGATCCAGATTTCCTCTGAGAGCACTCTCGTGCATAATGCCCTATTTCTCCACAAACATGACATTTACCAGATCTCTTTGGTTGATGGTTGTTAGTGTGTTGTGACTTCTTGAATTCTTTTTTCTTTGGTGCTGTAAACTTCTTATTCTTTGATGATGCCCCTTTTCCCTTTTGACCAGATCCTCCAGCAACATGATTCACACTCGATCCGACTTTACCTCTTTTGTCCCTGTTGCGCGTTTCCTCCTCAATTCGAAGGTGCTTCAACAGTTCATCCAAAGAGTAGTCCTCAGACTTGTGCATCATTCTCTTTGAGAAATCTTTCCAATTAGGAGGCAATTTTGCAATAATGACCCCTACTTGAAAGATTTCTGGCAGCGGAATAGAAAGTGCAGTCAATTTGTTAACAAGAACTTGGAGTTCATGCACTTGCTCCAGGATTGACTTGTCATCGACCATTTGAAAGTCTAAGTACTTGGCAATAAGGTATTTGTTAGTACCTTCTTCATGAGCCTTATACTTATCTTCCAAAGCTTTCCACAATTCTCTAGCACTTTTTACCGGCGCGTACAAGTCATAGAGACGATCCGAAAGAGAGTTTTTGATGTGGCCAAGGCAAAGATCTTCAGCTTCCTTACGGACAAGTCTTTGCTTTGCCAAATCTGCATCTGGGAGCTCTCCTGCCTCACGAGGAGGGTCATCAGGGATTGCAGGCAAATCAGGATCAAGGATATAGTAAAGTTTCAGCACAACTAGCATGAACTTAACCTTGTCCGCCCAGCGGGTATAGTTCTGACCATCGAATCTGTCCAACTTGACAAACTCTTGATTCATGAATCTCAGATTGGCTGTTGGTAGTTCAACGTCCATTTATTCTGTTGATTAAACACAAAATAAAATCCTTTAAGATTGTTGAAAATTAAATTAATCAACAATAAATTTATTAATTACCGAGTTGTCAGCCAAACCAGTTTGTTCCAACTTGAGCAAACTGATTAAAGAAAGGTAGAAGGAGATTGTCCCGTTGTCGGACGAATTTAAAGAACACGTAAATTAAATACCAACCTGGCGATTACGAAAGAACAATCTTCGAACTGCACGGATGATTCCTGTCCTTAAAGGATTTTACGCGCTCGTATTGCTGTGAGCTGCAGCGTAAACTCCCAGGATTTAATGCAGAACTGATCTGGTATTCCAACAGCAATGGAAACCAGAAAACGCAGAAGTTGGAACGAAAACAGAAACACAATAGTGAGAGAGAGAGAGCTGCGAAATTGGGTCCTTGAATAGGTAGGAAGAAGCTTTTATTTATAAGTTATGATTCTACCAGATAATGAGAAAAACGGGGAATGAGATAACCATCCTTAACCAATTCGATTTATTGGATATCTATCCCATACGAATTCGAATTCTATGGGATAACCCCCACAGTTTTCGAATCCATCTCAATTCTTATCTCATCTCATTCGGTTTACAGATCTGACCCACCTGAAACCGAACCTTAGCTAAAAATAAAAGCTCCTCAGCTCCTAGCGACGATGCGAAGTGCAAAGTGCGCCTCAAACGCGCCCATTCGCGCCTCAAACGCGACCATTCGCGAGCTCGCGGCTCGGCTCGGCGCGCGTGTGGGCTTAACCCACTTCTCAACCCATTTATCACTATGGAGGCCCATAAGGGATAATCCCTTATAAACCACTTAAAGTTCACTCATTCCACCAATGTGGGATGGAGGAAACATACCAACTTGTATATTCCTCATTTAATATTTCCAACAGATTCTGCCTGACGTGGGGCTTGACATGGCGGGTTGAGGTTGGTTGGTTTAATGTAGGTTTTTTTTTTTTAATTTTCTTTGTAGTTTTTTAAAAAAATTCCACATGGCTGGCTACGCCCAGCTAAGCGACGCCCCACCACACCCCTAATTTTTGAGTATTAGCTTGTGGATCCCACCCTCGCCACGTGTCGAGCAATGCCCCCAACCCAAACCCCTCCACACCCCATAGTCTAATATATGAAACTTGATTATCATTTGTTTTTCCAAGTTCAACTACAATTTGAGATGCCATTACAGCTTTGGTTCGGTGGTAGAGGCTTTTATCTCTCGAAGAAAAGACCAAAATTCAAATCCTGACATGAAATATAATTAGTATTTATCGGTATAGTTTAGGGGCAGGAGTATCAACAATGTAACCTTTACTGTTAAAAAAACTAGAACATGAGATAGTTTTGAAAGTTTCATGATAACTTTTATATTTAAGTCAACTAAAAAACAAGCATTAAATGTAACCATGGTTTATGGCACTTAATATATAAAAATAAAAAAGAAAACCCCCACAAGATTATAACAATTTTAGTTCCTTGAATAGTTTAACAAATTTTACAAGAAAAACAAAAGTGCTACATAAAAATAGTACACGTATAAAACATATAATTATTATACTATATATTCGTCCACTATTTTAGAATATACTAATTACAAGACTAGAACCCCGTGTATTACACGGGTTGAATAAATGTAATTTTATATACCAAATAATAAAAAATATATCTTTGAAAATCTCATTTATTACACGGTTTGAATAATTGTAAGAGTTAATTACAAAGATATTCCTTGTGGTTTACCAAAAGTAACACTTTTGAGTACTAACTTTTTTTTTTGTAAAATGTTCGGGGCTTATGGTTGGAAAGATTTTTTAACAATAGATAAACCCGTGTGATACATAGGGTTTTTAAAGATATAACATTTTTTTATTATCTATACTATATAAATTTAAATTTATTCAATGCGTACAATACACGAAGTTTTTTTTAATATAACTTTTTTATTATTTAGTTTATAAAATTACATTTCTTCCACCCGTGAATACAGAGGGTTTTTTTTAAATATAACCTTTTTATTGTTTGTTATATAAAATTATTTTTATTCAACCCGCACAATACACGAGATTCTTAAAGATATAATTTTTTTTATCATTTAATATATAATATTATATTTATTGTCAACTTCCGTTAAATTTTCTGTTAAGTTTTGCTTAAATGACCAAAATGCCCTGCAATAACATTTAATTTTAGAAATAATTTTATAATTTATACAAACTCATACTTGAATTATATATTAAAAAATTGCATTTTGTAAATTCTCAATTCCTTCATCATCATCATCAGAGTTTCATCCATAACCATAGAAATTATATATTAAAAAAAAACTAGGTTATAACCCAGTGTATTATACGGGTTGAATAAATGAATTTTTTATACTAAATAATAAAAAAATATATTTTTAAAAGCCTCCTTTTTGCACGGGTTGAAGAATGTAATTTTATATATTAAATAATAAAAAAGTCATATCTATAAGAACCATATGTATTGTACGGGTTGAATAAATGTAATATTATATACCAAATAATAAAAAAATTATATCTTTAAAACCATATGTATTACACGGGTTGAACAAATGTAATATTGTTTACCAAATAATAAAAAAGTTATATTTTTAAAAACCCCCGTGTATTACATGGGTTGAATAAATACGATTTTATATACCAAATAATAAAAAATATATTAAAAAAAACTAACGGATTTTTTTATATTTAAAGTAGGTTAAGATTGAATATTAACCTTTATTTATTTAGTTAATATAAGATTGAAAAATCATATGATTGAATAGGTGGGAGGTTGTATGATGATAAATCAGTTAACCGTATTATAATGTCATATGTTTTTAGTTATATATTTTCTGAAATATGTAAAAAAAATTAAGACTTTATTATTGTTAGTAAAATCAATGATTTTATATTTGTAATTTTGTTTGATATTATTTCATTAAAAAGTGCATATTATACATATAATTATATTATGTCTTAAGTTATTGATGTCATTCAAAATGTTTGTTTTATTTTTATGTCTTGCATTATATATACTATGGTAAAAGTTTAAAGGTTATTAGAGATAACTAAATCATCGAAAAGAATAAGAGTAAATTTGTATGTTACAAATAAAAAGTAGGTGTCTGTAAAAAAAAGTAATAATTTGGGTAAAAGAAAACTAAAAAATGTAGTTGTTACATGACACGTTAGGTAATATAAACAATAAAGATAATATGATATAAAAATCAAATAAATAATATTATAAATGAGAAGTATACATTAATTGTAAATAATTTGAAATGAAAAACTAAACATGAATAAAAGAATCTGTAAGTACTGTTAAATCTTAAACAATAGATTTAGCACATATTAAAGTTTCTATTTTTTTAAATGACCACAAAATGTTTGTACTCTGAAGTTAAACAACTTCATTCCTTTTTTTTTCTTTCAATTGCCATACCGAGTGCCGATACTGTAGCTAACCAAACTGATTTCGACCGAAATTGAATTTCCGCTCCATCGTGTGAGGGATCCCAGTACCTATTACTCATAATTATATATTTGTTATTGTTAATAACTAAAATAAATTTCAATTGCCATACCGAGTGCCGATACTATAACTAACCAAACTGATTTCGACAAAAATTGAATTTCCGCTCCATTATGTGAGGGATTCCAGTACCTATTACTCTGAATTATATATTTGTTATTGTTAATCACTAAAATAAATCAAACTCATCTTATTAGTTTATTACATTAGTTAAAAACTCAAGAACCTATGTAAATGTCTTCTCTAACAATAAGATATTTTTTGAAAAATAAGAACCAATGATTTATATTTATATTTTATTATGTTATGTAAGATATCTATTAAAACCTTTAATCACCAATTTGTGTAATCATCGAGATTTTTTGAAAAATACTTAATGATAAAGATAATAGTGATAAGGGCAAAAGAAAGACCTTTATAAGATAGGTGAGATGTACTCTTTGTTATAATTGATCGCTTTATGTGTTCGTTAAAAAAAAAAGGGATTCTTAATTTTGAAAGCTAAGTTTTGTACTATTGAAAGGCAAGGTGGTTATAATTATTTGAAAGTTAAAATCAACTTGTGATTGGTATGAATTCTTAGAATTTGTATTAGATTAGATTTTAGATTTGATTAAATATTAATAATAAGAAGAATTTGTATTAGATTAGATTAAATATTATTATTATTAGTATTATTAATAATTTTAATCAATTGAATGAGAAAATGACAAGTGTCCTAAAACGGTTTCTTTTATTATATAGTATAGATATAGATGTTTTTTGTAAATTCCCAGTTCCTTCAACTTGGACGTGATTATCTATAATTTTAATTTTATAGTTATCTTATAATTGATATTAACTAGTGGGTTACAGGCACGCTTCGCGGCGGGGCAAGCCGATTTTTGATCCGATATAGCAGTCAAAAGAGAAAACTTACAAAATAAAGTCATGGTAAGTAAAAAAGTATGTCGACACGTGTTTTACATCGACCGGAAAATTCGATTACAAAAGTACTTAGAAAGTTAAAGGGTTGTCAGTGTCAATGTTAAAAGTTGAGAAAATACAAAAAAAAAATTATGTCGAAATGTAAGTCAACTTAAGTTTATATCGACACGTAAATAAAAATAAAGACGTAAAAGTCGATTAAAAAGTATTTAGAAAGTTAAGAGGTTGTAAGAGTCAATGCTGAAAATTAAAGGTTAAAAGTAAAAAAAAAAAAAAAAAAAAAGCAAAAAGACAAAAGGAAAAGGAAAAAAAATCACGGACTAAAAAAATATTTAGAAAGTTAAAGGGTTGTCAATGTGAATACTGAAAGTTGAGAAAACACAAAAAAAAATTATGTCGAAACGTAAATCAACTTAAGTTTATATCGACACGTAAAATAAAGACGTAAAACTCGGTTAAAAAGTATTTAGAAAGTTAAGGGGTCGTAAGAGTTAATACTGAAAGTTAAAGGTTAAAAGTAAATAAAAAAACAAAAAGATAAAACAAAGTCAAAGTTATAATTATTTGAAAGTTAAAATCAACTTGTGATTGGTATGAATTCTTAGAATTTGTATTAGATTAGATTTTAGATTTGATTAAATATTAATAATAAGAAGAATTTGTATTAGATTAGATTAAATATTATTATTATTAGTATTATTAATAATTTTAATCAATTGAATGAGAAAATGACAAGTGTCCTAAAACGGTTTCTTTTATTATATAGTATAGAAGATATAGATGTATTTTGTAAATTCCCAGTTCCTTCAACTTGGACGTGATTATCTATAATTTTAATTTTATAGTTATCTTATAATTGATATTAATTATCTATAAAAAAATAGATGGCTTCAATGAATGACACGTGTCCTTCTATTGGTTTCTTTTATTATATAGTATAGATAGATACAAAATTACTATTTACAAGTATCAACATTTAAACAATCATATAATGAACATATTCTTATTTAATTACCGGATAAGGATCGTGCTTAACAACAAACTTTTACAAGAAGGTTAGTGATACGGAACTGATCGAATGACTAACGCAGATACTTGTACGATTAGCACACCTTAAAATAGACATAAAGTCATAAACTATACTACTTTTGAAGTTACGTGCCTACAGATAACGGGTGAATCTGGCATCGAATAGAATAAGTTGTTGCTTAGGGAAAAAATATGCTACATATAAAAAGTTAAAATTAGTACACGTATAAAACACATAATTTTACCATGTTTGAATTTATGGGCCTATAAATAAATTTTACTACGTTTGAAGTTGTTGCAATTTTCATCTTTAACTAGGTTTAAAGAAGTTCGTCGCATTTCTTTTGTTATTTAGTCTGTATTTTGAAATCACTACGAGCGTGTTGCGAACAGAACTACTGACAAGAATAAAAAGAAAATGTAGAAAAAAACACTAAAATATAACCAAAAGAAAATCAACCAAAAAAGTTGTATGGTAACGATGTTGTTCGTATGAAACCCGTGGTCAGAGATGATCAAATTGTTCTGGGTACCGGTACCAAATTTGTCAAACCGAAAGATCTTGAGTACCAATTTGCTACCGACTTTTGGCGTTCCTAGTACCGGTTCACTACCGTTTTTTTACCTTCATATACCGGTACCGTAACCGGTATTTTAGGTATCAGTACCAATTCTGTATCGGTTGGCACCGAGCTCATCCCTACCCCTGAAACTAAAAAAGAAAAAAATTAAAAGTTGAAGAAAATCAACAAAAAAAGTTGTACAATACCGTTGTTCGTACGGTAACCGTGATCAGGGATGAGCAAATGGTACCGGGTAGCCGTACTGAATTTCCCGAACCAAAGATTTCCAATATCAATTCGGCACCAGCTTTTAGCGTTTTCTGTATTAGTGCCGGTTTTTACCTTCATGTACTGATATCGAACAGGACCGTACCGGTTGACACCAAGCTTATCCTAACCCCTGATATTAAAAAAGGATTAAAGTTAAAAAGTAAAGAAAATAACTATTATTATAATATTAAAATAATATAAGTATTTAAAAAAACTATATATTATTGTAATATTAAAATCACTATTCATTTCAACTTTTTTATTAATTATTAAATTAATTAATTAATAATTAATATGTATAGTAATAGTAATTAATATATATAGTAATAGTAATAATAATTTGATAAAATTAAGGGGGAAGCTAGTAATTTCACATCTATCTTTCTTTCACATAAATGTAACACATGTTCGATGCCTGTTAACCGTTGGATCAAACTGTTATTACCTTTTATACGTAGCAATTTTGGATTTAAATAACCCTAAGTTTCACCAAGTGACCGATAGTACTTCCAACTTTTTATTTTGTATCATACCACTCCTAATTTTCAACTTATTTTTCTTTGACACTCCCAAACTAACTATATACTAACCCAGTTAGGCTTTTTCTGATGTGGTACTTGTGTGGTGACCTAACATCTGACGTGGCGTTTTTTTAGACGTAGCAGCTGACATGCTAGAGATATCACTCCAGATGATAAGCAAGAATTGGATGAGGATAATGTATGTATCTAGGGAGCTAATATCAGAACATCATTAATACTGATGAGAAGGTGTTTCGTCTGCATGAGAAGGTGTTTCGCCTGCATCATACAAGTCGGAGTATGGTCTGACAATGAAATAACGGACGTGACAGTGATATGACTCATACTAGAGGTGCACAAAAAAACCATACCCGAAACTAGACCCTGTAAAAAAACCCGGAACCGGTATTTTTAATACCCGAGTATTCTATACCCAAAACCGGAACCGACCCTACCCGTAGGGTATAGATAGGGTATGCATTTTGATATCAATACCTGGAACCGGAACAGATCATACCCGAAACAGGACAAGAACTGGAACCGATTATACCCCGCTATACTAGATACATGATTCATAATATCTTTCTTTTAAATCTATGTTAGTGCATTTATTTTAATTTCCTTACATTATACAATTCATATTTAATAATAATAAACAAAAAATACGAGAAAATAGGTTAATAAAAACGCAATAGAGTATTAAAAAAATCCAAAAATATAGAACTAAAAACTCGGAAATGGGGTATAAAAAAACCCGAAAATAGGGTATTTTAATACCCGGTTTCTTAAGAACCGGAACCGGGCACATAGAGTATTGTTTTAGGGTCAAATAACCAGAATCGGAACCGAACCGGTTATAGCAATAACTGGTTCCAACCCTTAAAACAAGAAACCTAAACCGGTTCCATAACCGAAACCGGTTATTAAAAATACCCGGTTTGTGCACCTCTAACTCATACGACCCATATCAACTTGTTTCACTCACTTATACCCCCGGCTCGTACTACCCTATATGGCCCATATTTATGAACAAATGCTCTGGTGCCAGGGGCGGACCCCGGAAATTTTTCCATGGGGGAGAAATTTTTTTCAATTGGTTGACTATTGCTATATTTAAACTTTTTGCGGTCTGATTCGGGTCGGAGCGGATCAGGTCATATTAAAAAAAGATAAATCAAACTAAATTTCATATACATAACAAAAGTACATCAGACGTTATTATAAATGTATAATGGAAATAATATATCTCTAAAGTTCGTCGTTAAAAAATACAAACCATATCACTAAAGTTGCTCTTTACATGTTTTATCTTTTGAAACCTAGTCATAACATCATCTAGAGAGACATTATTAACCAAGTCATTTCTGTATAGCAAAATATCTATCGATACAATCCTTATCGCAAATCTGATTACGCAAATCAGGCTTCACATACTTCATTGCATAAAAACATCTTTCGATAGTTGCTCGTAAACTAATTGTGTAATGTGTAATTGATCTTTCCTTAAAAACAATCATCAACTAATAACTAATCCACTAAATAAATAAATAATATAATCTACCAAATAATGAACAATTTAATCTACTAGATAATCAATAATCCAACTCTAATCCACTAATTCACGAAACATATAAACAATTTTATATACCAAATAATGAAATAATCAACTAATTATTTTTTTTTCTTCTTATTTTATTAGGTTTAGACAATCTTAATTCGTTAATAATAGGTGTGGGCTTATACTTTTAAAATCAAGATAGGCTTAAACAATTTAACATGGGCTCAAATATTTATAACTGGTTAGTTTTGTACTTTTGGACGTATGGGCTTATTTAATTATTTTAGCTAAATATACTCGGATCAAAAGTTTAAGTTTGTATTTATAATATACTCGTAAAATAGACGATCAAAAGCAGACCACGTCAGTGGTGAACCACAAGATCGACAACAGAACACAACAAACAACCGTGCAACTTCTAGAGAGAAAGAGAGCAGAGTGTTTAGAGAGAGTCATTTCTAAGGGGAGAGAGAGATCAGAGAGTGGAGAGAGGCATACGGCGAAGATATAAAAAAAATATTAAAAAGTCAAAAAGTTAAATGTGTGTCAAGCACATAGAGGCTAGACCAAGAGCCCACTCAAATAATAAGCCTAATAAACAAACACTAAAGCCCAAGGTACAATTATACAAAGCCTAATAAAACAATAATGCAAAGATTACAAAACATGATGCACAATCATGCTGATAAATGATAATATATAAATCGGGCTTAATTATTTATCTTCAACTAGTGGTTTTTCTCGCGCTACGCGGTGGAAATTCAGTTGGTATCGGTTGAGTTTGTTCCAATAACGGCATTTGTTAAACAGCTGAAAGAGGAAACTAAAAAACATAATGTTGTGATATGACGAAAAGGATATTGACCCGTGTTTTATACCAATCGAAAACCATAAAAAATATTGGTTATGATACTACCAATATTGGTACCGAAGTTCGGTTGAAATCGGTTCGGTTCGTCACGTATCGATACTCGTATAGTTTACGATTAAAATTGCGAACTTTTAATATTGTTATAGGTACTCGTATAGTTTGTGATAAAATAAATAAATTACTATTCACTGTCGCTTTTCATTCGATTTACAACGATAGCGGCACGATATCCATTTTCAGTAAAAGTCAAAATAAATATAATATTAAAACTTTAGATTTCTATTCATCGAGACTTTCTTTTATATATAAATAAATAAATAAATGAAACACCTTTTCATTTTTAAGAAGTTAAGCTATCTCAATTTAATATCTAGTCTCTAAAAAAATACATATATAACTAAATATATCCATTCTCATTCCCAGTAACCCTCGGTGCACTGAATATGTGAGTTCAATCCACTTGTGGAGTACAAAAGTCTTCGTCTCTGGATTTTAAACGTCAAAGTTAATAGGCCATCAAAGGACAAAAACACACACAAAAAAAAAAACCATGTTTTACTATAGCTAACAAATTGATAAATTATATATATAATAATAATTTATATTTGTAAAATTGTAACTATTTGATTTAAGTAATTTACATGTCTATTAGGGGGTCGGGCGCCCCATGAAGGGCCATGATGACCGCAAAACACCCCCGCAAGGAGTGTTTTCACGGTAGTGTTGTGATGGGTGTGATGTATGTCACAGCCGTGATGTTTGGGTATGGGTTGTTTCTACGGTTATGATTGGGTGTGAGTTTATATTTGGTGGTGTGATGGATGTTACAAGTGTTTTAGTGATGATGTGATGAATGTGATTAAATGAGGTGTCAGATTTTAATTGAGTAAGATAGTGTGATGAATATGATAGATGCCCCATAATGCCCTTAGGGGTTGTTTGGTAGCATCTGAATGGTCATTAAGAGGCTACATCTTAATGGAACTATTAAGAATTTTACCAATGAGAAGGTAGAAGAATGTGACATGTGATGATTTACCATTCAGAGGTTACCTCTTAACCATTCAGACTTGAGGTTACCTCTTATTCATTCAGAGGTTTTAAACCATTAAGAGGTAGCATCTGAATGGTCATTAAGAGGCTACCAAACAGCCCCTTAGCCAATTAATATAATCCCTTTCTAGTTTTAGCTTTCTAAAGTTTGATTTGATCATTTATATTTGTATTCAACTTAAAAAGGAGCTTTAATATAATAGTTTTATCCAAGAGTTTTCTGATTAGGGTATCCGGAGTTGTGATTGGCAAAACTCGGTAAACCAGTTTACCGATGCGGTAAACCACCGCCAGCAAGAAGTTTACCGATTTTGACTTGTTTGTTCGGTGATGGCATGTCGATGCGGGGAGGGAGGGTAGGAGAGAGAGAGGGGGTGTGTGGGGTGGGGTCCATGCCATCTCAACCAATCACACATTTTTCCTTTTTTTTAAATAGTTTACCAATTCATAAAGTGTCTAACAATTGCCAACACTTTTGAGCATAGTTTATCATTTTGACATGACACACTCTCATTGGTTGATTTTAAAGTTTACCACTTTCAAGTGTCTAACCACTCCCTACACCCTTATATTTAACGTCACTTCTTCGTAAATTAGTAAATTGTGATTACAAAAATAACTTTATTCCTTTTAAAAAAGAATCAAAACTTTTCAAAGAACTTAGTCCTTACAAAAGGTGTATTTTTTTTTCTAAAACCCAAGGGGCTTAAATTGTCATATTTTAAACTTGGTGGGGGTTGTACGGATAACGCGGAAACAATCCTGGGAGTTGAGCTTAGAAGCTCATTTTGAACCAATGCCGTGATTCTAATGAAAGCAATTTCCTTTTAAATTTAATTATATTTATTCATTTACTTATATAAAATATTATTTTATCCCACAAAAATAGGGGCAAATTCAGAATTAGAGAAAAAGAAACGCGTTGACTGTCAAAGTCATATACGTGATGACGCCATGCTGACATCATCTACACCTATCGTTTTCAATATTCATGACTTAAGTACTTAACCCTAAATAACAAGATTATTAACGTTAGATTTTTCTTTGTATTGTAAGTTTATTTTTTTTTTGTAAGAAAAATTCATTCAAAACACCACGAGCGCCCCTAAAACAGGGACCCACGGGCAACAAAAAACGATTACATCGAGTCTAGCGGGTTATTACACCATAAACACCAATCTACATTTTTTAATCTAGTTCGATGCCGGAACCAAAAAAACGAAATCGACTTAATATTTTCTATGAGCTCCACCGGTCTTCGACTTGTGTTGTTGAACATACGAGCGTTCCGTTCCAGCCATATAGACCACATAGCCGTAAAAACAATCCCTTTAAGGATACGAGTCTTCTGTTTCACCAACCTTTGAGCCTCGACATACCACAACACATCTTGCACATCAAACGCGAAGAACGGACTTAATTTGCACCAACCTGCTATTCTGTTCCAGACCTCCAGAGCAAACGGGCATCCGGTAAACACGTGAAGCGCTGATTCGACATCCGAATGGCAGAAAATACATTCCGAACACTGCAGATGCATACCCCTTTTTGACAGCTCAACGCGAGTGGGAAGACGGTCCAGAACTGCTCTCCAAACCATTATCTTGCACTTTAGGGGAGTCCAATTCTTCCAATCGACGCTATGGCCAGAACGCCGCGGAAATTCATCATAAAGAAGCTGTTTTGCAGATTTGACCGAGAAAACGCCATCTTTATCCGCTTTCCATGTCCACCTGTCCCTACCTTCTCTGAAATTGAACTCAAAGATATCTTCCAGCAGCGAAAACAGTTCTGCAATGGCTTCACTCGAGGACGGTTCTTGTCTCCATTCCCAGCGAATCACTTTCGAGCCATTATCTATCTTTACCCTATCAAGAACAGAAGCCCACTTGTTTGATTCCAAACTGAAAAGGTTAGGATAGACCAACCGAAGAGGGATATCTCTGAGCCAAACATCGCACCAAAAAGAAACCGCTTCTCCATTCCCAACAGAGCTAAAGAAGTAACTCTGCAGGGAATTTCCGTTGGATAATCTTTTCTCTCCAATCTTTACTATCGACTTCCAAGCCCCACTTGCGGAAGACAAGCACGGAAGGTGTAACCAAGCCCTGGAGTTTTCGTGACAGCCCCGAATTATCCGTTTCCACAGGTTACTTCCGTCGTTTTTGAAACGCCAAGTCCACTTTAGAAGAAGCGCTTCGTTTACCACCTGGATTTTCGAAACCCCTAGGCCCCCATCCTTTTTAGAAGAAGTAATAATATCCCACGCTATCCAAGGGATTTTTCTACCGGGGCTAGCTCCCGACCAAAGAAAACGCCTCATAATGGCTTCTATATTATCAACCACCGCTTTTGGAGCTTTGTACAAAGATAAATAATAAAGAGGCAAACTCTCGAGTACCGACTTAATGAGAATAAGGCGACCGCCTATGGATAAGCATCTAGCTTTCCAAGAAGAGAGCCTGTTTTTTATGACTTCAATAACCGGGTTCCAATTTCTAACCCGATTCATGTTGGCGCCGACTTGAATGCCAAGGTAGACAAACGGAAAGGCACCTCTACGACAACCCAAAACTTCCATCATGTTGTCCACCTCTTGATCACTAGTACCCACCCCAAAAAGGTTTGATTTGGCTATATTGATACGAAGACCCGAGACAATGTGAAAGATGCGAAGAATTCTCGCCGTGCCTTGAAGATTTTCTCTTGACCATTCACCCAAAATAAGAGCATCGTCGGCGTAAAAAAGGTGGGTAACATCCTCCTCTCCCTCCGCAAAACGAATACCCTTAAAATCGTTATTCTCTCTGGCCTTCTTTATGATGCGCGAGAGGGCTTCCATAACCACCAAGAAGAGAAAAGGGGAAATTGGATCGCCTTGCCGAAGCCCCTTCTCACACTTGAAATCAAAAGTCGGGGAACCATTAACTAGCACCGCGGCTCTAGACGACATAAGAATACCCTTTATCCAACCGCACCACTTAGGAGGAAAACCCAATTGGAGCATAATGGACAACAAGAAATTCCAGTTTACATTATCATACGCCTTTTCGAAGTCTATCTTCAAGAGAAAAACCTTTCTGCGTCTTCTTTTAAGCCAATCAATCAATTCATTTATCACTAACGGCCCATCGAGAATAAAGCGATCAGACAAGAAAGCCGACTGCGAATCTGAAATAACCTTCCCCATAACTCTTTTAATACGATTAGCAAGAATTTTAGAAATAATCTTGCTAACCATACCAACAAGAGTGATAGGTCTATAGTCTTTGAGACCCAAAGGGGTACGCACCTTGGGAATCAAAGTAATAAAGGATGACGCGCAATCCGGGTGAATAAAACCACTCTGATGAAACTCATTAAGAATGCGAACAAAATCCTCCTCCAAAAAATTCCAAAACCGCTTCACAAAAAAGAAATTGAACCCATCGGGGCCCGGAGCTTTGTTAGAACCACACTCAAAAGCCGCCTCTTTGATTTCTTGTCTAGAAAAAGGAGCAATTAACTGTTCGCCATCCGAATCACCCAATACGTTTCCCTCCGGACAAATTAAATCAGGCCGACATGTAATATCTTCTTTGAAATGGTTTCTAAAAAACCTCAACGTCTCTCTTTTAACCAACGAAGGCTTAGAAACCCATTCCCCGTTAATAACCAAACCCGGAATCCCATTTGTGGCTTTCCTCCCGTTTACAATGCTATGAAAAAAATTGGAATTTTCATCCCCCAAAGTAGCCCACTTGACTCGAGATTTCTGTCTCAAGTCTCGAGCCTTTTGCCACCGAATTTCTTACAAGTTTTTAGAACATTCAGACCAAACCCAAAGCTCTTCCTCATTCAAATCTCTTTGCTCCATTAATAACTCTAAGTCGGCCATGTCCTTGAGAAGTTCACTTTCGGATTCTTTCTCGATTAGGCTCCTTTTTTTTTTTGCCATTGGCCTAAAACCCCACGCAACCTTTTTAATTTATTCAATAAATTCACATCAGAAGGGCCTTGATCTATCCATTCCGAAAAAACCTTTGTGATAATATCTAAACACTCCGGTTTCTCCAACCAAGAATCAAACCACCGAAATGGTTTCGCTCCAAAGTTGGAATCCACAACTGTAAAAACTAACGGGGAATGATCCGAACGGTCTTTTTTCAATGCTCTAACACAAACATTCGGCCATTTATTAAACACGTTGTCACAAACAAAAAATCTATCAATTCTGCTCATTTTACACACCCCTCTTCGAACCGTCAAACATGTGTATTTCATGCCTTTTAAATGATATTCCCGCAACCCAACCTCCTCTAAGAACTCATTAAAATCCCTAGCACAGCCGGAGTCAAACTTAGAGTTTTTTCTTTCATCACGATGTCTAACCGCGTTAAAATCCCCAAAAACGATCCACCACCCCTCTAAAGATGTCATAAGATGCCTAATTCTAGACCACAGGCCACGTTTATCCCCGTTGTTTTGAGGAGCATAAACGTTGAGCATGTTCAGTCTAACCAGGCCATCAGACAAAAGACCCGAAACACAAAGAAAATTAACGTCTTTGACAACCTTATCTTTAGTGAAAATCTTGGGATCCCACATACTGATTAACCCCCCAGAATTTCCAGACGCCCCAACCCATTCAAAATCGGCGCCACCCCCACCCCAGCAACTAGAGATCAAACCAGTGGTAACATTCGAGCACATCGTTTCTTGCAAACCCACAAAAGACACCCCACAATCAATCTTAGTTTTATTAACCCACCCAGTTTTACCGGAACCCACAATCCCACGCACATTCATCGATAAACAATTCATCTTTTACCTGCTTGTAAACCTTCTTTGATAACCACTTCTTTAACCAACTCTTCACAATTGACAAGGTTGGCTCCCAACTTGCTCCCCAACAAAACTGTTTGCAACACTTCTTGCTGCCTCATTAGGTCTGCTTCCTCCGCATCTACTTCTTGTCTTTCTTCCATTCGTTGATCCCTTGAAGCAGAATCGGCACCTGGAGTATTAAACGGAACCCGAGTTTCAGGCTGGGAGTTGAGGTCAAAAGGTCTGAGCTCCTCTTCAACCTCTATAGTATCGCTACCTCCTCCCATCTGATTTAGATTATTTTCTTTAAGGCCCAAAAGGCTGTCGAGCCCAAACGGATCTTCAACATTCCTGGCCCGTTTTGTCTCTTTGAGACTTTCGTTACTGCTGGTGTAAAAAATGCTGGGCCGGCCCACTTCCGTATTTTTAAACTTCTTTCTTTTACTAATGTTGCACACCGAGTGGGACCCTGTATCTTGAAAATCTTTTTCAAATTGAAAGTCAACCCCTGGTACAAAATCTTCCTTATTAATTTCCGAAACTACCTCCGAATCAATGATTGGGATATTGACCAAATCATTAATGTCATCATTAACCATCCCGATATTCTCGCCAAAATTCTCGTCTCTTTCCAAACTGACATCTCCGGTAGCCGTAACGTTTTCCGGCTGAACAGGAACCACCGGAATTTCTTCGACCATCGGGAGTTCTTCAGCCTCCATACTGGTGTCCTGCGGTTGTGGCGAAGTAGTGAAATCCCCGTCAGTCGACTCTTCCTCTTTTTCATTATCATCTTCGGGTTCCAGAAAATCCGGCATCCATTCCCCCAGTTCTTCGGTGATCCAAATTCTGAATTTACGATTATTCCACTTCAACTGAACTTCTTCAGAAATTCGTTTCCCATCCCCTACCAGGATGCCAACGTACACATATGATAGGTCGAGGTCATTCTCAGTGCAAAGAGCCCCATGAACTACTCTCCCAAACAAACCTCCTAAAGAATCCATAACTTCTTTGGACTGCAAATGCAAGGGAACACCTTGTATTTTTACCCAAGATAATCTCTCATACCCCAACACTTGACCTTCCCACAACGCAACGTAAGCGAAAGCATCAGGCTTTACCAACGCTGCATCTTTGAATCTGGTGGCCGTTTCCGTATTAGGGAACGTGATCAACACGTCCAAACCACTCATATATTGCACTCTAACTTGTTTAAAACCCATAGTCTTCAGAATGATCTTGATATTTTTTAAAACTGCTAGGTCAATCATCCTCGCCGCAACTGCTATACCATGCAGCGAATGGAAACCTTTAACTTCATTACCCACTGTGATTGTCTTTCCTACAAACAGATCTTTGAACGTTTGACTTCCTATTCTCGACGTCCCAATCTTCTCCACTGTGGGTGGACGTACTTCGGCACTGTATTCGTGAGCCTTTGAACGTTCCTCCCCATGACTGTTGATCTCCCCGTCTTCAAGCACGAACCGCGCTATATTGAACCACAACTTGTGACCTCCCAATCGAATGGTCTTTAGATGTCTTAACAATTCTTCCTTATCTTTGATATCCAAGAAAGAGATGAAACCGAAACGGTTTCCTCCCTTATCTCTCTTCCTAGCGATATACAAATCGAAAATGTCTCCGAACACCCGAGCATGAGAAGCCAAATCGTTACCGCTGCAGCCTTCAGGAATGTTAGAGACGAAGATCTTCAAAATCCGACGTTGAACGTTTTCCGGAATAGGTTTCCGACGTCGGCGTTCCATATTTATGTGGGTTGACAAAGTTTAAAACATTACAAAAATACAACTATATAATTAATGCAACCTTTTATTAAAATTTAGTTAAGTTTATTTATGTGGGTTGACAAAGTTAAAAACATTACAAAAATAAAACTATATATTTATGTGGGTTGACAAAGTTAAAAACATTACAAAAAATAAAAATATATAATTAATGCAAGTTTGTATTAAAATAATAAGGTAGGAAACCTTAAAATTTACTATAAAAATGAAAACTTATAAAAATACAACTAGATAATAAATAGTATTCTTGTTGGTCATATGGTTTTGTTCGTGTTTGAGGAAGTCTTCAAACAGATTTTTAAATCATCATTTATAAACAATTAAAGCATTATATTGATTTACCTTTTTCTTATAGAAAAAAAATATATATTTAAGAGATTTTGTATACTTGATCACGACCCTATATGGTTGCTTGCTTTACACTATGCTTTTTAGTTTTAATGATTTGAAGATGATGTATCGTTCATCTAGACATTATAATATTAAATGTGGTTGATTTTTGTTTTACTTGTACTTGTAGAATTCGATATAAACCTTTTAAAGGACAAGCAAACGTCTTTTGCTTAATAACGTCTTAACATAAGATATTTATCATCGTTGACAAGTAATTAAAAACCTCAATATTACATGACGACGTCACGTATTTATCATCGTTGTTAATTAATTAGTTAAAAAGATGCATTGAACACAACCCTATGTTTGTTCGGTTATGACTTGATGAACTAGACATAAATTAATCTATCAGTTAAGTGATCTACACGAAAATGAAGAACGTTGCTAGACTATGGCTTTTAAGATATATTTAATGATTAAAGTATTTAATGATAAGATCAATTACATGCTTTTGAGATGGTTCATCCCATTTGCGACAAATATTTTGATGAAACTATGGAAGGAGTTAACCACCGATATGTTATGATATGGGAGCGATCTTAGGTGGTACGATTTCTCTAAACGAAGAGATCATTGTTTAAAAAACGAAACCAAATATTACGTTTCACTTACAGTTACGAGCACTGTCCTTAAACTATGAACATTAGATTTTGTAGGTAATATGATCCACCACTTTTAATTTTTGGATAAGATATTTGGAACTTTTGATTAGCTTGTATGTGTATTATTACATATTTTAGAGTTTAAGGACTTCATAAATCAAATACTAAGTGGTCATACTAGTGTTTTGAGCAGTTGCTCTAAAACTTTTAAACTATCTTTTTATAAAGATTGGTCTCCGTTCACTTATACATTGTGCATTAAAATAGTAAGATTACACATGTGACATGTTACACTTCTTTCCTTTTTCTAAGTTTTATATCACTAAGTTTTCATGGTAAGAATTTTAAAAAGACAACATAACTAATGTATCAGATTACTATGTATCATATAAACGTATTATTTTCATTAAGTTGATATAGTATCATAAACTAAGAGAGAGAGAGAGAGAGAGTATACTCTTGGGAATAGTCCAGTGGTATTGGTGAGTTAGATAAAATTTAGAATAGGAGGAGGTCAAAGGTTTAATCACCACTATATGTAAGTTTAGTTGTTAAGAAAGATTTGTGGTTTTCAATTCTTGAAAGTTACTAATTATTATAGAAAAAGAAATATAAACTAAAAGAGTATATATGGTTGTCAATTTCTTGAAAGTTCCTAATTGTTATGTTTATTATTGTAAATGATCATTTCTATCTATGATCATGTTATTAACAACAAATATGTTACTGACAACAAATAAATGAATAATATATTTTATTGACTAATAATATAATAATAAATTAGATTTTAATTAAATTGTATTTATATTTCAGTTTCATAAAGTGACATGATAAAATATTTGGGATTCTTTTATACGAAAATACATAATAAAGTGTTGACAAGAAGAATACAAGATGTCCACTTTTTGGAGTTCAAAGAGTATTTGAATTGGGTGGCAGTTGTAACCCTAAAGACAAACCAATACTTTCAAAGCCTTCAAATACACCCCTTGTCTATATGTATATACACACATAATTTAAACTCGAAGCACTAGATAATTAAGCCTACTCGGTACAGGGGTCATCCCCGGGACGTCGTGGGGCGGCGCCGACCCCCCTCTCCATTTCCTTAGCTTCGTCGGCGTCGAGATCGTCGGACCCAAGACGACGAGGACGTGCCTCCCCCTCTCACACAGACATATATATATTTTAGGCACATCCCTCATTTCCTTAGCTCTATCATCTTTGCTCCATCCTCACACTCATCCTACTGGCGCTGACGTGGAGGCCCATCCTCCATTAACCACACCAAGTAGCCTGATAATCAAAACAACTACTACCTCCGTCCCATTAAAAGTGTCCTATGTTAAATTTTCAAAGTCTTTATTTATAAACTTTGACCTTAAATAATTTTGTTTGTGTTAGATAATACTTGATGAAAGTTATATGATTTGAGTGTGTTGTACAAGTGTTTTTATCGGGTTAATTTTCATCAAGTTTTATATAACACAAAAAATATATAATTAAAGTCAAAGTTTATAAATAAAGACTTTGAAAATTCAAAATATGACACTTTTAATGAGACGGAGGGAGTACATTTGTAACATTTAATCACGAAACGAACAAAACGAGTGAACAATAGTTATTCATGAAGTGAAACATACATAAGAGATAAAAATCTTAATAATATTCTCAATTGTCTATTCAAATATGATCTAATGGCTAAAATGGTTATTCTTTTTGGATTTTTTTTTTTTTTTTTTTTTTTTTGTTTTGGATCAAATGGCTATATGTGAGTTTAAATGAAAACCATTGGTGAAGGCGGACTTAAAGAAAGTTTAGAGTTAAATTTATTAATTATTACATTTCACCAAAAAATTTGTCAAGTTACATCAAAACAGAAGGTAGACGGTCAACAACCTGCGCTGCCAACTTTGTATTTCAAAGTGTCCAGCATCTTCTTAATATTTTTCTCATGCAAATGTGTATGTGATGTAAACTAATATTCTTTTCGTAATGAATCAATACACAAGAACATATACACATAATATGCACTAAAAGAAAATATACACACAATAAAAAAATCCAGTTTAAACATTATATCCAAACAAATGAATATAGAGATAACATGATTAATTTAAAATTCGTAAATACCATTACATTTCTAATTATTATTATTTTTTATATACAAAAGGTCAAAGACGCTTGCAGTTTAAATAAATACATACTAGTTGTAACACCCGTGTGAACACACGGCTATGTTTAATAACGATCGAAAACAAATGTTAAGACAGTATGTGTTAGGACATAAAAATTTCATTACTATGTTACGAAAAAATTATTAGTTCAGGTTTGATATAGAAATAAGCTAAGTAATTGATAATATGTTTTCTAACCATTTGTATCTAAAAATCAGATTATTAATCATTTCTTAATGTTTTCTAACCATTTGTATCTAAAAATCAGATTATTAATCATTTCTTCATGTTTTCTAACCATTTGTGTCTAAAAATCAGATTATTAAAGAGATAAGAAACGAATAGCTGTGATAAAAAAGCAACAGTAGACGAAACTGAACAAAGAAGAACCGAAGAGTTCACACAACAAAAGACAAACCAATAACACAAAAACTAATATCAAATAACCCGAACAACATGCCATATACTTGTATATAGAAACGTATGCAAGGCAATGTCATTTTATTGCCCACTGTGCCGTCGATTGCCTAAAACCACTTGGAATGCCCTGCCAAAGTATAGATACCATGATTGCATATCGAGCAGCAAAGGCAAAGCTGATTTTAAGGAACCTTTGCTTTAGTTCATGCGTCATCTTTTATCTTTTATGAACTATAAACACACAGGCATTCTAAGTAAAGCAGAACAATTATATTTCTTAAACTGAGTTTCTATTTTTTTTTTCATGTCTAGGTGGGATATAAGGTGTGGCCATAAGCATCAGTATCACTAATAAGAAGAAAATGACCAAAATTGTGATAAAGTATAAAATTTCAAAATTTGACAAATCAAAACAAACTCTTAAATAATAAGTCAAGAAGTCGAAAACATACAAAAGAGAAATACTGATCATGGTGTTTTCACTTCCATGTTTATAAACTTGGGTATTTTTTTCTATTACATATCAAATTAGCCCCTGAATAAAACATGGAATAGAACTAACCTTTAACATACCCTAAAAATACCTTACGAACTCACAATTTGTAAACTATGATTCAACCACGAAACCGACCCTGAATCATTTAAGCATGGCATCCTGTTTCTGAACTGTTTTGGCAGCCGCAACCATCGCTTATAATGGTTGTTTAGACACCATTAGCAGCCCCAAAACTGCACCTAATTGCATGTTGTTGCTATTCCTTTTGTTGTTTTATTATGGTACTCGTTACCCCTACTATCCAATGTTATTTGACCACTGTTTGCAGCATCGAGGCACCACCCACGCAGCCATAAACAACCCAAATCGCTGCTGCCCCAACACAAGGATTTGCTCCAGAAACCCTAGGACGCATGACAATGTGGTCTGGTTCGCTGCACTTTTATAACAAAGTCCTTATGTTAGTTTTTCAATTATAATTAAATCTCATTTTACTACACCATTACCTATAGAGTAAACTCAATACGAATTATCTAATCGTAAATACGAACTCAAGTTACCAGAGACTATCATAAATAAGCGGTTGTAAATTTACCTGTTTAAATACGTTGATTTTTTTTGTCCAAATAAGCACCAAGCAATATCAAATCCATTCCACAATGACCATTTTTATGCACTTGATTTTTCAGTCCAGTTGAATGTAAAAACACTTCTGCATCAACATCAACATCATCAAATAAAGTCTAAGTTTTTAGCACATGAATGAATAAAATGTCGTTTTGCCATTAAGTCAGCCCATTTGACACGTTCTAATAATCTGCAATTTTTCTTTGCACACAGGTAAGTTCACTCACTTTGCGACCATGAAGTCAGCCCATTTGACACGTTCCTTTCTTTTATTTTATCCGTTTAGGAAATAAATTTAAAAAATTGAAACTGCAGACATGAGATATAAGCAATATTAAGTGTTGTACCTTTTGCCGATATCCTCCCAAGGCTCTCATTGTCGAGACCATGATAAAGGCTAATGATATACCTCTCTCCTTCCCCTATAGTCATGGAAATGAGCTTGTTTACTTCCCCTAAAATATCAAGAGAAAGTCATAGTTTAATTCTACATGTAGTTCACTATGTTCGGCCCATAGATGGATGATTGTTTCTGGTGAAAATAGGTCACCCCGGTAAATAAACACTTCATTATATCAAGTTTCTATATTTTTTAAAATAATTAATTTGTGGCATAGATCGAGATAAATAAATACCTGGATGAGCAGAATCCTCAGTGGATCTTTTAATAAGAGTCACGTGGAGACCATCGCCATCATTAGGACCGTTTATTTTCTTCCCCTTTTTTGTGCATTTTAAACCTAGTAGTCAATGTTCGGGCAAGCAATGTATGTTTCTGCAAAATATAACACAACCCACTTAGTCACAGTGAGATGGACTAACAAATAGAAATGAACTGAAACACAAACACAATGAGAACAAAAAGCTTACCATGTTTGCAGCACCGATGAGAAGAGGATACATAAATGGGACATTACCTTTGTACGCTCGAGTTGTCGATCTGATTTGATCAACTGAGAATTGCAACTCACCGATGGAAACAAACACACCTAAACGACAATTAGAAAAAAAAATCAAAGCCATGAGCTTCTTTTCTGTTGGTTAAAGTAAAACATCATAAAATTTGTCCTTACCTTTGATCTTGCACCCTTTGAACTGATACCTAATACAAACAACATGCACACATATTAAAGTTGAACAAAAGAATCCACTCAGAAATTGTCATTAGCAAACAACAACATGCACACATGTTAGGGTATCATAATCTCAGAAATTGTCATTAGCAAACAACAACTGATGCATTTTTTAAAATTGGTCTGAAATGGCAAAAGTGACCAAACCACATGGACGGAAATGACAGTTAACTCAAAATCATAATTTCAAGTTATTTTAATTATTCAATATTTTTATCTCACCTATAATGAAGTAATTGTTTGTGTTAGTTAAAGACAACGTAGTCTGGGCAGATCTTGGCTAGGGCCGCCGTTTAGGCGATGTAACATTGAGTCGCTCAAAATGAAAGTCACCTTAAAAAAAAGGTTATGTTAAAATCGGTATAAAAACAAATCTGTTTTACCGATAATATATGCCGATTTAATCGAATTATAAGCCTTGACTTGGCTTGAAGATGATATTAGTCCTTCACTGGCTTTATCCTAATGCAAGGTTTGATTTTACTCGCATATTTCAATCTGTCAATATCTATAAAGTGACGTATAAAATTAAACCTGTCAACTCGCACTTGCTTTTTTATGATAATCTTAATGGTTTTATATGAAAATAATATTATATAAGTATTTATATAAAGTAAATAATAGTAATAATTATCATTAATTAACAAATTTACAACAAAAGATATATGTCTACCAAAACAGTTGCTTGCACTCTTTGCATTTTTTATTTTTTATGTTATCTGAAGTTGAAGTTAACTGTCTCAAGCCAACATGATGCTCATAAAAGTGCCCAGTTAACCTCTGTGTGATGGTTTTCAAGTTTAACTCTTCTCAAATTCAGCTTATAATAGCTTCGGAATCAATGTGGATAAACCATAAGATGAAGAAAGGTTATAAACATACCTGAAAATTGCGCGTAAAGCAATCATCGGCCACCGGAAATCATTAAAGTAGTCTCACAAGACTACACAACCCCTGCGATCTCCGGTTGCATGATGTCCAGATTTATCGAATTCAATAGCTGAAAGTAAAGAACTGAAACCGACATATGTTGTTCTAAACACAGACTTTTGAGTTTCGATTTTAACTAAATCGCGCAAAGATCTCTCCCATCTGCATAATAACACAACTAAGCATATAAATCCCACTTTTTACTCATAAAAAAACACCTAACATAAACAATATAGATTATATATGAAATAAGATCACCCTCTGAATGCAACAATCCATAGGTGCATATGATTACATCAGTAGTAGAAAACACAAAACCAAATGTAGCAGTCTCACTTCATGATTATATGATTTAAAACTATTTGGGGGTCATTGTCAATTCTTCTTATGACTTCTTTTCTTTTGTGTAACATCCCGAAAATACAAATTCTTAAATTTGCAATTAAGTTGCAAATAAATTAGTAAAATAATCTAATTAGTAATGACACTAACCTAGTTAGTTTATCACTTATGAGTAGTTAAAGACATAGAAATAAAATAAAAGAAACTAGAGGGACCAAAAGTGTCAAACTTAAAACTAGTTTTAATAAACATTTTTATTAAAACACAAACTCAACAAAAAAATTCAGTACGGGGATCGACCAGAAGCAAGGGGGCGACCAAGCTTCTCAAAACCCTAACAATCACTAATCTCATAAATTGAAGGCGCAAATCTGGTCCAAAACGAAATCCGAACTTAGATTTGTGATCCTCATCGCAAGAGGGTTATAAGGTATGTAAAATTTGATGAGAATTCTCTACTTGAAATTCTCATGAATTTAGGAAATCTGAAATTTGATGATGCATGTTTGTTACTTAGGTAGAATCGGAATGATAAAGTGTCTAGGAGTAAAACCTAGACAAGAATATGTGAAATCATGCCTAAATTCTGAAAATTTCATAAACATAATGAAGGTGATTCATGGATTTTGTGAGAAAATGATAAACACTAGGATGATAGTGGTTGTTCTAGTAATATTTGAAATATGTGAAGTGATTTCAGAATTTTAGAGGATAAAGTTCATGTAAGGTAGTTGATTGATGAAGAATTAAGGCTATATAACAAGTTATGAACTTGATAATATATAGTGTAAATTTCTGCCCTTAAAGTGTTCGCATAAATGCCTCAAAGAAGGCTTAAATCTGAAAATTTAAGTTAAACCGCATGATTGTGATGTTTAGGCAAAATATGCGAACTATGAATTGAAAAGAGTTCTAAACGTGTCTTGGTTGAACTCAATAGGAAAGGATACCGGAGCTCCAAGCGGACAAGCCTGTGGCGACTTGCGTTCGAAGGGCGTGCACTAAAGGTATGTAACTTGATTCGTTACATTGGGTAAAATTTGATGATTTGTATAAGTATAGTGAATTGTAAAATAAAAGTTGTCTTAATTTGAAGCGATAATGTTCGCTATATTGATTACTAAGACCAGGAGTGGTTACAACCTGTTGGTAGTCATCATAATGGAGGATTCCGTAGATGAGCCAAACGGGTCGAACAATTGATTAATGGGTGGAGAATGCTTCGTGATATAGAAAATTGGTCTTTTGTTATTGTTGATAAACGACATATTAGAATATGAGAAATTAATATGTTAGTTTGTAAGAATGAGAAATCTGAAAGATGGTTTGGGCTTATAATTAAAACAGTCAAAACTTAAACTTACAGTGACTACCGTAAGTTACGGTATCCACCGTAACTTACGGTAGAGATCAGAAGTCTTACGGTGGATCACTACTGATTTACGGTAGACCAGATTAATCAAGTGACTACCGTAACTTATGGTAGATACCGTAAGTTACGGTAGAGTCTGGAAATTTTTGTAAAATTTTGCATAATATAGCTAATCGAATCCGTTTTGTTCGTAGTTTCGATTATGTAATATTTCTAAGAACTCTAATACTAGTGTTTATGTAAACATTTCAGTTTCTAGGTATTGCAAGAATACGGATGGCGGTCAAGCAAGTTTTTGAAGAACCGAACACAACTTTTGAAGCTTCCGCGATTTCATAACCTTGTTAAACAATGTTTCTATTTCTTTTGAATGTAAACAATTTGCTAGTCAGGTCTTGAATATTTTAACTAGTCATTTGTTGATTAGTTTTGATTACTTGGAACTTTGTTTGAGTAACTATGTTTTAATTTAGACACCTTGTATATAAATCGTATGAAATTTTATTAAAATCAAGTAATAATAAGATGGGTGTTCCAAGTTGGTAATCAGAACTTAAGGTTGTCAACAAAGTGTTCGGTTCAAGCTCGATCGATCTTCCGGTAAGAATTAATTTATTATTTTAGTAGATCCTATCTTATGTAAGAAATGAGATACGAATTAATGTGCATGGGAAGGGTGTGTTAACACACTCAAACCCGGAAAGTGCACAAAATATGAACGGTAAAAGCAAGTTTCGCACTTGGCTAAACCGAAGCAAATAAAGCTATGTTGTAAATGAAATGTTTAATGTTTAACGTAAACATTTCAGTTTCAAGATGTCGAAAGGAAACGATAATGATTCGGTGCCGACAAGCACCGAACAAATGAAAGAGATAATTGCCGAAGAAGTAGGGAAGGCAATTGAAGGTAGTCTATCCGGGTTTATAGACAAAATTCAAAACACGGTGTTGTCACTTGTCGAAGAACGAGTCAAAAGGTTGGAAGATAGTGTCAACCTTATGAAAGATAAATCGGGAGAACGTAAGGGATGTTCGTACAAAGAGTTTATGGCGTGTAAACTGCCAATCTACAACGGGGAGGTTGACCCGATAATATACCAGAGATGGTTAAGTGATATTGAAGGAGTGTTTGAAAGGACCCATTGTGACGAAAGCGACTTTGTTGCTTACGGAACGGGTCAGTTGAGAGGGCAAGCCAAAGATTGGTGGGACAATAAAAAGAATGAAATTGGGGCCGAAGCGGCAAGGGCAATGACATGGGAGGAGTTTAAGACACTATTTCTTAAACATCATAGTCCCAAGGCGGTCATTAATAAAATCAAAGAAGAGTTCATGCAACTCAGGCACAAGGGTGAGACCATAGATAAGATAACGGCGACGTTTATGGATAAGATGAAGTTTTGTAGTGAATTGGTGATGAATGAAGAACAGAAAATATACTACTACTATAACATGTTGAGCGCTGAATATAGGGAGTTTGTGACTCCTTCAAAATACGAGACCCTTACCGAAATCATAAACGTTGCTCGGGAACGGGAAATCGAGTTGAAGAAACAAGTTGAAAGGGGTGAGCGAAGGGCACAGGATGTGAATCCAAGTCCTACAAAGAAAGCTCGAACTGGAGAATCGGGAAAGAAGGTGGATGCTAAAGGCGGGTCACCAAGTTGCAAGGTGTGTGGAAAAGGGCACAAGGGTGAGTGCCTCTTCAAAGATAAGTCATGTCCGGTATGTGGGAAGACGGGGCACACTGTATCGCTATGTCCCGGAAAAGTTTCCGTTTGCTATAAATGTTATCAGCCCGGCCACAAAAAGTCTGAATGCCCTGAATTGGTTGGAAAGAGAGACGCAAAAGAATCTCCAACGGAGGCTCCAAAGGCGAAGGCTAGATTCTTCCAACTTACAGCTGTTGAAGCAAAGACAGAACCCGATGTGGTCTCATGTATATTCACAATTAACTCAATTCCTGCACGTGTACTATTTGATACGGGTGCGAATAAATCTTTCATTTCACATGGATTTATTCAACATCCTTCATTTGTATTGACGAAATTATCTGTGCCCTTAGAAGTTGAAATAGGGGACAACAACAGTTTTATAGTTTGTGACATTTGTCGAGGCTGCAAATTAAGCATCGATGATGAAGAATACTTGATAGACCAAATCCCGATGTCAATGGGGGAGTTTCAAGTAGTCGTTGGGATGGATTGGCTATCTCAGCACCACGCAAAGGTCGTCTGTTTTCGTAAGGAGATAAAGCTAACATCTCCGAGTGGAAAACAAGTCACTATTTATGGCGAAAAAGGAGGTAACCCCATAATATGCTCGATGTTGAAAGCACACAAGCTTATGAGGCAAGGATGCAAGGCATTTATGATATACGCGAATGAGCCCGAGAAGGAATCACTGAAGGTTGAAGATGTACCGGTAGTACGGGATTACGAAAATGTGTTTCCGGAAGATTTACCGGGGATACCGCCCGAACGGGAAGTAGAGTTCGGAATCGAATTGATTCCGGGCGCAAAACCTGTAGCTAAAGCACCGTACCGACTCGCACTGTCGGAATTACAAGAGTTGATGTCCCAGATTCAAGACCTGCTTGACAAAGGATTCATAAGGCCGAGTGTGTCTCCTTGGGGCGCACCAGTACTGTTCGTGAAAAAGAAAGACGGAAGCATGCGCATGTGTGTCACACCCGGACCACGTGGGACAACGAAACGTGGCGGAAACGTTGGGGAGTGTTGTAATAGAATTAATTGTTTCAAATCCATGGCAATTGAAGTTTTGTTTTATTAATCAAACATGAGAGTTTACATTGTTTTAAACAAGAAACAAAGAGTACATAACATAAATTAACTAGTTCTTGTCTCGTTTTAAGTCACTAAGGCACAGGTCCGCCTAAGTATGTCTTGATAAGTCCTATGCATCGTCTCCTGAAAACACATGTGAAAATAGGTACGTCAGCATAAAAATGCCTGTGAGATACATAGGTTTTGTGAAAATAGGATTCATGACTTGTAAGTTTAAGAAAATGTTTAATAAAGTTTAGTCATGAACCTTGTAAATTGTTTTGTTTTGTAAATCGTTTGAAAAACAATAAGTTCAGATGATATGTATAGATAAAAGAATAATGTATGGTTAAATGAATAACCATGTAAAATGAGTTTGTATAAGATAAGTTGTTTGTAAACAATGTCTTGTGAAAAGTATGTTATTTGTATAAAATGCTATATGTCTCAAATTGAAATGATTCAAATAACGCTACGATATGTAATACCATACAAACACTTATATATAGGAAGTACCAGCGGCGTATCCACCATGCTTGTATCATATTACACACACCTCGTTACTTAAATCACTTACTCAAACCAAACCATCAAGATGTAATGTTTAACAATTGTAGAAATGTTTATGTATAGTCAAATGTCTATCGTCAAATGTAAATCATGTCAACAGATACAAATGGTTCACACGGTTCAATAGTTACAAACAGTTCATATAATCAAAGGGTTACGACGGTTCACATAGTCAAATGGTTACAACGGTTCAAAATGTAGTATAATGTGTTCATATGCTGGATGAGCATATGCAACAGAAATGTAATGTAAAACAATGTACTAAGTATGCACGTAATGGACATACATAGCATAAGTGTAATGTAAAACAATGTACTAAGTATGCACGTAATGGACATACATAGCATAAGTGTAATGTAAAACAATGTACTAAGTATGCACACAATGGACATACATAGCATAAGTGTATTGAAATCATGTACTATAAATGTACTAACGAACATAGCAAGTATATGATGTGAAAACGGGAAAGCATGAAAGTAACAAGTAGGCACATGTGTTCCACCCCAAAATGTTTAGAAAACAGTAAAAGGGGGGTCTATGTACTCACATAAACACCTTGAAAACATTTAAAAGATGGGGTTCTATGTACTCACTTGAGATTGCTCAGAAGTCCTAAGATAACCACCAAGCAATGCTAGAGATCACGGAATCAAACGGCACCTAATATAGGTAACTATGTTAATAAACCGGACCTATATCGGAGGATCGGATAGAACGAGGGTTCGTAAACCAAATGAGTATGGGAACTCATGTAGTATGGTTTAACAAAGCCTACATACTAAATGTAACCTAACATAAGTGTTTACGACCCATTACGACCCGTTTAGGTAGCTTATGCTACTTTAACGCGTCGTTCGCGTGAAACGCGTTCGGAATGCCTAACTAGTCCTATGATAAGTAAAATATGCCTTAACATGTCTAATATTGTTACCAAATCAGTTTAGATGTCAAAAGTTATGTTACATATGTTTAAAATGAATTTTGGCATTAAAAGGGTATTTTGGTATTTTACCTAAGGCATATAAACTACCTATCATACAACTACTTAAACGTCGTGACCATAAGGTATAACCTCAGAAGGTTATTCCCTACCTACTATGGTCACCTAATGTATTTGGTCGGATCCTAATGATCGACCAAATGGGTCGGGTTCGAAGGTATAAGCGATTCATTAGATCGCTTACCCTTACGACCCTAGACAACGTGGTAATCAGTAGGCATAGTCACAAAGGACTATAACCATCGTGATTACAATCACATTGCGAAGTTCAAACGAACTTCGCATTGACCATAAACTGGTCAACGCAGAAAGTCAAACAAAGTTTGACTTTCGGACTCGAAAAGCAATAAAAGAACGAAGGAATACTTACGAAGGGTCCCTGAAAGCTAATCTTGATCCGAGTAGCTCAGGTATGAAACAATGGTTTCAACTTAGAGCACATTAGATCAGATTCTTGTGAGGAATGAGTGAACATAAGGTGGGTATTTATAGTTTTCGGTTCACCGTTAGGATCGTTTCTTGGAAAAGGGGGCACGATCTAAGCCATACACTTGTTGGAAAGTTGTGGTAACTCATTTTGCCCACCACAAGAGATTAACATGTGGCACTTGGCCTTTGGGGAGTGTTAAGGGCTGTTAACAGCTGTTTAAAAACAAGTTGCTGCATCTGGCCCCTGCTTACGGACCTTGCAGACCAGAAGTTTGAAAAATGGCAAAACAGGCCCCTGAAGCTCCAAACTTGCTATTTGATGCATTTTTGACACGTTTAAGCCCCGTTAACCCCATTTCAAAGCTCTAAAATGAATTTAAAGTATAGGGAACTTAAAATGTGCTCAAAAATATCTCGGGTGTCAGTTCGTTTGGCCGTACGATCGCGTTGTTCGGTTAATTACGACGGAATGCGCATAAGCGCGAAAAACGATCCAAATGACGCGACGAATGGATTTTTCTTATGCCAAACACTAAAATAAAATGTTTTAGTGCTTACATAAATTTTTGGATGTCCGGATGTATCCAGAACGTAAGTTATGCGCGAAAATGCAAACTTGTGCACTTTTTGACGCTTTTAGTCCCTGAATGACCCAAAAGTTTATTTTAGCACACCGAACCCCTCAAAGCCTATTTCTAAGCTATGTGAAGGATATTTATGGTATGTTTAACTTATGGTCATGTTCCGAAATGTCTGTTACAGTTCAAATTGGCATACTTTCGCAGTTTATCAACTTTAGTCCCTGTAAGTGATTTAACTTGATTTTGCCATACCAAAGCCTTCAAAACTTATTTCTAAGTTATGTAAAGGTTATTTAAGGTATGTTAAGCCTATTTCACTATTCCAGAGTGTTCTTTGCATTAAACTGGTTATATTTACGCATCAGAGCGCGTATAACCTTCCAGAAAGAGATTTAGAGCTTGAAATCGAATAAGAGTTGATATGTGCAAAAGATACACATATTTATACAGATCCCAAGTATGAAATACAATATTTCATTGGCTTGGCATTTGTTTGATGGTCGCAGTGACCCAGGTGTCACAATGTGTATCGATTACCGGGAGTTAAACAAACTCACGGTAAAGAACCGATACCCGCTTCCGAGGATAGATGATCTATTTGACCAATTACAAGATGCGAACTGGTTTTCAAAGATTGACCTTAGATCAGGGTATCACCAACTAAAGGTCAAGGAGGAAGATGTGCCGAAGACGGCTTTCCGCACGCGATATGGACATTACGAGTTCCTCGTGATGTCATTTGGACTAACAAATGCACCCGCAGCTTTCATGGACCTCATGAACCGGGTTTGCAAGCCAATGCTAGATAAATCGGTCATCGTATTCATCGATGATATTTTGGTGTATTCGAAAAGTGAAGCTGAGCATGCACATCACTTACAAGAGGTGTTAGAGACACTTAGACGAGAAAGGTTGTATGCGGAATTTTCTAAGTGCGCCTTTTGGTTACGAGAGGTGCAATTTCTCGGCCACATCATAAGTTGTTGGGATTGAACCCTACCAGAGGAACAGATAATGAAAGCCAAAACCGGATCATGACAGTGGATTCACAATAAGCAGCTGTTTTACACTAAGTCTTCTCCCTTGACAGTGATTATAACAGCTGATGATCTTATATCCACTGCCCGAATACAACTGTTGCTGCTCTGCATAACTACTGATGAAGCCTAGAAGACTGCTGGAAACTAAGCACTGCTGATACAAACTGCTGATGACAAAGCACTGCCCAATCAAGGACTGATCAACCTTGAGGAAGGCACTGATGAGTAGAAAGAGCAGTAGTTTAGTATATCATCTGTTTTATGTATTGTCAGTAGTTAGGTTTAGCAGTGTTTGTATAAGAACAGTAGATACAGGTTGTTAGGCTGTTAGACGTCGCTTTCATGGTGACGTCAGCTGAGATACCTCAGTGGTTTGCTTTGTCTATAAATGGAACAGTACCCTGTACTGTTACATTTGATTCGTTTTGAGTGAGTTCTTCTCCTCAATTCAATCCTTTCATCTTGTGCAACCAATCACTGTAGTATCAGGCTGAGGGGGAGCTTAATTTGTAAGCATGCTTTGTAATCTTTTGATTGACTTTGTAATCTTTCGACTAATGCAAATCATGTGTTTATCAAATCTATTTTCTTCCTTGATTGTGCTTACAAAGTTTGTTGTTCATTTCCGCTGCACTTAAACTCTGTTCACTTATATTGATTATTCAATTTACACAAACAAACACAATCATGAGAGCCTCAGATCCTAACAATTGGTATCAGAGCTTGGAAGAGCTTGGACAGTCAAATTCGATCTAACAATCAATTTGACATAACAATTCAGCTCAAAATTCATTGATACTAAGGTTGGTTGTATTCAATTGAAAAACAGAGTAACAAGTAAACCATGATCAAAATGGTTATTCAAAAACTCTGTAAATCAACCAAGATGTCATACGACACACAAATCTCACACAACAAGTGATATTATGCACAAGTCACTTATAGTTTTCAGATCTGCAAACATCTTCTAAACTATAAGAATTATTTTGTCTTTTCAAAATTAATTTCAACTGTTTTTTTTTATATTTGTGATGTTTTCATAAAATGCTAAAGTATGAACCTCAGATTAACAAAAACCTATGATTCATAAAACATTAAGTGTTTTTGATTATCTAAAAAGAGGGAAATTAAAACTTTAGTCATTTAGATCTTATGTGTTGAAAACAGGTTGAGATCCTCAAAAGGAACAAATCAACTTTGTCTAAATACATTAAGAAAAACAGGGGCCAACATAGTCCGTATCATATGTAGTGTGAGATTGGTTGAAAAACTTGTGGAAACATGACCAAGTCTCTCAAAACATTACTGCAAAATGATATTGGATTAAGGTTTCTCTCAACAAAGACCTTCCAGTAAGTAATTCCTTACTTATAAATGGGAAGGGTAGAAAGGGAAGAAGAAAATTCACAAAAACTCGAAAGTGTGTTTATCTCAAAACTTTTGAAGTCAAAAGAAAAGAGTATAAACATAAAACACTTAAGAGTCAAAGTTTAGGGTAATAATGGTCATTTAGCAACTGTGTGCATTCGTCTGTTTAGGAAAAGGTTCAAGCAAAAATGGTAATTCCGGTGAATGAACTTCAAAGAGGAGTAGACAAATCTTCAAAATCATCACAGGGTAACAAGATCTATAACAGCATCTTCAAAACTCTTGTGTCCATGTGTCCTCATGTTTGCAATCAACTGATAAGAAAATGGTACCCAACAGTGGTCAAAATGTATTCAAAATTTCCTACCACTGCTGTCAAACCACTGACCATTTTCATAAACTTGAGAATGATATGATTACATATTTTATTGAAAATATACCAGATTCTTTTTGATGCCGTTCTCAGAAAATCCTTTAACCATTTTTTTATACAAAGGATTTTCTCGAATAACCAGGATATATTGTTCGTTTTTTTTAAGAATAATATTCTTTGAATTTTTGCTTGTTTTTGTTTGGCAATAGTTTCTGCTTTCTGTCAGGATATAGTACCTTATTTTTGTTGGTGTTATTGTCCTCATAAATGGGTCAAAAGGAAATGGTACATACTCCTAGGTCATGTCATACTCAGGTTTGTGTTGAACATTTAATCAAAGGTTGATTGCTAAACAGTGCTTAAACTACTGAGGCACTCATGTTTTAATTTGGATATTAAACGAAAATGAGTTGCCTTAGCAAAAAGTTCTCATCATCTAGGGTACCAAACCACTGTCAGTAATTCGTAAGAATTTCAAAAGGAAATTGACATGTGGCAAAACCTTGAATGAAAATTTCTTTAAAAAGTTGCTGAAAATGAACTTTCAGACCACTGCCATTATTTTAACCCTAACCACTGCTTTGCTCAAACGTCTGTTTACTAAATATTGTCCACTGCTGAAAGTTTAGCCACTGATCCTTCATGTTTTGTACTGATGATTCAAAATCAGTGTCTTAACCACTGATATGCTATCCACTGATAGTAAAAATCATCCACTGTTATCACATTATTACCGTTGTAACCACTGATGCTTGACTCATCAGTGGCTCTTAAAACAACTGTCCTCCACTCTTCATCCATTTCATCAGTGTTTGACACGTGGTCAGTTTTTAGCCTTCAGATCATAATAACTGCTGCCACATCAGCGATCACTTTTTCCCTAAATAAAACCCTGATCAAAACCCCCAAACAGGGTTTTACACTGTCGAATTGAATTCCAAAGTTCTCTTCTCAAAGCAGTTTCCAACCTTTTCTTCCCAAAACACTCTCCGATCTTTCTCTTTCAAAATGACAAAATCAAAATCAAAACCAAAATCACCATCAACTTCCAAAGAGGTCGCTCAAACGGCCGAAGAATCCATCGAGATACCATACAAATCTCCTCACAATTATCTGGGTTTGCTCACAAAACCCGCCGATAACCACACCTTCGACACCATCATTGATACTTTATCTGCATCAAAGTACAAAACTTTGTTGATAACAGATGCTCCCATTTATCTACAAACCCAGAGAGAGTTCTGGAAAAAGGCGACGCTTGAAAAACAAGGCAACAAAGTCATTGCCATCAACTCCTCGATACAGGGTAAAGCGATTCAAATAACCCCAAAATCAATCTCAGAAGTCTTCAAACTTGATGACCAGAACGGTAAAATCTCTTTTGATAAAGCTGTGATGAAAACTGATTTCATGAAAAAGGGATATGCAGAACAATCAAAGGTGGACACCTTACAAAAAGGTTACTTTCCTTCTGCACCAAGGTTTTTATTTCACACACTTCTGATGTGTGCTTCTAATAAAACAACAGCTTTTAATGAAATTCCATTGAAGATTCAATGCCTGGACTATGCTATTTTAAACAATAAAGATTACAATTACTCCCAGGAGATCTTTAATGACTTAATAAAAAATGTTGATAGCAAAGCGTTTCTACTTTTTCCAAGATTTCTGAGCTATTATTTTAAACAAAAATTTGAAAAAGAGAATGAAAATTTGCTTAAACAAGGTGTCTATTTTCAAATAAAGGGTTTAACAAGTGAAACATTTTCCAGAATGATGGCACCAATAAAAACAAAAGCAGAGGTGTCTGAGCAGATTTCAGCAGTTACCACTGCTCCTCAGACATCTGCTGCTGAGCCCACTGCTCCAGGTGATCATAGCAGCACTACCACTGCTTTGAAACCCACACCTGACATAACCAAAAAGACCAAAAGAAAATCATACAAAAAGCCCACCAAACCCAAGAAAAAGGCAACTCTGGAAGATGAGATCCCAGAGCAACTGCCTGTGACAACACAAATGTCACCACAAACCACTGCTACTACTTCCTCACAGCAGTTGGTAGAAAGATCTCCACCATTGCCACAAACTCCTCCTGTATCCTCACAAAAGGATCAGGTTGTAATCACAGGGACACCAAATTATGAAGCTCTGAATCCACTCGGATCTATCTTCCTCAGTCCTGATCCCAAGGACATGTCTCTTTCAACACCCATACCCTCACCAATCATAATGCCACAAACAATAATACCCTTGTTGCATGCAGTTGCTATAGCTCAGACACAAACCAGTTCCTCTCTATCACCTGTCACTGAGAGCATACTCCCATAAGTGACTGGGTCTGATGCTACTACTCCTGCTATCCCAGCAACAATTGAGGAGGTTACACCCCCTGGGTTACAAGTAACTCTCGGTGGTAGTTCAAGCGGAGCAGCAACTACAACTGATGGATCAACAGATCTTCAGTTGGACAGTTGTTTCATTAGTAAGACTCCCTTGAAGGCAATTTCTTCTATAGCATCATCGGTAATCACCAGTGAGTTAGTTCTAACCACTGGTACCATCAAAGTTTTATCTAGTGCTGAAGAAAGAAGTCCCCAGTACCAAGAACAAGGGGCATCAATGGGTGATTTTTGGGACTCTGTTCCTAAGTCACACATTGATATAACCACTGCTGGTGGGGATTCAGATGATCCTACTAACGTAGGTGATGATTCAAAATATCAGGAATTGACAGACAGAGTTGAAAAACTGGAAACCTCAGTTGCTGAAATAAAGGATATGGTGCAAGAGATTTTGAAAGCTCAAAAAGCACAATCCACTGCTGTTCCACCTCAAGCACCTGCTCCACCACAAGCATTTGCTGTAAATGAGCTCTGGAATCTCTTCCAACCCATGCTTGAAAAACATAAATAAATGGCTGATCAGCAACATGCTATACATGTACAAATGCTGACAAACATGGTGGAGTCAAGGTTCAAGGATACTCAAGCAGATATCAAGGCTATAAAGGCCAGCATACAAAAGACTGCCCATGGTGAAAAACCCTTCCACTATCCTCTTCATGGATAACCCCCTTGCAGATAATGCCAAAAAGGGGGATAAAATCAAGTTGAGGAAGAAAGGAATAGAAGATGGGTTGTATATTGAACCAGAAAAAGAAAAACAGCCATCCAAACCACCTCAAACCACAAAACCTCAAACTTCCATCCAAAAAGCTGATACAGCAGTAGTTACAAAAACTACTAGCCAAACAGCTGACATCTCTTCAACACACACCACTTCATCACACACCACCAAAACCACTGCTCTCACATCATCATCATTACCTCCTGCCATAAAGCAGAAGACAGCAGATGTTATAACATCTGCTGTAATGACAACAGTGATTGAAGCACCAGTTGTTTCAACTGCTGTTAGTCAATCACAAACCACTGCCACTCATATCACCACCACTGGTCCACCCAAGACATCATCTTCCTCTCCTACAACAAAAAGGAGAAGGGTCTTCATACCCTATGATTCACCACCACTATCACCACCATAAAAAACTACCTCACCTTCTTCAACCCCTGCTCAAAAGCAGAAGACATCTACTGATACATCAGTAGTTGTAATGACAACAGATGTTGAGACACCAGTTGTTTCAACAGCTGTTAGTCAACCATCCACCACTGCTCTTACCAGTCTCACATCACAACCAGCAAAGCTCTACACCAGAAAAAGAAAACTTACTCAGCCAGATGAGGACCAATATGATCCCACTGCTGCAAAATATCCGTTGGAACTAGAAGCTATAAAAAATGAGATGAGGCAATTCTACACTGATGATGATCCTTCAAACAGAAGATTTTCTTCACTTGTTGGCTTCATGGTTCCAGAAGACATGGATGAGTATCTTCAGCTCAAAACAAGACAGGCTAAGATAAGAGCAAAGGTTGAATGTAAAGGTCAAGGTGATGAAGCCATTGCTGAAAGATTGGAATTTCTGCTCACAAAAGTCAAACAAATAAAAGATTTTGCACAAGAGCTGAGCAAAGAAAAGGCAGAACAACGAAAAGAGATGACAAGAAAACTTCTTGCATACATAATGCAAGAAAAATTTTATCCTGCTGAAGAAAACCAATTTGAAGAATGGCCAATAGTGCTTTTAAAGCATGAAGCTGAAAGGATTGATAGAATCAAGAACGATCCTAAAAAGAAGAAAAATGCTCCAAATTGGAGCAAATACAAAAAGTTCATCACTGACTTAACAGTTGAGTACAAAAGAAAGAAACAGGAGTTGGTGGATGCAAAAGTGGACACTGCCAATGCCATATCAAAATGGTCAAAGCAGCAAACTGATGAAGCCTATGAAAGGCTGAAGAAAAGGAAGATAACTGCTTCAGGCACTTCAAAGAAACATGAACAAATGATGAAGCTTGAACAACATATTGAAAACCTCAAAACACTGTTCAAGTCATTGAAAAATCCTATTCTTGTGTCAAACCAAAAAGAAGGAGAACAGCTGACTAGTGAAGAGGTCAAGGAAAAGGAAGCGGAGCACTTCACAGAAGCCATCAAGAAAATGGGTCTAAAAGAAGATAGTTCAGTGAGACTTCAAAACCTTTTCAAAAAGGTATTAACCAAACCTGCATCACCAAACATTTCAGTAGATATCCCAGACAGTGAGCTTGATAAAAAACAGAGACAAGAGCTGATTGACAAAGAAGTTGCAGAAGACATAGCTGCAGCAAATCAAGTCATAGAAGAGGCTTTCAAGAAAATGTCTGAAGTTCAGAATACTGCTTTACAATTTTTCTCAAGGCCAAAATCTCCAAGCTCATCAGGAAATAAATCTCTCCCAAGAAACCCATTGGGTTCAAAAGTACTAAAGTGGATGTCTGATCAAAAGACCCACGTATTGACTCTGGTCAGATCCAATGGTGAAGTGAAGTACATATCAAGGAAAGAAGCACTAGGCCTTAGTGTTGAAGATTTGCAGGATCTCCTTGAACTTTCACTGTGCAGTGATGAGGATGATCTAAGTTCCAAAGAATTTGAAGAAGAATTTAAAAGACAAGCAAGGGAACTTCTGATGAGAAATAAAGATCCAGAATAATGAGGGGTTTTGGCATTATCTGTTCCAGGGGGAGATTGTTGGGATTGAACCCTACCAGAGGAACAGATAATGAAAGCCAAAACCGGATCATGACAGTGGATTCACAATAAGCAGCTGTTTTACACTAAGTCTTCTCCCTTGACAGTGATTATAACAGCTGATGATCTTATATCCACTGCCCAGATACAACTGCTGCTGCTCTGCATAACTACTGATGAAGCCTAGAAGACTGCTGGAAACTAAGCACTGCTGATACAAACTGCTGATGACAAAGCACTGCCCAATCAAGGACTGATCAACCTTGAGGAAGGCACTGATGAGTAGACAGAGCAGTAGTTTAGTATATCATCTGTTTTATGTATTGTCAGTAGTTAGGTTTAGCAGTGTTTGTATAAGAATAGTAGATACAGGTTGTTAGGCTGTTAGACGTCGCTTTCATGGTGACGTCAGCTGAGATGCCTCAGTGGTTTGCTTTGTCTATAAATGGAACAGTACCCTGTACTGTTACATTTGATTCGTTTTGAGTGAGTTCTTCTCCTCAATTCAATCCTTTCATCTTGTGCAACCAATCACTGTAGTATCAGGCTGAGGGGGAGCTTAATTTGTAAGCATGCTTTGTAATCTTTTGATTGACTTTGTAATCTTTCGACTAATGCAAATCATGTGTTTATCAAATCTATTTTCTTCCTTGATTGTGTTTACAAAGTTTGTTGTTCATTTCCGCTGCACTTAAACTCTGTTCACTTATATTGATTATTCAATTTACACAAATAAACACAATCATGAGAGCCTCAGATCCTAACATAAGTGCCGATGGAGTGTTGGTAGATCCGTCAAAGATCGAGGCAGTGTCGAAATGGAATCCCCGAAGAACCCTTCGGAAATTAGAAGCTTCTTAGGGCTTGCGGGATACTATAGGAGATTCATTCAAGATTTCTCCAAGATTGTGTCGCCACTAACAAAGTTAACTCGGAAGGAGGAAAAGTTCATTTGGGGTGTTGAACAAGAAAGGGCGTTTCGAACGCTAAAAGAGAAATTAAATCAAGCTCCGGTATTAACGTTGCCGGACGGAGTCGGGGACTTGGTAGTTTATTCGGACGCCTCACTTTTGGGGCTTGGATGTGTTTTGATGCAACGGGGCAAAGTCATAGCTTATGCCTCGAGGCAATTGAAAATACATGAAAGAAATATCCAACGCATGATCTCGAATTAGCTACGGTGGTGTTTGCGTTAAAAATATGGAGGCACTATTTGTATGGGGTAAAGTGCACCATATTCACCGATCACAAGAGCCTAAAATACTTATTTTTTCAGAAGGAGTTAAACATGCGACAGAGGCGATGGTTAGAAACGGTGAAGGATTTCGACTGTGAAATACACTACCATCCTGGAAAAGCAAATGTGGTGGCGGATGCTCTGAGTAGAAAAGCGGACTATGTCCCAATACGAGTAAGATCGATGCAGCTCGTGGTGACCTCGGGTATACTTGAACGTATCCGAGGAGCGCAAGTAGAAGCAGTGAAAGAGGAGAACTGGAAGAAGGAAAGAATAATCGGCCAGTTAAAAGATTTGTCGGATGGAAAGAACGGGTTGAAGACTCGATCCGGAAGAATATGGGTTCCAAATACTTGTGGGGTGAAAATGCTTCTACTCGATGAAGCTCATAAGTCCCGTTATTCCATCCATCCGGGAGCGACCAAAATGTATAACGACTTAAAACAAAACTATTGGTGGCCCGGAATGAAAAGAGATGTTGTGAAATACGTGGAAAAATGCTTGACATGTCTACAAGTCAAGGTGGAGCACCAAAAACCATACGGTAAACTCCAACCGTTAGAAATTCCGGTTTGGAAATGAGAACATATTACGATGGACCTATTAACCAAGCTACCAAAGACGAACCGCGGCTTCGATGCTATATGGGTAGTGGTGGATAGATTGACGAAAAGTGCTTACTTCATTCCGATTCGTGAGACTTATACGTCAGAAAAGATGTCAGAAGTTTACACTAATGAGATAATAGCTCGTCACGAAGTACCGGTATCCATCGTATCGGATAGAGATACCCGGTTTACTTCAAAATTTTGGCGAGATTTTCAAGAACAAATGGGAACAAAACTCTTCATTAGCACCGCTTACCATCCTCAGACGGATGGCAAGAGTGAAAGAACAATACAAACGCTAGAGGATATGTTGCGGGCGTGTATCATCGACTTTGGTGGAAGCTGGGATGTTTATCTACCCTTAGCCGAATTTTCGTATAACAATAGTTATCATTCAAGTATCGGCATGGCACCTTACGAGATGCTATACGGTAGGAAATGCAGAACCCCGGTGTGTTGGGGTGAAGTGGGTCCGCGGGAACTGGCACATAAAGACATAGTTCAGGCCACTAATGAGAAAATTGAAGTGGTGCGAGCCCATTTGAAAGCAGCCCAGGATAGGCAAAAGTCTTATGCCGACAAAAGACGAAGACCGATAGAATTTCGGGTAGGAGACATGGTTATGTTAAAGGTTTCCCCATGGAAGGGAGTGATTAGATTCAGAAAAAGGGGGAAACTAAACCCGAGGTTTATCGGGCCATTTAAAATCATCGAACGGGTTGTCAAGGTGGCTTATCGCCTCGAACTACCGGAAGAGTTGAGTGGAATACATGGCACATTTCATGTGTCGCAATTGCGGAAATGTCTAGCGGAGGAAACATCTTACATCCATTACGACGATATCGGAGTGGATGATAGCTTGAATTATGTGGTAAGACCATTGGAGATTTTAGATAGAAAGATTAAGCACTTGTGAAACAAACAAATCGATCAAGTTAAGATCAAGTGGGAGCATAGGAAAGGTTCGGACACTACGTGGGAGTCCGAAGAGGAGATGCGACGTCTCTACCCTACATTATTTGGTACGTGCTCTGGTTTCGGGGACGAAACCCTTTTAAGGGGGGTAGACTTGTAACATCCCAAAAATACAAATTCTTAAATTTGCAATTAAGTTGCAAATAAATTAGTAAAATAATCTAATTAGTAATGACACTAACCTAGTTAGCTTATCACTTATGAGTAGTTAAAGACATAGAAATAAAATAAAAGAAACTAGAAGGACCAAAAGTGTCAAACTTGAAACTAGTTTTAATAAACATTTTTATTAAAACACAAACTAAAAAAAAAAAAAAAAATTCAGTACGGGGATCGCAAGAGGGTCATAAGGTATGTAAAATTTGATGAGAATTCTCTACTTGAAATTCTCATGAATTTAGGAAATCTGAAATTTGATGATGCATGTTTGTTACTTGGGTATAATAGGAATGATAAAGTGTCTAGGAGTAAAACCTAGACAACAATATGTGAAATCATGCCTAAATTCTGAAAATTTCATAAACACAATGAAGGTGATTCATGGGTTTTGTGAGAAAATGATAAATACTAGGATGATAGCGGTTGTTCTAGTAATATTTGACATATGTGAAGTGATTTCAGAATTTTGGAGGATAAAGTTCATGTAAGGTAGTTGATTGATGAAGAATTAAGGCTATATGACAAGTTATGAACTTGATAATATATAGTGTAAATTTCTGCCCTTAAAGTGTTCGCATAAATGCCTCAAAGAAGGCTTAAATCTGAAAATTTAAGTTAAACCGCATGATTGTGATGTTTAGGCAAAATATGCGAACTATGAATTGAAAAGAGTTCTAAACGTGTCTTGGTTGAACTCAATAGGAAAGGATACCGGAGCTCCAAGCGGACAAGCCGGTGGCGACTTGCGTTTGAAGGGCGTGCACTAAAGGTATGTAACTTGATTCGTTACATTGGGTAAAATTTGATGATTTGCATAAGTATAGTGAATTGTAGAATAAAAGTTGTCTTAATTTGAAGCGATAATGTTCGCTATATTGATTACTAAGACCAGGAGTGGTTATAACCTGTTGGTAGTCATCATAATGGAGGATTCCGTAGATGAGCCAAACGGGTCGAACAATTGATTAATGCATGGCGAATGCTTCGTGATATAGTAAATTGGTATTTTGTTATTGTTGATAAACGACATATTAGAATATGAGAAACTAATATGTTAGTTTGTAAGAATGAGAAATCTGAAAGATGGTTTGGGCTTATAATTAAAACAGTCAAAACTTAAACTTACAGTGACTACCGTAAGTTACGGTATCCACCGTAACTTACGGTAGACATCAGAAGTCTTACAGTGGATCACTACTGATTTACGGTAGACCAGATTAATCAAGTGACTACCGTAACTTACGGTAGATACCGTAAGTTACGGTAGAGTCTGGAAATTTTTGTAAAATTTTGCATAATATAGCTAATCGAATCCGTTTTGTTCGTAGTTTCGATTATGTAATATTTCTAAGAACTCTAATACTAGTGTTTATGTAAACATTTCAGTTTCTAGGTATTGCAAGAATACGGATGGCGGTCAAGCAAGTTTTTGAAGAACCGAACACAACTTTTGAAGCTTCCGCGATTTCATAACCTTGTTAAACAATGTTTCTATTTCTTTTGAATGTAAACAATTTGCTAGTCAGGTCTTGAATATTTTAACTAGTCATTTGTTGATTAGTTTTGATTACTTGGAACTTTGTTTGAGTAACTATGTTTTAATTTAGACACCTTGTATATAAATCGTATGAAATTTTATTAAAATCAAGTAATAATAAGATGGGTGTTACATTTTGAGATCAACAGATATCGCATAAACCAGTTAGAAATTAAAAACCAATTTTATTATTGATTTAAATAATTGGCGATTTGAGATTTTGAATGAAACCCGACTTCAAGTTTTGTAACTTGTCGCTTCAATTTTGGAATGAACCCAGGATTTCAGTTATGATATTGAATATGGAATGAACCCATGTTTCAGTTACAGAATTGATTATGAATGAATGAGAGATCAAAAAAGGGTCTATCAAATGAGTAAAATACAGAATGGAATGAATCTCTTACCAGAGCACCACGGTGCAGAATGCTATCAATTGCAGTATTGCACTACCCTTGTACAACTGATCATCTCAATCTAACATCTTAATATCACATGATCATTTTCAAAATTAACTAATATACGTAAACAAATGTCTATACCTAAATGGAACTCATATAAATTCATATTTAACATACACATTCTGATGTGTAACAGAGCAAATCTGGCCTCAATATGATAAAGATTAACACTCCTGACAAATAAGAGAATCAAAACTAAATTCAACTTCAGAAAATGCAAAATTCTAACAACGTAATATCACATAATGATCATTTTCAAACTTGTACCGACCTGCTATGTCGAATGAATAATCGTCGTTCAATTGTTATGTCAGATCTAGGGTTTCAACATAAAAAACCAAAAATAAAAAACAATAATAACTTCAATTGAGGTTGTAAAATGATGAACACATAAACATAGAACACAAACATCATACCTGCAAAGGGGATTAATGTTAATAAATCAAAAGAACAAATATCGAATAGGTTTACATACATGATGTCTTGGTAATCTCGAGGAACAAAAAGAAAGATAAGTGCATTAGAGAATGGAGTGCATAATCGATTGAAAAGCAAAACGCGATCTTCAATTGAGGTTGTACAGAAAATAAACCCTAATTAAATGAAACTTCACCCATACATCATCAAGTTGTGCAAATTGATGGACAAAGACAATACCGATAAATAATGGATGGTGAATCAACGTAGAAGAAGAACAAACGTGTTGATATCTAGGGTTTGTCGAGGAGTGTACCTGTTTGTTGAATTGTTTGGAGAAGATGATGAATCCAGTAGAGCGATGAATGTGAGGGAGGCTCCATGAAGAATGAAGATCTAGGGTTTTGGATGATCGTATTGTTATTTTGAAGAAGAAAAGAAAGACGAAGGCGGAGGAGGAGAGAGAGCAGATTTTGAAAACCTTGGATTGGTCTCACAAAGAAGAAAGAGAGAGCAAATAGAGAGAGAAACCAGGGTTTGAAATGGAAAACATTTAATGAACCCTCTTTCTTTATTTTGAATTTCAAATTCAAATTTCAAATTAAAATGGTATTATAAGTTTTAAATAAATTGTTATTTATGACATCATCAGATCCTACGTGGCATGCCTGAGAGACTGACACGTAGGCAAAATTACATCAGCATTTAACCTCCTTTAATAGAGAAGATAGATAAGAACTCGTATACGTGTATAAAATAACATCCAACTTTCTGAAAGACCATGCTTATGGTAGTGAGATGTGATGTATGATTCTTGGGAAGTGAAAAAGTAGACGGAACAGAAAATTTAGGGCTGCAAATGAATCAAACGAACACGAATAAGACCTTGTTTGGTCTCGTTCGTTAAGAAAATAAATGGGTTCACAAACTGTTCATAAACACTTACCGAACGAGATTTTTTGTTTGTATTATTCATTAAGGAAATGAACGTGTTCGTTCGTAGTTTTAGGTAACGGACGCAAACAAACACAAAATAACATTCATGAATAGAAATGAACGTTCTTGAACACAAACATCTTATATGAACACAAACAAACATATATTAATTTCGAATAAAATCAACATCTTTCATCAATAACATTACTTAGATCCACTCAAAATATACTATCCTAATTATCTAGACATACTTGACATAATCTCGATAAATATAATTAACATAAAGTAATGTATCAAAAAACAAAATTCTCATATTTAGAGCTGCAAATGAACCGAATGTTCAACGAACAGTTCGTGAACCGTTCCATCAGTGGGAAATTCGTTTGCGTTCGTTCGTTTAACAAATGAACATAAACAAGGACAAACGGACATAAATTCTCATTTTAGGCTTGAAAACAAACGAACACAAACAAACATAAGCGAACACATTACCAAACATTCACGCACATAAATGAACGAACGTGCTCTCTGTTCATTTAACAAAACGAACAAAATTTCTTGTTCGTGTTCGTTTAAATTAAACAAATGAACACAAACAAATTTTATAATAAATAATTCAAAAAATGTCCGTTTAACGTTTGATTCGTTTGCAGCACTAAGAAAAACCATTGAACATCTCATAACATAATATGGTGAACTTGGAAACAAATGTAGATCCTGATTAAAGTAACAAAGAAGATCATTTTGGTGATTTTACCATTCATATGCTAATAACTGCTAAGGGTGTTATATAACAAACTCTAAAACATTGGGGTTTAGTTCCTCCAACCACACAAAGTTAAGGGACACAAAATAGAGTATTGCAAAACAAGTGAATGATGGTGATATGGGCCCAAATGTGAAAAGGATGATGCGAAAGTGATATGGGCCCACTTAAACACACCCCCACCCAGACCCACCAACCCCATCTAACCACTAAGAAACTTGCAACAGCATAAAGAAAGTCATCCCACTATTTCTCTTTTAGGATGTTGATTTAAGAAACAATTCATCAACTATGCTTAAGTCTTCATTGCACGTGAATCTAATATTGTGTAGAGTATATTAATTCATCATGTTTCATTGTATAAATGTGTGATTTGTGGATGTATTCAAATCAAAAGCAAGAATACCTCATGTATTTTCCGTATATGGTTGTTAATATGACTATATGTCGCATAAAGTTTAGACATGTCTATAAATCAATTTTATAACTCGTATAAATAAAACAAACATAAAGGTTAGTATACATTAGTGGTATTTCATCGATGACGGTTATTTAACCATGTCAAAACTCTTTACAATAGCAACATTGATTGCCGTAGCGTGAAATGGCGGGGCTGGTATCCAATTTGTTGCTTGTTTAGAAATATTCGAGTTTGATGCTCTTTCTAAGGGATTTAAAGTTTATCTTCTAAGGTTTACAAACATCCTAATACTTATACCACTAAATTAGACAGAAATAGTAGATTAGTTGGGAAATGTTAACAAGAGATACACTTAGACCGGCTAACAACTCGTTTAAACCATCATTCATCATGGCTTTTACATTTTCAACGTTTGGTGATGTAAATGGTGTTCTAATACACTCACCTTTTGCTAGTACGTTTGCACTTCAAAAACATAACCTCAGCTCGATTCAACCTTTTCAAATATTTTATCAACGACTCGATGAGAAATTAAGACATGTCTAGTCTTCTCAAATAACCTAAGTGAAAGTAATTTGATAAACGTGTTTCAAGTATATGATGAAGAGTCGAAAAGTGGCAAGTATATAAAGCTACAAAAGATTCTTGGCGAAACAAAGTCGCTTAGCTATTTATGGATTAAAAATCGAGTAAAGAACTCTAATTTAGATTGGAATCACTGGACTGTTTTTTTTATTTGTAGTTGTTTTCTGGACCCGTTCCTAATGGCTTGCTATGAGGTGTTCTAATGAAAGTTACCGTTCCAAAAAAAGATAAAGCTAAAAAAAAACATGTTGCATTAAAAAACACACCACAAAAGATAAACTTAACAATTAAATAGAATTACGAGTCGATGAGTAAGCTTCAAAAAGATGACTACATAACCCTAAAAAAACACATGTTGCATAAATAAATAATTTACATTTGCAAATAAGAAACCACACAAAAACTTACACAAATCTTTAATAAAAAAAATAAAATATATCCCACTTCCCACTTGACCTCATCTATACGTATATACATAAAAGAATGTTGCATGAATAATTTACAATTTCAAATAAAAAAACCATACAAATCGTTTATATATAATATATACATAAAAGAATGTTGCATGAATAATTTACAATTTCAAATAAAAAAACCATACAAATCGTTTATATAAAAATATATCTCACTTCCCACTTGACCTCATCTATACGTATATACATACTCAAAAGAATGTTGCATGAATAATTTACAATTTCAAATAAAAAACCATACAAATCTATGTATCTACTACTATAATAAAATAAATCAACTTTTAGACACGTTTCATTCATGAAAGACATTCTCAAATATATACTTATCTTATATTAATAATATTAAATCTTATCATACTTTAATAAAATATTATCTTCAAATCCAAAATTTTAATTTAATATATTTTTAAAACAAATACATCTATTTCCTACTTATCTTATATTAAATGTTATCCTAATTTATTAAAAATATAACTTTTTTTTTATTATTTGGTATACAAAATTATATGTATTCAACTCGTATACAAAGTTACGTTTATATAACCCTTGTAATACACTAAATTTTTAAAGATATAATTTTTTTATCATTTGCTATGTAAAATTAGATTTATTCAACACGTGTAATACACGGGGTTTTTAAGGATATAATTTTTTTATTATTATTTGGTAGATTTTTCAACCCGACTATACACGAGTTTTTTAAAGATACGGCGTTTTTAGTATTGAATATAAAAAATACATTTATTTAATCTGTGTAATACACATGGTTTTTAAAGATATAACTCTTTTTTAGATCTATTCAACACGTGTAATATACGGGGTTTTTAAGGATATAATTTTTTTTTATCATTTAGTAGATTTATTCAACCCGATTATACACGGGTTTTTTAAAGATACGATGTTTTTAGTATTTAGTATACAAAATTATATTTATTTAATCTGTGTAATACACATGGTTTTTAAAGATATAACTTTTTTTAATATTTGATATATAAAATTACATTTATTTAACCCGTATAATATGCGAGTTTCATAAAGTTATAACTTTTTATTATTTAATATATAAAAATACATTTATTCAACCCGTGTAATACACGGGGTTCTAACCTAGTCGTTTATATAAAAATATAGAGTTAATTGCTCGGATGGTCTCTGTAGTTTCACGTTTAGTCCTCATCTTTTGAAAGTAGCAGATATGTTTCCTATGGTTTGTTATTTTGTTACTTGGATAGTCCCCAGAGTAGATGTCAGAGGATTATCCGAGTAATAAAATGACAAACCATAGGGAGCATACCTGCTACTTCCAAACTAACTGATATCTACTCAGTGGACTATTCGAGTAACTAAATAACAAACCATAGGAAGCATACCTGCTATTTTCAAAAGATGGGGACTAAACGTGAAAAACATGAAAACCCAGGGACCATCCGAGCAATTAACTCTAAAAATATATCTCACTTCCCACTTGACCTCATCTATACGTATATACATATCCAAAAGAATAAGAATATACTCCAAAATGACATTTTTGCGATAAAAAGTCCAACAAAAAGGTTACTTCCTTTCCACGCAACCTCTCTATTTAACTCCAATCACCAGCCATCATTTTTCTCTTTCTAAACTGCTGTAACTTGTTTCTCAACGAACTAACAGAAACCTCCAACCGTCATCTTCTCCGGCGAGATCTGTATGTACAGATTTCAATATCCGATCAATTCACTTGTGTTCAGTTGTTCAAATTTCAGGCAGCTGATCCTGTGAAACGCGAGTGTGTTCGTTCGTTGATTGATAGTTGTAGCTGTAGGTTGTTGTACGGATGGACGGAGGAGGAGGAGGAGGATCATCGACGGTGATGAACGACGGAGACGATGCGATAATCGGATTGCCGCCTGGATTTAGGTTTCATCCTACGGATGAGGAGATTATTACGCATTATCTCACGCGGAAAGTTGTTGATCGGAGGTTTACTGCTTGTGCTATTGGAGAAGTTGATCTGAATAAGTGTGAACCGTGGGATTTGCATCGTAAGTTGTTCATATCACTTGATTGATAACTCGTTCGTTATGTTTCAGTTGAACTGATTATAATTGTGAAGTTATTATATGAAGTTTTTGTTGTTTGATCGTTGTTTAATGAATTTGAAGAGGATAATTCAGATTAAGTTTCAGTTAATATGAATCATTAGTTGAACTGATTATGATTGTGAAGTCGTTGTGTGAAATTGCGTCGTATTATACTAAAATTGTATGAAGATTTTGTTGTTTAATCGATCTATGTGAATTTGAAGACGATAACATGTTAGATTCGGATAAAATTTAGATCAAAAGTGATTTGTATCATTGTAAATTTTTCAAATCACTTGATCGCTAGCTGAACTACTTTTAATTATTGAATTATTATATGAATTGCATCATATTATCCTGAAGTGTTGTGAGCCTATGAAGATTTTGTTGTTTGATCGTTGTTAAATGAATTTGAAGACGATAGCTGGTGAGATTCAGATTAATTTTAAGTCAAAATTGATTTAAATCATCGTGAGTTTTTCAAATTACTCGATCAATAGTCATGTTTCAGTTACACTGCTTATAATTGTGTAATCATTGTATGAGTTTGCATCATATTATATTAAAATTCTGTGAAGATTTCGTTGTTTTATCGTCGTTGAATGAATTTGAAGACGATAGCCGGTAAGATTCAAATAAATTTCAGGCCACAACTGATTCATATTATCGTAAATTCTTCAAATAAGTCTATCGCTAATTCGCTTGCAATGTTTTAGTTGAATTGTTTATGATTGTGAAATTGTTATATGAAATTGCAATATATTATGCTGTAATACTTTGAGCTTATGAAAAAAAAAAAAAAAATCTTTGATTGTTAAATGAATTTGAAATTGTGTCATGATTCACAATAGTCTATCATATTTACTAAGATGCTGTATCATAATTAGCCAATTAGGTACATATTAGGAATTAATTATCTAGATATAAATATAGGCAAGCAACTTTAATTATAGTTCAGATTTATTGTTAAAAGTCAAAACTCAAAGCTTTAATAATTACAGTTCCTTTTGTATGGCTTTTGATTGTTGAATTAGGGTTTATTATGTAAATAATTATGAAACATGTTGTAGAGAGAGCAAAGATGGGGGAAAAGGAATGGTACTTCTTTTGTCAAAGAGACCGAAAATATCCGACTGGCATGAGAACGAACCGAGCTACGGATTCCGGATACTGGAAGGCCACCGGAAAAGATAAAGAGATACTGAAAAAAGGGAAAGGTGGTGGAAAGTTGGTGGGGATGAAGAAGACACTTGTGTTTTACAAAGGAAGAGCACCCAAAGGAGAGAAAACTAATTGGGTCATGCATGAGTTTAGACTAGAAGGTGACTTCTCATATTACAACATGTCTAGAGCCTCCAAGGTACAACTCCTTTATCCATAAAACAACTTTTTTTTTATGTATTTTTTGTTAAGGTTTGGATATATTTATCTAATTCATCCAAAATGACTTTTTTATGTATTTCAGTCTTTCACCTTTGGTTTTTTTGGCCACTTTTATCCTTGAGGTTTGCCAATTTGTTGCGACTTTCGTCTCTCGAAATTTGACCATCATGGATGAAAATGACAAGATTTCAAACTTTTTTGATGAATAACAAACATTTGGACGAAAGTCGCAAAAGTGGCCAAAGTCAGGGACGAAAATGGGCATTTTACTCTAGTTGAAATTAAGTTCAATTCAAATACTTATATTTATAAATTTGGTGGATGTTATATTTCAGGATGAATGGGTAGTATGTCGCGTTGTTCAGAAGAACACTGAAATTAAAAGAAACCCTGGTGCGGATAATAGGATGGTGAGAGTGAACTCTTTTGTGGACGGGTTGCTGGATAGTCCACAATGGATGCCACCGTTGATGGACCCTCAAGCTTCTCATTTTGATCCGGATAGACCCGGGTCAAGTTATATTCACCGGGATCATGAAAGTTCTGGTGTTAAAAAGTTAAAGGGATTGGTTGATCAAGAAAACCCGTCGTTCACCTATTTCCCTCATGACGAGTCTCAAATACTTCAAAGAGACCAAGATTACAAAAACTTCATTGATGCTCCTTATAGTTACAACTTTGACACCAACTCCTTCCAGATGAGCCCATTCGTTAATGACAATCAAAGTAACTTTCAATCGACCCTTGCTAACAATTTTAGTACAAATTTCCCGGATTTATCGTCCTGGCCAACCTGTGACATGGATAGCGCTGGCAAGTTCGAGGGTGATGCTAAGATAAGAGTCGGGGAATGCAAGGTGGAGCCGTATGTTACAAATAACACCAACCAGTCTAGCAAGATTAGTATGACATCACAAGATACAGGAATTAGTAACGACATGACTGGAGAAATATCTTCTTCATCGATGCATGATATGGGGATAAGGCCGTATGATCATCCAGGTGATCAACCGGTCCCATCTCCGCTTTCAGACTTGGATTCTTTGTTGGAATTATAATCGACAAAGATACTGGGTGTGACTTGATTTTATTGATCATTTAACATTCATTGTTGATTAGGATATTCTAATATAGTTAAAAGGTAGATAGTGAGTGACTTGTATTTTATTGGTTTCATTTCTAGGATAGGAAATTAATCCATTTAAATTGTGTAATGTGTAAATAACTTATTTGAATTGTAACATTAAGTTTGGTTGTTGGTGTATAATGATGCCATTGATCATTAGACTCAATAAATGCATAATTAGCAATCAATCAAGGCACAAGATGTTCATATCAAATTTGTCACATCGTAGTTACGTGTATTATTTCCAATTTCCTAGTAACGTGTTGTAGCTTTTTTTAAGATAAAGTAAACAAGGCTAGTGCTAGTTTGTGAGTAACATATCAAGTTCACACGTTAAAGTAAACTGTGTTCACACACGAGACTAATATAAAATTTCATTACGAAACTAGCATAAAATGAGAATATTCACTTCTTAAAGTACTTTTTTTGTCAAACAAAATTCAATATCCATGTATCGCCTGGAATCTTGATTAATCTTATTCTTTATTATTCATTAAGAGTATTATAATATGTTTTAGTTAATTTGAAGGTTTTAAAAGATTGTTAACATGTCTATTTGAGTATATGACTATATTTTCTGTACTTTTTTTATATGTTGGCCTAAACTTTTACTTTATAGTGTAAAAATAATACTCGAAGAAATGTCATGTATTTGCTACGAATTATCATACCCCTTTTAAAGGCATAATATCTTGCCATATTCCTACCTTTTATACTTATACATGATATTTTTTCTTGATAAGGTCAAACTTCTATAAATACCTTTCTTAACAATCTTAAACTTTTATTAAAGGAAAAAAAAAATGTGTTCCCCTCTGTCTTTTGATGATATTAACAAACACCTAAATTCTAGTGTGATAGTAAGGTGTCTCTTCTTTATCCAAAATGATGGGTGTGTAAATCTTGTAAGGTGCAAATATAAGAAAAATTAGCAGGAGGTTAATTTGTTGTAAAAAAGTTAAATAATCTTGTTTGAGTGTAATAGTTAGCACAAATATACATAAAAATCAACATATTCATTGACGTTTTCTTTAAATAATATAAACTAGTGTTAAGCCTCCGTGTTGTGTTGCAAAGCAGGGCGTAGAACAGTAACCGTGCCCTGGGGTTTATTGGTGCGGCTAATCGAAAACCATGAAAGCAAATAACGATACCGGTTCCAATAATAACAATATGTAAACCTTAAATCGTAAAAAACTAAACTCGTTTGACTCTTGTGGCTGAAATTATAAAAAACTAAAGTTTGTTACAAAATTCAAAAACCCTAAAATTTAGCATGCATATGATTTAAAAACAAAATAAGCAAGAAGACAATTTAAGCACTATTCATCCAAAATATTAGAATTAATTAATTAATTAATTAACTATAATACAATTAGCAAACTATGTGAATAGTGTTTCCACTTTTAGATTTTTTTTACATTTTTGTTCTTTTTATGATTTTTTATACTTTTACCCTTCAACTTTCAGCTTAAAGACTTATAAACCCTTAACTTTATAAAGACTTTATAATCGAGTTTTACGTGTTTATATTTATGTACATGTGTCGGTATAAATTCAAATTGATTTACGTTTCGATGTAAATTTTTCCTAAAAATGAGTTTGATCAGATATAATATATTCTTATGTTTATTATTATGTACCTGTAGCACGGGTAACGTTGCTACTTTAATATATATGAACATTTTTTTACAGACTATATAGGCTCAAATTATGGAATTGAGTATGACATGCAAACATGCAATGCTACTTGTACGTAACGAAGTAGCACATGTACAATGGTGACGTAAACTCCAGTTAATAATTGGTTGAATTATGGAGTACGGTTTGCAAACTGTGACAGAAGACTTAAACGGAGCATGTGGCGAAATTCCAGGGGCTTACACCTGTCCAAATTATAATAATATAAATTTTCATTATCACCCCTCCTACTTTTGCGGGTTGGCTATTTTAACGCACACGTTTCCGGCGGTATAAAAATTCACGGAACATGACGATTATTCTGTCATCTTTCTACGTTACACTCTACCGCCACCAGTATATACCATTCTATATTCTAAACTACCACTGTTTCCCTCTTCCTTAAGTATCTCCAAATGGAATATTATTCACATAAGCAATCGTTAACAAAAACGCGTTAGTCTTATCAATATTCAACGGTGTCTAGAAGAGTTCAAATTATCAAATATGTATGTATGTACGTACGTAGTGACAGACCTTTAATTTTTATCATCAAACACGTTAATCTTATCAATATACAACGGTATTTAGAAGAGTTCAAATTATCGAATATGTATGTATGTATGTATGTACGTAGTGACAGACCTGGAATTTTTATTATCAAACGCATTAATCTTATCAATATTCAAAGGTGTTTAGAGGAGTTCAAATTATCAAATATGTATTGTAATAATACATTAGTTTTCTTATATATATATATATATATAGGATAGGGATCATGAGTGAACAACATCCTTGTTTGTGAACTGTGTGAACTGATCTAGACCCTTGATTTTTATGATCTTGAGATTTAAATGAGTGGCATGATGGTAATTATTTGATTAATTTTTTCTATTTAATTAAATACAAAAGGGTATATGTGTAATTACACAATCAAAAGAATTCAAATAGGAAACCTAAATTAATTGTTTCCATTATATTAAAATCTCATAAATTCAAATCCATTATTGCTTCTCTCTCCTGCTCGATTTCTCTCTTCCCTTCTCGATACAAACAACACCACGGCAACCACCACCGATTGATTTATTACCTCCGATCGATAACTATATCATGCTCGATATCTTCTACATCCGATCGACAACCATACTAGAACGATGATGATGACGATGGTAGACGATGCAGTCGCCGGAGATGACAATCAAGGTGTAGGTGGTTCCTATTCATGATTAGTGTTCTCTGGTGAGTGAATCGAGTGTGTAATTTCTTGTTCATCTCAGATTCGTTATGTTTGATGTTATAAATCCGAAAACTATGACGGAACTGTTGGTGAGATGAAGAAGGTATGACGGAGACGACCGGAGATGATGATCGGAGACGATGACCGAAGTGGATGAAGGTGAAGATGCTGAATATGTTAGGGTTTAGTTTCGTGTTCAGGTCGGTGTACACATGTGTACTCTGTTTACGCAAATGGTTTACATCTGTTTATAGTAGCAGTTATGTGTTTCAGGTCGGTGTACACATGTGTACTCTGCTTATGCAAATGGGTATTAACTGTGTATACACCTGTGTAAATTGGGTGTACACCTGGTTATATGTTTGTACATAGGTCTATTAAATTTAAATACACAGGTGTACTTTGGGATTCATGCTTCAGTGTACGTAATCGAATTTTTGATACACATGTGTACTTCGAAATCTGGGTTTTTTATCGATGAAGAACTGCTGGATTTAAAAAAAAATCTGGGCTTTTTTAAATGGTGATTATGATATACATCTTGTTTAAATTTAAAAAATATTTTGATTTTGAATAATCACAAAAAAATAGGAAAGTGTAACTACCATTAATTAATTAAAATAAATAATTAATAACAACTTAATGTATAATTACCATCATATCCTTTTTAACAAAAAAGATGATCAAGGGCTATGATCAGTTCACACAGTTCACTCTTGGGAGGTTGTTCACTCTAGAACCCTACCCTATATATATATATATAATAAGTTAATAAAAGTAAATGATCCAACTTGTAATAAGAAAACTAACATGAATCATTTGTTTCGTAGTAGTAAAAAAACTATATTGCGGCGCAGCTTATTGCTCGTTTACCATCTATCTCGATGTAAATTCACAACACGATATACATCAATAACGTATACACATTTACAAGTGTTTTTCCTCGTTATTTGTACAACGATGAAGTATAGACATGACACACTCATGGTTTCATATATACAAAAATATTTATATGAACAATAGTCCTTTTCATGTTTTTGTCTTGTGTCTTTAATGGTACATGGTGCAGAAGTTTGTAATGTGGCAATCAATAATAATAGTAATAATAATATATGTATGGTTATCGTTATCCATTAAATAGGAATTGTGTTTCAAAAGGTTTCAATAATTGTCGCTTTTGGTACAAGTTATACCCAAAGTAGATGTCATTGCAAAACTCTATACCTCCCTTGTACAATAATCTTTCTTCAACTTCAACCCTCTAACTTTCAACTCAAGTTGATCAAACCCAAGTTTATAGATAGAAAATAATCAGTTGTTATAATATTATGTTAGAACCCTGTGTATTACACGATTTGAATAAAATAAATATTAAATAGTTAGTACTAAAAGTTTATGAATTATAAAACGATACTTTAAGATAAGATATTGACTTTTTAATTAGCTTTATAATTAAGAAATTGAATATGAAGAAAGAAATAAGAGAAGCATGAAAAAGGATTTTGGACTCATATAATTACGACATGTGGCGCAACCAGTTATTTATTTATTAGGTATAGATGTGTTTGAAGCTAGAGCAAATTAGTTACTAAGGTATGTACGCGTATTATATGCTCTTTGCTTTTAAATCGTAGATAGTCACAATTACTAAATGTTATATAAACTTACTTAGCTTTAACGAAAAATAAACTTCGTACGATTATAGGAAAACTATGCAAAGAACCTCCAATGTCAAAGATTAGAATTCAATCAAAACTAATTTCCCCTTTAAGAAATTAAAGTTTAAGTTAAATATTACGATCCTGTGTTTTGATAATATCTGAAGCTATTCACGAGTATTGACATGGGTTATGAAATCAACGAACGGTATAGCGACCGACTTCTTCTGATCTATCAAACTTCAAACATTCAAGTCTTCATCAAGATCTTGCAACATGGTTATCCTAAACTTGTGAAAGTTTTGACACAAAGTGACAAAAATGTCATCAAACATGTAGTATAAGAAGGGGGCAATTTTGTAAGTGAGATAAAATAGAGGTGTTATAAATGGAAATAAAGAAAATGAGGAAATTGCTTGTGAGGAGAAGTTTGCTTTCAAGTGAAATCAAAGATTCCGTGTGGTTTCATGCTTCCCGGGAGAGCATCAAAGGCTGATGATCACTTCCTTTTTATTTTTTATTTTTATTAATATTCAAATAAATAATTAATTAGATTAAAATCGAGTCATTTTATTCTTTTCTTCAAATGAATTCAACAATCCTGGATTAATGCATGGAAACATGGGACTTTGGAAAATGATAATATTACTATATTAATTTAAATATAGCTTTGTGAAAAAAAAATACTGACATCATCTTTAAAGTGTATATATATCACTAATTAACATTGTGCATGTTCTTTAACTAATGCTTGTATACAAAAGATACATATTGTAGTTGTACTGTATTCTTAAAACATGTTATACAAGTTTTAGCTTTAACGATTCACTAAACATGAATGGGTCGAGGTCCTGTTGATCGACACGTCTAGTCGCCCAACATGTTATGCAAATTCTTTGAATAAATAAACGAAGTGATATTGGATTTAAATAACCCCAACTTTTGATTTGTACCACACTACTCTCAACTTTCAACTTATTGGCCGATAGTACTCCCAAACTAAACCAACACTAACCCAGTTTGCTGACATCAGATGTCACGTCACCAAGACAGTGCCACGTCATCAAAAAAGTCACGTCATCAAAAAAAGCCAAGTCAAGCGTCACGTCATCAAAAAATTCCACTTCAGATGCCAAGTCACCACACAAGTGTCACATCAACAAAAAAAACTAACTGGGTTAGGGTTCAGTTAGTTTGAGAGTGTCATCGGCCAATAAATTGAAAGTTAGGAGTGGTGTAGTACAAATCGTAAGTTGGCTCTTAGAGGATACATTTTAATGGTTAACATGTTCTAGTCAAGTTTTTGGTCGATCTGGATTCCTAACCATAGCTTGATCAGCCAAATTTAAACTGGTCCATAACTTTGTCATGCTTCTTTTAATACTATATTAATATTGAAAAACTCATTTGATGATAATACAATGATCAACTTATGAACTTAGAAAGAAAAATACTGCGAAATCATCTATTTTACCATTTAGATCACAAATATTACATATGTAACTTTCTTTTCTGTTAAAAATAGTAATAAGTTCAATAGGAAAAAAAACAACAAAAGAGAACTTGACACGTAGGATAAGAATACAAAATACAAAAATCTCATGGAGTCTTATATCGTATTGTGCAATTCTCAAGATCATACGACCGGAAATGACACTTCACATCGGGATGTGAGCCATACCATCTACATACTTACGCATGGTTCAGGGTTTAGGGTTTCTGCAGTTTGTCAAACACGCTAAGGGGACTGGGGATGGTCCGTGATGACACCCCCATCACGCGTGAAACATTACAAGCACACCGCCGCCACCAAATCCACCACGCGTGGAAAGATTAACGCGTGGAAGGAATCACGCGTTGAACTTTGGCAAATTTGAACGTTGTTGGATGCTTTTTTGACCGTTTTTCAACGGTAAACTTTAATAAAAAATTAAAAAAAACCTTTAAACCTTTTATATGTACTACTTCATTTTTAAACATTTCACCCACACCAAAACACAAACATATTTCAAACAATCTACATCTTTCTCAAATGGAGTTTCCTATGAATTCGACGTTTCCGATGGACAGCGATAGCGATACCCAGTCGTCTTCCGACAGTGAGACGCTAAAATATTTTGTGTCGGTGTATAACGAACTTGAATCTAGTTCGTCCCGCCCAAAGAAGAAGATGGTAGACCGTGATCGTATACGTTCCAACGAAGTGTTAATAAACGATTATTTTGGGGAGAATCCGCTCTACAATGCCGAAACGTTTAGAGATCGGTTTCGTTTACCAAAAGAATTATTTTTAAAGATTGTTGGATACATCGAAGCAAGCGAGGAATGGTTTCAAGAACGTTACGATGCGAGGGGCAAACCAAGTTTCACGCCGATACAAAAATGCACGTCCGCCATTCGCCAACTAGCGACAGGTAAACCTCCTGATCAATATGATGAATACCTAGCTATGTATAACAACCCTCCTAAATATTTTCCGACACCCCTAATATATTTAAATATCCCAATATGTCTTAAAAGTTACCCAGTATGTGAAAACCGAGCCCAAAATACCTTTAATTTTGCAAAAGTAAAATAAAAACCAGAAAATAGGACGCCCGCGGGCCGCGTAGCCCTTGGCTACCTCCTACGCGGGGAGCGACAGCCAGTCACCAGGGCGAGCCCCCAGGCTGCCACGTGTCGTGCAATGTGTCGAAGCTACGAGTGCTGACTAGTCATAGCTAGGCCCTACAACCCTATGTCGCGGGCCGCGTAAGACCTTGGTGTGGTCTTCGCGGGGCGCGAGAGACCCCCTGAGCAGCCCTATAAATTGGATCGAGAGGCTTCAGTCTTCGTCGTTCATTTCTCTTTTCTCTCTTTCGAATTTCTATATAGTCAAAGTAATTTTCGGGCATAATACCCCCTAATTAACGAAGTTCAGCCCCGTTGTAAGTATTATAACCCCGATTACGTATTAGATACGCTGCCCGATTGATCCAGGGTTCCGTAACGACTGTCGTGGTTCTGCCCGACGTAGTCGTTTGAATGCCGTCTCGGGGAGGGTATTACTAATGTAAATATTGGGTTATTATACTAACGCGTGTGTATTTGTGTAATTAATAGATAATCACCAGGAAATCCTAAAGGAAAACCCTAAGACAGCAATGTGAGTAATCTCCTTTTTGTAAACTGTTTTACAAAACCTCACATAATTAACATTATATTAAACAGTGATTGAGTATTTGTATTCTACAACTATCGTCGGTATGTTGGGGTTTTGTATACAAAATTTGTTACTACATTGTGAGTAGTAATATGACTACAAGTCGGGTTGACAGTACCGTGGGTGGTAATTAAAGTAGATGGAAACAAATGTAATTGCGAGATCACACTCAATACTGTAGAATGGTTTTACCAAACTTGATTAAACTGGGATTCACTCACCAGTATTTCCCACTGACAAAATGTTTTTAAACGCGTTTCAGGTAACAAAATGTGAAAGCCAAATAGAAGCCAGCTGGATAGCACTGAAGGCTTGGAAAAGTGGCTATAAAAGTTACCTAAATAAGAGATGTTTTATTTGAATAAAATAGGGTTTATCCCTATGAAAATGTGTGTACTTGAAACTTGGGAATTTCCCATGTGTTTAATATTATAAAAGCTTGGTATTTTACTCTGATAAAATATTTCTTAATTACGGTCCTAATGTAAATTGAGCTGCCAAAATGATAAACACCCGATACCACCAAGACTGGCCGCGGCCGCTCGTTCCCAGGGTAATCAGGGGACGGGGGTTGCGACAGAAGGTGGTATCAGAGCTAAGCAACTGATTCAGCCACAGAAGTGTTCCGCTGACACCAAGATATTATTCAAAGTGTTAGGAAATAAACTATGAAAATACGTGCATATCTGTATATTATTGTTGTGTGTTATTTGACTATTTGTTAGTTTACAGTATGAGCGACTAAGGACCTTCAGACGCTTACCGTCAGTTGTCCAGCTCACCTAGGGACGAAGGCACCTCTTCACAGCTATCCCTCTCAGGGTATTCGGCTGATAATGAAGATGGGATATTCGTGTTCAAGGCCAAATCTGAAGAGCCATTCCCTTCCAAGAAAAGAGGATGGTTCAGCAGAGGAGCGCATGAACGTAGGAAAATGATAAAAAAGTTACAACAGCAGCGAGCCTTAGCAGCCATTAAGAAAGAAACAGATGCTCACACCCAGGATATGCTCAATAGGAGTCTAGCAAATTTCCACATCTTAGCAACTACAGCTGCAGACCCTAATCTAGAGCAAATCATGGCACCCCAGCCCTTACCACTGTTTCCCATACAGCCAATGGAAATTGAAGCCAACCCAGAAAACCAAATCACAATGCCTGACATTGACCCAGCTGAGATACTTAGGATACCAGCACCCAATCCCTTAGAACCAGACTATGACCCGTGGTTTGATGACCATAGGGATTACCAGCAACGCTACCCAATACCTGAAGACGAACCCATGCAAAACCTAGCAGCTTACCCAGACCTTGACCCTCTAGATCCCTACTACGATAATGACCCATACATCAGGGAGATTCTAGAGAATCTGTATCCTTACCAGGAACCCATGCCCCAGTTCCCAAACCCAGTACCAGCACCCGCACCACCAATGAGCACTGAGAATGTGCAAGAACTCCGAATCTTTGGTGAGGAGATTTTAGAAGGAAGTGAAAGGATGAGGCAGATAGGAGAACGACTCGCCTGGAAATATGACGAACGTAATATGGAGTTCTTGATGAAACCATATCCGTAATAGTAATAATATATATAGATATATATAGGGAGAAGATCATGCGAGAACCACCTCTTATTGCGAGAACCGCGAGAACCAATGTGAACACAACCAAAAATGCCTAAAAATAGCTAAAAATCACACAAAATTTTTTTTTTTTTAATATTTTTTATATAAAAATCGCTACTTTTCGAAGCCAAAAAAAATTTTAAAAAAAAAATTTTAAAAAAAAAATTTTTTTTTGGCCACTAAAAGTAGCGATTTGAGCATAAAAAATATTAAAAAAAAAAAACAATTTTTAGATTTTTTTTTTGATTTTTTTTTTGATTTTTTTAGGTTTTTTGAGGGTTTAGTTTTTAGCATTTTAGCTTGGGGGGGGGGGGGGGGGGGAGGGGGGGTTTAGTTTTTTTTTTTTTTTTTGGGGGGGGGGGGGGGGGTGGAGGGGTTTAGGTTTTTTTTTTTTTGGGGGTGGGGGTTAGGTTTTTTTAGGTTTTTTTAGCTATTTTAGGTTGTTTTCACATTGGTTCTCGCGGTTCTCACAATAAGGGTGGTTCTCGCATGAGCCCCTCCCTATATATATATATACTAGTAATTTACCCGCGCGATGCGGCGGGAAACATATCACTTTGGTTGGTGAGTTTAGGGCTATGTACGGGGCGGTTCGGTTTTGAGCCATATCACTTAGGTTTGGTTAGTTTGTGGATTATTATAAAGTGTTTTCTTGTTATAATATTTTCTGATGTTAAACAGCCATTAAAATCCACGAAGTTGATTAATCTAATTTTATAAGCACATTCTTTTGCAATCGACTTCAGAATTTTCTTTTGCAATCGATTTAATAATTTTGAAGTGAATCTTCTGCTATAGTAAAATGCAATAACCCAAGCCGAGCCTGAATTAAACTCAGTGCAGTTTCTCTTGTACACGGACCACTTTTGCAGGTGTAGCATCTAAGTATTGTAAATAGGTAGCTATAAAAATAGTATGAATTCTGGACATTGTTTATGTATGAATACAATCACACACGTACTTAGAGGTGTATGCGAGCTTGAAGCCAGTTTATAAATCAGCTCAAGCTTGAGCTTTGGATACTGAGTGAGCCTATGCGAGCTTAGACCATGGGGTATGGTGGGGCGGTGGTTTGGGGCATGGGTTGACACGTGAAGTATGGGGCAACCAAGACCAAAAGCCAATTTCAAAGGGGGATGGTAGGGCTTGGCTGGGGTGGGGTGGAAACTTGTAAAAATAAATATAAAAAATAAAATTTAAACATGGCCAGCTATACCCTAGCCAACAACCCAATAAGAGTCGGTCACATAGGATCGCTAGCATGCCCCACGCCCGGCTTTAAACTCCCGCCCAAGGGGCCACGCCCAAACCCAAGCCCACCCGGGGTGGTGACTTCGGCGTTTATGGCCAACCCACGCCCAAACCCAAGCCCCATACCCCATAGTCTTATGCCAAAATCGCATATATTTTTTATATAAAAATATAATTAAAGAATAGATAAATTAAATATGCTGTTGAGCAGCACGTCTTACTCCCACACGTAATTCACCATTTTCCCCCTAATGATCACATATAATAAATTATAAACATGTATCAATTCTACAATTTATAAACCAACTATAACAATAAAGAAATATGTATCTGAGGTTAACTCTCCCTGCAACATTTTTTTATAAACATGTATCAATTCAACATTTTTTTACAAAACGATTTTTTAGATATACTTGACGAATAGTCAAACATTTTATTTACAACTGTGTGACAAGATAAAGCAAGAACGAAAAGCAATGCCTAAGGAATACAAAAGAATCCCCAGCCACCAATGTTTTCGATGCAACAAAAGTACTCCATCCGGTTGTAAGCAAATGCCTTCAAGGTTGACCTGTATATAATTCTTATGTCAACAGGCCAAAAGACGTCCAAAGTGTATTTTCGTGCATAAAGTCTCCTAAATCATTTAATTCAAACAAATTCTATCGGCGTTTTTGTAATTTCTAACACTAATTATATTAAAAGTAGAAAAGACTTTTCAGGTCACTTGACCTGGTTCAGCCGGTACCAAAAATACCTTCTTTGACCCGTTACCCAACCCTAACCCATTTTGCTATCTTTAAACATATGCAAAAAAATACAAGAGCATATTGACCTCTGAATATATCCTTAGCTACCCTACCAGCTCCCGAGTTGGAGTAGGCTGAGTCATGTCCTAAACAAAAAAAATGGAAAATTAGAACATAACATTATTAAACTTATGAATTAGAAAAAGGAGTAATAATTATTAAATATTTAAAAAAGAAGCAAAATTACCAACGCATGTAAGCATTCATTTGCATGTTTTCTGAGCACCGAAAAACCACCATGAGTGCTCGTATCTGATGCCGTCAAGACTTTGCAAAAAGAGTGAACAGTTGGCCTTGGAGTCTCAGCAGGGCATTTATCAGGAGTAAGATCACTTTGCTGCGATTCATCACAAAAGAACATAAACATATCATATTTTAACAAAAGACATCAATTTACCTTGAATTTTAAGAAATTTATAAAATGAACTCTTACATCTTGTTCCGGAAGTAGAGTGATTTGAGCATAAACTTCATCAGTATCTTGTTCAGCCTACAATGTTAACCACTTCTAAAATAACTCAAACCATCACAAAACCAGATTCATATATCACCACTTCTTTAATAAACTCATAGAACGTATATATCAGAAACCAAATCTACAAAAGTCTTTCCACAAACAGCTACAACAACATTAATTACAAGGGCTGCAACATATACAGTGAGCTGGAACTGAATGAATTTCTGAATATTAGCATAAACAGATCTCCCCCAATGAACCATCTGTTGTATAATACAAAAAATACATATAAGAAGAAACAAATATGAAGCCATTAGTTTTACATATCTAAAGGAAGGTTCAAAAATAACTGCAGGGTGCAGACTAAAGAAAAAAACAATTACATCAGCACAAGAAATTTTAAAAAATAAACTCCCACCACATATGAATTATTAACTTTTAATAAATTAACCAGAATATAAGATGCTCCAACCCTGAATCCACAATCGCGTTCGCTGCGGCTGCTCCTGCCGTGCCGTTGCAGCTGTGCTCTCTGCGGCTGCCACATAACACAAGGAATTTCAATAACTACAATAAGCTACAAAATTATGAAGAATGTGCAATAGAAAACTCCGAAAACTATGTACAAACAAAATGCAGAACACAATTAACTACTATAATACTTAAATTGGACAAGACCTTTATTGTTTTGATTGTTTTGTATTGTGAACATGATAAAAGAAACTGATCCCAACATCACTATGATCGGTCAATGTCTGTAGCCAAAAAAGAAGTCATGCATGTAGTTAAACTTACTTAAACAAAAAAAAAGTTCAAAATTGTTCATTTGACTCGTTAATGATAAATTACAACCTGAATCACCCCGTTTACCCATTTTCCTGAATCCTTGAATTTCTTGTCGGTTCGAACCTGGCTCGTCTCTCCTGTTCAACTGCCTCCAATAACCCGACTGCAAATTTTACGCGCATTAGCACACCAAAAACAAAGCACGCAATCTGAAAGGGTCGACAAGCGCCTAAATTGTTAATGACAAATAACCCGTATTTAAAGCAAACAAGCGCCTAAATTGTAATTATTTAAAAACTTCATTAGCTTATTAAAATCTCAAAATTTTGGACCAGAAGTGTCCGAGGTCTACCTGACTGACCCATATAAACCTGCTGAACACAAGTTACATGTTTTGACCCGAACCAAATTGACCCAGTGTTTAAAATGGCCCGCTTTGACTTGAACCCATTCTTACTCGTGACCCAACCCGACCGGGCCACTTTAGGAGTCAAATAATCATTTAAAGTACCTCAAGACGCTTTTATGTTTGTAGTAGACGCAATGCATATGAACCTCAAGATGCTTCTAAGAAACAATATCGCAGGCTCTAGCTGCCACTCCACTATAACTCTGTGAAATCATAAAGATCCCAACCGAATCCGGACCAGGCTGCAAAAAACAATTGATTTTGATAATTAGTTATAGCACTTTAATCAAGATTGCTATCAATTAATCAAAAAGACTATTTTTACAAACTGTTTTAGACTTTTTAATCAAGATTATTGCAAATTAAACAGCCAATTAGCTTTTTTCGTTCAAGATTACTACTGCATGACTCGGACAACCCTCTTGAATTATGATGCTGTGGTGTTCTGTGTGGATTCATTGTTGTCAAGTATGACCCAGTCACCCTGTTACTACAGCATCAAGAATGGCTGGATGAAAAAAACAGTATATTTTGTTTTGACAGCAAAAAAAAAGTGGCCGTACATAATATCGTTTTCACTCATCTGCAGAAGCTGAAGTATGAGCAGGGTATTTCTGTAAAATATCGTTCCATTTGCAACGTTCCTCGGATACATCCTTTATCACTGCTGCCACCTCATCTACGTTCACACGGATTGTCACTGATGGTGAGGAATCCACAGTTACAGCAAATGGCACATCAAGTTCGATAAATTCTTGGGTTCTTGGGAAATAGCCAGTGGCCAGCATTGCATCAAGTTCGACAAGAGTTGTCTCCAACATGTCAAGCCCCGATTGATTTGCAAATATGAAAACAGGTTGCGACTGCAAACCACACCGAATACATTTTCATTAAAAACTCATGTTCTAAATCAATAAAAAAATTACAAATAATAGAGAGAAATATCTTAACACGTTAAAAGGGTAAAATAAAAACAGCTAGCGAGGAACAGGTCATATGGGTCGAAATAAGTCAGAAAATACCCTCATTTGTATATTTTCAATGCATAAAATCTTTTAAAATCTTTACTCAAAAAATTAAGATGTTAATTGAAATTATATAATTTCCTTTCAAAAAAAAATGAAATTATATATTTGTGTACATAGAAAAAAACGATCTCTTGTTATACCTTTAGAGAACAACACAAAATGGTGTCTTGATGTTGCCAAAGATCTTTCAATAACGATTCCCCAACTACCGAACCCGAGCTTAACAAATCCGCTCCTAAATGATACCTGGAAAAAAAAACCAAAAATCAGAATCAAATGTTTTCAAAATGTTGCATCTGTTCGAAGATTATAATTTCTGTCTGCAATAATGTATTAAAAAGATTATAATTCAATAAATTAAATAAAAAAGATACAAAGTTTGGTACTTACCAGCCATTCTTGAAGACCTTCTTGGTTCAATCTTTTAACCGCAATGACAGTGCCAGTACCAGGCTTGGCAGCTGCAAGCGATTGTTCACCGATCCACCCTTTAAAAACCGACCATACTATTGTTGAACCCTAGCTCCTTACTTTACTCCTGCAACACAAATTGAAACAAAGACCATAACCCTTCACATAGTGCACTCTTTTCATATAAAAGGAGTATGTTTATTATGTAATTTATACAAAAAAAATAAAAACCTTAAACAATCTTTGTTGAAAATAGCATCTAAAACATACCCCTAATCCAGCAACTAAAGGAGGCTTTAACAACAGCAACAAAAAGTTCCAGCCGCCGACAGCCTTGTTGGAATGACCATTGAGCCGCCACAGTGAGCACTTTACCTAAAAATCAACATCAACCATCGACTAATCGCTAGATCTGACCCAAGAGACTACATTCAACAGAAAAAAAAAAATCAGTATTTTCGGCCCAAAAAAAATCATTAAAATTTAATATTAAACTTCCAAAATTTAGGTATGAAGAAAACAAACAAACTATTCTAAAACAATCAGCGATTACAAACAAACAAAATCCCTAAAAAACTGTATCTGTGAATCGGCGATTACAAACAAACTGTTCTATCAAAATCGGAAAACTATGATGGAAATCAAAACCCCTAAAATAGGTAGACATGATTGTTACCTTTTTTGACAGAGATGGCAGTCCAGCACGCCGGAACCCTAATCGTCTTACCGGAAGCCATTTAAAGAGGATCTTTGTGTTTCTACAAAACAAAATTAAAGTAAAAAACATTAAAAAATAACCAAAACTGAAGAAACAAAATACATACAATCTCAACAATGGCGTCAAATTTATGCAAAAGATTACCGCTGGTACACGCAGCAGAGTTCATCAAACCTTCATAAACCCTAGAGCATCCATTATCTCGGCTCTGATTCGGACTGGAATCTCTGAAGAAACGTGACACATTCCTTAAACCATGACCTACAAAAAAAGACGATCCATGTCACAACACAAACAAATGTAAGTGAAATCCATTGAATGACACCAAAAATACCCTAAATCAGAACACGGCGTCACTTACCCTTGACGAAGGTAGCAATAACACCAAAAATACCCTAAATCAGAACTGAGAGGTCAGAATCTTCATAGATCTGGTGAAATTTTCATGGAGGAAAACCCTATATCCAGATCTGGAATCGAGAGAGAGAGAGAGAGAGAGAGAGAGAGAGAGAGGAGCAGAAAGCGGGCGATTTTGAATTGTTTTGAAATCGTGAAACCCTAATGTATGTCGTGTTTTTTTAGCAAAAGGGTATAAGTGGAAAGGGAAGTTTTCTGATGCTTAAAAGACTTGTACATTATGCTTCAGGGGTGTTTTAAGGAAATTTTTATGGACTTTAAGAAGTCCTTCTAATATGTATTATAAAGTAGTATAGATATAGATATAGATATAGATATAGATAGTATAGATATAGATATAGATATAGATAGACATGATTGTTACCTTTTTTGACAGAGATGGCAGTCCAGCACGCCGGAACCCTAATCGTCTTACCGGAAGCCATTTAAAGAGGATCTTTGTGTTTCTACAAAACAAAATTAAAGTAAAAAACATTAAAAAATAACCAAAACTGAAGAAACAAAATACATACAATCTCAACAATGGCGTCAAATTTATGCAAAAGATTACCGCTGGTACACGCAGCAGAGTTCATCAAACCTTCATAAACCCTAGAGCATCCATTATCTCGGCTCTGATTCGGACTGGAATCTCTGAAGAAACGTGACACATTCCTTAAACCATGACCTACAAAAAAAGACGATCCATGTCACAACACAAACAAATGTAAGTGAAATCCATTGAATGACACCAAAAATACCCTAAATCAGAACACGGCGTCACTTACCCTTGACGAAGGTAGCAATAACACCAAAAATACCCTAAATCAGAACTGAGAGGTCAGAATCTTCATAGATCTGGTGAAATTTTCATGGAGGAAAACCCTATATCCAGATCCAGATCTGGAATCGAGAGAGAGAGAGAGAGAGAGAGAGAGAGGAGCAGAAAGCGGGCGATTTTGAATTGTTTTGAAATCGTGAAACCCTAATGTATGTCGTGTTTTTTTAGCAAAAGGGTATAAGTGGAAAGGGAAGTTTTCTGATGCTTAAAAGACTTGTACATTATGCTTCAGGGGTGTTTTAAGGAAATTTTTATGGACTTTAAGAAGTCCTTCTAATATGTATTATAAAGTAGTATAGATATAGATAATATGTGTGTATGTTTGAAAACAAAAAAATCTAGACAAAAGCTACGGATGCCTAATAGTATTGTAATTTTTTATTTCAGTTTCAGTTTGTACTAGACGCATAATATAAGAAAGAGTAAAAGTCGCAATGTTCGACGATTTTGATCAATATGCGTGTTACGTGATCATTTGCATTAAATGTTATTTTGTGATATTAATATGTGGCAAATGTTTACAATTCAGATGGACAACGAAGTGAACCAGGAAAACCAGAATAATGATAATCCAGATCACGATAACCAGAATAACAATAATAATGGAAACCAAGTGGATAACAATGCCATCCAACACATAGTGTGTGACAACCCTCAAAATTACAGGTATCCGTACAATTAATTAATATTTAATTTGTGCTTAATGACTGTGCTTGATCTCAACTGATGATTAAACTGCTTTCTGATTTCTGTTACATACATACATATGCATCACATTCATACTGTCACTCCATTTATTACACACAGACTTTAGTGACAAACTTGATGCACAAAGCACAGTTAGCACAGTGAGCGGATAACTCAGACACATGCTGACAATGCCAGCACATAGACAGACAGTATTTTGAGGCCCAGTATGAGCCAGGAATAAAGTATCACACTAGGGTAGTGTGGGGAAGTGAGGACCATAAAACTGCGTCACTAGGTGATAGTCTAGGTGCCGGAAAGTGCCTAAAACCCACTTTAACTGCAAAATTCTGCATCTATAAACAAAATTCAGCATTTAAACATGCTAGTCACTTGCAAAATATGGCAAAATGGTCCTGTATGCTTTCCTAAGTGTCGGGAATTAAAAGTGTCACTAAAAGCTACATAAAGGACACTATACGACGTAACTTAGCACTTTAACGCAACGGTATCAAACCGAACAACCGGACATTACCCGGAACACCAAAATAATGCTAGAAGCATTGTTTTTATTTTTCTGAACTAGTTATGGTTTCCGAACATCATAACACACTACATTATGACATAACACTTAAACCACTAACCTAATCACTTAACCTTCTAACTAAACTAAACCAACTAACATTACATTGCAACTAAACCAACCCCCCCCCCCCCAAAACCGGTTATGAACATGGGACACCCCCATGATTTTATTGAATAATTAATTGGATATGCTTAGTCCTTTTGGAACATATTAACCATTAGTTAATGAAATGTTGGAGACCATGTTTTAAAAACCCTTTAGATCTTCATCATCTCACATTTCACAACATCACCAACAAACTCTTTCTCTCCTCTTCTCTCTTGGCTTCGGCCGAACCCAAGCCACACCATCATCATCATCATTTGTTCATCTTCATCCATTTTACTTGCATACAAAGGTGTTAAGGGTCATACAAAGGAGCTAGGAGCTTTCGGATCATCAAGGACCTTCTTCGTTTGCTATTAACCACCTCATTTCTTCTCTTGATCTTCCCTAGCTTAAAAGCTAGTAGTAAGTCTCTTGAATCCTTATTTATTCCATGTTTATGGTGGGTAATAGTTATATTAAGATGATATCTCAAGAACACTAAAAGATCATAAGCAAAAGTCTTGAACATAAAGCTAACTTGATGATGAAATATTGTTAAAATGAAGAAGTAATGTTAAGTATGATGTTGTTTTGTATTGTTGATGATTACTTGATGCTTGCTTGATGATTACTAGTGATATGATGTTAAACATCATGGTGGAACTTGTTAAAGTAAGATTAAAAACTTAAGTTAACAAGTTAGGAGGTGATTAGTGATTTACATAAAAGAATCACCTCCATGTTTAAGCATGAACTTGATAACTAGATGATTTCTTGAAAAATTAGTAAACAAAGTAAGTTGGTGCTCGTATGGATCCGAGGTTTACAAATGGTTTTCCTAAATAAACCAAGAATAGAAGATGATTTTTGAAAGGTTATGATTTTTGTTGAGCCTACACTATTTTAGTAACAAAATAAGTGTAGTAAGTTTAGTAAAACAAGAAAATGTTGGAAACAAATATTTTTGTAAAATAAGTTCACAAGTTGTGAACATCTAAAAATCCCGAGAATAGGATTTTAACAAAAGTAAACACACTACGGAGGGTAACTAAATCAACTAAACACTTCACCAAGTTACTACGCGTTTTTTATGAAAAAACCAAGTTCATGTTATTATGTAAAGTGCATTGTTTTTGCACTTGGTTAGTGTAATGTTGTTTAATAACTTGTTGTTGGTTGATTGAATGAATTTTTGAAAGAAAATGATATGCTAATAAGCATGGACACCTCCGTTTACAAAGGAAACTCTGGCGAAATTTTCTAAAATTCCAACACTTCGAAAATGTCTTTCTAAACAAGTGTTACAAGTATAAATTATAACTTGTGTTTCGAATATAAACTTCGCCATAATTTTTGTAACAAAATACAAAGTGTCGGAGGTTGGTTTTCGTAAATAAAAGTGGATAAATATATATTTAGAATATATATTTTATACTAAAACGCTTGTGTGAATATTTGTTTACTTGGTGAACTAGTTATATTATTTTAGGGTAAAATAATATAACTTACATGTTATCATGACATTACAACTCCAAAATAATACCAAAAATTGTAAGGAATAAATATTTAAGTTACACACTCGATATTGTGAAACCAAACGCGAAAACGCGACTTATGAAATATTCCAGAAAATACTCTTACACATATGTTTTTGGTAAAATATTATTTTGGAAACTAAAGAAGTAAAAATATATTATTTTTGGGAAAAATACATATATTTTGGGAATATGAAGTTAAAATACTTGTGAAGTATGAATACGAAATATTGTTTAACAATCATTCCAAAACTAAATATAATTCAAGGTTAAAATAATTATTATTTTAACAAATAATTATAACTTGGAATAATATTCGGAGACACAAGAAACGCAACTCAAAAACATTAAACTCAAAGCCAAGGCACGGCCCGTTCGTCTAATAGACATTAGCACGTTGTAGGTCGTCGGGTAGCTGATCAAGTTTGAGTTGACGTTACGATACAGGAGACGCAATACTGTGAGTTCATGTCCCCCTTTTCTCTTAACTGTTTTCAGTTTTATACTTCGGGGGTGGAATACATGTTAGCTTAAGGAGGGTTTACTACTAGATCATGTGAGTGGTGGGTACAACACTTAAGGCCATTAATCCTCGTCGTAGGACCAAGGGACATGAGTGATAGATCTATTTGGGTGTAGTGAGCCCACACCCGTGAGGCCAGGGTGGTCCATAGTGGTGACTGTGTCTTACAGCCGGAGGCCCGGTAACAAATTTGCTAGGTTTGAGTACTTCCTGCATCACTTCACACATACCAGTGGCCTTGCAACCCATTGGTGATCTCTTTTTCCTTATTGCTACATACCAGGGATTTTTCATACATACAAGGCATACTTTAAAGGTTTATACATACTTACACATGAACTCGCTCAACTTTTTGTTGATTTTTTTTCAAACTACATGTATTTCAGGGAATTAGTGGATCTGGTGGAGTATGCATATGTCAAGCTGCGTTGAATAAGATGTCATCCAGGGTAGTAGGCTTAGGAGGTGTAACCCTTACCTGGACGGGTTACATGTCTTAAACCTCGTTTTATTAAAAGTCTTTTGTTGTGTCTTATGAACACGTTTTAGACAAGTATGGTATGTAACTTATTTTAAGTGTCGACATTTCCAAACAATGGTGTTGTGGTATTTCTTCACTTTAATTAATGGATGAACATCTCGTATTTTTATCATATAGCATTGTTATGATTGTTGCTATGGTATTAAGAAGTCACACCAATTAAACCCACGCTTCCGCAAAAGCCAGGGTGTGACATAGTGGCACAAGGAATTATAGATGTAATGCCATTTATTATCCAAACAGTTAGGGAAGCTGATAATAAAAGTAATCATGACCGTAAACGACCAACCAATGAACTCAGTCACAGCGTGAACAATGGACCCATACTTCAAGTGCCCATTCCCAAAAGAAGAAGAACCATGTCTTATGGTTGTTCTTACAAAGAATTCTGGTCTTGTAAACCAATAGAATTCTCGGGCAATGAAGGAGCCATTGCAGCTTTACGTTGGATAGAAAAGACAGAGATAGTCTTAAAAATAAGCAAGTGCGCAGAAGAGGATAAGATAATGTTTGCTTCCAATCTGTTTAAGAACTCAGCTTTAGAATGGTGGAACACTATCCTCCAATCTAGAGGAAGTGATAGGATTTACAATATGGAATGGGAAGAATTTAAGAACATGGTGGAAAGGAAATTCTGTCCTCCCAATGAAAAAGAACAGATAGCAAATAAGTTCTTAAATCTTAGAATGACTGGAGTGGATAGTAAGGGTTACACTACATTATTCTTTGAATATGCTAGAATAGTACCGACCCTAGCATCACCTGAACCAGTGTTAATCTCCCGTTACATTTGGGGATTAATTAGTGAGATTAGGCATGTAGTCAAGGCAGCTAGACCTCAAACTATAGAAGAAGCTGTAGAATTAGCTAATACCTTAACTGATGAACTAGTACGTACACGAGAAGAGGACCAAAGAAGGAACCTAGTTCAAAGGCTTACCCAAGAATTTCGTTATGGAAATTTCAACCGTGTGAAAAATGTAAGTTCTACCTCTACACCTTATTGTAAGGCCTGCAAGAGAAAGCATTCAGGAAAATGCTCCACTTACTGTAATTTCTGTAAACTAACGGGACACAAGGAAGAAGATTGTAGGAAGAAACCTAATAATGGAATATGCTTCAACTGTGGAGAAAAAGGTCACATCAAGCCGAACTGTCCAAAACTAGCTCCAGCCATGAACAACAAGACTACTAAGAATGCTAGAGCATTTGTTCTGACTGCAGAAGAAGCCAAGATGATTCCGGACGTGATAGCCGGTATGTTTTTAGTTAATGGTGTTTTTGCTAAAGTATTATTTGACTCTGGTGCGAACCAAAGTTTTATTAATACTTCATTTTGCAAACTCCTCAATCAACCATTAACTAAACTTCCACAAGAATGTCTAGTAGATACAGCAAATGGAGAAACCATTAAGATTTCTGAAATCTTGCAGGGAGCAAGAATAGAATTTTTAAATCAAAAATTCATTGCAAACCTTTACCCAATGAATCTGGCAGGTTTTGATGTTGTATTAGGAATGGATTGGTTAGTAGCCAATAAAGCCAGTATTCTATGTGATCAAAAGTCAATCCAATTAAATTCACCAAGAGGTGAAAAGATGACAATTAAAGGAGATAAGCCATCTAGATCTACAAAATTCATCTCTGTGATGAAAACAGCAAGTTATGTAAGAAAATGATCATTAGTGTATTTGATTTCTATAATCATTAACACTAAATGGAAAGAACTGAAAGATATTCCTGTAGTATCTCAATTTCCAGAAGTGTTTCCCGAAGAATTACCAGGACTACCGCCGGACAGGGAAGTTGAATTCAGAATCCACCTGCTACCAGGGACAGCACCAATTGCCAAAGCACCTTATCGTTTGGCACCCGCTGAAATGCAGGAACTGAAGAAACAGTTAGACGAATTGTTAGAGAAAGGATCCATACAGCCAAGTTCATCCCCATGGGGAACGCCAATTTTATTCGTAAAGACGAAAGACGGATCAATGCGTATGTGCATTGATTACCGTGAATTGAACAAAGTCACGATTAAAAATCGGTATCCATTACCGAGGATCGATGATCTGTTCGATCAATTGCAAGGAGCTCGATTTTTCTCTAAAATAGATTTGCGCTCAGGATATCATCAATTAAAGGTACAGGAAGAGGACATTCCTAAGACCGCTTTCAGAATAAGGTATGGCCATTATGAATTTACCGTCATGCCATTTGGTTTAACCAATGCCCCAGCTGCATTTATGGACATGATGAACCGAATATGTAAGCCATATTTGGATAAATTCATAATTGTCTTCATAGATGATATTCTCATTTACTCTAAGAGTAAAGAGGAACACGCAGCGCATCTGCACGCACTTCTAAGTTTATTGAGAAAAGAAAAACTTAATGCAAAGTTTTCTAAGTGCGAATTTTGGTTAGAACAGGTACAATTTCTTGGACATTTAGTTAACCATGAAGGAATTCATGTAGATCCCACCAAGATTGAGGCAATTACCAAATGGAAAACTCCTGAGTCACCAACTGAGGTTAGAAGTTTCTTAGGATTGGCCGGTTATTAAAGAAGATTTATTCGAGATTTTTCTAGAATAGCCATTCCCTTAACTAAGCTAACCTAACCTGTAAATCTGTTAAGTTTGAATGGGGACCAAAACAAGAAGAAGACTTTAGAATTCTTAAGCAAAGACTAACCAACGCAGCCATATTAGCATTACCAAAAGGGACTGAAGATTTTGTGATTTATTGTGATGCTTCTAAGTTAGGTTATGGATGTGTGTTGATGCAACGTCAAAATGTTGTAGCTTACGCATCTAGACAACTTAAGAATCATGAAGAAAATTATTCAACCCATGATCTAGAACTAGGAGCCATAATTTTTGCCCTAAAGATTTGGAGACATTACCTTTACGGTAGTAAGTTTACCATTTTCACTGATCATAATAGTTTAAGGTATGTTTTCGGACAAAAGGAGTTGAATATGAGACAAAGACGCTGGATGGAATTATTAAGTGATTACGATTGTAATATCCAGTATCATGCAGGAAAGGCTAACGTAGTAGCCGATGCTTTAAGTCGAAAGTATCACGAAAAGCCAAAAAGAATACGTCCTCTTAAATTAAATCTACAAGTAGATTTAAATGAACAGATCAGGAAAGCACAAGAATCAGTAATCAAGGACGATACTGAAAAGTTGAAAGGTATGATTAAGGAATTAGATCAAGGAACAGATAGAATATGGAGATTCCATAAGAAAAGAATGTGGATACCTAAATTAGGAAATCTACGTCACCGTATATTAGAAGAAGCCCATAAGTCTAAGTATACAATGCATCCTGGAAGTGATAAAATGTATCAGGACTTAAGAAAGGATTTTTGGTGGATAGGAATGAAGAAAGATATAGCAGCTTATGTTTCTAAATGTTTAACTTGTTCACAAGTTAAAGCTGAACATCAGAAACCCTCGGGTTTATTGCAGCAGCTAGAAATGCCAGTTTGGAAATGGGAATTGATAACAATGGATTTTGTTACCAAATTACCCAAAACCAGAAAAAGTAATGATACAATCTGGGTGATGGTAGACAGGCTAACTAAGTCAGCTCATTTCCTACCAATGAAGGAAACTTTCAGTATGGAACAATTAGCTAAATTATATATAAATGAAATAGTTTTATTACATAGAATTCCTTTATCAATTGTTTCTGATAGAGATAGCCGTTTTACCTCTCATTTTTGGACAAGTTTCCAAAAAGCAATGGGAACCAAGCTAAATCTAAGCACAGCTTATCATCCTCAAACGAACGGACAAAGCGAAAGGACAATTCAGACAATGGAGGATATGCTTAGATCTTGTGTAATTGATTTCGGAGGTAATTGGGACGATCACTTACCATTAATAGAATTTTCTTATAATAACAGTTATCACACAAGTATTAATGCTGCACCATTCGAAGCACTTTATGGACGAAAGTGCCGAACCCCAGTCTGTTGGGCAGAAATTGGGGAAAAGCAACTATCCGGACCTGAGATAGTACAAGAAACAACCGACAAGATTATTCAAGTCAAGGAACGACTAAAAGCAGCACGCGATCGACAGAAGAGTTATGCTGATAACAGGCGAAAGCCATTGGAATTTTAGGTAGGAGACAAGGTATTATAAAAAGTTTCTCCTTGTAAAGGAGTAGTAAGATTCATCAAAAGGGGAAAGCTAAGCCCCAGGTATGTAGGACCTTTTGAGATTATTAGAAGAATAGGACCTGTAGCCTATCAGCTACAACTGCAAGAGGAAATGGCAGGGATACATGATGTATTTCATGTATCTAATCTCAAGAAATGCTTAGCTGATGAATCATTAGTCGTGCCTCTTAAGGATATAGAGGTCAATGAGAAGCTTAAGTTTATAGAAAAGCCTCTACAAATTGAAGACAGGAAAGTCAAGAATCTCAAACTGTCACACCCTGATATTTCCACATATTACCGATGGGCTCGGTGGGGAGTATCGTGACGTAGTTGATATCATCATAGTCAATATACACAATATAATAGCACAGCGGAAGGCTTAGGTAGATAATTACTATTACAAACCATAATGTCCGAAATGTCCAAATGAAAGAATATACAGACTGGTTGTAATAGAGATCCACAGGCGGATCATAAAATAAAATACAAGAAACTGAAATAACAGACTCCAGGCATCTAGGGATTCGCAAGATCCTCTTATTGACACCTAGTAGCTCCAGCCTATTTACGTGAGGTACCTGTCAATTAGTCTTTGGAAAATACGTCAGTTTACACTGGTAAATACAATTAACCGACTCATTTGAAAAGAGTTTATGAAAATTTGTTTAAGCGCACAAGGCACAAACCATTTATAACTTGGGACAATTATTTAAGATAATCTTGTATACAGTTTTATATGTTTATCATACATATGGGGCCGGTTTGGAAGCCGGTCGTGATTAACCGACTCACCACTTATAAAACCCATGAAGGAGTTATCCCCAACAAGTGGGTTATTTAGCATTTGCATCTGTCAGGTGTATGCCTACACCTCGTGCGTCGTGGCCATTTTCAAATGAAATGAGCCGAGGATATCCAGGACATGGTCGTATTAACCCCCAATGTTTATGTTATTAAACAACACAGATTAAAACGGGTTATGTAATTTATTAATCACAATCCGATTAAATGATTTCATACCCAACCAAGCGGTATTATTATAATACCGTATCCCAAGCCCGTATAACAGAAAATAAGTTAAAAGTATTTACCTGAGCTAGATGGAAGAAGTAACTCAGCCGTATATTCCTAAAGCCTTATGAACGTACCTTCTACCAAAGTTACTCAATCTGTATGGAAGGTTTAATAACCTATTAGGATACTAACGGGTCTTTATTTAAGTCAAAGACTTAGACCGGTTAATTGGAAGGATACTTTACGGTTCTAAACGCTAGATTAAGCAGAGACCGGAATAGAATGTGATTCAGACCCGACAAGTTTGGATACTTGTATAATATGGGTAAACTAAACACATTCTGGAATTTGAGGACTTAATGATAAGGTTAAACCCGTTTCGGCTATTTTATGTAAACTAGTCACGTAAACCGATTCGAATGCATAAATGCATAACGGGTAACCGAATGAATTATATACAGGTCTCAAAAGTTATTATGCTTAGAATATGTTAATACATCAGTAGGATGTTAACATATATGCCCAAAAAGTATTTAAAACCAAATTAAGTCCCGTAAGGGTATTTTGGTCATTTTAATGATTATAAAAGAGATTTTATAATAAACTGAGCTTCTGGTCTTTGGTAATCAGTAAAAATACTTATTTTATCACATTACATCAGTAAGATATTATATATATGTGAGGTTTACCATTTATGGCCAAACTATGCCCCGAAAGGGCATTTTGGTCATTTCACATATGCTTTTAAGGATATTTTTGGAAGTCTGAGTTCATGACTTATACTTACTGTAATAATATTGATATTTATTAAAAGTTCAGTAGGTAATAAGTCTTAGGTGTTAAATATGGTTTTAAACCATACTATGCACCTAATTGGCGTAAAAATCGCTAATTGACGATAATTAAGATATTTATGGAAATCTGATATTTTGATCAGTCTTAAATGCCCAAAATAATTTATATAATATATAAGATCAGTAGAAAAAAAAAGGTTTGGCATTCAAATCATTCGTTAATCTCATTTTATGCAAAAAGGGGTAATATCGTCATTTGCCGAATTATACGAGAACTCCATGATATGATCAGATTATAATCTTATCAAAAATTCCAAAAATCCCTAAAAATAATATCTTAACAGTAGATAATGAGTTTTGGGTCAAAACCTATGCTTAAACATGACTTATACAAGATATCGCAATTTAATTAATAAAAAGTTTCAATTTACGATATCGAGCATAACTTCTGTTTGAGACCAAGAACTGATGTCAAATTTTTAGGACAAACTTATATATCAGTAACAAAGATTTTTGTCCACCCACATTTCTAAAAATCTCGTTTATATGTTAAAAGGGCAAAAATGGCATTTATAAGCATAATGACGGACATGAGCATATAATTCAAAATATTAAGGACCAAGTGATATAACTCCAGGGGGTTATACTACTGAATAAAGTGGTCCTAAAGGAAGCTTAAAACATAGAGGGATTAAGCTTAATCAGGCCAGAACTGAAAGTCAAAGCAAAAGTCAAGCTTTTGCGACTTTCGGTCGTGAACCGATCCTAAACCGATAATTGTCGGGTTGAACATGCTTAAACATGTTCTAATACTAATTACCAAATTATTAGAATGATAAAATATGATTTATAGCCTCTGCATTGCTAGTTATAATTATTATTTCAAATTCTGGTCAGTTTGACTTTTTAACTTAATAGTTTGACCCGACAATTAACTAGGTAAACGAAATAATTAGGAGGTGCCCTTTTAAGGGTTAATCACCTACCTAATTATGGTCACATAACCACTTTTAATTCGGACAGTGGCTGGACCATTTGAGATTAAACCGAAGGTCAAAGTTAATTTACGATATCTTTGACTTTTCGGTTTTTAAACTAATAAACTGAACTAAGAGAGGGCTAAGACACTTACATAGGGTCCTAGCTATCTTTTCTATAAACTTGAGCTCCCTCTAAGGCCAGGTATCTCCAGATGAGAGTGTAGGAGTGAATGCAATGAAATGAGCAAATAAAATGTTCAACATGGAGGCCTATTTATACTTGAAATACTTGATTCAAGATCACACCAGGTGTAATGGGAGTGTTTAGGATCACCCCAAGTATCCTAGTGGTATTCTAAAACCGACAACAAGCCCCAAGTATCGAAATTCAGGCATCTAAGGCGGTGGAACAGGCTGCAACCAGCAGCTGTCATGTTTTTGCACAACTGGGCGTCTGTCACGGGCTGCGTAAGAATCATAGAGGGTTTACGCGGGCCGCGACAACCTTCTGTTCAGGTGAAAAATGTTTCAGTTGATGGCAGTTTCAGTCCCTGGTCCCTTGAAACTTCATATAACCTTGTTTTTGGCATATAAGGCTCTTGTAGTTAGTTTGTAGAGGATAATAGGAGTATAACCAAACTCCGTTAGGCCCGGTTTCGTTAAACGATCACCGTAACACAAGTTCCATCATATTGACACTTTTCACCCAAAGTCTTGAAAACTTACATAACGATCATGAAACCATGCGAAACTGATATCACTTATTCTTGGGAGTATATTTGAATATTACGAAGCCTCGGGTTCGTTAGAAGGTCACTCAGAGGTAAGAATTAACATGTTGACACGTTTAACCCCTGTAGTTTATAATCTTTCGATTATTTTCAATAATGGCTTCTTATATCCAATTTACTACTCGTTTAAGAATATATTCTTCATGTGTGGTCATTCAAAGGCACAAGTTTGGCATGTTGACACATTTAGTCCCTTTGGTTTCATATTTTCATCGTTTGTCAACTTTAGTCCTTCAAACTCAATCTTTCACATGATTAGGGTTTAGGACACGTGTCTTCACATGATTGGACACGTTTTTACGTGGTGTTACATCCTCACCCCCTTAAAAGAAATCTCGACCCCGAGATTTACTGGAATAAGTGAGGGTACTTCTGTCACATAGTGGACTCAACTTCCCACGTATATTCAGGGCCTCTACGAGCATCCCATTTAACCTTTACTATAGGTACGTGCTTCCTTCGGAGCTTTTTAACCTGTCGATCCTCGATTGATATAGGTCTTTCAACAAACCTCAGGCTTTCATCAATCTGTACATCTTTATGAGACATTGCTAGTGATTCATCAGCTAGACATTTCTTTAAGTTACAGATGTGGAACACATTGTGAATTCCACTTAGCTCCTCAGGCAAGTTTAGCTTATAAGCTACACTGCCGACACATTCGATGATTTCGAATGGTCCAATATACCTTGGGCTTAGCTTGCCCTTCTTACCAAAACGCATCACACCTTTCCAGGGTGATACTTTCAGTAAGACTTTGTCGCCTACCTCAAACTTTAGAGGTTTTCGCCTCTTATCAGCATAACTTTTCTGCCTATCCCTGGCAGCTTTCAGGCGATCATGAATTTGGACAATCTTGTCCGTTGTTTCAAGGACTATATCAGGTCCTGATAACTGAGCTTCTCCTACTTCCGCCCAACAAACAGGCGTTCTGTATTTTCTTCTATACAATGCCTCAAAAGGCGCAGCCTGAATACTGGTATGGTAACTATTGTTATAGGAGAACTCGATTAAAGGTAGGTGGTCATCCCAGCTACCTCCCAAATCAATAACACATGCACGAAGCATGTCTTCCAAAGTTTGAATTGTACGCTCACTTTGTCCATCCGTTTGAGGATGGTAAGCAGTACTAAAATTCAAACGAGTGCCTAATGATTGTTGGAAGCTTTTCCAAAAATGAGAGGTGTATCTAGTATCTCTATCGGGTATAATAGATACTGGCACTCCGTGGAGAGATACAATCTTATCCACGTACAACTGAGCTAGTTTGTCGGAGCTATGAGTCTCCTTGATGGGTAAGAAATGTGCTGACTTAGTTAGTCTATCAACTATAACCCATATAGTATCATTTCCATGCCTTGTTTTAGGTAACTTGGTTATAAAATCCATAGTTACCATCTCCCACTTCCATGTGGGAAGTTCTGGCTGTTGTAGCAGACCCGATGGATTTTGATGTTCAGTTTAATCTGAGCACAAGTCAAGCACTTAGCTACATGTGTGGCAATAGATTTCTTCAAACCTATCCACCAATAATTAGCTTTCAAATCTTGATACATTTTGTCACTTCCAGGGTGAACTGAGTATTTGGAATTGTGAGCTTCCTGGAGTATTATATCTCGAAGCCCTCCTTGAATAGGAACCCAGATTCTTCCATTCATCCTAAGAATTCCATCCTTACCAGGTGCTAACTGTTCAGCAGTTACACCTAACTTTTCACTTAGAAGATTTGCTTCCAGCACAGCTTCCTTCTGAGCAATTAACAGCCTTTTATTCAGGCTATTCTTAAGTTCGATGCTTTTGGCATTAATCCTTATAGGTTTGACTCTTTCCTTTCGGCTTAGAGCATCAGCGACTACATTCGCTTTACCAGGATGGTAGCGAATTTCACAATCGTAGTCATTTATAGTCTCCATCCAACGGCGTTGTCTCATATTAAGCTCCTTTTGATTGAATAAGTGTTGGAGACTTTTGTGATCCGAATAGATCACACATTTAGTTCCATATAAATAGTGTCTCCATAACTTTAGTGCAAATACAACGGCACCCAACTCCAAATCATGGGTGGAGTAATTCTTTTCGTGCACTTTTAGTTGTCGTGATGCATAGGCAATCACCTTGCCCCTTTGCATAAGTACACAACCCATACCGGTGTGTGAAGCATCACAGTATACGACAAAATCTTCTATTCCTTCGGCCAACGTCAACACCGGAGCATTGCTCAATTTTTGTTTAAGAATCTCAAAAGATTCTTGTTGTTTTGGACCCCAATTAAACTTCACATTCTTCCGGGTCAAAGTAGTCAATGGTGCAGTTATTCTCGAGAAGTTCTCAATGAATCTTCTGTAGTAACCAGCTAATCCCAGAAAGCTGTGAATTTCTGTTGGCGTCTTTGGCGCTTCCCAATTCATTATGGCCTCTATTTTAGCGGGATCAACTTGGATACCACGCTCGCTCACAACATGTCTAAGGAATTGGACTTCGCGAAGCCAGAACTCACACTTAGAGAATTTAGCATACAGTTTCTCTTTTTGTAGCAATTCTAAGATACACCGAAGGTGTTTCTCGTGATCCTCTTGACTATGAGAATAAATAAGTATGTCATCTATAAAGACAATGACAAACTTATCTAAGTATGGTTTGCAGACTCGATTCATGAGGTCCATGAATGCTGTAGGTGCGTTAGTGAGCCCGAAAGGCATCACTAAGAACTCATAATGTCCATATCTCGTTCTAAATGCTGTCTTATGTACATCTTCTGTTCGAACCTTGAGTTGGTGATACCCGGATCTTAAATCGATTTTTGAAAAGAAGCTCGCCCCTTGGAGTTGATCGAATAGGTCAACGATCCTGGGTAAAGGATAACGATTCTTGATAGTCACTTTGTTTAGCTCGCGATAGTCAATGCATAGGCGCATTGATCCGTCCTTTTTCTTCGCAAACAAAATAGGAGCTCCCCAAGGTGAAGAGCTGGGTTGTATGAAACCTTTTGCCAGTAAACCATCCAATTGGGTTCTCAACTCCTTCATTTCCGTAGGAGCTAAACGGTATGGAGCTCGTGCAATTGGTGCCGCTCCTGGAAGAATATCTATCCTGAATTCAACTTGACTCTCAGGAGGTAATCCGAGTAATTCGTCAGGGAAGACATCAGGGTATTCGGAAATGATTGGAATGTCTTCAATCTTGGGCTTCAGTTCATCTACTGTCACTTGTGCCATGTAAATGACACATCCGCTCTTCAGACACTTCGATGCCTTGAGAATAGACACATTGTCGGGCAGACCATAATGTGTATCTCCATGAATAGTGACTAATTCACCAGATGGGGTTTTGATGTTTACTAGTTTCTTATCGCAGGCAATTTGGGCTTGGTTATGCGATAACCAATCCATACCTAAAACTACATCAAACCCTGCCAATTTCATTGGCAGAAGGGATAGCGGGATAGAATGATTCTTAATGGATATAAAGCATCCATCAAGAAGAGTTGAAGTGGTTTCTAAGGTACCATCTGCTAGCTCTACGTCATATTTTATGTCTAGAGTTTTAATAGGCAGATTCAGTAACTTACTGAACTTATGGTCTACAAAAGACTTATCAGCACCTGAATCAAATAAAACTCTAGCATAAATATCATTAATGAGGAAGGTACCTGTTATAACGTTGGCGTCGTTCACCGCCTCCCTTGCATTCATCTGAAAAACCCTTGCATTGATTTTCTTTGCCTCATCAGGCTTCTTAGCGTTTTTAGGGCAATTAGTTTTGATGTGCAATTTTTCATTACAACCATAGCAGGTTGCATCTTTCATGTTTCGGCACTCAACAGTCTTGTGCCCTTTCTCTTGCAAATTCCACAAGGTTTAGCCTGTGGATCCTGGTTGCACCTTCCAAAGTGCCTCTTGTTACACGTTTTACTTCTGGGCTTGTGATCCGACTGCCCCTTCTTGAAACCAGAGTTTCCTTTCTTCTTTTTATTCAAATGATGGGACTGATCATCATCCCTCTTCCTCTTCCCTTCTTCGATGGCTTTCTTTGCCTTACTCCTTACGACATCGAGAGTAAGTGACAAAGATAGATCTACAACAGATCTATAAGTAGCAGGCTTAGAAGCCTTGACATTTCCCTTAATCTCTGGGGCTAAACCACCGATAAAACGTGCAATGCGTTTGGGTTCAGGGGTGACCAGATACGGTACAAGCCTTAACATGGAGTTGAAACTGGTCACATAAGACCTGCAATCTAAATCCTTCATCACCAGAGTGAGGAAGTCAGTCTCTATCCTTTCCACTTCATGTTGAGGACAGGAAGTGTCCTTTATAAGATCAACAAATTTATTCCTGGAAAGGTTATACAGAGAAACTTTCCCAGTGGATTGCACCAATGCTTTCCACCATGTTAGGGCGTCACCCTTGAAGGACTGAGATACAAACTTGACGATGTCCTCCTTTGCACACCCACTGATATCAATCACAGTTTCCATTTCATCTAACCACTTCATACAATCTATTGCTCCCTTTTCTCCCGTGAAGTCTCTTGGCTTACACGAGACAAAGTATTTGTCGGTACATCCTTTGTTGTACCTGGGAGTCTGATTCAACACAATCTTCTGAGATTCAGATCTCTGGTTGGATGAATGCTGAGATTCATCCTTTATCGATGCATGCGAATGTGATAAGGGTTTTTTATGAGTTTTGGACCGAACATGACTCTGTTCTTTGAATATCTTATCCACAGCTTGAGCAACTGCTGTGTCAATCATTGCTTGTAATTCAGCATTTGTAAGATTTATCCTTGCTTCATTATTGTTCCCTTCTCTCGGATGACTGTTTGCTTCATCAGAGCCAGCCATAATTTGGGTACTAAAATTTAACAATAATGATTTATTTAGATTATAAAATGAATCATCGTATTGATGATTAGATGGCCATAGTATTTATAAACCATATAGACCAATTTAAATAACAAGTCAAGATTTGCCTAGGCTACAATTGAACCATTATAAGCAATCAATAGGATATAATCCTGCATATTTATTAGACAGAGGACATAAATCACATCTGTCATTGTCATAGAGACATTTTTCATATAGCACAAGGCTCGTCTCGAAGGACATTTAGATGGCACAAAAGGCCTCGCCACAAGGACGATCAATTCATGATCTCTTGGATCGGTGATCCTTAAGGGTCGAACATAGTTCATCGCCTTTTTGACAAGAAGTTTACAAATTAACTATCATTGTCATGAATACACCTTCGCCCATAGGCATACATCTCAAATGGATGTTTTGATGTATACATCGTATTTGATGTTTAATAGCCATGATTCACATTGATCATATAGGCCATGAAGATGGCTTGGAAAGATCCAAGTACTTTTGGAAGCTAGTGTGGTCTCTCAAGTCACACAGCCAGGAATGTTAACATGTTTCTAGATGTTAACAGAGAACTATTGTCTTAAAGAGGTTGCACCATCATAGCCATTAATACTTTGGCTAGGTTATACCTCTAAGAACTTCTCTTGAAATTTCTTTGGTAGATCAATTCAAAATTGAAATGATAATTGCATGATGATGTAATAAAATACACATATATACGTTTTCAAAAGAAATTTCATTAAAGTACTAAGCGATTACAAGATATGCCCTAATCGGGTCTTGAAATACAAACTGTCCACGCAGGGACTACAAAAAGAAAATAACTCAACGCAGTGTCACACCCCGATATTTCCACGTTTTACCGGTGGGCCCGGTAGGGGAGTATCGTGACGTGGTTGGTAACATAATAGTCAAACAACACAATATTTAAATGCACAGCGGAAGCAAAAGATAGATATATTTCAACCATATAATATTGTAATATCAAGTATCACAAATAGTTGAAAATAATCCACAGGTGGATCAAATAAAACGAAAACATTGTTCAACAGTTTTGACATCCAAGCTTGCGAGACTTATTGTGGACGCTAGGAGAAAGCCAGCCTAGTTCGCGTAGTACCTGCACTTAACCTTTTTGGGAAAATACGTCAGTTTACACTGGTAAATACAATCAACTGACTCATTTTAAAATGTTTAATAAAATTGATTTGAATGCACGTGGCACAAACTCTTTATAACTTGGGATAATTATTTAAATATAATACTTGTAAACGAATTACATGCTTCTTATGCGTTCAGTATCCCGGTTCCTGCCGGGTTAAAGATCAATAGACACACCACATTATTTATTCTGGCACTGACGGGTGTACGCCTACACCCCGTGCTTAGGTCGTGGCCATTTCGTAAAATGATGCCAAGGATATCCGGGACATGGTCATTAACCCCCCAAAGGCTTTTAAGCAAAAAAACATATTTTAAACGGGTCATCTCGATAATACTTAACCACTAATCGATTAAGGTCGAATGCCCGACCAAGCGGTATTTTATATACCGTACCCCAAGCCCGTATAAGGGAAAATAAGTTAAAAGTATTTACCTAAGCAAAGTATAATCACAAATAGCAAGTGCGTGTAGCTTTTACCGGGTCTCCTATTCTGGAACAAAGGTTTATAATAACCTATTAGAATCCTAACGGGTCTTTAATTAAGCCTAAACTTAGACCGGTTAGTTTTAATGAAAGATACGGTTCGAACGCGTGATTAAGCGAAGACCGGAACAGAATGTGATTTAGACCCGATAAGTTTGAAGACTTGTATAATATGGGTAATCTAACCATATTCTGGATTTTGAGATAAAACCGATAAGGTTTGACCCGTTTCGGCTAATTTATGCAAACTAGTTACATAACTGAACCGAACGCGCAAGAGGCATAACGGGTAATCATGAGAGTCATTTACAGATTCCCTAAGTTAATATGCCTTAAATATGTTGTGATATCAGTAGGATATCTTCCGTTTTGCCCAAAACGAGTTTAATCAAGATATAAGCCCCGTAGGGGTATTTTGGTCATTTTAAAGATTATAAAAGAGATTATTTAAGTTTCTGAGATCCGGGTCTGAATACATCAGTAAAATAACTTAATTCATCAGGTTATATCAGTTGGTGATAAGTCTTATATGACAAAATGGTTTTAAACATAAACTAGGTGTTTAATACGCTTAAAAAGCCATTTTAAGCGATTTCCGGGTTATACAGGAAATCTGAGTTTTCGGATCTGGTTATAAAGTTCAAAATACTTCATTTATTAATTAAAATCAGTAGCAATTGGATTCGTGTCAAAATATTATGTAGAACTCATTTTATGACCAAAAAGGGTATATTCGGTATTTACCGAATCAATGCCATAACCTTAGGTTATGAGCAGGTTAAAAATAATTAAAAATCTTTAAAAATCTCAAAATATTATATTACATCAGTGGGAAAAAGGTTTGGTGTCAAAAATCGGGTTTAGATAGGCTTTATGCTAATGACGCCGTTTAATTAATAAAAGCGTTCTAATTACGCCATTTAGCATAACTCCTAATCTAGACCTCCGATTGATGTGAAATTTTAGGGACATGTTTATAAATCAGTAACAAAGATTATTGTCCTTTCACATATCCAAAATTCTCGTTTTATGGTCAAAAGGGCATATTGGTCAACATTAGGCAATTTAACGGAAACTTGTAAACGACTCAGGTAGTCAATGAACCAACCACAGAGGGTTATACCAACAAGTAGCCTGGTCCTAAGGAAGCTCTAAGGCATTTCCAAATCATACTAAATCGGGTCAGAACTGAAGTCAAAGCAAAAATCAAAGTTTTGCGACTTTCGGTTCCGAACCGGGTTTAAACAGAAAATTGTCAGGTCGAACATGCTTAGACATGTTCTTACACTTATTACTGAGTTATATGAGTGATAAAATAGGTTACATGCCATCTATATTACTAATTACATGTTAAATCGCAATTTAAGCTTCTGTTGACTTTTTAATACAAACTTTGACCTGACAAATGATCTAGTTAGAGCGGGAATCAGAGGGTGCCTTTTTAAGGGTTTAATGCCCACATAATTAGCAACTTATAACTACCTTTGATTCGACTAAACACTGAATCATTAGTGATTAATTGCTAAGTCAAACCGTAATTACGACGGTTTGACTTTTAAGCTAAAAACTAATTAAAACTCAACTAAGAAAGGTTATGCATACTTACTGAAGTCCTATGCACGATTAGGAAGGACTTGGGAAGGTACTTGAGCTCCAGAGATGCTCCACAAATGCAGATGGAAGGTGTGATCAATTGTTACAACTTAAGGGCCTTTATATAGTGTTCAAAACTCACTAGATCATTGACACACAAGCCTAGCAATGGCCATGGATCATTGTCACACCCCGATATTTCCACGTATTACCGGTGGGCCCGGTGGGGAGTATCGTGACGTAGTTGATATCATCATAGTCAAACCACACAATATATAAATGCACAGCGGAAGCAAAAGATAAATATATTACAATCCGAATATAACGTAACATCAAAGTATTACAACGGAAAGTAAAGGATCCACAGGAGGATCTTAAAACATAAACATTATTCAACAGACTTTAGACGCCTAGAACTTGTAAGATTCCTTATTAGCGCCCTGAGCTTCCAGCCAATTACGTTCAGTACCTGTTACTCAACCTTTTTGGAAAATACGTCAGTTTTCACTGGTAAATACACTCAACCGACTCATTTGAAAAGAGTTTAAGAAAAATTGGTTTAGATGCACCAGGCACAAAATATTTTGACACTTTGATTAAAATGCACAAGGCAAAATTAATCTTTTATAACTTGGGACAATTATATTTATAATCTTGTATACAGATTTACATGTTCGTTGTACGTTCAGGGCCCGATGTAGAAACCGAGTCAAAATTAACAGACACGCCACAAGTATAGGCCCACAAGAGAGTGAGATACCGTTTCCCTTAGGCACTGTCAGGTGTATGCCTACACCCCGTGCATAAGACGTGGCCATTTTATAATACAATGATGTCAGGGATATCCGGGACATGGTCATTAACCCCCCAAAGGCTTTAAGTAAACAAAACTGTTTAAACGGGCCGATCAAATTATTCAATTAACCACCCAACGATGGAAGATTTGATGCCCGACCAAGCGGTATTCTATATACCGTAACCCAAGCCCGTATAGGGAAAATAAGTTAAAAGTATTTACCTGAGCTAGCTCCTGTCTTAAATAGCAAGAATTATAATAACTCAGTTGTATTCACTTAAGTAAGCGTAGGTACAATTTACCGGAAGGCTCTAGTCTGGAATGATGGTATAAATAACCAATTAGAATACTAACGGGTCTTTAATTAAGCCTAAACTTAGACCGGTTAGTTTTAAAGAGGAAGATACGGTTCAAACGCATGATAAGGCGAAGACCGGTTTAGAATGTGGTTTTGACCCGGCAAGCTTGTATGCTTGTTTAATATGGGTAAATTAAACACATTCTGGATTTTGAGATGAAAACGATATGGTTTGACCCATTTCGGCTAAATTATGCAAACTAGTTACATAAGCCGATCCGAACGTGAAAAGTGCGTAATGGTTAACCATATGGGTCATATACAGGTTTCCTAAGTTAATATGCTTCAAATATGTTGTGATATCATTAAGATACCTTCCATTATGCCCAAAACGAGTTTAATCCTTAATTATGCCCCGTAGGGGTATTTTGGTCATTTTAAAGATTATAAAAGAGATTAAATATGTCACTGATGTTCGGGTCTGAAATAATCAGTGAAATTACTTATTTTAATAAGTTATATCAGTAGGTATTTAATCTTATGCGTTTAAAATGGTTTTAATCCATACTACGCGTTTAATACGCGTAAAAAGCTTAGTTTAAGCGATTTCCGGGTTAAACCGGAAATCTGAGTTTTCTGACCAGGTTATAAAGTTCAAAATACTTTATTTATTATATAAAATCAGTAGCAATTGGATTGGTGTCAAAATCTTATGTAAAACTCGTTTTATGAATGAAAAGGGTAAATTCGGTAATTACCGAATTAAGGCGATAAACCTAGCTTATGATCAGTTTAAAAATAATTAAAAATCTTCAAAAATTCCAAAATATTATTTAACATCAGTGGGGAAAAGGTTTGGTGCCAAAAATCGGGTTTAGATAGGCTATGCGCTAATCGCGCCAATTAATTAATAAAAAACTTATCGTTTACGCTAATGCGCATATCTCCTAATCTAGACCTCAAACTGATGTCAAATTTTGAGGGCATGTTTATAAATCAGTAGCTGAGGTTCTCGTCCACTCGCATTATCAAAAATCTCGTTTTACGGTTAAAAGGGCATTATGGTCAATTTTAAGCATTTAACGAAAACGTGCGAATGCATCGGATAATCAACGAAACAGGTACAGAGGGTTACACTAATATGTAACCCGGTCCTAACGAAGCTCTAAGGCATTTCTAAACTCATCTAAATCGGGTTAGAACTGAAGTCAAAGCAAAAGTCAAAGTTTTGCGACTTTCGGTTCTGAACCGGTTCAAAACTGAAAGTTGTCGAGTCGAACGTGCTTAGACATGTTCGTACACTTATTACCAAGTTATATAAGTGATAAAATAGGTTACACGCCTTCTATAATGCTAATTACGCATTTAAGGTTTCTGTTGACTTTTTCATAACAAGTTTGACCCGTCATTTGACCTAGTTAGATCGGGAATCAGAGGGTGCCCTTTTAAGGGTTAATTGCCCACATAATTACCAACTTATAACAACTTTCAATTCGACAAAACACTGGACCATTTGTGTTTTATCGTTAAGTCAAACCGTAATTACGACGGTTTGACTTTTAAGCTAAATACTAAGCAAAACGCGAATAAGGAAGGTCAAGGGTACTTACGAGTGTCTAATGCACGATTAGGGAAGCCTTGGGTCTGCTCTTATGCTCCAGAGATGACCAGAAATGAAGTATGGAATGAGTGCATGAAAGTTTGCAAACAAGGACCTTTATATAGTGAGTTTAATCTCACTAGATTATGACAAGCAAGCCTACCAATGATCATGGATGCATCCCAAGTGTCCCTATAGCCTAAAAACAAGTTTGAGCAGCCCATGGTATTGGTAGCAAGTGATTTGAGTCGGTTAGAAGGGCTGGACAGACACCTGTCCATGTTTTCTGCATCTGGGGGGCTGAGGCGCCCCGCGTAAGACCTTGGGTAAGTCTTACGCGCCCCGCCTGAGACCTGGCTTCAGGTTAAAAAGTTTTGTTAATTGCATTTTTAGTCCCTGGTCCTCCAAAACGTCCTTTTCACTTTAATTCTTGCATTATGACCCCTTCCAATTTACTTATAAGGGCTTTGAGACTTATGCCCACTTTGTTAAGTCCTCGGTCCCTTTATGTTTACCCGAAAAGTCATAACTTTCAACATCGACGCTTTAACCCCTCGCACACGAATTTTTATCAAAACTTTCTCATACGACGTCGAAACCTTATGGAATTTTTATCATGTATTCTAGTGAGCATAATTAATCGTTACAAGGCTTCGGGTTCGCTAAACGGTCACTCAGAGGTATACTTTAAACATGTTGACACATTTAACCCCTGTAGTTTGTAATCTCTCACTTTCTTCCACAAACGGCTTCGTACGATCCATGATTCATTCGTTTAAGGCTATAAACACCGTGTAGGGTTGTTGTAAGGTATATTTATTCATTGTTAACACTTTCAAACCTTATGTTTCACAAGATCCTTATTTTATGCACAAACGACTTTTAATGTTCGTTAAATTTATTCTTTAAGAATACGAACGTCGTGTGAGGTCACTCAGAGGCACAAGTTAGGCATGTTGACACTTTGGATCCTTTTATTCACATAACTACATTGTTTGACAACTTCAGTCCTTCTAACGTAATCCTTTACACGTTTAAAGTTTATGACACGTGTCAATACATTATTGGACCTGAAATTTCGAGGTGTTACATCCTCACCCCCTTAAAAGAAATCTCGACCTCGAGATTTGTTAAAATGTTGGAAGTACTTTTTGTCGCATAATGGACTTAACTTCTATAGTATATCTGAAACTTTTCCAAGCTCTCAAAGTTGACCTCTATAATAGGTACATGTATCATTTTTGGAGCTCCTTAACCTGTCGATTCCCAATCGATGTAGGTTGCTCATCATATCATAAATCTGCATATCATTATGTGATAATGCTTCTCAATTTATTGGTGGAACACATCCTTAAATCATTAGCGTGTTAATGCATTGCGATTTCCGGCAAGTTCCTTAAATAGGTTTTAGCTTATAAGCTATTTGATCTTGATACATTCGATTTACTTCGAATGATTCTTTATATCCAGAGCTTAACTAGCCTGATAATTTAACAATTTGGTACACCCTTCCTGGGTGATATCTATTGTTGAACCTTATTCCTTAGCAAGAATTTAGGAGGTTTGCTATTTTCATTAATTCTTGATTTTTCCGCCGAATACTGGCAATTTACAGATGATTAGGGATTTGTATGATCTTATTCGTTGTTTCCAATGCAACTTTCAGATCCTAATAAGTGGACTTCTCGAAGTCTCATCCATCCAACGGATGTTTCGATATTTCATCTATACAAGGTCTCCAAAGGAGTCACCTTGACACTTATATAACAACTATTATAAAAAAAAAGCTTATCTTAAGGTGAGATGGTTATTCCAACCATTGCTCAAAACTAATCTTAAGGAGTAGTTAATCCTTGCAGTTAGTCGATCCAATCGACGATCCTGGGCAGCTGATGGCGATTCTTAATCGTTGCCTAATTAGGGTTGCGGTAAACAATGCCTAAGCAAAATGAACCGTCTTTCATAATTAACTATACCGAATTCTCAGGATATCGAGTTAGACTATATGAACCCTCTGTTTTAAAACTTAGTTAATCGGGGTTTTGATTCTCCCAATGATGGTACTAACCGTCTTGGAGATTTCATAATAATACGGCCTTAATGGGATATAAATCTTAATTCTACCTGCCTTTCAGGGGTAAACAGGGTAATCTTAGGAGAAGGTAATCAAGACACACGGAGATTACAGAGATTTTCCAAATCTCAGGCTCCAGTTCATCCACCATTGCTTGTGTCAAATAAGTGACACATTTATGTTACAATTACACGAATTTCCTTAATCGGGAACATTTATTTGGACAATTCTATTTTCAGATATCTTCTTTGAATACCATTAGTTGACTTTAGTACCATACGATCATTGGGATATCTTTGTGGTTCCATGCATTAAACCTCCATACTGATCAGGCATGGAAGCAATCTATGGAACATATTAAGATACACCAGTCCTCATATGGCGCTTTTGTCATACCATTTGGTATTCGAAATCAATAGAGATCATAGAGATATCAGTTTCATATGATGATGTACTCTATCTGGAGAGAGGGTACATTAGGACTTTATGATTAACGATTTCTGACAGGAGTAGAAGAAATGGTTCCTATAAATTTTCTATCTGTAAGTTTACCTTACACTTAATGTCTAGGATTCTTATGATAGATTTTTAAAAGTCTAATATACTTACCATTTATGAAGGATTTATTGGTATCCGATTCAAAGCAGAATTCTTAACGTCTTATTCTACTTCATATTTTGTGCTTAGGGTTCTAACAGGCAGATTTAATAACTAACAAAATTTATTCCACAAGGACTTATCTGCACCTGAATCAAACAACACCCTTGCATATACATCATGGATGAGGACGTACCGGTTATAATATTGTCATCTTGTATGACCTCTTTTGCATCTATCTGAGAGACCTTAGCGTTGGTCTTCTTATCTCCTCCAAGCTTTTTTGCATACTTTGGGCAATTAGATTTGATGTGCCCTTTCTCGTTACAGTTGTAACAAGTCGCATCTCCTATCTCCGGGCATTCCAATGTTTTATGCTTACTAGATTTGCAGATCCCACAAGCCCTACGCTGTGATTGGGATTTTGGTTCGTACCTGCATTTCCCAAAATGGCGCTTCTTGCAGGTCTTGCATACTGGTTTCTAGTTGGACTTTTGCTTGTTCTTCTGCTTAGAGCTCTGGGAGTTATCTTCCTCCCTTTTCCTTTTTAGCTCATCTCTTGCATTTGAGGCATGAACAAGATTCTCCTTATGAGTAAGGAAATGTGGTCCTAGATAAAATTTGGAGCGAGTAGCATGGGGCTCCTTGAACTTTTTCACAGCCTTCCCAACAGCTGCGTCTATCATGGTTTGAAGAACACCTTCGGAAATCCTAAGGCTCACAATTGTAGCATCATTGGCATGTGTCGCATCATTTATAACACGATCAACGGCTGTCTTATCAGAGTTTGCCATACTCGATATTGGTTCCTAACACCAATAAAACAATTTCTAGTTGCAATCCAACAACTGCTATTCTTCATCCTGATGGCCTTAACATGTACTAACCATGGTATCAATAGACCATACAGGCTAATATAGTACTAATCATTCTTAATGAATGTTATTTAAATATATATCAACTATATTTAGCCTAGGCCATAAAAGACCATCAAGGGCATTGAAGGTTTGGACCTAGACCATTACCTTTTTGGCAGAGGATCAAAATGTCACATCTGTCTTGATCATATTTATGATTTTGGATAGCTCGAAAGCTTGTTATAAGGGTATCAGAAAAGAGTGATTCCTAATAGATATAAAATATCAATCTAAGATTTGTTGGAGCATTTTCTCAAGTATCATCGGTCAATTTCTACCTCACACTAAATGACCGGAGTCCTAATTAGGCGGAGGCAACAGTTCTCAATATTTATCATTCATTATAGAATCATATGTGCCAGCATCAAATAGATTTCTGCATAAACTGCTTGATAAGGAAAGGTACCTGCTATATAGTTATCATTCTGCACCATCTCCTGGATGTTCATCTGGAAGACTCATGCGTTTGTTTTCTTGGCCTCTTCGGGCTTCTTCTGATTCCTAGGGCAGTTGGTCTTGATATGCCCCTTCTCGTTGCAACCATAACAGGTTGCGTCTTTCATCTTCTTGCAATCCAAGGTTTTATGTTCCTTAGACTTGCAAATCCCACAAGGTAGAGGCTGAGATTCAAATCTGCATTTCCCGAGGTGGTATTTCCGAAAGGTTTTGCACCTGGTCTTCTCACCCGACTGCTGGCTGTCTTCCCTAAACCCGGAACTCTTCTGATCCTCAGAGTTCCTCTTTGTCTTCCTATCGGAGCGATGAGAATTCTCATCCTCCCTTTTACGCTTTCCATCTTCAGAGGCTTTGGCAGCCTTGTTTCTGACTACATCGAGTGTGAGAGACAACGACAGATCTGCCGCTGACCTGAATGTAGTAGGTCTCGAACTTGCCTTTATTTCTGGGGCTAGACCCCCAATAAAGCGAGCTATTCGCTTTGGTTCCAGTGTAATTAGGTAGGGAACTAATCGAGACATGGTATTGAAACTTGTAAGGTATGCTTGACAATCTAAGTTCTCCATGACTAATGTCAAGAATTCAGTCTCAATTTTCTCAACTTCATGTTGAGGACAGTAATTTTCTTTGATAAGAGCAACGAACTGATCCCAAGTCATATTGTACAAAGGGATCTTCCCCGTTGCTTGGACCAGTGACTTCCACCAAGCTATAAACGAGTATCATAGCGGGCGATTTTCCACAAGTAGCAGCGTATTGAGATAGATGTGCAGTGCGTATTGTGTGTGTCGATCAAAGCGAGAAGCAAAAAGCGTATAAATCACCAAAATCGAACACATAAACAGGTAAAACCACATAAAACACATAAAATCCACATAAAAGCGACAAATATCAGAGTCAACAGTTGCGGGCTCAGAATCGAAAACACATAAAAGTCGCGTATAGATTGTCTGCGGCTGATACACGTCGACTACCCAAAGTGATTCGACTATTCACATGGATTCTGGTACACGCTTTGGCTTTCGGGACTGTACTCTCGCCTCGATTTTGGGCGAATGGCACGCATCCTTCCAGTTACAGTGTGACTTCAAGTCGTTGGAGTCCGTCGAGACCTTGGTGAGAGTTTTGCAAACCAAAATAGAGCACGGAACAAGTCGTCAAGGTTCGGGTTTCACCCCTGACTTAACAACTTTGTCCCTGTTTTTGATAAAGTAGAGAGGGAAATTTGCGTCGAAGTACGGATTTCACTCCTGATTCAACGCAAATTCTCCTATTTTATAGTAAAGATAGCAATTCGAACGAGTAATCTGGTCGAGAGTTTACGGTTTCACACCTAATCTTAACCAGATCATTCGTTTGTGTGTATGTCTACCCTTAGGAAAGGCTGATTTTGCACAAAACTGTAGAATGCGATGTTCACGCAAAGGTGTAGTGTACAGCAAGTGTGAGCGAGAAATAGCGAATAAGCTCGTACAAAACCCACACCGGGTATGCACAAGTCGGTCTGTTGGTACTTAGACTATAGACTAGGTCATTTCTAAGACATCGACCCGGACTACGTCGAATCTCGCCTAATTCCGTATAGTTATGGCTCTGATACCAATTTGTCACACCCCAACCGATGGCGGAATCATTGGGGCACGGCACTGAGCGAAACAGATTGTCCAGAAGTTTCCATAACAACTATGATTACCAATTATTTAAACATCACGTCCCATACCATGACATAACAAGTAGCATAGTTATTACAGACAAATCAAAGACAAATTGTACAGTTCCGACAACTCAGCTTTCAAACAAATAAATTGTTCGTTGGTTTCTAGACTCTCCTAAGCTCGATTCCATCAAATAGCAAGCACGCATCCTAAGCACCAGTCACATACGTTAAAATAGAGGTCAATACACATAGTGTAAAGGTGAGCATACAAGTTTGATATAGCATAGTAGAGTTCGAAATAGTGACCCTCTGGTTCTTCAATTTGGTTAATTGGGTTGAACCTGCTCTGGAAGTAGGGTGTGGGGTTCTAAACAGAATGATGTGAACCCGAACGCTGCAAATGAATGTATGAATAGTGTGAGTTGTGGGACTCGTTGTCTTGATGCAGCCCGAAGGAGTCATGGTAAGATGGTGAGGAGCTAAGTGAGACAGAGCGTCTCACGGGCTCAAGGTAGGTCCTCCAGTCTTCATGTGGGCTCGAACCGAGTGATACGGAGGGTGTGTGCTGGTGAGACGGCCCAGCTTCGTGATCATTCCTTGTTCCCATCGGTGCCTTGCCTCGTCCTCCACGTCCTCTTACTCTTGGCGGCATGTTTTTAAGTAATCCTGTCAAAACAAGAAAAACAAACAAAAGATATAAACCAATAAGATTAGGATTAATCCTAGGGCGTTTGCCTAGACTTGTAAGTCAAGGAATGTGCAATTGTGTCATTGAGATTAAACACAAAAGGTTAATGTTTAATTCACTCAATGTTGGCTCTGATACCAACCTGTCACACTCCGATATTTCCACGTATTATCGGTGGGCCTAGTAGGGGAGTATCGTGACGTAGTTGATATCATCATAGTCAAATAATCACAGTTTAATGCACAACGGAAGTCTTGGTAGAAAATATTAGTACAAACCGAAATTCAAAGTATAAATAAATATTATACAAACGGTTGTAAGTGGATCCACATGCGGATCTAAAACAGAAAACAAATTATTGTTCGACAGACTTTAAGCACTAAGAACTTGCAAGATTCTTTAATTAGTGCTCAGGAGCTTCCAGCCAATTTCGCGTAGTACCTTCCACTTAATCTTTTTGAAAAATACGCCAGTTCACACTGGTAATTACAATTAACTGACTCTTTTGAAAATATTTGTAAAAATTGATTTAAATGCACAAGGCACAAATATTCATTTAATAATTGGGACAATTATATAAGATAATCTTGTATACATATTCACATGTTTGTCGTACGTTCAGGGCCCGGGATAGAAGTTGAGACAAGATTAATAGACACACAACTAATATAAACCCACAAGAAGTTATCCTCACGAGTGGGTATACCATTTTACATACGCAACTGTCAGGTGTATGCCTACACCCCGTGCTTAAGTCGTGGCCATTTCAAATGAATGAGCCGAGGATATCCAGGACACGGTCATATTAACCCCCAAATGCTTAAATCAAACAAAACAGATTAAAACGGGTTATCTCAATGATTTAACCACTAATCGATTAAATATTCAATACCCGACAAAGCGGTAACAATTTACCGTATCCCAAGCCCGTATAAGGGAAAATAAGTTAAAAGTATTTACCTGAGCTTAGAAATGTAAGTTACACCCAGCCGTATATTCTACTCAACAAGTGTAGGTAGCTTTTACCGGGCTCCTAATCTGGAACGAAGGTTATATTAACCTATTAGATTACTAAAGGGTCTTATTTAAGTTATAACTTAGGCCGGTTAGTTTTAAGGAAAGGTTTACGGTACGAAACGCAAGATTAAGTGGTGACCGGATTGGAATGTAATTTAGACCCAACAAGTATGGAGACTTGTATAAAATGGGTAAACTAAATACATTCTGGATTTTGAAGTAAAATGATAAGGTTTGACCCGTTTCGGTTAATTTATGCAAACTAGTTACATAAACCGTACCGAACGCGTATATGCATAACGGGTAACCGGATGAGTCAAGTACAAGTTCCATAAGTTATTATGCTTAAAATATGTTGTGATATCAGTAGGATATCAACAATGATGCCCCAAATGAATTTAAAACCAATTTAAGTCCCGTAAGGGTATTTTGGTCATTTTAAAGTTTATAAAAGAGGTTTAAACATAAACTAAGGTTCTGGTCCAAAACATTCAGTAAAAATATTTATTTTATCATGTTACATCAGTAAGATATCATACATATTTGCGGTTTAACATTTATGGCCAAATTATGCATCGTAAGGGCATTTTGGTCATTTCACATATGTTTTAAGGACAAAATTGGAAATCTGAGTTCAAGACTTATACTTACTGTTAAAGTATTAAAATTTATTTTTAAATTCAGTAGGTTACAAGTCTTAGGTGTTAAATATGGTTTTAAACCATACTATGCTCATAATTTGCGTAAGAGTCGATAATTGAAGATATTTGAGATGTTTATGAAAACCTAAGATTTTGATCAGCCTTTGATGTTTAAAATATTTTATTTAACATATCACATCAGTATAAAAGGTTTGGTATGTTAATTATATGCTAATCTCATTTTATTAATAAAAGGGTATTATCGTCATTTATCGAATTATAAGAGAACTCAATAATATGCTCAGTTTATAATCTGACCAAAAATCCCTAAAAATAATATCAAAATAGTAGGTAATGAGTTTGGTGCCAAAATTTGGGTTTAAATATGATTTATGTTAAAAATGTAATTTAATTAACAAAAAAGTTTCATTTTACGATATCTCGCATAACTTTAGTTTAAGACTAGAAACTGATGTCAAATTTATTTGACATTCTTATATATCAGTAATAAAGCTCTTTTCAAAAATCTCGTTTTTATAACATAAGGGCATAATAATCAATTTTTAAGCAAATAACGGAAATATGCAAATGAACTAAGATTTCTAAGGGACCATGAAGTATAACCTTAGAGGGTTATTCTAACATATAACATGGTCACAAAGGAACCCTAAGGCATAACTAAACTAAGCTAATTCGGGTCAGAACTGAAAGTCAAATCAAAAGTCAACTTTTGCGACTTTCGGTTGCGAACCGAGCCTAAACTCAGAATTGTCGGGTTGAACATGTCTAAACATGTTCTTATAATATTTACCAAGTTATTAAAGTGATAAAACGTATTTTATAGCTTCTACATTATCAGTTATGAATTCTTTTATAAAAACTGACTTGTTTGACTTTTTTGTTCATTACTTTGACCCAACAATTGACCAAGCAAATGTGATAATTAGGAGGTGCCCTTTTGAGGGTTTAACACCTACATAATTACCAACACATAACCACATTCGTTTAGAATTATGGCTAGACCGTTTAAGATTAATCTACAAGTCAAAGCAAAATTATGCTAACTTTGACTTTCGGTCCTTAAACTAATAAAATCTTAACTACATAAGCTAAGAACACTTACAAGGTCCTTAGCACGAAAATTTGAACTAAGAGAGCTTCCTTATGAACCTGGATGCTCCAGAGACAAAGCTAGAGAGAGATGTTTGAGAATTTTGAAAGTGCAAGTCTGATTTGTGAATTGAAGCACCTATTTATAGAGAATGAGGATGAATTGAGATGAATCCAAGTGTCCCCAGGTGTCACACCCCGACCGCGTAAACAACAAACCGCGGCGGAAACGTCAGGGAGTGTCGTAACAGAATCATTGTTTCATAACACATGGAAATTGAAGTTTTGTTTTATTAAATTGAAAGAGGTTACAATGTCTTATAAACAAAGAAACACAACTTAATTAACTAGTCTTGCATCTTTTATTGTCACTAAGGCCCTCGTCCAATCCTATGTTTGCATCATGATCATTTAATAACAGCACCTAAAACACATGTGAAAATAGGTACGTCAGCATAAAAATGCCTGTGAGATACATAGGTTTTATTTAAATAGAATTCATGACTTGTAAGTTTAAAGAAAAATGTTTAACAAAAATAGTCATGAACCTTAAAACATTTTCTTTTAGAAATCATACGAAAATTGATAAGAAAGCAGATGTTATGAAAGAATAATGCATGATTAAATAAATAATCAAGTAAAAATGAGTTTGTATAAAATATGCTGTTTGTAAAACAATGTTTTGTAAAGATATGATAATTGTGTAAAATGTAATATGTCAAAATTGAAATGGTTTAAATAACGCTACGATATGTAATATAATAAAAGCACTTATATATAGGAAGTACCAGCGGCGTATCCACCATTCTTTTATCATATTACACACGCCTCTTTATTTAAATCACTTACCCAAACAAACCACTAATTTAAAATGTTCATGTATAATCAATTTATACTTTGGTTTTGAAAACAACATATCAAACTATGCTTTGGTTTTGAAAATAACATATCACTATGTTTTGGTTTGAAAACAACATATCAACTATGTTTTGGTTTGAAAATAACATATCAACTATGTTTTAGTAAATAATAGGGCCAGTAGTATATTAAAATATATGTTGGATTTGTACATAGTATATCAAATTATACTTTGGTAAATAATATCACATATAGGAGCATATCAAACTATACTTTGGTAGTATATCAAAATATACAAAAGAAAATGTGATTTAGTATTCATTCAAACCTTAGTGTATCAAACTACACCTTAGAGACTATAGAAATACCACAAAGGCAATTTCTATTTGGTAAAAATTTGGTTTCTGACATTCAATACAACAGGAATGGGGTGTCTAATCCTATAGCGTTATATCATACTACCAATCGGCTTGGTGAATGTATAAAATAAGTATAATCCAACAATTAATTTTATAATCTTTGAAAAATTAGTGTTTAAACCATTGATAATCATTCAATTTGTCAAAAGATAAGTACTATCATGTATAATCATAAAGTTGAAATCCTGAAAATAACAAATAGGCACACATGTTTCACCCCAAAACATTTGAAAACAGTAAAAGAGGGGACTATGTACTCACTTGAGGATGCTTAGAAGTCTTGAATAACAACGAAGCAAAGCTAGAGGGATCACGGAAATCAATCGGCACCTAATATAAGTAACTATGTAAATAAACCGGACCTAAATCGGAAGATCGGAACACACTCTAGTACGGAACATAAGGATATATTATTATTCTTTCTTTTCTTTTATTTACACAAGTCCTGACCTACTTACAACCTGATTTATAATTCCTGAAGTTCATACATTCCCAAGTTCGGACCCTTTAATATATCAAAAACAAATCCTGAACTTCCAGTTATATGGACACAACATTTTCTTTCTTTTGTAAACTCTGATATGTAGTGTCCAATCTAATATATATTCGGACTTCTTTTATTTATTAATTTGAAACCCTTTTTTAATAGGAAATCCAGACCCTAACATAAATTGAAAACATATAACCAACTTACAATCTCGGATTCTCTTAATTGATAGACTCTGACCATTAATAAAATCAAGAAACTCGAATCCCTTTTCTTTGTTAACAAACTCGGACCATTAACATAAACAAGTCCTGACTCCCCTCTTGTTTGAAACCCTGATAATCATGCTAAATTCGGACCACCCTTAAATATACATATAAACCCTGAACTTCCTTTCAATTAAACTCGGACCATGTGTGGCATTAAAAACCTTGACCTTAAAAATAGCACAAGTCCTGACATGAGTAAACTCGAACTTTGTGACTTCACAAATCCTGACTGTTAACTTCGGACAAAGAAATACTCAGAATTAACAAAACTAAAATGCAGTTTTCAATACAACGGTTACAATCAGTACGATCAAAACCCTAATCGAGCATATGAATCCAACAACAGTTTAACAATTCTATCATGTGGATTGCATCCTAATCACAGGCAAATCATTACACAATCATTCACAAACCATAACAAAACGATCAGAAGGATTAACTAAACACAGAACCATTGTTTGAAGGACTAGGGCTTGCATGAAATCGAATGAACAAAAACAACAACGTAATCATAAACACTTACCTTAGATTGATTCTAGGGTTTATTCTTGAAAGATTGGATGATCAAAGAGTGGAGAACATGATGTAGCCAAATGATTAGAGGAATGATTGGTGATGGTGATTAGAGAGGTGATAGAAAACTGTCGTATGATGGGATTATGAGAGGTTTAGGGTTATGAGGAGTTTTATTTTATTTTCAGTATTAACACTAAACACCCCTAACTTTGTAACTTTCACACAAACACATAAATCATGCAATTCATATTTAAACACATAATTCACGTATTGTCAACTAATGTATAAATTTCATATAAACTGTCCGTTTATAGTTATTTGTGTATGTTCCGGTAATTCCCCGAATTACCAACGTAGACTCATTTAACTACTCTAGTTAAATGCAGTGCTATGAAAGTATGATTAAATTAACTGTGGTTAGGTTAAAGTAGAAATCTGAAGTTGCGGGTTGTCACATTTAATTTGATGTTTTACGTCTAAAAACCCATAAAAACCCATAAATCATGAACGTAGGTGATTTGATCTACTGTTAGCTCGATTGAATCAGTACCGTAGCTCTGATACCAATTGAAAGTTCCGGATTCGGCGGGTTTAGACGGAAGTTTGGATAAGATAAAGCTAATTCGGTAGAAATCTCGTAAGAAAAATCAAAAGTAGAAAGCTTCCATTCATACCGAATAGCATACATGATAGGCTGGAGAGAGCATCAGGCAATCTCTCCAGCCAAAACTCCAAAACTTAACAAATCCTAACACATGAGACCTATTTATATACATGAGGTTTGGGACGGATTAGCTTATCCGTGCAGATGAGTCTTATCCATACGAATCACTCTCATCCTCTCCAAAATGTCATGTGTTCGTATCTCAACTATCAACTATACAATATTTAACACACGCTCTATCTAGCCTATTCGTATAGTGTCGGACATACATAACATGTACTAACACAGTTTCTAAATCAATTTCAATCTTTCTTTAATTTGTAATTATCATTTATTGACTTCCTAATTTAACAACCTTTTAACTTAAATTTATTTTATTTGTTTATTGTCCAATATAAAAGATTTTATTATGGTGCTAATACAATTATGAAGCAAATTAAGACCAATCAAGGTAGTATTTTACTGAAATTTTATTTTAAAGCATAGATGTTATATTATATGAAACTCATTTTTATTGAATATTCAGTTTTTTATATTTTTTAAATTTTGAAGTTGAAATCTATTTATTAATGGCAGATATCTAAATCAGTTTCAATCATTCTTTAATTTGTAATTATCATTTATTTAGTTCTTAAATTTTTTTCTTATTATGGTAATATAATTATGGAACAAATTAAGATTAACCAAGTTATTATTTTACTGAAATTTTATTTTAAAGCATAGATATTATATTATTTTACTGGAATTTTGCTATGTATTATTATTATTTTTGTTTGTTTTTTATATATTATTAGGTAAAAAAACACATGTATTCCATGCGGGTTGAATCCCGTTTTTATAATACATTCAAATTATGAGATACAATGATTTTAGTTAATTTTATGCATCTTCATGCTTATTTATTTATTTCATTAATAAAACACTTGTCTCAAATTTGTATTCAAGAGAGTTTACGCTACAGAAAGGTGGAGATCGATCCCCACGTTTTTATATATTTCATCATTTTTATGAATTATACCGTAAAACCGAGAATTAAATTCTCTTTGAATAGAGTATAGAATTGTTATATTTAAAAATGGTGTTCTTTCTAAATGTTGATGCAGTGTGCAATAAATGATGAGTTTAAACTAATTATAATAGTACGCCTAACTTTACAAAGGTGAAACTAAGTTGTCTAGATTTGACATTTGAAAGAATTTTGCGACAATAATGATGAATTCAAACCATTATAGCGATACATCTAAAAACATGTATAGTTTGATTGAAACACATGTCTCAAACCTAGAATAATTATTTATTCTAGTGAAACAAACAATAATATAATTATTAAACAAGAACCTTTGATTCCTAATTTACCATAATTCCAATCACCAAACTTCAATAACAAATATTTATTCTTATCTAATAATTTTGTTTAAAAATATTATTATTAGTTATTAGGTGTTAAAAAAGATTTTCATTTATTCATTAGTATAGTAATTATAGTAATATGCACGGATAAAGTTAAACTGCATATATAGGGTTTTCGTCCTCTCGAACAAATCAGCGAATCAATAGTTTCCGAAATTCGAATCAGTTGGTTACCGTGAATCTGTTTGATCAGCAATGGCGTCGGTTTCATCTGCTTTAAGCAATAACAGCGGCGACACCACCTCAATCACCGGCTCCACCGTCGTCAGAACCACCAACAGCCCGATGGCGATGAAAGGTTCGAAGAATCTTCGCGGTCTTAACAAACCTAAATGCATCAAGTGTGGCAATGTCGCTTGTTCCAGGTCCAATTCGCTTTTTTTCTCTTCAATTTTTACAGGCTTTAGGTTTTAGATGTGGTTGGGGAAATTAAGTGTGCAAACGAACGGAACCTAGCCCTAGCTTGTCTAGTAGTTCCCCTAGTTTCTAGTTCTATGTTTGCCCTAGCTCGCCTCATGATTAGTTTTTCAAGCTAGATCTCGGCTAGCGTCTTGGCTCCTTCTGCGTATCTGCGTTTTATTGGTTAGTCCCATGAGTTTAAGGCTAAACTGTTATCTGCAGAAGCCTAAGGAATTCTCTAAATTGATCATCGCTATCATGATGGATTAATTGATTAAGTTAACTAGTGAATTTGAAAGTCTTGAGTAATAAAGGAGCCTGGCTTTATGTGGAGCCTCGAATTAGAGGGTAACCTAATGGTAACTCCGACTTCGTAACTGATATGAAATCCTAGAACCAAAAACAAGCTAAAGTAAAGAAACAAAAGCTAATTCTCGAAGAAATGAGTGTAAATTTATGACCCGTATCACACTGGAGGAAGGTGTGACTTCTTTTGAGGTTTCTAAAAGATGTTGGTGGAACATGAACGTTTGTTTTGCTTAATATCATGACGGGAGAGAACAATACCAACGATATTGTATACAGTTGAACATATTGCTTTAGGATATGATTCTTGATAATAGGTTTAAGTCACCGGGGATGAGATGTTTGAGGACTGAGAAGTAATTTAGGTTATGGTTTGTATATTAGCAGTGGAAGCTATCCATTAGTACATAAGTACAGAGAGAGAAATAGTGCTTTTAGATGCATTTGACATATTATCATTTTTACTTGGCTAAATATTAATATATCATGAATAAAAGTTTATCTTGTGGTTTTACCAATGTGAGAAAAAAGTGACAACGGCATTTGAAGGATCTGCATTCTCGTTGTTGAAACTAACTAAGAGGTTAACATGCCCGGGTGAATGCTTTATGCTGATGATGTAAGCTTCATTATAAATATAGAGGTTTAATTAAACTACTAGAATTATGTTTAAGCTTTGTCAGTGCTGGATTTTGGTAAGGAATATCTTTAACGCGCAATTCAGGCCAGTCTAATTATTTGGTTATGTTGCAGACTTGCAGTTGTTTTTGTTCATTTTCGTTCATGAACTTATTATTAGTTGTTCATAACTTTATATAGTTTCGTTACTTGTTTATCAATTGTTCGTGATTTCATATAGGTTTGTTAATTGTTTATTAGTTCATAATTTCACAAGTGCGCCTTGGGTGTGTGATGTGTATGAAGTGATTCGTATATTAGGTTTGTTATTCCATTAGTTATGGTCAACTATATTAGGTATGAAGTGATACCTGGTGTTAACATGCAAACAGGAAGCTATATGGCATCAAATCTGAAAAAAAACACCCTTTAGAACATGCATTAAATTAGCTTCATCTGATCGTCTTGAATAGTCAAATGTGTGGACGCAGAAGTTATGCCATCAATCCATAGATCGGATTGAAAGGAAATATCATAATTATAAACTAATTTCTAATTCTTATAAATCAATTTATTTGGTAGTTATATCTATTCAGCAAGCTTTAAAAGAACGGAAACGCTTTTCGAGGCGTTTTCCCTCCGCCTCACGAGGCGTATGCCTCGAGGCGGAACGAGGCGTAAGGCCGAGGCGGTATTAATAAATAAATATAAAAAAATATATATATTATAAAAAAAAATACTAAACATCAAATTCAACAAGTTAAACACATCACAAAAGACACAAATAGTCTAAAACATCACAAAAGTACACAAAATAGTTTCTAACTAAACTCAAATAGCTAAAAATCCCTCATCTTCGTCATCTTCACAATCTTCCTCAACCCAATCCGCATCATCATCGTCGTCATCCTCGTCAATCAACATCGTTTGAATGGTTTTCCTTTTCTTAGATGAACTTCCATCGCCCTTCTCAATTGTCCCGCCACCTCTACGTGTTTTAGTTGGCCCACCGCCTCTAGTTGTTCTAATGGGCTCGTCACTTTCTTCCTCATTTGGCTCGTCACCTCCAATATCACTTTCATCACCACTTGGGTCGGCTACCCACTCATCATCAGACATAACATTTTCAACAACTAAAGGATCATCTCCTTCTTTTAAAGTAGACTTCTTTATAAACTTATTCTTCAACTTCCTATTATACATGATAAAAACCAAATCGTTCATCCTCTCGGTGGTCAACCGGTTTCTTCTCTTTGTATGAACTTGATTAAACGTACTCCAATTACGTTCACAAGCTGAAGCTGAACATGTAAGACCCAAAACCTTTATTGCAAAAGCCTTGAGTTCGGGAGTATCATCTCCATATCCGCCCCACCATGTAACTATATATGTTTAAGAAAATTAGTATATAATTTAATTTGGATAAACTATAATAATTTAGTACATAATTACTTAATAATTTACCCGGTGCACGTATCTGATAAGTCGCTAAAGAACCTCGATAGCCAAACAATCCTTTCTTTTCCTTGTAAAGAATGAGTTGTTCTTCAATCTTCAAATATGTGTCCGTGTTCCTAACGAGTCGAGCCATGACATCATATAATCCTCTCTTAATCTCGGGATGCTCGGAAACATCAGGACTCCATCGATATCGTGGATTTAGATAATAGCCAGCCGCATGTAAATCACGATGCATTTGGAGATCCCATTTTTCATCGATAATTTCCCATATCTCTTTGTAAGAAGATTCGACGTTTTTGAGGTTCTTTGCAATCTTTTCTTTGCACGTGTCCATAGCGCCATAGATAAACCCCATTGCGGGTGTTTGCTCCCCATCAACAATCCTCAATACTTCAACTAATGGGCTTGTGGTTTGAATAGCATAGACCACACTAGGCCAAAAAAATCTTTCATCCATTATTATTTTCTTTACCTCTTTTCCATCACTTTTGGAAGCCCAAGCACAACCCTTCCATTCGTTTGAAACAAACATTTGTTGCAAGGCGTCTTTCGAATCAAACACACTTTGTATGGTCAGAAAAGCTGTGGCGAATCTTGTAGAGCAAGGTCGAAGAAGATCTTTCCCAAGAGTCTTTCGTGCCAAACTCAATACCCATTGATGATTATAAATGAAATTGCTAATTTTTTTTGCTTTAAGCAATGCATTTTTATGTTGTGGCAATTCCCCAATTTTTTCAAGCATCAAATCGATGCAATGGGCGACACATGGGGTCCAATACAAACTTTTTCTCTTCTTCATCAGCAACTCCCCGGCTTTTTTGTATGCACTCGCATTGTCGGTCACTGCTTGAACGACTACATCTTCCCCGATTTCTTCGACTACCCCATCAAGCAACTCGAAAATTTTGTTAGCATCTTTAACGCAATCTGATGCATCCACCGTTCCCAAAAAAACTGTGCCATATTGATTGTTGACCAAAAAGTTGATTAGACTACGGTTTCTCATGTCCGACCAACCATCCGATAACAATGACACCCCGGTGGTCTTCCAAGTTGCTTTTATCTCGTTCACCATTTCGGTGGTTGTCTTAACTTCTTCTTTAAGGATCCAAGTCCTTAACTCATGCATCGTAGGGGGCTTCAAACCTCGTCCATAGTTTCCAACCGAACGTAGCATACTAGTAAACGAAGGACTATTTGCTACGTTAAATGGGATTCCGTTCTCGTAAAAGAATCTCCCAATATCCTTCGACACTTGGTTTCGGTGCTCTTTAGCACTCACCGGTGTCATATTTTCGGTCGGTTGTGATCCTTCTTCATTCACCAAATGCCGATCCATTGGTCCTCTAACACCCCGATCACTGACACTAGCGCTACTACCGGTGTAATACGCCCCGCTTCCCACGTTCTCTTCAAAATTGCGTTGGGCAGCAAATTTAATATTCTTGAAGTCCTTCAAGTATTGTTTCATTTCTTCTTTCACTTCAGCGGGCACTTGAGAACAAGCTGCGACATCTTTGTGTGTACAAGCAAGATGCTCCTTCAATCTCTTAACTCCTCCGGTAATCACTTTACTACAGAATTTGCATTTTACATATTTGTACCCCTTTTTCTGATTCGGCACTTGAACTTCTTCCCCATACTTCCAAGAAGGATTTTTCCTTGCGTTTTTAGTAGACATCCCTAAATACTACTTAAACATTACTAGACATCAGCAAAAACTACTGATATTAAACACTACTTAAACAGTTAACAGATTATTGATAATCAAAGCATTGATAATCTGATATTAAACAGTGAACAGATCATAGTGAACAGATAATCAAGCAACAATATAGTTTAAAACAGCAAAATTAAATAGTTAACAGATTGAAAACTATTATTGATAATCAAAGCACTGATAATATGATATTAAACAGTGAACATATCATATTGAACAGATAATCAAGCAACAATATAGTTTAAAACAGCAAAATTAAATAGTTAACAGATTGAAAACTATTATTGATAATCAAAGTATTGATAATCTGATATTAAACAGTGAACATATTATAGTGAACAGATAATCAAACAGCACATAGTTTAAAACAGCAAAATTAAATAGTTAACAGATTGATATACATCAAAGCATTGATAATCTGAGATTAAACATCAAACAAATTATATACAATCAAACAGATTGATACACATAAAACAGATTGATAATCACTAAACAGTTAACGGATTGATAATCAAACAGCAATATAGTTAAAAACATCAATATTAAACAGTTAACAGATTACAGTTAACATCAAACAGATTGATACACATAAAACAGATTGATAATCACTAAACAGTTAACCTAAGTCCAAACAACAGGTGTTTATTGATTATAGTTAACAAGTTTCGTATACGGTGACAGTAACACTCATTAGGTTCCCTAGTTGGTTTGCTCTGGTTGGTGACATGTTAACTCGAATGCATACACATATACATAAGCTCGGAATTCACATTGTACGTATATAAAGTCGGACCATATAACATCCTATTAACTTATATCCCTTATTATCTCCAATAACCCCTGCCCCAAAAATCAACAACACTCGGCCCACCCATCAACATATATGTACGAACCAAATTTTCATTACATTCCTTTAGTTCAGAACATATACAAATCTCGGCCCCACTTATTTTTTTTCTTTTATAATCATAACATCTTCACAGCCAATACTAAATATGGAACCATAAAAAAAAGCTCAGAATTTTTAATACCCTCAAGGCATATTCGGAACACACTCTAGTACGGAACATAAGGATATATTATTATTCTTTCTTTTCTTTTATTTACACAAGTCCTGACCTACTTACAACCTGATTTATAAATCCTGAAGTTCATACATTCCCAAGTTCGGACCCTTTAATATATCAAAAACAAATCCTGAACTTCCAGTTATATGGACACAACATTTTCTTTCTTTTGTAAACTCTGATATGTAGTGTCCAATCTAATATATATTCGGACTTCTTTTATTTATTAATTTGAAACCCTTTTTTAATAGGAAATCCAGACCCTAACATAAGTTGAAAACATATAACCAACTTACAATCTCGGATTCTCTTAATTGATAGACTCTGACCATTAATAAAATCAAGAAACTCGAATCCCTTTTCTTTGTTAACAAACTCGGACCATTAACATAAACAAGTCCTGACTCCCCTCTTGTTTGAAACCCTGATAATCATGCTAAATTCGGACCACCCTTAAATATACATATAAACCCTGAACTTCCTTTCAATTAAACTCGGACCATGTGTGGCATTAAAAACCTTGACCTTAAAAATAGCACAAGTCCTGACATGAGTAAACTCGAACTTTGTGACTTCACAAATCCTGACTGTTAACTTCGGACAAAGAAATACTCAGAATTAACAAAACTAAAATGCAGTTTTCAATACAACGGTTACAATCAGTACGATCAAAACCCTAATCGAGCATATGAATCCAACAACAGTTTAACAATTCTATCATGTGGATTGCATCCTAATCACAGGCAAATCATTACACAATCATTCACAAACCATAACAAAACGATCAGAAGGATTAACTAAACACAGAACCATTGTTTGAAGGACTAGGGCTTGCATGAAATCGAATGAACAAAAACAACAACGTAATCATAAACACTTACCTTAGATTGATTCTAGGGTTTATTCTTGAAAGATTGGATGATCAAAGAGTGGAGAACATGATGTAGCCAAATGATTAGAGGAATGATTGGTGATGGTGATTAGAGAGGTGATAGAAAACTGTCGTATGATGGGATTATGAGAGGTTTAGGGTTATGAGGAGTTTTATTTTATTTTCAGTATTAACACTAAACACCCCTAACTTTGTAACTTTCACACAAACACATAAATCATGCAATTCATATTTAAACACATAATTCACGTATTGTCAACTAATGTATAAATTTCATATAAACTGTCCGTTTATAGTTATTTGTGTATGTTCCGGTAATTCCCCGAATTACCAACGTAGACTCATTTAACTACTCTAGTTAAATGCAGTGCTATGAAAGTATGATTAAATTAACTGTGGTTAGGTTAAAGTAGAAATCTGAAGTTGCGGGTTGTCACATTTAATTTGATGTTTTACGTCTAAAAACCCATAAAAACCCATAAATCATGAACGTAGGTGATTTGATCTACTGTTAGCTCGATTGAATCAGTACCGTAGCTCTGATACCAATTGAAAGTTCCGGATTCGGCGGGTTTAGACGGAAGTTTGGATAAGATAAAGCTAATTCGGTAGAAATCTCGTAAGAAAAATCAAAAGTAGAAAGCTTCCATTCATACCGAATAGCATACATGATAGGCTGGAGAGAGCATCAGGCAATCTCTCCAGCCAAAACTCCAAAACTTAACAAATCCTAACACATGAGACCTATTTATATACATGAGGTTTGGGACGGATTAGCTTATCCGTGCAGATGAGTCTTATCCATACGAATCACTCTCATCCCCTCCAAAATGTCATGTGTTCGTATCTCAACTATCAACTATACAATATTTAACACACGCTCTATCTAGCCTATTCGTATAGTGGCGGACATACATAACATGTACTAACACAGTTTCTAAATCAATTTCAATCTTTCTTTAATTTGTAATTATCATTTATTGACTTCCTAATTTAACAACCTTTTAACTTAAATTTATTTTATTTGTTTATTGTCCAATATAAAAGATTTTATTATGGTGCTAATACAATTATGAAGCAAATTAAGACCAATCAAGGTAGTATTTTACTGAAATTTTATTTTAAAGCATAGATGTTATATTATATGAAACTCATTTTTATTGAATATTCAGTTTTTTATATTTTTAAAATTTTGAAGTTGAAATCTATTTATTAATGGCAGATATCTAAATCAGTTTCAATCATTCTTTAATTTGTAATTATCATTTATTTAGTTCTTAAATTTTTTTCTTATTATGGTAATATAATTATGGAACAAATTAAGATTAACCAAGTTATTATTTTACTGAAATTTTATTTTAAAGCATAGATATTATATTATTTTACTGGAATTTTGCTATGTATTATTATTATTTTTGTTTGTTTTTTATATATTATTAGGTAAAAAAACACATGTATTCCATGCGGGTTGAATCCCGTTTTTATAATACATTCAAATTATGAGATACAATGATTTTAGTTAATTTTATGCATCTTCATGCTTATTTATTTATTTCATTAATAAAACACTTGTCTCAAATTTGTATTCAAGAGAGTTTACGCTACAGAAAGGTGGAGATCGATCCCCACGTTTTTATATATTTCATCATTTTTATGAATTATACCGTAAAACCGAGAATTAAATTCTCTTTGAATAGAGTATAGAATTGTTATATTTAAAAATGGTGTTCTTTCTAAATGTTGATGCAGTGTGCAATAAATGATGAGTTTAAACTAATTATAATAGTACGCCTAACTTTACAAAGGTGAAACTAAGTTGTCTAGATTTGACATTTGAAAGAATTTTGCGACAATAATGATGAATTCAAACCATTATAGCGATACATCTAAAAACATGTATAGTTTGATTGAAACACATGTCTCAAACCTAGAATAATTATTTATTCTAGTGAAACAAACAATAATATAATTATTAAACAAGAACCTTTGATTCCTAATTTACCATAATTCCAATCACCAAACTTCAATAACAAATATTTATTCTTATCTAATAATTTTGTTTAAAAATATTATTATTAGTTATTAGGTGTTAAAAAAGATTTTCATTTATTCATTAGTATAGTAATTATAGTAATATGCACGGATAAAGTTAAACTGCATATATAGGGTTTTCGTCCTCTCGAACAAATCAGCGAATCAATAGTTTCCGAAATTCGAATCAGTTGGTTACCGTGAATCTGTTTGATCAGCAATGGCGTCGGTTTCATCTGCTTTAAGCAATAACAGCGGCGACACCACCTCAATCACCGGCTCCACCGTCGTCAGAACCACCAACAGCCCGATGACGATGAAAGGTTCGAAGAATCTTCGCGGTCTTAACAAACCTAAATGCATCAAGTGTGGCAATGTCGCTTGTTCCAGGTCCAATTCGCTTTTTTTCTCTTCAATTTTTACAGGCTTTAGGTTTTAGATGTGGTTGGGGAAATTAAGTGTGCAAACGAACGGAACCTAGCCCTAGCTTGTCTAGTAGTTCCCCTAGTTTCTAGTTCTATGTTTGCCCTAGCTCGCCTCATGATTAGTTTTTCAAGCTAGATCTCGGCTAGCGTCTTGGCTCCTTCTGCGTATCTGCGTTTTATTGGTTAGTCCCATGAGTTTAAGGCTAAACTGTTATCTGCAGAAGCCTAAGGAATTCTCTAAATTGATCATCGCTATCATGATGGATTAATTGATTAAGTTAACTAGTGAATTTGAAAGTCTTGAGTAATAAAGGAGCCTGGCTTTATGTGGAGCCTCGAATTAGAGGGTAACCTAATGGTAACTCCGACTTCGTAACTGATATGAAATCCTAGAACCAAAAACAAGCTAAAGTAAAGAAACAAAAGCTAATTCTCGAAGAAATGAGTGTAAATTTATGACCCGTATCACACTGGAGGAAGGTGTGACTTCTTTTGAGGTTTCTAAAAGATGTTGGTGGAACATGAACGTTTGTTTTGCTTAATATCATGACGGGAGAGAACAATACCAACGATATTGTATACAGTTGAACATATTGCTTTAGGATATGATTCTTGATAATAGGTTTAAGTCACCGGGGATGAGATGTTTGAGGACTGAGAAGTAATTTAGGTTATGGTTTGTATATTAGCAGTGGAAGCTATCCATTAGTACATAAGTACAGAGAGAGAAATAGTGCTTTTAGATGCATTTGACATATTATCATTTTTACTTGGCTAAATATTAATATATCATGAATAAAAGTTTATCTTGTGGTTTTACCAATGTGAGAAAAAAGTGACAACGGCATTTGAAGGATCTGCATTCTCGTTGTTGAAACTAACTAAGAGGTTAACATGCCCGGGTGAATGCTTTATGCTGATGATGTAAGCTTCATTATAAATATAGAGGTTTAATTAAACTACTAGAATTATGTTTAAGCTTTGTCAGTGCTGGATTTTGGTAAGGAATATCTTTAACGCGCAATTCAGGCCAGTCTAATTATTTGGTTATGTTGCAGACTTGCAGTTGTTTTTGTTCATTTTCGTTCATGAACTTATTATTAGTTGTTCATAACTTTATATAGTTTCGTTACTTGTTTATCAATTGTTCGTGATTTCATATAGGTTTGTTAATTGTTTATTAGTTCATAATTTCACAAGTGCGCCTTGGGTGTGTGATGTGTATGAAGTGATTCGTATATTAGGTTTGTTATTCCATTAGTTATGGTCAACTATATTAGGTATGAAGTGATACCTGGTGTTAACATGCAAACAGGAAGCTATATGGCATCAAATCTGAAAAAAACACCCTTTAGAACATGCATTAAATTAGCTTCATCTGATCGTCTTGAATAGTCAAATGTGTGGACGCAGAAGTTATGCCATCAATCCATAGATCGGATTGACAGGAAATATCATAATTATAAACTAATTTCTAATTCTTATAAATCAATTTATTTGGTAGTTATATCTATTCAGCAAGGTTTAAAAGAACGGAAACGCTTTTCGAGGCGTTTTCCCTCCGCCTCACGAGGCGTATGCCTCGAGGCGGAACGAGGCGTAAGGCCGAGGCGGTATTAATAAATAAATATAAAAAAATATATATATTATAAAAAAATACTAAACATCAAATTCAACAAGTTAAACACATCACAAAAGACACAAATAGTCTAAAACATCACAAAAGTACACAAAATAGTTTCTAACTAAACTCAAATAGCTAAAAATCCCTCATCTTCGTCATCTTCACAATCTTCCTCAACCCAATCCGCATCATCATCGTCGTCATCCTCGTCAATCAACATCGTTTGAATGGTTTTCCTTTTCTTAGATGAACTTCCATCGCCCTTCTCAATTGTCCCGCCACCTCTACGTGTTTTAGTTGGCCCACCGCCTCTAGTTGTTCTAATGGGCTCGTCACTTTCTTCCTCATTTGGCTCGTCACCTCCAATATCACTTTCATCACCACTTGGGTCGGCTACCCACTCATCATCAGACATAACATTTTCAACAACTAAAGGATCATCTCCTTCTTTTAAAGTAGACTTCTTTATAAACTTATTCTTCAACTTCCTATTATACATGATAAAAACCAAATCGTTCATCCTCTCGGTGGTCAACCGGTTTCTTCTCTTTGTATGAACTTGATTAAACGTACTCCAATTACGTTCACAAGCTGAAGCTGAACATGTAAGACCCAAAACCTTTATTGCAAAAGCCTTGAGTTCGGGAGTATCATCTCCATATCCGCCCCACCATGTAACTATATATGTTTAAGAAAATTAGTATATAATTTAATTTGGATAAACTATAATAATTTAGTACATAATTACTTAATAATTTACCCGGTGCACGTATCTGATAAGTCGCTAAAGAACCTCGATAGCCGAACAATCCTTTCTTTTCCTTGTAAAGAATGAGTTGTTCTTCAATCTTCAAATATGTGTCCGTGTTCCTAACGAGTCGAGCCATGACATCATATAATCCTCTCTTAATCCCGGGATGCTCGGAAACATCAGGACTCCATCGATATCGTGGATTTAGATAATAGCCAGCCGCATGTAAATCACGATGCATTTGGAGATCCCATTTTTCATCGATAATTTCCCATATCTCTTTGTAAGAAGATTCGACGTTTTTGAGGTTCTTTGCAATCTTTTCTTTGCACGTGTCCATAGCGCCATAGATAAACCCCATTGCGGGTGTTTGCTCCCCATCAACAATCCTCAATACTTCAACTAATGGGCTTGTGGTTTGAATAGCATAGACCACACTAGTCCAAAAAAATCTTTCATCCATTATTATTTTCTTTACCTCTTTTCCATCACTTTTGGAAGCCCAAGCACAACCCTTCCATTCGTTTGAAACAAACATTTGTTGCAAGGCGTCTTTCTAATCAAACACACTTTGTATGGTCAAAAAAGCCGTGGCGAATCTTGTAGAGCAAGGTCGAAGAAGATCTTTCCCAAGAGTCTTTCGTGCCAAACTCAATACCCATTGATGATTATAAATGAAATTGCTAATTTTTTTTGCTTTAAGCAATGCATTTTTATGTTGTGGCAATTCCCCAATTTTTTCAAGCATCAAATCGATGCAATGGGCGACACATGGGGTCCAATACAAACTTTTTCTCTTCTTCATCAGCAACTCCCCGGCTTTTTTGTATGCACTCGCATTGTCGGTCACTGCTTGAACGACTACATCTTCCCCGATTTCTTCGACTACCCCAGCAAGCAACTCGAAAATTTTGTTAGCATCTTTAACGCAATCTTATGCATCCACCGTTCCCAAAAAAACTGTGCCATATTGATTGTTGACCAAAAAGTTGATTAGACTACGGTTTCTCATGTCCGACCAACCATCCGATAACAATGACACCCCGGTGGTCTTCCAAGTTGCTTTTATCTCGTTCACCATTTCGGTGGTTGTCTTAACTTCTTCTTTAAGGATCCAAGTCCTTAACTCATGCATCGTAGGGGGCTTCAAACCTCGTCCATAGTTTCCAACCGAACGTAGCATACTAGTAAACGAAGGACTATTTGCTACGTTAAATGGGATTCCGTTCTCGTAAAAGAATCTCCCAATATCCTTCGACACTTGGTTTCGGTGCTCTTTAGCACTCACCGGTGTCATATTTTCGGTCGGTTGTGATCCTTCTTCATTCACCAAATGCCGATCCATTGGTCCTCTAATGTCACACCCTGGCTTTTGCGGAAGCGTGGGTTTATTTGGTGTGACTTCTTAATACCATAGCAACAATCATAACAATGCTATATGATAAAAATACGAGATGTACATCCATTAATTAAAATGAGAAAATACCACAATGTTATTGTTTAGAAATATCGACACATGAAATAAGTTACAGACCATAACTTGTTTAAAATGTTTTCATAAGATACCAAAAGACTTTGATAAGACAAGGTTTAGAGATATGTAACCCGTCCAGGAATAGGTTACACCTCTCAAACTTCACAACTCTGGATGACATCTATTATCCAACGCAGCTAGACACATGCATACCCTGCCAGATCCCACGAACCGATTTATTATAAATTTTTAAAGATTAAAACTGTTTTAATTTATAAAAACAGTTTTATAAATATTTTGTCTAACTTTATATTTTTAACAAATATATCAGTTATGTAATGTATTTATGTTAAAAATTTCAGACTTTAACGAATCAGTCTCGAATTAAACTGTTAAATATCAGAAAATAAATAATAACGTTACTGTTCATCTTCTTCCCCAAATAAGTCAACCCGAAGTCAAACAGGTCCCGATTCTGATTCGAAACAGGTTTATATCCTAATTAAACTCGGGAAAACATTGTATAACTGATAACGTACCGATTAGAAGAACAAAACGGATCCGGTTACGTCTGGAACGACGTATCGACCGATCTCCGGCGAGTGAAGTTCCGGCGAGTTTTGCAGGTCTCGGTTCCGGTGATTTCTGACGTGTTCGAGTAATGTAAAGGGTGTAGAATGTTTGTGGGGATCTAAGGAACTTAAATAGATGTCCAATTCGATTTCAGATTCGATAAAACATAGTGGATTGATCCGGTTTTGATTTTTTTTTTATAAAAGATCCGTTTGCACATGTATAGACACTCAAATGTGTCAGATTGAACGTGGTTTCTGAGTTGGTAAAGATGTTGGAACATGTGGTTACTGTTTTCAGATCGCACCATCAATTAAACAAACAAAACAGATCAGATCCGGCAACAGGTTGTTTCAGATTTGAATTATATTATTTAATTCTAATATGTATATATATACAATACGAATCAGTTATAGATCGGATGTGGCATGCCCGGCCGAGTGGTTGTGATGTTGTTTGTTAAGTATAAGGTCCCTAGTTCGATCCCTTCGATCCCGGTTCACAGCATAAAACCCCCCCTTTTTTTTTAAAAACGGAACTTTCAGAAATGACAGATTGGTCCCTGGGGTTTCAGTTAGTGCATTATGGTCCCTGTAATAGTAAGTTAGACAAACTAACTAGGTTAGTTTTCAATTAAGAAACCCTTATATATTATATAACCCGGTTAGTATATTAGGTTAAATTAGTTTCAAAAATGACATTAAGGACCCTAAACTTTATAGTTTTCAAAAATTTCATTTCTAACCCGAACTTATAAGATTTCAAAAATGACTTTTCAGTCCCCGGACTTTTATACCTTCTAAAGATGAGGTTTTAGTCCTCGGGCTTTAAATCAACGTTTTCAAGCAAGTTTCAAGGAATGAAAATTAGATCCCTCGAATTGTAGTTTCACAAAATGTCATAATAGGCCCTTATAGTTTATGTAGTCTTGTTTAATAGCATAAAACTCAACAAGATTGTAATTGTTTCACGTGTTTGTATCGGCATAAGCATGTATAAACATGTATAAGCACAAAGCAATTATTAATTACTTGTACAGTACCTGTAAATTTTGAGGGTTGTCACATTCTCCCCCTGTTAAGAAAATTTCGTCCCGAAATTTAAGAGGAAGACTTTTGGAGAGATGACATCCTTGCCAAAATGTTTGGCTAAAATGTTTTTGAAGTTTAAAGTTGAAAATGGTTTTATTTTACATATCACATTTCCTCTATACACCATTTATTGTATATACCTATATACATATACGTATATGATCGTTGTCCAACGGTTATAAAAACGGTAATATTACCGTTGCCCAACGGTTATATTTTTCCACCATAAATAACCAATTATCAAACTCATTTTTCTCACAACCAACACTCCTCTTCTCAAGGTTATTCAAGAGAAAGTAAAATTCGAAGATGATTCATCCGGTTCTGATATTGGTCAGCATAATGTTAATATTTTTGGCGGTCTCATTGTATGAAGGAATGTATGAGATTCCGCCTCCACTTTTTCGTATTTATGTATTTGCCTACGTGTTTATCGTTGTACCCTTGTATGTTATCTCATTTTTAATGAGCATCTAGATTTGTAATGGTTTGATTTCGAATAAAAGTCTCTAGCATGATGATTTTGAGGAACTTACGAGGATCATTGTATAGAAATTATTTTGCATGGCACTATGCTATGCTGTATTTGTAATGTAAATCTTTGGCAAACAGTTGTGTGTACAAATAAACAAATAATGGGTAATCACATAACCACATAATGTTTTTATATGCCACCTTTCCTAACAAGGCTTACTATGATTCTCATGCCTCGAACCCCGTAATTAAGTGTGCACCCAAAATTACGCGTTTCGTTGCATGGTCCACATAGCACTTCTAGTTAAGCGAGGAAAACAAATAAGATTGAGGTATTGTTTAAACCAAATAAGCATCAATGCAACACAACATTTATTGAATCAAAACATAGCATTGTTTGTTTGACAGTCTAATATGTAGTAAACAAGTTACATTTGAAACAAGTCATGCAATGGATCAATTTCAAGCCCAAAGTTATCAGGTAGTGGAGGTAGTGGATCCAGTTGCATACGAGCAGCTAACAGGCTTTCTAACCATTGATTTCGTTCAGTCAATTCTTGTACTTGCCGTAGCAAATCTTGGTTTTGGTTGCTTAACCTAGCCATTTCAACTACTATTTTATCTGGATGTAAATCCATTTGAGGCACCGTACTTGGGCCTGTTATATCAGTTGGTGACTGTTGTTCCACTTCATTCAATAGTGACAGGAAAGACTGTGACAAATGTGATTCTGGTTCTAACTGTTCTTGGAGCAACAAGTTTTCATAAGTTTCTTGCATTGCTGGATCCTCTTCAAAAACTATGGGTGAGAGGCCTTGTGAGACGTTTGGTGTTAATGCTTGGGATAAGTTAGTTGAAATATGTTCTAGTATGTAAGGCAGCTCTGGTTGCATATCAAATCGATAGAAAGACGATTGGGGAAATTGCATCAATGATTGCTGCAAGTTCTGTGGGGGAATACTTTCTAAGACAAAAGGAGATCCCCTCGACTGAGATGGTTGAGTCGGGTTTAGTCTAAAGAGGTTACAATTTACAATCTCAGGTGCCTTTGGAGGAGATAACCCCTGGATAACCTGGTCACTCAGGACACCAAAAGATTTTGCTAGTCTAGTAATGTAAGATCCCCCCATGAGACTTCTCGGGGGATTTGTGTGTTGACTAGAAAAATATGCAGCAAGTCTATGGGCAATATTACAAGGAACTTGCTCGAAGATACTATATAGATAGAAGACTTCAGGGGTACTAACCCTTTGTTGGTTAATTTCGCGCCCCGTGATAGTGTTAGCTAAAACACGGTGCATATACCGATAACGAGAGTCTTTGTAGTTTCCTGCATTATTGTAGCCGCACCATGCTTTTGATGCATGGTGTTTCCAATATTCTTTCATTTCCGCATAGATACAGTTGGTTGATGCCCTCGTGAAAATGGGCTGGTTAACTTCTTCATTGGTATAAATACCCAGACGAACTGCGAATTCTGCTAAAGACATGTTATAATATTGTCCGCAAAGCCGAAAATGAATGGATTCTTCGGTAAGACTTGTATTAGATTTGTAATAGAAAGTGGACAAGAATTCATATACCAGTTCATCATATGACGGCTCTAAGATGTCGAAGAAACGACGCCAAGGTGTGTTGTGTGATAGTAATATTGACAGTGAACCACTGGGGTCAACCATTTCTATTCGAGGCCAATCAATACTGCCAATGGAAAAAACCTCAAGTTCCTTGAGTTTCTGATATTTCTCACGAGTAGGTAACTCAGCAAACTGAAGGAATGGATGAATTCCTGCTGTATTTGAGGGTTCAGCATGTGCTACTGGGAAATATGCCATTTGAATATTGGGTTTAAGTGGTGAGTTTTTCCGACGAGTGTGTGAGTGATACGGAGTTTAAGAAAGTGTTGTGGCGATGTGAGAAGATAGAACGGTTTTATAGCTCTTGCAATTACGTAGAGTCCAAAAATGATTAATGACGAGCCGTAATTGTGTTTCCAATAGTCTAGGTTCACACTGATCGACAAAATGAAAAAAAAAAACGGATTCTCAATAATTACCGAGAAATCAGGAGCCGGAAAAGAAAATCGGCGACGATAAGTTTGAAAAAGGAGGCGGTTGTTGCTGTCATGTTTTTGGCAGGAATTTTAAAAAAATAACGAAAAAGAAAAAATATAAAAAAAAGATATGTTGTCTCTATATAGTTTATATGTTTTTATTTAGAGAAACGATTATAGGTGAAAATACATATATATATACATATATATATATATATATATTTTTATAAAGAAAACTTATAGTGATGACAGATGGTCATCCGGACGGATGGTCATCCGGACGGGTGGTCATCCGGACCAAATGGGACTTATTCGATCGGACGGTTATTCGGATGGTAGTGTGTTTCAAAAGTGTTTCAGACTTTGGAAGTTTCCATTATTTATACGTTTCAAAATAGTTTACCGTAACTAGATTGAAATTTGGAATTTGAACATGTATGATCCCGAAATAATCTTGAACTTGAAAAGAGTTTTGATAAAACGATCTTATATTGTTTATAAGACCTTATAGACATGCTAGAAGAGTTGGTTTGGTTCCTGCTTGATTGTGGATATCTTTAGTAAAATGATGTAGTGTGATCGTGTTCTAATAGATAAAAAAAAAATTTTGAATCTCAAGTAATAACTTAAGAATTTTGAACGAATAGTGACCTTAGCTTGGTCCGCAGTGTCCACCAGAATTCCCATGCACTACAAGTTGTTATTACGTTGCATGGTCATCCTAGCGTTCTCTCGTACGAAGCAGCCGATCAGTAAGAGAGGAAACACTATTGTCAATATACTCTCAACATAGAAGGAAACTTCGTGATAGTTCACGTGTCAACGTTCGTTGTTATTACTCCGCAGAACGACACGACGTTAAATAAAGATAACAACCGGAGGGGCACCTTCAAGATGAGTACTTCATGTTCCTTGTCTGGACAAGAGTGTCGTCAATTATGATTTGTATGAGCCACAGGGTCCTCGTCCCACTAATGGAGTTGTTGTCCAAGGCTACTACCTCTGCCTCATCGTTACTATTGAATTTAGGCACTTTAGCTTTTGTGAGAAAACAGCCATTCTTCCACGGAATCAATGCTTTTATGATCTCACTCAGGACCACGTTCGTTATAAGCTCCGCAATAGACGTGAGGTCGATATTCTCATGGAAAAGGTTTTGTATAAAATATGTTATGTTTTGAAATAGAGTATTATGTCTTGTGTAAAGGATGTCGTGTCTTAACCATGCTACGTGAGTCCAGGATGACAATGGAATTCGAAGTCGAAGGCATTTTGTTTTTGCCAAATATTTCATGCAACATATATATGAACAACCTATATATGTATAATCATGTAAAATCCTATCAATCAAGGATTTCTATCTTGTATAAGCTGAACTTGCAAACTGTTTATAACGAGTAAACTGATAATGTAATGTATTGTAGGCACATAGTCTATTAATGTATTGTGTCTATTTCTCATAGACTTCACCCATGGAAATGGGCCTCAACATGTAGTCAAATAAGCATGTAAGTCACAATCAATGTAAGCAAGTAATCATCCTAGTCTTCCCAAGACTATCCCACCCAGTCTCTCAAACTGAACCCCCTAGTTTCTCAAACTAACTCCCTGGCCTCTAAGACCAAACCTTCCCAATCTCTAAGATTGACTCCCTGGCCTCTAAGACCAAACCTCCCCAATCTCTAAGATTGACTCCCTGGCCTCTAAGACCAAACCTTCCCAATCTCTAAGATTGAATCCCTGGCCTCTAAGACCAAACCTTCCCAATCTCTAAGATTGACTCCCTGGCCTCTAAGACCAAACCTCCTCAATCTCTAAGATTGACTCCCTGGCCTCTAAGACCAAACCTCCCCAATCTCTAAGATTGACTCCCTGGCCTCTAAGACCAAACCTTCCCAATCTCTAAGATTGAATCCCTCAGTCTCTAAGACTGAAATATAAATTTTTGGAAATGTGTATTTGTGCCTTTTGTTTATAAAATGTTTGTGCCCTGGATCTGGACATTTAGTGTATGCAATGTAGAAATGTTTGAAAACATTTTCGTGAGAGCCCTAGTGATCATAGTCTAGACTCGAGAATGAATCCTAGTTCGCTATGATCGAGGCTCTGATACCAAGCTCTCACACCCTGGCTTTTGCGGAAGCGTGGGTTTATTTGGTGTGACTTCTTAATACCATAGCAACAATCATAACAATGCTATATGATAAAAATACGAGATGTACATCCATTAATTAAAATGAGAAAATACCACAATGTTATTGTTTAGAAATATCGACACATGAAATAAGTTACAGACCATAACTTGTTTAAAATGTTTTCATAAGATACCAAAAGACTTTGATAAGACAAGGTTTAGAGATATGTAACCCGTCCAGGAATAGGTTACACCTCTCAAACTTCACAACTCTGGATGACATCTATTATCCAACGCAGCTAGACACATGCATACCCTGCCAGATCCTGCTAGTTTCCTGAAATACATGTAGTTTGAAAAATCAACAAAAAGTTGAGCGAGTTCATGTATAAGTCTGTGTGTATAAGCCTTTGAAATATGTCTTGTATGTATAAATGTTCCTTTGTAACGATGTATGTATAATCTTTTGTAAACGGTGTATGAAAGTCCCTGGTATGTAGCAAATAAGGAAAAAGAAACCTTGTTTTGCAAAAATTGTCAATGTGATATAGTTAAAGTTTCAACAAAAGTGATTGTCGATATGTCTCTATAGCAAAAGAGTAATACTTGTAACAAAATGAGAAGTGTGACGGGTCTCGCTTACACTTCTAAGCAACAAAATGAGAAATGTGACGGGTCTCGCATACATTTCTGAGAAGTGTGACGGGTCTCGCATACACCTCTAAGTAATAAAATGAGAAATGTGACGGGTCTCGCATACATTTCTGAGTAATAAAATGAGAAATGTGACGGGTCTCGCATACATTTCTGAGAAGTGTGACGGGTCTCGCATACACCTCTATGTATCATACTTGGTACTCGTTCTCACCAAGAGTGCTTCTTGTTTTTTTATCCATAATACCATTTGTAAACATTGTAATATTTGTAACATGTATTTCACCCCGAAGTATAAAACTGAAAACAGTAAAAGAAAAGGGGACATGAACTCACCTTGATTACTAGTAAATCCTAACGAGTATGCAAATGTGAGAGTTCTTGGAAATAAGATTCCACGTCACTCTAATTGATTGAACATGCAACAATATGGGATATGTATTAACAATAATGTTTAATTGGATAATTGGAAATCCTAAATCTATAGGATTTGGTAGTGTTTTGTTTAAATGGTACTTATGTGGTTTGGATAACCTAATAGAGAACTCGGAAAATGAATATGAGGTAACGGAATTATTAATGAAAAATATTTATTTATCATAAATAATAAAATTACACAAATTGTACAAATGATTTAATATAAACATTTGTAATAATAAATCAAATATATTTAACTAGTGTAATTAAATAACATAATTAGATATAATGATTATTGGTAAAATATTGTCCAAGTGATATAATTAATTTATAAAAATTATAAATTAATTCAGATGGTTGAAATATTTATTATTTAATAATAAATATTTTGTTAAAAGAATACATATGATAATTATATGATTAATTATCAAAATAATTATATTAAATCTGAATAATTAAAAATAACATTTTTAATTATTGAACCTTGGTATTACAGATTTAAAATAATTATTATGGCCTTGGAATCATTTTAAATGATTAAAATGAATTAAAATGATTGTAATAACAATAAGTAAGTTTATATAAGTTTAATTATCTAATAATTAAACATATTAAAAATTCAGATTATTATTTTATATAAACTTAGAATAATGCCCCTCTTGCCATAAAAATAATTCTGGATCAAAATTATATAGTTATATATAATTTAATTATATTAAATTAAACTATATAAATAAGTATAAATACTGATTTATTTATATAAATATCAAATTTATATAAAATGTGAGTAATAATATTACTTTTGTAAAGATCAGTATTTAAAATAATTAATCTGAAAATTCCAGATTTTAATTCCCACGAACCGATTTATTATAAATTTTTAAAGATTAAAACTGTTTTAATTTATAAAAACAGTTTTATAAATATTTTGTCTAACTTTATATTTTTAACAAATATATCAGTTATGTAATGTATTTATGTTAAAAATTTCAGACTTTAACGAATCAGTCTCGAATTAAACTGTTAAATATCAGAAAATAAATAATAACGTTACTGTTCATCTTCTTCCCCAAATAAGTCAACCCGAAGTCAAACAGGTCCCGATTCTGATTCGAAACAGGTTTATATCCTAATTAAACTCGGGAAAACATTGTATAACTGATAACGTACCGATTAGAAGAACAAAACGGATCCGGTTACGTCTGGAACGACGTATCGACCGATCTCCGGCGAGTGAAGTTCCGGCGAGTTTTGCAGGTCTCGGTTCCGGTGATTTCTGACGTGTTCGAGTAATGTAAAGGGTGCAGAATGTTTGTGGGGATCTAAGGAACTTAAATAGATGTCCAATTCGATTTCAGATTCGATAAAACATAGTGGATTGATCCGGTTTTGATTTTTTTTTTATAAAAGATCCGTTTGCACATGTATAGACACTCAAATGTGTCAGATTGAACGTGGTTTCTGAGTTGGTAAAGATGTTGGAACATGTGGTTACTGTTTTCAGATCGCACCATCAATTAAACAAACAAAACAGATCAGATCCGGCAACAGGTTGTTTCAGATTTGAATTATATTATTTAATTCTAATATGTATATATATACAATACGAATCAGTTATAGATCGGATGTGGCATGCCCGGCCGAGTGGTTGTGATGTTGTTTGTTAAGTATAAGGTCCCTAGTTCGATCCCGGTTCACAGCATAAAACCCCCCCCTTTTTTTTTTAAAACGGAACTTTCAGAAATGACAGATTGGTCCCTGGGGTTTCAGTTAGTGCATTATGGTCCCTGTAATAGTAAGTTAGACAAACTAACTAGGTTAGTTTTCAATTAAGAAACCCTTATATATTATATAACCCGGTTAGTATATTAGGTTAAATTAGTTTCAAAAATGACATTAAGGACCCTAAACTTTATAGTTTTCAAAAATTTCATTTCTAACCCGAACTTATAAGATTTCAAAAATGACTTTTCAGTCCCCGGACTTTTATACCTTCTAAAGATGAGGTTTTAGTCCTCGGGCTTTAAATCAACGTTTTCAAGCAAGTTTCAAGGAATGAAAATTAGATCCCTCGAATTGTAGTTTCACAAAATGTCATAATAGGCCCTTATAGTTTATGTAGTCTTGTTTAATAGCATAAAACTCAACAAGATTGTAATTGTTTCACGTGTTTGTATCGGCATAAGCATGTATAAACATGTATAAGCACAAAGCAATTATTAATTACTTGTACAGTACCTGTAAATTTTGAGGGTTGTCACATCTAACACCCCGATCACTGACACTAGCGCTACTACCGGTGTAATACGCCCCGCTTCCCACGTTCTCTTCAAAATTGCGTTAGGCAGCAAATTTAATATTCTTGAAGTCCTTCAAGTATTGTTTCATTTCTTCTTTCACTTCAGCGGGCACTTGAGAACAAGCTGCGACATCTTTGTGTGTACAAGCAAGATGCTCCTTCAATCTCTTAACTCCTCCGGTAATCACTTTACTACAGAATTTGCATTTTACATATTTTTACCCCTTTTCTGATTCGGCACTTGAACTTCTTCCCCATACTTCCAAGAAGGATTTTTCCTTGCGTTTTTAGTAGACATCCCTAAAAACTACTTAAACATTACTAGACATCAGCAAAAACTACTGATATTAAACACTACTTAAACAGTTAACAGATTATTGATAATCAAAGCATTGATAATCTGATATTAAACAGTGAACAGATCATAGTGAACAGATAATCAAGCAACAATATAGTTTAAAACAGCAAAATTAAATAGTTAACAGATTGAAAACTATTATTGATAATCAAAGCACTGATAATCTGATATTAAACAGTGAACATATCATATTGAACAGATAATCAAGCAACAATATAGTTTAAAACAGCAAAATTAAATAGTTAACAGATTGAAAACTATTATTGATAATCAAAGCATTGATAATCTGATATTAAACAGTGAACATATTATAGTGAACAGATAATCAAACAGCACATAGTTTAAAACAGCAAAATTAAATAGTTAACAGATTGATATACATCAAAGCATTGATAATCTGAGATTAAACATCAAACAAATTATATACAATCAAACAGATTGATACACATAAAACAGATTGATAATCACTAAACAGTTAACGGATTGATAATCAAACAGCAATATAGTTAAAAACATCAATATTAAACAGTTAACAGATTACAGTTAACATCAAACAGATTGATACACATAAAACAGATTGATAATCACTAAACAGTTAACCTAAGTCCAAACAACAGGTGTTTATTGATTATAGTTAACAAGTTTCGTATACGGTGACAGTAACACTCATTAGGTTCCCTAGTTGGTTTGCTCTGGTTGGTGACATGTTAACTCGAATGCATACACATATACATAAGCTCGGAATTCACATTGTACGTATATAAAGTCGGACCATATAACATCCTATTAACTTATATCCCTTATTATCTCCAATAACCCCTGCCCCAAAAATCAACAACACTCGGCCCACCCATCAACATATATGTACGAACCAAATTTTCATTACATTCCTTTAGTTCAGAACATATACAAATCTCGGCCCCACTTATTTTTTTTCTTTTATAATCATAACATCTTCACAGCCAATACTAAATATGGAACCATAAAAAAAAGCTCAGAATTTTTAATACCCTCAAGGCATATTCGGAACACACTCTAGTACGGAACATAAGGATATATTATTATTCTTTCTTTTCTTTTATTTACACAAGTCCTGACCTACTTACAACCTGATTTATAAATCCTGAAGTTCATACATTCCCAAGTTCGGACCCTTTAATATATCAAAAACAAATCCTGAACTTCCAGTTATATGGACACAACATTTTCTTTCTTTTGTAAACTCTGATATGTAGTGTCCAATCTAATATATATTCGGACTTCTTTTATTTATTAATTTGAAACCCTTTTTTAATAGGAAATCCAGACCCTAACATAAATTGAAAACATATAACCAACTTACAATCTCGGATTCTCTTAATTGATAGACTCTGACCATTAATAAAATCAAGAAACTCGAATCCCTTTTCTTTGTTAACAAACTCGGACCATTAACATAAACAAGTCCTGACTCCCCTCTTGTTTGAAACCCTGATAATCATGCTAAATTCGGACCACCCTTAAATATACATATAAACCCTGAACTTCCTTTCAATTAAACTCGGACCATGTGTGGCATTAAAAACCTTGACCTTAAAAATAGCACAAGTCCTGACATGAGTAAACTCGAACTTTGTGACTTCACAAATCCTGACTGTTAACTTCGGACAAGGAAATACTCAGAATTAACAAAACTAAAATGCAGTTTTCAATACAACGGTTACAATCAGTACGATCAAAACCCTAATCGAGCATATGAATCCAACAACAGTTTAACAATTATATCATGTGGATTGCATCCTAATCACAGGCAAATCATTACACAATCATTCACAAACCATAACAAAACGATCAGAAGGATTAACTAAACACAGAACCATTGTTTGAAGGACTAGGGCTTGCATGAAATCGAATGAACAAAAACAACAACGTAATCATAAACACTTACCTTAGATTGATTCTAGGGTTTATTCTTGAAAGATTGGATGATCAAAGAGTGGAGAACATGATGTAGCCAAATGATTAGAGGAATGATTGGTGATGGTGATTAGAGAGGTGATAGAAAACTGTCGTATGATGGGATTATGAGAGGTTTAGGGTTATGAGGAGTTTTATTTTATTTTCAGTATTAACACTAAACACCCCTAACTTTGTAACTTTCACACAAACACATAAATCATGCAATTCATATTTAAACACATAATTCACGTATTGTCAACTAATGTATAAATTTCATATAAACTGTCCGTTTATAGTTATTTGTGTATGTTCCGGTAATTCCCCGAATTACCAACGTAGACTCATTTAACTACTCTAGTTAAATGCAGTGCTATGAAAGTATGATTAAATTAACTGTGGTTAGGTTAAAGTAGAAATCTGAAGTTGCGGGTTGTCACATTTAATTTGATGTTTTACGTCTAAAAACCCATAAATCATGAACGTAGGTGATTTGATCTACTGTTAGCTCGATTGAATCAGTACCGTAGCTCTGATACTAATTGAAAGTTCCGGATTAGGCGGGTTTAGACGGAAGTTTGGATAAGATAAAACTAATTCGGTAGAAATCTCGTAAGAAAAATCAAAAGTAGAAAGCTTCCATTCATACCGAATAGCATACATCATTGATAGGCTGGAGAGAGCATCAGGCAATCTCTCCAGCCAAAACTCCAAAACTTAACAAATCCTAACACATGAGACCTATTTATATACATGAGGTTTGGGACGGATTAGCTTATCTGTGCAGATGAGTCTTATCCATACGAATCACTCTCATCCTCTCCAAAATGTCATGTGTTCGTATCTCAACTATCAACTATACAATATTTAACACACGCTCTATCTAGCCTATTCGTATAGTGGCAGACATACATAACATGTACTAACACAGTTTCTAAATCAATTTCAATCTTTCTTTAATTTGTAATTATCATTTATTGACTTCCTAATTTAACAACCTTTTAACTTAGATTTATTTTATTTGTTTATTGTCCAATATAAAAGATTTTATTATGGTGCTAATACAATTATGAAGCAAATTAAGACCAATCAAGGTAGTATTTTACTGAAATTTTATTTTAAAGCATAGATGTTATATTATATGAAACTCATTTTTATTGAATATTCAGTTTTTTATATTTTTTAAATTTTGAAGTTGAAATCTATTTATTAATGGCAGATATCTAAATCAGTTTCAATCATTCTTTAATTTGTAATTATCATTTATTTAGTTCTTAAATTTTTTTCTTATTATGGTAATATAATTATGGAACAAATTAAGATTAACCAAGTTATTATTTTACTGAAATTTTATTTTAAAGCATAGATATTATATTATTTTACTGGAATTTTGCTATGTATTATTATTATTTTTGTTTGTTTTTTATATATTATTAGGTAAAAAAGCACATGTATTCCATGTGGGTTGAATCCCGTTTTTATAATACATTCAAATTATGAGATACAATGATTTTAGTTAATTTTATGCATCTTCATGCTTATTTATTTATTTCATTAATAAAACACTTGTCTCAAATTTGTATTCAAGAGAGTTTACGCTACAGAAAGGTGGAGATCGATCCCCACGTTTTTATATATTTCATCATTTTTATGAATTATACCGTAAAACCGAGAATTAAATTCTCTTTGAATGGAGTATAGAATTGTTATATTTAAAAATGGTGTTCTTTCTAAATGTTGATGCAGTGTGCAATAAATGATGAGTTTAAACTAATTATAATAGTACGCCTAACTTTACAAAGGTGAAACTAAGTTGTCTAGATTTGACATTTGAAAGAATTTTGCGACAATAATGATGAATTCAAACCATTATAGCGATACATCTAAAAACATGTATAGTTTGATTGAAACACATGTCTCAAACCTAGAATAATTATTTATTCTAGTGAAACAAACAATAATATAATTATTAAACAAGAACCTTTGATTCCTAATTTACCATAATTCCAATCACCAAACTTCAATAACAAATATTTATTCTTATCTAATAATTTTGTTTAAAAATATTATTATTAGTTATTAGGTGTTAAAAAAGATTTTCATTTATTCATTAGTATAGTAATTATAGTAATATGCACGGATAAAGTTAAACTGCATATATAGGGTTTTCGTCCTCTCGAACAAATCAGCGAATCAATAGTTTTCGAAATTCGAATCAGTTGGTTACCGTGAATCTGTTTGATCAGCAATGGCGTCGGTTTCATCTGCTTTAAGCAATAACAGCGGCGACACCACCTCAATCACCGGCTCCACCGTCGTCAGAACCACCAACAGCCCGATGGCGATGAAAGGTTCGAAGAATCTTCGCGGTCTTAACAAACCTAAATGCATCAAGTGTGGCAATGTCGCTCGTTCCAGGTCCAATTCGCTTTTTTTCTCTTCAATTTTTACAGGCTTTAGGTTTTAGATGTGGTTGGGGAAATTAAGTGTGCAAACGAACGGAACCTAGCCCTAGCTTGTCTAGTAGTTCCCCTAGTTTCTAGTTCTATGTTTGCCCTAGCTCGCCTCATGATTAGTTTTTCAAGCTAGATCTCGGCTAGCGTCTTGGCTCCTTCTGCGTAGCTGCGTTTTATTGGTTAGTCCCATGAGTTTAAGGCTAAACTGTTATCTGCAGAAGCCTAAGGAATTCTCTAAATTGATCATCGCTATCATGATGGATTAATTGATTAAGTTAACTAGTGAATTTGAAAGTCTTGAGTAATAAAGGAGCCTGGCTTTATGTGGAGCCTCGAATTAGAGGGTAACCTAATGGTAACTCCGACTTCGTAACTGATATGAAATCCTAGAACCAAAAACAAGCTAAAGTAAAGAAACAAAAGCTAATTCTCGAAGAAATGAGTGTAAATTTATGACCCGTATCACACTGGAGGAAGGTGTGACTTCTTTTGAGGTTTCTAAAAGATGTTGGTGGAACATGAACGTTTGTTTTGCTTAATATCATGACGGGAGAGAACAATACCAACGATATTGTATACAGTTGAACATATTGCTTTAGGATATGATTCTTGATAATAGGTTTAAGTCACCGGGGATGAGATGTTTGAGGACTGAGAAGTAATTTAGGTTATGGTTTGTATATTAGCAGTGGAAGCTATCCATTAGTACATAAGTACAGAGAGAGAAATAGTGCTTTTAGATGCATTTGACATATTATCATTTTTACTTGGCTAAATATTAATATATCATGAATAAAAGTTTATCTTGTGGTTTTACCAATGTGAGAAAAAAGTGACAACGGCATTTGAAAGATCTGCATTCTCGTTGTTGAAACTAACTAAGAGGTTAACATGCCCGGGTGAATGCTTTATGCTGATGATGTAAGCTTCATTATAAATATAGAGGTTTAATTAAACTACTAGAATTATGTTTAAGCTTTGTCAGTGCTGGATTTTGGTAAGGAATATCTTTAACGCGCAATTCAGGCCAGTCTAATTATTTGGTTATGTTGCAGACTTGCAGTTGTTTTTGTTCATTTTCGTTCATGAACTTATTATTAGTTGTTCATAACTTTATATAGTTTCGTTACTTGTTTATCAATTGTTCGTGATTTCATATAGGTTTGTTAATTGTTTATTAGTTCATAATTTCACAAGTGCGCCTTGGGTGTGTGATGTGTATGAAGTGATTCGTATATTAGGTTTGTTATTCCATTAGTTATGGTCAACTATATTAGGTATGAAGTGATACCTGGTGTTAACATGCAAACAGGAAGCTATATGGCATCAAATCTGAAAAAAACACCCTTTAGAACATGCATTAAATTAGCTTCATCTGATCGTCTTGAATAGTCAAATGTGTGGACGCAGAAGTTATGCCATCAATCCATAGATCGGATTGAAAGGAAATATCATAATTATAAACTAATTTCTAATTCTTATAAATCAATTTATTTGGTAGTTATATCTATTCAGCAAGGTTTAAAAGAACGGAAACGCTTTTCGAGGCGTTTTCCCTCCGCCTCACGAGGCGTATGCCTCGAGGCGGAACGAGGCGTAAGGCCGAGGCGGTATTAATAAATAAATATAAAAAAATATATATATTATAAAAAAAAATACTAAACATCAAATTCAACAAGTTAAACACATCACAAAAGACACAAATAGTCTAAAACATCACAAAAGTACACAAAATAGTTTCTAACTAAACTCAAATAGCTAAAAATCCCTCATCTTCGTCATCTTCAAAATCTTCCTCAACCCAATCCGCATCATCATCGTCGTCATCCTCGTCAATCAACATCGTTTGAATGGTTTTCCTTTTCTTAGATGAACTTCCATCGCCCTTCTCAATTGTCCCGCCACCTCTACGTGTTTTAGTTGGCCCACCGCCTCTAGTTGTTCTAATGGGCTCGTCACTTTCTTCCTCATTTGGCTCGTCACCTCCAATATCACTTTCATCACCACTTGGGTCGGCTACCCACTCATCATCAGACATAACATTTTCAACAACTAAAGGATCATCTCCTTCTTTTAAAGTAGACTTCTTTATAAACTTATTCTTCAACTTCCTATTATACATGATAAAAACCAAATCGTTCATCCTCTCGGTGGTCAACCGGTTTCTTCTCTTTGTATGAACTTGATTAAACGTACTCCAATTACGTTCACAAGCTGAAGCTGAACATGTAAGACCCAAAACCTTTATTGCAAAAGCCTTGAGTTCGGGAGTATCATCTCCATATCCGCCCCACCATGTAACTATATATGTTTAAGAAAATTAGTATATAATTTAATTTGGATAAACTATAATAATTTAGTACATAATTACTTAATAATTTACCCGGTGCACGTATCTGATAAGTCGCTAAAGAACCTCGATAGCCAAACAATCCTTTCTTTTCCTTGTAAAGAATGAGTTGTTCTTCAATCTTCAAATATGTGTCCGTGTTCCTAACGAGTCGAGCCATGACATCATATAATCCTCTCTTAATCTCGGGATGCTCGGAAACATCAGGACTCCATCGATATCGTGGATTTAGATAATAGCCAGCCGCATGTAAATCACGATGCATTTGGAGATCCCATTTTTCATCGATAATTTCCCATATCTCTTTGTAAGAAGATTCGACGTTTTTGAGGTTCTTTGCAATCTTTTCTTTGCACGTGTCCATAGCGCCATAGATAAACCCCATTGCGGGTGTTTGCTCCCCATCAACAATCCTCAATACTTCAACTAATGGGCTTGTGGTTTGAATAGCATAGACCACACTAGGCCAAAAAAATCTTTCATCCATTATTATTTTCTTTACCTCTTTTCCATCACTTTTGGAAGCCCAAGCACAACCCTTCCATTCGTTTGAAACAAACATTTGTTGCAAGGCGTCTTTCGAATCAAACACACTTTGTATGGTCAAAAAAGCCGTGGCGAATCTTGTAGAGCAAGGTCGAAGAAGATCTTTCCCAAGAGTCTTTCGTGCCAAACTCAATACCCATTGATGATTATAAATGAAATTGCTAATTTTTTTTGCTTTAAGCAATGCATTTTTATGTTGTGGCAATTCCTCAATTTTTTCAAGCATCAAATCGATGCAATGGGCGACACATGGGGTCCAATACAAACTTTTTCTCTTCTTCATCAGCAACTCCCCGGCTTTTTTGTATGCACTCGCATTGTCGGTCACTGCTTGAACGACTACATCTTCCCCGATTTCTTCGACTACCCCATCAAGCAACTCGAAAATTTTGTTAGCATCTTTAACGCAATCTGATGCATCCACCGTTCCCAAAAAAACTGTGCCATATTGATTGTTGACCAAAAAGTTGATTAGACTACGGTTTCTCATGTCCGACCAACCATCCGATAACAATGACACCCCGGTGGTCTTCCAAGTTGCTTTTATCTCGTTCACCATTTCGGTGGTTGTCTTAACTTCTTCTTTAAGGATCCAAGTCCTTAACTCATGCATCGTAGGGGGCTTCAAACCTCGTCCATAGTTTCCAACCGAACGTAGCATACTAGTAAACGAAGGACTATTTGCTACATTAAATGGGATTCCGTTCTCGTAAAAGAATCTCCCAATATCCTTCGACACTTGGTTTCGGTGCTCTTTAGCACTCACCGGTGTCATATTTTCGGTCGGTTGTGATCCTTCTTCATTCACCAAATGCCGATCCATTGGTCCTCTAACACCCCGATCACTGACACTAGCGCTACTACCGGTGTAATACGCCCCGCTTCCCACGTTCTCTTCAAAATTGCGTTGGGCAGCAAATTTAATATTCTTGAAGTCCTTCAAGTATTGTTTCATTTCTTCTTTCACTTCAGCGGGCACTTGAGAACAAGCTGCGACATCTTTGTGTGTACAAGCAAGATGCTCCTTCAATCTCTTAACTCCTCCGGTAATCACTTTACTACAGAATTTGCATTTTACATATTTTTACCCCTTTTCTGATTCGGCACTTGAACTTCTTCCCCATACTTCCAAGAAGGATTTTTCCTTGCGTTTTTAGTAGACATCCCTAAAAACTACTTAAACATTACTAGACATCAGCAAAAACTACTGATATTAAACACTACTTAAACAGTTAACAGATTATTGATAATCAAAGCATTGATAATCTGATATTAAACAGTGAACAGATCATAGTGAACAGATAATCAAGCAACAATATAGTTTAAAACAGCAAAATTAAATAGTTAACAGATTGAAAACTATTATTGATAATCAAAGCACTGATAATCTGATATTAAACAGTGAACATATCATATTGAACAGATAATCAAGCAACAATATAGTTTAAAACAGCAAAATTAAATAGTTAACAGATTGAAAACTATTATTGATAATCAAAGCATTGATAATCTGATATTAAACAGTGAACAGATAATCAAACAGCACATAGTTTAAAACAGCAAAATTAAATAGTTAACAGATTGATATACATCAAAGCATTGATAATCTGAGATTAAACATCAAACAAATTATATACAATCAAACAGATTGATACACATAAAACAGATTGATAATCACTAAACAGTTAACGGATTGATAATCAAACAGCAATATAGTTAAAAACATCAATATTAAACAGTTAACAGATTACAGTTAACATCAAACAGATTGATACACATAAAACAGATTGATAATCACTAAACAGTTAACCTAAGTCCAAACAACAGGTGTTTATTGATTATAGTTAACAAGTTTCGTATACGGTGACAGTAACACTCATTAGGTTCCCTAGTTGGTTTGCTCTGGTTGGTGACATGTTAACTCGAATGCATACACATATACATAAGCTCGGAATTCACATTGTACGTATATAAAGTCGGACCATATAACATCCTATTAACTTATATCCCTTATTATCTCCAATAACCCCTGCCCCAAAAATCAACAACACTCGGCCCACCCATCAACATATATGTACGAACCAAATTTTCATTACATTCCTTTAGTTCAGAACATATACAAATCTCGGCCCCACTTATTTTTTTTCTTTTATAATCATAACATCTTCACAGCCAATACTAAATATGGAACCATAAAAAAAAGCTCAGAATTTTTAATACCCTCAAGGCATATTCGGAACACACTCTAGTACGGAACATAAGGATATATTATTATTCTTTCTTTTCTTTTATTTACACAAGTCCTGACCTACTTACAACCTGATTTATAAATCCTGAAGTTCATACATTCCCAAGTTCGGACCCTTTAATATATCAAAAACAAATCCTGAACTTCCAGTTATATGGACACAACATTTTCTTTCTTTTGTAAACTCTGATATGTAGTGTCCAATCTAATATATATTCGGACTTCTTTTATTTATTAATTTGAAACCCTTTTTTAATAGGAAATCCAGACCCTAACATAAGTTGAAAACATATAACCAACTTACAATCTCGGATTCTCTTAATTGATAGACTCTGACCATTAATAAAATCAAGAAACTCGAATCCCTTTTCTTTGTTAACAAACTCGGACCATTAACATAAACAAGTCCTGACTCCCCTCTTGTTTGAAACCCTGATAATCATGCTAAATTCGGACCACCCTTAAATATACATATAAACCCTGAACTTCCTTTCAATTAAACTCGGACCATGTGTGGCATTAAAAACCTTGACCTTAAAAATAGCACAAGTCCTGACATGAGTAAACTCGAACTTTGTGACTTCATAAATCCTGACTGTTAACTTCGGACAAAGAAATACTCAGAATTAACAAAACTAAAATGCAGTTTTCAATACAACGGTTACAATCAGTACGATCAAAACCCTAATCGAGCATATGAATCCAACAACAGTTTAACAATTCTATCATGTGGATTGCATCCTAATCACAGGCAAATCATTACACAATCATTCACAAACCATAACAAAACGATCAGAAGGATTAACTAAACACAGAACCATTGTTTGAAGGACTAGGGCTTGCATGAAATCGAATGAACAAAAACAACAACGTAATCATAAACACTTACCTTAGATTGATTCTAGGGTTTATTCTTGAAAGATTGGATGATCAAAGAGTGGAGAACATGATGTAGCCAAATGATTAGAGGAATGATTGGTGATGGTGATTAGAGAGGTGATAGAAAACTGTCGTATGATGGGATTATGAGAGGTTTAGGGTTATGAGGAGTTTTATTTTATTTTCAGTATTAACACTAAACACCCCTAACTTTGTAACTTTCACACAAACACATAAATCATGCAATTCATATTTAAACACATAATTCACGTATTGTCAACTAATGTATAAATTTCATATAAACTGTCCGTTTATAGTTATTTGTGTATGTTCCGGTAATTCCCCGAATTACCAACGTAGACTCATTTAACTACTCTAGTTAAATGCAGTGCTATGAAAGTATGATTAAATTAACTGTGGTTAGGTTAAAGTAGAAATCTGAAGTTGCGGGTTGTCACATTTAATTTGATGTTTTACGTCTAAAAACCCATAAAAACCCATAAATCATGAACGTAGGTGATTTGATCTACTGTTAGCTCGATTGAATCAGTACCGTAGCTCTGATACCAATTGAAAGTTCCGGATTCAGCGGGTTTAGATGGAAGTTTGGATAAGATAAAGCTAATTCGGTAGAAATCTCGTAAGAAAAATCAAAAGTAGAAAGCTTCCATTCATACCGAATAGCATACATCATTGATAGGCTGGAGAGAGCATCAGGCAATCTCTCCAGCCAAAACTCCAAAACTTAACAAATCCTAACACATGAGACCTATTTATATACATGAGGTTTGGGACGGATTAGCTTATCCGTGCAGATGAGTCTTATCCATACGAATCACTCTCATCCTCTCCAAAATGTCATGTATTCGTATCTCAACTATCAACTATACAATATTTAACACACGCTCTATCTAGCCTATTCGTATAGTGGCAGACATACATAACATGTACTAACACAGTTTCTAAATCAATTTCAATCTTTCTTTAATTTGTAATTATCATTTATTGACTTCCTAATTTAACAACCTTTTAACTTAAATTTATTTTATTTTATTTGTTTATTGTCCAATATAAAAGATTTTATTATGGTGCTAATACAATTATGAAGCAAATTAAGACCAATCAAGGTAGTATTTTACTGAAATTTTATTTTAAAGCATAGATGTTATATTATATGAAACTCATTTTTATTGAATATTCAGTTTTTTATATTTTTTAAATTTTGAAGTTGAAATCTATTTATTAATGGCAGATATCTAAATCAGTTTCAATCATTCTTTAATTTGTAATTATCATTTATTTAGTTCTTAAATTTTTTTCTTATTATGGTAATATAATTATGGAACAAATTAAGATTAACCAAGTTATTATTTTACTGAAATTTTATTTTAAAGCATAGATATTATATTATTTTACTGGAATTTTGCTATGTATTATTATTATTTTTGTTTGTTTTTTATATATTATTAGGTAAAAAAACACATGTATTCCATGCGGGTTGAATCCCGTTTTTATAATACATTCAAATTATGAGATACAATGATTTTAGTTAATTTTATGCATCTTCATGCTTATTTATTTATTTCATTAATAAAACACTTGTCTCAAATTTGTATTCAAGAGAGTTTACGCTACAGAAAGGTGGAGATCGATCCCCACGTTTTTATATATTTCATCATTTTTATGAATTATACCGTAAAACCGAGAATTAAATTCTCTTTGAATGGAGTATAGAATTGTTATATTTAAAAATGGTGTTCTTTCTAAATGTTGATGCAATGTGCAATAAATGATGAGTTTAAACTAATTATAATAGTACGCCTAACTTTACAAAGGTGAAACTAAGTTGTCTAGATTTGACATTTGAAAGAATTTTGCGACAATAATGATGAATTCAAACCATTATAGCGATACATCTAAAAACATGTATAGTTTGATTGAAACACATGTCTCAAACCTAGAATAATTATTTATTCTAGTGAAACAAACAATAATATAATTATTAAACAAGAACCTTTGATTCCTAATTTACCATAATTCCAATCACTTAACGAAAGCAAACCGAAAATAGATAAAACCGAACGCAAATCTACCAAAAACTGAATTAACTGAAAACCGATTAGCCAATTTAACCAAAAGACGGTTATCAATTTTTTTTCCGTTGTTTAACCGAACCAAACCATTCATATTTTAATATACTTCTAACACAAAACTATAATCTATACTATATAATAAAAGAAACCATGTTAGGGACACATGGCGCTCTATGAGGCATTCTTAATTATTTTTTTAAATATTTATTATGAAAAGTTAATTATTGATAATATTAAATTTAAAATTTATAGAAGAGATTTAATGATAAAGACAAAGATAACTGATAATAATATATTAATTATTAAAATCTAAAAAAATATATTAGCTTTTTAAATATTTAGAGTTAATTACATAGTTAGTCCATGTGGTTTGCATAAAATAACATACTTAGGTACTAATAGTTTAAAATCACCTTCTTGGGTATTAAATTTTCATTTTGTAACGTTTGGATGTATTAACTTCTAGGGTATTAACATAGTTAGTCCCTTTGGTTTGCACAAAATAACATACTTAGGTACTAACTGAATGAGATTTTAAACATATAAATAACGTTAATACCTCCAAACGTTACAAAATGAAAAGTTAATACCCTAGAATGTGATTTACACTATTAGTACCTAAATATGTTACTTTGTGCAAACCACAGGAACTAACTATGTAATTAGCTAAAATATTTATAAAGTTAAATTTTTTATTTAATTGGTAGTTTTAATTGTTTTTATATTTGATGATAAGGACAAGGATAACTGATAATCACATATTAAAATAAAAATATTTATTTTAATCAACTGTTTCGTTAAAATGATTTATTCAATACATGTAGAACATATAAATTTTTTTATACATGTGGTATAATTAGAATCCTACTTTTAATAAAGTATCTTATTATCCCGTTTTACACACCAATGAAATAATAATATTACATCATAATATCCAACTTATCTCTTACGTATTTAATATTTTTTACTAAAATATTACTTTTTTTTTCTGCTGATTATCCAACATCAAATAATACGTAAGTTTCTAACCTAATAATAAATAAAAAAACAAAGTAAAATGTTATAAACCATGTAATACACAACTCTCTAACCTAATAAAAAACAAAGTGAGATGTTACAATAAGTAAATAATAACTCAAAGTTCATTTTGTTAGAAAACACATCTTGATGTCTAAATGTGTTAACGGATTATATTATTCGTGTAAGACATGTGTTTATTCAAATCGTGCAATGCATGAGTTTTTAAAAGATGTAACTATTTTATTACTTAGTATATAAAGTTATATTTATTCAACCCGTGTAATACACGGGGTTCTAACCTAGTTATACTATACTCAAATTAAAGAGATCAGAATGCTTGTTTTTATGGTGTGTTTTTTTTTAAATATAAGAAAAAAATTATGATCGTTTAAAATTTGTGAGGGGTAGTAAATTTTTTATCAGAGAAATAAAGTGTAACAACTAACGCACGGATAAAGTTATGCATATATAGGGTTTTCGTCCTCTCGAACAAATCAGCGAATCAATAATGGCGCCGGTTTCATCTGCTTTAAGCAATAACAGCGGCGACACCACCTCAATCACCGGCTCCACCGTCGTCAGAACCACCAACAGCCCGATGGCGATGAAAGGTTCGAAGAATCTTCGCGGTCTTAACAAACCTAAATGCATCAAGTGTGGCAATGTCGCTCGTTCCAGGTCCAATTCGCTTTTTTTCTCTTCAATTTTTACAGGCTTTAGGTTTTAGATGTGGTTGGGGAAATTAAGTGTGCAAACGAACGGAACCTAGCCCTAGCTTGTCTAGTAGTTCCCCTAGTTTCTAGTTCTATGTTTGCCCTAGCTCGCCTCATGATTAGTTTTTCAAGCTAGATCTCGGCTAGCGTCTTGGCTCCTTCTGCGTAGCTGCGTTTTATTGGTTAGTCCCATGAGTTTAAGGCTAAACTGTTATCTGCAGAAGCCTAAGGAATTCTCTAAATTGATCATCGCTATCATGATGGATTAATTGATTAAGTTAACTAGTGAATTTGAAAGTCTTGAGTAATAAAGGAGCCTGGCTTTATGTGGAGCCTCGAATTAGAGGGTAACCTAATGGTAACTCCGACTTCGTAACTGATATGAAATCCTAGAACCAAAAACAAGCTAAATCCAACTGTAGTGCATTTTTATTAGAGAAGGTGAGGCGCCGCCTCAGATTCGTTTTATTAGAGAAGGTGAGGCGCCGCTTTATTAGAGAACGGAACGGACGCCTCACCACACCGAGGCGTACGTTTTATTAGAGAAGGTGAGGCGCCGCCTCAGATTCGTTTTTGTACCGTACCGCCTCGAGGCGCGCCTCAAGGCGTACGCCTCGACCGTTTTTTAAAACCATGCTATTCAGTAATCTTTTAATCCACAGAATGCTGAAATATGCATTCCAGAGCACTCATGTTAAATCCAACTGTAGTGCATTTTTATTTTCTTAATTTCAGTCTTGGTAAGGATCTCTGTATCCAATGCTATGCAGTCAATAGCGTGCTATAGCGCTTAGCGGACATACGAACCCATAGCGGTCCAAATAGCGGTCCCTTATAGCGGTCCCGCTATTAGCGGTGCTAAATCCTGCTATTGGACCTCTATTTTGAAACCCGTATAGCGGTCGTAGCACTGCTTTTATCGGTTTTTCTTATTTCAGCCCAAAAGTAAGGCAAAGCCCACATTAATCAACTTTTTGATTATAAATAAACCCAAAAGTAAAGGCCCAAACCCAAAATTAAACCTAAATCGAGACCAAAAGTCTTCATTCGCTGGTTCTTCATCAGTTCATCATTCAACAAAATTAAACCTAAATCTCTAAATCGCTGGACTTCCTCAGTTCATGTTTTGGATTTTGATATTACTACTAATATTTTGCATGATAATATGATATTACTATAAATTTTGATATTATTATTAATATTTTTCAATATATATATATATATACATAAAATATGCATTATATAAAAATTACCGCTATAACCTATATATCATATAGCGGACCTTGACCGCTATTTGATTTTGGACCGCTATAACTGCATAGATCAATGTAGTTTATTATATCTATAATATAGTTCTGAAACGATTTTGCAGGTGTCCGTACCAGGCATGCAAAAGTTGCTGCGCGAAAGCTCAAAATCCATGCCATATACACGGTATGAATGTAGGATAATAAATATGATTTATTGTAGGATACCACTGGGTAGGTTTGTTTGTTTGTCTGTTATGTCATATGAATAGATTGCATAAACGTATAACATGATAGTTTTGTTCGGTTTTGGTTGCAGTGTTGAAGAGCAATCCATCGCTCCCTGATAAGGCACCGTCCTCAACCCTATCTTTTACGGATCAGCACTCAAACGAAATATCCTCATCTGGGTAAGTTGTACGCGTTATGTTCTCCATTAATCCAACTCATCTGCTGTTAAGGTATTTACTATTAGGAAAACAATTCCTTTTTGAGGGATAATCTCATATGTTCCCCTCAACTTGGTTTACCCAATAAATAATTATTCTATCAAATATGCCCGTTTTCAATCGTTATACATTTATACCCTTTTCTTAAAAGTTGCATTAGGATATGAGAGTTTGGAATGTGAAGAAAACGACAAGGGTATAGTGGCCATATTTTATCCAATTAATGAAATGGGTAAATGTATAAGTTTTAAGTACAAGTTCAGGGGTAAATATGTAAGTTCTAAGTGTATTGGTTGAATAAATATGATATTATGCAACTTTTCAGTGGTATATATGAAATGGCCCCTTACTTTAATGTACTCCATCATTGGTAAACTAAATATTCTTAGTATCAGACACAGGAATTTGTCTTGAATAATATATAGAATGTGCATGTATTGAATGGGTCGATTCGGTTATGTTTTATCTTTGACGGGTGAAACCGGTAAACTCACAAAATTGTTTTAAAATGAATTTGGTCAAATGGGTTGAGAGTTGCCCACGGTGTATTAGTATTGCATGGAGCAATCTTAATCATTTTATTCTTGAACTTATATTATTCTTGAAATAATATATTATGTAAACATAATTAACAATGTTAGACAAAAAAAAAACCATTTTGAGAATGACTATTCCTAATCATCGTAATAGTGACATCCGTTATTCTTTTATTTTTAATAGGAATGCACATAGAGTCACCTCACTTCGGCAGCTCTCGAGTAATTTTGCTCAATTTAACAATTTGCAAACTCCGTCTCGTGCAAGGAAGCCGCTAACAAGAAAGGTGCATAAACTTTTCCTAATTCAATTCAGCATTTAGCAAAAAAATATCTCAATAGTATGCAATTAAATCATACAGGAGGCGTCTCTGATTAATGAATGGAGGTTTTCAAAGTTGAAGGAATACGAGGAAAGGAACATAGAAATAGAAAACGAAGCTTTCGATAGATATTTGCAAAATATCACTCTTTTGGAAGAGGTTTTTACTAAGTATAAATCAACTGATGAAGACGGGATGGAACAAGGAAAGAATGAAACGATGATATTAAATTTGAAAACGAGGCTTAGAGCCAACCCTATTAGAAGTGAAAATTTAAGAGAAAAATTGAGGTTCATTATTAACAATGGTCTAAGAAATCTTAAAACTGAGACACCTACCGGCAATGAAGAAACTGAACATGCTAGCACGCCTAAGAAGGCAAGGTATTCAACTTTAGTTGAACTCAACAAAAAACTGAGCAGTGCCCGTACACATGAAGATCTAAAATCTTGCCAGCTGCTAAAAGCCCGTCTCTCCAATCAACCTGAACAGATAGTTGAAGAGTATGAGAACATCGAGGATGACAAAACTGAACAAAAGTCGGAAAACTACCGGTCAAAATGGTATAGCCCAGTTACAATCAATCACGAAGCTCTTGGTCACATTGATGCACAGTTTTCTTCCCTTGAAAAGATTGAACGTCTCTGATCTTTAACTTTTGCCATATCTCGGTCTAATGATGCAGGACATGTAATGATATTTAGTATTGTACCGTTGGTGTACTTTTTAGTAGTTTAGTTTAGATGATGATTCTTAACCTTCGTTTGAAAGTATGAAATGTTTTGTTGAAAACGGTATAAAACACTGCCAGCGACCACCATGTCGGTGTATGGAGTCGTAACGTGGAATCCTGGACATCCACTTGAAATTTCTGATCCGGGTGTTGATTACTTTACACCTGGGTGACTATTATGTGCTCGAAACGCATAACTAGGTTGGTCTAGGGGTCTGGAATCGTTTCTCAGGACTCCTATACAACTACTTGAAATCTGTAACCCGGGTGTTGGGTGTCGTTTACTTTACATCCGGGTGATTCTTAAGCGGTCAAAACCCGGAACCAGGTTGGTTTTTGAGGTTTGGAGTCGTTGCCTAGACTCCTAGACAACCACTCAAAATCTGTGACCTGGGCGTCAGCTGACACGCGGTCGCGTGTTACTCTTAGGTGGTGGAAGTGCGGAACTATTTTGGGTTGGTGTCATAAGAGTTTGATTATCTAGAGGATCGTAAAAACGAGTGACAAGAATGTCTTTGGTTGTTTAATCGGAGCCGTCTTTTATTAGTGTAGTTTGGAAATTTATCTACCAAAATGGGTGATTTAAAAATATTTATTAAAATGGGTGTTTTTGTTTATTTGTTTAATTGAAAGTCATGATGAATAGTAAACAATTTTTTTATGTTATTATGTTTAATTTTTTTATTCGTATATTCTTTTAACCCATTTGACTTTTTTTTTTTAATTTTATTTTCCTTGGGTGACTTATGTTCATTATTTTTTTAGAGGTGAATATGTCACAGAATAGTAACCAAGTTTCAAAAGTATTCTAATTAGGTCACTCGTATCGTTTTTGTCCCAATTAGATAACTTAACATTCAAATCGAGTCATGTCCTTTTTTCTATGTGTCAAGAAAAAAATGAAGAATAAGATGTTGGGGTCGGATTATTTTAATATATGAAATTATATTTATTAAAAATAAAAACACTTTAATTACATTAAAAATTAAAAAAACAAGTTACAATTCACGTCATCACTCAAAGTTAGCATCAAATAAAAGGGAAAAAAGAAACAAAAATCCACATCACCATGGTTACTTATGAAATGGATGAAAAAACCCTTAATTTTAATAAAAAATGAATGTTAAGTGACCTGATTGAAACACTTTTGAAACTTGAATAACCTGCTTGGAACACTTTTAAAACTTGGTTACTATTCTACAAAGTTACCCCTTTTTTTATCCACGTTCCTGTATAAATTTTGTTTGAAAAAAAGATTTTTTATTATAAAAACTACAGTGATGAACTGAAAAAAGAGTTATTAACCCATTTAACTTTTTTTTTAATTTGATTTTTCTTCGATGAACCGGTATTCAATTTTATGATTTTTATCAACATCGGTATGGGTATTGTTATTATCAGAATCGATACCGATATTCGTTTTTATAGTTTTCAATATAAAACACTTTTAATGTAAAACACTTATGCAAGATAATTTCTTATTTGAATTTTGAAAATTTGTTTTATGTTTTATTTTTTTATTAGTGTTTATCTCCAAAGTTGTAATAGTCTAGTATTTTTTTATTGTTTCTTGTTGAACATTAATGATTAGTTTTTGAGGTTTGATTATCATTAAAAAAACCTTTGAGGTTTCTTGGAACCATATGGTTTGTTTTATCATTTTTGATTAATCATTACGCTTTTGAGTCATTTGATTGCACGCGAAACTGTATCAAACACATTCTTTTGTGCATATCATTGACATTAAACTGAACACCAGTACCATAGCACCATAGCGATACCGTCACAAACTAAACCAATATCGATCGAATCCCTTCACATCACACACGAAACATATTAACTTAGAACCCTGATAAATGGTAACATAATTTTTTTGTCATTTTTTTTTATATTCCAATGGCATCCCTTATACTAAAAATAATATTACACTTTTAACATATTTAGTTTTTATTTAATTAACTTTTTCTACGATAACTTGCGTTCATTAACTTGTTTTAAAAATTTGAATACGCGACCGTGCTTCATATATTTTTCTTAACTTTCCTGTATAAACTTTGTTGAAAAAAAAAAGTTTTATACAAAATAGTACCGTGATAAACCAAACCTATACCTACATTGGTACCGATATCATTATTGTTGGAACGGGTTGCAGTATTCGTCTTCATGGTTTTTTTTATCGACAACGGTACCCGTATTGTAATTCAGGTTAAAGGGGGTGCACCCCTCATGAGATGCGGGGAAATTTTTACCCACCCAATCATGATGTGTCATGTCAATTCCCCTCTCATACACCAGTTTTGCCCAAAAACATAAGGGGTGGTTTTCACCCAAACCATTTAAAAAAAGACATGATTGGTTAAAAGATAGTGGGCCCCACCATTACACCCTCTCCCTCTCTTCCCCGCATGCGGCAACAACATCCCGCATTCACCCTCTCTTTCCTCTTCACCGCGCGACATAAAGGTGTTGGCGGTGGTTCTCCCGTGCGGCAAACATCTTCCCCGCATGCCTCCCCGCATGCACCCCGAACAGAATCGGAACTGATATTTATTTTTAAGGATTTCAATGTAAAACGCATTCTTGTACGCGTATCATGACTTCAAATCAAGTGCTGGTACTATACAAATTCCCGGAGAAATCTTGCTAGTTAACTATTACCAATACACTACAATCGTGTGTGGAGGCCCGTGAGAGAACATAAGAGAAAAAAAATCCGACATATGCAATTTGAGGTTAAGAACCAAGCTTGGGCGGTCAATCAACCATCTTAAAAGGAAACGAAGGCTTGGTAGGTAATTATTTTTATAAACACCGTATCATTACACCATTAGATTATGGATGAAATATATATGAAGATGTGGGGGTGGGGGTTGAGTAATGTAGAATGATTGTATAGGGGTTGCTAATTGGGTCGTGTTTGCGGGTTGAAAGGTCCAACCTGTACACGAAACAAACCCGAAAATTGTGTTAAGACGTTTGTACCAAACACGAATGCCTCGTCTGTGGTGTGCACATATAATGTATATATGTGTGGGCGTTCGGGGGGGAGTGAAATGGTACCAACTTTAACGTTATTTTATTAATTTCGTGAAAATAACGTTAAAAGCGGCGGATGGACAATCATGCATCATGTGGTGGCGTTGATAGCTAAAAGACACGGGGGTACATGCACCAATCAGTCTCTGTCCCGATTGTTTGAGTGTTATGTGCGTTGGGTCCAAGGCTTGATACAAAACTACAATCGAGCCGGGGGTCTCACTGGAAGCAACCTCTCTATTCCTACGGGGTAAATGTAAGGCTATCTACATCTACCCTCCTCAGACCCTAGCTTAGCTTTAACTTTGCTGTTAGTGGAATCTACCGAGTAAGATGATGATAATGATGATGATTTGTACCAAACACAACACGTATATTCGTAGGGAATACGACCCGTTTAAACTAAATTTAACATTAGCTTTTGTTCTTTTCACATATTAATCCTTTAAACTTACATTTTAAGATAAAAATACAGGGAGAGAATCAAATAGGAAGTTTGACTAGAAAAGATAGAAAGCAATAAGATTATGACATGTGGCAAAATTCAAAAATAAAGGGGAAGGGTATTTTAGTCAATTTTATCCAATCTTCTCCCTTTTTTTTTCTCTGTAACTTCAAAACCCACAATTTTCAAAACCCACCATCTTCAACCTTTTCTTCACTTTCTAGCTCAATAATCACTACATTATAGTGCGATTTTCGTCACTAATCAATGATTCAAACACTCAATCAACGTGTTCTTCAACTTTTTGAAGAAACCCAGTTTAATCTCATACAATATCTCATTTTCCCGTGATTTTGAAGCGAATCACTCGATTCGTTCCATTCGATTGCGAATAAGTGTTTCTAGCATTCAAATTTCATCAATCGTTGAAGAAATCTGAAGAAATCGGCTTCGATCCATATAAGAAAATTTTGAATTGCATTTTTACAATCTGGGTTTTTGAATTGAGTCATTGAGTTTTACAAAGGAATGAAAAAACAATTTTTTTTGTATTTTCAGTACATTGCGTTTTAGAAATAACACATTTTATTGTATTTTTAGTCCATTGCGTTTTAGGTAAAACACATTTTATGTGTTTGTTTTTAGTCCATTGCGTTTTAGAAAAAAACACTTTCTTTTGTGTTTTTGTCTATTGTGTTTTAGGAAAACACATTTTTATGTGTTTTTTGGTCCAATGCGTTTTAGAAAAACAAAAATTGAAGTGTTTTTAGTCCATTGCGTTTTAGGTAAAACACATTTTTTATATGTTTTTAGTCCATTGCATTTTAGAAAAAAAAAACCACTTTCTTTTGTTGTTTTTTTTTTTTTTTGTCTATTGCGTTTTAGGAAAAACACATTTTTATGTGTTTTTTGATCCATTGCATTTTATAAAAAAACACATTTTGAAGTGTTTTTTACGTAATGTAAAAAAAGATTCGTGAATTTAATCTAGTATAGTAATCGTGTAATTACTTTACTAGTGTAAAAACATGAATTTTTTTTAGATTTTGGGACTAAAATACGTGTTTGACAAGATGGAGATTTTTTTTTTCAAAACAAAAAGAAATCCCTCATTCACTTCTCACGTTAAGCCTAGTTTGTATGTTAAGAACCATTTGTATCCGAACCTAAGTCTATAACAATCTTATAAGTGTTGAATCCAAATATTAAACTAGTGAACACTTGACTTCATAATATATCTCTTTCATAGAAATTTTGGCAGCATAACATTTCTTTTACACACCTTTCAAAAAGCTCCAAAGTTGAAATTATGAGCTCATGCGCACAGACTAGTCCATTTATAGACTATCCTGGTCCGTGCGCAGGACTCCTGCATTTGGGTGTCTCATGCGCGCGTAGGACTCCTTCGTACACATAAGTCCCTTTTACAATACAATATAAAACAAAATCAAACTCATACATTTTACTGCCTATACATACAGACTCAAACAAAGATGAAGGCGTTAGACATAATTACACCAACATGCGGAACTTATCAGAGAAACCCAGATCAACCTGAATTAATCACACCTTCCGGACAACACTCTTTCGGACAATCAAAACTCAGACAAACATTTTCAAACAGTACTCCGAAGTATAAACTCAAAACCCGGAAGTTTCAAAAACTCTGGACAAGATCAATAAACTCGGAATACTCTCTTCTGAATTACTCAGTCAGAGCGTGATACAAACCCTAAGACTTGATAAATAATCCGGAATCCTAACAAACTTAAAAAACCTGGAACTAATAGTTATCACTTCAGTATCTCTCTAGAACACCCGATGTGTTCTCTGGACAATCACGAACCTAGCTAATTCAACCCAAAATCCTCAGATCTGAACCAAATTCAACCAACTTTTCTGCCGAAATCAGATCTAAGCTAAACCGAACTTAAACCTAATCAAAATTGTCACACCCTGACTTTTGCGGAAAGCGTGATTATGTATGACTCGCTTAATATCATTGAATTCAATCATAACAACAACTATATGATAAAACCATACATGGTCATCCATTAAATAAGTTTAAAAACATCCCAAACATCATTGTTGAAACATAGACTTCAAATTCAAATTTTACAAACCATACGAATTGTTTAGAGTTCCCTAAGGACTCAACAAAAGACTCTAAATAAAATCAGGCTTTGGTTGATGTGTCCTGTCCAGGATGAGACACACTAACCAAACCCTAAGAAAACAGATGATATCCTTTATTCTTAATGTAACTTGAAACATCCAAACGCCCGCCAGATCCACTTTAATTCCCTGAAATACATGTAGTTTTAAAAACATCAACAAAAGTTGAGCGAGTTCATGTGTTTGTTTGTGTGTATGAATGAAACCTTGTAATCATTGTATGTATGTATGTTTTGTAAATCCCGGTATGAAAGAAAAACAAGGAAACAGATCAATTAATGGTTTGCAAGGCCATTAACATGCGTGCAACAGCGTAGGAAGGCTCAAACCTAGCAGATTTTGTACCGGGCCTCCGGCTGTAAGACATAGTCTCCTCATGGGCCAATCTCCGGTCCACATGGGTGTGGGCTCGCTACACCCAAATAGATCTATCACTCATGCCCCTCGGTCCTAACACGAGGATTAATGGTCTTAGGAGTGCGTCTACCCATTCACATGATCTACTGTACTTTCCATAGCTAACCATACCAATTGTAATTGTTTGTAATCATTTTGTAACATGTACTTCACCCCCGAAGTTATAAAACAAAACAGTTTAAAGAAAAGGGGACATGAACTCACTGTCTTGCGTCTTCGAATCACCGTAACACAAGCTTCTTCGGATAAAACACGACTACCTACAACGTACTATGATCTATTAGACGAGCGGGTCGTGCCTTGACTTAGTATTAATGTCTTTGAGTTACGTTTCTTTGTATTTTCAATATTATTCCATGTTATATAATTATTTGTTAAAATAATAAATATTTTAACTTAAATTATATTTACTAAATTTTGGAATAATTGTTAAAACAATATATTTGAACTTAATACTTCCCAAGTATTTATACTTGTATATCCTTCCCAAGGATGGGTGTATTTGTATTCGTATTCGTATTCTTATACCTGTATATTTTTGCCATGTATTAGGGTCGTATTCCGGTGTGTATTTGTACGTACGAGAATACGTATCTTCATGTAATTATTAAGTATCCTTATACTTAATGTTATATTAACTTTTCCGGAATAATATCCTTAATAAAAGTCCATATATATTTCAAAAATATATATATATTTTTTTTAAATATTACTTAGAAAAATTATTTATATTTTTTCCCTTGGCAAAAATATTTGTATTTTCATATAAGTTCCAAAAATAATATATTTTCAAGTCTAACTTAGAAAATATATATAAACTTATTTTTTTCTCCAAAAATGATATAGTTCATATTTATTTGAGAAAATATATCTTTCACCCCAAAAATTATCGTATTTCATGTTTGTTTAAGAAATGTATATTTTCTCCCAAAGATAATACATCTAATAATTCCAAGAAAATATATATATTTTTTTTATTCACCCAAAATAATATATTTTCCTCTTGTCAAAAATATGATATAACTTTGTAATAATTGTAAAAATCATATTTTTATTCACTTGGTGTCCAAAATATTATTTACCAAAATATAATTGTGAATCAATTTTTCGGAATATTTTGTAAGTTATATTACTTGGTTCGGTTTCACCAATATTTTGTGTAAATGTGTATATTTATTCCTTGGAATTTTGGTAATATTTTGGATTGTAATTTTTGGTGTTTTAGTGAGTTATATTATTTCAAGTTCTAAAATAATATAACTAATACACATAATATACAAATAATCACACACTTGGTGACTTCTAAATATATGTCACACCCCCAAAAAAACCCCAAGCGGAAACCCCCGCGAGGCGTGTGACGTACCAGGATCTAGCCACCAATCACATTGAACTCATACAAGATTTTAAATAAAACTTTCATTCATTAATATAAAGTGTTACAAAACAATAATTACAACCATCGTATTCAGCGGAAGCATAAATCATTAGTTATGTGTTTCATAAACCATATGTATTGTAACCATTAAACCCGTCTCGCGATTCCATGTATCTCAACCCATGACCACTCCAGCATCCCAGACAGCAAGTTCCACATACACACGTATCAATAACCTGCGAGCATGCACACACGTGTATCAGACAACGCTGGTGAGTTCATAGTTTTATGAAAACGTTAGTTACCAAGTGTTTAGTTCCGTTCATTGTATACAATGTTGATAATACCTCGGATACAAGACGGCTCCAGATTTATTTTGCCCTTTCCCCAATGCTCCTATCAAAGCATTGGTCATGACTAGGTCATTAGTTCACACCCGTCCTCTCCGGTACGGGGTGAGGGTGCCAAATCTAAGTAGTGCTACCAACTAATACCTTGTTACCTCTCAGGTAACCAAACAACACGAAGGGACTTTAAAGGTGATAGGACGAGTATATTATCCAACATTCCAGATTTACCACAAGACTTATTCCTCTCAGGAATACCCGATTGATTTACCCAAACCAGTCCCTCTCAGGGATGCCCAATGACTGTCCCAACCACCGGGACGCATGCTCAAGAGAAATGAACTCACCTTTGTTTTGCTCGGTAAGTTTAAAGCACGTATTCCAAGTTGGTCAATTAGTCCCTATTGTAATTACCAATAATAATCAGTTTCGTATGCACATAAAACACGCATCTCATCCACAATTTAATTCACGTACACCTTGTTTGCATATCACACATTTATTGGACATGTAGCATGTAGTTCGAGTCATACAGTAAATCTAGCAACACGACGGTAGATAAATTTAATCAAGTTAGCAAATCTCTTTAGCTTCGTGCGATTCATTGCCACCCATCGGCCCAGCTTTAATTTACCAACATAACCCAATGTAAACTTTAGCTTAGCACTTTAAACTGTATGGCCCACTAGGCTTCGGCCCAATGTCTCCTAGCTCGACCCATCCCGCATTGTGACCCACCTTTAAACCCGGCCTAGCTGCGGCCCAGTTGGTTTCCGGCCCAAATACAAGTGTACACAAGTTGTATGTGTGGGTCACAATTTCTTATCAGGCCCAACCAAATGTCTATTCAAGGTAACAACCCAACCTAGCATATAATTAAGGGGTTGGCTGGCCCATCTGGCCCAGCCCATCCCGGTTAAGCTACTCGGCTGCCCCGGGTCAGTTTCGCGGCCCAACAACTTTTAATTATGACTTGTTTATTTGGGGGTTCGATTAACATGTTAAACCCGAGTTACTCCTCCAATTGTTACCATAACATTAGTTTATGATCATACTTTGTTATACATTATTCTACATCATCTCCATTAACAACAGTGATTATCTAACTTAAATCAAAATAACGATTGATAATCATGCTACCCTCCCAATGACACAATGGCATCAATTAGTTGAATTAACCCAAACGAGTAATTATTAATACAAGTAAACTTCCAACAAACCAATCATCTTCTAAACATGCGCATAGATTCATCAACAATCAACTTAACTACCAAATCTAACAATATCAATCAAAATATGGGTTCGCATGCACGTTTAACGTAAATCAGCATTCTTACCATTATGTACCCTACTATTAATCCATCATCATAATATTTCTTGCTTAGATCTACCAGGAAGTTTAATAAGGTGTTTATTATACTTTTAATATCACACATATCATGTTTATCAACTAGGAAATAATAGCACATCATCATACCATTTACTGTAGCAACATATTGCAACAAGAAATTAAATCCATAATTATATTGCAACAAGAAATTAAATCCATAATTTATCAAAGCCTTATCATCATGCACGTCCAAGTTCCAAACGATTACGTATATAAAGCATGATTTCTAATTAAAATCCTAGATTAATTACCAATCAATCAAAGCTCTTCACACATGGCCGAGAATGACCAGATCACGTTTGGATAACCCACTGATTTATGCAATCCTAGTTTCTAGAACATAAAGACTCATATGATTCTGATCATACATCACATAGTTTCGCATATAGACGAAAGCAATCAATTAAAACTAAAACAAGTAAGATTATACTAACCACAGGATTGTAGAGAGGGCACTAGAGCGAATGGAGGTAATTCTTCGAATAATCTAACTGCCGTCGCTGATTCTAGAGGAATGTAGGGTTTGCAAGAAGTTGTGAAACTTTATTCATAATGTACGTAAATAATGGGGTGAGGAGGTGGGCTCGGTTTGGGCCTGAAATAACACAAGGAACCACCTACCATGGCCGGCCCAAGTTTCTTATTTCCATTATGATATAATTTGTGTGTAAGTTCGGGTTAGGTTGGGCCTCAGTTACGTGAGCCTAGGGTAAAGTAAGCGGGGTGTGGCCGCAGGCCCAAACGTGTGGGTGTTAAGCGTGTTTGCGGCCCATTCGAGTTAGTTTTCAAGATTAGCTAAACGACACGTAAAAGTGTTTAGCTGTTTCTTGTAAACATACACACATAAACAATTAATAGTGCACAAGGTAAGTAATTAAACACAGAAACACACGCGCTAAAGGTAATTAAACACATAAACACACACTAAAGGTTTGCGGAATTCAAATAGTTCTAACCTTAGATATTCGAGTTGTCACAATATATATTTTCCTAAATACATATTTAGTCACTTTTATTTATGAAAACCAACCTCCAATATTTATATTTTTGTAACAAAAATTATGGCAAAGTTTATGTGAGAAATTCATGGTTTAAAATACACTTGTAAATATTTGTTTGAAAATATTTTTCTAAGTGTTTAATTTTTAGAAAAATTTTGCCATAGTTTCCCCTAAAAATGGAGGTTTCCATGCTTTCAAGCATATCATTTTCTTTTGTAAAAATCAACACAATCAACCAATAATCAACAATAACCAATCTACACTTACCAATCTTGCCAAAAACAAGCATAATCTAATACTTCATGAACTTGAATATTTGTAAACATTTGTAGTAACTTACTAGTGTTCTTAGTAAGCCTTGTTACCTTCTAAAGTGTGATTGATTCTTTGAAAACTTCATTTTTAAAGAAGATGGATCTTTACAACTTATGATCATGTTTTCTAAAAAAATGTTTCTTTATGAATTCTTCTTGTTACACACATACTTCTACACCTTATTAACCACCAAAAATAAGGTTTATTTGTTTAAGAACCAAGATTTAGTAAAACTTATATTTTTAACTTGGTTTCTTTAGAAATCATCCATGAAATTTTAGATCTACATGATTAACAACTTACTTTGATCATTACATTTCAAGAAAACCACATATTCTTTCAAGTTCATGTTTCTTATGAGGATGATCTATGATCCTACAACATCTTCATCCTCTCATCTTGCTAGATTATGTTTTTAATCATGATCTAGCAAGATCATATGATGATCAACATCAAATACATATATGAACAACAATCATCAAGCTTAACAACTCATATTCATCAAGATTTCTTCATATTTTAAGCTTATGTTCAAGTTTACTTCTTGTGATTCTTGGTGTTCTTCATGATCAACATTATGTAACATCTTTTAACCACTAATATAAGATGTAAAATAGCAAGATCAAGGTTCTTACCCCTAGCACAAGGCTAGGGATGATCAAGTGAAGTTATGAGATGGAAAAAGCAAATGAAAGAGGTCCTTCAACTTCTACAAGCTCCTAGCTCTTTTGTGCACCTTCTAACACTCTTGTAACTGTGTGGATTGTATAGAAATGAGGTGATGATGATGGTATGGTGGTGGTGGATCTCGGTCGAGACCAAGAAGGAGAAGAAGAGAAAGTTGAGGTGTGTTGTGATGAATGAGAATGGTAAGTTAGGGTCTTGTGGTTTATAACATAATCTTTCCAACATGTGCTTATCCATTGTGTTTTATGTCTCTAAAGGTTTAAACAAGATCTATTAAACAATTGAACAAAATCATGGGTGGGTCCACCCATCCAAACCGTCTCCAGGGGGGGTGTTTAGTTGGGTGGTGATGATAAGTTAAAGAATCTAGTTAGATTTCAAGTGCATGTTTAGGAGTTTTAGTTAGTATGTGTTTACATAATGTGTTATGATGTTCGGGGACCATAACTAGCTTGGTAATGTTAAAACAGTGCTTCTAGTGAAAATTTGGTGTTTCGGGTAGTGTCCGGTTGTTCGGTTGGTTACCGGTTCGTTAAGGTGCTAAACTATGCAGTTTAGTGTTCTTTATGTACCCTTTTGTGACACTTTTGATTCCCGACACTTAGGAAAGCATTCAGGACCATTTAACCACATTTCTGCATAATATTCATGTGTTTAAATGCTGAAAATTGCTGATTTTTGCTGAATTCAGCACTTTATGTGAGTTTTAGGCACTTTCCGGCACTTAAACTATCTCTAAAAAGGCAGTTTTGTGATCCTTACTTTCCTACACACTATACTAGTGTAAGACTTGGTTTCTGGCTCATTCTGTGTCTCAACACCTTGTCTGTCTATGTACTGAACTCTGTCAGCATTTTCCTGATTTATCTGATAACTGTGCTAACTATGTTTCATGCATTATTTGAGTCAAATAAGCTTCCATACAATAATGGTGTGACATTAAGCAATATATGATGCACATGTATGTATATGGCAATAATCAGTACGCAGTTAATTGCAATTCAGCACAGTCATTAAGCACTAATCATGGTTTAATAGTTGTATGGATACCTGAAATTTTGACAGTTGTCACATTCTCCCCCTGTTAAGAAAATTTCGTCCCGAAATTTTAGGCTCTACTACTAGCTGCAGGGGTGTTAGGGAACAAATGCGGGTATTTATCTTTCATACGGTCTTCCCGTTCCCAAGTATACTCTAGGCCGTGACGTGCGTTCCATCGAATCTTGACAAGTTTAACACTACTCCTCCGTGTCTTGTTAACTTTCCAGTCAGTAACCTCAACAGGTTCTTCGGTAAAGTGGAGTGTGTCATCAATGTGAACTTTGTCAGCAGGATTGACCACTGTTTCTTGTGTTGGACTCTTCTTCAGATTAGATACATGGAATGTATCATGAACACCATTAAGTTCTGCTGGTAGTTCCAACTTGTATGCTACAGAACCAACCCTTTCCAGGATTTAGAAAGGTCCGATAAATCGTGGGTTTAACTTACCACGCTTCCCAAAGCGTGCCACACCTTTCCAAGGTGAGACTTTCAACAGAACCATATCACCCACTTCGAATTCCAAAGGTTTCCTTCTTTGGTCCGCATAGCTCTTTTGTCGATCACGAGCCGCCTTGATGCGCTCTCGGATCTGCATGATCTTATCTGTCGTCTCTTGGACCAATTCGGGACTAACCAGCTGTCTATCACCTGCATCTACCCAGTACAAAGGTGATCGACATTTGCGTCCGTAGAGAGCATCGAACGGTGCAACTTGAATGCTTGTATGGTAGCTGTTGTTATAGGAGAACTCAACCAAAGGTAGGTGAGTGTCCCAACTGCCACCAAGGTCCATTACGCAGGCTCGTAACATATCTTCAAGCGTCTGAATCGTTCTCTCACTTTGACCGTCCGTCTGTGGATGAAATGCTGTGCTCAAATTCAGCTGGGAACCAAACGCTTCTTGGAAGGATTGCAAAATCCTTGACACAAATCTTCCGTCTCTGTCAGATATAATCGAGATAGGCACTCCATGCCGTGCAACTATCTCCCTTAGGTACAGCTCAGCTAGCTTACCTGTGTTATCCTTTTCTCTGATTGGCAAAAAGTGCGCAGATTTTGTTAACCGGTCCACGATTACCCAAACCGTATCATGACCTCTGGGTGTCCTTGGCAACTTTGTTACGAAATCCATTGAGATCTGCTCCCACTTCCACATGGGTATCTCAGGTTGCTGTAGGAGACCTGAAGGCTTCTGATACTCGGCCTTCACCTTAGCGCAAGTTAAACATTTTCCAACATAGGTTGCAACATCACCTTTCAGTCTTGGCCACCAGTAGAAATCCTTCAAATCTTGGTACATTTTATCCGATCCTGGGTGGATCGAGTACCTCGATTTATGAGTTTCATAAAAAATAACATCTCTAAGACCACCAAAGAGGGGAACCCAAATTCGTCTCATAAAACACAAGGTTCCTTCCTCATTGGGTACCAGCTTTTTCTCCATCCCACATAGATATTTAGCTTTAAGATTCTCTTTCTTAAGAGCTTCTCTCTGTGCAGCACGAATACGCAACGAGAGGTCTGTCTGAATGATCATTTCTAAAGCCCTAACCTTTATGGGCTTAATCCTCTCCTTTCGACTTAAGGCGTCTGCCACCACATTCTCCTTTCCTGGGTGATATTTGATTTCGCAATCATAATCGTTTAACAGGCCTACCCATCGTCGCTGTCTCATATTAAGCTCTTTCTGATCGAATATGTGCTGAAGGCTCTTGTGATCGGTAAAGATCGTGCATCGGGTACCATAAAGGTAATGCCGCCAAATCTTCAAAGCAAACACCACTGCGCCTAATTCCAAATCATGTGTGGTGTAGTTTTTCTCATGAACCTTCAACTGGTGCGAAGCGTAAGCGATAACCTTTTGTCTCTGCATCAGCACGCAGCCCAATCCCAGACACGAGGCGTCACAGTATACCACGAAGTCATCGGTGCCTTCGGGTAGGGATAAAATAGGTGCATCGCAAAGCTTATTCTTGAGCAACTGAAAAGCTTCTTCTTGTTTATCTCCCCAATCATACTTCTTATCCTTTTGAGTAAGAGAGGTCAGCGGTTGAGCAATTTTAGAAAAATCCTCAATGAATCGGCGATAGTACCTGCTAAACCCAAAAACTGACGGATCTCGGTTGGCGTCTTCGGGGTTTCCCAATTCTTAATCGCCTCGATCTTGGTGGGATCCACATGGATTCTATCTTCATTCACTACATGACCAAGGAACTGTACCTCACGCAACCAAAATTCGCACTTCGAGAACTTAGCATACAGTTTCTCCTTCTTGAGTAACTCTAAAATGGCTCTAAGGTGTTGCTCATGCTCTTCCTTTGTTCGTGAATAGATCAAAATATCATCGATAAATACAATCACGAATTTATCGAGATATGGCTTGCAAACTCGGTTCATCAAATCCATAAACACTGCCGGTGCATTCGTCAAACCAAATGGCATCACTAGAAACTCATAATGTCCATAACGAGTTCTAAAGGCAGTCTTCGGTATGCTCTCTTCTTGAATCTGCAGCTGGTGATAACCTGATCGAAGATCAATCTTGGAGTAATAACTCAAACCTTGAAGTTGATCGAAGAGGTCATCAATCCTCGGCAAAGGATATCGATTCTTGATGGTTAACTTGTTCAGCTCTCGGTAGTCAATGCACATACGGAAACTACCGTCCTTCTTTTTAACAAACCAAACTGGAGCTCCCCAAGGCGAGAAGCTTGTTCTAATGAATCCCTTATCCAACAGCTCCTGAAGTTGCGTCGACAACTCTTGCATCTCTGAAGGCGCAAGTCGATAAGGTGCTTTGGCTACAGGCGCGGCGCCTGGAACCAAGTCAATATGGAATTCGACTTTTCGTTGGGGCGGTAATCCTGGCAAGTCTTCGGGAAAGACTTCAGGATACTCCCTTACCACATGGATATCTTCCAGCTTCGGCGCTTCGGCTTCTTTATCAACAATGTGAGCCAAAAAGGCAACACATCCTTTCTGTAAAAACTCTCGAGCCTTCAAACAACTGATAATCCATAGAGGCGTATCATCCTTTTCTCCGTGCACTACAATCGTCTCTCCATTCACTATCGGGATACGGATGATCTTCTCGTGACATACGATCTCAGCTCGGTTACTTGACAACCAATCCATTCTAACTACCACGTCAAAGCTTCCCAACTCAACTGGTAGAAGATCGAGCGTAAACTCATGCTCTCCAAGTTCTATTACGCAGCCTCTAATTACTTCATTTGCCTCTACTAGCTTCCCAATAGCTAGTTCTATCGAGTACGGAATTGCTAACTTACTGGCAACTAACCCAAGTATATTCTTAAATTCGAGGGACACGAAGCTATAATCGGCACCAGTATCAAATAATACAGATGCAAAGTGTTGGTTGATAGGGAACGTACCCGTAACTACGTTCGGATCCTGGCGAGCTTCACTAGCTCCAATGTTGAAAACTCTTCCTTGAGCTTGATTGTTCTTTGGGCAATCTCGCTTGAAATGCCCAACATCTCCACAACTAAAACATCCTTGACCGTTTCCAGTACCACCCTGATGGTTGTTTTGGTTGCGTCTTTCTTGATTGTTGTTTCCTCCGCGGTTTCCGTTACCACCTTGATTTCCAGAACCACCACGATTTCCATTACCACCGAAATTTCCATTTCCTCCTTGGTTGCGGTTCCCAGTCTGATTCCCATTACCGTTTCCACCACGGTTTCCACTGCCATTACCTCTCTGACCACCATTCCCACGACCATTACCAGCCCAGCACGTTTCCTTCGAATGGCCTTTCTTTCCACAGGATTCACACTTCCTAAACCTACACTGGCCGGCATGATGGAACTGGCATACATCACATTTGGGCAGGGTGCCCATGTATCCTTTCCCCTTATTCTCCGAACTTGCAGCACCAGTCCTAACCTCGGCTGGTGGGTTCGCATCTCTTTTCTTGTTAGAACCATAGTTGTTTCCCTGGGTACCCTTCTTGAAATTCGAGAACTTCCACTTGTTCTCTCCTGACGACTCGACGTGAGTCTCCTTCTTCTTTCCTTCAGAGATTGAAAACTTGTTCAATCTAATTGCTTCTTCAGTCAATGCTACGCTCAAATCAATGGCCTCAGTGATCGTTGGAGGCTTCGAAGTAGTCACCATGCTCATTATTTGGGGTGCCAATCCCCAAATGAAATGTTCAACTCGCTTGAACTCTGGTTCTACCATGTAAGGGACCACACGAGACAGGTCATTGAATCTCTGTACGTACTCAGCAATCTTGGGACCATCCATCTTTAGATTCCAAAACTCGGTTTCCAACTTCTGAATCTTAGCTCTTGAACAGTACTTCTTGCGCATTAGTTCTTTCATCTCATCCCAAGTCATACCATACGCTGCATCCTCACCTAGAGTCTGAACCTGAAGGTTCCACTACGATAGAGCTTCATCTAGGAATAGTCCAGAAATGTAGGTGACCTGGTGCTCTGGCTCACACTTGCTCATTCGCAGCACAGAATCTGTCTCAGCCCATCTTACGAAAGCTACAGCACCTACAGTGCCGTCAAAGTTCAGAGGTTTACATTCAAGGAACTGCTTGTAAGTACAGCCTGTACAAGCAACATCATTCACAGTAAGCATTAGCAAACGCACATCGAATGTCCAAACGTATCGTAATGTGTCTTAAGTGACTTAAACATTACCGTGTGGTGGGTTATTTCTTGAGGTACCTCCGCTGTGTTCAGAGCGTAAGGCCTCATATTGTACGATTGCTTGTGAAATCCGTTCATGCAGTCCTGCCTCTGTTGTGGGCAACTGAGTGTTCCTTCGAGGAGGCATCTTCTAAAAAGAAGATTGGATAGGTCAGGTCTTATTAAAGATTTAAGCACATAAGCATCTATTATATGAATCAGACCTAGGGGTGCAATGTCAGGTACGCCAAATGGGAGAGGGTCATGATCAGGCAAAGGCTCAGGAGCAGGTATCGGCTCAGGATCAGCAGGTGCAGCATCGGGCTGATCATCAGGAACAAAGTCTAGCTCAAGACCAAGCTCAAAGTCATGTGGAGGAGACGGTGCAGCTGACATGGCTGTATCATCGTCAGTATCGGTGGCATAACGTCGCAAACCAACTGCCTGTAAGGCGGAAGATATCACAGACGCAAAGGAATCTGAGACAGAGTGTAAGCTAGAGTCAGAAGAAATCTCAATAACGGGAATCCCAAGGAGTGGAACATCAACGACGTCCTCATCGAGCTCTCCATCGCCATGAGCGTCATCGGGAGGACCATCAACAAACAGATCAAAATCATCGTCAAACAAATCATCGAACGGCCAATCCTCAGGAGGAATGACCACTAAGGGAATAGGAGCGAGGATCTGTAACACCCCGAAAACGGGTTCGGTGATCAAACCATATTAGCACGAAAAGACGGGTAAAGTACCGTTAGTGGTAAAAATTTACCCGGTAAATATTAGGATTTAAATAATTAATCCTATTAATAAATAAAAAGTGAATAAAAGCTTTTAAGGAAATAAAAGGGATAAAAGGCCCGAGTTAACGGGACCTAAAATAAACTTAGTCATAAATATTCCCGAACCCACTAACTTAACTAGGAATATTAAACCTAGTTAATAAGTGGGAATATTGTTGAAAATAATTAGGTTGTGACCTAATTAATAACGAACCAAACACGAGGGACCAAAGCCGGGTAACTTGAAAATGGAATTATAAACTTACAAACAAAACACAACACACACACAAAAGTGTGTGTGTGTGTGCGTGCATGAGAAAGAACAGGAGACAAGATCCATGGGAGCTAACCCTAAACTCAACAAATTCTTCAAATTGGAGGATCAATTGAAGGCAAAACTCAGATTTGAATACATAGAAACGATCACCAAGACAAGGGGATCGTAAGGTATGTCGAATTTCTAACATTCATGAAGTTGTGAAAATTTGTTAACCTTGCATGATGCGAGCTATGTATGAATCGTAGAGGCTATGGCCGAATTAGTGAAGTGTGATTGCTTAGGAACAAACCCTAAGTAGAAATTTGAAGTAAAGTTTCTATGATTTGAATAATTTGATGATTTACCACTTTTAGACAAGTGGGTTTTGATTGTGTAGTGAAGATGATGATATGTTTATGCTAGAAATCATCATAGTTGATAGTTGATGCAAGATACTGGAACAATTTCCAAGTTTGAGTGTTGATCATACATGACTTGAAAAATGGGTTTTTGGATGATTTAATGAAATTGATGTTGTATTGGTGTTTATAAACACCATACTAACTTGTATGAATAAACTACTTGAACAAAATGGGGAATTGTTAAGAATTCATACTTGATTTGAAGTGGGTCTTGACACAAGAATTAAACTCATGATTTATGATTTAGTTCAATAAGAAAAGTAATCAAAGATTCATAAGGTGTGAAAGTCATGATTTAGAATGACTAATCTAACAACCTTGTGAATGATGAATGATAGTTGGCACTTAACAAGCTAGGTGAAGCTTGGGGAGAAAGCGGGTCGATCGAAGCAAGTGAGAAAAGAAAAGAGCATAACCGGATGCAAGGTAAGTGAAACTTACACCTTTTTATAGAATACTTATTTATTCTATAAGTTTTAAACTCGATAAAAACAATATTGGGGAATATGGATTTCCGACGCAATTGATACGAGTCGGAACATACGCAAAATTGGTAAAAACCATGACGAATGGTAAACATGGGTAAATGGTAATATAGCCGTAAATGACAAGCATACAAGGAATCTTGAGATGTTACCGTATGGGGTAACTCATAATAAGAGGATAGGGATAAAATGGTAATTTGTTCGTGTGTCGACAAATATAAGTAAAAGTTATAAGACACCCTACGGCGTAAGCCGAATTGGGTTAAATAATGAGATGGTATATATTTGTATATATATACCAGTCTAAATTCAAATGCAAAATGTTTGGTCGTTTAGACCAAACGGGTCAAGGGTGACTTTTAGTGCCATTTGACAAATGACGACTAATAAGTACGTGTCAAGTCTTATGCTTACAGGATAATAATGGTTTATGGATTTAAAATGCTACGAATTAGCATATTATAGAGGCAAGGTATCGAAACGGGTCAATAAGTTGACCCGAGCCAGGTACGTGTAAATATGGTTGTGGATAACATACTTTATGGCCAAATATGTAGCGAAAGCCTTTCGTAGTAAATGAGGGGCTAATGTTGACTAAAATGCCCTTGAAGGGTAATTTGGGCAAACGACCCATAAAGGTTGTTTAGGAACTTATATTATGATTTTGTAACCTTTAGATGCGTATGAAAATTTTAGGCATAAACTATCAAGGGTTAAATGCCTTAAAATGTGTATGCCGCAAAATAACATATACGAGGGATAAAACTCGGAATAAATAGTCTATTACATTAAATCCACCACATTCATAGTTGTGGTGGAAAACTAATCAAAATGAATGGGTGGAATTATGAGGCATAAGGGAATTAAGCAAAATAATGCTTAAAAGGACATAAATGTCCTTAACGGGTCAAAATAAGCACATGAGCATAAGCGGGTTTAAAATGTGTAGGAAACCCGTGGTTTGAGCCAAATATGATAGACAATATAGAAATTAGTAGATTCACGAGAATTTGGGTTCAAACAAACAAGTTTGTTTGATAAATACATGAATGGGTCAAAATGGGTAAATTTTAATTTAAGCCAAAAGCTTAAAACTCTATAAATTTGTGAATCTGGATGTCGGATGTTAACTCCATAAGATGGAGAATTAAATTACAGCCGCGTAGGAAAAAGAATCGTGTAAAACGGACCAATAACGAAGAAGTTATGGCCGTTTCCGTAAAAACCGGTATTTCTGAAAAATGCAGGATCCAGCTCCTGACCTGCTGGAAAATATGGACCCTCGCGCCACGCGAGGGAGTTTTAAAATGTTTCGCGCCACGCGACGACTGGTCGCGGCCCGCGTAAATATTCGCTTAGTCTCTCGCGGCCCGCGAGAGACACATGAACTGGCAAATGGATTTTTGTTTGTTGTTTGATGTTTCAGAACTCGTTTAAGCTACTAGTTAAGCATCAAAACTAACTTTTAAGTTGGTTTTGATCACATGTATATATCAAGAGTTCCCGGATGGAGATCAACCTCAAAGAAGAACCGAACACGAACGAGAAACAAGCTTCCGCACTTCATTACGACGTCATTTATAATTTGAATGTCATACTTAATTACATTATGCTATAAGGTTTTAATAAACCCGTATTTTCAATGTATTGAAATCATAATTACCCGTTTATTTTCGTAATCTATACGAAAATCTTTAAAATAATAATAAGGGTGTTAAAGGATCGGTGCCACAACGTGCTCACCATCCGGATGACCGATGATAAGATGATCATGGACAGGAATGGGAATTACAAATGGATCCTCGTCCGAGATACCATCAGCAAGCGGTAGATCATCACCAAAATCGGGCAGCGCAAAGGGCTGAAATTCGTCATCGTCGTCGGACATCATCTCCGGGTCGCTCTCTGTGTCGGAAGTAAAGATCTCTGGCTCTGGGACAATCTCATCATCAGAAACAATAGCCATGTGGTCATGGTCATCGGACAATCCGCTATCAAATGACGACATGGTATCTGTAACATAACAATCACCACGTATGCACATATATTAACCACTAACATTAAGCATGTAATCAATGACAATGTAATCATGTAATCATGTATCCTTCCTAGTCTCCCAGACTAAACCACCTAGTCTCCCAGACTAAACCACCCAGTCTCTCAGACCGAACCAACCAGTCTCTCAGACAGAACCAACCTGTCTCTTAGACTGAACCACCCAGTCTCTCAGACTGAACCACCCAGTCTCTCAGACTGAACCATAACATAAACCTTGAAATGTGTTTCGTGTCTTTTCGTTTGTAAAAATGTTTGTTCTCCTGGATCTGGGCGTTTTGCGTATGCAATGAAAACATGTAAAAATATTTTCGTGAGAGCTCTAATGATTGTAGTCTAGACTCGAGAAGGAATTCTAGTTCGCTACAATCGAAGCTCTGATACCAAACTGTCACACCCTGACTTTTGCGGAAGCGTGATTATGTGTGAGTTGCTTAATATCATTGCATTCAATCATAACAACAACTATATGATAAAACCATAGATGGTCATCCATTAAATAAGTTTAAAAACATCCCAAACATCATTGTTGAAACATAGACTTCAAATTCAAATTTTACAAACCATACGAATTGTTTAGAGTTCCCTAAGGACTCATCAAAAGACTCTAAATAAAATCAGGCTTTGGTAGATGTGTCCTGTCCAGGATGAGACACACTAACCAAACCCTAAGACAATGGATGACATCCTTTATTCTTAATGCAACTTGAAACATCCAAACGCCCGCCAGATCCACTTTAATTCCCTGAAGTACATGTAGTTTTAAAAAACATCAACAAAAGTTGAGCAAGTTCATGTGTTTGTTTGTGTGTATGAATGAAAGCTTGTAATCATTGTATGTATGTATGTTTTGTAAATCCCGGTATGAAAGCAAAACGAGGAAACAGATCAATTAATGGTTTGCAAGGCCATTAACATACGTGCAACGGCGTAGGAAGGCTCAAACCTAGAAGATTTTGTACCGGGCCTCCGGCTGTAAGACATAGTCACCTCATGGGCCAATCCCCGGTCCACATGGGTGTGGGCTCGCTACACCCAAATAGATCTCGGTCCTAACACGAGGATTAATGGTCTTAGGAGTGCGCCTACCCATTCACATGATCTACTGTACTTTCCATAGCTAACCATACCAATTGTAATTGTATGTAATCATTTTGTAACATGTACTTCACCCCCGAAGTTATAAAACAAAACAGCTTAAAGAAAAGGGGGACATGAACTCATTGTCTTGCGTCTTCGAATCACCGTAACTCAAGCTTCTTCGGATAAAACACGACTACCTACAACGTACTATGATCTATTAGACGAGCGGGTCGTGCCTTGACTTAGTATTAATGTCTTTGAGTTACGTTTCTTTGTATTTTCAATATTATTCCATGTTATATAATTATTTGTTAAAATAATAAATATTTTAACTTAAATCATATTTACTAAATTTTGGAATAATTGTTAAAACAATATATTTGAACTTAATACTTCCCAAGTGTTTATACTTGTATATCCTTCCCAAGGATGGGTGTATTTGTATTCGTATTCGTATTCTTATACCTGTATATTTTTGCCATGTATTAGGGTCGTATTCCGGTGTGTATTTGTACGTACGAGAATACGTATCTTCATGTAATTATTAAGTATCCTTATACTTAATGTTATATTAACTTTTCCAGAATAATATCCTTAATAAAAGTCCCTATATATTTCCAAAATATATATTTTTTAAAAATATTACTTAGAAAAATTATTTATAATTTTTCCCTTGGCAAAAATATTTGTATTTTCATATAAGTTCCAAAAATAATATATTTTCAAGTCTAACTTAGAAAATATATGTAAACTTATTTTTTTCTCCAAAAATGATATATTTCATATTTATTTGAGAAAATATATCTTTCACCCAAAAAATTATCGTATTTCATGTTTGTTTAAGAAATGTATATTTTCTCCCAAAGATAATACATCTTCTAATAATTCCAAGAAAATATATATATTTTTATTCACCCAAAATAATATATTTTCCTCTTGTCAAAAATATGATATAACTTTGTAATAATTGTAAAAATCATATTTTTATTCACTTGGTGTCCAAAATATTATTTACCAAAATATAATTGTGAATCAATTTTTCGAAATATTTTGTAAGTTATATTACTTGGTTCGGTTTCACCAATATTTTGTGTAAATGTGTATATTTATTCCTTGGAATTTTGGTAATATTTTGGATTGTAATTTTTGGTGTTTTAGTGAGTTATATTATTTCAAGTCCTAAAATAATATAACTAATACACATAATATACAAATAATCACACACTTGGTGACTTCTAAATATATATTTTCCTAAATACATATTTAATCACTTTTATTTATGAAAACCAACCTCCAATATTTATATTTTTGTAACAAAAATTATGGCAAAGTTTATGTGAGAAATTCATGGTTTAAAATACACTTGTAAATATTTGTTTGGAAATATTTTTCTAAGTGTTTAATTTTTAGAAAAATTTTGCCATAGTTTCCCCTAAAAATGGAGGTTTCCATGCTTTCAAGCATATCATTTTCTTTGGTAAAAATCAACACAATCAACCAATAATCAACAATAACCAATCTACACTTACCAATCTTGCCAAAAACAAGCATAATCTAATACTTCATGAACTTGAATATTTGTAAAAAATTGTAGTAACTTACTAGTATTCTTAGTAAGCCTTGTTACCTTCTAAAGTGTGATTGATTCTTTGAAAACTTCATTTTTAAAGAAGATGGATCTTTACAACTTATGATCATGTTTTCTAAAAAAATGTTTCTTTATGAATTCTTCTTGTTACACACATACTTCTACACCTTATTAACCACCAAAAATAAGGTTTATTTGTTTAAGAACCAAGATTTAGTAAAACTTATATTTTTAACTTGGTTTCTTCAAAAATCATCCATGAAATTTTATATCTACATGATTAACAACTTACTTTGATCATTATTTTTCAAGAAAACCACATATTCTTTCAAGTTCATGTTTCTTATGAGGATGATCTATGATCCTACAACATCTTCATCCTCTCATCTTGCTAGATTATGTTTTTAATCATGATCTAGCAAGATCATATGATGATCAACATCAAATAAATGTATGAACAACAATCATCAAGCATAACAACTCATATTCATCAAGATTTCTTCATATTTTAAGCTTATGTTCAAGTTTACTTCTTGTGATTCTTGGTGTTCTTCATGATCAACATTATGTAACATCTTTTAACCACTAATATAAGATGTAAAATAGCAAGATCAAGGTTCTTACCACTAGCACAAGGCTAGGGATGATCAAGTGAAGTTATGAGATGGATAAAAGCAAATGAAAGAGTTCCTTCAACTTCTACAAGCTCCTAGCTCCTTTGTGCACCTTCTAACACTCTTGTAAGTGTGTGGATTGTATGGAAATGAGGTGATGATGATGGAATGGTGGTGGTGGTTCTCGTCCGAGACCAAGAAGGAGAAGAAGAGAAAGTTGAAGTGTCACACCCCCAAATTCCACAAGCGGAGTATCACCGCAGGAGGCATGACATGACCAGGATCAAGCCACCAATCATATTGAACAACGTATTAAAGTAAATATAAAACCAACCACAATATAATTGGTGTCCAAAACAAATTAACTAAGTTCAAGTTATCAGTGGAAGCATAAAGTGTAAAACCAAATCATAAGTTAAAAGTTCAAATATTCAACATGGAACTCAACAGTCCATGTCCCACAACGACCTCTCCTTCTCGTGCAAGCTCCATCTAAGCACCTAATGACCTGCAAGGCATGTAGCAACGAATCAACAACAAAGTTGAGCGAGTTCACAGTTGGTTGTCAATTTTAAAGTTGTTCCAAAAACCATAAGTTCTTTCGAAAACCATGAGTTAACCAATTCCTTGTTTCCCAAACCATAACCAGTGGGGGCTACCCCATGTTAACCACTAGACCCGTTACCATATCGACCACTGACTGTAGACATGTTTATGTGCCCTGCGTCAATGTCTATCATCATTGACTAAGTGCCCAGATCCATTAGTCCACTCCCGTCCTTTGCGGCACGGTGTGAGGCTTGTCAAACCTAATAGCGCTATTTAACTAATGACCCGCTCGCCATTGGACCGGCGATTAAGTCGATATAAAAATGAGGGACTTCATGATAGAGTTTTGTTTAGTAAGTTATATGTTGTCATCCTTCCTACGGAGGATGGAGGTACGTAATCTACCCAAGGAGAATACGCAGGTATAATGTTGTCATCCTTCCCATGGAGGATGGAGGTACATATTCTACCCAAGGAGAATATGCAGATTCATTTTAGTTCCTTAACCCATTCCCAAACCACCGGGAATCCCATGCCTTGTAGAAAGTGTGAACTCACCTTAGGTTAGCTCGACAGATAAACGAAAAGGTCAATCGAGCTGCTAGTGGTCAACCACGTCCTAACATGGTTACCATACAAGTCAGGTCTAGGTTCAAGTAGTGCACATAGGTTTACACATAAACTAACAGGTTACGAACACGTAATGATCATGGCAAACACATTCAACACGTTAACAGTCAAGTATACATCATATCCAAACTTGTGCGACTCAGATGATTGGGCTCGCACAAGTTCAACTGCCCAATCATCTTGTGCGATTCGATAATTGAAGCCCAATAATATTCGGCCCAACCTGTTGTGCGTCCAGCACAACTTGTGCGACTCACAACGGGTTGTGCGACTGAAACGAGCCCGACCCAAGAATAAAAAAAGTCCATACCCCATACGGCCCAACATATAAATAGTTAATCAACTTGTGCGGTCCATTTAACCTTGTGCGATTACAAATGGCTTGTGCGACTTGAATTTACTTGTGCGACTGAGTTTTGGGCTTTAAGGCCCAACCACATAATAAGGTTCAATAGATGTGTGTGGCCCAAGACTTGTGCGATCGGCACTGCCTTGTGCGATCCACATGTCTTGTGCGATCATGCAATGTCTAATTTGTACTCTGTGCTTAAACGATTGCACCAAATCTTGTGCGACTGCATTGTGCCACCGGCTTGTGCAATCCGTATTAGATTTCCATATTTTATGAAAATCAGTTACACTTTCCATTTACCCGATCCATTCTAACAACTTCCAACTTTACAACAATTCGATCAAACTACAGATTTACCAATTAATTTGTATGAACCCTAATTAAACATATAACAACTCATCATCATCACATCGAATCAAATAACATGATTAACATCAAGATCCTTAATTCATCATTCAAACATAAACAAAAACCATAATCATTTAAACATATTTGCACAGTTCCGGTTCTTGATTACTAACATACATCCTAATCATAACAACACAACCAAACCATCCGAATCCAAACACATATGGCCGATTACATTCATTCGGTTCTAGATCGTTATTATCATCACATGATTATCAACCCTATATTGAACTAACATATTACACATGTGAGCCGATTTACATGAACACTAACCTCATCAATTTATATCATAATCAATCATATATCACTCGTAAATCATCATGTAGGAACATATAAATCACAATATCATCTAACAAAACAATAATCATGAAACACTAACCGGTTAGAAGGTAGAACAAGGATGATCCGAATCAAGAAAGCTTCGAGAAGGGGGAATGTGGCCGTCGGCTTCAAGAGAGAGGGAGAGAGATTTAGGGTTTGCTAAACTTTGTGTGTTTTGGTGAAGTGTAGGATTTATACTAACACCCTAGGTGTTATTCGAACTAAGAGAGTGGGCCGAACCCTTCATGGGCTGCCCTTGGGTTTCGAGTACAACGAGTGTGGCCCGACTGAGCTTGTACGATTGGACTTGTGTTGTGCGACTACATTATATACATTACACACATAAACACATAACATAACAAACATTCCATTAAAAACACATGTCACGTAATCACATATTGTTCATACACGTTACATTAGATACAAAGATACGAGTTGTCACATCATCCCCAAGTTGAAAGAAATTTCGTCATGAAATTTAGCACGTAGTTACTGAGGAAGCTAGTTAGGTTGCATGGTTTTCCTGGGGTGTCACATCCTTCCCCCGTTGGTTTGGAATTTCATCCCAAAATTCCGCAGTAGCTTCAGCCTCAGTAGTGGTTTTGCTTTTCTCGAACAACTGGGGATACTTGTCTTTCATTTGGTCTTCTCGTTCCCAGGTAAACTCTGGGCCACGACGGGAGTTCCAACGAACTCGAACAATGGGTATTCTGGTACGCTTGAGAACCTTAACGTCTCGGTCTGTAATCTCTACTGGTTCCTCGATGAATCGTAACTGATCGTTGATAGTGAGTTCCTTGAGAGGAACTATGAGAGTCTCATCTGACAGACACTTCTTCAGATTGGACACATGGAATACGTTGTGAACTCCGCTGAGTGCTTCAGGTAGATTCAGTCTATAGGCCACCTTGCCGATTTTCTCTGTGATTTTGAAAGGTCCGACATAGTGTGGATTCAGTTTGCCTCGCTTGCCAAAGCGAATCACACCTTTCCAAGGTGAAACTTTAAGTAGCACTCGATCCCCAACCTGGAACTCGAGTGGTTTCCTGCGCTTATCGGCATAACTTGTCTGACGGTCATGAGCTGCCGCCATTCGTTGTCGTATTTGGGCAATCTTTTCTGTCATGTCGATGACAAGTTCTGGACCAGTTATTTGGTTGTCTCCAACTTCTGCCCAGCATAAAGGTGATCGGCATTTTCGTCCATACAATGCTTCTAACGGAGCGGCCTGGATGCTGGTGTGGTAACTGTTGTTATACTAAAATTCTACCAAAGGTAGGTGTCTTTCCCAGCCGTTACCAAAGTCGATTACACATGCCCGAAGCATGTCTTCCAGAGTTTGAATGGTGCGTTCAGACTGCCCATCCGTCTGTGGATGATACGCTGTGCTCATGTCTAGACACGAGCCAAAGGATTTGTGCATCGCTTGCCACAAATCAGAGGTAAAGCGTGGATCACGATCAGAAATGATGGAAGTTGGCACCCCGTGCCTCGAAACTACTTCCTTAAGGTAGACGTCTGCTAGCGTAGAGAACTTATCCGTTTCCTTGATAGCCAGGAAGTATGCAGACTTGGTTAATCGATCCACTATCACCCAAATGGTATCGTTTCCTCGTTGAGATCTAGGTAAGCCAGTAACAAAGTCCATGGAAATTTGCTCCCATTTCCATGTGGGAATCTCTGGTTGCTGAAGTAGGCCAGATGGCTTCTGGTATTCGACCTTGACCCTCGCACAGGTCAAACATTTACTAACATAGGTCGCTATGTTAGCTTTCATGTGGGGCCACCAGTAAGTAGCTTTGAGATCGTGGTACATCTTATCAGAACCAGGATGTACTGAGTAACGAGACTTGTGTGCTTCATCCATCACAAGCTCACGTAAATTACCATAAAGTGGAACCCCGATGTGCCCCGCCAAGTAGTAGGCACCGTCTTCCCTTAGTTCTAACCGTTTCTTCAATCCTCGCAGGGACTCAGCCCTGATGTTCTCTTCTTTAAATGCTTCGACCTGAGCATCACGAATTTGGGCAGGAAGACTAGAGTGGATGGTAAGCTGTAACGCACGTACACACTTAGGTTTGGTTTCCTTACGACTGAGGGCGTCAGCCACCACATTGGCTTTTCCTGGATGGTATCTGATTGCGCATTCATAGTCGTTAAGAAGTTCGACCCATCGTCGCTGCCACATGTTCAACTCCTTCTGATCGAAGATATGCTGGAGACTCTTGTGATCGGTGAAAATGGTGCACTTGGTACCGTACAAGTAATGTCTCCATATCTTAAGAGTAAATACCACTGCTCCCAACTCCAAGTCGTGAGTAGTGTAGTTCTTTTCGTGAACCTTGAGTTGGCGCGATGCGTAAGCAATGACTTTTTCACGTTGCATCAACACACAACCAAGTCCTTGGATTGACACGTCACAATAAACCATAAAATCATCTGTGCCTTCAGGTAACGAGAGAATAGGTGTGCTACAAAGCTTCGTCTTCAACTCCTGAAACACGGATTCCTGAGCATCACCCCAACGGTAGGTGACACCCTTCTGAGTAAGAACAGTAAGAGGCTGCGCGATCCTTGAGAAATCCTTAATAAACCTTCTGTAGTAACCTGCCAACCCCAAGAATTGACGGATTTCAGTTGGTGTTCGAGGTGCAGGCCAATTCCTGATTGAGTCAACCTTGGATGGATCAACGTGAATCCCATCCTTATTAACCACGTGGCCTAGAAATTGGACTTCACGAAGCCAAAAGTCGCATTTCGAGAACTTAGCATAAAGCTGTTCTGCTCGAAGAAGTTCCAAAATAAGTCGCAGATGACGCTCGTGTTCCTCCTGACTCTTGGAATAGATCAGGATGTCGTCGATAAACATGATAACGAACTTATTCGAGTAGGGTTTGCACACCCGGTTCATAAGATCCATGAAGACCGCAGGTGCGTGCGTCAACCCAAAAGGCATGACCAGAAACTCGTAATGGCCGTAACGAGTCCTGAACGCTGTCTTAGAGATGTCCACGTCTCGGACTCTCAGCTGATGATAGCCCGATCTCAGATCAATCTTAGAGTAGAAGCTCGACCCTTGCAACTGGTCGAACAGGTCATCAATACGAGGAAGAGGATAACGGTTCTTCACGGTCACTTTGTTGAGTTCACGATAGTCAATGCACATTCGAAAGGTACCGTCCTTCTTCTTTACAAACAAGACTGGTGCTCCCCAGGGCGAAGAGCTAGGACAAATGAAACCCTTGTCCAAGAGCTCTTGTAGTTGCGTAGATAGTTCTTCTAGTTCTGAGGGGGCTAAACGATAAGGCGCACGAGCTATAGGCGCTGCTCCAGGAGCTAGCTCGATTTGAAACTCGACCTGACAATGAGGCGGAAGACCAGGTAATTCCTCAGGGAATACCTCAGGAAAGTCGCGTACAATCGGGATATCTTCTATCTTCTTTTCCTTCGTTGAAGTGTCAGTAACGAGGGCTAGAATAGCAGTGTGGCCCTTTCGCAAACACTTCTGGGCCTTAAGGAAAGAGATGATGCCTACAACAGCACCACTCTTATCACCACGGATTACGAGAGGTTCCTCACCAGAACGAGGAATGCGGACGATTTTCTCCTTGCAAAGGATCTCTGCTCACTGTTGGGATAACCAATCCATCCCAATGACGACGTCGAAGCTACCAAGAACGATGGGAATAAGGTCGATAGGGAAGGTCTGACCAGCAAGAACAAGATTACAACCCTTAACTATGTGCGGGGCCTCAAGACTTTTACCGTTTGCTAGTTCTACAACATGCTTGGTATTTAAGGGAATTGGGGCACGCTTAAGCATTTGACTAACTTTTAAGGACACATAACTAGTATCGGCACCCGAATCGAATAAAACAGTAACAAAGAAGTCATCCAGTAGGAACTTACCCATCACAACGTTGGGATCGTTCCTTGCATCACCCTGACCAATCACGAAAGCACGTCCCCTGGCGCCATTGCCATCATTGTTACCCCCATTGTTGTTTCCATTTCCTTGGTTATTGTTGTTGTTCTGATTCTGGTTCAGTTGTGGACAGTTTCTCTTGAAGTGACCTTCAGCACCACACTGAAAACACCCTTTGTTAATACCCTGTTGTTGTTGCTGCTGCTGGTTCTGTAGAGCTTGTTGCTGCTGCTGACGATTCTAATTTGCAGGATATGGGCTCCTGCAATCCTTTGCTGGTGACCAGGTTTGTTGCATCTATGATAGCGACCATTGCTACACGGCCCGCTGTGGTGCAAGTTACAACGGTTGCACTTAGGTTGATTTCCCTTGTACCCTCCTTGTTGACCAGGGCTCTTGTAGTCGTCAGTCTTTCACTGCTGAGACGGGGACTGACCAGAAGCTGAACCCTTGCTTGAATTTCCATCCCACTTGCGCTTGTTATCTGTAGGAGCATCTGATGTAGTGGTAGCACTAATACGCTTTGGCAGCCTGTTCTGCTCGACTGCCTGGTCAGTAAGACGGTGGGATAGTCGAATGACCTGCTGAATTGTGAGGAGGTTAGCAGAAGTCACCATACTCTGAATCTCTGGAACTAAACCCTTGATGTAAAGCTCGATACATTTGCAGGGAGGATCCACTATTGTAGGACACAAAGCAGCTAGTTCGTTTGATCTCTTAGTGTACGCCTCGATTTCAGACCCTGTCATCTTTAGGTTGTAGAATTCCACTTCTAACTTGTAAATGTCATCACGATGACAATACTCCTCTTTGATCAGATCTTTGAAGTCATTCCATGGGGTGGTAGCATTTGAACCTGAGCGTTCCACCAAGTGAGCGCAACACCTTCAAGAGTTCCCATTGCAAACTTCACCCAACTAGCAACAGGGCATTCACACATTTCAAAGACAGATTCGAGCTTCTCGAACCAGTAGAGGAGGCCTACAGCTCCTTCTGTACCACTGAAGGTACTAGGTCGACAGTCCATAAAGGTCTTGAACGTACACACGGGAGGCTGAGCATGTTGATCTGTCGCGTGAGAAAGAAAGACAAGGTTAAGCACGAGAGTTGGTTCGCGAGAGTAGGATCTAAACATCCTAGGATAGGTCGAAATGGCAGGTTATACCTCCTGCTGGAGCTGCTGTGAGTGCCTCAGCAACTCGTTCGTTGATTAGTGCCGTCAGCTGGGCTTGAGTCAAATTCAGGCATCCACTCATGATCTTCACATCGAAGGAAACACAAGTGAGAATGATGTCGTGAAAGTGCGGAAGTATGGGATGACAGGAGAGAGTAAGCACATAGGGTTTCAAGCAATAATTGTTACGCTAACTAAGCATACCATGATCAATGCATTACTTAAACTAACAGGCAGGCAATACAAACACAAACCATATTACCTATAGTGTTGAGTCTTGCACGTGGAGCGAAGTGTCGTTGTGGATCGTTGAGCACTGTACAAGCTTTCCCCTTTTTAAAACCAAGTTCACTATAACCAATGGCTCTGATACCAATCTGTCACACCCCCAAATTCCACAAGCGGAGTATCACCGCAGGAGGCGTGACATGACCAGGATCAAGCCACCAATCATATTGAACAACGTATTAAAGTAAATATAAAACCAACCACAATATAATTGGTGTCCAAAACAAATTAACTAAGTTCAAGTTATCAGCGGAAGCATAAAGTGTAAAACCAAATCATAAGTTAAAAGTTCAAATATTCAACATGGAACTCAACAGTCCATGTCCCACAACGACCTCTCCTTCTCGTGCAAGCTCCATCTAAGCACCTAACGACCTGCAAGGCATGTAGCAACGAATCAACAACAAAGTTGAGCGAGTTCACAGTTGGTTGTCAATTTTAAAGTTGTTCCAAAAACCATAAGTTCTTTCAAAAACCATGAGTTAACCAATTCCTTGTTTCCCAAACCATAACCAGTGGGGGCTACCCCATGTTAACCACTAGACCCGTTACCATATCGACCACTGACTGTAGACATGTTTATGTGCCCTGCGTCAATGTCTATCATCATTGACTAAGTGCCCAGATCCATTAGTCCACTCCCGTCCTTTGCGGCACGGTGTGAGGCTTGTCAAACCTAATAGCGCTATTTAACTAATGACCCGCTCGCCATTAGCACGGCGATTAAGTCGATATAAAAATGAGGGACTTCATGATAGATTTTTGTCTAGTAAGTTATATGTTGTCATCCTTCCTACGGAGGATGGAGGTACGTAATCTACCCAAGGAGAATACGCAGGTATAATGTTGTCATCCTTCCCATGGAGGATGGAGGTACATATTCTACCCAAGGAGAATATGCAGATTCATTTTAGTTCCTTAACCCATTCCCAAACCACCGGGAATCCCATGCCTTGTAGAAAGTGTGAACTCACCTTAGGTTAGCTCGGCAGATAAACGAAAAGGTCAATCGAGCTGCTAGTGGTCAACCACGTCCTAACATGGTTACCATACAAGTCAGGTCTAGGTTCAAGTAGTGCACATAGGTTTACACATAAACTAACAGGTTACGAACACGTAATAATCATGGCAAACACATTCAACACGTTAACAGTCAAGTATACATCATATCCAAACTTGTGCGACTCAGATGATTGGGCTCGCACAAGTTCAACGGCCCAATCATCTTGTACGATTCGATAATTGAAGCCCAATAATATTCGGCCCAACCTGTTGTGCGACTCACAACGGGTTGTGCGACTGAAACGAGCCCGGCCCAAGAATAAATGAAGTCCATACCCCATACGGCCCAACATATAAACAGTTAATCAACTTGTGCGGTCCACTTAACCTTGTCCGATTACAAATGGCTTGTGCGACTCGAATTTACTTGTGCGACTGAGTTTTGGGCTTTAAGGCCCAACCACATAATAAGGTTCAACAGATGTGTGTGGCCCAAGACTTGTACGATCGGCACTGCCTTGTGCGATCCACATGTCTTGTGCGATCATGCAATGTCTAAGTTGTACTCTGTGCTTAAACGGTTGCACCAAATCTTGTGCGACTGCATTGTGCGACCGGCTTGTGTGATCCGTATTAGATTTCCATATTTTATGGAAATCAGTTACCCTTTCCATTTACCCGATCCATTCTAACAACTTCCAACTTTACAACAATTCAATCAAACTACAGATTTACCAATTAATTTGTATGAACCCTAATTAAACATATAACAACTCATCATCATCACATCGAATCAAATAACATGATTAACATCAAGATCTTTAATTCATCATTCAAACATAAACAACAACCATAATCATTTAAACATATTTGCACTGTTCCGGTTCTTGATTACTAACATACATCCTAATCATAACAACACAACCAAACCATCCGAATCAAACACATATGGCCGATTACATTCATTCGGTTCTAGATCGTTATTATCATCACATGATTATCAGCCCTATATTGAACTAACATATTACACATGTGAGCCGATTTACATGAACACTAACCTCATCAATTTATATCATAATCAATCATATATCACTCGTAAATCATCATGTAGGAACATATATTTCACAATATTATCTAACAAAACAATAATCATGAAACACTAACCGGTTAGAAGGTAGAACAAGGATGATCCGAATCAAGAAAGCTTCGAGAAGGGGGAATGTGGCCGTCGGCTTCGAGAGAGAGGGAGAGAGATTTAGGGTTTGCTAAACTTTGTGTGTTTTGGTGAAGTGTAGGATTTATACTAACACCCTAGGTGTTATTCGAACTAAGAGAGTGGGCCGAACCCTTCATGGGCTGCCCTTGGGTTTCGAGTACAACGAGTGTGGCCCGAATGAGCTTGTACGATTGGACTTGTGTTGTGCGACTACATTATATACATTATACACATAAACACATAACATAACAAACATTCCATTAAAACCACATGTCACATAATCACATATTGTTCATACACGTTACATTAGACACAAAGATACGAGTTGTCACATGAAGTGTGTTGTGATGAATGAGAATGGTAAGTTAGGATCTTGTGGTTTATAACATAATCTTTTCAACATGTGCTTATCCATTGTGTTTTATATCTCTAAAGGTTTAAACAAGATCTATTAAACAATTGAACAAAATCATGGGTGGGTCCACCCATCCAAACCGTCTCCAAGGGTGGGGGGTGTTTAGTTGGGTGGTGATGGTAAGTTAAAGAATCTAGTTAGATTTCAAGTGCATGTTTAGGAGTTTTAGTTAGTATGTGTTTACATAATGTGTTATGATGTTCGAGGACCATAACTGGCTTGGTAATGTTAAAACAGTGCTTCTAGTGAAAATTTGGTGTTTCGGGTAGTGTCCGATTGTTCTGTTGGTTACCGGTTCGTTAAGGTGCTAAACTATGCAGTTCAGTGTGCTTTATGTACCCTTTTGTGACACTTTTGATTCCCGACATTTAGGAAAGCATTCAGGACCATTTAACCACATTTCTGCATAATATTAGTGTGTTTAAATGCTGAAAATTGCTGCTTTTTGCTGAATTCAGCACTTTATGTGAGTTTTAGGCACTTTCCAGCACTTAAACTATCTCTAAAAAGGCAGTTTTGTGATCCTTACTTTTCTACACACTATACTAGTGTAAGACTTGGTTTCTGGCTCATTCTATGTCTCAACACCTTGTCTGTCTATGTACTGAACTCTGTCAGCATTTTCCTGATTTATCTGATAATTGTGCTAACTATGTTTCGTGCATTATTTGAGTCAAATAAGCTTCCATACAATAATGGTGTGACATTAAGCAATATATGATGCATATGTATGTATATGGCAATAATCAGTACGCAGTTAATTGCAATTCAGCACAGTCATTAAGCACTAATCATGGTTTAATAGTTGTACGGATACCTGAAATTTTGACAGTTGTCACAAAAATCCATCGCAAATCTGCTAAATTCTGATGAAAATTTGTTGAAAAACACTAAAAAACCACTGAAAAATGTTGAAAATGTAGAAACAACGTCTCGTCTACAAATCCTCTTGAATCTAAACCTCAAATCGAATGCCTACAGTAGTACGAGCACTCTCTATACAGAGCCTATTCTGATACCACTTGTAAGGTCACCTAAAACTCAACTATATGGATCAAATCAACAATAATATGTATCAGGCTGTGCGGAATCCATCTTGAAGATGTACCCATTATAGACACATAATAGAAATTTGTAGAAATACAAAGAATTCACCAAAATTGAAATTGTATTAAACACACAGTTTACAAGGTCTCCAAGTCTACCAAAAGTCTACTAAATACATCACACATACCATATTTATTGGCTAAAAGCAATAGCCTGGAACTTTTATTAGTTACGGACTTCTAACCCTATACTACAGAAAAAACTGTCCGCGGGAACAAATCCCTGAACTTACAATATATCCGGAACACTTTAAACTCAATAGTCCAGAACTTTTATTAGTTACGGACTTCTAACCCTATACTACATAACAAACTGTCCATGGGAACAAATACCTGAACTTACAATATATCCGGAACACTTTAAACTAACCATAGACACACTTGTTCTGGACAAACTTTATACTTAGACAAATTTACATCAATTCAAATAAAACCGAAATTTACATTTTAGACCCTCATCAATCCAAGAGTTGTCAAATCCAGCACTAAATCACTTCAGTGCATTTATATCTCTCAACTTGAAGCGAAAAGACGGTCCTTTTTTAAGGAGGTAATGAAGAAAGAAAAAGATCAATTAGGTTAATGAGAATAAGGTCACGCCCCCATTGAGGTTGCCGATTTGGGTCTTACACCTCTTCGAGATGCCAATATTGCCTTTTTAACCAAATGGTGATGGCGTTTTAAAACCGAACCACAAGCTATTTTGAGAAAGGTTATTTCCTCAATCCATTTTACCAATCGATCATAGCCTATTCTTCCTTATTCTAAAAGCATCAGTGGTACTTGGAGTTCTATTGCTAAGCCCCAAAACCATCTTACCCATACAAATATCGAGTTAGGTTTAATTAAAGGGGAGGCGAAAAAGGAAACAAAACTCGGCATTGTCTTGACCCGTGGATTTCCCCAACCCCACTTTAGTCTCTTTACCCACACATTTTCAGCTTGAGAACATTAAAAATAGGTTGTTAGGCGATTCTTTCGATTGGTCTAATAACAAGGTTAGCTGGAAATGGGACTAGAAGGATTCAGATTGGTCTGGTCATGAAGAATCAGAACTTGCAGACCTGCTACTTCTTTCGAAATTCCAACCTTCTTCCGAGGCTGATAAGTGGATATGGACTGAAGATTCCAGCAGGTTTTTCTCAGTTTCTTCTATGAAATTGGTACTTTAGCTTTTTCTCATTCTATTTCATAGGTACCCATTTTCAAATGGAATAACAAAGTCCCTAAGAAAGTGAATATCTTTACCTAGAGAGTGTGCTAAAATAGAATCGCCACTCTAAATGAATTAGCGAAGAGAAACATTATTGTGGGTTCCATCAAGTGCAAGTTTTCTTCGGATTTGGACGAATCAGCAAGGCATCTTCTAGTTTCATGCATTTGGGCAACTCAATTATGGCAACTTATCTTTCTTGGTGTAATATTGCTCCATTATATGATTTCATGGTACATGACCTCTTCTCAATTCATGAAGCTATCAATCTGGGACGGCGGAAAAAGGAAATCCTTTAAGGTATTATTCTCATTGCTTGCTCGTGCATTTGGAAAACAAGAAACGAGATGGTTTTTTTTTTCAAGAAACAGAAAGACCATTAATCTTGTAATGAGCGATATAAACATGTTAAGTTTCTTTTGGATTAGCAATAGATCGAATATTAAGGATCTAGTTTGGATGGATTGGGTTCGTTTCCCTTTGTAATCTTGTTTTGTTGTTCTTTTCTAGCTTCTTGTTAGCGTTCGTAATGAAATTCTCCGTTCCAAAAAAAAAAGTTTTACCAGTGTAACTACAAAAGCAAAAAGTAAACAAATACGCTGAGTAATACCACCCACACATGTTCTTCTCTCCATTTTTATTACCTCTCCCCGTTGACCATCTTAGGTCATCGAATATCATCTTCGGTCACCCTCTCCTTAACATTCATAAATTTTAGATTCACCTTATTATGGGTGGATTTTTTACAACTAGAATGACCGAGTCCCGGTTTTCATGAAAAGGCAAAAATGTCATTTTACATGAAAGTAGCATATTTCTTAGTGTTAGTTAGCAAAATGGATAAAAAGCATAACGCCAGGTGACTAGTATTATATAATATGACAATGTTGATCAGTTCTGTTTAAACGTAATGGAAAACATGAATAATTACATACCAGTAACGGCAGCAAGGCCAGCAGAGAATCCAGTCAGAGACGAAGCCATTGAGTTCGACATCTTTGTCAGTACGATCTGGTTCCTCCTTAGGGTGTACGTGCTTGATGGTAGTACCGATTCTAGGGGCTTAGAATCGTATGGAGAGAAAGAGAGGATTATAATGTTATGAGTAGGTTGTGTGTGAGCAAAAGAGTTCAACCCTTAGCCTCTCTATATATAGACTCTTTGATACACCCGGGAGGAAACCATAATTAGTCATTAAGGGTAATATGGTCCATCAACAATTACCCACTAATTATTTAATAGGTTTAATATATAATGATCTATTATTATGTAAATTGATTATAATGGCCATATATTAAATATACTAAATATATTTAATCTTACATTCTCCCACTTGGCCGAGTAATCATTTACTTATGAGTATTAGATAAGCCTGATCAGGAGTTAACACTCATTTTAGCTTTAAACCAAGAACGTAGCAGAGAAATACAGCCGTTGAATCATCATTCGACTCAGGACCCCCATTAGTCATACTACAACCTCAATCTAAAACCTAACAGTTATGATCAAAATATTCAAGTGAGCCCTTTATCGTTTGATATGTATTTATATTTGTCTATATGTCATTACATGCACAGAACATATGTTAGAGACATACAAAATCAAACTGAGGAAATTTCATTTACTAAAACGTAAGCAAGTACAATATGCATTTAAATAAGGTCTTTAGTAAGTCCCACATTAGAAACTTGTTCTTCAAAAACTTTAGGAGGGAGACCTTTAGTCATCGGATCTGCAAGCATATTTTTAGTACTTATATACTCAATACAAAGATTATTTTCCTCAACTCGTTCACGTACAAACAAGTACTTCGTATCAAGATATAAACCACCTCCAGTCAAACTGTTATTGTTCGAGAAACTAACGACAGCTGAATTATCACAATAAAGCTTCAATGGTCTAGAAATGGAATTAACAATTTTGAGTCCAGTGATCAGATTTCTAAGCAACATTCCATGACAGGTTGCGTTATAAACAGCAATGTACTCTGCCATCATTGTGGAAGTTGTAGTCAACTGTTGTTTATGACTCTTCCATGAGATAGGGCCGCCTGCTAACATAAAGATATAGCCCGAAGTGGATTTCTTGTCATCTTTGCATTTGGCAAAGTCAGAATCAGAATAGGCCACCACTTCTAAATGATCACTTCTTCTATAAGTCAGTTTATAGTCTTTCATCTCTTGCAGATATCTGAGTACCTTCTTAGCTGCTTTCCAGTGATCTAGGCCAGGATTAGTCTGATAACGGCCTAGCATTCCAGCAATATAAGCGATATCTGGGCGAGTACAGACTTGAGCATACATCAGGCTCCCGACTACTGACGCGTAAGGTATCTGGCTCATTTGCTCCTTCTCAACCTCTGTTATCGGACACTGGAATGAACCGAAAACATCTCCCTTAACTACTGGAGCGACGGAGGGTTTGCACTGTTGCACATTGTAACGTGTAAGGACACGATCTATGTAGGCCCTTTGAGATAATCCTAAGATCCCTTTGTGTCTGTCTCGGTGAATTTCGATGCCAATGACGTAAGAAGCATCTCCGAGATCCTTCATGTCGAAGTTATGCGAGAGTAACCGCTTCGATTCATGCAACATATCTAAACTATTACTTGCCAATAGAATATCATCTACGTAAAGGACAAGTATAGTAAAGTTGCTCCCACTCATCTTGAGGTAGGTGCATTGATCCACTTGATTCTTTGCAAAACCTTGTTTCTTCATGACTTCATCAAACTTGAGGTACCATTGACGTGATGCTTGTTTCAACCCGTATATGGATTTCTTCAACTTACAGACTAGATGTTCCTGACCTTCAGGTTTAAAGCCTTCAGGTTGTTTCATGTACACATCTTTGTCTAAGTCTCCGTTAAGGAAAGCGGTTTTAACGTCCATCTGATGCAGCTCTAAATCAAAATAAGCTACTAGGGCCATAACGATCCGTAATGAATCTTTACGAGAGACAGGTGAAAAGGTCTCTTGATAATCAATTCCCTCTTTTTGAGTGTAGCCCTTTGCAACCAATCTCGCTTTGTAGCGTTCAACGTTCCATTCGGATCTAGTTTCATTTTGAACACCCATTTACATCCTACAGTTTTAACACCGTTGGGTAATTCTACCAAATCCCAAACGTCATTTTTCTTCATGGATTCAAGCTCGTCAATCATTGCTTTGTTCCATTCAGAAGACTGATCACTGCTAATGGCTTCATTATAAGAGATAGGATCATTGAGCTTTCCAACATCCATTTCAGTCAGGTAGGTAACATAATCATCCCAATTAGTAGGCCTTCTGAGCCTAGATGACCTCCTGAGTGGATTATCGGGTTCAGCGTTGTCTTGGTTTTGAGTGTTTGATGTGCCTTCGTTATGAGGTATGATGGGTTCTGATTGTGGAGGTGAATTGGGAGTTGGTGCAGTGATATTAGGTGCAGTTGTTGCATCGGGTACAAGAGGAGTAAACGGAGTAATGGTAAGCGACGAGTCTCCCCCCCCCCGGCGTCTTGTACTTCTTGCAAATCTTCGTAAGGGTTAGTACTGCTCCCACTGACCTTGAAATTCTCCAGGAACGCGGCACGCTTGGTTTCAATAATACGGGTGACATGGGAAGGACAATAGAAACGATAACCCTTTGAGTGATCAGGATACCCGATAAAGAATCAGGTAACTGTTTTAGGGTCAAGTTTCCTTAGGAAAGGATTGTAAAGTTTTGCTTCAGTAATGCAGCCCCATACTTTCATATATTTAAGACTCGGTTTCCTTCCTGTCCAAAGTTCATAAGGAGTTTTAGGGACAGACTTAGAAGGAACTCTATTGAGTATATGAACAGCTGCTTTTAACGCTTCAGTCCAGAGGAATAATGGTAAATTAGTGTTAGCTAACATACTGCGCACCATGTTCATAAGGGTACGGTTTCTTCGTTCAGCGACACCATTCTGCTGAGGTGTACCAGGCATGGTGTATTGGTTCACAATCCCCTGGCCCTTACAAAACTCATAAAATGGACCAGGAGATTGACCCACATCAGTATGTCTTCCATAATATTCACCGCCTCTATCTGATCTCACAACTTTAATTTGACGATCTAGTTGTTTTTCAACTTCAGCCTTATAATCTTTAAAAGTTGTAAGAGATTCAGACTTTTCCTTAATTAGATACAAGTACATGTAACGAGAGTAATCATCAATAAAAGTGATAAATGAAGTATGTCCTGTTATGCCAGCGATTTGGTAGGGACCACTAATATCAGTATGAATGAGTTCTAATAAATTAGAGCTCCTAGTGGCACCTTTCTTATTTGCTAATGTCATTTTACCTTTAAGACATTTGACACATGTTCCGAAATCAGAGAAATCGAGAGGAGGTAAGACCTCATCCTTCACAAGTCGAGTTAATCGTTCTCGTGAGATGTGGCCTAAACGTTGATGCCACAACATGGACGAAGTCTCTAATTCTCGTTTCTGTTTCATCTTTGTGATTGATTCATTAATATTAAATGACAACAAAGATTTGGAAAAATCATCATCTAGTTCTAATCTATAGAGACCACCGTCAATAATGCCGGTACCAAAAACAACAGAATCATAAAGAATAGAGAGTTTGCGATGACCATGAGAACAAACAAAACCGTCTATGTCTAACTTTGGTCCTGATACAAGGTTCCGAGTTACCCCGGGAACATATAAGGTATCATAAAGTTTAATACATAAACCAGTTTTCATAAATAATTGTAAGGTTCCAATGGCCTTCACTTCTAATTCTCGATCATCCGCAACTTTAAGCGTTCTTTGGTTTCTTCCCAGCCTCCGGATTGTAAGGAATCCCTGAGTAGAGTTAGTGACATGGGCCATAGCACCAGAATCAAACCACCAAGAATTAATAGGAACATTTAAATTAAAGGACTCAAGTATCATAAAAAGATCGTTACCTTTCTTAGCCAGCCACTCCTTAAAGTCAGGGCATTCCTTCTGCTTATGTCCATTCTTTTTGCAGAACTTGCAGTAAGGTTTGCCTAAGGAGTTGTTAGAGCTGGAAGGTGTACTTGTATTAGGCTTTTGGACTTTAGAAGCATCCCTCCTTGAGTGATTGTTCTTCCTCTTCTTAAAGCTGGAGGTAGTGAGGTGAGCAACATCAGTGGTCCTATCCATCTTCATACGCTCCTCTTCTTGCACACACATGGCGATCAGCTCACTCATTGTCCATTTGTCCTTCTGAGTGTTGTAATTGATCTTGAATGCTTCATAGGAAGAAGGAAGAGAGGTTATGATGAAGTGTACGAGAAAACCATCACTAATCGCCATGTCTAGTCCCTTCAGTTTATGGGCCATGTCGTTCATCATCATGATGTGTTCACGAATGCCGCTCCTCCCATCATACTTTGTCGTTACCAGCTTGAGGATAAGGGTACTAGCGTGTGCCTTAGACGTCCCTTTGAACTGCTCCTCCACAGAAGCCAAGTAGGTTTTAGCATTATCAGAATCAGGAATGGCTCCTCGAATAGCATTGCTAATGGACTGCTTCATAAACATGAGAGACATGCGGTTACACCTGGTCCACTTCTCATGAGTAATCTGTTCAGCAGGTTAAGTCTCTCTAAGAGCATAATCAAAGTCCAGTAGAGCAAGAGTAAGCATGAGGGAGTCTTTCCATGCAGCAAAGTTATCACCAGTTAATGGTGGAATCCCGCAGTTGGGTGCTGAGAGTGGAGATAAGATTGAGCGAATTATGAACTTTGTTAGAAGTCTTAACGTGATCTAAGGGAATGTTATACTAAGGCAGGCATAAGTAATGACCATTTTAGTTATGAAGCTGTGATATTGTCTATTACTAACATCAAAATAATAGACTAAAAATTCTACTTAAATGAAGACAGATCACCTTTGGGCAGAAATGTAATCATTTAAGTATGTGTGCAAAGTATTTGAGACAAATCAGCTTTGGTCAGAAATGAGACAATTACCTAGTTATGCACTTGTTAAATATGCAAGAAATGAATGAGTTAAATCAGCTTTGGCCAGAAATTAAACATTCACGTTTGTAAGGCATAATTAACATAGCTTTTGTAATACTTGAACAATAAATAGATGTATCAAATCAGCTTTGGCCAGAAGTGATATTTCAGAAGCTCATTCAAGTTAAGCTATTTTGGTTTTGTAAAAAGTTATTGATTCTGATTAAGTGTTTACAAAACCATTTTAATTGATTAGATGGACATGCTTTGGCCTAATAGGTATCGGTACTCTCATTGATAGTCCCCAGGTAGGCAACGGGTCCTTTAATTGGATTTGTACGAATGCCAGCCTAGACAGGAGTTCTCAACTACCGGTACATAACCCTTCCAGTTACTACATGTCCGTCATTTTAAGCATGTTTGAAATTATGATCGTATTTCCTGTTTTGGTTGGATAGACCAACTCTAAATTTTGAATACATAAATATATTCTTATAATATTAATTGAAATACCCTCCATGCCAGTTCATTTAATAAAAAAAATACATCCATCAACATATATATATATATATATATATATATAATATAAATAAATAAATAATAATAATAATAATAATGGTTAGTCTTGGAAAGAGAATTCAAAAAGCAAAAGCATGCATTTTTTACTTAGGAACAAATCTGGTCAAAATTAGTGGTGCGAATTTTGGAAGGTGTTAATTCAAAAGGCAAAAGCAAAAGCCTGCATTTTTTACTTTTGAGTGGATTATGAACAAATCTAGTCAAAATTTTGGGCAATCTTTGGAGCAAATTCTTGTGATTTGGAAGGTGTTGAAGGCCTTGATGAACTCGTTATTATTATTTTCTTTTATCGATTTTCATTAAACATGTATTTTAATCTAGAATATTACTAAGAACATACACATAAAATCTGGAATTCGAAAACTGAAAATCTTTATAGTTCCTTATTCAGATTTCGAAATTATTAGTTAGGATGTGTTTAAACATCTTATTTAGAACATGGATTTCGAAACAATAACTTTTATCCGAAAATTGTTCTTGAGTCTTGTTTTCCAGATTGATGGATACATAACAGAACTGATTTATCAACATATGCTCTGATACCACATGTTGATCAGTTCTGTTTAAACGTAATGGAAAACATGAATAATTACATACCAGTAACGGCAGCAAGGCCAGCAGAGAATCCAGTCAGAGACGAAGCCATTGAGTTCGACATCTTTGTCAGTACGATCTGGTTCCTCCTTAGGGTGTACGTGCTTGATGGTAGTACCGATTCTAGGGGCTTAGAATCGTATAGAGAGAAAGAGAGGGTTATGATGTTATGAGTAGGTTGTGTGTGAGCAAAAGAGTTCAACCCTTAGCCTCTCTATATATAGACTCTTTGATACACCCGGGAAGAAACCATAATTAGTCATTAAGGGTAATATGGTCCATCAACAATTACCCACTAATTATTTAATAGGTTTAATATATAATGATCTATTATTATGTAAATTAATTATAATGGCCATATATTAAATATACTAGATATATTTAATCTTACATATAGTTAGCAAAATGGATAAAAACATAACGCCGGGTGACCAATATAATATAATATGACAATATCCGTAATTTCTCGAACCTAAAGACCAAAACTAAAATCATGACATATTACACATCACAATACATGTATTTTAGTCTAAAAAATCATAAATTTTAATTTTTATATCCATAATTTCTAATTTCTCGAACATAAAGACCAAAACGAAAATTTTAACATATTACACATCACAATCCATGCAATTTACTCTAAACAAAATCATATATATATATTTTTAATTTTAGAACGTTTAATATTTTAAAATTTCAAGATTTATTACGATATATAACATAAGAGTAACATTCAATAAATCATTTCTTAGTACGAATTTATAACAAACACATTTTGAATATCATTTCTTATTACGAATTTACAACAACCACATTTTATATATCTTTTTCACACATAATTTATGACAACCATATTTTGACCAAAAAGTTACCTATCAAGTTATCAAGTAGTAACGCGTCAACCTTATAATTTTATAACGTTTATTATTTTAAGATATGTTCTAAATGTTAAAATCTTGAAATTTCAACGTACTAATACAATATATAACATAAGAGTAAATAATACAATAATCATTTTCCAGTACGAATTTATAACATCCATATTTTGTATATCTTTTTCACAGAATTCATGAAAACCATATTTTGACTAAAAAAGTTACCTATTAAGTTATCAAGTGGTAACATATTAACCACGTAAGTAACTGCACAAAATTGACACGATAAATAAAAGTTGAGTAACTTGAGAGAGGAAAAAAAGACTAAACGACTTTAGTGAAATTCTATCAAGTTTGTGTGAGTCACAATTACACTGCAAGTGTAACTTTGACCCGTTAAGTGAACTCTAAATAATAATTTAACAAACGTCTCAAGATTGATCTAAAATAGGCCAAGCATATTTAAACAATTTATCCAATAACTACTTTTACTTAGAATTGAAAATTACATTAATTGTGATTTTAACATCTAGTACACAAGCAAACACATGCATTCTTTTCATGCACTTTCCACTAGACTTGGGATCCCATTCTCGCTTACACTTTTGATCACATGCTAATTTGAAGCAAAACATAGGAGGAAACTTTTTTGTGCATGCTTGATTTCCTTGGTTTGCTAACACATTTCCTGTAGTCATGCAAAAACAGTTTAAAGTAAAAAATATTATTTTTTACACATGATAAAAAACATAATACAAAGAAAATCAAATTTACCACAAGAAGAAGTGATTATGGTTGAAATTAGAAAGTACCAAAAAGAAGATGTTCATAGTTACTCTTTAGATGTTTTTTCTAAGTAAAACGAGAATTGGGATAGAGGTGTGTGTATATATATATATATATATAAGAAGGATCCGTTAGGAACCACCCTTTATTGCGAGAACCGCGAGAACCAATGTGAACACAACCAAAAATACCTAAAATACACACAAATTTTTTTTTTAAATATTTTTTATAAAAAATCGCTTGATTTTGTTACCAAATAAAAAAAAAATTTGGCTACTAAAAGCAGCAATTTTAATGTAAAAAATATTAAAAATAATTTTTTGTGTGTTTTTTTTTATTTTTTTAGATTTTCTTAGATTTTTTTAGGTTTTTTGGGGGTTTAGTTTTTAGCATTTTAGCTTGGGTGGGGGTGGGGTGTCTACGTTTTTTTTTTTTTTTTTTTTTTTTTTTTTTTTTTTGTGGGGTTTAGTTTTTAGCATTTAGCTTGGGGGGGGGGGGGGGTTAGGTTTTTTTATTTGGGGGAAGGGGGGGGGGTTAGGTTTTTTTTTTTTTTTTTTTTTTTTTTTTTTTTTGGGGGGAGGGGTGGGGGTTAGGATTTTTTTTTAGGTATTTTTGGTTGTGTTCATATTGGTTCTTGCGGTTCTCGCAATAAAGCTGGTTCTCGCATGAACCTTACCCTATATATATATAGGATAAGGATCATGTGAGAAGTAGTAGGCTAATTGAGAAACTTGAGAAGCATTTTGGACCACACATTTTCCCTAAGCAAAAAAATGCAAAAAAAAAAAAAAGGTGAAAAAAATGCAAAAGATTTTTTTTTTTTTTGGAAAAGTCGCAGTTTTTTCTTTAAGGATTTAATTTTTTATTATTATTTTTTTTTAATTTTTTTTTTGGATTTATACATATGTGTATATTGTTAATCTTTTTAACTATGCATATATGTATATACATGTTTAAAATTGAAAAATAAGTGTTATTTAAGGTTTAGCATTAGTATTTAGGGTTTAGGGTTTAGCTTTATGGTTTAGGGTTTAGCTTTAGGGTTTAGCATTAGGGTTTAGCAATAGTATTTAGGGTTTAGCATTAGGGTTTAGCTTTTGGGTTTAGCTTTAACTTTTGGGTTTAGCTTTATCTTTAGGGTTTAGCATTAAGGGTTTAGCTTTAGGGTTTAGTTTTAGCATTAGGGTTTAGCTTTAACTTTTGGGTTTAGCTTTATCTTTAGGGTTTAGCATTAAGGGTTTAGCTTTAGGGTTTAGTTTTAGCATTAGGGTTTAGCTTTAGGGTTTAGGGTTTAGCTTTAGGGTTTAACTTTAGTGTTTAGCATTAGGGTTTAGAATTAGGGTTTAGCTTTAGGGTTTAGGGTTTAGCATTAAGGTTTAACTTTAGTGTTTATGGTTTAAGGTTTAGGATTTATAACACATATTTTTTCAATTTTAAACATGTATATACATATATGTATAATTGACAATATACATATATGTATAGTTAAAAGATTAACAATATACACATGTGTATAAATCCAAAAAAAAAAAATTTTTTTTTTAAAATGAAAAAATTTAATCCTTAAAGAAAAAGCTGCAATTTTTCCAAAAAAAAAAAAAAAAAATTTCATTTTTTTTGCATTTTTTGCTTTGGGAAAATGTGTGGTCCAGATTGCTTCTCAAGTTTCTCAAATAGGGTGGACTTCTCTTAGGATCTCTACCCTATATATATATATATATATATATATATATATATATATAGAGAGAGAGAGAGAGAGAGAGAGAGAAACGGGATTAGGAGAAAACGCACTAAAGTGTGAAAACGGTGAGAACGGATCCTGCTCGAACACTTGGCGCGCGATATAATCAGGGCGGAGGGGTTTTTTTGTCTTTTTATCTTCCCTTTTTCCAATTCATGTGTCACAATACTGCTTCATTTTTTGCGTCTAAGATTTTTTTTGGCGTTTAGTTAGATTCAATAACTACCTGGCGTTTTGCTGGTCTTTTTTAGACCTTTCTTGTTCAATTAATCGTTTTTGTGCCACATAGATAACAGTTTGGCGTTTATGGTGATCCCAAATTTGTTAAAATTAATTAATAATTCTAACATCTTGGCGTCCATAGTGTCACCAAATTCATTATATACCTTTAATAATTCAAACTTTACATTTTTTGGCGTTTTGTAGATTTTACCAGTGATGTGTGCTAAACAGACTATAAAATATAAACTAAATTAGACTCTCTAAGCTAGACACGAAAAGCTTTAAATTTATAAACTAAGACTCGATCTAGAACTAAAACCACACAACCGGCAAGTGTACCGATCAATGTAGTAAAGCTAAAGTAAGTCCGAGTATCGAACCCACGAGACTCTACTAAATTACGTGAACTAGACTCTGACAGACACTGACTGACGCAACTAACTTGTTTAATTGTTTTTGGGGGGGGGGGGTTACTGAAAACTAAGGAAATCTATATTAACTATTAAATTAAACTAGAATTAAACTACGAACGAATGATGATTGTGAACTTTTCTTATGTGAGAACTGGACCACCTAGATAAGAATCCTGAATTGTTTTTAAGAGATTACCGAATAAGTTAAATGCAAGAGTTATGGAACCGGGATCTTATGATACTAAACCTATTAAGAACCAACTAGGCCCCTCGACCCTTCTCAAGGAGAAACCTGTGATACTACCTAGGCCGTTAATCCTACCGGTTATTAGATTTCTTCCCAGTCCTCTAATTACTGTGTAAGTACCCTAATGTTGACCTATTTCTTCCCAGTCCTAGGTCTAGGGTAGTTTAGATTAATTACTTTGACTTGATAGATTAATAAGACCGACAGGTAAACCAAGACATAACCTTTCCCAAGGCCTATCTAAAGCAATTCGCCGGGTAAGACCTACCAATAGCCCCTCACTTCCCAGATATCGGAACTAGCAGAACACTAAGACCTAGCAAATTATTATTAATTACTTCTAGAGGTTATCGCGCGATTCTCCCTAAAGAGTGAAGGTTCTCTTATGTGATATAGACACTCACCGAAACCCTAAACCCTAATATGACTCTATGTTGTGATATAGACCGTCACTAAGAATCATATGAAGCAAATAATAACAATGAACCATATCAAAGCATGCATATACATCAAAGAATTGAAATAAACCTCTTACTAAACACAATTACCCATAACAATCATGCAAATAACATAAACGGTAAAACTCTTTATTCAATCCATTCAACTCATCTAGGTGGTTTAAGAAAATTAGCCAAACATAATAAAGTATGAAATCAAATCAAAGTTATCAAACAACGAATTCATCGTAACAAGTATCAAACAAGAAATCGACTAAACAAAGGAATGGAAAACCCGATTGATCTTCGATTCTTCACTCTCAACTCGTACCGATGATTCCTCGCCTTCAAAAGCTCCGAAATAGCTCCAAAGTTGCTCTCCGAATGCTTCAATCACTCTCTAATTCGTAAGTTAGGGTTTTAAGTGATTTTCTTGGTTTTTATACCAAAACCCTAATTGCATTCCAATTCAGGCGCATCATTCATACCAGTCGCGTAGCGCGACTGGCCTACCTCTCTTGCTCGCGCTACGCGAGCACCTCAAAAGTCAACAAGTCAAATACCACCTCAGTCGCGTAGCGCGACTGAGTAGTCTTCCATCCTAGCGCTACGCGACTGCCCTTTTTTCACAGAATGTTTTCCTCTAAGCTCAGCTCCAACTTCCAAAAACTTCAAAATTATTCTAACACTTTATCAAATGATTCCAAGACTTGACATTAAGCACTTTAGCTCGGTTTTCGCTCCAATTTCATCACTTTTATGCATCAAGACCTGGATAACGCAATGTAGATCAATAGCACGCAATTCTAAGCTAAACTAAACTAAAAAATAACGATAAAACGTACAAACTATACACGATAAAAGAATGTATTTCGCAATACATCAAATATCCCCACACTTACACTTTTTTCGTCCCCGAAAAAGAATTATGCAACGGAATCAGAGATAAATCATTACTTGAATCAAAATTTATTTATATCTTATTAAAACCAAGACTTGCGTTAGCTGCGATTGCGAATATACTGATCCTCTTAAACCCGAATCTAACCCTAAGCCCTTATCATGTGTATTTAATTTAAGTGCGGTCAATCCACCTAGGGTCTCACAATAAAATTTACGGTCCATCTACTCCCACCTCAAGCTTATAGGACTAAAAGAACGATCACTGGATCAATTCCTAACCGTTTTATATCAAAACCAAGAGAGTAAACAATCAAATTTTTCATTTTTTTCATCATTTTTTTCTAATCAAGAGGCAATCCGGCTGTAGAGTCGCTATCCCCAACCACAGATTACTTAGATTAATTTTATTCTTTTTTTTTTCATGAGTCTAGACAATGCTTTCCGTTACCCAGAGGCATTCCGGCTGTAGAGTCACTATCCCCAACTCGGATTACAATAGGCTTCGGTATTTTTTTCTTTTCTTGCACAATCGATTTCATACACCCTAGCGGTAATTCGGTTGTAAAGTCGCTATCCCCAACCCAAACTACATAGGAATGCATTACTTTCATTTAGTTTCTAGCTCATTATTTTATTTTATTTTTTGCATGATTACAAACTCTAACGGTTTTAACTTATAACGGTGCCCCTTATACTATTATCGGTAGTTTTAATTTCCCATATTTCCCAGGCGAAAACTCACAAGCAGACCGACATATTAAGGTATATTAAATCAAAGGAACTTAAAATCAAACCCGGGCCTATCCACATATCCCTAACTAGACGCAAGCTCGATTTATTATAATCTCATATTATTATTATTCGAATCCAAGCAATAAATCATCTTTTCTATCATTTTCCGCTTTAATTGCAAACTTCTTTTTAATTCGAAAGACATTTTCTGAATTTTTTTTAATTTTTTTTGGATTTTTCAAATTTTTTAATTTTTTTTTGTATTTTTCAATAAAAAGGACTCGAATATTCACATGTATCCCATCCCCACACTTGAAGATTGCATTGTCCCTAATGCAAAGATGGAAATACGACACAAAAAACCTAAAAACTAAAAACCCTAAACTACATACTATAATTACTAACGAACGACGAAATAAATAAAAAGAATACAACAACAAAAAGGGAAACGGCTTAGCTGATATGTGAGACTGTCAAAGTGCCAGTCGTTGCCACATAAGCCCTCTAATTCGAAACGCGCTCAGCAAACAATACCAACATCGGACACGCGAACGAAAGCGGCTAAATATAATCACCTATCAATCAATGAACAAACTACCAACATATCATATATATAAGTCAAATTCAGTGCATCAGTTTCATCAAACCATCCCAACCATCCCAACCTGTTGTACGTGTATCAATATCAAATACAGACCAATCAATCGAGGATGAAAACAGCATAAAAAGAAAAATAAACATAAAAAAGATATAATCATCAACTGCTGCTCATCCTCCTGCAATCCATCCTCATCCGCTCTCCGTCTCGTGGCTACTAGCCTCAAACACCTGAAAAGTAGACCCCACATCAGTATGTGCACCCTGTCCCTGCGGTCCCCTACTAAGTGCCTCTATCATCCGCTCCAATCTGTCAAATCTCTGCTCCACATAGCCAGAGAATGACTCCAAAGTGAGGGGCTCAGGTAACGGGACTCTCCTAGCAGCCTGATGTACCGGCTGTACCGGTGTCTGTGGCTGCTGCTGTGCACCTGAAGGTCCGGCCTCCTGCTGTGGCTCTACAATCTCTACTGGCCCTCTCTGTGGTGGCTGGACAGGTGGACCCTCCGTAATAGGCATCCAGCCATAAGGCGCCTCCCAAGACGCGATGCCTGCCTTCTGCAGGTCTTCTAACCCATAAATCGCAGTCGTCGGGCCCCTATGCAAGAACTCAGGCAGATATATATCTAAAACCCCCAGATGTGATGCAATCCTAGTAATATAGGGGCCCATATCCAACCTAGCCCTATGGCCTCCTCTCCTACCTCGACTAAAAGAATCTACCAACACCGTGGCCAAATTAAACTCTCTCCTCTGCACTCGACACATCAAAATGAAAAGCTCAATCCAGTTGGCTTTATTCTCCCCAGACTTCCTCCCAACCAACGTCGTCGACAGCAGTTTCAACACATACCTATAAACTGGATTCCTAACCCTTGTAATAAGATTTGTCATACCAAAAGGATGGTCAGAAATCGTCTCCCAAAACGCCTTTAACTCTGCTCTACCAACACTAAACCTCCTATTCTCCGTGTATGCTCCCCTCAGCCAAGTCGAAAACTCAGGTCTCCTAACCTCATCCTCAGTATATAAGCCTGAAATCACCGCAAACCTAGGTACGTTCATCTCGTACACCTTCCTACCGAAGCTAAACGACACCGCATTTTCCTGCTCAAACCTACCCTCCTTATGCATCCACGTACTGTGGAACTTTAACACAAGCTCTACATACTGAGGGTCGATACAGTTCATCGCATCCACTAACCTCTCGCCTAATAAATCCCTAACCTCCTGCTCTGCACCTATCTCAGCCAACCACTCCCAATCTATCACCCTATGCTGAAGCAACTCCGTGCCTTTGAATTTTTTAAACTTATCCCACTCGGGTGTATCTTCCTCAAACTTCAGGATCGGATGGTTCGATACCCTATTCACCAACTCATCCGGTATGAAATTGTATGACGTTGAATATTCAATCTTTCTCAATTTCGGATCATTCTCTGCTCTCTGAATAATGGGCGTTTCAGTAATCACCGGATCCTGCCCCGGTGCAGTTTGCCCCGCAGCCCTCTTTCTAGCCCTTCCTGACCTAGAACTACTTGCCATATCTGCAAAACAAATAATATTCAAGGCGAAACAGGCAAACTATCAGTAAAAACAACTATTTTTTTAATTTTTTCATTTTTATGATTTTTTTTGATTTTTTAAATTTTTCTATTTTTTTATTATTTTTAAAAATTTTTAATTTTTTTGTATTTTTTTTTAATATTTTAATAATAAAATAATAATATAATAATGTACAGTCGAACGACGGCCGTATAGCATTTCGTTCGCGGCCGATATTCGATACAAGTGACTTTTTACGCATATCGGCTCGAAAACCGGATCGAACTCCACCCGAATGGAGATTGAGTACGAGCGAAGCGATCCGATGATCAAGCGATGTACTTTGCACAAAACGACACTGGACAAGACTCTAAAACGACTCGAAAGACTCAAAACGACACTAAACGACGCTACATGACACTCTTGACGCAAAAGACGCAAAAATTACATTTATACCCCCTCCCGGCACCTTGCTCGCCCTCGAGCAATCCCAAGTGCTGAGAATTACATCAAAAACAGAGCGTGGAAGCAACGGACACGGCGCGTACCTTTTATTAAGAAATTTTTGAATTTTTGTGGACATACCGCGCGACCGCATCCCCACACTTGTTTCTTAAAGACGCCTACAACTATCATGTGCGCAAGACTCTATTATTCGCTCAGAATTTTTAAATTGCGCGCAAACCCCCCCCCCCCCCCCCCGTATTTCGAATTTGACCACTTTTTTTTTTTAAACGAGGAAGTAAACCACCCCCCCCTTTCTATTGAACACCAACCCGACCTTACATCACTCAAACCAATTCAATCAATCAACCAATCCACACCAAACCAACCGTAATCCAACAACTATTGTCAATCATCATTAAAGTATATCCCATCCCGAGCCACCCACACCTCTATTAACCAACGGACTCGACATAATAGACCAAACAAACTCAAAAACAAAATAATGATCCGACAATCGACTCGACATAGTTGACTCACTTAAACTAACTTGACTCGAACAAAGACTCACAGCAGATCCGACTTCGACTCTACACAAAAGAAAAGATGCAGGACACATACCTTAGGGACGACTTGTGACCGAAACAATCAGAATAAGAACAGCAGTTGGCACTGTGGCCAATGGTGGGCGATGGTGGACAACCGGTGATGGAACAGTGATGTGGCGGAGATGGTAATGGAGGAGATGATCGGATGTTGTGGTGATAAGTGGTGGGTAATGAAGGTGGTTGGTGGGTGTGAGTCGGAAGTTCAGGGCGGAGATGGTGGAGGTGTATTGTATGTCGCCGGAAGAGATGATCGGATGTTGTGGTTTTGGCGGTCGTAGGTGGTGTATGAGGGTGGAAGATGATGGTGCTAATCGGTGGTGGGTGTGAGGATGATGGCGGTGTAGGAGGAAGGTGGATGGTGTGCGAAGGTAGGTGTTTAGGTCGGAGAAAGGCGGTGGTGGAGAGGTTAGATTCGCCGGAGAGGGACAAGGGTGTTATGTTTTTTTGAATTTGGGGATAAATGGTAAATTAGGGTTTTTGTTCTGATGTTTTAAGTCAGTCGCGTAGCGCGAGTGATAAGGGGAAGGTGTGGCGCTACGCGAGTGATCAGGTCAACATTGAAAAGGTTCACAGGTCAAAGGGTCAAAGGGTCAAAACTGTTTGGTGAACCCCATCGGGCTCGCGTAGCGCGAGTGATATGTATGAATGTGTCGCGCTACGCGACTGGCGATTTTGACCAGAAAGGTTCGTGAAAATTCCAATTTTTGCCTTAGAAAATTTTTTGATGTTTTCCCAACCATTCCAAACCATCCCAAAAATATTCTAAGTATGGAACTTACCTGAAACCGCATTTTCCTCACATCTCCAGCTCCTCAAGGTACGTTTCCTGCAAAATGACTCAAAAACACACAAAACACAGACACGACAAACTACGAAAACACGAAAACGACGACTCGTAAACAATCTATACAAACTCTACACTTGGGTGTTCACCCAAAAACACTAATTGGCGGCTTTAGGTGGGATTTCGAGAGGAGTTACCTCCCTCTCATCCTTGTTTAACGCTCCTCCAAGGTAGTGCTTCAAACGGTGACCATTCACCTTCCAACTACGGCCATCCTTCTCATCCATGATCTCTACCGCTCCATACGGAAACACGTAATGCACCATAAAAGGTCCCGACCATTTGGACTTCAATTTTCCTGCAAAAAGCTTCAATCTAGAGTTGTAAAGAAGTACCTTATCACCTTTGCTAAACTCTTTCACTTTCCTCAACCTCTTATCATGCAACAGCTTCGTTTTCTCCTTGATCCCCAACGATCGAGCATATGCCGCATCTCTAAGCTCCTCAAGCTCATGAATTTGGAAGAAACGCTTCCGAGCGGCTTCCGTCATATCTAAATTTACGGTCTTCAAAGCCCAAAGCGCTCTATGCTCTAACTCTACGGGGAGATGACAAGCTTTTCCGTAGACGATCATGAAAGGTGTAGTCCCTAAAGGAGTCTTGTAGGCGGTTCGGAATGCCCACAATGCATCGTCTAGCTTGTCCGACCAATCTTTCCTATTCCTACCAACAGTTTTCTCTAGGATTCGTTTAATACCGCGATTTGCATTCTCAACTTGTCCACTCGTTTGTGGATGATATGCGGTAGATAAACGATGAGTGACACCGTAGCGTGCAAGCAACTTCTCCATCAATGCATTGCAAAAGTGAGTGCCACGGTCACTAATTAGGGCTTTAGGAGTACCAAATCGTGAAAAGAGCTTTTTAAGGAAATTCAACACAACTCGGGCTTCGTTTGTGGGAAGAGCTTGAGCCTCAACCCATTTGGAAACGTAATCGATTGCCACGAGTATGTAACGATTTCCCTTGGAGTTTGGGAAAGGTCCCATGAAGTTAATGCCCCAAACATCAAAAACCTCTACGACTTGTATCGGATTTTGAGGCATCTCATCTTTGGCGGAAATATTGCTGGTTCGTTGACATGCATCACACATCTTCACGAACTCTTCGGCATCTCTAAGAACGGTAGGCCAATAGAAACCACAATCGAATACCTTTTGTGCGGTGGTGTGTGCACCATGATGTCCTCCCGTAAGGCCTTCATGCACATGCTTAAGAATATTCCAACCTTCCTCTCTCGACACACAACGTCTAAGGACCCTATCTCCCCCTATCCTAAAGAGAAACGGATCGTCCCAAATATACTTCTTCGCTTCACTAAACAAACGCTTCCTTTGTTAATTCGACATCCCTTTAACAACAGTGCCACTAGAAAGATAATTTGCTAAATCGCAAAACCATGGCAATCCTTCTTTCTCGGCCTCAACAAACTCTATGGACTCGTGAGGGAACGTGTCTCCTATCTCCTCCTCACGAATTTCTTCCCTCTTGGGATCCTCTAACCTCGATAAGTGATCGGCCGCCACATTCTCGGCTCCTCTCTTGTCCCTAATTTCTATATCGAACTCACTAAGCAACAGAATCCACCGAATGAGTCGGGGTTTAGCGTCTTTCTTTTGAAAAAGAAAGCGTAACGCGGAATGATCGGTGAAAACAATCGTCTTGGACAACACGAGATACGAACGGAATTTATCGAATGCAAAAACTACAGCTAAAAGTTCTTTCTCCGTGGTAGTGTAGTGTTCTTGAGCATCATTGAGTGTTTTGCTTGCATAGTAGATGGGGTGGAAGTGCTTTTCCTTTCTTTGTCCTAATACCGCTCCAACGGCATAGTCACTCGCATCGCACATGAGCTCAAAGGGCAAGCTCCAGTCGGGCGAGATAAGAATAGGCGCACTAACCAACTGTTCCTTCAAAAAGTTGAAGGCTTTAAGACACTCCTCGTCGAAGACGAATGGAACATCCTTCTCTAGCAAGCGGGTCATGGGGCGAGTGATTTTAGAGAAATCCCTAATGAAACGTCTATAGAAGCCCGCATGCCCTAGAAAACTCCTAATCGACTTCACACTCGTAGGTGGAGGCAATCTACTAATGGTATCAATCTTCGCACGATCTACCTCAATACCCTCTCTCGAAATCTTATGCCCTAACACTATACCTTCCGTCACCATGAAGTGACACTTCTCCCAGTTTAGCATAAGCTTTATCTCCACACATCGCTGCAACATCCTCTCCAAGTTCTTCAAACACACCTCGAAAGAATCACCATAAACTGAAAAATCATCCATGAAAACCTCCATGGAAGTCTCTATCATATCTTGAAATATGGCGACCATACAACGCTGAAAGGTAGCCGGAGCGTTACATAACCCGAATGGCATGCGTCGGTACGCGTAAGTGCCGTAAGGGCATGTGAAGGTGGTTTTATCCTGATCCTCCGGTGCAATGGGAATCTGGAAGTAACCGGAAAAGCCGTCTAAGAAACAATAGAATTGTTGACCGGCTAAACGCTCTAACATTTGATCTATGAAAGGCAATGGGAAGTGGTCTTTATGGGTGGCATCATTCAACTTGCGATAGTCGATGCACACTCGCCATCCCGTGACCGTACGTGAAGGAATAAGCTCGTTCTTCTCATTCATGACAACGGTCATCCCCCCCTTCTTGGAGACAACCTGAGTGGGACTAACCCAAGGAGAATCGGAAATGGGATAAATCATCCCCGCATCAAGGAGTTTAAGAACCTCCTTCTTCACTACCTCTTGCATGTTAGGGTTAAGCCTCCTTTGCGGTTGCACCACCGGTTTATAATCATCCTCCATGAGTATCCGATGGGTGCAATAGGAAGGACTTATGCCTTTAATGTCGGAAAAACGCCATGCAATGGCCTCTTTGTTGGCCCTCAACACATCTAACAATCTCACTTTCTCACTCTCCTCTAACTCGGATGAAATAATCACCGGTAATTCGGAACCCTCCCCTAAGAAAGCATACTCTAGGTGAGATGGAAGTACCTTAAGCTCTAAGGGTGGGGGTTGAGTGGTGTCTTCACTAACCGCTAACACTTCAGGGATTAAAGGAATCCCTTCCTCCTCAACTTCTTCTAAACTCTCGAACTCCTCTTCTACCTTCTCTTCTACCACTAGGTCCGCTCCACTAATGTATTCTAAGCAATGATCGACACACGAGATAAAAGAGTTCAAAAAGTAGACGGAATGACAAGGACCGCTATAGTCATCCGAACCACTCGGATGATTCATGGAACGATCTATCTCAAATGTGACTCTCTCCTCACCAACCCTAAGGGTGATCTTACCATCATAAACGTCTATGAGTGCTTTGGCGGTTCTCAAGAAAGGACGACCTAAAATGATGGGCACTCTCTCATCCGCTTCCATATCTAGAACTACGAAATCGGCGGGAAACACGAATTTATCTACCTTAACAAGCAAATTCTCGACTATACCCCTAGGGTATTTAACGGACCGATCGGCTAAAGACAATGTCATTCGGGTAGGTGCAAGCTCTCCTAGGTCTAGCTTCTCGTAAAGAGAAAAGGGCATCAAGTTGATACTAGCTCCTAAGTCGGCTAAAGCTCTAGCGTTGGTATTACTACCGAATAGACAAGGAATAGTGAAAATACCCGGATCGGTAAGCTTTTCGGGAAGCTTATTTAACACAACAGCGGAACATCCCCCATTCAATGGAACGTTGGACAACTCTCCTAATTTCTCTTTGTTCCTAAGGAGATCTTTCAAGAACTTAGCGTACTTGGGTATTGATTGAAGTGCCTCAATGAATGGAAGATTAATCTTCAATTGCTTGAAGATATCTAGAAATTGCCCATATTCCCTAGTGTACTTTTGATTTTTAAGACGTGAGGGAAACGGAACATACGCATGGTTCACTAAAGGTGAAGGTCTAACATCTATCGGTGTTTTCTCAACTTTCTTCTCACCTTGGGACTCACCGGGCTGTGCGGTACTTGCTGGGCTTAGCCTGTTTTGCACTTTGCCGGGAGCCTCCATCTCTATCACTTCATCTATCACATCACCATCTTCATCTACTTCCTTCTCCTCAACAACTCTCGGGTTTCCTAAGGTCTTGCCACTACGGGTGGTAATGGCTTTCGCGGTAGCATTAGGATTAGGTTTGGTGTTACCTGCAAACTGACCTGGTAACCTCTCCTCTAACTTCCTAGACATGTCTCCTACAACTCTCGAAAGGTCTTGGAATGAGGCTTGGTGGTTTTTAAGCAAGAGGTCGTGTTCACTCAAGGTCTTTTGGGTTGTTTGGTCCCTCACGATTAATTGACTCATCATGGATTCCATTCTCTCTAAACTACCCCCTAGGTCATAACATGAACCTTGACCTGTTTGACCCTGGTTAGTTGACCCCCCATCTTTGAACTGACTATTGAACCCTTTGTTGAACTGCCCTCCTGAACCTCCACCAAATAGTGAATTTTGGCCCCTATTAGGGTTTTGAGCCATTTGAAAGCCAGGAGGTCCATTTGGACGAAAAGAGTTGTTATTATTAAAGTTATTATTATTATTATTTCTCCAACCCGACCCGAAATTGTTATTACCCCCAAAACCACTAGACTGACCTCTACCAAACCCTCCTGCTAAGTAATCAACCTGTTCCTCACCAACTAGTAAAGGACACACATTTGTATCATGACCCCCTCGACAATACTCACATTTATCTATCTTAGCTTGAATTTCGTTAAGTTGCTTACTCATGTTTTCCAAGAAAGAGGCTAAACTAGGGTCCATTGTGACATGGTTCACCCCACGGGCGGGTGTACTAGTAGTGGTATTGGAATTACCACTTTGATACCTCTGATCGGAACGTGATTGGGATTGAGACTGAGCAAATGCCTCAAACCTCTCTAAGCACTCAGGAACTGTGAGAATACCCATCATATGCCCCCTGCATTAGTATCAAACCTATATCTAGTTTCTTGGGTGAGACCATTGTAGAATTTCTCACATAAGGCCCAATCGGAAAGACCGTGCTGGGAGCAACGAGCACAGAGGTTTTGGAACCTCTCCCAAGCAAGGTAGTAGGGCTCGTCGGGCCCCATGCGGAAAGAGTGGATCTCGTCTCTAAGGCGTGAAGCTTTTGCGGGCGGGAAATACTTATTCAGAAAGGCTTGACGAAGCCCCGCCCAAGTGGTAAAAGTACCGGCTGGTTGTGAGTCCAACCAAGTAGCTGCACGGCCTGCTAAAGAGAACGGGAAAAGTTGTAAGTAGGTAGCATCGTTGGGTGCACCTTGAAGGCTAAAAGTAGCGAGGATGCGGGAGAAACGGTTAATGTGGGCCGGTGCATCCTCATCGTCTCGGCCATGGAATTGGACACTATTGGTGATGGCCTGCATGGCATAAGATGGAATCTGCCATGAATGTTCACTAACTATGGGTGGAACGGTGATGGGTGAAGCAAGACCAGTGAAGTCCCTAGTGGCTTGCTGATGGACGGTTTGCCTAGGGTTAGCCATTTGATCTACGGTTTCTGGTTCACTAGATGCACTAGAGGTGGGACTATTGGGTGGGGTGTTCTTAGGTGTGTGGTTTGGTGAAGGTGGTGGAACGGTAAGGGGAATGGTGTCGAAATCTGAGAAATCGGGAAAAGTGTAGGATGAAGAAGTAACCTGTGGGCCTTCGCCCAATTGAGATGATGATTGCTTGATGAAGAGTGGTGGCGGTGGTCCGTGCGAGCGTGTATGTGGCATCCACAGCTAGCAAAAACCTGACACAAGAAAAAAAAACAAACACTAGATTACTACGACTCAAGAAGAAAAGAAAAGACAAAGACTCGACAAAACACGTAGCACGTATATATATCAATCGAATCTATCAAAGCTAATAAACGCAATTGCCAAGAGTCCCCGGCAACGGCGCCAAAAACTTGATGTGTGCTAAACAGACTATAAAATATAAACTAAATTAGACTCTCTAAGCTAGACACGAAAAGCTTTAAATTTATAAACTAAGACTCGATCTAGAACTAAAACCACACAACCGGCAAGTGTACCGATCAATGTAGTAAAGCTAAAGTAAGTCCGAGTATCGAACCCACGAGACTCTACTAAATTACGTGAACTAGACTCTGACAGACACTGACTGACGCAACTAACTTGTTTAATTGTTTTGGAGGGGGGGGGGGTTACTGAAAACTAAGGAAATCTATATTAACTATTAAATTAAACTAGAATTAAACTACGAACGAATGATGATTGTGAACTTTTCTTATGTGAGAACTGGACCACCTAGATAAGAATCCTGAATTGTTTTTAAGAGAATACCGAATAAGTTAAATGCAAGAGTTATGGAACCGGGATCTTATGATACTAAACCTATTAAGAACCAACTAGGCCCCTCGACCCTTCTCAAGGAGAAACCTGTGATACTACCTAGGTCGTTAATCCTACCGGTTATTAGATTTCTTCCCAGTCCTCTAATTATTGTGTAAGTACCCTAATGTTGACCTATTTCTTCCCAGTCCTAGGTCTAGGGTAGTTTAGATTAATTACTTTGACTTGATAGACTAATAAGACCGACAGGTAAACCAAGACATAACCTTTCCCAAGGCCTATCTAAAGCAATTCGCCGGGTAAGACCTACCAATAGCCCCTCACTTCCCAGATATCGGAACTAGCAGAACACTAAGACCTAGCAAATTATTATTAATTACTTCTAGAGGTTATCGCGCGATTCTCCCTAAAGAGTGAAGGTTCTCTTATGTGATATAGACACTCACCGAAACCCTAAACCCTAATATGACTCTATGTTGTGATATAGACCGTCACTAAGAATCATATGAAGCAAATAATAACAATGAACCATATCAAAGCATGCATATACATCAAAGAATTGAAATAAACCTCTTACTAAACACAATTACCCATAACAATCATGCAAATAACATAAACGGTAAAACTCTTTATTCAATCCATTCAACTCATCTAGGTGGTTTAAGAAAATTAGCCAAACATAATAAAGTATGAAATCAAATCAAAGTTATCAAACAACGAATTCATCGTAACAAGTATCAAACAAGAAATCGACTAAACAAAGGAATGGAAAACCCGATTGATCTTCGATTCTTCACTCTCAACTCGTACCGATGATTCCTCGCCTTCAAAAGCTCCGAAATAGCTCCAAAGTTGCTCTCCGAATGCTTCAATCACTCTCTAATTCGTAAGTTAGGGTTTTAAGTGATTTTCTTGGTTTTTATACCAAAACCCTAATTGCATTCCAATTCAGGCGCATCATTCATACCAGTCGCGTAGCGCGACTGGCCTACCTCTCTTGCTCGCGCTACGCGAGCACCTCAAAAGTCAACAAGTCAAATACCACCTCAGTCGCGTAGCGCAACTGAGTAGTCTTCCATCCTAGCGCTACGCGACTGCCCTTTTTTCACAGAATGTTTTCCTCTAAGCTCAGCTCCAACTTCCAAAAACTTCAAAATTATTCTAACACTTTATCAAATGATTCCAAGACTTGACATTAAGCACTTTAGCTCGGTTTTCGCTCCAATTTCATCACTTTTATGCATCAAGACCTGGAAAACGTAATATAGATCAATAGCACGCAATTCTAAGCTAAACTAAACTAAAAAATAACGATAAAACGTACAAACTATACACGATAAAAGAATGTATTTCGCAATACATCAACCAGTTGAATTAATTTCATATATCTTATAAAGGAAAATTTTTTTGTGTTCATGGCGCTTTTACTAATTCATTATAGTTCATTAATAATTCAAAAGATTAAAATAAAACAAAATCAAAACAAACTAATAGTATTTTGTGTATGGGATTATATCAGAGATGTACCCATTGCTTTGTTCATCGCTTTCTTCAGATTCATCATCATGTTATGCATTGGCGTATATCGCCATTATCTCGTCTCGTCTTTGCTGCAGCCTATACTTAAATATCATGACAACCCTGGATCTTGCATTATTGGAAGGTGCTAAATCACAGGGTTGTTTAAGAAGATGTAGTTTGTCTGTCTTCAGCATTTCGTCCATCGGTAATGAATAGTCCACCCCGTGTCGATAAGTCACTTTAACCGTTCTTGCTTGTTCATCCAAACCACACCTTCTAACTGTTGGTAGACTAGTATCGTTAATATCATCATCATCATCTGCTGAAAATTTTCTCTTCAATCTTCTTATTACCTTTCGAGTCCTTTCACAATCGTCGGCCAATGGAACCCCAAGGGCCAGAATATCCCTCTGAACGGCTTCATCCATACTAAGTATGACCTTGATTGTCTTGACCTTCTCCCTTCTCCTGTTAGAGAACTTTAGAACGAAACATCTCTCCGACCTATTAAACCTCCATGCAATAACTTGAGCCGTTTTTTTTAGTTTTTATGGCGTTTTAGACAAGGTGTGGCGTGTTAGAGAATACGTGGAGTGTTAAGTTTTGTTTACTTGTTCTACTTGTATAATGACTTTTTTTTGCCGCCATGTAGGATGCAGTCCTATAACGTGACAGGTAATTATGTCATTTTTGAAAAGATAAATAAATTCAAGTACCCATATAGTGGGTTTTAATTATAAGTAATAAAGTTTCCATCGTTTCAGTTTACTGTTTGTGGTTACTGTTTGTTTAGCTTCATTTGTTAAGGCTGTAACACGTCCCATCTTTTAGATTTTGGCGTTTTGTAATTTTAATGGCGTTTAGACAAAGATGGCACATTGTTCTGTTCTCTTGCACATTGTTTTATACATTTGTTATAAAAAATGCTTGTAAACCCCAAGATGCCACAAATTTTATTATAGTTGTAGAGTTTGGTGTTTGTGGCATCTTGGCGTTCTACAAGCAATTTTTAGAGAAATAATGTATTTTTTAAGTGGAAAATTAGATAACAAACCACATAAAAAAATGAGTAAATTGTCATTCTGGTCCCTGAGGTTTGGTCACTTTTGCCATTTTAGTCCAAAACTCAAACCATTTGCATCTGGGTCCCTGTTGTTTCAGTTTTATTGCCATTTTGGTCCAAAAGTGAAATTAGGTCATATTTATTTTTTAAGATCCTGTTATTTTGTCCTTTTTCTCGTGGGCAAAATGGTTATTTCATTTTTATTTTATTTAAAGCTTTTATTAAAGGGACTATTTGTGTAAATAGGTTCAAGTTTTGAACCAAAATAAAAAATTTATATGTTTTTAAACAAAAAACCCGCAACACCCTGTATCTTCTTCATAACCTCACCACCACCACTGCCACCACTGCCACCACAGCCTCACCACCACTACCACCATCACCACCACAACCTTAGAATTTCCGTTCTTCGTTCTGATTTCCGGATCTAACTAAGATATAGGGTGTTGCAGGTGTGTGTTTAAAAAACATATAAATTTTTTAGAGTAAACTACCATTTTGGTCCCTGTGGTTTGGGCACTTTTGCCATTTTAGTCCAAATATCTAACTTTTTAACTCTGGGTCCCTGTGGTTTCACTTTTATTGCCATTTTAGTCCAAAATTCAAAAACCCCCTTTTTTGACTGTTGCAACCTGTCTATTTTGTCTTTTTGTTCAGGGGCAATTTTGTCCATCTGATTTTAATATAACATATTAATAATTAATAAACTAAATTAATTATATATAATTTCCTTATACCCTTATATAAACATCAGATTATATACTCTTCCCCCATTTAATCATCTTCCCCAAAAAAACCCTAATCCACAAAATCGCCAAAGATCATCTTCCCCAAGAACTTGAACTTTGGAGGTGGTAAAGCCCGAATCCTGTTGAACTCTGCATCACTTGATGAATAACTCAAGGAGCTAAAGGGTCTATGTGTTGAATCTCTAGGGGTTATTGGTGGAGTCAAGTAAGGTGGTGAAGCAAGTGGAGTAAAAAAAGGGTGTCAATTGAAAACACAACATCACTCAAACTTCTTCCTCTTGACCCTCTTTTACTCTTATCTTCAGATTCCAAATCTTCCTTTGTTTCTTCTTTGATAGTGAAGAGAAACCTTGGTGGGCCAGAGAGGTTTTGTAGCCTCAAGAGTTCAACTTCAGTTTCAACAGTCATGTCATCACAGTCTTGAACCTCTTGACCAACTGGTCTGAACCATGATGGTGCTTGTGGTTCATGAACTTCGGTGTCTGTGGTTAGCCCTGTAGAGCTTAAAGATGAAGGCTTTTTCCAACAAAACAAGTATAAAAACTCTCTTGCTGGACTGTTGTAACTTTCTTCAATATCTCTTTTTGATACCCTTTTCTTGCACCATAACAGAACTTTCAACTCTAAATCTTTCGGAGAGTATTCTTTTTTGAAGTTTATCTTCAGCATCTCTCAAGAGTATATAATCTGATGTTTATATAAGGGTATAAAGGAATTATATATAATTAATTTAGTTTATTAATTATTAATATGTTATATTAAAATCAGATGGACAAAATTGCCCTGAACAAAAAGATAAAATAGGCAGGTTGCAACAGTAAAAAAAGGGGGTTTTTGAATTTTGGACTAAAACGGCAATAAAAGTGAAACCACATGGACCTAGATTTAAAAAGTTTGAGATTTGAACTAAAATGGAAAAAGTGCCCAAACCACAGGGACCAAAATGGCAGTTTACTCAATTTTTTTATTTTGGTCCAAAACTTGAACCTAGTTATACAAATAGTCCCTTTAATAAAAGTTTTAAATAAAATAAAAATGAAATGACCATTTCGCCTCTGAGGAAAAGGACAAAATAGCATGATTTTATAAGATAAATATGACATGATTTCACTTTTGGACCAAAATGACAATAAAACTGAAACCACAAGGACCCAGATGCAAAAGGTTTGAGTTTTGGACTAAAGTGGCAAAAGTGACCAAACCTCATGGACAAAAATGGCAGTTTACTCCAAAAAAATAGAAGCGAAAAAAATAAAATTAAAAATCCTAGTTGAATTTCTCTTCCAAATCTTCATCAGTCTCTTTCTTTTTTGAAACTACAAGAACTGTCACAAATATATGGCATTTTGGCTTTGGTGTGATTTATTGTTGTTTGTTGTTGAAGTGGCCTTTTGTGGATGTTGGAGATATAGATCGATGGCGTGTTAGTGGGTTTTTTGCTTGGTCTTCATCTTTATCTTCATCCCACTCTTCAGTGTCATCAGTCTCTTCTTCTCATCCAAGCCTTCTTCAAGAACAAAAAGACAAAATGACATATGACTGTCATCAGTCTCTTTTTCTTGAAGATTTGTCCATCTAATGCAACAAAATCTTATTGAGTTACCCCCCTCAGCTAACAATCCATTCAGTGAAACTTCACGTAAAACAATACTGAATATCCAAGAAACGATGTTTGCCATCTTTGATTTTTTAACTTTTTGACGTTTTACAGTGAGTGGTATTTAGGAACCATGGCGTTTGTTTTTTAGTTTGATCAATGAAAGGTGCTGAGACGTTTCTGTTTATAGGATGTCTTTGGCGCGTAGTTTAGGCGGAATATTATTAATAAGTGAAATTAATAAAATATTCGTCGTTTCAGTTACTGTTTGTATTTCCTATTTTGCTCAGCTTTATCTGTTAAGTCTGTAACACGTCCCATCTTTAATGGCGTTTTATATTTAATAGCGTTTTTGTAGGCTAAGATTATAAAATACACCAACTAAAACACAGAAAAAACTACGCAGGAAAAATATTTTTTATTAGTTGGCGTTTTGTATTTAGTTGGCGTTTTATATTTAATGGCGTTTTATAGGAGAAACGATGTTTACCCTTTTTACCCTTAATGAAGCACGTTCCAAGTAATAAAATTGATGTTATTTACGAAAACGCCACCGCGCCAATCTTGTCCATAGATTTTTTTGATCTGGCGATCCATAAGCATTCTCACCGTTCTCACACTTTTCACCGTTTTCCCCTAAATCCTGATCCTATATATATAGAAAAAGTGTACTGTACAAAATGGCTTAACGTACGCAATGTACGCGATGTGAAATCGCATGTTATAAAATAACATGGATGAAATCGCATGTGGTAATTTTGATGAAATCGCATGTTGGTTTTTTGTAACAATTTCGCATGTGATAACTTTGATGAAATCGCATGTTGGTTTTTTGTAACAATTTCGCATGTGGTAATTTTGATGAAATCGCATGTTAAAAAACCAACATGCGAAATTGTTACAAAAAACCAACATGCGATTTCAATGTGGGATGAAGATCCGACGGCTGTGATAATCGCGTACGTAATGTAGGATAAGGGCTCTTGTACGTTAACCTAACTCTATGTATATATATATATATATATATATATATATATAGGGTGGGGTTCTAGAGTGAACACTAATGTATTTGCGAACTGAGTGAACAAATCCTGGCCATTGATCTACACACATGTATGGCCAGGATCTCATCATCAAATCGTAAAATACACTAGCGTATTTCAACATCAAATCCTAGCCATTGATCTACACACGTGTATGGCCAGGATTAGTTCACTCAGTTCGCAAGCTATACTAGTGTTCACTCTTGAACCTAATCCTATATATATATATATATATAGGGGATGGATCATGAGAAAACTAGTTTAAATGAGAAAACCAAAAAAGCCTAAAAAAAACCTAAAAACATACCCAATTTTTTTTTTTTTTTTTACAATTTTTTATAGAAAAATCGCTACTTTTTATGTATGAAAAAAAATTTTCAAAAAAAAAAAAAAAAAAAATTTTTTTTTTTTTGGTTGTACTGCACATGTGCACTAATACATAAAGCTTAAACCACTTAACCCACCCCCCACCGACCCCCCCCCCCCCCCCAAAAAAAAAAAAAAAAAACCTAAACCCCCCATCCCCCACCCTCCCGAAAACCTAAAACTAAACCCTAAACATAAACCCGAAAAAAACCTAAACCCCCCCCCCACCCCCACCCCCCAAAAACCTAAACCCCCTCCCCCCCCACACCCAAAAACCTAATCCTAATCCTAAACCTCCAAAAAAACTAACCCTAAAAGCTAAACTAGACTCAAAAAGCTAATTTTAAGCATGTAATGCAATTGTAGTACATGTTATATTGCACATATGCACTACTATAATAATAGTATTGAAAACAAGACGACACCATAAATCTTTTTTTATGTCATAAAAAATATGCTCGAATATACTTGAATGAAAGATACAAAAATTTGTGATCTTATGGTGCCATTTTTGTTTTAAAATGATAACATATGGAGAAATGGGAAATGTTTGAAAAGTTATATATATTTTTTTTCAATTTTACACCTCCTTCGTTAAAAGTCTCCCCCTTCCTTTTTAGTGGTTTTTAGTTAGTTTTCTAGTTTTCTCATTTATATCTAGTTTTCTCATTATACCCTCCCTATATATATATATATATATATATATATATATATATATATATATATAAGGGTTCATTGGGAAACACTAAAAAAGTGGGGAACCGGAGAACACTTTTAAAAATTCAACTTAACATGTTAAAACTCAACTCTTTCTAAAAAATTTTCGACGCTTTTCCTTATAAATACATGTAGAAATATTTTTAATAAAAAAATAAAAAACTAAAAAATATAAAAAAGATGTTTTAAAAACAATTTAAAAAAATATATCTTATCAAGTTAACCTAACATGTTAAAAGTCATTTTTTAAATTTTTTTTTCAGCGCTTTTCTTTATAAAAATGGGTAGAAATTGTTCCAATAAAGTTAACCTAGCATGGTTTTTTTTTTTTTAGTTTTTTATTAAAAATGCTTCTAAAAGTATATATAAAGAAAAACGCCGAAAAAAATTTAAAAAAAAATATTTTTAACATGTTAAATTATTAAGAGTGTTCCCCAGTTCCCCACATTTTTAGTGTTACCCAATGTGTGTGTGTGTGTGTGTGTGTGTGTGTGTATAGAAACGGGATCACGAGAAAACGCCCAAAAGTGTGACAACGGTGAGAACGCATTCTGGCCAAACACGTGGCGCGGGACATGATCAGGGTCCTAGGGGTTTTTTTGTCTTTTCAATTTTCTTTTATTTTCTCAACGCGCTATAACATTTTCCGGCGTCTAAGATTTTTTTGGCGTTAATTGTATTTGTTAAACTTTTTGGCGTTGAATTAATTGTTTTTGTGTCACATAGATAATTTTTTGGCGTTATAGCGTTTTCTGGTCAATTTTTTTGGCCTTTTTGTGGCGTTTTGTTTAATAATTCACTACGAGTCATTAATATTTTCATAAGATTACAATAAGTACAAATGTTTTTTTGGCGTTTAGTGAATTTTTTTGCGTTTAATACATTTGACAAGGTGCTTTGCCAGCACCCGTTCTCACAGTTTTCATACTACTAACGTTTTGGTGTTTGTAGTTTTTGACGTTTTATATAATAATGTATTTTATTTTTAGAGAATTAGATAACAAAACAACATATAACTTGATAACAAAACAATATAAAATGAAAATAAAAAAATAAAAAATGGTAATCTAATTTCTCTTCCGAATCTTCATTGTCATCAGCCTCTTTCTTCTTAAATTTGTTTTGGCGTTTTGAACCTTTTTTGAATACCTTAGCTAGATGCCAACTTTCCAACATAAACCCCGTCTTTTTTCAGACGAAGCTGCTTAGTGGCATTGATGTATTGCAAAATACATCTTTATTCGCGTCTAGGTTTGTTCGGTTTTAGTTAGTCTTAGTGTCAGTTTTAGTGTAGAATGTACATACTTTTGATTTATTTGCGATTTCCAGGTCTTAGCATCAAAAGGAGCAGATACGAGATAAAATCTGGTAACGAGAAAGTTTGGCACGGAAATCGAGGAGCTCGGGAGAGGAACGGAGCGGAAAAGCACTTCTGGGAGTCTCAGGCGGCCCGCATTCACTTACTATAAACCCTAAAGCGGGCCGCATTAACTTAAAGAAGAATTCTGATATCAAGGAGGCTCGCGGCCCGCGTTCACTTATATCCAAACCTAATGCGGGCCGCATGGGGGTTAAGATCGCGAACAGACCTGATCAGCAGCGAGATTAGGGTTTTCTTGGGTTATTTATAACCATAATCATAATCAGCCGATTACAACATCATAATTACGAATTTTAGACATCTTGGAGGCTGATTGGAGCTGTTTAGTGCATACGGGACTGCTGGGAATCATCGTTGAAGCACAGGAGCACACGGGATTGGAGTTCACAGGGTTTTATAATCTTGTTTCTCTCGTTTTTGTTTGTTTCTTGTTACTTGATGATGAATTCTGTCTTGATATTGATTGATACTATGTTTTTAGACATGTTTCTTGGCTAGACCTTTAGTACTACCTAGGCTATGATGAATGTTTAACAAAGATTGGATTTTTATGGGATGTTAATGTGGTTGTGGATCTTTCTTGTATTGTAAAAGCTTTGGATTTCTATCTTGGTGCATACGTGTGCTTGTGATTATTTTATTATTGTTTATTGCTTCGTTCGAATCTTGGTGACGGTCTTTATCACAGAATAGTTTCGGGCTAGGGTTCTTGACTTAGGTGACTGTCTATATCACATAATAGGTCATTAATCCTTTAGGGTGAAAATAGCTTAAGTAACCTTAGAAGTAATATTCGGTAATCTAATAAAATCAAGTGTGCAGCTAAACTTGTCGCCGTAAAGCTCAAGGTTATTAATAGGTCTCGGTCTCGTTATAAGGTCTTAACTTGCCATTGTCTATTAAGCCAGGTTTAGAACCCATTGTCGCTTTAGACGTTCGCGCTGAAAGGTAGAGCGTCTTACATAGGCACTTTCAAGAAACTAGAGGACTGTAAGGATAATCTAGCAAACCGGTAGTTTAACAACCTTTACGGGATCTTAGCGTGCTCTTGAGAGGGATTAGGGGTCCTTAGATTTCCTTATAGGTGAGAATTTCAAGATCCCGGTTCCACACCACAGAACTATCACTTAGAATCCAATCCAAGTTAAACAGGAGTCTAGCCTAGGTAGCTTTCATCATCTCTTGAGTTCAGTCGTCGTTCGAGTTCGTATTAGCCTTTTAGCTATTCTAGTTAGTCGTTATTTGCATTCTTAGGATTTTTAGAAACCCCCCCCCCCCCCATTCATCAAACATTTAGTTAAGTCGTGTCAGTTTGAGTCTAGATAGAGTCATTAGCGTAGTCTAGTAGAGTCTCTTGGGTTCGATACTCGGACTTCCTTAGGCTATACTACATTCGATCGGTACACTTGCCGGTTGTGTGTTTTAGGGTTTAGAGAGTCTTAGTCTTATAAATTTAAAGCTTAGAGAGTCTAGTTTAGGGTTTAATTTAGTAGTTTTAGTTGACCACTTCCTAGCACATCAAGTTTTTGGCGCCGTTGCCGGGGACTCTTTGGCGATTGCGTTGATTACTTTGTTTGGACTTGTTTGACATATTACGTGCTATTTGTTTTCGTTGAGTCGTAGGAGTCTAAAAAAATCATAAAAATCCAAAAATATTTGCTTTAGTGTCTTTTCTAGTTTAGTGAGTCGTTTTTAGAGTCTTCTTACTTCGTCGTATTTGGTTTTGCAGTTGATGCCCCATACGCGTTCGCAGGGACCTCCGCCGCTTCCGTTTACGATCAAGTCTTCTGTCTCGTCTTCTGTGTCCGAGGTAGTTCCTTCTACTTCTTCTTCGTTTTCACACCCCGCCTTCGATTCTACACCACACGTTACACCTCACGTTTCTCCACACGTTTCCCCACCACCATCCCGTTCTCGTACACCTAGTCCACCACCAGCCATGGCGAACCGCATTGTTTATCAGCAGGCGACCACCGGTTTCACCGGTGCGACTTCACCCATCACCCTTCCCGCTATTCCGAATGAGAGGTCTTGGCAGATTCCTTCTTACATCATGACTGCCATTACCAATTCTTGCCAGTTTCACGGTCGTGACGACGAGGATGCACCCGCGCATATCAATCGCGTCACTCGTCTTTGTGGCACCTATTCCATCGAGGGTGTTAGTTTAGATGCTAGGTACCTGCAGGTGTTCCCATTTTCTCTCGCTGGACGTGCAGCCGTCTGGTTCGATTCACAGCCTGCAGGCACTTTCACTACTTGGGCAGCTCTTCGTGATGCATTTTTAGCCAAGTATTTTCCACCAGCGAAGGCATCTCGCCTTCGTGATCAGATACATTCCTTCCGCATGGAGTCTGATGAGCCATATCATTTAGCTTGTGAGCGGTTCCAGACGCTTCTTTCTCGTTGTTCGCAGCACGGGCTGTCTGATTGGGCGCTAGTTGAGAAGTTTTATAATGGTCTTACCCCTGAGATTAGAGCGCGATTCGATACTTCAGCAGGAGGTCAGCTCATGGGGAAAAAGACAGTGAATGAGTGCAATGAGTTATTTGAGAGTTTTGCACATTCTGAGATGGATTACAGCACTACCAGCAGGACTTCCATTCCTGTTTCTACCACCTCGGCCGGTCGAGGTGGAAGCCAAGTTAGCTTGGATTCATCGGTAGCTGCTGCAGTTGAGAGAGTGAAGAAAGAGATTAGGGAGGAGGTAAGGAATGAGTTGAATGAGATAAAGAAGAAGGTTGATAGGTGTGAGCTTTGTAGAGGAGGTCACGATACACTCGAGTGTCCCACACTTACTTTAGAGCAGGTTGAGTATATAGCTAGTCAGTCTAGGGGTCAGTTCGGTAGTAATAATAGTTTTAACCCTGGCTGGCAGGGTAGTGGTAGTAGTTCTCGCCCTTCTGGCAATCCCCCTGGTTTTCCATCTGGTCAGTATCAAAGTAGGGGGCAGGGCTTTTATACGAGAGATAGTGGTTCAGGTTCGAGTGGGCAGGTTTCTGGTGGAGTTCCAAATCAGGAGAGTCAGGGTAGTTTGAGTAGGATAGAGGAGATGTTGGTGCAGATGATGACACAGCAGACGACGTTCATGCAGACTCAGGATCAAATTAATAAGAATCACGATCTTCAGCTGAAGAATCAGGAGGCCACTCTTGTAGATCTTAAGAGGACAGTAGGGGATATAGCTAGGCAGTTGAGAGAGAGAGAATATCCGTCTGTTCCGAGTTCAGGTACTTATCACCATACTGCGAAAGCTATTTCTACTCGGAGTGGGTTGAGTTTAGGAGAGGTCGTGAGAGAAAGAGTTGAGGAGGAGATAGATGATGCAGTTGTTGATGAGCCTCAGGTTGAGAAGGTAGTGGAGAAGCAGCCGACGAAGGCTAGGCCATCACCGCGAGTGATTGATATTTCTCGCCTTCCGTTTCCCGCTCGTGCTAGGCAGCAATTATATGCGAGTGAGTACGAGAAATTCTTAGAGATGTTCAAGCAGCTGAAGGTGAATCTTCCGTTCATAGATGCTTTGAGATCCATGCCTAAGTATGTTAAGTTTATTAAGGATTTTCTAAAGCGTAAGGGTAAGATAGGAGAGAGTTCTAGTGTTCCAGTGAGTGGAGAGTGTTCTGCGGTGATCTTAAATAAACTTCCTGAAAAACTTACTGATCCGGGCGTGTTTACTATTCCTTGCTTGTTTGGTGGTGATGTTGAAAATCACGCGTTGGCGGACCTTGGTGCTAGTATAAATTTGATGCCATATTCATTTTATGAAAAGCTAGGCCTTGGTGATTTGAAACCTTCTAGGATGACCCTCTCGTTAGCCGATAAATCTGTTAAGTATCCTAGGGGGATCGTGGAGAACTTGTTAGTGAAGGTGGATAAGTTTGTGTTTCCGGCCGATTTTGTAGTGCTAGATATGGAGGCCGATGATAGAGTTCCGTTGATTTTAGGGCGGCCGTTCTTGAATACCGCTAAGGCGCTTATAGATGTTTTCTTAGGCACAATTACACTTAGAGCGGAGGATGAGTCGGTAGTCTTTAAGGTGAATAGTGCGAGAGAGCCGACTGAGAGAGTGGAGGCGATAGCATCGATAGCGGAGGGTGAGAAGGTTGTGAGTTATGCGAAGGAAGGTTTGAGTGAGCCGACTTTAGAGGGTGTGACAAAACCCAAGTGTGGGGACCCGCCGGATGGGAAGGTTGAGGAGTTAAAGGAGAGATTGTCAAGGTTAGAGTCTAAGGTAGAAACACTGAGTAAGGCTCAGTGTGGGGATAGTTTCAGCTATGAGCCGTCTAGATTAAAACCATTCGATGACGATTTGAGAGCTTGTGAGAGGTTTGATGGAGTTAGGAGAGATTCGGGCGATTTTGTGAATCGTAGTGCTACGGCCCGTACGAGTTTGTTTGGAGGTGAGCTCCGCTTTTATGATCCTCCGTAATTGTGTGCATGATTGTGGTTTATTTGTAGAGTATGTATTTTGAGTCGTATTTGGAGTCGTGTCTTTAGTTTAGTGGTTTTTGTGTTTTTGCGTCGTGTGTCGTAGTGTCGTTTTTTTTTGTGTCCGTTTTCGTGTTTGTTTAAGTGTTTTGCAGGTTGCATCACCTTTACGTGGCCGAGAACGACACCCGAGCAGATTACCAGGTTTGTTGAAAGTTAAAAACGAAACAAACGAGTCCAGGGGCAGTTTGGGAATATAAAAAAATTGAATTCTGCACATGATGCTGCTGCTGCATGTTGTCTGCTGTTACTTGTTGTCAATGCGGCCCGCCTGCACTTAGGTTATTACTAAAGCGGGCCGCGCGGGAGATTAGGAAAGTTGCTGGAAGTTAAGTTAATACGGCCCGTTTCTACTTAATACATACTTAATGCGGGCCGCGAGCCCACTACATGTTACTAATGGGCTTATCAGGCCCAATGGGTTCAGCTGTTTTGATCCATTTTTCCATATTCGACCTTCATCCATCGATCACCATCATTGTTCGGGTTAGTTCGACTCGACGTTCAGGTATGTTTTCCTGCTTTTGTTGTTGTTGTATTTGAGTCATGTGTTACCGGGTTTATTTCCATCTTAAGTGTGGGGAAACGGGTTGTATTTTTAAGGCATTAAATTGTGATTTTTCACTTAACATTCGACCCGTTATCCGTTGCATCCACACTTGGTTAGGTTTGGCACTTGGGTTGTTCGAGGGTGAGAAAAGTGCCGGGAGGTTAAGATGGAAATTCGGTGGTGTACTTTGAGTCTTTTATTTTGTACCATGCGTCTAAGTTAGTAGTCTTTGAGTCATTTTGTGTTTCGAGTCGGTATTGCTTTGGTGTTTGCTTGTTTTTGTTGATGCAGGTTTGAATATGTACCACCCGTACTCAATCTCCATTCGGGTGAATTTGGAGCTGCTGATCGAATTTCAAGGCGTTTATCAAGCATACTAGTTGGTGTCAAAGCCGATCGCGAACGAAATGCTATACGATCGAGCTGGATTGGACGAGAGTTTGGAGCATCCATATGAATTAAACCAGCTAAGTCCTTTCCAATTTGCCCTTGGTCTTTTATTTCTTATTTATTTTTAGTTTTTGAGTCGGTTTCCATCTTACATTGAGGGCAATGTAAAGTTTAAGTGTGGGGATGGGAACTATCGTTTAGTGTCTAGTTAGTTAGTGTGTCTTGAGTCTTAAAAATTTGAAAAATACAAAAAAATTGAAAAATTAAAAAAAATGTCTTTTGAAATGAGAAGTTTGCAAAATAAAAACGGAAAATGATAGAAAAGTTGGATTTTTGTTCGGGTTTCAAATAATGATAATATGAGATAATATAATTGAGCTTGTGTCTAGTTTGGGATATGCGGGTAGGCTTGATTCGGTTCTAGGTTCCTTTGATCTTAAAATTACCTAATTGTCGGTCTACTAGTGGGTTCTCATCTAGGGAGAGTGAGGAAATTGAAACTGTCGAAAATAGTATAAGGGATGCCGTTATAAGTTAAGATCGCTAGAGTTTCCTTTCATATCTTGTTGAAAAAATAATAAAATAATAAAAGAGCTAGAAACTAAATAAAAGTAGCGCGCAATTCTATGTAATCTGTGGTTGGGGATAGCGACTCTACAGCCGGAATACCTCTAGATTGTGTTGCGAAAAAAGTGCCGAAGCCTATTGTAGACCGAGTTGGGGATAGCGACTTTACAGCCGGAATGCCTCTGGGATTAGGTACTAGCAACAGTCTAAGCTCGAAAAAAGAAAAAAAAATGAAAAAAAAAAAGGAAAAAAGTTAGATTTGAATTTAAACTCTTTTGATCTTGATATAAAACGGTAAGGAAATAACCCAGTGGTTGTTCCTTTTATCCTATAAGCTTGAGGCGGGATTAGGTGGATTTGCAATCTTTAGCGTGAGACCCTAGATAGATTGACCGAACTTGAACTAAATTGCATGATAAGGGCTTGGAGCCGGGTTGGGTTTAAGAGGATCAATATACTTGCAATCGCGGCTAACACGAGTTTCGGTTTTAATAAAATAACTTATACCTTTGGCCCGTTCGATTATTTCGACTATGATTCCGTTTGCATAATTCTTTTTCGGGGACGAAAAAAGGTTAACTGTGGGGATATTTGATGTATTGCAAAATACATCTTTATTCGCGTCTAGGTTTGTTCGGTTTTAGTTAGTCTTAGTGTCAGTTTTAGTGTAGAATGTACATACTTTTGATTTATTTGCGATTTCCAGGTCTTAGCATCAAAAGGAGCAGATACGAGATAAAATCTGGTAACGAGAAAGTTTGGCACGGAAACCGAGGAGCTCGGGAGAGGAACGGAGCGGAAAAGCACATCTGGGAGTCTCAGGCGGCCCGCATTCACTTACTATAAACCCTAAAGCGGGCCGCATTAACTTAAAGAAGAATTCTGATATCAAGGAGGCTCGCGGCCCGCGTTCACTTATATCCAAACCTAATGCGGGCCGCATGGGGGTTAAGATCGCGAACAGACCTGATCAGCAGCGAGATTAGGGTTTTCTTGGGTTATTTATAACCATAATCATAATCAGCCGATTACAACAACATAATTACGAATTTTAGACATCTTGGAGGCTGATTGGAGCTGTTTAGTGCATACGGGACTGCTGGGAATCATCGTTGAAGCACAGGAGCACACGGGATTGGAGTTCACGGGGTTTTATAATCTTGTTTCTCTCGTTTTTGTTTGTTTCTTGTTACTTGATGATGAATTCTGTCTTGATATTGATTGCTACTATGTTTTTAGACATGTTTCTTGGCTAGACCTTTAGTACTACCTAGGCTATGATGAATGTTTAACAAAGATTGGATTTTTATGGGATGTTAATGTGGTTGTGGATCTTTCTTGTATTGTAAAAGCTTTGGATTTCTATCTTGGTGCATACGTGTGCTTGTGATTATTTTATTATTGTTTATTGCTTCGTTCGAATCTTGGTGACGGTCTTTATCACAGAATAGTTTCGGGCTAGGGTTCTTGACTTAGGTGACTGTCTATATCACATAATAGGTCATTAATCCTTTAGGGTGAAAATAGCTTAAGTAACCTTAGAAGTAATATTCGGTAATCTAATAAAATCAAGTGTGCAGCTAAACTTGTCGCCGTAAAGCTCAAGGTTATTAATAGGTCTCGGTCTCGTTATAAGGTCTTAACTTGCCATTGTCTATTAAGCCAGGTTTAGAACCCATTGTCGCTTTAGACGTTCGCGCTGAAAGGTAGAGCGTCTTACATAGGCACTTTCAAGAAACTAGAGGACTGTAAGGATAATCTAGCAAACCAGTAGTTTAACAACCTTTACGGGATCTTAGCGTGCTCTTGAGAGGGATTAGGGGTCCTTAGATTTCCTTATAGGTGAGAATTTCAAGATCCCGGTTCCACACCACAGAACTATCACTTAGAATCCAATCCAAGTTAAACAGGAGTCTAGCCTAGGTAGCTTTCATCATCTCTTGAGTTCAGTCGTCGTTCGAGTTCGTATTAGCCTTTTAGCTATTCTAGTTAGTCGTTATTTGCATTCTTAGGATTTTTAGAAACCCCCCCCCCATTCATCAAACATTTAGTTAAGTCGTGTCAGTTTGAGTCTAGATAGAGTCATTAGCGTAGTCTAGTAGAGTCTCTTGGGTTCGATACTCGGACTTCCTTAGGCTATACTACATTCGATCGGTACACTTGTCGGTTGTGTGTTTTAGGGTTTAGAGAGTCTTAGTCTTATAAATTTAAAGCTTAGAGAGTCTAGTTTAGGGTTTAATTTAGTAGTTTTAGTTGACCACTTCCTAGCACATCAGGCATCCTGTTTTTTGGTGTGATATTCTTGTTTGGTGGCATGTCACTGAAGATCAACTCTTGCTTGATGCTGTTTATAATAATGGAGTCCAAAATAGCATTTTACACTTGTGTTGATCCCTTTATTCCATGCCGATATTCATCAAGAACAAAGCTCACATGATGGCATATCACTGTCATCAGTCACTTTTTCTTGAATATTTGTCCATCTCATTCAGCAAAATATTATTGAGATAACCCCCTCAGAAGAAGAATCCATTCAGTGAAAGCTTTGCCATCTATGGTTATTTTAACCAACATTTTTTGGCGTTGTAAAGTGAGTGGTTTCTAGAGGATACGGCGTTTGTTTTTCTGGGTGTGATCAATTCATTGTATATAGACCCCTCTCTTATAGGAGTTTTTTGGCGCGTAGTTTAGGCGGGATTTTTTTATTGTAATAAATGATAGTAATAAAGTAATTGTCTTTTCAGTTACTGTTTTTGTATTTACTGTTTTGATCAGCTTTATCAGTTTATAGGTGATAGACGTCCCATCTTCTAAGTTTGACGGTTTTTCTTTTAAATGGCGTTATGCAGACCAAGATGACAAAATACATTAACGGAGAAAATAAAATATTAAGCAGGAAAAATATTTTTTGTTATTTCTGGCGTTTTGTAAGCAATAACATTTTTTAGTATTTTTTTGGCGTTTTGCAAATAAATAGAGAAATATATCATTTAATTATCTTAAAAAAAGAATATTACACAGAAGAAAAAAAAGAAAAAAAAATTAAAACCCTTCGTCAGAAGGTACTTTATCCGAAAAGTATCCATCACTTGCGTCATCTTCTTCCTCGGAGTCTTCATCTGGATCTTCATCCATGTCATCATCTTCACCTTCATCGGCTTCTTGTTCCTGAAGATTCTGAAGCCTCCACTTGAACATGTTTTGCATTAACTCCAATTTTGAGTCCATTTCTGTGTTCAAACAAGTGGCGTTATGCAATTCTTCCATGAAACTAAGCCCCTGCTTTGTCATGATATTTTCAAGCAAGTAGACTTCCTGCTCTCCGCTGTCGTATATAATGGTCACCATGTCTGTTTCATCATCAAAACGCCATGATGTCATGACAGGGTCCGGTTTTACATCTGCTTTGATTGGTCTAAATTTCCTTGTTAATGCTTTCATAAGCATATGTGTTTCATGGCACTCGTTGTCCATAGTGATGCCAAGGGATAGGATACCCCTCTGTACCTCTTCTTCTATCTTCAAAATTGCCTTGATTGTCCTAACATACACCCTCCTTCTGTTGTCAAAACGCAGGACGAATCGCCTGATTGCCAGAGTGTATCTCCACCAAACGATTGTTGCCATTTTTGGCGTTTTGGTTAAATTGGCGTTTTTGGTTAAAGATGTTTTTGCAGAAATGGATAGATTTGAAGTGATTATGGAAGAAATGTTTTTACGTCGTTTATATAATGATGTTTTTGGCGCGTAATTTAGGAGGAAATCTCTTCTAATAAATGTTAATAACTGAAATTCAGTTACTGTGTTGTTTCCTCTTCTTGTAATATCCAACGCGTTTTATCACTAATTTTTGGCGTTTTGTTTTTAATGGCGTTTTATTTTTCTGAATGGCGTGTTATCATTTGATAGCGTTTTGAATTTGAGCGGTAAAAGACCCTTTTACCCTTAATGAAGCGCGTCCCACATAATAAAATTGATGTTATTTACGAAAACGCCACCGCGCAATCTAGTCCATGGATTGTTTTGATCTGACGATCCATAAGCGTTCTCTCCGTTCTCACACTTTCCACCGTTTTCTCTAAATCCTGACCCTATATATATATATAGGGGAAGGTTCAAATGAAAACCACTAGTTATCGCGAAAACTCGAAAACTAACTAAAAAAGCCTAAAAAAAGATACATTTTTTTTGCATACTAATTTTCGCTATTTTAGATATATAAAAAAAATTTTCAAAAAAAAAAAAAGAAATTTGTAGTGCACATGTGTAATAGTACACATGTGAATTAGTACATATGTGCACTACAAATTTTTTTTTTAAAATTTTATTTATATAAAAAAACTAGCGATTTTTAATAAAAACTGAAAAAAAAAATTTGTGTGTTTTTTAGACTTTTTTAGTTAGTTTTCGAGTTTTCGAGTTTTCGCGTTAAAAATGGTTTTCATTTGAACCACCCCCTATATATATATATATATATATATATATATATATATATATATATATATATATATATATAGGGGAAGGTTCATTTGAGAAGAAAATTTAATTGGGAAGAAAAAGAACAAAGGGTAATTTTGTAAAACATTAAATAGTTTTTTCACTAATCTCATTTATTATCATTTTTGACTAATTAATTAGTCATAAAGACTATTATCCTTCACCTTAACTTTTTTTCCTACACACATCAAAAGTTATCCTACATATTTCGAAATTCATCCTACACGTTGAAATTTATCCTACACAACTCGTAATTTGTCCTACACAACTCGTAATTTATCCTACACTTTAAATTATTTTATATTATTTTTTTGAAAAAAATATATATTTTGAAGATAAGTTACAAAAAAATTAATGTACTAGCTATTAAAGAGGAAGACTACAAATTAATTACCTATGTAGATTTACCAATGTACCCTTTTAGTAACATTAAATACTTATATTAAATGAAGTAAAATAAAGAATTCTAATTGGTTGAAATTTGTTCTTTTTTCTTCTTACAAAAAATTTCTTCTCATTTGAACTCTCCACTATATATATATATATATATATATATATATATATATATATATATATTTAATGTATTTAACATTATCCTATATTTTATGATATGAGAAGCAATAAGATTACCTATATTACAATATTATTACAAAAAAAAGTGTGTGAAACATAGAGTACTTTTGTTAAAAGTCTACCACGTGGAGGATAAAGGTGAATAAAAAAACCTGTATCTGGAATCAGACCTGATTAAAAAAACCTGGAATTGGTTATTTTCGTACCCGGGTATTTTTTGCCCCTAACCGAGCTCAACCCTACCCGGATAGGGTATACATTTTGAGCTCAATACCCGCATCCAAAACTGTACCCGCTTTATACCCGAAAATACCCGGAATCTGTCATACGCTATACCTGAACATGAACCTGGTTATACGTTTTTTAAGAGTCGATAGAATACCCGAATTTTAAAAGTATATTTTTATGTTTACTTTACAACTTTTATAATTAAGTTTTTAAAAAATACATATTATTAACAAGGGTGAGAGTTGACTATAAAGTCTTTCCTAAAAAATGTAAAAAGTCATAAAACACCATAACGTCAACTATAAAACACTTTCAAAACCCACAAATAACAAAGTAGAGATTACTAAAGCGCCATATTCGTGGGTTTTGTGTTGTGTTTTGGCTTATAAGGCTTTGATTATCGAATGACTAACATTAGTGTGTTTTATGTTGATTATCATGTTATATTTTATATTCATAGTTCTATGATGGTTTGTTTGAAGTTTTTATGGACTGTTAGGGTTTGGATATTGTGTTTTAGTGATCTTCACCCTGTTATTTGTGGGTTTTGAGTGTGTTTTATGGCTGAAATTGTAGTGTTTTATGACTTTGTACACTTTCTAGGAAAAATGGACTTTGTAGCCGAACCCCACCATTGTAAACAAAATCATATATATATATATATTTTTTTAATTTTAGAACGTTCAATATTTTGAATTTCAAGATTGAATACGACATATAACATAAGAGTAACAAACAACAAATAATTTCTTAGTAGGAATTTAAAACAACCATATTTTGTATATCATTTCTTAGTATGCATTTATAACAACCACTAGTATGAATTTATAACAACCACATTTTGTATATCATTTCTTAGTATGAATTTATAACAACCACATTTTATATATCTTTTTCACACATAATTTATTACATCTATATTTTGACTAAAAAGTTAGCTATCAAGTTATCAAGTAGTAATACATCATCAACCTTATATTTTTATAATGTTTAATAAATTAAGATATGTTCTAAATGCTAAAATCTTGAAATTTCAAGATACCAATACAATATATAACATAAGAGTAAACAATACAATAATGGTTTTTCAGTACGAATTTATAACAACCATATTTTGTATCTTTTTCACACAGAATTCATGAAAACCATATTTTAACCGAAAAAGTACCTATTAAGTTATTAAGTGGTAACATATTAACCACGTAACTGCACAAGATTGACACGATAAATGAAAGTTGAGTAACTTAAGAGAGGAAAAAAAGATTGAATGACTTTAGTGAAATTCTATCAAGTTTGTGTGAGTCACGATTACACTATAAGTATAAGTTTTACACATTAAGTGACCTCTAAATAATAATTTAACAAAAGTCACAAGATTGATCTAAGATAGGCCAAGCATATTTAACCAATTTATCCAATAGCTACTTTTATTTAGAATTGAAAATTACATTAATTGTGATTTTAACATCTAGTACACAAGCAAACAAAAGCATTCTTGCACTTTCCACTAGACTTGGGATCCCATTCTCGCTTACACTTTTGATCACATGCTAATTTGAAGCAAAACATAGCAAACGTTTTTGTGCAAGCTTGATTTCCTTCGTTTGCTAACTCATTTCCTGTAGTCATGAAAAAACAGATTTAAGTAAAAAATAATGTTTCTTTTAGACATAATAAAAAACATAATACAAAGAAAATCAAATTTACCACAAGAAGAAGTGATTATGGTTGCAAGTAGAAAGACTACCAAAATGGGGATTTTCATAGTTACTCTTTAGATGATTTTTTTTAAGTAAAATGAGAATTGAGATAGAGGTATATATATACATAGTAAATGTGAGTATCAAACTTAATGTATTTAACATTATCATATATTATGATATGAGAAGCAATAAGATTACGTATATTACAGTAAGATTACAAAAAAACATAAGATTACGTATATTACAATAAGATTACAAAAAACAATAAGTGTGTGTGAAACATAGAGTACTTTTTGTTAAAAGTCTGCTAAGTGATCTAGAGTAGAGGTGAACAAAAATATTTGTATCTAGAACTGGACCTGAGTATAAAAAACCGGAACCGGTTATTTTTATAACTGGGTATTTTATGCCCGTAACCACACCCGGCCCTACCCATGGAGTATGGATATGGTATACATTTTGAGCTCAATACCCGTATCCGAAACCGTACCTACTTTATACCCGAAACCTGTCATACCCTATAGCCGAACCTGGTTATACCATATCTAATACTGTTTTTTAATACTTGATAGAATACCCTAATTTTAAAAGTATATTTTATGTTTATTTTTTAACTTTTATAATTAAGTTTTTTTATAAATACATATTATAAAGCAGATAATTTGTATTTAAGTGAATTTATGTTATTGTAATTTATTTTAATTATTTTACAAATTACAAACCAAATTTAAATTTTAAACGAATTTATTTTTGTGTAAAACGATAAATAAAAAAACTTATTTTAAACCGGGTATTAATGCCCAGACCCATATCGGGTTTCAATACCCAGTTATACCGAACCTGATCATACCCTACCCGGGTACATAGGGTATAGTTTTTCTTCTCAATACCCGTACCTGAACTCTACCCGATTTCTTTTTGTAGGAATGTTTTGATGGTGCAAATAACTAGATACGACTTGAAATGTGCACAATGAATATCTACTCATTATCAAGAGCGCGTAATTCACTTAATAATGCTATGTAAATGCTCGGTTTCTGATAAGTCTTGATTTGTATAAATTTCGGCAGCACTTCGTTACAACAAATTCCTCGTTTTCAAAAGCTCCAATCCCAAGTATGAGGTTCATGCGCACGAAGGACCTATATATAGCCTTGAGTCCTCTGTGCGTAGGACTCCTGCGCTAGACAGGTACTAATATGTGCATAGGACACATACGCACGTATGAGTCCTTTACAATTTAAATTCAAACACCAACTAACTTAAACGAACGTGCTACCTATACATATTAACTTGTACAAAAGACGTAGGCATTAGACATATAGTGTACTAACAGACTCCCCCTTGGATAATGCCGCAGTCTTGTCCTTTGTAGGTCTTCAGTCTTCTATTTATTCATCCCAAAAATTCTCTTCAGATGCTCACGACAATGCTCTTCAAAACTCTTTTTCACCATCTGATCTGCTTTAGGAGGTCTTCTATACTTATACTTTGAAATCGACACTCCTTTCATTCTTTTCTAGATCTTCTCTTCCCTCTTCTTCTGTTCTTACTTTTCCTTTTTCTCTTCTAACTCTCTCCAGTTACTTTCCCACATTCTTTCCGAATGTATTTCATAAGCAAAGCATACCTTTCACAACATTTTGATACTGTAACGCTTGCTCTCTGTCTTGCATCGCATAATAAATTCTGTTAAAGAATAGAACTTTGATATCTTTCTCTGACATAGTTCTTTTATCCTTCACAAAGTACTATCACCGCCTCCACATTATTTTCGTCATAATACCACCACTTGAAGTATTCGTGAATATCATGTTCCATCTTGTGGAATGGTATAGCCTTCAACACTTTAGGCTTTTTGTACTTCAAAGTAACAACATACTTTCCTATTTCTGGATCCACTTAAGTCTTTAATACGATGTGTTTTAGTTTGTCACACCCTCAATTTCCACACGCGGAGAACTACCGCGAGGCGTGTGACTGACCAGGATCATGCCACCAATTATATTAAACAATAAGTATAATAAACAGTTTTCATCACTACCAATACGATTAGTGACTATTAGCGTCTAAAGTTCAAAATCAACATTTAAAGTTAACAGCGGAAGCATAAGTTTAGCAGTCCAAAAAAGAGTTCAAAGGTTCATAAATATTATTAAATAACTCAACATGAGTCAAGCAACCACTACACTCCCCGCTGCAAGCTCCCGAGCTATCACTGAGTACCTGCAAGGCATGCAGTAGGGTGTCAACATAAAGTTGGCGAGTTCACGGTTTATCCAGTTTTAGTTTCAGAAACTTTTGTAGCTAAATTACTCATTTATACCATGCCATGGGGAGCTACCCCATATGTAAGCTACTAACTCCGTAATGATACCGAAACTTTCGCACATACGAGTTGTTGGTGCCCCGTTTGTCAATGTCTAGCATCATCGACGGGTTGCTAAGGTCTATTAGTTCACGCCCGTTCTCAAAAGGCATGGTGTGAGGTTTGTGAAACCTAAATAGCGTTATCAACTAATATCCCATTTGCCAGGCCAGGCGATTAATCGGTACAGTTAAGTGGGGACTTCGTGATAGAGTTTCGTTTAGTATGCTAGTTCATGAAATATAAATAGTACTTTAGTAGTATTCCATCCTCGGAATACTTGAGAATCCCACACAAGGGGAAAGTGTTGTTCGTTTCGTTCCCAACCACCGGGAATACATGCTTTTTGTAAAGTGTCTGAACTCACCTTTGTTTTGCTCGGCAGGTTATTTACTTGTTTCTAGAGTTTGGTCAACCACGTCCTATTATGGTTACCAATATCAATTAGGTTCGTATACAAGTAGTCCACATATTCTTACACGTATCTAGTAAGTAGCACACAAGTTACACGTCACGTAGCACATGAACAAGCATGTGGGCCATATAGGAATTTTATAATAAGTCCAACAAATGAGCAGTGACATAAAACAGTCCAAGGTGTGCGGCCTAACTATCACATAGTCCATTACGTCAGTGTGCGGTCCAATAAAGTATACGATCCAATATGTGAGTGTGTGGCCAAATACGGTACCTAGCCCAATGGTGAGTGTGCGGCCACATGCTGGTTTGCGGTCATGCAAGAAATAGTTGTACAATGTGCGTTGGTGAGACTATGCGGCCTCAGAGGTGTGCGATCTAGCATAACCCGGGTGTTCAAGGTGCATCCCAGGTTGTACCTTCGCGAGTGTGCGGTACACGTGGCACACCCCGTGTGCGGCCTGCTGTGCCAGGTTGTACGATGTGCAGTTCATGTTGTACATCTCATGAATGTACGGTATCAATTTATCCAACAGTAAACATCTAAAATTAATTAGACACATATTCCAGCATTAGTCCCTTTATTCTAACATCATATTCATCAACATTTCATCAAATTAACACGACTCAAGGTCATATATTTAAATATCAATCTTTAATCCACCAAAACAGATATATATTTATTATCATTAGCATCAATCTAGATTTTTATCCTTACAATAAACATCATAACATCATTCAATCCTACCGGATCTATTCATGCATTTTATACTATCATCAGAATGTTGAATCTTGATTCTAGCATGGATCTTTGTTCATTCACCAAGCACATTATCATCAAGTACAAAAATCAGATCTTATGCATATCACATTAGTTCATCAATATTTGATTATCATTATCAAACAGATTATACAAATATATCATCATCGTCAACGTGTCATACTAGCACATTATTATTTAAGCCCCAATAAATCAAGTAGTGATAACACTAACCTGGAATTGGTGGAAAGAAGTGTGTAGAAATAGGTGAGATCTTTAAGGAATGATAAGATCTTCAAATAAGAGAAGTTTGCTGATTGTCTTCCTTGAATTCTTCCAAAAAGGGAAAGAATTTCCTAAAAAGGAAAGGTGTTAGAGAGAGAGAGAGAAGGTGCAACTGTCAAAATGATTTGGGAACATTCCCTAGGGTTTGCGGCACATGGTATTTATATACACCAAAGGATACTGCACACACACATGTGCATCCCAAACAAAGGAGTGTGCGGGTCCTCTAGGGTTTGTTGTGGGCTTGTAATTGGGCCTAAATAGAAAGTGTGTGCGGCCCTTGTCACACCCCGGCCGTGTCAAAACAACAAACCGCGGCGGAAACGCCGGGGAGTGATGCGACAGAATTATTGTTTCAACAACCATGGTAATTAAAGTTATGTATTATTGAGATCAAAGTTTACATTGTCTTTAAGTTCAAACTAAATATAACACAAATAACTATCTTTTAAGTCACTAAGGCCCGAGTCCGCCTAAGTGAAGCACAAACATCCTTATGCATCAGCACCTGAAACACATGTAAAAAATAGGTACGTCAGCATAAAAAATGCCTGTGAGATACATAGGTTTTGTTTCTGAGAGATTCATGACTTGTAGTTTAAAAGAATGGTTTAACAAAAGTAGTCATGAACCTTGTAAAACTGTTTTCTTTTATGAAATCATGTGAAAATCGATATGAAAATCAAATGATAATAAAAGATAATGCATGGTTAAATGAATAACCAAGTAAAAATGAATTTGTATAAAATGTGTAATATGTAAAACAATGTCAAGTCTTTGTATAAAATGTTTCATGTTTCTGTCAAGTGGTTTAGATAACGCAACAATGCATAATATAATAAAAGCACTTATATATAGGAAGTACCAGCGGCGTATCCACCATGCTTTTATCATATAACACATAGCCCCGTTACATAAGTCATTTATCAATAACCAATCAAAATGTTTTGTCCAATGTCAAAATGTTTATGTGTAAACTATGTTCAATGTCATGTGTGAAATGTATCATGTATAACCAAATGTAATGCATAGCAAGTAGTAAATTACTACTCAAACTATGTGATAATGTCAATGTGAAACAATGTACGGTGAATAAAAGAATTTACTCAACCCCGTAGAAAAATGTACAAAACAAAGTTTTTGAATAAACCTAAGTTTAAATCAAATGTCATGTTTTGCAGAAAACAATGCTTTATGATTACAAACATTTATGCAGTAATGTTAATCGCATACATTCAAGCCTTGCGACTGTGGCGACAAACCTTTAAACAAATTAAAGGTTCATCTAAGTTATGTATATCGGATTCTGTCATTCCCAACTTCCAAACAAACCTAGGAAGTCGGAAACGGGAGTTGTCAATTCCTATGGTACCATTACATACTACCGAGCGGCGTGATCAATGTTAATGAATGTATTATTGTCCCGATTAAACACACCAAATGTCATAACTAATGTAAGCATGCTATGAAAACCATGTACTAGGCATGCTAAGTAAACACACCTAGTAGAAATATTCATGTAAAACAATGTGCTAGCATGCTCAGTAAACATACATAGCAGAAATGTCATGTAAAACAATGTGTACATATGCTAAGTAAACATATGTAACAAATGTGTAATAAATCAATGTGCTAGCATGCTTAACATACATAGCAAAACATAATTGAAAGCATGTACTAGATATGTACTAAGTGAAACTAGCATGTTTATGTCATAAAAGCATGTAAAACACGAAAGTAACACATATGTACATGTGTATCACCCCAAAGTATTTGAAAGCGGTAAAAGAGGGGAACTATGTACTCACGAAAGTAACACATATGTACATGTGTATCACCCCAAAGTATTTACGGACTTTACGAGATTGGCAGGAGCTATAAAAACCAAACCGTTTTACCTTCCCCCATCACCACAACACCTTCTTAAACTCTATATCACTCACACACTCGTCGGAGAAACTCACCACTTAAACACAATATTCAAATGGCATATTTCCCAGTAGCACATGCTGAATCCTCAAATGCAGCAAGAATTCATCCATTCCTTCGGTTTGCTGAGTTACCAACTCGTGAGAAGTATCAGAAACTCAAGAATCTTGAAGTTTTTACCATCAGCGGCATCAATTGGCATCGAATAGGAATGGTTGACCCCAGTGGTTCACTGGCAAGACTACTATCACCCAATACACCTTGGCGCCGTTTCTTCGACATCTTAGAGCCATCATATGATGAACTGGTATATGAATTCTTGTCCACCTTCTATTACAAATCTAATAGAAGTCTTACCGAAGAATCCATTCATTTTCGGCTTTGTGGACGACATTATAACATGTCATTAACAGAATTCGCAGTTTGTCTGGGTATATATACCAATGAAGAAGTCACACAGCCCGTTTTCATGAGTGCATTAACCACCTATCCCTACGAGTCAATGAAAAAGTATTGGCAACGCCATGCATCAAAGGCATGGTGCGGCAACAATAATTCTGCAAACTTCAAAGACTCTCGTTATCGGTATATGCACCTTGTTTTGGCAAACACTATCACGGGGCGCGAAATTAATCAACGAAGGGTTAGTACCCCCGAAGTCTTCTATCTGTATAGTATTTTCGAGCGAATTCCTTGTAATATTGCCCACGAGCTTGCTGGGTATTTTGCTAATCAACAAACACACCCCCTGAAAAGCCTCATGGGAGGTTCTTACATCACTAGAATAGCTAAATCATTAGGTGTCTTAAGTGACCAGATTATCCAGGAATTATCTCCACCAAAGGCACCTGGGATTGTAAATTGTAACCTCATTAGGCTAACCCCGACTCAACCATCTCAGTCAGTGGGAACTCCATTTGTCTTAAACAGTACCTCCACACCAAATCTACAACAATCATTATTGCAGCTTCCTCAACAGTCTTTTTATCGATATGATATGCTACCACCGCCGCCATACGTACAAGAATACATTACAGCTAACCCATCCCAACCATTAACACCAAACGTCTCGCAAGGCTTCTCACCGATAGTCTTCGAGGAGGCTCCAATGACGCAAGATGAATTGTTTGATGAAAACTTGATGCTCCAAGAACAGTTAGCATCGGAGTCATTTCCGCCACAGTCTTTTCTATCGCTATTAAACAAGGTAGAACAACTGCCACCAACTGATATAGCAGGCCCAAGTATGGTGCCTCAAATGGATCTACATCCAGATCAAATGGTAGTTGAAATGGCTAGGTTAAGCAATCAGGTCCAAGATTTGTCACGGCAAGTACAATGGCTGACAGAACAGAATCAATGGTTGGAAAGCATGCTAGCTGCTCGTATGCAACTGGATCCACTACCACCACTACCTGATAGTTTTGAGTCCGAAATTGATCCATTACATGAATCATTTCAAATATAATTTGTCCACAGTATAATAGACGGTCAAACAAACAATGCTATCTATGTTTTGATTCAATTAATGTTGTGTTATATTGATGCTTATTTGATTTAAACAATGCTCCAATCTTATTTGTTTCCTCACTTAACTAGAAGTGCTATGTGGACCATGCGACGAAACACGTAATTTTGGGTGCACACTTAATTACGAGGTTTGACGCATGAGAATCATAGTAAGCCTTGTTAAGTAAGGTGACATATGAAAACATTATTTGGTTATGTGATCATACATTATTTGCTTATTTATACACCCATTTGTTTGCATAATATTTACATTACAAATCCAGCATAACATAGTGCCATGCAAAACAATTTCTATACAATGATCCTCGTAAATTCCTCAAAAATTATCAGCACTAAACAAATGACTTACTTATCTTTCTAAACATTACAATTACATTCCACGGTCTCTTCTGAATAAATTTCAGGACGAAATTTTCTAAAGTAGGGGAGACTGTAACAATCCTGGTTTTCATGCTTACATTTGTTTGATTTGCATTGTAACAATTACCATGTTTGGAATGAAACTTATTTGAACATACTTGCTTTGTGCTTATACATGTTTATACATGCTTATACCAATACAAACACGTGAAACAATTACAATCCTGTTGAGTTTTATGCTATTAAACAAGGCTACACAAACTATAAGGGCCTATTATGACATTTTGTGAAACTACAATTTGAGGGATCTAATTTTCATTCCCTGAAACTTGCTTGAAAACGTTGATTTAAAGTCTGAGGACTAAAACTGTCATTTTCAGAAAGTACAAAAGTCCGGGGACTAAAAAGTCATTTTTAAAACTTATATTTCAAATAAAATAAAGATATTTATTTTTGAAATAAAAGTATAGGGACCATTTAGTCATTTATTTAAACTTGAACTCCAGGGACCAATTTAGACAATTTGAAACTATTTTTAACAAGAAATCCTAACCGGGTTAAATTATCTTATAAGGATTTCCTATTTAAAACTAACCTAGTTAGTGGTTTTAACCTACTATTACAGGGACCGGTTGTGTCTATACTGGAACCTCAGGGACCTACCTATAATTAATAAAAAAAAAAAAGGTTCTTTAAAGAACCAAAGAACCGGCTCAAAGCGGATTCGAACCCACGCACACAACAACAAACAACACACATCAACCGGCTGGACTACCAGCTTCGTTGGTAATAATACTCGATTATGTAATATATATATAAAGGTTCCGAAAACAGATCTGAATGTTTAATCAGATCTGAAAGTCGCGAATTTCAAACAAAAACCCACCAAATACGACTTTAATCCATTCTTTTGACTTGAGATCATTTCCCACGAGCCACCAACCCATTGCCAACTCGTCTTCGCTTAAATTCAACATACTTTATTGACCTTTCGGCCGTAAATCGGACTTTTTAAATTTGAAAACAAATCAAACCTCTAGATTTATCGAATCTGAGATAAAATTTAAGTGCTATATAATTCCATTAACTCCTTACGAACCTCCTCATACCTTCAAAAGACTTAAACAAATCGTTTTTTTTTAGAAACCCGATCGGAAAACCTCGCCGGAATTCTTTTCTTGCCGGAATCATTCGATACGCACATCCTCCCGATACCGGATCCGTTTTATTCAGTTAATCGGTATGTTTAAGTTTACGTTATGTTCCTACAAAGTTAATTACATTATAATCATGGTTTGGATAGTTAATTGGGCTGTTGACTTTCTGGGTTGACCGAATTGGGGGAAATGATGAACAGTGATTTTGTTATTTATTTTTTTTATTTAACAGTTTGTTCTTTAATTCATATTAAATCAGTTTTAAATATTTAAAATCTGAACATTTCAGCATAAATACTTTAAATACTGATACTTATAATAAAAATATAAAATCTGCAAAAATATTTATAAAACTATTTTATTTAATTTAAAACAATATTTATCTTTAAAAATTTATAATAAATCTATTTTTATGAGTTAATTACTGAAATTTTTATGATAATTATTTTGAGTGGTAAACTGTATAAAAATAATTTTCCTACTGATATTTTATATAATTTTGATATTTTTGTAATTAAAACAGTATTTACACTTTAAAAGCATAGTTTAGTTTTATTTATTTAAATTAAATAACTATATAATTTATGTTCGAAATTATTTTTATGATATTACATGCTTTATTCTGAGTTTATCTAAATTTAGTTACTGTTTGGTTATTTACAGATTATTTTACATAATTAAATCAGTTAAAATCATTTATTTAAACTTAACAGTTTTAATTATATAATTATATATATTCTGCTAAAAAATATTTCTATTGCAAAGTACACATTTTTCTGAGTTTATAAAAATTCAGAAACTGGGTTGTTTATTTACATCTTATTTTTAATAATTATAACTCTATAAACTTAAATACTGATATTTTAACCATTTTAATTCCACTTATTTATATAAAATTATTCCAGAACCCTAATAATTACTGTAAATCAGTAATATTGCATGTCAATAATTTAAGATGTTATTTATAATTTTTCTGATTTAGATTAATTATTTAGGTAATTATTTAGATAATTATCATGTTATTTCACACTGAAACTATGTATATATATTTGTCTATTTTAAATATAAATATTCTGCCATCATAATTATTTTAAACCAGTAATATTCTAGTCCAATAATTAAAAATGTTATTTTTAATTATTTAGATTTAATATAGTTATTTTGATAATTAATTTTATAATTATCATATTAATCCTTTTAAACAAAATATTTATCATTTATCAAATAATATATATTTTAAACCATCTAAATTAATTTATAATTTTTATAAATTAACTATAGCACTTGTACAAATTTTGCCAATAATTATTATATTTAATTATGTTATTTAATTATGCTAGTTAAATATATTTGATTTATTATTACAATGGTTATATTAAATCAATTACATATTTTTACAATAACATTATTTAAATATTTTTCATAAATAATTCTTTTATATCATATTCATTTTCCGAGTCCTCTTGTTAGGTTATCCCAACCACATAATTACCATTTAAACAAAACACTACCGAATCCTATAAATTTAGGATTTACAATTATCCAATTAAAACATTATTGTTGATATATATTCCATATTGTTGCATGTTCAATCAATTAGAGTGATGTGGAATCTTATTTCCGAGAACTCTCACACTTGCTTACTTGTTTGGACTTACCGAAATCAAGGTGAGTTCATAGTCCCCTTTTACATTATTTTTGGGATGATACATATGTTACAATGTGATACAAACTATTTGCTATTTGTGGTTTCCCCGATTGTTTTTGCATTTGCTTAATACTTTGTTGTTTGCTTTAAGAAGTTTACATTCATCAACTTGCATAAGCCCATCGGTTGTATTATAGCGCTATAGGATTGACGCCCCATCTCACTTCTCATACATTTTGATGCTTAGAAGTGAGACCCACTTCTCATATTGTTGTGAAACTTAGAAGTGAGATGATATTTCCGAGTATTGTCATAGGTTTGAATGTACCACTAAGCGACTACTTGTATTACTCTTATGCTTTAAAGACATATCGACAACCACTTTTGTTGAAACTTTATCTATATCACATTGACAATTTTTGCAGAACAAAACCTATGAATTCACTCAACCTTTGTTGACTTTTTACTCCTAACATATGTTTCAGGTGACAATGTGTAATGCCATGAATTGCAAGAATATTTCACATAGGATGGATCAAGACTTACTGCCTTAGATTTAGTCTGAATCAATGATGCTTGTTAAACAATTTGTTATTTTGTAATTTGCTTTTGTACTAATACTTCTTTCAGATCTGAATGCAATCTACATAATTGAACCTTAAACATATTTCGACTTAATTTAACTCCATGTGCTCAAATGCATTCTATCAAGTTTCGTGACACCTTTGGCTTTTCCGCCTCTGGCCGGGTGTTACAAGACTAATTTAAGCTCCAAGGATCACGGAATCAACAAGGCACCTAGTATAGGTAACTATGTTAATAAACGGATCCTAAATCGGGAGATAGGATATAATGAGGTTCTATAAATCAAATGAGTATTTGAACTCATATGGTATGATTTTAATAGTCCCTACATTCTGATTTGGAAGTCTACCTAAGTGCTTTTGACCCGTTTCGACCCATTATGGTAGTATAAGCTACTATAATGCGTCGTTAGCGTAATACTATGTTCGGATGGTTAACTATGTGCTATGTCAAGTCTCACATGCCCAATTATGCCTAAACATGTTGCTAAATCAGATTATATGTCAAAAAGTTGATCACATATGCAAAATACGGATTTATGCTTCAAAAGGGCGTTTTGGTCATTTTAAATGGGCATATAAGCTAACTAACAAATGACTAACCAATCCTAGGTGATCATAAGGTATAACCTCAGTGGTTATTCCCTATGCAACCATGATCACTAATCAAGCTTGGTCGGATCCTAATGATCGACCAAACGGGTCGGGTTTGAAAGTCTAAGCGGTTGTTTAGACCGCTTAACTTACGAGCCTAAACAAGCACTAAACAAATAGTGACGAGCTAAACATGTCAAAACATGTTTAACCTACTTAGAAAACTGATTTGGTATCAAAACAAGGTGTCTTGATACCTAAAAGTAGCTTCGTTGCAAAATGCGTGCTAAAACGCATTTTGACCGAAATTTTGACTCGTCACTACGCCTAGTTAACGTGGTAATTAGTAGGTATAATCGCTAAGGATTATAACCATCGTGATTACAAGTGAATGGACCAAGCTATATATAGTTGTTGCAACTTCATGAGATCAAGACAAGTGTTTTGTGTGGCCAACAAGCAATGATCATGGCCCTACAGTTGTCACAACCAGGTACAAAGCCTTGGGGAAGAGATAACTTGCTCATCACACCAAGAAATTGCATAAACAGCCCTCGAATTAGCAAACTGTTGCTGAAACTGAGTTTCTGGTCGCTGGGGTCTTTACACGGCCCGCGTAAGGTTAGGGGAGGACCTTACGCGCCCCGCCTGGCCTTCCCAGATCAGCAAAGTTTGATATAATTATAGTTTAGGTCCCTGCACTTGGTTTAAGCTCATTTTAGGCCCTTTTGACCCCCGTTAAGCCATTTTCAAGGCTCTACAAGGTCAATAAAGTTTAGAGGACTCAAAATGTGCTCGGAAAACTCTCGGATGTCGGCTCGTTTGGTCGTACGGTCGCGTTATTCGTTAAATTACGAGGAAACTCAAACGGACGCGAAAACGAACCAAATTAAGCGACGAGTGGTATTTTTGCATGCCGATCACTAAAATAAAAATATTTTAGTGTGTACAAAAATTTTGGACGTCCAGATGTGGCCAGAACGTAAGATATGCGCGAAAATGCAAACTTACGTCGTTTTTGACACTTTTAGTCCCTGTAAGATCATATAAGCATGTTTTCGCACACCGAACCTATCAAAGCTTATTTCTAAGCCATGTTTAGGTTATATGTGGTATGTTTAGCTTATGATCAAGTTCCGGACTGTACGTTGCCTTACGCAAAGGCAGACTTTTGCAAGTTGACGCAAATAGTCCCTGAGAGCGAATAAACTTGTTTTTGTCATACCACAGCCTTTAAAACTTATTTCTAAGTTATGTAAAGGTTATTTAAGGTATGTTAAGTTTATGTTGCTATCCCGGAGTGTTTGTCGCGTTAAACTGATTACGTTTACGCATCAGTTTGCGTATAACTTTCCAGAAAGCGATATAGAGTTTGAAATAAATCAAAAAATCAACACGTGCATAATGTCAAACATAAATGACAAACATTGGGATCAAAACACAATGTTTTATTAATATTGTATTGTTCAGAGTTTGTACAATGATTACACAAGCACAGATGTCACAGTCTCCCCTACTTCAGGAAATTTCGTCCCGAAATTTATTTAGAGGAAACTTGTGAGAATAGATGTGGATATTCGCTTTCATCTGATCTTCACGTTCCCAAGTAAACTCTGGGCCACGTTTAGATTCCCAGCGAACTTTGACCAACCGAATCCGTTTGCCCTTCAACTGTTTGAATGTACGGTCCACTATCTCCACAGGTTTCTCGACAAAGTGCATCGTGTTATCAACACGAATTTCATCAAGTGGTATGTGGAGGTTCTCATCAGCTAAGCACTTTCTGAGATTGGACACGTGGAATGTTGGATGAACATTTCCAAGTTCAGGAGGTAGCTCAAGTCTGTAGGCTACGTTTCCGATTCTTTCAACGATCTTGAATGGTCCAACATAGCGTGGTGCAAGTTTTCCTTTCTTTCCAAATCTAATTACACCTTTCCAAGGGGACACCTTGAGTAGGACGTGATCACTGACTTGAAATTCTAAGGGCTTGCGTTGTCGATCCGCGTAACACTTTTGACGGCTTCTAGCTGTCTGTAGGTTATCACAAATCTTCTTGACTTTATCTGTAGTCTCTAGAATGAGTTCAGGTCCAGTAAGCTGAGCTTCACCTATCTCATTCCAGCAGACCAGTGAACGACATTTTCGACCGTATAAAGCTTCGAAAGGAGCCATATTGATGCTCGTGTGATAACTATTATTGTAGGAGAATTCGATCAACGGTAGATGCGAATCCCAACTACCACCAAAGTCAATCACACACGCTCTAAGCATATCCTCCAGTGTCTGGATTGTTCTCACAGATTGACCATCTGTCTGCGGATGGTACGCTGAGCTCAAATGAAGTTGGGTACCCATGGCAGATTGCATGGTTCTCCAAAAGCGAGATGAGAATCGAGCATCTCTGTCAGATATAATGTTCAAAGGAACACCATGTCGAGATACAATCTCATCAACATATATCTTGGCAAGCTTGTCAGCAGATAGATCCTCACGGATCGGTAAGAAATGTGCTGACTTTGTAAGACGATCAACAACAACCCAAATGGCGTCATGACCTCTTTTAGTGCACGGTAACTTGATAATGAGATCCATAGAAATGTTTTCCCATTTCCAAACCGGAATCTCTGGTTGCTCTAATAATCCAGAGGGATGTTGATGTTCTGCCTTAACCTTAAGACAAGTAAGGCATTTGGAAACATATAAGGCAATGTCTTTCTTCATACCCGGCCACCAATACTGGGTTCGAAGATCCTTATACATTTTGTCTGCACCAGGATGAATAGAATAACGAGACTTGTGAGCTTCATCCATAATCAAGGTGCGAAGATTGTCTATACTTGGGACCCACAAACGGCCCATGAAGTAGAATACCCCAAAGTCTCTCAGTTCAAGCTCAGGATTAGTATGACACGGTAACTCTTTACTCGTCAAGTCTTGTGTAACACAAGTATGTTGAGCTTGAATTATGCGGGTTTGAATGTCAGATCGAACCTGAACACAGTGAAGCTTGACACGTTCCTTACGACTCAATGCGTCAGCCACGACATTCGCCTTACCAGGATGGTAGCGAATTTCGCAATCGTAGTCGTTTAGAAGTTCAACCCAACGTCGTTGCCTCATGTTAAGTTCTTTCTGATTGAAGATGTGCTGGAGACTTTTGTGGTCAGTAAACACTACACACTTTGTACCATACAGGTAGTGTCTCCAGATTTTGAGAGCAAAAACTACTGCACCTAACTCAAGATCATGAGTGGTGTAGTTTTTCTCGTGTACCTTCAGCTGTCTTGATGCATAAGCTATGACTTTGTTTCTTTGCATAAGAACACAGCCAAGGCCTAAGTTGGATGCATCACAGTACACGACAAAATCGTCGTTACCCTCGGGCAAAGATAGGATAGGTGCATCACAGAGTTTCTGTTTCAAGGTCTGGAAAGCTTCTTCCTGTTTGGATCCCCACTCAAAAGGTTTGTTCTTCTGAGTTAAAGCAGTGAGAGGAACCGCAATCTTGGAGAAGTTTTCAATGAAACGGCGGTAGTAACCCGCTAGACCAAGAAATGAATGAACCTCGGTAGGAGTAGTAGGTGTATCCCAATCCTTAATCGTACTGATTTTGGCGGGATCTACATGTATACCTTGTTCGTTGACGATGTGCCCCAAAAATTGAACTTCCTTAAGCCAGAATTCGCACTTGGAGAATTTGGCGAAAAGCTGTTCTTTCTTTAGGAGCTCCATTGTAAGACGGAGATGTTGCTCATGATCAGCTCGAGTCTTGGAGTAGATCAGAATGTCATCAATGAATACAATGATGAACTTGTCCAAATAAGGCTTACAAACCCTATTCATCAAGTCCATGAAAACAGCAGGAGCATTTGTTAAACCGAAAGGCATAACAGTAAACTCATAATGACCATATCTAGTACGAAAAGCTGTCTTGGGAATATCTTCTTCGAGAACTCGAAGTTGATGATATCCAGAACGAAGATCAATCTTTGAAAAGCAAGTAGCGCCCTGTAGCTGATCAAAGAGATCATCAATGCGAGGTAGGGGATATCGATTCTTGATGGTAAGCTTGTTAAGCTCACAATAATCGATACACATCCTGAAAGATCCATGTTTCTTTTTCACGAATAGGACAGGAGCGCCCCAAGGGGAAAAGCTTGGACGGATGAATCCTTTGTCAGAAAGCTCCTGAAGCTGTTTAGATAACTCTTGCATCTCAGACGGTGCAAGACGATAAGGTAATTTAGCAATAGGATTTGCACCAGGTACGAGATCGATACGGAACTCAACTTGGCGTACAGGGGGTAAACCAGGTAATTCTTCAGGAAATACCTCAGGATAATCCCGAACAACAGGAATATCTTGGATTGTCTTACCCTTGCCTTTATCCTCTACTACATGTGCCAAGAAGGCAACATATTTCTTTCGTAGGTATTTGCGGGCTTGGGTACAAGACATGAGTTTAACAGGTTTCTCCCTATGAACTTCTAAGATTTCACCAGTTGAAAGCGGAATACGGACAATCTTCTCAAAACAAACCACCTCAGCATGGTATTTGGCCAACCAATCCATTCCCACTATAACATCAAAGCTCCCGAGTTGCATCGGTGTGAGGTCGATAGGGAAAAGATGGTTATTAAGGTTCAACTGGCAATTTCGAAGGACAGAGTCGAGTACAACAGGTTCACCACTAGCTACTTCTACTGTCAAGGGCTTTCCTAGTTTTGTTCTAGTCATCGAAAGCAAAGGCTCGAAAGCTAAGGACACAAAACTCTTATCGGCACCCGAATCAAATAGAACAGAAGCAGGATGGTTGTTAACAAGGAACGTACCGTTCACCACTTCGTTATCTGCGCGTGCCTCGTTAGCATTAAGATTGAAAGCTCTACCACGAGCCGGTGCTTGATTCACATTTGCCAACCTCGGGCAGTTGTTCTTGTAGTGGGTCAGATCCCCACAGTTGAAACATGAACCAGGAGGATAGTGAGGTCGTGCAGGATTCTGGGCAGGGTTTTGTGCTGCTTGGTTTTGAGCAGGCTGATTATGGTTTGGAGCAAAACGGCAGGTGTTCGCAAGATGACCAGATTTGCCACAATTCGTGCAGATGCGGCATTGCAATTGTGGCTGGTGGTGGCTGTTACATCTGTTGTACAGAGGTGCATTTCCCGCATACTGTTTCTTGGCAGCAGGTTGTGCAGCCTGATTCTGTGCTGCCTGATTAGGAGCAGTCTGATTTGTCTGAGCAGTGACAGCGAAATTCTTGGAAGCCTTACGCTTCCTCGATTTCTTGGAAGACTCAGCAGCCTTCTTGCCCTTTTTCTCAGTGGTGCTATCAGACTGTTTCTGCTTCTTATCCCCCTTTCTGTGGAGTTTACCCTTCTTGACTTGTGATTCAGTCAGGGTTGCAGCTAGCTCAATGGCCTGTTGGACGGTAGTGGGGTTGCTGCCAGTGACAATATCCTGAACAGGATCTTGCAAACCGTCTATGTATTTCTCAATAGCCTTATCCAAAGGCGTGACCATTGTAGGACAGAGCAAGCTTAACTCCTCGTATCTATCCGTACAAGCCCGGTGCTCACCACTGTCTTGCTTCAGATCATGGAACTTATTTTCAAGTGCCCTCTGCTCGTGACGAGGACAAAATTCTCTCATCATAAGGGCTCTAAGTTCCTCCCATGTCTGACCCAAAGCAACATCAGCACCTCTATCTCTCATTACCCCATTCCACCAGGTAAGAGCCCTCTTTTGGAATACACTTGAAGCAAACTCGACCTTACGGTTGTTCGGACACTGAACATGGCGAAACGTGCTCTCAAGACTCTCAAACCACTGTAGGAGCCCAGTTGCTCCTTCAGAACCACTAAAATTGAGCGGTTTAGCCAAGTTAAAACTTTTGAAGTTGCACGGAGCAGGTGCATTAACATTGTTATTGTTGCCTTGGTTTATTTGAGCTATGAGATTTGGTAGCATAGCAGCCATCTGCTGTGCTATAATAGCTGCCAGTTCGGCATCAGGTTGTTGAACGTTACGTCGAGGAGGCATTCTAAAAGAGGAAACATGAGAGAAAGCGAGTGAGATGATGTGATGAAAATGAGATGTCATAAAAATCGACAAAAATGTAAGGATGGTGGTCATTTGTTTGTTACCACAAAGCAAACAAACAACACACAGTGACAAATCAAAGTAAATAGGTCACAATAATGTATCGCTGAAGACATGCTCGCCTATAAGTGAACACTCACCCCAAGAGTTCCCAGGTAAGAGTGACTGGTCCGATACTGCAGATTTATACGAACACTCTAGCCTTAGTCAGAAAACTCAAGGTACAGGCATTCACTCTTCCACTTTGCACGTGTTCACATTATTTAGACCCAAACTTTGACGAGATTTTGAAAATTTGGAAGGCTTAGAGCCAAAAGAATCATCTAAGGATAGATGATTGATTTCAAAATCGTTTAGGAAATTTGTGTTTATGTTTTGGTAATCACCTAAGGATAGGTGACATGTATTGTTTTAAGATCAAAACACAAGATAACTTGTGTTAGGGTCCTAGAAAGTTATAGTCTAGGTCAAAGCATTACTAATAACCTAGTTCCCTATAACCATTGGCTCTGATACCAACTCTTCTGTCACACCCCGACCGCGTCAAAACAACAAACCGCGGCGGAAACGCCGGGGAGTGATGCGACAAAATTATTGTTTCAACAACCATGGTAATTAAAGTTATGTATTATTGAGATCAAAGTTTACATTGTCTTTAAGTTCAAACTAAATATAACACAAATAACTGTCTTTTAAGTCACTAAGGCCCGAGTCCGCCTAAGTGAAGCACAAACATCCTTATGCATCAGCACCTGAAACACATGTAAAAAATAGGTACGTCAGCATAAAAAATGCCTGTGAGATACATAGGTTTTGTTTATGAGAGATTCATGACTTGTAGTTTAAAAGAATGGTTTAACAAAAGTAGTCATGAACCTTGTAAAACTGTTTTCTTTTATGAAATCATGTGAAAATCGATTTGAAAATCAAATGATAATAAAAGATAATGCATGGTTAAATGAATAACCAAGTAACAATGAATTTGTATAAAATGTGTAATATGTAAAACAATGTCGAGTCTTTGTATAAAATGTTTCATGTTTCTATCAAGTGGTTTAGATAACGCAACAATGCATAATATAATAAAAGCACTTATATATAGGAAGTACCAGCGGCGTATCCACCATGCTTTTATCATATAACACATAGCCCCGTTACATAAGTCACTTATCAATAACCAATCAAAATGTTTTGTCCAATGTCAAAATGTTTATGTGTAAACTATGTTCAATGTCATGTGTGAAATGTATCATGTATAACCAAATGTAATGCATAGCAAGTAGTAAATAACTACTCAAACTATGTGATAATGTCAATGTGAAACAATGTACGGTGAATAAAAGAATTTACTCAACCCCGTAGAAAAATGTACAAAACAAAGTTTTTGAATAAACCTAAGTTTAAATCAAATGTCATGTTTTACAGAAAACAATGCTTTATGATTACAAACATTTATGCAGTAATGTTAATCGCATACATTCAAGCCTTGAGACTGTGGCGACAAACCTTTAAACAAATTAAAGGTTCATCTAAGTTATGTATATCGGATTCTGTCATTCCCAACTTCCAAACAAACCTATGAAGTCAGAAACGAGAGTTGTCAATTCCTATGGTACCATTACATACTACCGAGCGGCGTGATCAATGTTAATGAATGTATTATTGTCCCGATTAAACACACCAAATGTCATAACCAATGTAAGCATGCTATGAAAACCATGTACTAGGCATGCTAAGTAAACACACCTAGTAGAAATATTCATGTAAAACAATGTGCTAGCATGCTCAGTAAACATACATAGCAGAAATGTCATGTAAAACAATGTGTACATATGCTAAGTAAACATATGTAACAAATGTGTAATAAATCAATGTGCTAGCATGCTTAACATACATAGCAAAACATAATTGAAAGCATGTACTAGATATGTACTAAGTGAAACTAGCATGTTTATGTCATAAAAGCATGTAAAACACGAAAGTAACACATATGTACATGTGTATCACCCCAAAGTATTTGAAAGCGGTAAAAGAGGGGAACTATGTACTCACTTGGGATTGCTTATTAGTCTTGGGAATAAGACCAATTTAAGCTCCAAGGATCACGGAATCAACAAGGCACCTAGTATAGGTAACTATGTTAATAAACGGATCCTAAATCGGGAGATAGGATAGAATGAGGTTCTATAAATCAAATGAGTATTTGAACTCATATGGTATGATTTTAATAGTCCCTACATTCTGATTTGGAAGTCTACCTAAGTGCTTTCGACCCGTTTCGACCCATTATGGTAGTATAAGCTACTATAATGCGTCGTTAGCGTAATACTATGTTCGGATGGTTAACTATGTGCTATGTCAAGTCTCACATGCCCAATTATGCCTAAACATGTTGCTAAATTAGATTATATGTCAAAAAGTTGATCACATATGCAAAATACGGATTTATGCTTCAAAAGGGCGTTTTGATCATTTTAAATGGGCATATAAGCTAACTAACAAATGACTAACCAATCCTATGTGATCATAAGGTATAACCTCAATGGTTATTCCCTATGCAACCATGATCACTAATCAAGCTTGGTCGGATCCTAATGATCGACCAAACGGGTCGGGTTTGAAAGTCTAAGCGGTTGTTTAGACCGCTTAACTTACGACCCTAAACAAGCACTAAACTAATAGTGACGAGCTAAACATGTCAAAACATGTTTAACCTACTTAGAAAACTGATTTGGTATCAAAACAAGGTGTCTTGATACCTAAAAGTAGCTTCGTTGCAAAATGCGTACTAAAACGCATGTTGACCGAAATTTTGACTCGTCATTACGCCTAGTTAACGTGGTAATCAGTAGGTATAATCGCTAAGGATTATAACCATCGTGATTACAATCACGTTGCAAAGTTCAATTGAACTTTGACTTGACCAATTGACTGGTCAAACTGAAAGTCAAACACTTTTTGACTTTTTAAACTAGTAAGCAATAAAAGAATGAAAGAATGCTCACTAAAGGTCCTTGCTATCTTTTCTACAAAGAATAAGCTTCCAATCAGATGAGAGAGCTCTCAATGCAGATTAGAAAGGAGATTGAGAAGAAATGAGCAAGGAAACAAGTGAATGGACCAAGCTATATATAGTTGTTGCAACTTCATGAGATCAAGACAAGTGTTTTGTGTGGCCAACAAGCAATGATCATGGCCCTACAATTGTCACAACCAGGTACAAAGCCTTGGGGAAGAGATAACTTGCTCATCACACCAAGAAATTGCATAAACAGCCCTTGAATTAGCAAACTGTTGCTGAAACTGAGTTTCTGGTCGCTGGGGTCTTTACACGGCCCGCGTAAGGTTAGGGGAGGACCTTACGCGCCCCGCCTGGCCTTCCCAGATCAGCAAAGTTTGATATAATTACAGTTTAGGTCCCTGCACTTGGTTTAAGCTCATTTCAGGCCCTTTTGACCCCCGTTAAGCCATTTTCAAGGCTCTACAAGGTCAATAAAGTTTAGAGGACTCAAAATGTGCTCGGAAAACTCTCGGATGTCGGCTCGTTTGGTCGTACGGTCGCGTTATTCGTTAAATTACGACGAAACTCAAACGGACGCGAAAACGAACCAAATTAAGCGACGAGTGGTATTTTTGCATGCCGATCACTAAAATAAAAATATTTTAGTGTGTACAAAAATTTTGGACGTCCAGATGTGGCCAGAACGTAAGATATGCGCGAAAATGCAAACTTACGTCGTTTTTGACACTTTTAGTCCCTGTAAGATCATATAAGCATGTTTTCGCACACCGAACCTATCAAAGCTTATTTCTAAGCCATGTTTAGGTTATATGTGGTATGTTTAGCTTATGATCAAGTTCCGGACTGTACGTTGCCTTACGAAAAGGCAGACTTTTGCAAGTTGACGCAAATAGTCCCTGAGAGCGAATAAACTTGTTTTTGTCATACCAAAGCCTTTAAAACTTATTTCTAAGTTATGTAAACGTTATTTAAGGTATGTTAAGTTTATGTTGCTGTCTCGGAGTGTTTGTCGCGTTAAACTGATTACGTTTACGCATCAGTTTACGTATAACTTTCTAGAAAGCGATATAGAGTTTGAAATAAATCAAAAAATCAACACGTGCATAATGTCAAACATAAATGAAAAACATTGGGATCAAAACACACTGTTTTATTAATATTGTATTGTTCAGAGTTTGTACAATGATTACACAAGCACAGATGTCACAGCCCTCCTCTTATTGGAAGTGTGCAGCCCAACAGTTGAGCTCGAGGGGTTTGCGGCCAGAGGGCAGTGTACGAGCCGGATGGGAGTGTGCGGTTGTAATTCTAATATTTATAATATTATATCTTGAAACATACATTCCACATAACATTTACATATAAGAAATTTAATTTAATGACTCACATTCATTAACTTCACGTAATTACAACGCATAACGGAACGAGTAGGGAAAACCTGAATTATCACATTATCCCGAAGTTCAATGAAATTTTGTCCCGAAATTTAGCGCGCAGTCACTGAATCAACTAGTGTAGTTAAGCATTTTTGCGGGGTGTCACATCATCCCCCTGTTGGTTTGGAATTTCATCAAGAAATTTAGTAGTAGCTTCAGTACTGGAAGTATGGTTTTTAAACAACTGGGTATACTTAAGCATCATCTGGTCTTCCCGTTCCCAGGTAAACTCTGGGCCTCGACGTGAGCTCCAATGAACTCGAACTATAGGTATCTTGTTACGCTTGAGGGTTTTGATTTTCCGGTGCATGATCTCGACCGGTTCCTCAATGAAGCAAAGCTGATCATCGATCGTGAGTGATGCGTGGTCAAAAACCGGTGCCTTATTATGTTTAATTTTATGTTTTTACATATGTTTAATCTCGAATAGCCTACTTGTAAAAGGAATTATGTTTTGTAGGTCTTGTGAAGATTAAGAAGCTAATTGGGAGCTTTACGGGTCACCGGGATCAAAAGTCATCAACCAGGGATGTGAAATGAACAAAAACCGGGTTAACCACGAAGATTGGATGTGTTTTAGGGAATATTAATGGAGTTAACATGAAGATATTGAAATATATTATGATAGAGGGCTGAATTACAAAAATGTAGGCGAAAACGGTGCGCAAAACGGAGCTATAACGAAGAAGTTATGAAGAAAATAGAAAATGACATTTCTAGACTCCGTCGCCGACGGCCACTTCCACAGTCGGGGACGGTGGCTAGATTTTCATTCCGGAGAATTATTCTTGGATGCCTTTTTCAATGATTGCAACTTGATTGTTTTCACTTAATACGGGTTTTTAGTCAATTGAATGCCAAGACCATTAATTGTGAGCAGCAATTGGAGAAATTATGCAACTCAAAAATCCTCTAGCATGGGAGTTCATATGGAGGTATGAACATCAAGATCATCAAAGTCTCCAAATCTTCCATGGCTATAAAAGGAGTTCATCATCAAAGAAGAAGGAGAGCTACACATTCATTTACAAAACAAGAAATAAACCACTGAACACCTCGATATCCAAGTTCTATTCCAGAAATCCATCTTTACGTAGTTGCAATTCTCACCATCATAGTCTACAAGCTTTCATCCTGCATAAGGAGTATTCATCATTTTCTATCATCCAAGCTCCACCATGACTTCCGGCAAGTTTCAATTATCCGGTGAACAAGCTCCGGCAACCATGAGTGGCTAATCTTCTCGGTTTCACCCCGGTGTAGGTAGTTGTTTAATTTATGGTTTTGAATTGTTCTTGCTTCAATTTGTGACAATTTGTGTATGATTTTAGAAACCTTTGGCAATAGCTTACATTTGTTTCGAATTCATAAACTGTCGAGCGATGTTAAAAGTTATGACTTTATGAAATGGTTATGTGTAATATGCGTTGTCTTGGTTAGGATTTACTTGTGTTGATTACAAAGTGTATTCTTGTCCGTTCATTGAGCGTTGATAGTTATTAGCACCTAAGTCACGGTACACTAAATCCGCTAATTGTATGCGTTTGAATTGAAGCCTTAAACTTGTAGAAACCATAAGTTAGCAACTACCGAAACCGGGTGTGATTCCTTACTTGTCATTGTTTAGAAATCTCATATTTATCACCATTGTTAACTAGGAATTTGTATTCAAGTAAGTGCTTATAGTTATCTAAAATAGAACTTTCACAACATTAGGCACCTAGCAAAGTTGGCTAGGCGCGCGAAAGGGTGTGGCCTAGACCCGAGTTCGAATTCGGGGACGGTCAAATTCACCATTTTTTGGTTCATTTCATCATTTTTATTAGACATATAGTTTAGACATCTTTCCAACAAAACAAAAACACAAGAATTTTATTAGCAAGCTTCATAAATTGTGACAACCATCTTAGTCTTAGTAAATCCATTCGCAAACCACATACTCTTCGTGGATCGACCCCTTTCTACCACTAGCTATTTGTTAAGGGTAATTTGGGCTTATAAATATTATCTTTGACCGGAGCGTGACAATCCGATCAGTGAGTTCCTTAAAAGATACAATGAGAGTCTCATCTGATAGACACTTCTTCAGATTTGACACGTGGAAAACATTATGTACCACACTGAGTTCTTTAGGCAAGTTCAGTCTATACGCGACTGTACCAATCTTCTCGGTGATTTCAAAAGGTCCGACGTATCGCGGATTAAGCTTGGCCCTTTTTCCAAAGCGTACCACACCCTTCCAAGGTGAGACCTTTAGCAAAACTCGGTCCCTAACTTGGAACTCCAAAGGTTTCCTATGCTTATCAGTGTAGCTTTTCTGATGGTCACGAGCTGCCGCCATCCGTTCGCAAATCTGGGAAATCTTCTCCGTAGTGTCAAGTATAAGTTCAGGGCTAGTGATTTGGCTATCGCCAACCTCTGCCCAACATAAAGGTGATCGACATTATCGTCTGTACAATGCCTTAAAAGGTGCTGCCTGAATGCTAGTGTGGTAACTGTTGTTGTAGGAAAACTCTACCAAAGGTAAGTGTCATTCCCAGCCATTACCAAAGTCAATGACATATGCTCAGAGCATGTCGTCAAGGGTTTCGATGGTACGTTTAGTTTGACCATCTGGCTACAGGTGACAAGCGGTGCTCATGTCTAAATGTGAGCTGAAGGATTTTTGCATAGCTTGCCACAAATCGGATGCGAAACGTGGATCTTGATCAGAGATAATAGAAGTTGGCACCCTGTGCCTAGAAACTACTTCCTTCAGGTAGATGCTTGCAAGTTTCGAAAACATGTCAGTTTCTTTAATCGCAAGGAAGTGTGCGGATTTGGTTAAACGATCTACGATCACCCAAATGGTATCGTTCCCGCTTTGAGACCTGGGTAAGCTGGTGACAAAATCCATGGAAATCTCCTCCCATTTCCATGTGGGTATTTCTGGTTGTTGCAGAAGCCCTGACGGCTTTTGGTATTCGATCTTGACCCTAGCACAGGTCAAGCATTTACTAACGTACTTTGCTATGATAACTTTCATGTTAGGCCACCTATACAAGACCTTGAGGTCGTGATACATCTTGTCAGAACCGGGGTGTATCAAGTAGCAAGATTTATGTGCTTCGTTCATCACAAGCTCTCGGAGGTTTTCGTAGGATGGAACCCAGATACCCTCCATGAAATAATAGATGTTATCGTCTTTAAGTTCGAGTTGCTTTTCCATTTTCCCACATGGACTCAGCTAGGAGGTTTTCCTCCTTTAGTGCTTCAACCTAAGCGCTTTGGATTCTGTTAGGAAGGTTCGAATGAATGGTAAGTTGAAGCGCACAGACACACTTAGGTTCAGTTTCCTTTCGGCTGAGGGCATCCGCTACAACGTTTGCCTTGCCCGGATGGTATTTGATCGTGCACTCGTAATCATTTAGGAGTTCGACCCATCTGCGTTGCCGCATGTTCAACTCCTTCTGATCCAATATGTGCTGGAGACTCTTGTGATCAGTGTAAATCATGCATTTGGTACCGTACAAGTAATGTCTCCATATCTTAAGTGCGAAGACTACAACTCCCAGCTCTATGTCGTGTGTAGTGTAGTTTTTCTCGTGAACTTTGAGTTGTCGAGAGGCATAAGCAATAACTGTAGGTCCCCTATTCCCGATGGATAGTAACAAGACTGATAACTAATCAAGGATGTGGAATCTCCTTGATCAATCTAATAAACCAGAAACAAGAATATTATGTAGATGAAGAAACATGAATACACAATATTCAAGCTGATCTTTTGTGATTATCAAACTCAATAAACTGTTTTACAATCACTCAAGATCTACTGAGAACTCATAGCCAATAATCTGTGTTTTCTCTCAAACTCTCAAATGTCTTGAAGTCTCTAACAAATGGCTGAATGTCTAAAGGTCTAACCCTAAAACTAAAGCTCAAGGCTGTTTATATAGTTACAACATACATACGAATTGGGCTAGGCCCACACACATTCTAAACTGAATTCGGGCTAGACTACTTGGACTCATTTACAAAACCCAAACTCTAACTGATCCATGTCATGTATAATATCCAAAAACCAAACCAAAGCTGTTGTCACATAACATGCACCGACAAACTCCCCCTTGACAATAGCTTACAAAGGTAACTTTAGTCTTCAGAATCTCACAGTCTTTGGTCTTTGGATAAGGTCAGCTTCAACACGAATTCTGACAACAACAATAACTTTCTCGCATTGCATCAACACGCAACCGAGTCCTTGAATAGACGCATCGCAGTAGACGATAAAATTATCGCTGCCTTCGGGTAATGAAAGAATAGGAGCACTACAAAGTTTCTCCTTTAGCCTCTGGAACCCAGATTCCTGAGCATCGCTCCACTTGTATCCGATACCCTTTTGGGTTAGAGTTGTAAGGGGTTGAGCAATCTTCGAGAAACCCTCGATGAATCTTCGATAATAACCCGCCAAACCCAAGAATTGGCGGATTTCAGTTGGAGTTTTAGGTGTAGGCTAGTTCTTGATAAAGTCAAGCTTAGCTGGATCAACGTGAATCCCAGCTTCATTCACTACGTGTACGAGAAAATGGACTTCACGAAGCCAAAAGTCACATTTCGAGAACTTAGCGTAAAGCTGCTCATTTCGTAGGAGTTCCAGAATAAGACGTAGGTGCTGCTCGTGTTCCTCTCGATTCTTTGAGTAGACCAGGATGTCGTCGATAAATACGATTACGAATTTGTCATGGTAAGGTTTGCACACTCGATGCAAGAGATCCATGAAAACTGCAGGTGCATTTGTCATTCCAAATGGCATAATAAGGAATTCATAATGGTCGTAATGAGTTCTGAAGGCCGTTTTAGAGATGTCCTCGTCTCGGACTCTCAGCTGATGATAGCCTGATCTCAGATCAATATTGGAATAGTAACTCGACCCTTGCAGCTGGTCGAACAGAACGTCGATGCGTGGGAGTGGGTAACGGTTCTTGACGGTCAATTTTTTCAGTTCACGATAGTCGATGCACATGCGAAACGTACCATCTTTCTTTTTGGAGAAAAGTACAAGGGCTCCCCAGGGTGACGAGCTATGACGGATAAAACCCTTTTCTAGCAGTTCCTACAATTGCGTGGATAACTCTTTCAGTTCGGATGGGGCTAATATGTAAGGTGCTCGAGCTATAGGTGCCGCTCCAAGAGTTAGCTCGATCTGAAATTCAACTTGACTGTGAGGTGGAAGGCCGGATAACTCTTCGGGAAATACCTCAGGAAAATCACGAACGATGGGAATATCTACAATCTTCTTTTCTTTTGTTTGGGTGTTAGTGACGAGATCTAGGGTAACGGTGTGGCTATAGGTCCCCTATTCCCGATGGATAGTAACAAGACTGATAACTAATCAAGGATGCGGAATCTCCTTGATCAATCTAATAAATCAGAAACATCTGGTAACACATTCAAATCTCAGAAACATTCATCCACAATCAAATTCACATTCTTCCTCTTCAGTCACGATAACAGATGTATAGTCTTCTCTGCTAGTTCCGGCAGCAACTTAACCAACAAACATCATCATTCCCCGTGTAAGGACCTGCAAAATTGTCCCAAAACGACCCGTAAGTAGAAACCCGGACCCCTAAAACCCTAATCCTTGTTGAAAATCAAAATTTAAGGGTCTCTCGCGGGCCGCGTAAGACTTAAAGGAAGCTTACGCGGGCCGCGACAGCTAGGTGATTCGACCGGATAATCTTTAGGCCACGTGTCGCACATGTGGCGGGCCTACACGTGACACGCTAGCCCTAATCGTAGCTAGGGCGGCCCTCGCGGGCCGCGTAAGATCTCTCTTGGGTTTACGCGGGCCGCGTAAAACCCAACTTTCTGCTATAAATTGCTCGTGCATGGGACTTGCTTCTGTGTTCGAAATTTTAGTTCAAAACGTCCCTTTTCTGCTTAAAAACGAGTGTTAAGGTGTCGAGACGCTGCTACGAGTACAGGGTATTAACTCGATCACTGCTACGATACAATGTCCGATCGATTGAAACCGATCCGATGGATGTTTAAGTGCTGCCCGAATCCGGGATATACTTTGTCATTCGTCGTGAGGGTTTTGATTTTGTGAGTTTATCGTAAATGTTGTATTAAGTTACTGACCTAGTTTCGTGTGCATTGTTATTTAACTAGGTTACAAGGCTAAATCAGTAGGCAAGGTTCTGTCCAATTAAACTTGCAAAGTGAGTCATTCTCTTTTTATCAAAGTGCTTTGCAAAACCCTAAATGTTTTCCAGTTATATTTTGCAGTGATTAAGTCTTTGCTAATCTTTAATTACTGGCAGTATGTGGGGGGTTTTGTGCACATTACTACTAATGATTTATCACTCTTAGGTAGAGATGGGCATATCCGGTTCTTTTTAAGAACCGGTACCGGTTCCAAACCGTACCCGGTTCTTGAATGAGTGTCAATGGAACCGGTTCTTGGTGTAACCGGTTCCAGTTCCAACCCGGGTTTTAACCATTAAAACTAGAACCGAGTGTAACCGGTTCCGGGTAGGGTTGGAACCGGTTCTTGGTGTAACCGGTTCCAGTTCCTACCTGGGTTTTAACCATTAAAAATATTGTAGGAACAAGTTCCTACCCGGGTTTTGAACCGGAAAACTCACATTAAACCCAAACCGGCCCGAGGAAAGATGCGTTGAGGGTTTGAGAATTGATTTTCGTTTTCTTTTATTTGATTTTGATAACTCGTTTCGTTCATCTTTTATGTGTTATCAAATTTCGAACCTGATTAACTCATCAAATGACTTTCTTCTTAGTTGTAGTTTTCTTGTGTTCTTTTGTATTTGCTCTGCATCGCCATATCTCACCTCAAACACAACTTGCAGACGTCAACTCCGGCTACCGAAAAAAGCTACAACCTATGTAATTTCACTCTTTTGTATTCATCCTAACATCTCTACCGTCACGCTGATGCTGGTTTTGGTCCGGTAGAAACCGGGTACGAACCTACGGGTAGGAACCGGGTCCGGGTAAGAACCGGGTAGGAACCTATTTTATTAATAAAACGTGGAACCGGGTTGGAACCAACGGGTTGTTTGAACCCGGAACCGGTTCTTCTATAAGACGGGTAGGAACTGGAACCGGTTCCAGGTCGGTTCTACCGGTTCGGGTTTGGAACCGGTTATTATGCCCATCTCTACTCTTAGGTGGGAGAGCCTAATTAGTGATATGTCCACAGTCATAGATCCGGTCGAGTGACAACTGGATCAGATAATTAATAGATAAGGGCAAATGTAAAAACTCTTAATGCTGTAAATTGTAACACTGTGTCGTTTTGTGCAAATTGAATGACTCGCCAGAATTTCCCGCTGATAAAATCTTTTTAAACATGTTTCAGGTGATTTATTGTGAACCAGGAAAGAGTGCCGCGTAGCACTACGGCTTGAAGAATGTGGCTCAGTAAATAAAATAAATAAACATGTTTTTTGTAAAACAGGGAATTTCCCCATGAAATTCCTTTATTGTAAATTATGGGGTTTATCCCAAAAATGTGAAATAAAATAATTGGGTGTTTTCAGTTTAAACGATCCTGTTCATATTTCCGCTGCTAAATTAAATACAAATACCACGGGTTTCTGTCCCACGGCTTCTAGACCGGGTAAAACCGGGTCGGGGGCCGTGACAGAAAAAGGTGGTATCAGAGCCACTGATTTAAGCCAATTAAGTATTTAGAAATACTTATTTTTTCTAATTGCCATTTTGTGATTCTGCGAAAATTTAATTTACAATAAATAAAATCTTAACTTAACTTTTTGTGTGTTTCTTCATGTGTGCTAACAGCATGAATGAACTGTCGGAGGCACTCCGAAACTTTACTATCCATACCACTGATATGGATACCACAGGAAACCCATCTGGCTACCTGGCAGATACAGAGGAACCACTAACATTCCAGGCCTACCAGGAGAAACCAAAGCCGAAAAAGAGGAGGAGAATCTTGGACTAGAAACGTGGGCGTAGGAAGAAGCCAGCTGCACAGAAGGTTAAAAAGACCGAGGATCCGAAGGAAAAAAGGGAAAGGAAAAGAGACCGTGGAAAGTTCCGGGCAAGCCCAGGAAATGCCACCATGGGAGAAGCTGGATCGCAAACTGGCGAATTGTGACCTCATCGGACCTGCCGATGAAAACCTCTTCAATTACCCCGCTGAATCACAACTTCCAGTTAATTTGGAACCTGCTATCCGGAGAATTGGAGGAATTGTGGACGAATGACTGGTAATTTCAGAATTTCATGAATAACCCCAACGTCTATTTTCCCCAGTTTAACCCTGAGCCTACACCAAACCCACCTACGAGCAGAGAAAACTTGGCTGAACTCCGTCACTATGGTGAGGAGCTGGTGGAGGCAGGAAATAGAATTCGGGATGTGGGGGAGAAAATCACGTGGAAATACGATGAGAGGGAGCGTCGTTTCTGAAAGGCTGGTTAACTGTGGTTGTGTGTTTAATAATAATAACAATATAATAATAAATAATAAAAATATAATCATGTAAAATAACTCAAAATAAAACTTTTGTAATATAACTGGTGTGTATCGATGCATACTAATATATATATAAAAATATGAAAGTCGCAAAGTCAACAATTTTGGCTATACGTGTTGGCATGATTATGTGTGATTACTTTATTGTGTTTGGTTGTTATTTATTTTGTGCCAATAATTTATATATATATATATATTGTTAATTATCAGATGGAACACGCCGTTAATGAACCAGTTAACGAAGTTAACCAATCTGAGCAAAACAATGAGGATCACTTTCTTAATAGGCAAGATATAGAAAATATCGTTGCCCAGGGAATAGCCAATGCTATCCCGGCAATCGTCGCTGCTGTTAAAAGCCCTGTTGAGCCTTAGCAAGCCAACCCCAGTAAACGCACGCGTGACGATAATTTCAGTAACAGTGTTAATGGAGGTGGCAACAATGACAACAACGTGATTCAAGCCCCAATACTTAAGAAAATGAAAATTGCAACACCTGGTTGCACCTATAAAGAATTTCTTGCCTGTAAACTTGTTGAATTTGCAGGAAATGAAGGGGCGACTGCTGCACTGCATTGGTTAGAGAAAACTGAAGCAGTAATTAAAATTAGTAAATGTGCCGAGGAGGATAAGGTCACGTATGCTTCTCACCTTTTCAAGGAAGAGGCATTAGAATGGTGGAATACGGTGTTGCAGGCTAAAGGAAGTGACATGGCTTACGCTATGAATTGGGAAGAATTTAAGCAATTGGTGGAAAGAAAATTATGTCCTGAGTATGAAAAGGAACAAATGGCAAATAAGTTCCTGAGCCACCGAATGGTGGATGTTGACTGTCGAGGGTATTCTTCGAAATTCTTCGAGTATGCTAGAGTTGTACCAACTCTGGCTTCGCCAGAACCGGTACTTATTTCTCGCTACATTTGGGGTTTAATTAGCGAGATTCGTGATATCGTCAAAGATGCGAGACCCCGCACCATTGACGATGCGGTGGAATTGGCCAACACTTTAACCGACGGGCTGGTACGCACGAGGGAAGAAAACCGGAAGAAGGAATTAGCCCAGAAGATTACCCAAGGCTTCCGTGGGGGTAATACTAGTAATTACAAGAAAAAGGGTACTGGGCAATCTTCCACCCCGCCATTCTGTGGAAATTGTAAAAAGAAATATTTTGGAAAGTGTAGGGAAAATTGCAATTTCTGCAAGAGACCAGGTCACCGTGAAGAGGATTGCAGGAAGAAATCAGTAATCTGCTACAACTACGGCGAAACAGGGCACTTCAGGCCCGACTGCCCAAAACTGGTCAAGCCAGCTGACAACAAGGCCAAACCTGCTGAAGGAACTAATAAGAAAAATGTAAGAGTCTTCCAGTTGACTACTCAGGAAGCAGATCTGATTCCTGATATAATAGCTGGTATGTTTTTGGTACACGACGTTTATGCAAAAGTATTATTTGACTCTGGTGCAAACCAAAGTTTTATAAATACTTCATTCTGCCAAGCTCTTAAGCTACCCTGAACTAAACTTAGGCAGATTTATACGGTAGAAACAGCCGACGGTAATTCTGTTAAAATAGATAAGATTCTTCAAGAAGGGAAGATAGAACTTTTAGGCCACAAATTTTCTGCAAACCTGCTACCTATGAATTTAGCCGGATTCGATGTTGTGCTAGGAATGGATTGGTTGGTAGCCAACCACGCTCGAATCCTCTGTGATAAGAATTCCATAGAAATTCATACACCCGCAGGAGAAATAATTATGATTACAGGAGATAAGTCACGTAAACCATTAAAATTCATTTCAGTAATGAAAGTTGCTAGTTATGAACGAAAGCAAGGAATAGTGTATATAATTTCGGTAATCATTAACACCAAAAGTAAGGAACTTAAGGAAATTCCTGTAGTATCAGAATACCCGGATGTATTCCCAGAAGAACTACCAGGATTACCACCAGATAGGGAAGTAGAATTTTGAATTCATCTAGTTCCTGGAACTACACCAATAGCCAAGGCACCCTATCGGTTAGCACCCACTGAAATGTTAGAACTAAAGAAGCAATTAGACGAGTTGCTCAGTAAAGGATTTATACACCCTAGTTCATCCCCTTGGGGAGCACCAGTGTTGTTTGTGAGAAAGAAGGATGGTTCAATGCGAATGTGTATCGATTATAGGGAACTGAATAAGGTTACAATTAAGAATCGATACCCATTACCTAGGATTGATGATCTTTTTGATCAACTTCAAGGAGCTAGATACTTCTCTAAGATAGACTTGCGCTCATGATATCATCAGTTGAAGGTACAAGAAGAAGACATACCTAAAACCGCTTTCAGAACTAGGTATGGTCACTACGAGTTTACAGTCATGCCATTTGGACTAACAAATACTCCTGCAGCATTTATGGACATGATGAATAGAATCTGTAAGCCGTACTTGGATAAATTTGTAATTATCTTCATCGACGATATACTTATTTATTCCAAAAGTCAGGACGAGCATTGTGAGCATCTACGAGCACTCTTAACTTTGTTAAGAAAAGAAAAGCTTTACACCAAATTCTTGAAGTATGAATTTTGGCTGCAGGAGGTGCAATTTTTAGGACACATGGTGAATCACGAAGGTATTCACGTAGATCCCTCCAAGATAGAAGCGATCACGAGCTGGAAAGTCCCGCAATCAGCTACGAAAGTTAGAAGTTTTCTAGGATTAGCTGGGTACTATAGGCGCTTCATCAAGGATTTTTCTAAGATAGCTGTACCATTAACTAAGCTAACCTGTAAAACCGTTAAGTTTGAATGGGGACCCAAGCAAGAAGAGGCCTTTAGGATTTTAAGGCAAAGGTTAACAAAAGCCCCAATTCTAGCTTTACCAGAAGGAACGGAAGATTTTGAAGTCTACTGTGATGCCTCTAAGCTAGGATTAGGATGCGTGCTAATGCAACGCAAAAAGGTAATTGCATATGCATCCAGACAATTGAAGAAGCACGAAGAAAATTATACAACTCATGACTTAGAATTAGGAGCCATAATTTTTGCCCTTAAGATTTGGAGACATTATCTGTATGAGAGTAAGTTTACTGTCTATACGGATCATAAGAGTTTAAGGTACATATTTGGGCAAAAATAATTAAACATGAGGCAAAGAAGATGGATGGAAATTCTAAGTGACTACGACTGTGATATTCAATATCACGAAGGAAAAGCAAATGTAGGTGCAGATGCCCTAAGTCGTAAGTATCATGAAAAACATAGACGAGTTCGTGCTCTTAGATTAAATCTACAGTTAGATTTAATGGAACAACTGAAGAACATTCAAGAAACAGCAATCAAGGATGTTGCTGAAGGAATAAAATGAAAGATAAAAGAATTAGAGCAAGGGACTGATGGAATTTGGAGATTCCACAAGAAAAGAATCTGGGTACCTAAGCAAGGAAATTTAAGAAATAAAATTTTAAAGGAAGCCCATAAATCTAGATATACCATACACCCTGGAAATAATAAGATGTACCAAGATTTAAGAAATAACTTCTGGTGGATAGGAATGAAAAAGGACATAGCTAGATATGTATCTAAGTGTCTAACTTGTTCGCAAGTTAAGGCAGAACACCAGAAACCTTCAGGTTTACTTCAATAATTAGAAATGCTTGTATGGAAATGGGAACTCATAACAATGGACTTTGTTACTAAGTTACCCAAAACCAGAAAAGGCAACGACGCGATTTGGGTAATTGTGGATCGATTAACCAAATCAACTCATTTTCTGCCCATGAAGGAAACTTTTAGCATGGAAAGATTAGCAAAGTTATACGTAGACGAGGTAGTATCCTTACATGGAATTCCACTCTCCATTGTATCGGATAGGGATAGTCGTTTCACTTCACATTTCTGGACAAGTTTCCAAAAAGCAATGAGGACCCAACTGAATTTAAGTACTGCTTATCATCCCCAAACAGACGGACAGAGTGAAAGGACAATCCAAACTCTGGAAGACATGCTCAGGGCATGTGTAAGAGATTTTGGTGGAAACTGGGATAACCACCTACCCTTAATCGAATTCTCCTATAACAATAGTTATCATGCAAGTATCGAAGCTGCCCCATTTGAAGCACTGTATGGACGAAAGTGTAGAACTCCAGTTTGTTGGGCAGAAATAGGAGAAAGCCAATTATCAGGTCCCGAAATTGTATAGGAAACCACCGACAAGATAACTCAAATCAAGGAAAGACTGAAAACAGCTTGAGATCACCAGAAAAGTTATGCCGACAATCGACGTAAGCCACTACAATTTCAAGTTTGAGACAAGGTACTCTTAAAAGTTTCTCCTTGGAAAGGAGTTGTTTGGTTCGGTAAGAAAGGAAAGCTAAGTCCAAGGTACATAGGACCCTTCCCAGTGATCCAGCGAATAGGACTAGTTGCCTATCGCTTACAACTGCCAGAAGAACTAGCCGGGGTACATGACGTATTTCATGTATCCAACCTCAAGAAATGTTTATCTGACGAATCCCTGGTAGTACCCCTACAAGATATAGAGGTAAATGAAAAATTGAAATTTGTTGAGAAACCGCTCCAAATAGAAGACAAAAAAGTCAAATTTCTCAAGCGCAAAAGACTGGTACTAGTCAAAGTCAAGTGGGATTCGAAAAGAGGACCTGAATACACGTGGGAATTGGAATCGGAAATGAAGCAAAAATATCCTTACCTGTTTCAGTAAATCTCAAGGACGAGATTTTAAATAAGGTGGGGAGGATGCAAGGACCTGCAAAATTGCCCCAAAACGACCCGTAAGTAGAAACCCGGACCCCTAAAACCCTAATCCTTGTTGAAAATCAAGAAAATCAAAATTTAAGGGTCTCTCGCGGGCCGCGTAAGACTTAAGGGAAGCTTACGCGGGCCGCGATAGCTAGGTAATTCGACCGGATAAGCTTTAGGCCACGTGGCGGGCCTACACGTGACACGCTAGCCCTAATCGTAGCTAGGGCGGCCCTCGCGGGCCGCGTAAGATCTCTCTTGGGTTTACGCGGGCCGCGTAAAACCCAAATTTCTGTTATAAATTGCTCGTGCATGGGACTTGCTTCTGTGTTCGAAATTTAGTTCAAAACGTCCCTTTTCTGCTTAAAAACGAGTGTTAAGGTGTCGAGACGCTGCTACGAGTACAGGGTATTAACTCGATCACTGCTACGATACAATGTCTGATCGATTGAAACCGATCCGATGGATGTTTAAGTGCTGCCCAAATTCGGGCTATGCTTTGTCATTCGTCATGAGGGTTTTGATTTCGTGAGTTTATCGTAAATGTTGTATTAAGTTACTGACCTAGTTTCGTGTGCATTGTTATTTAACTAGGTTACAAGGCTAAATCAGTAGGCAAGGTTCTGTCCAATTAAACTTGCAAAGTGAGTCATTCTCTTTTTATCAAAGTGCTTTGCAAAACCCTAAATATTTTCCAGTTATATTTTGCAGTGATTAAGTCTTTGCTAATCTTTAATTACTGGCAGTATGTGGGGGGTTTTGTGCACATTACTACTAATGATTTATCACTCTTAGGTGGGCGAGCCTAATTAGTGATATGTCCACAGTCATAGATCCGGTCGAGTGACAACTGGACCAGATAATTAATAGATAAGGGCAAATGTAAAAACTCTTAATGCTGTAAATTGTAACACTATGTCGTTTTGTGCAAATTGAATGACTCGCCAGTATTTCCCGCTGATAAAATCTTTTTAAACATGTTTCAGGTGATTTACTGTGAACCAGGAAAGAGTGCCGCGTAGCACTACGGCTTGAAGAATGTGGCTCAGTAAATAAAATAAATAAACATGTTTTTGTAAAACAGGGAATTTCCCCGTGAAATTCCTTTATTGTAAATTATGGGGTTTATCCCAAAAATGTGAAATAAAATAATTGGGTGTTTTCAGTTTAAACGATCCTATTAATATTTCCGCAGCCAAATTAAATACAAATACCACGGGTTTCTGTCCCGCGGCTTCTAGACCGGGTAAAACCGGGTCTGGGGTCGTGACACCCCTGCAGTAGTCCGAAAAAAAATTCATTTGCTCGAAGATTGACCATTCTGACACTTTAGACTATCACACGTCTATGATATTATATATGTATCATCTCCTGATGCTAATCCTACTGACCGGCTTGACGAAGACCCGGGACTCAAACCCTAAGACGTCAATCTGACCCTGATCTACAGAGTCTGAACTTCCTATGATCACGAATTCACAAATCCAGATCCTATGCATCTCCAGACAATCTGAAGTCGGAACCACCCGAATACTGCTTCATCGTCACGAATTTCAAAAATGCTGGAATTTCATATTGAAATTTTTTATTCCCCCTCATTTTTGCAAATTCTGATGTCTTACCACTGAATTCCCTCTCAAACTGAGCAATTCAGTCCTCTTTTATCATTTGAAAAACTTGACTATACTGAAAATATGACAGCTTTGCCCCAAAGCGTCATTTTTTCATCATTACGGATTTTACGTTACGGCCCACTAATAGTCAGATAACCAAGAAGATACACATTCTGCACCAGTATCATGACTACCCCACTAATTTCCACAATCTGTGATCGCATCATCAAATTTGTTCGCTGAAGCCCCGGACGGTGTCCCCGAACAACCCAACTTGGTTGTTAAAAACTCGAATAAAATTTTCTATTACCAAATTTTTTGTGGAGACTCACCTCGTCATTAGGATCAAAAAATGCGTTTGTTCATCCACCCGAATGGAGTAGGTCCATCCGTCTGGATGAACTGACTTTGGAACGAAATGACAATTTATCCCAAATGTCCATTCGTCCGAATCTGTATATGCCCATCCGTCCGGATGTGCATATGTCCATCCGTCCGGATGTGTGCATCCGCTCAAAAATGTCTAAACCTCTCAAGAACATTCCCAATCACATTTTTAGATCCAAAATCCTTATTTCTACGAATTTCATGATGAAACTTCACACGATTGTGTGAAAATCAATTCTGAATCTAATGATGTCTTCAATTTCAAATTCCATCCGTGAATTAACCTTCAATTTGATGTTTATTTGATGTTTAACGTCAAAACCTCCTAAAAATCCAAAATTCTAGAGCGTATGTGATTCAATCAACTATTAGATCGATTGAATCGGTACCGTAGCTCTGATACCAATTGAGATTCCAGGATCCAGCCGGTTAGACGGAGTTTTGGTCCTGAGATAACCGGTTCGGTGATAAGAAATGAGTAGAAGTAGAATCGACACCGAACAAGTCAATTTAATCTGGTTTCTATTACTGATTAGAAGTTACATACCCGTGAAACCATTTGGACAACATCTCCTCTCAGGGAACCAAAAGCTTTTCAAAATGGGAACCCCTCATCCCTATGTATAGGCAACACCCATCTGTCCGAATAACCAATGTCCATCTGTCCGGATGGACCTTAACAGTTTAGATCCTTAGGGACAAATGGGCTTACGGACTGACATGATGTCCATCTGTCCGAATGGGCTCCATCCTTTCGGATGGACTATGTTACATACAAAACCATGTCTGTTTTCATACTATTCTATACAATATTCAACACATGCTCTATCTAGCCTATTCGCATAGGGGCGGACATACTAAATATGCACTAACAAAAAGCTAAACAAAACAAGTTGTGTGTTATGACAAGGCTAGTCCCTCAAGTTTCAAACTTTGAAACTGTTAACGTATGTGCAAAACTAGTCCCACTAGTTCGTGTTTGTTCGTTTTATTATAGCTTATAAGTATAATAAAATGCAAGAGCGTTCAATGACTCACAAAGATTAAATTAGGAAAACTCAATGGCAAATACCTGAAAATGCGAGATGTCACATCATCACCATATTAAAAGAAATTTCGTCCTGAAATTTGGCAAGCAGTCACTGAAGTAACTAATGCGTTTGAGAGTTTTCGTGGGGTGTCACAATATTAATAGGTAAAGTTATCCTACAAAAATTTCTTAAATTTAATAAGTGTACAAACACATAATAGATCGCAAATATAACACAATATCAAGTAAAATTTAACACAATGCCGAGAAATATAACACAATGCCGAGAAATATAACACAATGTCGAGGAAAGAAGACACAATGAGTCACAAAAAAACAAAATAACGCAAATATAGAAAAGACACAATGCTAAATAAAAAGACACAATGATATTAACAAAAAATCTAAAATTTACAAGCTATAAATCCAAAAATAAAAACCTAAAATCTCATATCGTAGATTTCGATGAGACGCTTCAAATGTTGCTTGAATAAGGTCAATCGAAGTTCGTTCGATACCTTTCTTACAACTTCTTATTTTAAAGAGACTTTTTATTTGATCTAATCCTCGTATGAATATATTCTAAACTAGGTTATAGACCCATGCATTATATGGGTTTGATAATAGAAGATGAAAGGCCTTTAGATGATCATTGAGTTGATCGAGTTCTTCGGAAAAATTGTGTTTTCCATCTATATAAACTTGAATTTTTTTTTCTAATAAATATGTTATTAAGGTTGGTTGTATTCGAGGAACAAAATTGTTATAAATTTTGAATTATATTTTTTATATTTCATATTGTTTCTTGTATCACACATAATAGAAATAAATTTTGATATGAATACATATAACCCTAATATGAACTATACATAAAAAAATTAAAGAAAATATAACATTTTTCATTTTAAATAATGCGTTTAAGAATCTTATTTCAAAATTAGTATTTTCTTATTTTGGAAAGTGTTATCAAAGTAGATGGAATGAAATTTGTTCACGATCTAAGGATATATATATACATATAGGGTCAGGATTTAGAGAAAACGGTGAAAAGTGTGAGAACGGTGAGAACGCTTATGGATCGTCCGATCAAAACAATCCATGGACTAGATTGCGCGGTGGCGTTTTCGTAAATAACATCAATATTATTTTGTGGGACGAGCTTCATTAAGGGTAAAAGGGTCTTTTACCGCTCATATTCAAAACGCCATCAAATGATAAAACGCCATACAAAAAAATAAAACGCCATTAAAAACAAAACGCCAAAAATTAAAAATAAAACTCGTTGAATATTACAGGAAGATGAAACAACACAAAATAACTGAATTTCAGTTATTAACATTTATTAGAAGAAATCCCCTCCTAAATTACGCGCCAAAAACATCATTATATAAACAAACGTAAAACATAGCTTCCATAATCACTTCAATCTACCCATTTTCTGCAAAAAAAAATCGTTAACCAAAAACGCCAACTTAAACAAAACGCCAAAAATGGCAACAATCTTTTCGTGGAGATACACTCTGGGAATCAGGCGATACGTCCTCCATTTTGACAACAGAAGGAGGGTGTATGTTAAGACGGTCAGGGCAATTCTGAAAATGGAAGAAGAGATACAGAGGTAAATCATATCCATTGGCATCGCTCTAGACAACGAATGCCATGAAACACATATGCTTATGAAAGCATTAACCAGCAAATTTGGACCAATCAAAGGAGATGTGAAGCTAGACCCTGTCATGACATCATGGCATTTTGATGATGAAACAGACATGGTGACGGTTACATACGACAGCGGAGAGTAGGAAGTCTACTGGCTAGAGAACATCATGACAAAGCAACGACTGGGTTTCATGGAAGAATTGCATAACGCCACTTGTACCAACACAGAAATAGACTCAAAATTGAAGTTAATGCAAGACATGTTCAGGTGGAGGCTTCAGAATCTTCAGGAACAAGAAGCTAATGAAGGTGAATGTGATGACATGGATGAAGATCAAGATGAAGACTCCGAGGAGGAAGAAGATGACACAAGTGATGGATACTATTCAGATAAAGAACCTTCCGACGAAGGATTTTATTTTTTTTCCTCTTTTTTTTTTCTTCTATGTAATCTTCCTTTTTTAAGATAATTAAATGATATATTTCTATCTTTATTAGCAAAATGCCAAAATAATACTAAAAATGATTAACCCTAACAAAACGCCAAAAATAACAAAAAATATTTTTCCTGCTTAATATTTTATTTACTCCGTTATTGTATATTGTCATGTTGGTCTGCATAAGGCCATTTAAAAAAACGCCAAACTTAGAAGATGGGACGTCTATAACCTATAAAACTAATAAAAGCTGATCAACACAGTAAATACAAAAACAGTAACTGAAAAGACAGTTACTTTATTACTATCATTTATTACAATAAAAAGTCTCGCCTAAACTACGCGCCAAAAAACTCCTATAAGAGAGGCGTCTATACACAATGAAATTAATCACACCCAGAAAAACACAAAAACGCCATATCCTCTGGAAACCACTCCCTTTAAAACGCCACAGATGGCAAAGCTTTCACTGAAATGGATCCTTTTTCTGAGGGGGTTAACTCAATAATATTTTGCTGAATGAGATGGACAAATATTCAAGAAAAAGAGACTGATGACAGTGATATGCCATCATGTGAGCTTTGTTCTTGATGATTATAAGGATGGAATAAAGGGATCAACACAAGTGTAAAATGCTATTTTGGACTCCATTATTACAAATAGCATCAAGCAAGAGTTGATCTTTAATGACATGCCACCAAACAAGAATATCACACCAAAAAACAGGTTGCCACTAAGCAGCTTCTTCTAAAATGTTGGTGCATATTTGTGACAACAGCTTAGATTTGGTCTTTGGATATCTTGTAATTAGTAAAATGATAAACAGTTAGCGGGTTTAGCATTGTAATAGTTAATTAAGAGTGATTGGGCCAAACCAAACCCACATATGGGGGATGGTTTGCGAAATGGGCCTTGCCCATGACCTAGCCCATATGCAAAGCTTTGTCCTATATAAACAAAGCTTAGCATTAGGGTTTAGGTTAATCATCTAATTAGCTTAATCACTTTGGAGAGAATTCGTGAAAGACAAAGGCTTGGACGAATTAGAGATCTTGATTGATTGTAATCGTGTGAAGATAATCAATAAAGATCGGGTTTATAGAGATTTCTGTTTCTACTCTTTTCTGTGAAATTTGATCTAGGGGATTCTGCACTCTAGGTTAGATCGACGATTTTGTTACGATCCATACAGATTAAGGGACCTACAATTGGTATCAGAGCATTAGGCTCTTGATTGGCTTGGTTCAGAATCGTTTTCTACAGAAAAATCGAAGTTTGGACGTGTTTGGAGGCTGTGTTAGGGTTTCTGCTACTTCTTTCGGATAAACAGCAAGGATTTCGGATAAAACATCATCATTTAGGACATAAATCAAGCATTTCGGATCCATTACGGATAGAAATACTGCTTTTCGGATCCATTTAGGATAGGAATACTGCATTTCGGATCATTTCGGATCAAACAGTTGCATTTCGGACCAGGTTAAGTTGCATTTCGGATCAATCAAAAGGATTACGGATCATTTCGGATTAAGGGGTGTTCATTTCGAATCAGATTATTCCATTTCGGACCAGAAGGTGTTTATTACGGACCATTTTTGACCATTTCGGATAACCATATCGGGTTTAGGGCCATTTCGGACAATTTCGGACCATTTCGGACATGGTGGAATTTTTCTTGGCTTGCGTAAGAAAAATTTCACTGTTTCGTGTTTAGAAAATTATCCGTAACTCATCACAGGAAACCGTTTGCACCGTTGGACTCCTTGGATTTTTAGGACAAAAAAAAACGACTCTGGAAAATCCCGAAAAAGGTTTTCGACATTATATATCATTGGAATCGTAATCTCGAGACGAATCTAACGGTATAATTTGGTAAAAACAGGTTTTGGACTAAATTTGTACGGTTTTATCAGTCTGCAACGTTTAAAATGTCAAACATGACCAATTTGAATGAGCTTTTGAGAATGGAGCATGAGGTTGGCACTACCAACAAACCGCCTAAGATGATGAAGGTGGAAAATTATTTGACATGGAAGGATCGTTTTCAATCCTTCGTTGAATATCAGGACACACGCATGTAGATATGTATTGAAGATGGGTATACAAACCCAACACACGACTTTGAGGGCAGACCACATAGAACAGCCTATGTGAACATGCAAGAGGCTGATAAAAAGATGTATGAGGCTGAAAAGAGAGCCTTGGCTGCAATAAAACTGTCCTTACCTGATAGCACCAAGCATACCTTCAAGAAGTACACTAATTCAAAGGATATGTGGGATGCATTAGAAAAGCGATATCAGGGAAATGCAGATGTCAAGAAAAACAAAGTTGATCTACTGAAGAAGCAGTTTGCTGTTTTCAAGTACGTGAAACATGAGTCACTTGAGGACATCATCACTCGACACCACCATCTGATGTCGGAAATGGAAAATTATGAGATAGATTGCTATTCTGATGTAGAGAAGAATGACAAGCTGCTCGATGCCTTACCCACTAAATAGGATATCTACACTCTCATGATCAAGGGAGAAGCAGATTATGAGACAAAGGAGCTAGAAGAAGTAGTTGGCAAGCTGAGAGCTTATGAGCTCAGTATGAAGAAGAAAGACACTGGATATGATCAGGTTCAAGATCCATGGATTTACAATGGGCTTACATCTTCTTCATCTCACAACGCTTCTAGCGACTCTGCTACTATGTTTCTATCGTGTGAAAATGAGCAGGTCACAGTGAATGAGGATGGTGATGTGTGTTTTGTAGCCGCTTCAGGAGGATCAACAGGAGCCAAAAGAACATCAGCTTCTGAGCAGAGTAGTAGTGCAAAGTCGATGCCTATGAGTGTTAAGTCTGCAGAAGAGAATCTTGCTCTACTTGCTTCATTCGTTGCCTCTTATGAAAACTACATTCAGGGGAAGATATCTGATCCTGCCACTTTAGATGAAGATTATGATTAGATTGACTCTGATGATCTTGAAGAGATGGATTTACAATGGCAAATGGCCAATGTTTCTAGACGAGTGAAGAGATTTATGAACCGGATAGGAAGGAAGTTTGTAGGAAAGACTGTTGGTTTCGATAAGACCAAAGTGAGATGCTTTAACTGTCAAAGTTATGGGCATTTTGCTAGGGAATGTCAAAAACAAAAGCAGGAGACTTCGAGTCAGAGTTCAAACAATAGGAATGCATCAAACAACTATAACTCGAGAGCGCTGATCTCTACAGCTAGAGAAGGTTCATATGACTGGAGTGTACACTTGGAAAATGATGACAATGTCACTCAGGCTTTCATGGCAGAAATTGTGCCAGTTGATGATGGTGAAGCTACAGTAGATGATGCTGAAGTTGAGAAGAAAAGTGAAGCTACAGTAGATGATGCTGAAGTTGAGAAGAAAAGTGAAGCTACAGTAGATGATGCTAAAGTTGAGAAGAAAAGTGAAGCTGAGGTAGATAAGGCTGATCAGACAACAGAAGCTGAAAAGGAAAAGCCAAAGTCTGATCATGAAAGGGAAGCTGAAGAGAGAGATGCAAAATACAAAAGAATGGAAGCTCAACTTGCTGCTCTTATGGCTAACTCAGACAAATCAACGGGAGAGGTAAGTAACTCTGCTACTTCTGTTTGCTTAAAATGTCATGAATTACAGGGTGAGGTTGACAGGTTGTCAACACAAAACCAAAGTCTGGTTAACGAGATGTCTAACATAAAAGAATCAAACTTTTTTGCAAAAAGAAACGAGTCGTTGTATTTGAAAAAGATAAAAGGCTATGAAGCTGAAATTGAAGTTTTAACTTGCAAACTAAACGAAAAACTTCAAGTCATAGACTTAGCTCATGACATGATGGCTGAGAAAACAAAAGAGATTTCTTAAAAATGCAAAGAGTTGTCAGATGCACAACTCAAAATAGTTGAACTTGAAAAGAAATTAGGTCAATTCAGGGACTCTACTTTTGTTATGAAACACATGATGGGTGGCTTGAAGAAAAGTAATGACAGAACCAGTGTGGGATTCCATGGTTTCAATGAAGTTCCACCTCCTATTGTCACACCCCGACCACGTAAAACAACAAATCATGGCGGAATCGTCGGGGAGTGTTGTAACAGAATCATTGTTTCATAACACATGGAAATTGAAATTTTGTTCTATTGATTAAAAGAAATTACAATGTCTTAAAAACAAGGAAACATAACATAATTAACTAGTCTTGCATCTTTTATTGTCACTAAGGCCCAAGTCCGCCTAAGTGTAACTTGATCAATCCTATGCATCATCTCCTGAAACACATGTGAAAATAGGTACGCCAGCATAAAAATGCCTGTGAGATACATAGATTTTATTGATTTAGGATTCATGACTTATAATTTTAAAGAAGATGTTTTACAAAAGTTAGTCATGAACCTTGTAAAAATGTTTTCTTAATATAAATCATATAAATAGTGACAAGAAATCGAATGATATAAAAGAAAGATGCACAGGTAAACAAATGAACAAGCAAAAATGAGTTTGTATAAAATGTGTTGATTGTAAAACAATGTTTCATGAAGATATGATATAAGTGTAAAATGTATTATGTCTAACTTGAAAGGGGTTTAAATAACGCTACGATATGTAATACCATAAAAGCACTTATATATAGGAAGTACCAGCGGCGTATCCACCATGCTTTTATCATATTACACACGCCTCGTTACTTAAATCACTTACCAAAACAAACCACCCAAATATAATGTTCAAACAAATGTTGAAATGTTATTGTGTAAACAAATGTAATGTATAGTGAATAAAAGCATTTATTGATTAAAAGCATTTACTCAACCCTATAAGAAAGAAATGTACAAAACAATGCATTTGATAAATTATAATCAAAAGTTATGTTTTGTAAAATAATGCATGCTTTACTGATACAAACATCTATGCGGTAATGTTAAACATCTACATCCAAGCCTTGAGACTGTAGGATAAACCCTAGAACAATGTCAAAGGTCTACCTAGAAATGTAGTCAGATTCGGTCATTCCTTCCACCCAAACAAACCTAGGATTTTAGGAACGGGAGTTGTCAAGTCCTATGGTACCACTACCTACTACCAAGCGACATGATCGGTGTTAATGAATGTATTAGTTTCGTTAAACAAACCAAATGTTATACCAAATGTAAGCATGTTTTATGAAAACAATGTACCTAGTATGCTAAGTGAACATACAAGGCAGAAATGTAAAACAATGTGTCCATATGCTGAGTGAACATATGCAACAGAAATGTAATGAAAAACGATGTACTAAGTATGCACTAAATGAACATACATAGCATAAAATGTAATTTAAAACAATGTGCTAGCATGCTAAGTGAACATACATAGCAAAACATGCATGAAATCATGTACTATATGTGTACTAATGAACATAACAAGCATATGATATGAAAACATGGAAAGCACGAAAGTAACAAGTAGGCACATGTGTTTCACCCTAAAACAGTTTAAAAACAGTAAAAGAGGGGTCTATGTACTCACTTGAGGGTGCTTAGAAGTCTTGAACAACAACCAAGCAAAGCTAGATGGGTCACGGAAATCAAACGGCACCTAATATAGGTAACTATGTTAATAACCGGACCTAGATCGGAAGATCGGATAGAATGAGGTTTCGTAAACCAAATGAGTATAGGAACTCATATAATATGGTTTAACAAAGCCTACACTCTAAAATGAAACCTAACCTAAGTGCTTACGACCCTTTACGACTCGTTTAGGTAGCTTACGCTATTTTAATGCGTCGTTCACGTAAAACGCGTTTGGACCGCCTAACTAGTCCTATGATAAGTAAAATATGCCTTAACATGTCTAATATTGTTGCTTAATCAGTTTAGATGTCAAAATTTAGGTTACATATGCTTAAAATGGATTCATGCGCAAAAAGGGTATTTTGGTAATTTTCCTAAGGCATATAAGCTACCTATCATACAACTAACTAAACGTAGTGACCATAAGGTATAACCTCGGAAGGTTATTCCCTATACAACTATGGTCACCTAATGTGTTTGGTCGGAACCTAATGATCGACCAAACGGGTCGGGTTCGAAAGTCTAAGCGGTTGTTTAGACCGCTTGACTTTACGACCCTATATAAGCACTAGACTAAAAGTGACGAGTAAAACATGTTGAAACATGTTTAACTAAGTTTGAAAATAGGTTTGGTATCAAGACAAAGGGTCTTGATACCCAAAAGTAGTTTGGTTGCAAAATACGCACTAAAGCGTATTTTGACCGAAACTACGACTCGTCACTATACCTAATCAATGTGGTAATCAGTAGGTATAGTCACAAGGGACTATGACCATCGTGATTACTCTCACGTTGCGAAGTTCAAACGAACTTCTTGTTGACCATTGACTGGTCAAAGCTGAAAGTCAAACACAGTTTGACTTTCATGCTAAAAACGCATAAAAGAACGAAAGAGGACTTACAACGGGTCCAAGAACGGAAGTTTGATCCGATTATTCTTAGGTATGAAGTGCATGCACCTCAACTTAGAGAACCATCAGATCAAATGTGAGTTTTGAAGTGAAATGGGTGTTGCTATTTATAGGAAAACCAAGACCGTTAGGATCGTTTCTTGGAAAACGTGCTTCGATCTAGGCCGTCCAAGTGTGCCCCCTGATTTCTAATACCTTGGGCACCCTAAAACCAGCCCATAGGATTCTCAAAACCATTTGCAAGAGCTGGAAATGGCTGGAACAGGCTGTAAATAGCTGGAAATTCATTTTTGCAGGTCTGACATGTTTACACGGACTGCGTAAGGTTCAAGGGGGGGGGGGGCTTACGCGGGCTGCCTGAGATCCACAGTTCAGTAACAAGTTTCAATAATTACAGTTTTGGTCCCTGCAAGTGTTTAAGGCCTATTTTGACACGTTTAAAGCCCGTTAAGCCATTTTCAAGGCTCTACAATGATGCCTAAACATAGTGGACGTGAAACATGCTCAAAAATATGTCGGATGTCGGTTCGTTTGGTCGTACGATCACGTTATTCGGTTAATTACGACGAAACACGAACGAACGCGAAAAACGATCCAAATTATGCGACGAATGGAATTTTATCATGCCAATCACTAAAATAAAATATTTTAATGATTACATAAATTTTTGGATGTCCGGATGTATTCAGAACGTAAGATATGCGTGAAAACGCAAACTTATGCACTTTTTGACGCTTTTAGTCCCTGAATGACCAAAAAGTTTATTTTAGCATACCAAACCCCTAAAAGCCTATTTACAAGCTATGTAAAGGATATTTAGGGTATGTTTAACTTATGATCATGTTCCGGAATGTTCGTTACAGTACGAATCGGCATACTTTCGCAGTTTGTCGAAATTAGTCCCTGTAAGCGAATAAACTTGATTTCACCACACCAAACCTTCCAAAACTTATTTCTAAGTTATGTAAAGGTTATTTAAGGTATGTTAAGCCCGTGTCACTATTCTGGAGTGTTTGTTGCGTTAAACTGATTACGTTTATGCATCAGTGCGCGTATAACTTTCCAGAAAGTGATTTAGAGCTCGAAATCGAACAAGAATTGATATGTGCAAAAGTTACACATATTTATACAAATCCCAAGTATGAAATACAATATTTCATTGATTTGGATATTTGTTTGATGGCCGTGGAGGCACAGGTGTCACACCTGTTAGTCATGACTATTCTTTCTTGCCTGATGAAAACGAGCTCATAGACTTTGCGTCAACATCACCAAGTAATTCCACATCAAGTCAAGGTGATGTGTCTGAGAGTGATGATGCTAAGAAGGAAAATAACAGCAAACCTATTTTGAAAAAGAAAAATTCATCTCCTAAGAATAAAAATCCAACTTTTGTTAAAAAGGTTAATTTTGTTCAAGGAAGTGACATGAAAAACGAAACAACTGTTATTGAAAACGAATCAAATGTAGAGTTTGCTAAAAACAAAAACAAAGAAAAATCTGATATTAAGCAAACTGAACAAAATCCTTCTAAGGCATCATCATCAAAACCAGAATCTAGTTCAAAGGCTTCAATTGAGAAGTCTTCGAAAAAGAGATCGTGCTTCAAATGTCACACAAAGGGACATGTAGCTAGCTGCTGTCCTAACAAAAAGAATGAAGCACAATTAAGTGAGAAAAAGAGAGGGAAATCACCAGAGAAGAAAGGTGATAATGAGGAGAAAGTCTCAAATTCTCCAAAGAAATCTGCTCCTAAGCAACAAGAGGGTGTTGCTGGTGGTGTAGATAAGGCTGAAAAAGGAACTCCACAAGTTCCTCGTTTTCAAAGAAATCAACAAAGATTTCAGCCTGAATCTACATCAGGCAGATATGAGAGACCTAGAAGTACTTCACCAAGAATAAACAATCAACATTTAAATAATTTCAGAAGTCAAGGTCAATATCAAAATCGATACCATAATAATGGTGGTCGAACTTTTTATAACAATGGCTGTAGAAATTACAACAATCAAGCTTCTTGGAATCAAAACTCAAGGTTTCAAAGGTCAAATAGTCCAAACACATATAGGAATCCTCAGGACCAAACACCTTATGGAAGTCATACCCCATTTCCATCAACAGGTCCAAGATCCAAGACTCCAGTTAGGAGTGATGGATATTAGATGGATGTTCCTGTAGTTGGTGAATTTGGACGACCCAAGACCATCAAGGCTTGGGTCCCCCAGTCTAACTAATCTTTGGTTGGTGTGTGCAGGAGCTGCTAAGGAGGATTATCAACTTATGGTATGTTGATAGTGGCTGCTCTAGGCACATGACGGGGGATGCGAGGTTGTTTTCTGAATTTGAAGAATATGATGGTGGACATGTAAATTTTGCTGGTGCTAAAGGTGGTAGGATTACTGGACGAGGAAAAATGACAAATGGGAAGATCACATTGGACAAAGTGAACTATGTTGAGCAGCTTAAACACAATTTGATGAGCGTGTCACAAGTCTGTGACAAGGGTCACTCGGTCCATTTCACAAAGTCTGAGGCATTGGTGTTGAAACCGGGTTTGGTTATTCCGGACGATTGGATAGTAATGCGTGCTCCAAGGAAAAATGATACTTATGTCATGGACATGGGTGCCAAGGATCCGACAGCAGCGGTGGCGTGTTTGCTATCAAAAGTATCTGAAGCTGAATCTATGTTGTGGCATAGACGCATGGCCCATATTCACTACCGCAAAATGAATTAGATCATTAAAAATGAGCTAGTGAAAGGGGTTCCAATGCAGAGGTTTCACGTGGAAGATAAATGTCTTCAATGTTAAAAGGGAAAACAACACATGAAACCTCATAAGTCTAAAACAGTAAATTTTATTAATGCCCCTTATGAATTACTTCACATGGATTTATTCTGTTCAGTGAACGTGAGGAGCATAGGTGGAAAGTACTACTGTCTTGTTGTCACTGATGATTACTCACGTTATTCATGGGTTTTCTTTTTAGGTACAAAAGATGAGACAGCAGAGATGCTGATAGATCTTTTTACGAAATTGGAAAACGTCCATGATGCAAGGATCAAGAGAATAAGGAGTGATGATGGCACGGAGTTCAAGAATCAGATTCTGGATCTCTACTGTCTTCGAAAGGGAATTGAACATCAATATTCTGCTCCTTATACTCCTCAACAAAATGGAGTCGCTGAGAGGAATAACAGGACGTTGATTGAAGCCGCTAGGACTATGCTTTCAGATTCAAAGCTACCAGTTCTTTTCTGGGGAGAAGCTGTGAATACAGCTTGCTACGTCCTAAACAAAGTTTTAACCGTTAAACGTTTTAACAAAACATGTCATGAAATTATGTTTAACGAGAAACCAAACTTAACAGGCTTTGAACCATTTGGATTACCTTGCACCATTGTGCGAAACAAAGATAAACAAAAATTCGGTGAGGTGGCTGACAAAGGCTACTTTCTAGGTTACGTGCCTGGCACACCGAATAAAAAGGTTTTTAATCTAAAAACTGGTAAAATTGAGGTTGTTTACAATGTTGAAATTACTACCTACAAACCTCAACAATCAACGAGTGGTCCAGCTATATTATATGATTATGAAAGTGTCTTTAAATCATTTAATATTCCTGAGTTTTCTGATGTAGATGATTCTCAGCTGATTCAAACTGTGATAAGTGAAGACAATGAAGGCGAGTTCATGCCTAGATCGAATGTTGATATGTCAGATGCTCCGGAAACTTCCCAAGGTGCTGCTGATCATGATTCAAGCGATAGTGACTCTGAACCAAATCAGGGGGAGGAGTTCATTAATCCGTTTGTGAATCAGAATATTCAGGGGGAGGTTGGATCAAACCTGGGTGATAATTTAGAAGTCGATGCTGTTGCTACTACACGAGCAAATAGAGATCATCCAGTTGACATGATACTTGGAGATCCTACTACAGGTGTTCAGACGAGAAGAAGCATAGTAGCGAATTCTGGGATTGTGAATGAGTGCTTGTATAGTTGCTTTATTTCCCAAGAGGAGCCGAAGAACATTCATATGGCTCTAAAAGACAACGCATGGGTTGAAGCTATGCAAGAGGAATTGGCCCAATTTGCAAAGTTGAAAGATTGGGAGTTAGTGGACCTTCCTAAAGGTGAAAGAGAGATTGGCACTAAATGGGTATTTAGGTGCAAGAAGGATGAAAGAGGAATAGTCACGCACAACAAGGCTCGGTTAATGGTAAAAGGGTTCAATCAATAAGAAGGGATTGATTACAATGAGGTGTTTGCACCAATGGCAAGGTTGGAGGCAATTCGTTTATTTCTGGCTTTCGCTTCCTTCAAGGGCTTCAAAGTTTATCAGCTAGACATGAAGAGTGCATTTCTTTACGGAAAAGTCCAAGAAGTGGTGTATGTCGCACAACCAGATGGGTTCGTTGATCCAGACTATCCAGATCGGGTGTACAAACTTGATAAGGCTTTGTATGGATTACATCAAGCTCCCAGGGCATGGTACGAGACACTGTCTACACATCTGATCAAGAATGGTTTTGAAAGAGGTCAGATTGGCAGTACACTGTTCATCAAGAGGAAGAAGGATGATTTTCTGCTGGTACAAGTATATGTGGATGACATCATCTTTGGGTCATCAGATGAGAACATGTGTAAAGAGTTTGAGAAGGTGATGAAGAGCAAGTTCAAAATGAGCGCTATGGGTGAGCTGTCTTACTTTCTAGGATTACAAGTTGAACAGAAGGAGGATGAGATGTTTATTCATCAAACAAAGTATGTGCATGACATTTTGGCTTGTTTCAAAATGGAGGATTGCGCTACTTTCAACACACCCATTTGCGAAAATCACAATCTTGGCCCAGATCATGAAAGTACTGAAGATGTTGATCCTACTCAATACAGAGTGATGATTGGTTCTCTAATGTACTTGACTGCTTCAAGACCTGACATCATGTTTGCCGTATGCTTGTGTGCCAGATATCAGGCAAATCCGAAAGAGTCACACATGAAAGCAGTGAAGCGTATTCTTCGTTACTTAAAGGGGAAACCTAAACTTGGGTTGTGGTATCCAGCTGATAGTGATCTGAATTTTGTCGCTTACACTGACTCAGACTTTGGAGGATGCAAATCAAACAGAAAGTCTACAACAGGTGGTTGTCAGTTCTTAGGAGGCAGAATTGTGTCTTGGCAATGCAAGAAGCAATCTTGTGTGTCTACATCTACGTGTGAAGCTGAATATATTGCTGCGGGTAGCTGCTGCTCTCAGGTTCTCTGGATTCAACAGTAGATGCGCGATTACGGTTTGGATTTCACTCGTACTCCTATTATGATAGATAATAATGCCACTATATCAATCATAAACAATCCTGTAAAGCATAGTAGAACTAAACATATTGACATACGTCATCACTTTATACGGGATTGTGCTGAAAAGAGACTAATTGAATTACACCGAGTCGACACACTAGATAACCTTGCTGATCTTTACACTAAAGCTTTTGATCGAGCTCACTTTGAACACTTAATCGAACTCAACGGGATGAGGAATCCTGAATAACTGGTTTTTCATAAGAATTTTTGTAAATAGTTTACTGCTTTCCTTAAAAATCAAAAATACAAAAACACTGAAAAAATCAAAAACATAAAAAATAGAAAATCAAAAATGAATTATCACTGTGTAAAAAAGAAGAAATGATAGTACATCAGCAAGTTAGACTGTCACACTGAAAATGAATTAAATTGCTTAAGTATGATAGCAGCTTCATCATATGATATACCAGTAGGCAAAAAGCATGAAATAATCAACTTACCAATGTGATATAAACCTAAATGCACTGAGTATGAGTGGGGAACACATCAGTGGTGTATGGTTTAATGACCTTATATCTTGAGTTGATAGATTGCCAAAATCTGAAGTTTTGGGTCTTTATACTGTTATTTCATCCGGGGATATCAGGGTTGTCCTTCTGCTGCATCTAGATACATGCTGACCTAGGCACAACCAGGATATCTTAAAAGAGCTAAAAATGCCAAAACCCATAAATGAAGAAGCTCTCCTAGAGAGTCATTCAAATGTGCAAAAAGCATAAATCGTACCTAAAAATGGTATTTGTCTTAGCCCTCGTTAGATATTTTGGTCTCTTTGCTGTACGGAAGTACTGACGTGATCACCAATTATCTAAATGTTGAAAAACAAAACAGATGAATTCAGTATACTCACCTACTACGATGAATCTTTGTGCATACCTTGATCGCGGGTGTACATTCTGAAGTGGGACACGCTAATATATCAGAATAAAATTACCTTAAAGTATCATACGGTAATGGTACTTGAAATGTTCATGCATTTTGTTTAGATGGACAAACATACTGGTAATCATCTTGAACTGCTTTTCACTAAAAATTAAATACAGAATTATTTAATAGTGTGAAAACAGTTTGATTGTGCTGATATGATCTTCTTACCGGTGATTCTCACAAAAATAGAGTGTTTATTGTTTTTTTTGTTATTTATTTGCTTTCAGAAAATACAAAAATACAAAAATAGTGTATTTTTCTGTTAAAATTCTTAATGTACGAAAAATTGTTATTCTTGGAGGAGTTGTTACTGATAGGGGGAGACAGTGTTAGAAAGTGGGTTCAAAATTTTTAAATCATGCAGGTTATAATGTGTTTGTTTAATATTTGTGCGTGTTGGTGATGAATTGGAAAGTGCTTAATCTGTGATACAGTTTAACTATCTCGTGAATAATAATTTGTTCAATGATTGATGAAAAATTCTTATGGTTTCTCGAGAAGTTTGTTTTATAGTATACAGATTGAAGCAGTGTGTTGCTGAGAAGTTGCTGTGAAGATGAGAGTTTGATTGGATGCATGGTAGAACCTCCTTTCTACATTGCAAACAAAGTTGAAGAGTTTGAAGAGTGCTATACAAATGTTGAACTGGAGTTTACTCAAGTGCTAACGTTTTGAAGATTTGGTGATTGGATGCATCAGCTTAGGGGAGTCTGTTGCTGACAGAAGCTGTTAAAGCTGAAGCTATCCAAAGACCAAAAGACTGTGAGATTCTGAAGACTGAAGTTACCTTTGAGAGCTATTGTCAAGGGGGAGTTTGTTGGTGCATATTTGTGACAACAACTTAGATTTGGTCTTTGGATATCTTGTAATTAGTAAAACGATAAACAGTTAGTGGGTTTAGCATTGTAATAGTTAATTAAGAGTGATTGGGCCAAACCAAACCCACATATGGGGCATGGTTTGCGAAATGGGCCTTGCCCATGACCTAGCCCATATGCAAATCTTTGTCCTATATAAACAAAGCTTAGCAAGGGTTTAGGTTAATCATCTAATTAGCTTAATCACTTTGGAGAGAATTCGTGAAAGACAAAGGCTTGGACGAATTAGAGATCTTGATTGATTGTAATCGTTTGAAGATAATCAATAAAGATCGGGTTTATAGAGATTTTTGTTTCTACTCTTTTTTGTGAAATCTGATCTAGGGGATTCCGCACTCTAAGTTAGATCAACGATTCTGTTACGATCCATATAGATTAAGGGACCTACATAAAAAAACGGGGTTTATGAAGGAAAGTTGGTATCTAGCTAAAGTATTCAAAAAAGGTTCAAAACGCCAAAAACAAATTCAAGAAGGAAGAGGCTGATGACATTGAAGATTCGGAAGAAAAATTAGATTACCATTTTGTATTATTTTTGTTTTCATTTTATATTCTTTTGATATCAACTTATATGTTGTTTTGTTATCTAATTCTCTATAAATAAAATAGATTATTATATAAAACACCAAAAACTACAAACACCAAAACGCTAGTAGTATGAAAACTGGGAGAACAGTTGCTGGCAAAGCACCTTGTAAAAAGGGTATTAAACGCCAAAAAATTCAATAAACGCCAAAAAAAATTGGTCTTACTATAATCTTATGCAAATTTTAATGACTCGTAGTAAATTATTATTCAAAACGCCAAAAACATTAACCAGAAAACGCTATAACGCCAAAAAATTATATATGTGACACAAAAACAATTAATTCAACGCCAAAAAGTTTAATAAATACAATTAACGCAAAAAAAAAAACAAAGACGCCAGAAAATATTATACCGCGTTGTGAAAATAAAAGGAGAATGAAAAGACAAAAAAGCCCCTCCGCCCTTCTCTATGCCGCGGGACACGTGTTGGGCCAGGATGCGTTCTCACCGTTCTCACACTTTTGAGCTTTTTCTCCCGAACCCGTTTCTATATATCTTTTTTACGATATATATTGTATAAATTTTTTTGTTGCCCTATTTTCTTTGAATAATTTATTTTTTATTAAAGTAGAGATAAGTAGATAACTAATATTAATTATTAATTATATCAAAGTGATATAATCATGAACATCATATTAGTTTAATATATATATATATATATATATATATAGAATCAATCTCTATCTCTACTATATGATAAAGTAAACCAATGTGTGACATGTGTCATTCATTGGAGCCGTCTAATATTCCGTTTTTCCGTCTCTTTTTCATACTTATCTTATATAAATTAAAGAATAAATTTGTAACACCCCAATGTGTAATGCAACAACACGCGGCGGAAAACATTGGGGAGTCACGTTATAAATTGTTTCATAACACATGGCTCATAAAGTTTTGTTTTATTGAGTTAATAGTTTTCATTTTTTTGGAGCATACAATTAATACACAACAATTGTCTTGTAGGTTTGAAAGTCACTAAGGCTCAAGTCCGCCCTATGTGAAGCATGCTCAAAGTAAAACATAAACACCTAAAACACATGTGAAAATAGGTATGTCAGCATAAAAATGCCTGTGAGTAACATAGGTTTTGTTGTTGAGGATTCATGGCTTTGATTTTGTTAAAAGAAATGTTTAACTAAAAAGTAGCCATGAACCTTTGTGAAAATGTTTTCTTTTGTAAAATCATATGAAAATCAATGTGAAAATCAAATGATTTAAAAGAAATAATGCATGGTTAAATGAATAACCAAATGAAAATGAATTTTGTGAAATATGTCATGTCTTGAAATAAAGTATCATGTCTTGTGTAAAAGATGTCGTGTCTTGTATAAAAAATGTCATGTCTTGTCTAAAAATGTCATGTCTTGTCTTTGTCGAAGTAGTTTAAATAACGCCACGATATGTAATGTAATAAAAGCACTTATATATAGGAAGTATCAGTGACGTATCCACCATGCTTTTATAACATTACACACGTCTCGTTATTTAAATCACTTACCAATAAACCACCCAAAAATGTCTTGTTTAAACCAATGTCAAATGTCATGTATAACAATGTCTAATGTCAAGTATAAACCATGTCTAGTATAACAAATGTCAGGTAACAACCAATGTCTTGTATGGCAAGTAAAAAGTCTTTACTCAAACCACATGTAATGATGTTATGTATAACCAATGTCTTGTGTAACCAAATGTCATGTACAAAACAATGTCTTTGAATAAACAAAAGTTTATGTCAAAAGTTATGTTTTGAAAACCATTGCTTTTATTGTTATGAACATTTATCAGGTTTGTTAACGAATACATTCAAGCCTTGTGGTCTATCGGATAAACCCTTATAAAGCAAATGTTTATCAAATGTTCATCGGGTTCTGTCATTCCCCAGATGGATACTTCCAAATAAACTAGGAAGCGGGAATGAGGTTATCAAACATGTGGTAAACCATACATACTACCGGTCGGCGGGATAACGTTAATGAATGTATCTTATCTCGTTTAACATACCAAAATGTCATAATCAATGTAAGCATGTCATGTAAAATGTCTTTGTAAACCATGTACTAAGTATGCTAAGTCAACATACTAAGTAGAGTGTTCATGAAATCAAGGTGCTAGATATGCAAGTCATCATATGAAGCAAAAAGGATCCTTGAAATCAATGTGCTCATATGCTAAGTCAACATATGCCGCAAAAGTATCCTTGAAATCAATGTGCTAGCATGCTAAGTCAACATACATAGCAAAACGTAATTGAAATCATGTACTATATGTGTACTATGTGAACATAGCATGTATAAGTCATGAAAGCATGAAAGTAACAATAGGCACAAGTGTTTCACCCCAAAATATTTGAAAGCGTTAAAAGAGGGGACTATGTACTCAATTGGGATTGCAAAATATCCTTGAATCAAGTGAACTAACAAGCTCGGGGATACAAGGAATCAAGTGGCACCTAGTATCGATAACTATGTTAATAACCGAGTCCTAAGCCGGTGGATCGGATAGAATGAAGTTCTATAAATCAAATGAGTATTGGAACTCATATGGCATGATTTAATAGACATAACATTCTAATTAGAATGAAATCCTAAGTGCTTGTGACCCGTTACGACTCGTTAAGGTAGTTTACACTACTTTAACGTGTTGTTTGCGTAAATATAAGGTCGGATGGTTATATATGTCATATGATAAGTCCTATATGCCCAAACATGTTTAAAAATGTTATTATATCAGTTTAGATGTGAAAAATTTGATTACATATGCTTAAAATGAAGTTATGCGCATAAAGGGCATTTTGGTCATTTTTAAAAGGCATATAAACAACCTATCAAATAACTAACCAAACAAAGTGACCATAAGGTATAACCTCGGTAGGTTATTCCCTACACAACTACGGTCACAAAATGAGTTTGGTCGGGTCCTAATGATCGACCAAACGGGTCGGGTTTCAAGAGTCTAAGCGGTGGTCAAGACCGCTCGACTTACGACCCTAAATAAGCACTAAACTAGAAGTGACGAGTTAAACATGTTAAAACATGTTTAACTAAGTTAGAAAACTGATTTGGTATCAAAACAAAGTGTTTTGATACCCGAAAATAGTTCTGTCACAAAATGCACATAATCGTGCATTTTGACCGAAACTTTGACTCGTCACTACGACTAGTAACGTGGTAATCAGTAGGTATAATCACTAGGGATTATAACCATCGTGATTACGATCACGTTGCAAAGTTCAATTGAACTTTGTCTTGACCAATTAATGGTCAAAGCCGAAAGTCAAACACTGTTTGACTTTTAGCTTAAAAAAGCTAAAATAAATAACAAGACTAGGAAGAACACTGACAAGTGTTCTAGGAAGAAGATGAACTCAGGTGGGAGGCCTCCAACAAGTGGTAGTAACTCCTCTTAGAGTGTATGATGTGAAAGAAAAGAATTGAGCAAGTTGGAAGAATGAATATGGATGGGTATTTATAGTGTTCAAGGATTTACAAGATCTTGACAAGTGTTTTGTGTGGCCTCCAAGGAAGGATCCTTGCCCTACAAGTGTTTGGACCAGCTTGCAAGCCTTGGAGAACACTTAAAATGCCCACAAGATTGAGAAAACTAGGTTGGAAAACAAGTTGCAACAGCTGGGAAGCTGTTTGGAAGTATTACAACGGAAAGTAAAGGATCCACAGGCGGATCTTAAAACATAAACATTGTTCAATAGACTTTAGACGCCTAGAACTTGTAAGATTCCTTATTAGCGCCCTGAGCTTCCAGCCAATTACGTTCAGTACCTGTCACTCAACCTTTTTGGAAAATACGTCAGTTTTCACTGGTAAATACACTCAACCGACTCATTTGAAAAGAGTTTAAGAAAAATTGGTTTAGATGCACCAGGCACAAAACATTTTGACACTTTGATTAAAATTCACAAGGAAAAATTAATCTTTTATAACTTGGGACAATTATATTTATAATCTTGTATACAGATTTACATGTTCGTTGTACGTTCAGGGCCCGATGTAGAAACCGAGTCAAAATTAACAGACACGCCACAAGTATAGGCCCACAAGAGAGTGAGATACCGTTTCCCTTAGGCACTGTCAGGTGTATGCCTACACCCCGTGCATAAGACGTGGCCATTTTATAATACAATGATGTCAGGGATATCCGGGACATGGTCATTAACCCCCCAAAGGCTTTAAGTAAACAAAACTGTTTAAACGGGCCGATCAAATTATTCAATTAACCACCCAACGATGGAAGATTTGATGCCCGACCAAGCGGTATTTTATATACCGTAACCCAAGCCCGTATAGGGAAAATAAGTTAAAAGTATTTACCTGAGCTAGCTCCTGTCTTAAATAGCAAGAATTATAATAACTCAGCCGTATTCACTTAAGTAAGCGTAGGTACAATTTACCGGAAGGCTCTAGTTTGGAATGATGGTATAAATAACCAATTAGAATACTAACGGGTCTTTAATTAAGCCTAAACTTAGACCGGTTAGTTTTAAAGAGGAAGATACGGTTCAAACGCATGATAAGGCGAAGACCGGTTTAGAATGTGGTTTTGACCCGGCAAGCTTGTATGCTTGTTTAATATGGGTAACTTAAACACATTCTGGATTTTGAGATGAAAACGATATGGTTTGACCCATTTCGGCTAAATTATGCAAACTAGTTACATAAGCCGATCCGAACGCGAAAAGTGCGTAACGGTTAACCATATGAGTAATATACAGGTTTCCTAAGTTAATATGCTTCAAATATGTTGTGATATCATTAAGATACCTTCCATTATGCCCAAAACGAGTTTAATCCTTAATTATGCCCCGTAGGGGTATTTTGGTCATTTTAAAGATTATAAAAGAGATTAAATATGTCACTGATGTTCGGGTCTGAAATAATCAGTGAAATTACTTATTTTAATAAGTTATATCAGTAGGTATTTAATCTTAAGCGTTTAAAATGGTTTTAATCCATACTACGCGTTTAATACGCGTAAAAAGCTTAGTTTAAGCGATTTCCGGGTTAAACCGGAAATCTGAGTTTTCTGACCAGGTTATAAAGTTCAAAATACTTTATTTATTATATAAAATCAGTAGCAATTGGATTGGTGCCAAAATCTTATGTAAAACTCGTTTTATGAATGAAAAGGGTAAATTCGGTAATTACCGAATTAAGGCGATAAACCTAGCTTATGATCAGTTTAAAAATAATTAAAAATCTTTAAAAATCCCAAAATATTATTTAACATCAGTGGGGAAAAGGTTTGGTGCCAAAAATCGGGTTTAGATAGGCTATGCGCTAATCGCGCCGATTAATTAATAAAAAGCTTATCGTTTACGCTAATGCGCATATCTCCTAATCTAGACCTCAAACTGATGTCAAATTTTGAAGGCATGTTTATAAATCAGTAGCCGAGGTTCTCGTCCACTCGCATTATCAAAAATCTCGTTTTACGGTTAAAAGGGCATTATGGTCAATTTTAAGCATTTAACGGAAACGTGCGAATGCATCGGATAATCAACGAAACAGGTACAGAGGGTTATACTAATATGTAACTGTTGATACATATTATGTGGACGCGACTTGGTTCGGTTCAACTCGGTTCGGTTCGACCCGGTCAGGTTCGGCTCAAGCCCGACATCACGACATTCCTCCGTCGTGCGTCCCAGAGTTCGTCACGCGAAGCACGGAGCGCCGCGAGCCGGTTCCCGCTTGACACATCATCATGACATCATCATGATGATGTCATGATGATGTCACAACTTTGACCAAATGCATTTAGAAATGGCAGCCTTTGAAATTCACGTAAAGAGTGCATGAAATTTATGCTTGGGCCAATCATCATCAAGACAAATGCATGCTGGGCTTTTATTACTTGCATCATGGGCCGAACCCAGCCAATCGCACAAGATGAAGACCAAATATAAATACAGAAATCAAGTGTGATTTCGGTGGGTGTCGAAGGATAAGCTCGAAAGATATCACACGAAGGATTCTGATGGACTTCGAAGGATATGCCATCCTTCGAAGTGTTTGTGGATCGTTCGATGGCTTCATGATCGACAGATCATCTTTCGGGCAGTCCACATGATCCTTCGACCATACAACCTGTGCTGGGCATATATATACCCATGTGTTGTGTTCAATAGTTAGAGGAGATGAACACTAGACAAGTGTGAGAGCATACTGTAAACACAGAGAGCACACGAGAGGTTGAGAGAGTTTACATATTACGTTTGTAAACATTGTTCTGTAACTGATTCCGCGTTTAATACAAGATGTGTTAATCGTTGATACCGCGTGTGTTATCTTTACTTGTTTTCGTCTCTATCTCGGTTTGCTGATCTTGTTGGATTCCGCACAACAAGATCGGTTCGTATACAAGGAAGTAGGCGTTTAGATCCGTATCCGGACACGGGGACCTACAAGTGGTATCAGAGCCTTGGCTCTTCTCCTTGTTAAAACCGAGTGGTTTTTCGGGTTTTTGAAGCTTATTTTTCTGAAAATTTCGGTTAAACTCCTGAAAAATCTTGTTGTTTTGCTGATTGTTTTGATTAAAACCTTGCTAAAACACACGTTCTCAAGATAAATATTGGTTTTTATAAAACTTTTGAGCAAAATTCGGGTTTCGGAAAGTTTCGGGTGACCGGAAATCTCATAGTTTTTCCAGAAAACTCCTTGTGTTCTTGCCATATTCAAAGTTGTTCTTCACTATCACAACTTTTCGATCTATTTTAAATCAATTGTAAAGTGTTGTGTTTTGAATTTTTAAAATATTATAATAGTACAAAGGACAACATCATTAGGTGGTTACTTGGAAATGATGCAGCCGACAGATGAGTTGAAAAAGTGGATTGCTTTGTGTTAGGATAGAAAGTCAACAAATTGAATCTCAACAATTCGAAAGATCAACTATTTCGAAAGCTCAACAAATTCGAAAGATCACCTTTACTCCTCAAGATTTCGTAGGGTCTTTTTGATTTCCTCGAAAGATCAGCTGTGTGTGTGTCGAAGGATCAACCCCAACACTTCGAAGGATCCAGCTTACAAGATGTCGAAGGATCCAGTTGATGTTTTGTTTCGAAAGATCCTAGTCTTCAACAACCAACAACTTCGAAAGTTAAACTGATTTGTTCGAAAGATCTGTGCCTCCATAAGATAGTGGGGTTGAAATAAAAAGTGGAAAATTATTTTGGGCTTACACAACTTAAATTTGGGCTTCAGTTTTGGGCTTCTGGTTACTTTGAATTTCTGTTTGGGCTTCAGTCGAACAAGACAATCAGTCGCACAACATAAGTGGGGATCGCACAAGAGCTGTTTAGTCGCACAAGACTTGTTTCGTCGGATCTTTGTTTCGCGGGATTTTGTTTTATCAAGATATTAAAAAAAAAAAAAAAAAAAAATTTCTAGTGTGATTTAACTGTTTGATTTAAGTGTGATTTTCAGGTTTTATTATTTTTGATCAAAAATGAATCCAAGATGGAATACTCCGGTAAATACAGACATGTATTTTGGTACTCCGTCTCCCGCACCGAAACAACCTCTCAGACCAACTGATATGTTCGGAAACCCCTTACCTGTTCGAAATACCGAAGCAACTGACATGTTCGGAAATCCATTACCTGTTCGATCTACCGGACCAACAGACATGTATGGCAATCCTATCCAAGTTCCGGTTCCTCCAAAAACAGACATGTATGGCAATCCTATCCAAGTTCCGGTTCCTCCAAAAACAGACATGTATGGCAATCCTATCCAAGTTCCGGTTCCTCCAACAACAGACATGTACGGGAATCCGCTTCAACCAGTTTCTCAACCGGTGCCTCAACAGCAAACCCAAAGGCCTCCTGTGACAACTGATCTACATGGCAATCCCATTCAAGTTCCTGTTAAGCCAGCTCAGCATGGGAACCAGAACCCTTTCAGAAATCAAGGAGACCAGCAGAATCAGAACAGGAACGATGAGCGTACGTTGATACCTGTCAACAACCAAAGCCAAGCAGGACCATCAAATGCTAACCAGGCACTTGTGGTTCAAATAGGCGAAGATGGTGATTGGTCAATCCGTTTGAGTAGTGATGCTCCAAATGGAACCGCTTGTTTTGCTGAGGTTGTCAAGGATCTTAAACACGCCAGTGGTGAAGAATCTTCCACCAATGGAGGTGAATCCTCGGGAAATAATGACAGATCTGAACATGACAGTAGTTCAGATGAAGATGTTTCAACTTCAGTTGAGGATGATACAACTTCAAGTTCAAGCGAGGATGGATCTGAATATGAATCATCAAGGGAGGTTGTTGATTCTGATGCAGAAAGGTCAAAATCTGAGAGTTCATCAAGTCAGGTATGTGTCGATGAACCCACTGCTGTAAATTGTGTTAATTGTGATAGATTGCATGTTAAATGTGCTGTTTTAGATGCAAACATGTCTGAGTTGCAAGGCAAACATGATGCTTTACAAGCTAGTTTGTTTGATTTGCAAGACAAACATGTTTCTTTGAATCATAAGTGGTGTGAATTGCAAAGCAAACACGAGGCTTTGCAAGAGAAATATGATGTGACATTCATCCACAATCAGAAATTAACCGTGGATCTTTCTAAATGCACTGAAGCCAACATGTTTTATGTAAACCATGAAAAGAACTTTAAGTCGATGATTGAAACCTTAAAGAAAGATAAAACCGAGCTGACAAAAATGGTTTCCAGAAAACAAACTGACATAAATTTGTATATCACACGTCTTGAGATAATGCAAAAAGAGATGGCTTGTGTTAAAACCGAAAGTGAGGCGATCCGACTCAAGTTAGATAGCTATTTAAGCTCTAGCTATGTGTTGGATCACATCATTGATGTTCAGAAAGAGAAACGGGATGTCACATGCATAGGTTACAAGAAATGTCCACCACCCGTGAGAAACAATTATGATGCCATGCCTGATGAGGAATATAGAACTCACTTTGAGCCATCTGTTCCTCTAGATGTTAAGGAATTTGCAGCAGAATGTGCAACAGGACTCGGATACAAGAAAGAAGTGTCATCAGATTCAGATGTGTCAGCAGATACTTGTGTGTCATCTGCTGAACTGAAACAGAATCCTCCAGTTGTGATATACAGTGAGGCTTCTGATTCTTCTGATGATGAATCCGATGATACTGATTCGGAAAAGTCTGATGCAGTGATAAAAGAAGAGGACATACCTCTTGAGAATCATATTTTATGTGATCCTCCCGCAAAACCTGCTAAGACTGTTCCAACCGAGTCCACATCTGCCCAAGAGTCGGAGAGTGTGGATTTGCTGTACACTCTTGTTGGTGATGATAAAATTTACTCAGACAAAGATTTTCCTATAAAGAATGTTAATCAATCTTTAATAAGTAAAGTTTTTGAAAATTCGACAAGTAAGTTTTTGGGAAAGACAGGATCACGTGTTACTGTAACACAGTGCCCTCCTATCCCAAAGGCCGAAGTTCGAAAACAATTTGGCAATCAAAAGTTACCAACAGTGCAAAAACAGCAAAATCATGCCAAATCAAAAGGTAAAACACCGACTCAAAATCCAAGGAAGCCGAATCAGAAGAAGAAAAAGAATGTGAACTTTGTGAAATCTAAGGGAACGGACAAAATTGCTAAGTTTGAAAATCAATCTAACCTAGATTTTGTCAAGAAAGCAACAGTGATGAAAAGAAATGAACAAAATAGTTCAAAACCTAGTACCTCGGGTTCACAAAGTTCATCATCGGCAAGACGACCACATGATTCTCCGAGGTTTGTAGAGCGGAGAATGTGTTTTGAATGTGGCACAATTGGACATATCATTCGAAATTGTCCGTATCTTCATAAATTAAAAGCCAAAGAAGATGATCCCCGTGAACGAAATTACCGAAAGAGATTTGTTTCACCAAAACAGGACCCTCGTCTTGTTAAACAACAAGAAGTGAAACAGAGAAAGAAACAACGGAAAAATGTTGAAAAGGTTTTAAAACCGGACATTGTCCAAAAAAAATCTGTTGAATCAAATGTTAAACTTGAAAACCAAAAACAGATTTGGAAACCAAAATTGGAAATTGTGTCAGGGGGAGCCACATCAATTCCGAATCATCGGGAAATGGATGTCACAATTCTCGATGATGACGGACGACCCAAGTCTGTGAAAGCTTGGGTCCCCCTCTCCAACTAATCTCTGAATGAGTGTGTAGGATGTTCCAGGAGGAACTATTGATAGTCTTAGGATTGTTGATAGTGGAGCGTCCATGCACAAGATCGGCGACACCAGACTCCGAAACATCATTACATCTAGGAGAATATTGTTGCCATTGATGGAGAGAAAGGAAAAAGATAAGAAGACAAACATTCCGATGAAGGAATGATGGTGAAAGAATGTGGTTGAATGAAGTTAAAAATTCGACCAGTTGAAATATGTGCCAAAATTTGGTTGTCATGGTTTTTGATCGGGTCCTCAGGGAAGATTCGAATGAAAAGTACGCACCTGCAGCACGTTTGAAGTTCAAAATCTACAAGATGAACGTGCAGTGTACATTTCTTCGCGGTGTGATTGAAGAAAATGTGTTTGTTGAACAAACCAACCGGGTGTGCGGATGCCTTGGCGTGGATTGAACAAACCGCACACTACTTCTGAAAGAGAAAGACAAAGACCTTCGCTGGTGCAATGTGGAAGACCAGCCGGACCCAAAGGTTTATGATCTTGTTGCTGTCAAGAGATTTCTCAGTAGCTTCAAAGAATCGACTTTGACATCCACACCGGGTGGATATCCAGTTTGGGAGAACACTCAAATTCCTTGCAATGCACGAAGCAGTTGCAGGATACGGTTTTAAATTTCTAATCTCTCCTATACTTGTCGATATTTAAGCTGCTTTATAATTTATTATCCTCTCATACAGCACTCTTTGACCAGACACGTTGATCTTGAATATCACCTCACACGTGATTGTTTCAATATGAAACTCGTCAATGTTGTCATGGTCCACACCGATTACCGACGTGCCAACTCATTTTTTTCCAAAATTCGAGAAATCTTTTCTGATTAAAAATTAATTTTGGTAAACGGCATTGAGGTAAAACAAGAGTAATACCAACATCGGAAAATCATTTTTGTAAATACCTTTGTGTTTTTAAATTTGTCTTGGTTTATTGATTTTAGGGGGAGTAAATCCAAAATTTGAAAATCCAAAAACATCGAAAAATTTCAAAAACACAAAAACAATAGAAAAACAAAAATGAGTTTCCTGGCGAGCAAAAGAGAAAATGATAGTACATCAGTGGTCTGTCCAAACCTCTTTAAACCTTAAATGAAAAGCGATAAGCAGCTCTATATAAGATGTATCGGTAGGCTCACAATCATTTTAAAGTGTGCAGGGTGATATAAACTTAAATCGACTGAAGACTGGGTGGGAACCATTCATTGGCATATGGTCTTAGTACCGAAATTTCGTTTGAGAGATTGCCGAGGTTCTGAGATATTCGGTCTTTATGCTGCTTATCATCTGGGTATCATGGTTGTATCTTTTACCGAAAAATAACGGGGACGCAAGTCTAGATCTTCCATGATACTATACATACGTGTACATATTGCATTCGACCTCAATAAGTGATAAACAATCACATGTCCAAACAAATAAGTGATAAAATATCACAAATTCTTTCCGGGTGTCAAGTTCGTCTCTCTGCTGTACGAAAGTACTGACCTGTTCACGGACTTGCTCCTGTGCCCTCATGCATCGAAAATCAAGTTCCTCATCAATAAGTGATTCTATCACATAGGGCTTGTTTTCAATCAAAATAAGTGAGAATCTCACATCATATACGGTCAAACAGATGATAATCGGTATACTCACCGGTAAGATGAACCCTCGTGCATACCTTGATACGGGAATGTGTCGTGATGTGGATGAACACCGGTCGGTAAGTATAAATCATACCTTAACGTATCCCCTCGCCATGATTACATCTGATAAGTTGAGCTTATGTGGACAACAATACCGATAATTGTTATAGGATGCTTATCTTAATGTTAATTAATTGAACAAAGAGAGCGTTTTGGCATGACCGTACACTGATATGATTCTCTTACCCTCGAAACTCGCAAAAAGAATGTTTGTATATATTTACTTTTCTTAGTTTCTGCAACTCTGTATATATATATTTATTTACTGCTTTCAGTCTTTACATTTGAAATATTCAAAAATACCAAAAAGATTTTATGTGTGTTTTAATATAAACCTTATAAAAGCCAAAAAGATTTTATTTCTATTTTATTTTCGATCGTACGATGTTGGAGCTCGAGTCTTCGTTACCTGAAACCTGAACGAAAACCGAAACGACTAAATCTTCATAAACGGTCGAAATTTGCAAGTTTTGAAAGTTAAAATTGAAATTGATAAACTTTGTTAAACTTTCAAACTGTCGGACGGTGTTTGATTGAACAATGGTCACATGTGTGTCGTTTGCTTATAATATTCCAAGCAGTTGTTCTCATTACGCGTTTAGATTTCTTGCATGTGCAGATTCTAAAGGCAAGGAGAACATGGTCGTTGACAAAGCCTTGGAATGAAGACACGATGTGAAGGCACTCAAGTGACGAAGATGATCGAGTTGCCGCTGACCATCATCAATACCACAAGGATCTCAATTCATAAAGAACAAGTATTTCACGAGCATAACTCAAGGGGGAGCTTATGTTAAGGGGGAGTTTGTCAACACACTTCCTACATGAAACGGGGAGTTTGTTGGTACACTTTCTGCTTTCAAGACGTGAAGACTTTGAAGATTCTCCGACGTGGAAGACATGGAAGTTGAACCTCGCGTGTAGCGTCCAAGGGGGAGTTTGTTGATACATATTATGTGGACGCGACTTGGTTCGGTTCAACTCGGTTCGGTTCGACCCGGTCAGGTTCGGCTCAAGCCCGACATCACGACATTCCTCCGTCGTGCGTCCCAGAGTTCGTCACGCGAAGCACGGAGCGCCGCGAGCCGGTTCCCGCTTGACACATCATCATGACATCATCATGATGATGTCATGATGATGTCACAACTTTGACCAAATGCATTTAGAAATGGCAGCCTTTGAAATTCACGTAAAGAGTGCATGAAATTTATGCTTGGGCCAATCATCATCAAGACAAATGCATGCTGGGCTTTTATTACTTGCATCATGGGCCGAACCCAGCCAATCGCACAAGATGAAGACCAAATATAAATACAGAAATCAAGTGTGATTTCGGTGGGTGTCGAAGGATAAGCTCGAAAGATATCACACGAAGGATTCTGATGGACTTCGAAGGATATGCCATCCTTCGAAGTGTTTGTGGATCGTTCGATGGCTTCATGATCGACAGATCATCTTTCGGGCAGTCCACATGATCCTTCGACCATACAACCTGTGCTGGGCATATATATACCCATGTGTTGTGTTCAATAGTTAGAGGAGATGAACACTAGACAAGTGTGAGAGCATACTGTAAACACAGAGAGCACACGAGAGGTTGAGAGAGTTTACATATTACGTTTGTAAACATTGTTCTGTAACTGATTCCGCGTTTAATACAAGATGTGTTAATCGTTGATACCGCGTGTGTTATCTTTACTTGTTTTCGTCTCTATCTCGGTTTGCTGATCTTGTTGGATTCCGCACAACAAGATCGGTTCGTATACAAGGAAGTAGGCGTTTAGATCCGTATCCGGACACGGGGACCTGGGGACCTACAGTAACCCGGTCCTAACGAAGCTCAAAGGCATTTCTAAACTCATCTAAATCGGGTCAGAACTGAAGTCAAAGCAAAAGTCAAAGTTTTACGACTTTCGGTTCCGAACCGGTTCAAAACTGAAAGTTGTCGAGTCGAACGTGCTTAGACATGTTCGTACACTTATTACCAAGTTATATAAGTGATAAAATAGGTTACACGCCTTCTATAATGCTAATTACGCGTTTAAGGTTTCTGTTGACTTTTTCATAACAAATTTGACCCGTCATTTGACCTAGTTAGATCGGGAATCAGAGGGTGCCCTTTTAAGGGTTAATTGCCCACATAATTACCAACTTATAACAACTTTCAATTCGACAAAACACTGGACCATTTGTGTTTTATCGTTAAGTCAAACCGTAATTACGACGGTTTGACTTTTAAGCTAAATACTAAGCAAAACGCGAATAAGGAAGGTCAAGGGTACTTACGAGTGTCTAATGCACGATTAGGTATATAGTGAGTTTAATCTCACTATATTATGACAAGCAAGCCTACCAATGATCATGGATGCATCCCAAGTGTCCCTATAGCCTAAAAACAAGTTTGAGCAGCCCATGGTATTGGTAGCAAGTGATTTGAGTCGGTTAGAAGGGCTGGACAGACACCTGTCCATGTTTTCTGCATCTGGGGGGCTGAGGCGCCCCGCGTAAGACCTTGGGTAAGTCTTACGCGCCCCGCCTGAGACCTGGCTTCAGGTTAAAAAGTTTTGTTAATTGCATTTTTAGTCCCTGGTCCTCCAAAACGTCCTTTTCACTTTAATTCTTGCATTATGACCCCTTCCAATTTACTTATAAGGGCTTTGAGACTTATGCCCACTTTGTTAAGTCCTCGGTCCCTTTATGTTTACCCGAAAAGTCATAACTTTCAACATCGACGCTTTAACCCCTCGCACACGAATTTTTATCAAAACTTTCTCATACGACGTCGAAACCTTATGGAATTTTTATCATGTATTCTAGTGAGCATAATTAATCGTTACAAGGCTTCGGGTTCGCTAAACGGTCACTCAGAGGTATACTTTAAACATGTTGACCCATTTAACCCCTGTAGTTTGTAATCTCTCACTTTCTTCCACAAACGGCTTCGTACGATCCATGATTCATTCGTTTAAGGCTATAAACACCGTGTAGGGTTGTTGTAAGGTATATTTATTCATTGTTGACACTTTCAACCCTTATGTTTCACAAGATCCTTATTTTATGCACAAACGACTTTTAATGTTCGTTAAATTTATTCTTTAAGAATACGAACGTCGTGTGAGGTCACTCAGAGGCACAAGTTAGGCATGTTGACACTTTGGATACTTTTATTCACATAACTACATTGTTTGACAACTTCAGTCCTTCTAACGTAATCCTTTACACGTTTAAAGTTTATGACACGTGTCAATACATTATTGGACCTGAAATTTCGAGGTGTTACAATCATCCACAGATGTCCCTAAGGGTCTAAAAAGCAAGTAGGGGTCGCCCATGTAGTGAAAATATCTTATTAAAGTCGGTTATTGCGCATATACAGGCTGCTGTCCCAACTTTCTGTATCATGGGATCGGACGCGGCCCGCGTAAGATCTTGTTAAGGCTTACGCGGCCCGCCTAAGACCTGCTGTCAGTTTAAACATTTTCTAGTTGTTGCATCTTGTCTCTTGGCCTTTCGAAAGGTCAACTAACCTTTATATCTTGCATTATGAACCCTCCAAAATTACCTATAAGGGCTTTAAGACTTATACCCCCTTTGTTAAGTCCTTGGTCACTTCATGCTTACCCGAAAAAGTCATAATTTTCAATGTTGACGCTTTAACCCCTTGTATACGAATTTGATCATAACTTTCTCATACGTTAACGAAACTTTATGAAATTTATATCTTGCATTCTAATGAGCATAATTAACCGTTACAAAGCTTCGGGTTTGCTAAAAGGTCACTCAGAGGTATACTTTAAACATGTTGACACATTTAACCCCTGTAGTTTGTAATCTCTCACTTTTTTTCATATTTAGCTCCGTATGATCCATGATTTATTCGTTTGAAGGTATGAGCATTATGTAGGGTTACTGTAAAGTATAATTATCCATTGTTGACAATTGGAACCCTTATATTCACATACTTTTTCATGTTTGTCAACTTTTAGTCCCTTTAGAGTATTCTTTCATACGTTCAAGCTTATGACACGTGTCAATACATTATAGGACGTGAATTTTCGAGGTGTTACATCCTCACCCCCTTAAAAGAAATCTCGACCTTGAGATTTACTGAAATAAATAAGGGTACTTTTCCTTCATTGTGGACTCTACCTCCCACGTGTACTCGGGACCTCTACGGGCATCCCATTTTACCTTTACAATAGGTACATGCTTCCTTCGAAGCTTCTTAACCTGTCGATCCTCGATCGACACAGGTTTTTCAACAAACTTCAAACTCTCTTCTATGTGCACATCTGTATGTGGTATGACCAGTGATTCATCAGCGAAACACTTCTTCAGATTGCAGATGTGGAATACATTGTGAATACCACTGAGCTCTTCAGGTAAGTTTAACTTATAGGCAACCGATCCGACACGTTCGATGACCTCGAAAGGTCCTATGTATCTCGGGCTTAACTTGCCTTTCTTACCAAATCGCATCACTCCCTTCCAGGGTGATACTTTAAGCAACACCTTGTCACCTACCTCGAAGTTAAAAGGTTTACGCTTTAAGTCTGCGTAGCTTTTCTGCCTATCCCTGGCTGCTTTCAGTCGGTCACGAATCTGGACAATCTTGTCCGTCGTTTCAAAGACTATTTCCGGTCCTGATAGTTGGACATCTCCAACCTCCGCCCAACAAACATGCGTTCTGCACTTTCTACCGTATAGGGCCTCGAAGGGCACAGCCTTAATGCTGGTATGGTAGCTATTGTTATACGAGAACTCGATTAATGGCAGGTGGTTATCCCAACTACCACCTAAGTCAATCACACATGCTCGCAGCATGTCTTCCAAGGTTTGGATGGTACGCTCACTCTGTCCGTTCGTCCGAGGATGGTAAGCCATAATGAAATTTAAGCGCGTGCCCAAAGCTTGTTGGAAACTTTTCCAAAAATGTGACGTGTATCTAGTATCTTTGTCAGAGATAATAGCCACAGGTACGCCATGTAAAGCTACAATCTTATCTACGTATAATTGGGTTAACATGTCGGAGCTATAGGTCTCCTTGATGGGTAGGAAATGTGCTGACTTAGTCAGTCTATCAACTATCACCCATATAGTGTCGTTTCCTTTCCTTGTCTTAGGTAACTTGGTGATAAAATCCATTGTCACCATTTCCCACTTCCATGTGGGAAGTTCAGGCTGTTGTAGCAAACCTGACGGTTTCTGATGTTCTGCTTTGACTTGCGCACACGTCAAGCATTTAGCTACATAGGTAGCTACAGACCTTTTCAAGCCTATCCACCAATAGTTTGCCTTTAGATCCTGGTACATCTTATCAGCTCCAGGATGAACGGAATATTTAGAACTGTGGGCTTCCTGGAAGATAACATCTCGAAGTCCCCCATAAACAGGAACCCATATTCGTCCATTTAATCTCAGGATTCCGTCCTTGCTATGGGATAATTGTTCTTCAGTTACTCCTAGCTTTTCGTTAGGATAGTTAGCTTCCAACACAGCTTCCTTCTGTGCAGCTAACAGCCTTTCATTCAAACTATTCTTGATCTCAATGCTCTTGGCATTGATTCTTATAGGCTTCACTCTTTCCTTTTGGCTCAAGGCATCGGCGACTACATTCGCCTTGCCGGGATGGTATCTTATTTCACAATCATAATCATTCAAAGTCTCCATCCAACGTCGTTGCCTCATGTTCAGATACTTTTGGTTGAACAAGTGCTGAAGGCTCTTGTGATCAGAATAGATCACACATTTGATACCATATAAATAGTGCCTCCATAGCTTCAGTGCAAATACAACGGCACCCAACTCCAAGTCATGGGTGGTGTAATTCTTTTCATGCACCTTTAACTGTCGTGAAGCATAGGCAATAACTTTGCCTTTCTGCATGAGCACACATCCCATCCCGGTGTGTGATGCATCACAATATACCACAAACTCTTCTATTCCATCTGGCAATGTCAACACAGGTGCATTGCTTAGCTTCTGTTTAAGGATGTCAAAGGATTCCTGCTGCTTAGGACCCCAGTCGAACTTAATTTTCTTCCTAGTCAATGAAGTTAGGGATGCAGCAATCCTTGAAAAATTTTCAATGAAGCGCCTATAATATCCTGCCAATCCCAAGAAACTGCAAATTTCTGTGGGCGTCTTCGGCTCTTGCCAGTTCATGACAGCTTCAACCTTAGCGGGATCTACTTGGATTCCGCGTTCACTAACCACATGTCCAAGAAACTGGACTTCTCGAAGCCAGAATTCGCACTTTGAAAACTTGGCATAGAGCTGCTCCTGGTGAAGGAGTTTGAGAATACATCGAAGATGCTTCTCATGGTCAGCTTTATTCCTTGAATAAATCAGAATGTCGTCAATGAAGACGATGACAAACTTGTCTATGTAGGGCTTGCAGACGCGATTCATGAGATTCATGAATGCGGCAGGTGCATTAGTGAGCCCAAAAGGCATCACTAGGAACTCGTAATGACCATAACGAGTCCTAAATGCAGTCTTGTGTACGTCTTCATCTTTAACCTTCAATTGATGATAGCCTGACCTCAAATCGATCTTAGAAAAGTAGCTTGCCCCTTGCAATTGATCGAACAGATCGTCGATCCTGGGAAAATGATACCTATTCTTGATAGTGACCTTATTAAGCTCACGGTAATCGATGCACAGACGCATCGGTCCATCCTTCTTCTTGACAAACAAGATCGGTGCTCCCCAAGGAGACGAACTAGGTCTAATGAAACCTTTGGCTAGCAGATCATCGAGTTGTGTTCTCAATTCCTTCATTTCTCTTGGTGCCAACCTATAAGGTGCTCTAGCAACAGGTGCTGCTCCAGGGATGATGTCAATTCTGAATTCTACTTGCCTATCTGGTGGTAAACCAGGTAGTTCTTCAGGAAAAACTTCAGGGTATTCAGAAATGACAGGGATATCCTCAATCTTGGGTTTTGGCTCGTCAATAGTCACTTGTGCCATGTAGATGACACAACCCTTCTTCAAACACCTAGAGGCCTTGAGCATAGTCACTTGCTCAGGCAGTCCATACTGGGTATTGCCCTGAATAGTAAGTGACTCACCGGATGGAGTCTTGATCACCACTTGCTTCTTATTGCAGACAATCTGGGCCTGGTTATGAGATAACCAGTCCATGCCTAAAACGATGTCGAAACCAGCTAACTTCAAAGGAAGTAGGGACAAAGGAAAAGAGTGGTTCTTAATGGATATGAAACATCCATCTAATATGGTTGAGGCGGTTTCTAAGGTACCATCAGCTAATTCCACCTCATATTTCACACTGAAGGTTTTAACGGCTAAATTCAGTAATTTGCAAAACTTATTATCTACAAATGATTTATCAGCTCCTGAATCAAAAAGTACTCTTGCATAGACATCATTTATGAGGAAAGTACCAGTGATCACATTGTCGTCCTGGACGGCTTCCTTTGCATCCATCCGGAAGACCCTTGCATTGGTCTTCTTCCCTTCCTCTGCTTTCTTTGCATATTTTGGGCAATTTGTCTTAATGTGCCCTTTTTCGTTGCAACTGTAGCACGTTGCATCCTTCAGCTTCTTGCAGTCTAGGGTCTTGTGTTCCTTGGACTTGCATATCCCACATGCAAAAGTCCTCGACTGTGTCTGCGAATTCGATTCATATCTGCACTTCCCGAAGTGCTGCTTCTTGCAGATCTTACAATTTGGTTTATCACCCGATTGACGACCGTCTTTCTTAAACCCAGAACTCTTTTTGTGGTCCGTATTACCTTTGTGCTTCTTCTCAGATCTTCGTGGATTATCATCCTCACGCTTTCTCTTACCTTCTTCAGAATTCTTGAGCGATTTTAGCCTGACCGCATCTAAGGTAAGAGACAGAGCTAGATCAGCTGTTGACCTAAAAGTAGCAGGTCTAGATGCCTTAACACTGGCTTTTATCTCTGGGGCCAAACCCCCAATGAAGCGAGCAATTCGCTTGGGTTCCGGTGTTATCAGATACGGAACTAGCCTAGACAGGGTGTTGAAACTGGTTAGGTAAGCTTGGCAGTCAAGGTTCTTCATAACCAACGATAGGAAATCAGACTCAATCTTCTCAACCTCATGCTGAGGGCAGTAATTCTCTTTGATGAGTGCAACAAATTGATCCCAAGACAGATTGTACAATGGAATATTCCCAGTAGCCTGGATTAGAGACCTCCACCAGGCTAGTGCTTCTCCTTTAAATGACTGAGATACATACTTCACAACATCCCTAACAGCACAACCACTGATATCCACCACAGTATCCATTTCATCCAACCACGTCATGCAGTCTATGGCTCCTTTTTCCCCAGTGAAATCTCTTGGTTTGCAGGAGACGAAATATTTATAGGAGCAACCTTTAGCACGTGGTTCATTATCAAGTACAGTCTTTCTTGATGAAACACTGTGGTGATTTGAGGAGTTTCAATCGTCATCGTCTTTCTTTGGCTCATCCTTCTTGGAGGGTGATGTAGGGTAAAATACACATATTTGTCCCGTGTAAATTGTATAATTTTTGTATATGTTTTATTTATTTTTATTTAGTTTTTAGTGTATATCATATTATTTTGTGTTTTGGCAGGTCCTGGTGCAAATGGAGGGAAAATGAGTAATAATTAAATAACCAACCAGTTGAGTAGAGTAGGCCGCCAGTGACCGAATAAAAATTGGCGCTATTTTCTGTGAGTGGGTCGAGATCACTTATCTCTATATTAAAACAGAAAAAGATACCACATATAATATGTGTTAGTGGATGAATTATAAAAGAAAGTGGACGTAGGGATTGTAGGATGGCAATTGTTTTCGAAAACCACAGCTACAGCAACAACTATTGATTTTTTTTAGGAGAGTCATAGTATATCATTATTTTGAAAAACAACAGTGGGCTTGGAAACAAGGAATTGAGAATTCCTAAATTATTTATAATTCTTGAAAACATGATGGGCCAATTTTTGTTATGTAAAGCGAAAACACATCAGCCCAGCAGAGCTTACGTATGATCATGGTTAGTGGGCTTTTGAATGATATATTACACATTGTAACCTAAGCCTATGAGTACTGGCGCACGGACATCAATTCTAAGGGGATTGGAAAAAAATATTAGGAAGGAATATTATTTGGGGGGAGATATATTATACTTTTTTTTTTGGGACGATTGCACATCATCACGGCTGGACATAATACGAATAAGACATCATCAGAGGTTCGATCAGCAGGGATAAGAAGAACGGTTCAAGGGTTTAAGCCACGATCAAGATTTAGTCCCGGGTTTGCAAATAATTAATTTATTAGTTTGATATACTTTAGGTTATTCGAACTCATAATTATGAATTGTTTGTTATTTGAGATTTGCTTCTTGTTCTTGACTATGATTCTTGGCTAAAACCTTTAACTACCTAGGTTGTGACAATGGTTTAAATAAAGTTTGGTTCTTTATTCGATTTTTGACGTGGTTGTGGATTTTTCTTGTATTGTAAAAGCTTCGGGAATTTAACTTGGTGCATATGCGTGCTTGACGATTATTTTATTATTATTTATTGCTTCGTATAATCCTTGGTGACGGTCTTTATCACATAATAGGGTTGTGCTAGGGTTCTTGATTTAGGTGACGGTCTTTATCACGTAATAGATCATTAATCCTTTAGGGTGAAAACGCGTAAGTAACCTTAGAAGTAATATTCAGTAATTTAATAAAATCAAGTGTGCTGCTAGACTCGTCGTTGTAAGGCTCGAGGATATTAATAGGTCTCGGTTTAGTTATAAGGACTTAACATTCCATTGTCTATTAAGCCAAGATTAAAACCCGTAGTCGCTTTAGACGTTCGCGCTGTAAGGTAGAGCGTCTTATATAGGCACTTTCAAGAAACTAGAGGACTGTAAGGAAAATCTAGAAAACCGGTAATTTAACAACCTTTAGGGGATCTTAGCGTGCTCTTGAGAAGGATTAGGGGTCCTTAGATTTCCCGAGAGGTGAGAATTTTAAGATCCCGGTTCCACACTACAAAATCATCGAATAGAGATCCATTCTGAGTTTAGCTTGCGTCTAGCCTAGGTAGTCTTCATTCATCTCTGGTCAAAGTCTTCGTGTGAGTTCGTGCTTAGTTCGTCTAGCTAATCTAGTTAATCGTTATTTGCATTCTTAGGATTTTTAGAAAAAAAACCCCCCCAATCAATAAACAAAATAGTTTGCTGATATAGTGGAGGTTGAGGAGGCGGCTGCTGATGATAGCCATAAGGTGGGTACCCAACTCCCCAAGGGGCTCCATATGGTCCTTCTGGGTGGAAGGCGTTGTAGTTTGTAGCTACAAGATACGGGTCGGCCTGTGCATAGTTATAGTTGGTGTGAGCCGGCTGTTCAAAGGGATTATACGCCGCTGAACCGGCGTATGTCGGAATTGGATTGCCAAATCCCATTGGTGGCGGTGGTGGCGCAACTGGTGCAGAATTCACCTCAGAAACTGGAACTGAAGGCCCGCCCATCTGTGGGTCTTCATGCAGTGGCGGATAGTGACTGCCACTGGAGTGATGAGGGGTGCTAAAGTGAAAATCCCCTCCTCGCGCGGACATTCGCGCGCCTGTTCTTCTGCGCCTCGATGGTTCTGGCGGCACTAGCTGTACTGGCGGTGGTGGTGGCGGTGGTGTTACTACCACAAAACGTGAATCCTCGGAGGGATCCTGCTGCTGCTGATGCTGCTGGTGAGGTGATGGATGGTGAGAGGGTGTGAAATACCAATCACACTGGTTAAACCTCGCTTGATAACTGTCTGGACCACGGTAGGGTGATCCGTGGAAGGATGAACCATCTGAAACCTCTATGGGATGGTTGGGTGTCCCGGTTGCAGGTTCGACGGGATCCGTGTCCTCGTCCATTGCATTATCGCCGGAAAAGTGATCCTCTGGTCCTAATGGGTTAAAACCCACTGGTTCTTGAATGTAGTTTGCCGGGTTGAACCGGCCTTGAAAGACAGGAGTAGGATCGCCAAAGGAACGGTGCGAAGCAGATCGCTGTAATGGTAAGAAGGAATGGCTTGAATGTTCAGGCTCGTTCTCTGATAATGGTCCAAAGGAATGGTGATAGGGAGGTGTCGATCTATGCGAGGTAGATCGCCTAGCAGGCTTCGTATAGGTCCTCCAGATCCCTTGAGGATCAGCATTCGATGTAGCTGGAGGTGTTTGCCGGTGTGAAGGTCCGGCTTCGTGGTCGTTGGGGGCGCTGATTGGCCCCTTTCCTCTTCCTCCCCTCCAAAACCTTGGTGGTATATTTCCTGTCAAAACATAGTTAACAACAAGTATATATGTAAAGTAAAAGACAGAAGTAAAACAAAACAGAGTTTGTCCTATGTTATTTGTCTAGACTCGAGGATCGAGGAAAGTGCAATTTGTGTCATTGAGATTAAACACAAAAGGCTAGTGTTTAATTCCCTCAATGTTGGCTCTGATACCAACCTGTCACACCCCGATATTTCCACGTTTTACCGGTGGGCCCGGTAGGGGAGTATCGTGACGTGGTTGGTAACATAATAGTCAAACAACACAATATTTAAATGCACAGCGGAAGCAAAAGATAGATATATTTCAACCATATAATATTGTAATATCAAGTATCACAAATAGTTGAAAATAATCCACAGGTGGATCAAATAAAACGAAAACATTGTTCAACAGTTTTGACATCCAAGCTTGCGAGACTTATTGTGGACGCTAGGAGAAAGCCAGCCTAGTTCGTGTAGTACCTGCACTTAACCTTTTTGGGAAAATACATCAGTTTACACTGGTAAATACAATTAACTGACTCATTTTAAAATGTTTAATAAAATTGATTTGAATGCACGTGGCACAAACTCTTTATAACTTGGGATAATTATTTAAATATAATACTTGTAAACGAATTACATGCTTCTTATGCGTTCAGTAGCCTGGTTCGTGCCGGGTTAAAGATCAATAGACACACCACATTATTTATTCTGGCACTGACGGGTGTACGCCTACACCCCGTGCTTAGGTCGTGGCCATTTCGTAAAATGATGCCAAGGATATCCGGGACATGGTCATTAACCCCCCAAAGTCTTTTAAGCAACAAAACATATTTTAAACGGGTCATCTCGATAATACTTAACCACTAATCGATTAAGGTCGAATGCCCGACCAAGCGGTATTTTATATACCGTACCCCAAGCCCGTATAAGGGAAAATAAGTTAAAAGTATTTACCTGAGAAAAGTATAATCACAAATAGCAAGTGCGTGTAGCTTTTACCTGGTCTCCTATTCTGGAACGAAGGTTTATAATAACCTATTAGAATCCTAACGGGTCTTTAATTAAGCCTAAACTTAGACCGGTTAGTTTTAATGAAAGATACGGTTCGAACGCGTGATTAAGCGAAGACCGGAACAGAATGTGATTTAGACCCTACAAGTTTGAAGACTTGTATAATATGGGTAATCTAACCACATTCTGGATTTTGAGATAAAACCGATAAGGTTTGACCCGTTTCGGCTAATTTATGCAAACTAGTTACATAACCGAACCGAACACGCAAGAGGCGTAACGGGTAATCATGAGAGTCATTTACAGATTCCCTAAGTTAATATGCCTTAAATATGTTGTGATATCAGTAGGATATCTTCCGTTTTGCCCAAAACGAGTTTAATCAAGATATAAGCCCCGTAGGGGTATTTTGGTCATTTTAAAGATTATAAAAGAGATTATTTAAGTTTTTGAGATTCGGGTCTGAATACATCAGTAAAATAACTTAATTCATCAGGTTATATCAGTTGGTGATAAGTCTTATATGACAAAATGGTTTTAAACATAAACTAGGTGTTTAATACGCTTAAAAAGCCATTTTAAGCGATTTCCGGGTTATACAGGAAATCTGAGTTTTCGGATCAGGTTATAAAGTTCAATATACTTCATTTATTAATTAAAATCAGTAGCAATTGGATTCGTGTCAAAATATTATGTAGAATTCATTTTATGACCAAAAAGGGTATATTCGGTATTTACCGAATCAATGCCATAACCTTAGGTTATGAGCAGGTTAAAAATAATTAAAAATCTTTAAAAATCTCAAAATATTATATTACATCAGTGGGAAAAAGGTTTGGTGTCAAAAATCAGGTTTAGATAGGCTTTATGCTAATGACGCCGTTTAATTAATAAAAGCGTTCTAATTACGCCATTTAGCATAACTCCTAATCTAGACCTCCGATTGATGTGAAATTTTAGGGACATGTTTATAAATCAGTAACAAAGATTATTGTCCTTTCACATATCCAAAATTCTCATTTTATGGTCAAAAGGGCATATTGGTCAACATTAGGCAATTTAACGGAAACTTGTAAACGACTCGGGTAGTCAATGAACCAACCACAGAGGGTTATACCAACATGTAGCCTGGTCCTAAGGAAGCTCTAAGGCATTTCTAAATCATACTAAATCGGGTCAGAACTGAAGTCAAAGCAAAAGTCAAAGTTTTGCGACTTTCGGTTCCGAACCGGGTTTAAACAGAAAATTGTCGAGTCGAACATGCTTAGACATGTTCTTACACTTATTACTGAGTTATATGAGTGATAAAATAGGTTACATGCCATCTATATTACTAATTACATGTTAAATCGCAATTTAAGCTTCTGTTGACTTTTTAGTACAAACTTTGACCCGACAAATGATCTAGTTAGAGCGGGAATCAGAGGGTGCCCTTTTAAGGGTTTAATGCCCACATAATTACCAACTTATAACTACCTTTGATTCGACTAAACACTGAATCATTAGTGATTAATTGCTAAGTCAAACCGTAATTACGACGGTTTAACTTTTAAGCTAATAACTAATTAAAACTCAACTAAGAAAGGTTATGCATACTTACTGAAGTCCTATGCACGATTAGGAAGGACTTGGGAAGGCACTTGAGCTCCAGAGATGCTCCACAAATGCAGATGGAAGGTGTGATCAATTGTTGCAACTTAAGGGCCTTTATATAGTGTTCAAAACTCACTAGATCATTGACACACAAGCCTAGCAATGGCCATGGATCATCCACAGATGTCCCTAAGGGTCTAAAAAGCAAGTAGGGGTCGCCCATGTAGTGAAAATATCTGATTAAAGTCGGTTGTTGCGCATATACAGGCTACTGTCCCAACTTTCTGTATCAGGGGATCGGACGCGGCCCGCGTAAGATGTTGTTAAGGCTTACGCGGCCCGCCTAAGACCTGCTGTCAGTTTAAACATTTTCTAGTTGTTGCATCTTGTCTCTTGGCCTTTCGAAAGGTCAACTAACTTTTATATCTTGCATTATGAACCCTCCAAAATTACCTATAAGGGCTTTAAGACTTATACCCCCTTTGTTAAGTCCTTGGTCACTTCATGCTTACCCGAAAAAGTCATAATTTTCAATGTTGAAGCTTTCACCCCTTGTAGACGAATTTGATCATAACTTTCTCATACGTTAACGAAACTTTATGAAATTTATATCGTGCATTCTAGTGAGCATAATTAACCGTTACAAAGCTTCGGGTTTGCTAAAAGGTCACTCAGAGGTATACTTTAAACATGTTGACACATTTAACCCCTGTAGTTTGTAATCTCTCACTTTCTTTCATATTTAGCTCCGTATGATCCATGATTTATTCGTTTGAAGGTATGAGCATTATGTAGGGTTACTGTAAAGTATAATTATCCATTGTTGACAATTGGAACCCTTATATTCACATACTTTTTCATGTTTGTCAACTTTTAGTCCCTTTAGAGTATTCTTTCATACGTTCAAGCTTATGACACGTGTCAATACATTATAGGACGTGAATTTTCGAGGTGTTACACGCAGGGACCAAATACAGAAACAAAATGTCCACACGGGGACTTGATTGAAATTTTCAACATAAAATTAAATAAAACAAACTTTTACTTCTTCTTGCCCTTTATGAAGTTCGCAAGACCCTTGAGAAATTTGTTATGCTTTTTCTCGCGTTCCTCCACTTTTTGCTCAACCTGATCTAACCTCTGTAAAATTTGTTGCGTTTGTTGCTGTGGAGGTAGAGGTTGTTGTTGATAGGGAGGGTATTGATACCCTTGCGTTGGATACCCAGTTGGGTATGTTGGAGGAAACGGTGACGGGTAAAGGGCGTTAAAGTTTGCTGCCTCAAGATATGGATCCTGGGCAGGAGCTTGGTAATCATAACCGGTAGGAGCTTGATACTCATACGGGTTATACCCAGACGAACCTGGGTAAGTTGGTATTGGGTTTCCGTAACCCGTTGGCGGTGGCGGTGGTGCATAAGAAGCTGTCGGGGGATCATTATCCGGCACCGCGTGAGAAGGTCCACCCATTTGTGGATCTTCGGGAATAGGAGGGTATGTGCTTGAAGCTTGTGGGGAACTGAATCTAGGTCCCCCTCGCACGGACATCCGTGCAGTTCTCCTTCGACTTGGTGGCTCGGGAGGTAGTTGCGGTGGTTGTTGAGGTGGCTCCTCAACAGGTAAAGGCGGTGGAGAAACCGCTTGAAGATACGGTTCTTCCAACGGAGGTTGTGGAGAGTTATGAAAAGATGGGGTAAATTCCCACGGATAGGTGTTCCATTGTTCGGCCCATGAATCGGGGCCTTGATACGGCGATCCTTGATAAGGAGAACCGTTGGAGATGCTGATGGGATGAGTTGGTGTCCCGGTTGGCGGCTCTGGATCAGGGTCATCATCCACTTCCATGTCCTGGGAGAAATGGTCCTCGGGTCCTAAAGGATTAAAACCCAGTGGTCCGTTAATGTAGTCATTCGGGTTGAATTGACCCGACGAATAAAGATCGTGAGAACTGGAATGGTGAAAAGGATGAGAATGTAGAGAGTGATGTGAATTGTGAGAATGTTGGGGTTCGTTTAAAATAGGTAGCATGAAAGGTGGGTGATCTGAAGGAGAGGATCCTAACAAAACAGAGTGTCTCGCTGGTTCAAAGGAATGTCTCCAGTTATCTCGCGAGTCGGAGCTAGTAAAAGACGATGATGGCGTGCGTCTATGCGAGGGTCCAGCTTGACTGGATGGTCCTCCCCTCATTGGACCTTTCCCTTTTCCTTCACGTCCTCTAACTCTTGGAGGCATTTTGATTAGTAAACCTGTCAAACAAGTAAAACAAAACATAAACGACAAAAGGAAAATTAAGAATATTCCTAGGTCATTTGTCTAGACTCGGAAGTCTAAGGAATGTGCTTATTGTGTCATTGAGATTAAACACAAAAGGCTAGTGTTTAATTCACTCAATGTTGGCTCTGATACCAACCTGTCACACCCCGATGTTTCCACATATTACCTGTGGGCCCGGTGGGGAGTATCGTGACGTAGTTGATATCATCATAGTCAATATACACAATATAATAGCACAGCGGAAGGCTTAGGTAGATAATTACTATTACAAACCATAATGTCCGAAATGTCCAAATGAAAGAATATACAGACTGGTTGTAATAGAGATCCACAGGCGGATCATAAAATAAAATACAAGAAACTGAAATAACAGACTCCAGGCATCTAGGGATTCGCAAGATCCTCTTATTGACACCTAGTAGCTCCAGCCTATTTACTTGAGGTACCTGTCAATTAGTCTTTGGAAAATACGTCAGTTTACACTGGTAAATACTCTTAACCTATTTTCCCCTGTACGGGCTTGGGATACGGTAAAAATATTTACCGCACGGTCGTGCATGGGATTCGAAGACCAATAAGTCGGGAAATTCAAATAACCCGTTTTAATTCGTATTGCTTGACTGAAACATTGGGGATTAATGCGACCGTGTCCTGGATATCCTCGGCTCATTTCATTTGAAAATGGCCACGACCTATGCACGGGGTGTAGGCATACACCTGACAAATGCAAATGCTAAATAACCCACTTGTTGGGGATAACTCCTTCATGGGTTTTATAAGTGGTGAGTCGGTTAATCACGACCGGCTTCCAAACCGGCCCCATATGTATGACAAACATATAAAACTGTATACAAGATTATCTTAAATAATTGTCCCAAGTTATAAATGGTTTGTGCCTTGTGCGCTTAAACAAATTTTCATAAACTCTTTTTAAATGAGTCGGTTAATTGTATTTACTAGTGTAAACTGACGTATTTTCCAAAGACTAATTGACAGGTACCTCACGTAAATAGGCTGGAGCTACTAGGTGTCAATAAGAGGATCTTGCGAATCCCTAGATGTCTGGAGTCTGTTATTTCAGTTTCTTGTATTTTATTTTAAGATCCGCCTGTGGATCTCTATTACAACCAGTCTGTATATTCTTTCATTTGGACATTTCGGACATTATGGTTTGTAATAGTAATTATCTACCTAAGCCTTCCGCTGTGCTATTATATTGTGTATATTGACTATGATGATATCAACTACGTCACGATACTCCCCACCGGGCCCACCGGTAATATGTGGAAATATCGGAGTGTGACACAAACACAAGAGACTGATTCTAGTCAAAGTAAAATGGGATTACAAGAGAGGACCAGAATACACATGGGAGCTTGAATTAGAAATGCAAAGGAAATATCCGCACTTATTCCAGTAGACCTCGAGGATTAGCTCTAAAACAAGGTGGGGAGGATATAACAACCCTCCTAAATATTTTCCGACACCCCTAATATATTTAAATATCCCAATATGTCTTAAAAGGTACCCAGTATGTGAAAACCGAGCCCAAAATACCTTTAATTTTGCAAAAGTAAAATAAAAACCAGAAAATAGGACGCCCGCGGGCTGCGTAGCCCTTGGCTACCTCCTACGCGGGGCGCGACAGCCAGTCACCAGGGCGAGCCCCCAGGCTGCCACCTGTCGTGCAATGTGTCGAGGCTACGAGTGTAAGGACAGGCATGAAAATGTCCTAAAACACTCTGTAAGTGAAAGCCCGAACCCCTAAAACCGTAATTTTCATGAAAAATCAAGAAAACCAAGTTTTATCACTTGGTCGCGGGCCGCATAAGATCCAAGAGGAAGTCTACGCGGGGCGCAACAGCCAGGCAAAACTCCGGATAAGCTTTAGGGCCACGTGTCGTACACATGGCAGACCTAGGGTGTGACACGGCTGTAAGGACCTGTAAAAATGTCCCATAACGTTCAGTAAGTAGAATCCCGGACCCCTAAAACCCTAATCCTTGTGAAAAATCAAGAAATTTAATTTTATTGACTTATCGCGGGCCGCGTAAGAATCAAGGAACCTTTACGCGGGGCGCGACAGCTGGAGGATTCGACCGGATAAGTTTTGGGCCACGTGTCGGCCACGTGGCGGACCTACGCGTGACACGCTAGCCCTAATTGTAGCATAGGTGGCCCTCGCGAGCCACGTAGGATGTTGTGAGGGTTTACGCGGGCCGCGTAAAACCCAAATTTTTGCTATAAATAGAGCAGTGCATGGCCTTTTCATCTGTGTTCGTAAAACTTTCTAAAAGACGAAGTATACTGGTCAAATTCATAGTTTTTCATAGGGAAACGCTGCTACGAGTACAGGGTATTAACTCGATCACTGCTACGATACAATGTCCGATCGATTGAAACCGATCCGATGGATGTTTAATTGCTGCCCGTATTTGGGCTAAGCTTTGTCATTCGTCGTGAGGGTTTTGATTTCGTGAGCTTATCGTAAATGTTGTATTAAGTTACTGACCTAGTTCGTGTGCATTGTTATTTAACTAGGTTATCAGGCTTATCAGTAGGCAAAACTCTGTCCAACTAAACTTGCAATGTGAGTTATTCTCTTTTTACCAAATTGCTTTCAAAACCCTACTTGTTTTCAAAGTTATAATTACAGGGATTAAGTCTTTGTAATCTTCAATTTCTGCCGGTATGTGGGGTTTTGTATACATTACTTGATACCCGTCACCATTGGACAACGGGTTAGCCAATAGGTGATCTGACCATAGTCACGGATCCGGTCTAGTGACAAATACCGATTTGGGGTAATTGGTTGATAGAAACATTGTAATCACCCTTAATATTGTATATTATAACAATGTGTCTTCTGTGCAAATTGAATGACTCGCCAGTATTTCCCTGCTGATAAAATCTTTTTAAACTTGTTTCAGGTGATTTACTGTGACCCAGGAACAGTGCCGAGTAGCACTAAAAAGCTTGAAGAAGTGGCTCAGTAAATAAAGAAATAAACATGTTTTTGTAATCAGGGAATTTCCCCGTGAAATTCCTCTAGTGTAAATTATGGGGTTTTGTCCCTAAATATGAAATAATATAAACGGGGTATTTTCAGTTTTCACGATCCTGTTAACAATAAATTCCGCTACCAAATTAAATACCACGGGTTTCTGTCCCGCGACTTCTGGAACGGGTAAACCGGGCCGGGGGCCGTGACAGAAAAAGGTGGTATTAAAGCCACTGATCTAAGCCAATTAAGTATTTAGAAATACTTAATTTTTCAGATTGCCGTTCTGTGATTCTGTGAAAATTTAATTTGATAAATGAAATTTTAACTTAAAATTGTGTGTGTTTCTTCATGTTTCAGCATGAATGAACTGTCGGAGGCACTCCGAAACTTTACTATCCATACCACCGACATGGATACCGCTAGAAACCCATCTGGTTACCAGGCAGATACTGAGGAACCACGAGTGTTCCAAGCCCAGCCCAGGAGAAACCAAAACCGAAAAAGAGGAGGAGAATCTTGGACTGGAAACGCGGACGTAGGAAGAAGCCAGCCGCCCAGAAGGTTAAAAAGACTGAGGATCCGAAAGACAAAGGGAAAGGAAAGGAGATCGGGGAAAGTTCCGGGCAAGCGCAGAAAATGCCACCATGGGAGGAGCTTGATCGCAAACTGGCGAATTGTGACCTCATCGGACCTGCAAATGAAAACCTTTTCAACTTCCCTGCCCAATCTAAAATTCCAACTAATTTGGCACCCGCAATCCCAGATCCTATTGTCAACCATCAACTTCTACAGGGAGAATTGGAGGAATGGTGGACGAGTGACTGGCAATTTCAGAACCTTCTGAATAACCCCAACGTTTATTTCCCTCAGTTTGATCCATAACCTGCTCCATACCCACCTATGAGCACAGAAAACCTGGCTGAACTCCGCCACTAAGGCGAGGAGCTGATAGATGCAGGAAATCGAATCAGGGACGTGGGGGGAAAGATCTCTTGGAAATACGACGAGAGGGAGCGTCGTTTCTGAAAAAGCCAGCTGGATGGGGGTTGTATGTATGTAAAAAAATAATATAAAAACCATATAATATTATAATATTGTATAATAGTAATTAAAATAAAACTTTTGTAAAATAACTAGTGTGTATCGATGTCTACTAATATATAAAAATATATAAAAGTCGCAAGGACGACAATTTTGGCTATATGTGTTGATTTGATTATGTGTGATTGCCCTGTTATGTGTTGATTGTTATATATTTTGTGACAATAATTTGTATATTGTTAATTATTCAGATGGAAAACGTGGAAAACCAACCAGTCAATGAAGTTAATCAGTCTGAACAAAACAACGAAGATCAATTTCTTAATAGGCAAGATATAGAAAATATCGTTGCCCAGGGAATAGCCAACGCTATCCCAGCAATCATCGCTGCTGCTAGAAATCCCGTTGAACCTTCACAAGCTAACCCTAGCAAACGCACGCGTGACAGTAACTCTAGTAACAGTGTAAATGGAGGCGGCAATAATAATAATAATAATGATGTAATTCAAGCCCCATTTCTTAAGAAAATGAAAGCTGCAACACCTGGTTGCACTTACAAGGAATTTCTTGCCTGTAAGCCAGTTGAATTTGCAGGCAATGAAGGGGCAACCGCCGCACTGCGTTGGTTAGAGAAAACCGAAGCAGTAATTAAAATAAGCAAGTGTATGGATGAAGATAAGGTTATGTATGCATCCCACCTTTTCAAGGAGGAGGCATTAGAATGGTGGAACACGGTGTTGAAAGCCAAAGGAAGCGACGTGGCTTATGCCATGAGTTAGGAGGAATTTAAGGAACTGCTGGAGAGAAAATTTTGTCCCGACTATGAAAATGAACAAATGACGAATAAGTTCCTGAATCACAGGATGGTGGATGTTGATTGTCGAGGGTATACTTTGAAATTCTTCGAGTATGCCAGGATTGTACTAACTCTGGCTTCGCTAGAATCGGTACTTATTTCTCGCTATATTTGGGGTTTAATTAGCGAGATTCGGGATATAGTCAAAGCTGCGAGACCTCGCACAATTGACGATGCGGTGGAATTGGCCAACACTTTAACCAACGGGCTGGTACGCACGAGAGAAGAAAACAGGAAAAAGGATTTGGCTCAGAAAATTACCCAGGGTTTTCGTGGGGGTAATAATTTCAAAAGAAAGGGAACTGGGCAATTTTCCACATCACCATTCTACAGAAGCTGTAAAAAGAAACATTTTGGAAAATGTAATGAAACTTGTAATTTCTGCAAAGCATTGGGGCATCGAGAAGAGGAATGCAGAAAGAAAACAAGAATCTGCTACAATTGCGGGGAAGCGGGGCACTTCAGGCCCGACTGCCCAAAATTGGTTAAGCTAGCCGACAACAAGGCCAAACCTGTAGAAGGAACTACTAAAAAGAATGCACGAGCCTTTCAGTTGACAACTCAAGAAGCATATCTGATTCCCGATGTGATAGCTGGTACGTTTCTTGTACACGACGTTTACGCAAAAGTATTATTTGACTCTGGTGCAAACCAAAGTTTTATAAATACTTCATTCTGCCAAGCTCTTAAGCAACCTTTAACCAAACTTAGGCACATTTATACGGTAGAAACGGCCGATGGTAATTCAGTTAACATAGATAAGATTTTGCAAGAAGGAAAAATAGAACTTTCAAGTCATAAATTTTCTGCAAACCTGCTGCCTATGAATTTAGCTGGATTCGACGTCGTATTAGGAATGGATTGGTTAGTAGCCAACCATGCTCGAATCCTTTGTGATAAGAATTCCATAGAGATTTATACACCCGCAGGAGAAATAATTGTGGTTACAGGAGATAAACCACGTAAACCAATGAAGTTTATTTCAGTAATGAAAGTTGCAAGTTATGAACGCAAACAAGGATTAGTGTATATGATTTCGGTAATCATTAACACTAAAAGTAAGGAACTTAAGGAAATTCCAGTAGTATCAGAATACTTGGATGTATTCCCTGAAGAACTACCTGGATTACCACCAGATAGGGAGGTAGAATTTAGAATTCATCTAATTCCTAGAACTACACCGATAGCTAAGGCACCTTATCGGTTAGCACCCACCGAGATGTTAGAATTGAAAAAGCAATTAGATGAATTATTAAGCAAAGGGTTTATACAACCTAGTTCATCCCCTTGGGGAGCACCTGTGTTGTTTGTAAAAAAGAAGGATGGTTCAATGAGAATGTGTATCGATTATCGAGAATTGAATAAGGTTACAATTAAGAATCGATACCCATTACCTAGGATTGATGAACTTTTTGATCAACTTCAAGAAGCTAGATACTTCTCTAAGATTGATTTACGCTCAGGATACCATCAGCTGAAGGTACAAGAAGAAGACATACCTAAAACTGCTTTCAGAACTAGGTATGGTCACTACGAGTTTACAGTCATGCCCTTTGGACTAACGAATGCTCCTGCAGCATTCATGGACATGATGAATAGAATCTGTAAACCGTACTTGGATAAATTTGTAATTTTCTTTATCGAAGATATACTTATTTATTCCAAAAGCAAGGACGAGCATTGTGAGCATCTGCATGCACTCTTAACTTTGTTAAGAAAAGAGAAGCTTTATGCCAAATTCTTGAAGTGTGAATTTTGGCTACAGGAAGTGCAATTTTTAGGTCATATGGTGAATCACGAAGGTATTCACGTAGATCCTTCCAAAATAGAAGCAATCACAAAATGGAAGGTCCCACAATCAACTACGGAAATTAGAAGTTTTCTAGGATTAGCTGGATACTATAGACGATTCATTAGAGATTTTTCTAAGATAGCTGTGCCATTAACCAAGCTAACCTGTAAAACAGTGAAGTTTGAGTGGGGACCCAAGCAAGAAGAGGCCTTTAGGATCTTAAAGCAAAGATTAACAAATGCCCCAATCCTTGCTTTACCCGATGGAACGGAGGATTTTGAAGTTTACTGTGATGCCTCTAAGCTAGGATTAGGATGTGTGCTAATGCAACGTAAAAAGGTAATTGTGTATGCATCGAGACAGTTGAAAAAGCACGAGGAGAATTATACGACTCACGACTTAGAGTTAGGAGCAATAATTTTTGCCCTTAAGATTTGGAGACATTATATGTACGGAAGTAAGTTTACCATCTATACGGATCATAAGAGTTTAAGATACATATTCAGGCAAAAAGAATTGAACATGAGGCAAAGAAGATGGATGGAAATTTTAAGTGACTACGACTGCAATATTCAATATCACAAAGGAAAGGCAAATGTAGTAGCAGATGCCCTAAGTCATAAGTATCATGAACAGCAGAAGCGAGTTCGTGCTCTTAGACTAACTCTCCAGTTAGATCTAATGGAACAACTGAAGAAAGTTCAGGAAATAGCAATCCAGGATAGTGCTAAAGGAATGAAAGGACGAATAAAGGAATTAGAGCAAGGAACGGATGGAATCTGAAGATTCCATAAGAAAAAGGATTTGGGTACCTAAGCAAGGAAATTTAAGAAATAAGATTCTAGAGGAAGCCCATAAATCTAGGTATACCATGCATCCTGGTAATAATAAGATGTATCAAGATTTAAGTAATAATTTCTGGTGGATAGGAATGAAGAAAGACATAGCTAGATACGTCTCTAGATGTCTAACTTGTTCGCAAGTTAAGGCAGAACACCAGAAACCTTCAGGTTTACTCCAACAGTTAGAAATGCCTGTATGGAAATGGGAACTAATAACCATGGATTTTGTTACTAAGTTACCCAAGACCAGAAAAGGTAACAATGCAATCTGGGTGATTGTAGATCGATTAACCAAATCAGCTCATTTCCTACCCATGAAGGAAACCTTTAGCATAGAAAGATTGGCTAAGTTGTATGTAGACGAGGTAGTATCTTTACATGGAGTCCCACTCTCCATTGTATCAGATAGGGATAGTCGTTTCACTTCGCATTTCTGGACAAGTTTCCAAGAAGCCATGGGGACGCGATTGAATCTCAGTACTGCATACCATCCCCAAATAGATGGACAAAGTGAAAGAACGATCCACACCCTTGAAGACATGCTCAGAGCATGTGTTATTGACTTCGGTGGAAGCTGGGACGATCATTTGTCATTAATTGAATTCTCCTATAACAATAGTTATCATGCAAGTATCGAGGCTGCCCCCTTCGAAGCACTGTATGGACGAAAATGCAGAACTCCGTTATGCTGGGCAGAAATAGGAAAAAGCCAATTATCAGGCCCCGAGATTGTACAGGAAACCACTGACAAGATAACTTAAATCAAGGAAAGACTGAAAACAGCTAGAGATCGCCAGAAGAGTTATGCAGACAATCGACGCAAGCCGCTGGAATTCCAAATTGGAGACAAGGTACTCTTGAAAGTTTCTCCTTGGAAAGGAGTAGTTCGGTTCGGTAAGAAAGGAAAGCTAAGTCCACGATACGTAGGACCATTTCCAGTAATCCAGCGGGTAGGACCAGTTGCCTATCGTTTACAACTACCAGAAGAGCTAGCTGGAGTACATGACATATTTCATATATCCAACCTCAAGAAATGTCTATCTGACGAGTACCTGGTAGTACCTCTTCAAGATATAGAGGTAAATGAAAAGTTGAAATTTGTGGAAAAACCGCTCCAAATAGAAGACAGAAAGATAAAATTTCTCAAGCAAAAAAGACTGGTATTGGTCAAAGTCAAGTGGGATTCGAAGAGAGGACCTGAGTATACATGGGAACTGGAGGCGGAAATGAAGCGAAAGTATCCTCACATGTTTCAGTAAATCTCGAGGACGAGATTTTAAATAAGGTGGGGAGGATGTAAGGACCTGCAAAAACGTCCCATAACGTTCAGTAAGTAGAATCCCGGACCCCTAAAACCCTAATCCTTGTGAAAAATCAAGAAATTTAATTTTATTGACTTGTCGCGGGCCGCGTAAGAATCAAGGAACCTTTACGCGGGGCGCGACAGCTGGAGGATTCGACCGGATAAGTTTTGGGCCACGTGTCAGCCACGTGGCGGACCTACGCGTAACACGCTAGCCTTAATTGTAGCATAGGTGGCCCTCGTGGGCCGCGTAGGATGTTGTGAGGGTTTACGCGGGCCGCGTAAAACCCAAATTTTTGCTATAAATAGAGCAGTGCATGGCCTTTTCATCTGTGTTCGTAAAACATTCTAAAAGACGAAGTATACTGCTCAAATTCATAGTTTTTCATAGGGAAACGCTGCTACGAGTACAGGGTATTAACTCGATCACTGCTACGATACAATGTCCGATCGATTGAAACTGATCCGATGGATGTTTAAGTGCTGCCCGTATTTGGGCTATACTTTGTCATTCGTCGTGAGGGTTTTGATTTCGTAAGCTTATCATAAATGTTGTATTAAGTTACTGACCTAGTTCGTGTGCATTGTTATTTAACTAGGTTATCAGGCTTATCAGTAGGCAAAACTCTGTCCAACTAAACTTGCAATGCGAGTCATTCTCTTTTTACCAAATTACTTTCAAAACCCTACTTGTTTTCAAAGTTATAATTACAGGGATTAAGTCTTTGTAATCTTCAATTACTGCCGGTATGTGGGGTTTTGTATACATTACTTGATACCCGTCACCATTGGACAATGGGTTAGCCAATGGGTGATCTGACCATAGTCACGGATCCGGTCTAGTGACAAATACCGATTTGGGGTAATTGGTTGATAGAAATATTGTAATCACCTTTAATACTGTATATTATAACAATGTGTCTTCTGTGCAAATTGAATGACTCGCCAGTATTTCCCCGCTGATAAAATCTTTTTAAACATGTTTCAGGTGATTTACTGTGACCCAGGAACAGTGCCGAGTAGCACTAAAAATCTTGAAGAAGTGGCTCAGTAAATAAACATGTTTTTGTAATCAGGGAATTTCCCCGTGAAATTACTCTAGTGTAAATTATGGGGCTTTGTCCCTAAATATGAAATAATATAAACGGGGTATTTTCAGTTTTCACGATCCTGTTAACAATAAATTCCGCTGCCAAATTAAATACCACGGGTTTCTGTCCCTCGGCTACTGGAACGGGTAAATCGGGCCAGGGGCCGTGACAACGGCAGCCCTAGCAGTAGCTAAGGTGGCCCTCGCGGGGCGCGTAAACCGGCCTTTGGGCCTTCGCGGGCCGCGACGAACTCAAAAATCAGCTATAAAAGGGACGTGCATGGGCAGTTCTTCTGTGCTCGTAAAACTTCTTCAAAAAACATGAAATTCTGCTCAAATTAGTGTGTTTAATTGTCGAGACGCTGCTACGATTACAGGGTAATAACTCGATCACTGCTACGATACAATGTCCGATCGATTGAAACCGATCCGATGAATGTTTAAGTGCTGCCTGAATTCGGGCTATACTTTGTCATTCGTCGTGAGGGTTTTGATTTCGTGAAGTTATCGTAAATGTTGTATTAAGTTATTAACCTAGTCTCGTTGCATGATTTAACTAGGTTACCAAGCTTAATCAATAGGCATACTCTGTCCAGTTAAACTTGCAATGTGAGTCATTCTCTTTTTATCCAAATTGTTTTGCATAACCCTAAATGTTTTCCAGTTATAAGTACAGGGATTAAGTCTTTGCAAATCTGTAATTACTGGCAGTAAGTGGGGGGATGTGCACATCACTACTGATTTATCACTCTTAGATGGGCAAACCTAATTAGTGATATGGCCACAGTCATAGATACGGTCGAGTGACAACTGGACCAGTTAATTATAAGATAGGGTCAATTGTAATCGCTCTTAATACTGTAACTTATAACAATGTGTCATTTTGTACAAATTGAATGACTCGCCAGTATTTCCCCTCTGATAAAATCTTTTAAACATGTTTCAGGTAATTTACTGTGAACCAAGAAAAGTGTCGCGTAGCACTACCAGCTTGGATGAAGTGGCTCAGTAAATAAATAAACATGTTTTATGAAAACCAGGGAATTTCAGAAAAAATCCTTTTATTGTAAATTTCGGGGTTTATTCGGAAACTTGAAATAAAATAATCTGGTGTTTTCAGTTTAACGATCTTGTTAAAAATTTCCGTTGCCAAATTTACACCAATACCACGGGTTTCTGTCCGCGGCTTCGGAACCAGGTAAAATCGGGTCGTGACAACGAGTGCTGACTAGTCATAGCTAGGCCCTACAACCCTATGTCGCGGGCCGCGTAAGACCTTGGTGTGGTCTTCGCGGTGCGCGAGAGACCCCCTGAGCAACCCTATAAATTGGATCGAGAGGCTTCAGTCTTCGTCGTTCATTTCTCTTTTCTCTCTCTCGAATTTCTATATAGTCAAAGTAATTTTCGGGCATAATACTCCCTAATTAACGAAGTTGTGCTCCGTTGTAAGTATTATAACCCCGATTACGTATTAGATACGCTGCCCGATTGATCCAGGGTTCCGTAACGGCTGTCGTAGTTCTGCCCGACGTAGTCGTTGGAATGCCGTCTCGGGGAGGGTATTACTAATGTAAATATTGGGTTATTATAATAACTCGTGTGCATTTGTGTAATTAATAGATAATCACCAGGAAATCCTAAAGGAAAACCCTAAGACAGCAATGTGAGTAATCTCCTTTTTGTAAACTGTTTTTACAAAACCTCACATAATTAACATTATATTAAACAGTGATTGAGTATTTGTATTCTACAATTATCATCGGTATGTTGGGGTTTTGTATACAAAATTTGTTACTACATTGTGAGTAGTAACATGACCACAAGTCGGGTTGACAGTACCGTGGGTGGTAATTAAAGTAGATGGAAACAAATGTAATTGTGAGATCGCCCTCAATACTGTAGACTGGTTTTACCAAACTTGATTAAACTGGGATTTACTCACCAGTATTTCCCACTGACAAAATGTTTTTAAACGCGTTTCAGGTAACAAAATGTGAAAGCCAAATAGAAGCCAGCTGGATAGCACTGAAGGCTTGAAAAAGTGGCTATAAAAGTTACCTAAATAAGAGATGTTTTATTTGAATAAAATAGGGTTTATCCCTATGAAAATGTGTGTACTTGAAACTTGGGAATTTCCCATGTGTTTAATATTATAAAAGCGTGGTATTTTACTCTGATAAAATATTTCCTAACTACGGTCCTGATGTAAATTCCGCTGCCAAAATGATAAACACCCGATACTACCAAGACTGGCCGCGGCCGCTCGTTCCCAGGATAATCAGGGGACGGGGGTTGCGACACTATGGTGTCCAGAACTTCCCGTGAATGTCTGCAATTTTTTTGCAACGCGGTCATTAAGTTGTATGGTAAAGAGTTTTTACGTAAACCGACGAGCCACGACATCTCACGTATTTACGCCGCACATGAGGCTAGATGGCATTTTCCATGGATGCTCGGTAGCTTCGATTGTACACATATCGAGTGGAAAAATTGTCCAAGAGAGTTGCGAGGGGCATGTATCATATTGCACAATATGATAATCAAAGAAGACGGACGTGCAATATCTCCGGATTGGGTGCCGGATCCTCCTACACAAGTTCAAGTTCCAGAAAATATCCAACAAGACTTGCGTGATGAAGAAACTCACTTTCGGTTGAGATACGATTTAATCGAACTAGTAGGTTCTTTAGGTTTGGAGTTTCATGAGTCGGACGAGGAGTAGAGTTTTTTTAGTATTTTTTTTTAAATTGTAGCCTAAAATATTTCTAGTATGTTAAATTGAACTAGTATGTTTTAAATTTAATGAAATTTATAATTTTAGTGTTTTATTGTTAATTTCTAATTAAAAAAAAAATTTAAAAATTGTGAGTGATGGAATTCCATCACTAGTGATGACCACCGCTACTAAAAAATGCTTGTGAGTGATAGAATAGTGGCTGATGACATGGCGGGACTTGATTGGATGTTTGTGAGTGATAGAATTCCATCATTTGTGACCACCTCCACTCCCCTAACACATGGCACAATTCAGTTGGGTGGAGGAAAACTTTACCTAAAAGGTGCCTAAAGGGATTAGGCATGCACCCCCTTCACCCTTATGTCACTCTATCGGTGATTGTCCATTGATTAACGATGGTTGTTCAAGGCATTAAGCTAATGTTTCTACTAGCTTGAAAATGTTTAACGGATTAGAAAACATGAGTTTTAAATCATTCTTAGTAATTTTTAATAAATTATAATTACTGTATTTTGTATTTGGAGAGTTATGTTTTGTTTTATTATATTATTATTGTGTTATATGCGGTATTAGTTTAGGATTTTTCTTTTTCTTTGTGCAGATTTATTAAGAAGCTATAATTGTGTAGTGTTGCGGCAAACTTTTTACATAAATTAAAAGTGGAACCATATAGGTTAACCTTATTTTTTGTACATGCTTGACCATGACTGATTGAACACAGGATATAGTCACTATGATCTTTTAGGGTGGTAGGGGCGGGTTCTTTAAGTTTGTGCAGGAAGGAGTTCACCGAGCGGGCATGGTGCCTCCGGCACCCTTGCGGTGTTCGGTAAGGTGATTCCACGGTGACTACTCACCGATGTGGGGAAGAGAAAAGATAGAGGAGAGAGAGAGGGGGTTAATGGTGGGGCTTCGCTCTCTTCCAACCAATCACAAATGTATCTTTTTTTTTTTCTTAAATTTGTTTACCACTCCCATGTGAGGAACAAACCTAGTGTTTGAGTGGAAAATGAGGAGTGTATAGGGAAGTTGACATGCCATGATATTATTGGTTAGAGGAAAGTTTATCATTCCCCATTTGGGGAGCACCCCTTCCACCCTTAGACTAAAGGGTATGGAGAGGATTGACTTGGAGGGGATGAGCCGCCACGTCAGCGCCACGTCACCGGCTCGTGTGGGATGGGCCTCCTTCATATTTGAGGGGGATGGAGGATGAGGCTACCCCACCTCATTATTTTATTAATTGTCTAACTTTTAATTTATTAACTTGATAAAAAAATTATAAAAGTTAAAAAATACAACATAAAACAACATAAATAAAGTCACTTCATAACATAAAAAAAATTACATTTCCTAAAAATAATAAAAAAAAAAACATTACCGAAAAAAAAAATTACATTTCCTAAAAATAAAAAAAAAACCTACGACGTCCATTTCACTACTCGTCTTCGTCTTCGTCCTCCTCACCGTCCGCTACGTTAACGTTGTTCCAAATATGTTCTACCAAATCCTGTTGAAGGTTTGCATGCGTGAAGTCGTTCGTTAGCGAGAACGAGTTTAAATCCTGTTGTGGCGGATCTACCGGGACAGTATTCCCGATAGATGCATTCTCATCATACTCACAAATTGCCCGACCTTCGTCTTCAATAATCATGTTATGAAGCAAAATGCAAGCGTACATACAAAGGCGCAACCTCTTCGGTGTGAACGCACGTGCCGGTTGTTCAAGGATGGCCCATTTTTTTCGTAAGACACCAAAAGCACGTTCGATGTCTTTTCTTGCAGCTTCTTGACGCTTGGCAAATTTTTTCCTTTTTTCGTCATCGTGATGTGGAATAATCTTCACAATTGTAGACCAAGACGGATATATCCCGTCAGCAAGATAATACCCACGTCTATACTCAACCCCAGAAACTGTAAAACGGGTGTCCGGACCGGTTCCATTAACGACATCGGTAAAGATCGCCGATTGGTATAACACATTGAGGTCGTTGAGTGAACCAGGGAGACCAAAGAAAGAATGCCAGATCCACAAATCCTGTGATGCCACGGCTTCAAGTATCACGGTTGGATAGCCGTGATCACCGAGAGTATATTGGCCGCGCCACGCAGTCGGGCATCTATGCCACGCCCAATGCATACAATCAATACTACCTAGCATTCCCGGAAACCCGTGCCGTGCTTCATGAGCTTGGTACAACTGCTGAACATCATACACGTTTGGTTTACGCAAATATTTTTTGCTATAGAGTTTCACCACATTACGGCAAAACCCATACAAACATTCCCGCGTAGTTCTTGCCGACATTTGTAAGTACTCGTCCAAAGCGTCGGCTACTGTCCCGTACGCCAGTTGGCGAATGGCCGCAGTACACTTTTGTAACGTGGTGAACCCTTCATAATTTCGAGCATCGGGTCGTTGCGTGAAAAACGGGTCTAGCCCCGCCAAATCATCAGCAATCCGTGTGAATAACCGACGACTCATTCGGAATCTGCGTCTGAATATCTCGGCATTGTAAAGGGGTGCATCCGAAAAATAATCGTTCACCAATTTCTCGTGCGCTCCTGTCGTAAAAAATATATAAATACGAGGAAATAAGGATAATAAAATTTATTAATGATAAACCTTGGCGGTCTCTGTTAACCCGTATCCTCCTGGTAATAACGCTTTCAGACGAGACTTCTTCCTCTTCGTCTTCCTCTTCCTCCTCGATAAGAATCTCGGCCGCCCGTAACACAGCGTTTGCGAAAAACATCTCCTCTTGCTCATCCGAAGACGAGGACCACCAAGAATTAGATGGCATTGTGGATGAAAAGGTAATTTTTTTTTTATAAAAGTGGAGAGAAAATGGTATAAAAATGAGAGGGTTTTGGGTTGAAAGTGGGGAAAAATGGTGAAAATAAGTGAGTTTTTAAAGAAAAAATGGATTTTTTTTTTTTTTAAATTAGCCGTTGATCAACGGTTGTTTTTTGAAAATTGTGAAAGGTGCTTCGTCTCATTCGGCGTGGGGGAGTCGATTGGGCCGAGCCGACCCTCAGGGGGGCGGTGTGGGGGACCGGCGCCGGTCCTAGCCGGGCCTAGCCGGCCCCCATACCCTTTAGTCTTAGTTTGGTCTACTCAAATTTATAGAAAATAATAATGTGCAAACAAACTAAAGATAAATTGTTTTCTAGTGTCGCGAGTTAAAACTTACGATTTGGAGCTAAAAAGTTTTGTGTTATTACCGGATTCTAATACGATGTTGAGCGGTTTGTTCTCCTTACCCAGGGATAGAGTATTTATTTAGTTACGTAAAAAGTAAAAAAAGTTAAGGTAAGGATATAAAAGAAGTATTTGATAAATGCACATATTGGTTATCACATGAGACAATATTAAGGTTTGGTTATCTAATTACTAGAGATTGGTTTAACATAATAGAGATTAGGATGGTCATGGAATCGAGCATTCTTACTACTCTTTGAGGATTTGGACACATGGAACTTATTTTCATAAGGTTCATAATCACGATTCGGTTTGACTGGTTTTGACAAAAAAAATCTGGTTGAAAGCCGTTAGTGATGGTTTCAAAATACAGAAAACCTAACTGGTAGGGTCGGGTGGGTTGGAAGGACATGACAATTTCTGTGGCTCAATTTTTACCTTTCGACGGTAAAGAGCTACTTATCTTGTTTCGTAATTGTTAGTTTGTATTAATTATATATACATAATAACTAACATATTTCATAAATGAAAAAATCTAAACAAGTGATTCAATTTACACCACAGGCTTAGGTTCCAAACCACGAACTAAACCGCATAATCTCAAGTCTTATATCAGTCGACTTGTTATATAGTTTGAGTTGTTTTATCAGTTTTAACAGTTTAAGAACACCTGTATTACACATAACTTTATAATGCTTTTAGAAATTTCTTGATGTGATTATTTGGAGTTTAAGGTTATATTGTTTTGCTCAATGTTGGATCCAAAATTCTCACCGGTGAGGTTGTGAACTCGGCTAACATTGCAAGGAGAAGATGGCTCCTATTTAGATCCGTCATGATGTTACTATGGTATCTATTTTCTCTTATCGGGGTGCAACCACAATACAAGCTCGTTAGTGGGCCCACGGGTTTTATGCAGTAGTGGGGTCCACATTATGAAACGAAAAGATATATAATATTTGCGAGATCATATGTATGCACTAGTATAAAGAAAGTGAGAGGTGTGAGAAAGAAGTAGAGAACGACTTTTTTTATGGTTGTCAAGGAGTCTTCACTTGTATGTATAAAAGATTATTTAGGCCTTAACATGAGCTGAGTTTTACTTGTGCTTGTCAAAATTGATCCACTTGTATTGGGCCTAACATGTTGGGCTTTCGCCCGATTATTAAGGTAACTCATCACTTAATAAGCTATTATATGAAAATTTTATTTTAATTTCAAAGATATCTATTTCAATATTTCGCACATGCTCAAGCCCCGATAGTTTATGTTAACCCTTTTCTTTTAACAACATTTTCTGCTTTTTTTTAGACAGAATTTAAATTCTTAACATTTAAACCATAAAGTATATCACTTACTATCAGAGTATCCCTTATGACAAAAGTGAAACCCTTATCAAAATTGTGCCACCATAATCATGTGGGAGAATGCATTATCACATCACCGTTTTTAATGGCAACGCTTGTTCTTATTCTATTAGACCCATAATCCTAAATTAATCGTCTTTGCTTAGCTTTGAAGCAGAGAACTCTCCTCTAAAAGGCATATGCTTTTACCAAGTGGGCTAGCCACACATTGACTATCACGACGTCACCTCTGTTTGAGACTTTTATTTGGAAATTGAATTTTTTATTAAGTTATTTAATTAGTTATTTTTTGATCATTTACTTGTAATGAATAAGAAGACAACTAACACCATCCTTTAGAAAAAAAGTAGACTATCACTCTCCTTTAAAAAGAAGAGTTATTGGATTTTATTACTCCTAATTATTGGGTATTAGTTGTTGTCACTCACAACTATCACATGGACTCTCACCACTCTCATTTAACACTTTGTGTGTTCTGTCACTCCCACCACAAACAAACAGTTATTTTTAACCTACAAAACAATCCAAAAGTAATAATAATAATAATAATAATAATAATAATAATAATAATAATAATAATAATAATAATAATAATAAAAGTCGTATTATATATTTAAAAAAAAGAAATTTGTCATCAAAATGGTTAAAAAAAAGTGTGCGCGAGACCAAGAACCGACTTGAAACTGAAATCGAAACAAAACCGAATTGAAACCGGTGTTAAAAACCGTTCTTAAAACCTAGCCAAACTGGGGAGAAACCAAACCAGTTTCAAGCAGTGTTGCAAAAATCGCGATTACTCAGCGATTAATCACCGACTAGTCACTAGTCGGCCTCCTTCTGAGTAATTTTTCATTAATCAGTCAAAAATCGCTAGTCGGTCAAAGCCGGTCCAAGCCGCCCTAGTCGGCCCAAGTCGCCCTAGTCGGCCCATTTGAAATCCTAACAAAACAGGCCAAATATTACAACTTTAGCCCATTTTCCTTATCCTTTACCCTAATATGACGAAGAATTTGAGTCAGAGAAAGAGGATGAAGTAGACGAGGAGATTGAATACGAGTCGGATGGTGTCGACATCATTGAACACTACGGGGATGACGATTACATTTGAGCTATTTGTTACTGTTTGAATTTTAAGTACTGAGACTTGTTATGTTATGACTTATATGTAAGTTTAGTTTATATTTTGAACTACTTTTACCTTTTTAAGTATTATATTGATATGGATGTGTGAGTATATATATACATATTTATAAAAATAATAAAATTTCTGATCCGATTAATCCCGAGTAGTCGCTAGTCCCAACCTCTCCTGCCGACTAGCGACTAGCGAGTTCTTCAACCTTGGTTTCAACCTAAAACCGGTTTGGCCAAGAACCGGCCAAGAAAAAACCGGTTTGGAGTGAATATTTATATGATTGATTACTTCCGATTTCCGAATTGGGTTTCAAATTTCAGTAGGCCCACTAAGAAGAAACCAATTTGGGCCCACCTTCAATGGGACTACTCTAAGATGACATATTGGGCCCATTCTCCCCATTCTGAGAGTATCGATCTTCGTGATCGAACAGAAACTGAAGCTTACATCATTGCATTCGACTCCTAATTGCTCCATCAGAACAGAAGTAAACAAAACAAGTAAAGGGCAATCTGATTATCGTTCCAGCTTGTTACAGGTACGGCTCAAATTGGGTTCAAATCACTTGTCAGTTGTAGAAATTGTAGCCAATTTGGTGGGATTATGGTTGTATATCGAATGGTGATGTGTTAATGTGTTATGTAAATTGTTTAATTTGTGCTTAAAGTTTGATTTTTTGTATCTTTTTCTGTATGATTTATCTTTTTATGGGTTGATAGAATAGGGGCACACCAGGTGTTCGACGTAATGCCTAAAAGAATGTATGAAGTATATTCTTCTTTGATTTTTTTAGTTTCTGTTGATTTAATTGACTGTAGAATCTGTTGTTGATTTCTATATCTTTAGGGTTTTGTTGGAAGCCCTTTTGATTTATTAAATCCCTTTCATTTTTTGTTTGTGTGTTCCTCATAAATGTTGTTGATCAGACCGAATAATGATTCGCTTTGCGAGCAAATAACTGTATGCTGACTGTTATTTGGAGATTTTAATGAAGAAAACATAATCCTACATTAACCTTCTTTGTTCAAGATTAATCACCTGTTATATTTTCTTTTGAATATTTTGCAGAAATGGTGGTTTATTTAAAACAAACACTAGGTAAAATGGTTTAAAAAAATGTCGGTTTTCAATCCTTTTATACTGCATTGTAGTTAGCTTCTTGCAAATTACTGAATTAAAATAGGCAGCATTTAGTGTTTGTATTTTAACTTTGATACTCGAACCAATGACTAATGACTCTACCAACCGTTGCACAGAATAGTCCCGTTACAGACCAAATTAGCAGCTTATAGGTAATAACTTAAGATTCTCTAATAATGGCGAATGTTCCACCTTTTCAACCGCCAAATTATTCTCAAGGGATGCATGGCTATGCATACCAAAGCGTGGGTGAAGTTTCACAAAGGCCCCTAGAGAATGAAGCAACTACACTTTTGATCCGTCATCTTCCCGAAGCTATTCCTCATGATACCCTGTCTCGGCTCTTTTCACATTATGGTGCTTCTTCTGTTCGTCCATGCACTACCGGAAGGTATATGCGAGTATAGTTTATAGAGGTGGTAAAATGGGCGGTTTGGGTAACGGGTCAAAATGGGTAATTGCTTAGTACGGGTTGAAACGCGTTGGCTAAAGTTCTAAACACCTTTTGTCGAAAGAAAATTAAATTCTTTTGTGAGTAATTAGTGTGTTAAATACGATTAAAAAATTATATAGGTTCAGTAATATTTGTTTTAGAAAAAAATGGATTTTAATAATCTCAACTTTGACCTATTGGTCGGGATTAATCCAAACTCAGGAAATATGTTTACTGACAGTCCCAACTTTAAACATATTTTCCTTCAACGATCCCATACTAACTGAAAGTTAACCCAGTTAGTTTTTGTTGACTTGGACTGCTTATGTGGCAGTCCATGTTAGTAAAACTTTGCCGCATAAACAGTCCACGTCATCAAAACTTTGACTTATTTGCCACATAAGCAGTTCACATCATCAAAATGTCAACTTTTTTGCCACATAAGCGGTCCACGTCATCAAAATGTCGACTTTTGCCACATAAGTTGTCCACGTCAGCAAAAACTAACTAGGTTAACTTTCAGTTATTATGGGATCTCTTTGCCACATAAGCAGTCCACGTCATCAAAACTTTGACTATTTGCCACAAAAGCGGTCCACATCATCAAAACGGCAACTTTTTTGCCACATAAGTAGTCCACGTCAGCAAAAACGAACTGCGTTAACTTTCAGTTAGTATGGGATCGCTAAAGAAAAATATGTACAAAGTCGGGACTGTCGGTAAACATTTCCTGAGTTGGGATTAATACCAGCCAATAGGTCAAAGTTGGGATTATTAAAATCCAATTTTCCTGTTTTTTAATTTGTGTATAAAATGATTTGAGAGGGATTTATGGATTATAAAAACACTTGGGGGTGGCTCAAATTGGAATTAACTTATTGAATGTAATCTAGTGTTGATTCAATGTTTCTTCATTTCAATCACGTTGGTATACGTTCTTTTACTGCAGGATGAGGAACTGCGCGTTTGTAGATTTTAGTAACGAAGGTTTGGCAGCTCAAGCACAACGCCAATTAAATGGGTAAATATACCATAGCAGATTAACAGGCTAAATACTTTTTATTCTATGTTTATATGTATATTTTATCATTTTTATGGTCTTCTAGGTTAAGGTTTCTTGGTAAAGTTTTGTCAGTTGAGAGAGCTACTACTAAACCACCACCACACGATACTAGATCTCAACTGAATACTCCTACGGCCGGGAGCGATGCCATGTCATCAAGAGATGATGCGTCTGCAGTCACCGGTTCAAAGCAGGAGAACATGATGAAAACGTTACCGACACTTGAACCTATCGCTGAAAAACTTGGGGTTGAGTACCCGTTTCCTCCTCACCTTGAGTAAGTTTGTACTGCCACTCTTGTTTTTTCCCAAAAATATATGTTCTTCTAAAAGTATTATAAGATTATTAGGGCAGATGTCATTATATAGCAATTAAGTTTCATTTTTTATCATTGTTCCACCTAGATCACTGTTCTTTTAAGAGGTTTAACCACTCAAGTTTCAATTTTGTTTCAATGCTGTGAATTATTTTGAAGATTAAGCTCAAGCTCCGCTCGTGAGTAGTTTTTAAGCTCAAGCTCCGCTCATTTATTATTTAGTTTCTGCCTTGTTATAATTATTTACATATATATATTTATGTATTCTGTCAAAGGTAACTCTTTAATTTTGTAAATGCCACTTTGACCCCCTCACGTTTCTAAAGTTTCAAGTTTACCCTAAAACTAATTTCTTACGTTTTTATTTTTATGTACGTGTCGATATAAATTCGAGTTCGTCTATGGTTTAACGTAATTTTTGTTTGGAAATGAGTTGGGTCAATTATAAAATGTGTTGATTTTATGTACTTTTTTGAGTTAGACTACTTTTTGACATAAATTTTGTTTGGAACCAAATCGGGTCAAATATAATACGTTTTCGTTCGACGATATAAATTTGAGTTACAATACGTTTTGACGTAAATTTAGCTCGATAACGAGTCGGGTCGAGTCGGGCCGGGTCGATTGTAGTCTATACTTTATCACGCCGTGTAGTCGTGTACGACGCCAACTCACGTGTTTATTTTATGTACGTTTTGAGTTAGTCTAGGTTTCGAAGTAAAGTTTGTTTTGGAAACAAGTTGGGTCAAATATAATACATTTTCGTAACGATATGACTTCGGATACTCTACGTTTCAACGTAAATTTAGTTCGAAAACGAGTCGGATCGATTGTAATCTATAATTTATCACGTCGTGTACGGCGCCGCCGCAACGTACAGCGGTTAAAAAAACTAGTTTTATATATACACTGTGACATATATAATTATTTTAATTAATTAATTTATTTTTATAATTATAATTGTTAAATAAATATATATTCAATAAATTAAAAAAATATATATAAATATAAAGCTCGTTTAGTCTCATGAGCTGGATATGTGATGCTCGGGCTCGAGCTCGTTTAAGCTCGGCTCGATTCGAGGTTTTAGTGAGCTGATTTCGCGTAGCTCATGAGCGGCTCAACTTGTTCAGACCCCTATTTATTAGGATCTTTACGTTTTTGTCCCACTAGTAAACTGACTTGCACGACTGTAGGTATGCATACCCCCCACCAGACGGAAACATCCTGACCAACATCTTAAACGCTCTTATTGCTGTTCCTCGCTTCTATACACAGGTGATTATTTAATAATTTGAATGAAGAAAAATCACTCATATTATTATATAACAAAGTTGTTTGTGGTAGGTGTTGCACTTGATGAATAAAATGAATATTCCAGCCCCATTTCGTGCGGCACTGCCGACCCCACCCCTACCACCTTCAGCACCTGCACCGCCACAACCGCCGCCGCCACCGCCTATAGATACAAACTCCAATTTGGCTCATCTCTCGAGTGGTGAATCTGAGTTGGAGTCTTCCGATGAGGTAAAATAAAATTACCTATTTACCCTTTTTAAATCTGATTTTAGATATTTTATTATCTGACAGACTGATTATAGTAGCACATCCAAACGCTGTTTTCTCCTACCCTTTTTATTACAACTAATTATCTAATTCTGAAAACTTTATAATATGTCATTATGAGTTATGACGCCTTTGAGTTTCTAAAGTTTCAATTTTACCCCCGTACTTTCATTTTTTAACTTAAAAACACTATTTTCTTATGTGCATATTTTTAGGTACGTGTCGGTATAAATTCAAGTTGGTTTACATTTCCATGTAAAAAAAAATTGAAACGAGTCAGTGAAATTTAATACGTTTTCATTTTTAAATTATACACATATGTAATTTCTTTTTTGGTAACGAGTCGGGTAAAATAAAATACGTTTTCATGCTTATTTCTATGTACGTTTTTAGTTTGTCTATGTTTTGACTTGAATTTTGTTCGAAAACGAGTCGGGCCAATTATAATACGTTTTCATTTGACGGTATGAATTTGAGCTACTGTACAACACACATCCAAACACCCCTCTAATCATCCTAAACCCTTTGCTATTTTTATAGGAAAATGACGGTTCTCGGCGCAAGCGTATCAAACGAGAAGCGATTGTGGGTCCCGCTATTGACAAGGATATAGCACATGAGGCTGTCGGATTAAAACCCGCCACCTTAATTCCGAAAGAGATCCCATTGATAAAAAAGAAGAACCCCGTGTTGCAGGTGGTTATTATTATTATTATTAATATTATTATTATTTAAATAGTACTTAGTCTAGCGAATGATTATTTTCTTGCAAAAGTATCTACTAACGTATTTTCGGTTACAGATTAAAATAACTCCTAAACAAACTCATCCCGAAAAAGTAGATGATGACACAGCAGAAGAAATAGAAACAGATGAGACGGAGAATAATAATTTAAATACTAAACCATTTGCTACTGTCGAAGAATTGGAGCATGGGAAATTGCCTCCGGAAGAAATATTATCACTTCCAATGTTTAAGGTTATCGTGATCTAACCTTTAATGAACAAAAACATGTCAACATCATAACCGATTTTCGTAACGGTTTTCTATACCTGTTTCAGAATTATAATGCTGGAAATCCTGCACCTGTGCTGTACATTAAAAATCTGGCTAAAGATGTTGTTGTAGATGACTTCTACTACGTGTTTGGTAAACGATAATTCAGAGTATTTTATAAATTAGTCTTTAACGAAAATAATTATCGCGCATATGATAGCTTACAAGTTACATCTACGATGTTGTTTATGTTTCAGGCTCGTTCTTTGGAAGCATTGAGACAGCTAAATCGAATCTTTCTGTGAAGTTAATGCAGGTAACATGTTAAAAGAACTAAAAATAAATCTATTTACAAGTTTGAAAAATGATATTTTCTACAACATATATTAAAGATAAAGTTAGTTATTCATTGTCAATTTAAATGCCACTGTGTTACATTGATAGTAAAATGACAAATAATATGTCATGTCAACAAGTTTTGAAAATCAACAATAATATGACATGCTACCGGTTCAACATGTCATATGAAATTGTAACTTGTAAGCTAAAATTCTAAAAGAAAACTATAGTTAAATTCTATTTTATGCAGGTTGCCGCATAAAATGACCAAAAGGACCCTCGTGTGATCTGATTATGACATTTAGTTAATTAGTTCTACTTGTTTTTCTGATTTCAGGAAGGAAGAATGAGGGGTCAAGCTTTTGTGACATTCCCATCGATTGAAATTGCTCATCGTGCTCTAGTACGGATTTTCTTATTATTTGTTTTGGTTAAAGAATATTGTCATTGTGTACTTTTTTTATGATTTTGTTATGAACACTTGCAGAATCTGGTTAATGGATTTGTTTTTAAAGGGAAGCCAATGATCATTCAGTTTGGGCGGAATACGTCTGCTGGAAAAACTAGTGAAAAATAGCTTGTATCATCATCAAGGTCTGTACATCAAAACCATGTTGGCCGTTGTTAAGCCCGACTTTAGAACTTTTGTGATACGTGCCACCTGCACACGTAGACGCTCATGCAGTCATGAGATTAGCAATGCACGTGAAGATGGAGCGTGGAACCAGAAGTATGGCCCGTATGGGTTGATGCATCAGTTATTTTCCTTTCTTTCTTTGTCTCATTTCGTTATATAGCTAGTGGATTGTGTTTTTTTTAAGTCAATAGTTGGTGGAAATAGCGCTGTATGATGAAAGGTGAATGGAGGAATGAATATGAATTGAGTCAATCTATCTCCTTTTTTTTGGAATGACAAGCTTCTATATAAAAATATAGAGACGGACCAGCTAGACGCTGAAAAACCCGGTTACAACGAAGCCTGGGAGCGACGACATAAAGCCTTCACACGAAAGGGGCCCTCAGTGGCCCAAACACGCCTCCTACTTAATATGGTATATGGTCACAAGAGTGAGTCTGCTTTTCCAATTTTATTTCGTTGCAAGAACACCTAATTGCCATTGTTTTGGTTCTTGTTAATTGAGTCTTGTTGATCAATACTGAAAATTGCTATTGATTTTTGTTGTGACTGCGGTTTCAAATCGATGTTGAATTGCCTCGGTCAATTGTTGTCCGGTTGTTGTTTTGTTAAATCTAGGGTTGTTCTTTTTTATCCAAAACCCGACCCGAAGTAGAGAATACCCGAAAAACCCGAACCCGACCAACCGAAACCTTAAATGGGTCGGTTATTGGGTCAATTTTTCCCAAGCAAAAACCCGAACGTTTATTGTCTTCTTTTTATATTTGTAGATGTGTTTTGGTTTGGAGTGTTTAGTACGCGGAAGATTAACTTTTGAGATTTTTGAACATTATCATACCGTATTGTTAAATAATGTAAGAATTTTGATGATATTTTTTTAGTAGTAGCATAATGAATTTTGATGATATTTTATGAAAAAAATACTATTTTTTTTCCATTTTACTTCTAAACCCGAAAACCGAATAACCAGACTCAAACTAACCCAAACCCGAATAACCCAAACCCAAACAACCCAAGCTTTAAATGGGTCGGTTATCGAGTCACATTTTTCTCACTCAAAACCCGAAACAACCCAACCTGATAAACCCAAAACCCGAAAAAAAAACCCGAAGATCACCCCTAGTTAAATTGTCCACTTAAATTGGCATTGTAGCTCACTGTTGGAAGAGTTCAATACCAATGTTATGTTGAATTTTAGATAGAGAGATGCTAAAGAGAAGAAGGTTTACTCAAATCATTTATACGTTTAAGTACACTAGATTAACGTATAACAAAGAGTCAACTCTATTTAGCAATTTCATGCACATGACATTAATAGCCTAGTGGTATCTTAGAAGTGACATAACGCTTAAAAATCATTAGGTTCTGGGTTCGAGTCAGATCAAGTTTCATCAAAGATGGTACATATCACGTTGTAAACTCGGGTCGGGTCGGGTCAAGTTTCATCAAAGAAGTGATTTTAGCATGACAGGTGGCTATCATGAAAACTGTTTAAGGTAGGAAACGTGGGTGGCAAAAACATGTAGTGTCCCCATTTTTCTAGTTTTATCCAAATAATATCCACTTGTTTTTTTCACACAAGGGTAATGTTGTGAATTTACATTCTCCAGCTTTAACATTTGTGGTACCACGTGGGTGATAAAGGGGTTGGTCACGTGCTTCACCATCGACCATATAGGATCTTATCCATTATCCATATTTACTATTTACCGTGGTCCTAGATCTCATTTAAATATACATTTTGCCCCCTGAATTTTGTGGTTGTTTTTTATTTTTCCCTAGGTTTGTATTTATTCATTTCTTTGGGTTTTGGGTGTATAATTCAAAGTATAACTTTTATATGGATGATAAGAGTCGTGGAATTTCTGAACAGAGTTCAATGGGTCGTGAATAGTAATTTCTCGAAGTCGTTTCGTCTTTAATAGAATCGATTTTGCAATTCAAAAAGGGGTGGCGACGCAGGTTGTTGCCCGTTTACCTGCCATTTGTTCTTAATTTGTTGTTTTGACATTTTAATGAGAGTGATAAAAAAAAACTTTTACTTCGTACGAATGTACAATATACCTATTAAAAAGAGTCTTAGTAAGTAACAAGAAAGAAAATTATGATAAAAAAAACCATTTAAAAAGAGTTGATTTTGTATGTTTAATCAAGATTTATACCAAAGAGTTATTTTATGGAAGATTAGTGAAATCGCATGCAGGTTTTCATATGTGATTTTTATGAGAATCAGATGGAGGGAAAGTCTGTTTATAGCATAGTACTATAGCTCAAGAAAGGTTGAGACTTGAGATTGCTCGTTTTAAGGTTGAATCAGTTTTAAAAAGTATTCTTATGTGATTGTTTTAAAAACTCGATTGAACTGAAGTAGGCCATATTGACAGTTTTGTTCGCCTACCATGGCCCATCAAAGGTCGAGTCGTCCGACTATCTTTTTTATTAGATTAATATTGTTTCCATAATTATTGTACGATTAGATAATTGAACTTTGAACTTGTTTTATGCTTAAGATAATTAATGTTAACTTTAAACTCGTTTACATCAAACAAGTTTTTATGTAGCATTTCTTACGACTATTATTATTATTTTTATTAGTCTCTCTGTCCTCAGGGATGCATGTAAGGTCTGCTTACTGTGAGGTTTGGACAGTTTTGCCACTTTAGTCTAAATTTAAAACTTTTTGCATCTGGGTCCCTTTGGTTTCATTTTTTGTTTCCATTTTGGTCCAAAAGCAAAGTCAGCTCAGATTTAAAAAAAAAAAAACCTGGTTTTTTATCCTTTTCTGAAGGGGTATTTTGGTCATTTAAAAAAACCCTGTCTCTCTCTCTCTTCTCTCCTCTCTATCTGCAGATCATCACCAAAAAACCCCTGTCTCTCTCTTCTCTTTCTCTCTATCTATAGATCATCACCACCACCACCACCACTTCTACAGAGCCACCATCATGAGCTCCACCGTCACCTCATCTCCATCTCTCCTCTCTGCCGCCACAACAAAAAGTCGTGTATGTATAGCCACTTTGAACAGGATTTCATAACAAAAATTCCTTAAATACCAAATCATTTAGCACCAATTTACATCTAACCCAAAATCTCAAAGAAAATGAAATACAATCACTGACCGAGGAGGGAATGAACCGGACTGTCGTCGGCTCCGCCACCACCGCCCCTGCAGCACCAGCTCCGCTCCTGCCGCTACTGTGCCGCTGCCGGTAAATCGGAGCTGTGACGCCAACGCCGCCGTTTCTCCTCAGACTCTCTTTTTTTCTCTCTCTACACTTCTGAATATATGTGTGTGTGTGTGTAGAATGGCACGAAGAGGGAAGGAGGTTTCGTGATTTGGGCGTCTGGTCAGAGATTTGTTGCCGTAATCATTGGTCGGACTTCTGCTCCGGCGACTGAACCGCAGCGAGAGAGTGTGAGGGGGGTTCAGATGTGTGAGATAGGTTCAGTTGGGTTATGTGAGTGCAAGACGGCAGCAATCGGCCGGAGATCGTTGCCGGAAATCCGACGGCCGGAACTAGAGGGGAAGAGAGGAGTGTAGCTTTTGAAGAAAATGAGAGGTGATAGGAAGATTATGTTTAAATATATATTTATGTTAAAATGACCATTTTACCCCTGAGGAAAAGGACAAAAATTGGGATTTTTTTGAAGAAATCTGAGCTGACTTTACTTTTGGACTAAAATGACAATAAAATTGAAACCACAAGGACCCAGATGTAAAAGGTTTGAATTTTGGACTAAAGCGACAAAAGTTACCAAACCTTAGTGACCAAAATTGGCAGTTTACTCTATAAACAAACTATATTTTCCTGAGGACTAAAACAAACTCTCATACAAACACAAGGGGTATAACCAATAACACCACAAAACAGTCCCCACCATCATAAACCAGTACCACATTATCCACCATTGGATTATGTTATCCAAAAAAAAAGTGAAATTGACCCAACAACAACTTCTTCAATCTCAAATTCGAAACAACCCCTTTTCCTTCTTACACACAACAAGAAATTTTGAATTTCCCCTTTTTCGCCTTTGACCCAAATCCAAAAACCCTAATTTCAATCTTCAAAAAGACCCAATTTTTCTGCAATTAAATTGAATGGCGAAGATTATGAGTAGTGATCGTGTGTTTTCTGGTGGTAATTGTGGTTTTGCTTGTAGTCATTTGGAGAATTTGGGTCCTGTTATGGTCAAGATGCCGATTTGGTCAAAATTGGGATCAAGTTTGACCGTCCGGTCATCTGGTAATGGTGAGTTTTTTGGTCGGAGTTTGACTTTAAAAAGTCAAGAAAGAAGGGTTTGTACCCATGGGGCTAATGCTTCTGATGCAAAGGTTAGATTTTTTTTTTTTTTTTTTTTTGTGTATCAATTTATTGTCCAATTTTTGGTTAATCTTGATGTCAAGTAATTTGTTTTAAAATTTAGTTTTAGGGTTTGATTTTTTTTTTTTAATTTTTGTAGGTTATTACCTTTTTTCATTGTTCAGTTTTGATGTCAAAGTGATTTGTTTTGAAATTTAGTTTTAGGGTTTGATTTTAATAGTGGATTCTATTTATCTTGTTATCAAGATTTTTGTTTGATGTTTGATTTTTATTTTATATATGAATTAGTTCTTCAATAATGTTATTTTTTTGTTATGCTCAAAGAACTTAGATAGAAATTCATGCATAATGTTTTATTAGTTGATTATTATCTATTATGCTCAGAGAACCCAGAAAAGGTATATACTTTTATGTTCTTTCTTGATGTTTTAAAGGGTTTTTTTTTTTTTTTTTGAGAAAGAGTTAACTGCCATTTTCATTTGTGGTTCGATGAAAAATGCATCTTCGGTCCAAAAAAGAAATTTTGCGCCAGTTCCGTCCTCAAGATCTTTAAAACGTGGCACTTCAGTCCAAAAAGATAACGCCTTGCGCAAGTTCCGTCCTCAACGTTTTTAACGGCGCGTTATCTTTTTGGACTGAAATGGCACGTTTAAAAAATGTTGAGGACGGAACTGGAGCAATTTTTTTGGACTGAAGTGGCATTTCCACCAAACCACAGGAACGAAAATGGCAGTTAACTCTTTGAGAAATGAGGATTTTGATCTTGATATTTATAAATCTTGCAAGAAAACTGTTAAATCTTGATGGTTGAGAATTCGATCTGGTTTCTTGTTTTTACATTTTCGATTTATCTTAGTATGCAGCTGTATTTTATGAAATGTATTATGAAACGATCGAATTAAACTAAGCAACTGTAAGTGATTAAACCTGATTAATGATTTTGAAATTGGGATTAAACAGATGAGTATCAGCATTGGGAAATCTTTAAGATGGTGGGAGAAAGGTGTTCAACCAAACATGAAGGAAATAACAGGTGCAGAAGATCTTGTCGAATCGCTTTTGAATGCGGGTGATAAATTGGTTGTTGTCGATTTCTTTTCACCTGGTTGTGGAGGTTGCAAAGCTCTTCATCCCAAGGTATCTCTTAAATTAGTGTATTTTCTCTCGATTAATTTTATAACGTAAAGAACAGACAAATTGCAAGAACCTTTAATTTAGTGTGAAATAAGTTGTTTTCGATAAGCATTTTGAATCTGCTTATTTCAAACCAAATATTCTCCGCGGATGGAAAATTACAAGTTTATCCTTGGTGTTCGATAAGTTGGTTTTATAAACTAGGGATGCAAATGAGCTGGCTCATGAGCTGCTTGAGATCGGCTCGAGAAAAAGCTCGAAACGAGCCGAGCCTTATCGAGTCCGACCCGAGCTTGAGCCTCAAATAAAACTCGTTTATTTATCAAGCCGAGCTCGAGCCTTGCATGTGAAGCTAAGCTCGTCAGGCTCGCCGTGCCTTAGGGTAATATTAGTGTTTATTAGTATTTAATAACATTTACCCCTTATTTAAACTTGTTTACGAGCCGAGCCTGAGCCTAAAAATAAGCTTGTTTAGTAAACGAGCCCGAGCCCGAGCCCGAGCTTCACTTATCGAGCCCGCAAGCCTACACGAGTCTATTATTTATATTATTTTTATTTAATATTAATTAATAGATAATAAATGAGCCGAGCCCAAGCTGAGCTCAAGCTTGAAAAACTACCAACGAGCCGAGCTCGAGCTTGGTCATGCTCGGCTCGGCTCGGCTCAGCTCGTTTGCACCCCTAGTTTTTATAAACGATTCCAAACACCCTCTAAATATGTCTTAAAAAGAAGGTGTATTACATTGCGTTGCAAAATTTTCATTTTTTATAACCTAATTCTCTTTCTGTGATTTGCAGTTATGTCAGTTGGCAGAGATGAATCCGGACGTACAATTTCTACAAGTGAACTACGAGGAGCACAAGTCTATGTGTTATAGCCTCAATGTTCATGTTCTTCCTTTCTTTCGGTTTTACAGAGGCGCTGAGGGTCGTCTTTGTAGCTTTAGCTGTACCAATGCTACGGTTCGTGTCCACATAACCTCTTTTTACCGTTTATTTTAATTTTTGGGGGTGTTTGGCATTATGTTTTGAAAGTGATTGCCTAATTATTGTGCTTCTAGTCATAAATAATCAAGAGTAAAGTACACAGATGGTCCCTGTGGTTAACCAAAATTTCGGATTTGGTCTCTAGCTTTTCAAAAGTACACGGATGGTCCCTGTGGTTTGCACTTTGTAACGCATTTAGTCCCCAACTAACAAATCTAAAGGTTTCAGCAGGTCTAAATAAGCGACTAAATGCGTTTCAAAGTGCAAACCACTGCACTTTTAGCAAAAATTGGGGACTAAATATATTATAAAGTGCAAACCATAGGGACCATTCGTGTACTTTTGGAAAGTTGGGGACCAAATCTAAAATTTTGGTCAACCAGAGGGACCATCCTTGTACTTCACTCAATAATCAATTTTTGGGATTGCTTATCAAATCCGCTTATCATCCTTTATTGCGTGTTGCTAACGTAATAATAATAATAATATATACACAGATCAAGAAATTTAAAGACGCATTAGCAAAACACAAGCCGGAACGATGCAGTTTAGGCCTGCCAAAAGGTCTGGAGGAGAAAGAATTAGTGGCACTCGGGGCCAACCCGGACCTTTCTTTTGCGTATACTCCAAAACCCGAGCAGCCGCAAAAGGAGGTTGCACCACCACCAGTGCCAGCAGTGGCAGCGTCGAACTCATCATCCGAATCAAGTCTCCCTCTTCCTATTCCTCTTAAATCGACATTGGAAATGAAAGACGCCAATAAAAATAAAACATTGTTGTCTTCTGGGAGATGATGTGTGTTTAAGAATTAAGATTATAAAAAAATGGTCATATGTTTAATGTTAGTATATTAGTGTTTGTATGTACAGGGTAGCTTTGTACTATGTTTTTTGCTGTGTAAATAGTACAAAAGTTGAGCTGCCAGTGTGTTTTTAGAAGCCTAAATTTGTCTAATATATGTATATGAGAGAGTTTGTTTTACTTTTAAACATGGTGTTAGTGTATGTATGTATATACAGGTTTATTTATATATTGTAACATGTGCTTGTTATTTTGGTGATGACAATGGTATGAATGGAGATTGCATTAAAGATTATTGATCATGCAATTAAGGAAGATTGAACAGAGGGTTTATGATCTGTTTAACCTAAATGGTAGTGTTTGTTTCAAAGAATGAAATGGATTTTGAATAAAATTAAAATGTAGATTCACACCTTATGTTCTTTTGTTTCAACAAAAGAATGAAAATGAATTAGAATTGAATGTAAATCGTCGGTTCATATCCTTCTTTCTTTCTGGATACAAAGTAGTTATGTCATTTTACACGTATTATATTTCAGTTTCATTGATAATTATATCAACACAACACATTATGGGATCTCAAAGAAATTCCTTTAAATCCAATTCCAATTCTATTACATTCCACAAAACGAACACTAACTTCAACTCTACAATAAAGAACAATTTCCTTGCATCAACTTGGCAATTGCTCTTTGTTGCATACTTGCATCCCTGCTACTTGTCCTTGTTTCTTTGTTGTCTTAGAGCATCCACAAATGGCATATTTTTTTTTGTTTTTAGCCTTCAAAAACACCACATCATCTGGTTTTATTATTGTGGAGGAAGTTCTTGGCTAAAAACATGAAAAAACGGATTTGAGTGGGGCCACTGTACTATTTAAATACTATATATAGAGAGAGATGAGTGGTTGAAAATAAAAAGTGGTGAAAACGTGTCACTGTTTTCAGGTGTGTTTTGGGTGTTTTTGAAGGAGTGTTTTTAACACTTGACGAGACACGTTTTTTAGTGTTTTTAGATTTTGTAGATGGTCTTATATCCCTGAAGTTGGGTTGGGTGACCATATTTTATAAGCTAAAGTTTGAGGTTAGGGACCTGATTTCGGACGGTGATCCTTTATTGACATCCGTTAGTCATTGGTTGCAAATGAGATTACCCATCACCAAATTTCCAAACAGTTGTTTCTCATTAGCAACCATGCTTACTAGCGGATTAACAAAAGATATAATCACTCTTTTGTTTTGTTGTCTTTTTAAGCTAAAGTTGAGGTTAGGGACGTCAATTAATGATTTTTTTTTTTAAACCGTCATTTTTACGAATCCTACTTTAAGAACACACGTTATGCTTAAAATATATCATACATATCATAAATATAATAATATAGTTTTTTTTTTTTTTCAAATAATCATTAATATTTCGGATCATCAGGGCAAATTACATAAGGATAGCGGTGGGTGTGGGCGTGGCTTTTGGGCGTTGTTGGCCCTTTAACGTCGGCTGCTTCACCCTTCACCCCGGGTTGGCGTTTTGGTCAGCGTTGCCCGCTTGGCGTGGGGCGCTGGCCTGGGGTGACATGGTTGGCAATGTATGGCTAGGTGTTGATGATCATTTGGCTAGCCCCCCCTCTCCACAACGCTGGTCTGGCCACGCCCCTTCCACACCCCCACTTTTTTGGGTGTGGACTGGTGGAGCCCACACCTACCACGTGTCGAGCAATGCCCCAAACGCAAGCCTCTCCACACCCCGTATTCTTACTGTATGTAATACAATTTTGATAATAACAACGGTTTTAATATCATAACAATATGTCAACATGACAATATCATTTCACTATTTTGCCCGTAATAAAATGTTATATGCAAAATGTGAAAACTTTAAATGTATATATTCTAGTGTGATTATAAAATGTTATATGCAAAATGTGAAAACTTTAAATGTATATATTCTAGTGTAATTATAAACATGAAATAGTATTATTTCATAATCATGTTCATAAATTAAAATTTAGAAATAGCATGACTTATGTATTTAACCCTTATGTTTTGTTACATTTGGTTCGAAATACATATGCGAACATGAATCATTTAATTCATTAACAATATGAAGAAATTTAATTGCAAAAGATGTTTTTGACAAGAATCTGACAATATCAAATGTAATATCACCCAAAAATGATAAATAGCCTAGCATGAGAAACAGAATGAAGAATGTAGCCAAGGGCAACTTGCCGACGGATGACCCATGCATGGGGGTCCAACGGTTGGCCGGCGGCAAGTCATCCTTGGCTGCACCCGGACATTCTGCAACCACCATGTTAGGCTATGGGTGAACCTTCAAACTCTTTTTTCCCTCACAAGGTAGAGAAAGTGAGGTATGATAATGAGAGTGAGTGGAGGTATTTATAGGAACATTCAGGGTTGATTTTTTTAATGAATAATAATAATATTATTATTATTATTATTATTATTATTATTATTATTATTATTATTATTATTATTAGTGAAATAAAAAAATGTATTTATTTCGTTATAATGCAATGTATATAAGAAAAACTTATTCATCGATTTGGCTTTAATGCGCCGAGCCAAAACGAGGAGTCAATCAAGCCAACATGAGGAGTCTGGGACTGACGCATCAACCGTCTTTTTGGCTTTGATGCGTCGACGATAGACTCATCAAATATTTGGACATGTGTCATTGTACTATTCATCGACGCATCCAATTCCCCATTCCAAGAACTCATGAGGGTGATATTTTGATAAATCAAGTTGTTGAATTGATATTTTTGGTAATTCCTTTTTTTTGCAAGGTTTTTATAGTTTTATCCTAAAAATGGAAAGAAAGAGTGATGATTGAGTTGATGAATTTAGCAAAAGTTAGGTTAATGGGATAGTTGCAGGGAATCTTTGGAAAATGTGCCCATCAACCATATCTGATATTTGCATGCATGCATAGCTGTTTCTCTGCATCATTTCATCTGACTTTATTCGTATTATAAAATATTATAAGTAAAGTGCTATTTGAGTCCTTGTGGTAGGGTATGTGTAGTATAACCATTTGAATCCAAAAATCAAAAATGTTTTGATTTGAGTCCCTGTGGTTTATAATTTTAACCATTTGAATCCAAAAGTAAACAACATCCAAATCAGAAACATTTGGTTTTTGGATTCAAATGGTTAAAATTAGAGACCACAGGAACTCAAATGGTTAAAATTAGAGACCATAGGGACTCAAATCAAGACAATTTTGGTTTTTGAATTCAACTGGTTAAACTACACAAACCACAGGGACTCAAATAGGACTTTACTCTATTATAAATGTTCGTGATCGTTTTTTATATTATCTTTCAAACGGTTTCGTGTGATCAAGATGATATAAAGTGAAATAGTTTTGTAAAAATATATTCTAATACAAGATAGAAGGAATATATCCAAACTTATCGTATATATGCTAAAGGGCTGTTTGGTAGCCTCTGAATGGTCATTAAGAGCCTACCTCTTAATGGAACCATTAAGAATTTTACCAATGAGAAGGTAGAAGAATGTGACATGTGATGATTTACCATTCAGAGGTTACCTCTTAACCATTCAGACTTGAGGTTACCTCTTATTCATTCAGAGGTTTTAAACCATTAAGAGGTAGCATCTGAATGGTCATTAAGAGGCTACCAAACAGCCCCTAAGTTGTATTATACAGAAAAATAAGTAAATAAATATACATAGGGTCTACATATTCACACACCCTTATATACGCCTCGTATAGACCTATACGTCGCGTATAACCTTTTTCAATTTTTAAGAGAATCTCTGATTTATGTCATGTTTTGTCTTATATGACCCGTATATGCCTCGTATAGGCCTATACGGGGCGTATAGACAAAAAAAAAGACCATTCTACCCCTGATTTAGGCATAGACTGGGGGCACAACAGGGGTATAATGGTCTTTTGCACCACTAGACGCCCAGTCTAGGCCTATATGGGGCGTACAGACAAAAAGACCATTTTACCCCTGATTTAGGCATAGACTGGGGGGGGCACAACAGGGGTATAATTGTCTTTTGGACCCCACTATACGCCCAGTATAGCACTATATGAGGCGTATATTTTTAATTTTTTTGTTTTCTCTTTTTAAAAATAAAAAAAATCCTAAATAATAAGAAAATTTCTAAAAAAATCCAAAAAAATCTAAAAATTCAAAAAAAAATCTAAAAAATCCAAAAAAATCTAAAAATTCAAAAAAAAAATCTAAAAAAACAAAAAAATTCTAAAAAATAAAAAAAAATTCAAAAAAAATCCTAAAAAATCTAAAAAATCCAAAAAATTCTAAAAAATAAAAAAAAATATAAAACGATTAATATTGTATAAAACGTTTGTAAAAAAATAAAAAAACCTATATACGCCCCATATAGGCCTAAAAGTTTGCTAAAACGATTAATATTGTATAAAATGTTTGTAAAAAAAAAAAACTTATATACGCCCAATATAGACCTATACGTGGCATATATGGGGTATGGGTCATATATGAGACCTATACAAGGGGTCCTATACGCCACGTATAGGTCTATACGAGTCGTCTGACCAGTCAAACATTCCGGCTGATACCCACTCAGACCCTCTTGGAATCAGTGCCTAGACGCCCCGTATATGCCTATACGAGGCGTCTAGGGCATCAAAGGTGTCCAAAAAAGCAACAGGGGTGTATGAATAGATTGGGCCTATAGATATCCTAATTAATTGTATTATAAAATTTAATAATATTTAGTAGCATGTGATATTTAATCTCCATAACGAATTTAAAGCAGTGATCAACGCCACATTAGTACAAGTTTCAAGAACAACATCAACAAAATAAACAATCTCCATATCCATCATTTTAAATACTTTTTATTAGTTCAAGATTATTGTGTATGGAAACGTGCAGGGCCATCTTCGAGAATTTGAGCATTCTTAACAGAGCTCTGTGTAATTTAAAGATTTTAGGCCCCTAGACATATAAAAAGATTCGGTTCATAGCGGGTCGGATCGGTCGGGTCATGTAAAACAAGTAAACAAACAAACAAAGTTTCGCGGGTCGGATCAGATCGGGTTAGGTTGGGTCAATTTCAATTTTCAAACAATCAAACTTTGTTTCCTAACTTCCTATCACATTAACAAACAAAGTTTCAAGTAAACAGTAAACAATATAAAAAATCATCATAAGTAAAGTAACAACAAAAAACCATCAAAGTTCAAACCCTACCTACTTCTAATTCTCCTAATCATTAAATAAAACAACAACAAAAAACTTATCTAAGACATAGTTTGGTCTTTAATTAGAAGAATCCGAAGAAAAAAGTGGTCCAACCCTCTTCCTCTTGAGAAATCGCGCCATAACTTCTCTACCCATGGTTCTTATCACATATAAATTGCTCCATAAGTTCATAAAAGAACACTAAACACTTAAACAAAATAAACAATCATGTTCAACCAATATCATAGTCCATAATTTTCAAACATTCAAGCCCTAGTTTTAAATGTTGATTAGTAATCATTTAAACAAACAAAGCTTAAAATAAAACAACAAAATCATTAACTACAAGTCTAGAACATCTAAAAAGTCAAGAAACATAAAAAGATCAAACCCTTATACATCAATATTTTCTCCTAATCACCACATAAAACAACAAAAAAAACAATCAATAAAAAAGGATAATTTTTTGGGTTAGGTTTGGGCTTGGGTAGTTGGGTTAATAAAATTATATTGTAGATAGGGTTAAGTAAAGACTAATATATTCATAATAACCAGTGTTTAATTATACACATTGTGTTATGTACTTATATATTCATAATAATCAGTGTTTAATTTTTTTTATAAATTCATAATATTTTTTTTCTAAGGAGGGTGGTTGAAAAATTTTAAGGGGTGCGGTTGAAAAAAAAATCCAAGGGGGTGCGGTTGGGATTTTCGACGAAAATTAAGACTAAAATCTTTTTTTTCAAAGGGTGCGGCTGCCCACCCACCATTGTGGGTAGGTCCGCCCCTGCTATTGGTAGGGTTTAGGGAGTGAGGGACGTAAGCAAATTATAACTCTATCATAGATTATAGAAAATTTGCTTCTAGGGATACTCTCAGCTCTAATATCATTATCACCCATCAACAAGATCAATACCCACCAACACAAGTTAGATTTACGTAAATTAGATTCAAATGTGTTTAACACAGAATGATCAACTAGATTACAGGGTTGAAATGCCAAGCTAAGCAAAAAAGCAAACAACAAGATTACAAGATCAAGACAATCACATTGAAATGCAGTAGCACAAGACAGATCTCATGAGTACTGACTACTGAGCATCTCAAGCATGATTAACTAAGAAAGTTTAATTATAAATTAGCAAGATTACAAAAAAAGTGTCTTTAACTGTGACCTTAAGCATTTTAAACATAAATGGATTTAATATTGTCATATATCATGTGGAGAGAATAGTTTTCAACATCCATTTCACCTAACCATTAGCTCTAGGAAAGGGTTATGAAGGTAAACAAACCTAAAGCCATATATCCAATGTTATTATCTGTATCTTAGAAAAACAGTTAAAGTTCTATAAAAAAATAACCAGAAAATGGATATTTTTCTAGGCTATGTTATCTCATCCTCATCTTTCAAGTGTCACACTTTCAAGTTTAAAAAAAAAATCAGAGTAATTAGTTAACAATAGTTGATTCACAGAAATCAGTTCATATAAATCAAATAATTAGTTACAGAGCCTCACCTTGTGGTTTGCGCACCCCACACTTGTCGTGGGCCGACGAAAACCCACACCGTAGTAAGTTGTATGAATATTGATATTCAAATACGACTAATGATCAGTGGTAAGTTGCTATTGATCAATAATGGTAACTAATGATCAATGGCATCGATATCTTATTCAAGCAGTGACAAATGACCATCGGTGACAACTATGCATTAGTTGCAATCGATCAGTGACAACTAAACAATGTTCTATAATTATTTGGTTAACATTGATTAAGTCTTCTTGACATTTCCACTAATGTTACCCACGGATATATCTAATGTAAATGTTGTGGCTGCAAACAGTTGTAATTGCCAACTATTAACCAATAACTGTGTCGCAACCCCCGCCCCCTGATTACCCTGGGAACGAGCGGACGCGGCCAGTCTCGGTGGTATCTGGTGTTTAATCATTTTGGCAGCGGAAATTTCATCAGGACCGTAGTTAGGAAATATTTTATCAGAGTAAAATACCACGCTGTTATAATAGTAAACATATGAGAAATTCCCAAGTTTCAAGTACACACATTTTCATAGGGATATACTCTATTTTATTCAAATAAAACATCTATTTATTTAGGTAACTTTTATAGCCACTTTTCCAAGCCTTCAGTGTTGTCCAGCTGACTTCTATTTGGCTTTCACATTTTGTTACCTGAAACGCGTTTAAAAACATTTTGTCAGTGGAAAATACTGGTGAGTGAATCCCAGTTTAATCAAAACAGTTTTATCAGTCTACAGCATTGAGGGCGATCTCGCAATTACATTTGTTTCCATCTACTTTAATTACCACCCACGTTACTGTCAACCCGACTTGTGGTCATGTTACTACTCACTATGTAGTAACAAATTTTGTATACAAAACCCCAACATACCGACGATAATTGTAGAATACAAATACTCAATCACTGTTTAATATAATGTTAATTAAGTGAGGTTTTGTAAAAACACTTTTGCAAAAGGAGATTACTCACATTGCTGTCTTAGGGTTTTCCTTTTGGATTTCCTGGTGATTATCTATTAATTACACAAATGCACACGCGTTAGTATGATAACCCAATATTTACATTAGTAATACCCTCCCCGAGACGGCATTCCAACGACTACGTCGGGCAGAACCACGACAGCCGTTACGGAACCCTGGATCAATCGGACAGCGTATCTAATACGTAACCGGGGTTATAATACTTACAACGAGCCAGAACTTCGTTATTTAGGGGGTATTATGCCCGAGAATAGCTTATACCATGTAAATTTTCAAGAGAGAGAAGTTTTGGTGTGAGTTGGGACTGAAGGCCGAAGGTCTCTATTTATAGGGCCTGATTCGGACCTTGTCGCGCCCCGCATAGCCATCCTCCAGGGCCTTCGCGGCCCGCGAGGCCAGCTGGGGTAGGCCCTAGCTTGGCTGAGTCGACTCATAGCCTCCACACGCGTCAAGACACGTGGCACGCTAGGGTTCCGCCTGGGGTTTGAGCTGTCGCGGCCTGCGACGGAGTTGTCTAGGGGCTTCGCTCCCCGCGAGCGGCACATATTTCTTATTTTTATTTTATTTTTAATTAGATAAAGTATTTTGGGCTCGCTTTTCACATACGGGATATGTTTTAAGATATATAGGGACATTTTAAATATATTAGAGGTGTTGAAAAATTTTAGGAGGGTTGTTATATCCTCCCCACCTTGTTTTAGAACTCGTCCTCGAGGTCTACTGGAATAGGTGTGGATATTTCCTTTGCATCTCTGATTCAAGATCCCATGTGTATTCTGGTCCTCTCTTGGAGTCCCATTTCACTTTGACTAGAACTAATCTCTTGTGTTTGAGATTCTTGACTTTTCTGTCTTCAATCTGTAGAGGCTTTTCTATAAACTTAAGCTTTTCATTTACCTCTATGTCCTTAAGAGGTACGACTAATGATTCATCAGCTAAGCATTTCTTGAGACTAGATACATGAAATACGTTATGTATTCCTGCCATTTTCTCTGGCAGTTGTAGCTGATAGGCTACAAGTCCTATTCTTCTAATAATTTCAAAAGGTCCAACATACCTGGGGCTTAGCTTTCCCCTTTTGATGAATCTTACCACTCCTTTCCAAGGAGAAACTTTTAATAATACCTTGTCTCCTACTTGAAATTCCAATGGCTTCCGTCTGTTATCAGCATAACTCTTTTGTCGATCGCGTGCTGCTTTCAGTCGTTCCTTGACTTAAATGATTTTGTCTGTTCTTTCTTGTACTATCTCAGGTCCGGATAGTTGCTTTTCTCCAATTTCTGCCCAACAGACTAGAGTTCTGCACTTTCATCCATAAAGTGCTTCGAATGGTGCAGCATTAATACTTGTATGATAGCTGTTATTATAAGAGAATTCTATTAATGGTAAGTGATCATCCCAATTACCTCCGATATCAATTACACAAGCTCTAAGCATATCTTCCATTGTCTGAATTGTTCTTTCGCTTTGTCCGTCTGTTTGTGGATGATAAGTTGTGCTTAGATTTAGCTTGGTTCCCATTGCTTTTTGGAAACATGTCCAAAAATGAGAGGTAAAACAGATATCTCTATCAGAAACAATTGATAAAGGAATTCCATGTAATGAAACTATTTCATTTACATATAACTTAGCTAATTGTTCCATACTGAAGGTTTCCTTCATTGGTAGGAAATGAGCTGACTTAGTTAGCCTGTCTATGTCGCAACCCCCGCCCCCTTGTTTCCCTGGAACGGGCGGCCGCGAGCAGTTTCAGTGGTATCGGGTGTTTAATCATTTTGGCAGCGGAATTTACATTAGGACCGTAGTTAGGAAATATTTTATCAGAGTAAAATACCACGCTTTTATAACATTAAACATATGGGAAATTCCCAAGTTTCAAATACACACATTTTCATAGGGATAAACCCTATTTTATTCAAATAAAACATCTCTTTATTTAGGTAACTTTTATAGCCACTTTTCCAAGCCTTCAGTGCTGTCCAGCTGGCTTCTATTTGGCTTTCACATTTTGTTACCAGAAACGCGTTTAAAAACATTTTGTCAGTGGAAAATACTGGTGAGTGAATCCCAGTTTAATCAAAACAGTTTTATCAGTCTACAGCATTGAGGGCGGTCGCGCAATTACATTTGTTTCCATCTACTTTAATTACCACCCACGGTACTGTCAACCCGACTTGTGGTCATATTACTACTCACAATGTAGTAACAAATTTTGTATACAAAACCCCAACATACCGACGATAATTGTAGAATACAAATACTCAATCACTGTTTAATATATCATTAATTAAGTGAGGTTTTGTAAAAACAGTTTGCAAAAATGAGATTACTCACATTGCTGTCTTAGGGTTTTCCTTTTGGATTTCCTGGTGATTATCTATTAATTACACAATTGCACACGCGTTAGTATAATAACCCAATATTTACATTAGTAATACCCTCCCCGAGACGGCATTCCAACGACTACGTCGGGCAGAACCACGACAGCTGTTACGGAACCCTGGATCAATCGGGCAGCGTATCTAATACGTAACCGGGGGTTATGATACTTACAACGAGGCCGAACTTCGTTATTTAGGGGGGTATGGTGCCCGAGAATAGCTTATACTATGTAAATTTTCGAGAGAGAAAGAAGTTTTGGTGCGGGACTGAAGGCCGAAGGTCTCTATTTATAGGGCCTGATTCGGACCTTGTCGCGCCCCGCATAGCCATCCTCCAGGGCCTTCGCGGCCCGCGAGGCCAGCTAGGGTAGGCCCTAGCTTGGCTGAGTCGACTCGTAGCCTCCACACGCGTCAAGACACGTGGCACGTTAGGGTTCCGCCTGGGGTTTGAGCTGTCGCGGCCCGCGACGGAGTTGCCTAGGGGCTTCGCGCCCCGAGCGGCACATATTTCTTATTTTTATTTTATTTTTAATTAGATAAAGTATTTTGGGCTCGGTTTTCACATACGGGATATGTTTTAAGATATATATATATATATATATAGGGACATTTTAAATATATTAGAGGTGTCGAAAATTTTTTAGGAGGGTTGTTATATCCTCCCCACCTTGTTTTAGAACTCATCCTCGAGGTCTACTGGAATTGGTGTGGATATTTTCTTTGCATTTCTGATTCAAGCTCCCATGTGTATTCTGGTTCTCTCTTGGAATCCATTTTACTTTGACTAATACCAATCTCTTGTGTTTGAGATTCTTGACTTTTCTGTCTTCAATTTGTAGAGGCTTTTCTATAAACTTAAGCTTTTCATTTGCCTCTATATCCTTAAGAGGTACTATCAGTGATTCATCAGCTAAGCACTTTTTGAGATTACTTATATGAAATACATCATGTATTTCTGCCATTTCCTCTGGCAGTTGTAGCTGATAGGCTACAGGTCCTATTCTTCTAATAATCTCAAAAGGTCCAACATACCTGGGGCTTAGCTTTCCCCTTTTGATGAATCTTACGACTCCTTTCCACGGAGAGACTTTCAATAACACCTTGTCTCCTGCTTGAAATTCCAATGGCTTTCTCCTGTTATCAGCATAACTCTTTTGTCGATCACGTGCTGCTTTTAGTCGTTCCTTAACTTGAATGATCTTGTCGGTTGTTTCTTGCACTATTTCAGGTCCAGATAGTTGCTTTTCTCTAATTTCTGCCCAACAGACTGGGGTTCGGCACTTTCGTCCATAAAGTGTTTCGAATGGTGCAGCATTGATACTTGTATGATAGATGTTGTTATAAGAGAATTCTATTAATGGTAGGTGGTCGTCCCAATTACCTCCGAAATCAATTACACAAGCTCTAAGCATGTCTTCCATTGTCTGAATTGTCCTTTCGCTTTTTCCGTCCGTTTGAGGATGGTAAGCTGTGCTTAGATTCAACTTGGTTCCCATTTCTTTTTGGAAACTTGTCCAAAAATGAGAGGTAAAACGGCTATCTCTATCAGAAACAATTGATAAAGGAATTCCATGTAATGAAACTATTTCATTTATATACAATTTAGCTAATTGTTCTATACTGAAGGTTTCCTTCATTGGTAGAAAATGATCTGACTTAGTTAGCCAGTCTACAATCACCCAGATTGTATCATTACCTTTTTCTTGTTTTGGGTAGTTTGGTAACAAAATCCATTGTTATCAATTCCCATTTCCACACTGACATTTCCAATTGTTGCAACAAACCTGAAGGTTTCTGATATTCAGCTTTTACTTGTGAACAAGTTAGACATTTGGCTACATAAGCGGCTATATCTTTCTTCATTCCTATCCACCAGAAGTTTTTCCTTAAATCCTGGTACATCTTATCACTTCCAGGATGCATCGTATACTTAGACTTATGAGCTTATTCTAATATACGGTGACGTAGGTTTCCTAATTTAGGTATCTATATTCTTGTTTTATGGAATCTCCAAATTCCATATGTTCCTTGTTCTAATTCCTTAATCATTCCTTTTAATTTCTCAGTATCATCCTTGATTACTGATTCTTGTGCCTTCCTAATCTGCTTGTTTAAATCTACCTGTAGATTTAATTTAAGAGAACGTACTCTTTTTGGCTTTTCATGATACTTTCGGCTTAAAGCATCGGCTACTACATTAGCTTTTCCTGTATGATACTGGATATTACAACCGTAATCACTTAATATTTCCATCCAGCGTCTTTGTCTCATATTTAACTCTTTTTGCCCGAAGACATATCTTAAACTCTTATGATCTGTGAAGATAGTAAACTTACTACCGTAAAGGTAATGTCTTCAAATTTTCAGGGCAAACATTATGGCTCCTAATTCTAGATCATGAGTTGAATAATTCTCTTCATGATTCTTAAGTTGTCTAGATGCATAAGCTATAACATTTTGACGTTGCATCAACACACATCCATAACCTAGTTTAGAAGCGTCACAATAGACTACAAAATCTTCTGTTCCTTTTGGTAACGCTAGTATGGGTGCATTGGTTAGTCTTTGCTTAAGGATTCTAAAGGCTTCTTCCTGTTTTGGTCCTCATTCAAACTTAACAGATTTACATGTTAGCTTAGTTAAGGGAATGGCTATTCTAGAAAAACTCGAATAAATCTTCTATAATAACCGGCCAATCCTAAGAAACTTCTAACCTCAGTTGGCGACTCAGGGGTTTTCCATTTAGTAATTGCCTCAATCTTTGTGGGATCTACATGAATTCCTTCATGGTTGGCTAAATGTCCAAGAAACTGTACTTGTTCTAATCAAAATTCACACTTTGAAAACTTAGCATAAAGCTTTTCTTTCCTTAATAAACTTAGAAGTGTGTGCAGATGCGTTGCTTGCTCCTCTTTACTTTTAGAGTAAATGAGAATATCATCTATAAAGACAATTATGGATTTATCCAAATATGGCTTACATATTCGGTTCATCATGTCCATAAATGCAGCTGGGGCATTGGTTAAACCAAATGGCATGACGGTAAATTCATAATGGCCATACCTTGTTCTAAAGGCGGTTTTAGGAATGTCTTCTTCCTGTACCTTTAACTGATGATATCCTGAGCGTAAATCGATCTTAGAGAAAAATCGAGCTCCTTGCAACTGGTCCAACAAATACTCAATCACTGTTTAATATATCATTAATTAAGTGAGGTTTTGTAAAAACAGTTTGCAAAAAGGAGATTACTCATATTGCTATCTTAGGGTTTTCCTTTTGGATTTCCTGGTGATTATCTATTAATTACACAATTGCACACGCGTTAGTATAATAACCCAATATTTACATTAGTAATACTGTAACATTCCTATTTTTTTTATAGGTTTGGTTAAGTTTATTAACCACTAGTAACTAGTTTATTTTTAAAAAAAAAATATTCAACCCAAATAGTTTTAAACACTATTTTATATAGTTGGTTGAAATATTATATTAATTAATTGGCCAGTATATAGGTGACCTTTCTAAATAAAATAAAAGTATATAAAAAACTTATATTATTAGACGGGTAGTTTACGGGTAAGTTGACTATCAGAAATATGAAGTTCCTAGACGGGCCTAGGAACCGTATAATAATTAAAATTATAAAAAAAAATACATTTTATTTTGAACCTACTCTATTTTTAATGAAACTTGGTTCAAAATATAGGCAAAAATATTCTCGTTTTAATGACATATTTATTACCTTATAAAACGTTATATTTTAGAAGTTATAAACGTCAAATAAGTGAACCAATTGAATTAGTTATAATAATATAATAATAATAAAAGTTAAATTCATTCAATTGAAATTGAATGTTGAATATATACGTGTAATGAGAATAAAATAAGAATATTTGCAATGATGAAACTTATGTACGTGTTATTCTAATAATTAAAAAGAAATAAAATAATTGAAATGAGATTGCAAATGGATGTGTGTCCATATAATGAAAGAAATGGTGATAGACATGAGGGCTTACTTCACCTCAAAGGAAACTTTCAAATTCACTATAAATATGTTTTTCAGTATAAACACTTGCCTATTCCTTTTTCAGTTTTAGATGTCGCCATCTTTATATTCTTTTCTATTTTATTAATAATAATAATAAAGCCCTATCCCGTTTTAAGTGTTTTAACTCCCGATCACCGCTACCCTTTCCGATTGATCTGAGCCTCATAACATATGTCAGGGCTCTGCCCGACTAAGTTGTTGGGATTCGGTCTCGGGACATCGGGACAAGGTTGAATTAGGGGTACTATACTTACCACGTGTGCATTATATATTTTTAAATAGCTCGGAAGTTATACCCAAAATTTATACCAGGAGGATTTCTTGTTGAACCCTAAAGTTACAAAGTGGGTCCATTCTCTTTTCTCATTATTTTATTCCCTTTTTCTTTATGATATAATTATATTCACAAATGTCCCAAATTGATCCGTAAGTGGAAACCCGGACCCCTGAAACCCCAATCCATATCAAAAATCAAGAAAATCATATTTTACACCCTCTCGCGGGCCGCGTAAAGAATAGACAGAAGGTCACGCGGGCCGCGACAACTCGTAAGTCTCCGGATATGCATGAAGGCCACGTGTCGTCACACGTGTCACAACCACTGGTGACTCAGCAAACCCCGATCTGATCCACACCTCCACGCGGGCCGCGTAAGGTTTGGCCGAAGGTTCACGCGGGCCGCGACAAACCCCAATTTCACCTATAAATAGCTTGTCGCATGGCCTGTTCTCTGGTGTTGAAATTTCAATTAAAAAACGAAGTTATACTGTCCAAATTCGTATATTACTCTCAAATTAGTGAGGTGCTGCTACGATACCGGGTATTAACTCAATCGCTGCTACGATTCAATGTCCGATCGATTGGAACTATCCAATGGATTTTTAAGTGCTGCCCACATTAGGGTTTATGCTTTTTCATTCGTCGTGAATTCGATGGATGTTTAAGTATCGCACTTTGTCATTCGTTGTGAGGCTTTTTCACTTATTTACAACATTTGTAAATACATTCACAACGTTATATGATTTCAAAATGAAAATAAGTAATCACATAAAATCGACCCATTAAGTGTTATATATTTACAAATACTTTTGTACAATAAATATTTTTACACCTTTATTTACAACTTTCATTTAACGTTATAAATAATAATGATTTCTTTTACAAAATAATAATACTAAAATATTTTGTAATGTAATAACTCCATTGCGGTGTTTTGTAATATATATTACATAGTAAATATAAGTTATTTTACATAGTATAGTAAAATACTAAAATAATATTTATTTAAAAGTGGTGACCATTTACATATAATAAAAATGCGTAACAAATAATATATATTACATAGTATTTATATTTGATATGTAAGATACGATTCAGACAGGGACACAAATAATATATATTACATTTGCTTTACAAATATAATATAATGGTTGGTCATGCCAAAACAACTTGTTCTTATTTTATTTCGATCTCTAGGACATAGTATGAAAAATATGGTCACTAATAATGTACTATCACATTGTTTTACAATTAAAACAACTTGGAACTCTAAACAATGATACACTAACTCTATTGTCTTTTGGTGTATCTTTGCAATTCACTCATCTCAACACTTTGATTTCCTCATATCATAAATATTTGACAAATCATTTTTTTATGCTTTTATTTCATTTTGAACCTGTCAATTCTAAGTCTTCCTCAGTTGCCAATCAAAGTAAACTTTCTTTTGACAAAGAGTTTTTAGTGATTCTAAAAGTCTTTCACATTCATTTTAAATATCTAATGATTGTATATCTTTTGGCTTGAAACTAGTCACTTTGGAAATTATATCATTTCATCTCATTCGTTTGTCATCGATTCCTTGAACTAATTCCGTTGAACCATTGAATCCTACTTATTATACAACTCATATTCACAAAATTTGATATTTTAAATTCTGTGTCATCTACCTTAATATTGTTTTTATTTACTAAAATATGACATAAATTCTAAAAGAAATATCGTAACCCAAATCTCGAGGACGAGATTTAAAACAAGGTGGGGAGGATGTAACATTCCTATTTTTTTATAGGTTTGGTTAAGTTTATTAACCACTAGTAACTAGTTTATTTTTAAAATAAATATTCAACCCAAATAGTTTTAAACACTATTTTATATAGTTGGTTGAAATATTATATTAATTAATTGGCCAGTATATGGGTGACCTTTCTAAATAAAATAAAAGTATATAAAAAACTTATATTATTAGACAGGTAGTTTACGGGTAAGTTGACTATTAGAAATATGAAGTTCCTAGACGGGCCTAGGAACCGTATAATAATTAAAATTATAAAAAAAAATACATTGTATTTTGAACCTACTCTATTTTTAATGAAACTTGGTTCAAAATATAGACAAAAATATTCTCGTTTTAATGACATATTTATTATCTTATAAAACGTTATATTTTAGAAGTTATAAGCGCCAAATAAGTGAACTAATTGAATTAGTTATAATAATATAATAATAATAAAAGTTAAATTCATTCAATTGAAATTGAATGTTGAATATATACGTGTAATGAGAATAAAATAATAATATTTGCAATGATGAAATTTATGTACGTGTTATCCTAATAATTAAAAAGAAATAAAATAATTGAAATGAGATTACAAATGGACGTGTGTCCATATAATGAAAGAAATGGTGATAGACATGAGGGCTTACTTCACTTCAAAGGAAACTTTCAAATTCACTATAAACTAGAAGAGTAACCCGCCGCGATGCGGCAGGGGGCTAGAGAGCCAAAAGAGAAACACCAAAAATTTTAACCATCTTGAACCTAACTCCAGGAATATCACCAACAGCATAACCCTTTCGACCAAATCATGGGCTCAAAACGTCATCGTGACACAAAAACAATTAAAGATTATAGATTTAAAAAAAACACCCAACGTTATATAAATACTCTTTCCAATACAAAAAAAATATATTAAAACTTACAGTATGTAGTTCAAGCAACCATCATTGGCAAAATGGGGACAAAAGAGACAATCTTCTTGCTGTTCTTGATAAGTTAAACTCTAATAGGAGAGTTAGGCTACAAACATAATACCACCAATTGTTAAAATAAAAAAAAATAAAAGTAATAAAAATATGTAACTTAAAAAAATGAATTTACATTTTCTCCATAACAATGTCTTTAACATTAGCAGAACCAGCAAAAGGTTTCTTCCATTCGTTACCAATACGGGATTTCTTTTATATGATTTGTTAACCCACATTTGCCTCCTGCGGTGGGACTTCAACTTGCGACCAGCTCCCATTCTGCGTGTCTTCCAAAAACACAAATATTTAACCTTAATCCATAATTCATTGTCATTAAAACCACTTCTTTTGTAGATCCACAGTACCAAAATTAGAATCTTTTTAATCAGTTTATTAACAATTGGAATGACACCTCTTGTAAATTTAATCAGTTTCTTCATGCGTGATGCGTCTATGTCCTACATTAGACTTATTACGTGTGAGGATGATCAAAAGACTTAATCTCTCAGTAGATCGTGTAGAAAGAGTACCTTTAGCTTTCGCTATATTATGGTCCTCTTCCATGCCCGTGTGTTGCATGGCCTGCAATTGGCAACAAACATAATTAATCGAAAATATGCACACAATGGTTGGAAGTTAATAATTACGAATTGGTCGATTTTGGTTATGTTTTATCCGTAGTGGTTAAACTCCTTTAGGTATAAAATTATTAATAATGTGGTTTTGTTTTATAATATTTAAGGCCCTTTTACCTCAACCAAGCTCTGCAAACGGCTCCTCATTCTTCGTTGCACAAACCCTTTAGTACGCTGTTTAAGAATCATTTTCATCATCAAGATATGAAAATTCTGTAAACTTAGCTGATTAATAAATAATAATAATAATAATAATAATAATAACTTAGCTGATTAATAAATAATAATAATAATAATAATTACTCTGATGTTACCTTTACATGATACTTTACTAATGCATTAAAGTTGAGCAGGTTCCATACGGTCTTGTCTAGTTTCTTGCCTTCAATATGTCGTGTAAATATTTATGCAAATATCAATTGAACTTGTGAAAGCCATCTAGTGTTCTATAGTCATCATAAAAAAATGTGATTATCAAGCTTGGTTAAATACCGAATGATACAAATCCTCCATTAGTGCTCAAATCTTTCATAGATTCACCTCTTAACTCCAGAGGTGGAATTGGCGACCAGTAGCAAGGAGGCGCCCTAGCATACGCCCCTGAGTTTCCAATATTCACAAGCTCCTGAGTGGCTTAATTGACACAGAACCGAAGCAAATAATTTAATTTAGAGTAAAATGCCATTTTCGTCCTTGAGGTTCCATTATTTACACCTTCAAACGCAGGAAAAAAACTTTGAGTTAACATCGTCTGTTCTATTTATTAGAATCGTTCATTATAATCACAATTATAATAATAATACAAATACTATATTAATCAAACAAAAATATACAGCATCGGATGTTTCTTGTTTGACGAAGAAGAAGTGTACAGTACCTCTCAAGAAACTCAACAAAGATCTGCCTGAGTAGGACCTGAATCTCATCAGCAACTCCTTACACCACGAAACCCTAGCCGCCGCCGGGTTTGGTGGTTGATTTGACCCTATCCACCACCGCGGGAAGTCAGGGATCTGAACCTCATCAGCAACTTCTTACACGACGAAACCCTAGCCGCTGCCGGGTTTGGTGGTTGATGTGACCCTATCCACCACCGCCGGAAGTCACCGCAGAACCCTAGGTGCCGGGTTTGGTGGTTGATGTGACCCTATCCACCACCGCCGGAAGTCACCGCAGAACCCTAGGTTCGTCGGATACAGCCAGGCCAAGCGTGTGGATGACGATGATGCCAACGCCAAGCCACCCCTAACAACGCTGGTCGGCCTCCTTGTCCATTACGTCGTCTCCTTCCTCCAGTCTCTTTCCATCTCTTCTCCCCTATTTCATCTGGACTTCCTCTCTCTCTCTCTCTCTCTCTCTCTCTCTCTGTTGAGGAGCGATTGTGTTTTGAGAGAAAGTAAACCTAATCGTGTATTGAATACAAAAGAGTACAACAAAAGCAAAGAAGGTACAAGTTCAATATGCCAAGAAAACTGATTATGCATACAGTACAACCACCTAATGCAATCAAGATAAGCAAATGTACACCTAAGCTATGCACAAAAAACCAATAAAGCTAAAGTTACAACTCACTATTGCACAAAGTTGTTGCAAATTATAAGTATATATAATATGTGTTTCAGTATAAACACCTGCCTATTCCTTTTTCAGTTTTAGATGTCGCCATCTTTATATTCTTTTCTATTTTATTAATAATAATAATAAAGCCCTGTCCCGTTTTAAGTGTTTTAACTCCCGATCACCGCTACCCTTTCCGATTGATCTGAGCCTCATAACATATGTCAGGGCTCTGCCCGACTAAGTTGTTGGGATTCGGTCTCAGGACATCGGGACAAGGTTGAATTAGGGGTACTATACTTACCACGAGTGCATTATATATTTTTAAATAGCTCGGAAGTTATACCCAAAATTTATACCAGGAGGATTTCTTGTTGAACCCTAAAGTTACAAAGTGGGTCCATTCTCTTTTCTCATTATTTTATTCCCTTTTTCTTTATGATATAATTATATTAAAAAATGTCCCAAATTGATCCGTAAGTGGAAACCCGGACCCCTGAAACCCCAATCCATATCAAAAATCAAGAAAATCATATTTTACACACTCTCGCGGGCCGCGTAAAGAATAGACAGAAGGTCACGCGGGCCGCGACAGCTCGTAAGTCTCCGGATATGCATGAAGGCCACGTGTCGTCACACGTGTCACAACCACTGGTGACTCAGCAAACCCCGATCTGATCCACACCTCTACGCGGGCCGCGTAAGGTTTGGCCGAAGGTTCACGCGGGCCGCGACAAACCCCAATTTCACCTATAAATAGCTTGTCGCATGGCCTGTTCTCTGGTGTTGAAATTTCAATTCAAAAACGAAGTTATACTGTCCAGATTCGTATATTACTCTCAAATTAGTGAGGTGCTGCTACGATACCGGGTATTAACTCAATCCCTGCTACGATTCAATGTCCGATTGATTGGAACTATCCAATGGATGTTTAAGTGCTGCCCACATTAGGGTTTATGCTTTGTCATTCGTCGTGAATTCGATGGATGTTTAAGTATCGCACTTTGTCATTCGTTGTGAGGGTTTAATGTCGTGAGTTATCGTAAATGCTGTATTAGTTACTGACCTAGTTCGTATGCATATTATTTGAATTAGGTTACAAGGCTAATCAGTAGGCTAAGCTCTGCCCGTATAAATCTGCATGCTTATAATGTGAGTCATTCTCTTTTTATCAAATTATTTACAAAACCCTATTTATTTTCAAAGTTATAATTACAGGGATTAAGTCTTTGTAATTACCAAATTACAGCCGGTATGTAGGGTTTTGTATACATTACTTGATAATCTTCACCACTGGACAAACGGGTGGCTAATGGGTGATATGACCATAGTCACAGATCCGGTCGAGTGACAAATACTGTGGGTAGTTGGTTGATATATGGAAACAATGTAATCACCCTTAATACTGTAAATTATAACAAACGTGTCATTTTAGTAAATAGAATGAACTCACCAGTATTTCCTGCTGACAAAACCTTTTTTAAAACGCGTTTCAGGTATTTACAGTTGATTGGTGTAAGAGATGGATACGGCACTGAAATGCTTCAAGAAGTGGCTTATTTTATTAATTAAATCAAATTAAGAAATATTGTTTTATGTAATTGGGTTTATCCCTTATTAAAGATACCTTTGTAAAACATGGGTTTATCCCATCTATTTAATAAATAAAATCCGGTGTTTTCTAAACTCTGATATTTTTCCTAAAATCACGGTCCTGATGAAATTTCCGCTGCAATATTTTTCAAAATAAACCGGTACCACTTGGCTGTTCGCGGCTCCCGATTCCATCCAGGGTGGGTCGGGGGTCGCGACAAATACCCTCCCTGAGACGGCATTCCAACGACTACGTCGGGCAGAACCACGACATGCGTTACGGAACCCTAGATCAATCGGGCAGCGTATCTAATACGTAACCGGGGGTTATGATACTTACAACGAGGCAGAACTTCGTTATTTGGGGGGGGGGGGGTATTATGCCCGAGAATAGCTTATACTATGTAAATTTTTGAGAGAGAAAGAAGTTTTGGTGCCAGTTAGGACTGAAGGCCGAAGGTCTCTATTTATAGGGCCTGATTTGGACCTTGTCCCGCCCCGTGTAGCCATCCTTTTGGGCCTTCGCGACCCGCGAGGCCAGCTTGGGTAGGCCCTAGCTTGGCTGAGTCGACTCGTAGCCTCCACACGCGTCAAGACACGTGGCACGCTAGGGTTCCGCCTGGGGTTTGAGCTGTCGCGGCCCGCGGCGGAGTTGCCTAGGGGCTTCGCGCCCCGCGAGCGACACATATTTCTTATTTTTATTTTATTTTTAATTAGATAAAGTATTTTGGGCTCGGTTTTCATATACGGGATATGTTTTAAGATATATATATAGGGACATTTTAAATATATTAGAGGTGTCGAAAAATTTTTAGGAGGGTTGTTATAGTCTACAATCACCCAGATTGTATCGTTACCTTTTCTTGTTTTGGGTAATTTGGTAACAAAATCCATTGTTATCAATTCCCATTTCCAAACTGGCATCTCTAATTGTTGTAACAAACCTGAGGGTTTCTGATGTTCAGCTTTAACTTGTGAACAAGTTAGACACTTGGCTACATAAGCTGCTATATCCTTTTTCATTCCTATCCACCAAAAATTCTTTCTTAAGTCCTGATACATCTTATCACTTCCAGGATGCATTGTATACTTAGACTTATGAGCTTCTTCTAATATACGGTGACGTAGGTTTCCTAATTTAGGTATCCACATGCTTTTCTTATGGAATCTCCAAATTCCATCTGTTCCTTGATCTAGTTCCTTAATCATTCCTTTCAACTTTTCAGTATCGTCCTTGATTACTGATTCTTGTGCTTTTCTAATTTGTTCATTTAAATCTATTTGTAGATTTAATTTAAGAGAACGTACTCTTTTTGGCTTTTCATGATACTTTGACTTAAAGCATCGGCTACTACATTAGCCTTTCCTGCATGATACTGGATATTACAATCATAATCACTTAATATTTCCATCCAGCGTCTCTATCTCATATTCAATTCCTTTTGCCCGAAAACATACCTTAAACTCTTATGATCAGTGAAAATGGTAAACTTACTACCGTAAAGATAATGTCTCCTAATTTTCAGGGCAAAAATTATGGCTCCTAATTCTAGATCATGGGTTGAATAATTTTCTTCATGATTCTTAAGTTGTCTAGATCCATAAGCTATAACATTTTGACGTTGCATAAACACACATCCATAACCTAACTTAGAAGCGTCATAATAGACTACAAAATCTTCTGTTCCTTCTGGTAACGCTAGTATGGGTGTATTGGTTAGTCTTTGCTTAAGAATTCTAAAGGCTTCTTCCTGTTTTGGTCCCTATTTAAACTTAACATATTTACAGGTTAGCTTAGTTAAAGGAATGACTATTCTAGAAAAATCTCGAATAAATCTCCTATAATAACCGGCTAATCCTAAGAAACTTCTAACCTCGGTTGGTGATTCAGGGGTTTTCCATTTAGTAATTGCCTCGATCTTGGTGGGATCTACATGAATTCCTTCATGATCGACTAAATGTCCAAGAAACTGTACCTGTTCTAACCAAAACTCGCACTTTGAGAACTTAGCATAAAGTTTTTCTTTCCTTAATAAACTTAGAAGTGCGTGCAGATGCTCTGCATGTTCCTCTTTACTCTTAGAGTAAATGAAAATATCATCTATAAAGACAATAATGAATTTATCCAAATATGGCTTACATATTTGGTTCATCATGTCCATAAATGCAGCTGGGGCATTGGTTAGACCAAATGGCATGACTGTAAATTCATAATGGCCATACCTTGTTCTGAAAGCGGTCTTAGGAATATCCTGAGCGCAAATTGATTTTGGAGAAAAATCGAGCTCCTTGCAATTGATCGAACAGATCATCGATTCTTGGTAATGGATACCGATTTTTAATCGTGACTTTGTTCAATTCACGGTAATCAATGCACATACGCATCGATCCGTCTTTCTTCTTAACGAATAAGATCGGTGCTCCCCACGGCGATGAACTTGGCTGTTTGAATCCCTTTTCCAACAATTCGTCTAATTGATTTCTTAGTTCCTGCATTTCGGCGGGTGTAAAACGATAGGGTGATTTGGCAATTGGTGTTGTCCCTGGTAGCAGGTGAATTCTGAAATCGACTTCTCTGTCTGGCGGTAGTCCTGGTAATTCTTCAGGAAATACATCTGGAAACTGAGATACTATAGGAATATCTTTCAGTTCTTTTCCTTTAGTGTTAATGATTATAGAAATTAAATACACTAATGATCCTTTTCTTACATAACTTGTTGTTTTCATCACAGAGATGAATTTTGTAGATCTAGATGACTTATCTCCTTTAATTGTGATCTTTTCACCCTTTGGTGAATTTACTTGGATTAACTTTTGATCACATAGAATACTGGCTTTATTGGCTACTAACCAATCCATTCCTAGTACAACATCAAATTCTGCCAGATTCATTGGATAAAGGTTTGCAATGAACTTTTGATTTAAAAATTCTATTCTTGCTCCCTGCAAGATTTCAGAAATCCTAACGGTCTCCCCATGTGCTGTTTCTACTAGACATTCTTGTGGGAGTTTAGTTAATGACTGATTGGGAAATTTGCAAAATAAAGTATTAATAAAACTTTGGTTTGCACCAGAGTCAAATAATACTTTTGCAAAAACATCATTAACTAAAAACGTACCGGCTATCACGTCCGGAATCATCTTGGCTTCTTCTGCAGTTAGACCAAATGCTCTAGCATTCTTAGTAGTCTTGTTGTTCATGGCTGGATCTAGTTTTGGACAGTTCGGCTTGATGTGACCCTTTTCTCCACAGTTGAAGCACATTCCATTATTAGGTTTCTTCCTACAATCTTCTTCCTTGTGTCCCGATAGCTTGCAAAAATTACAGTAAGTGGAGCATTTTCCCGAATGTTTCCTCTTGCAGGCCTTACAATAAGATGCAGAGGTAGAACCTATATTTTCCCACGGTTGGAATTTCCATAACGAAATTCTTGGGTAAGCCTTTGAGCTAGGTTCCTTCTCTGATTTTCTTCTTGAGTATGTACCAGTTCATCTGTCAGGGTATTAGCTAATTCTACTGCTTCTTCTATAGTTTAAGGTCTAGCTGCCTTGACTACATGTCTAATCTCACTGATTAATCCCCAGATGTAACGAGAGATTAACACTGGTCCTGGTGACGCAAGGGTTGGCACTATTCTAGCATTTTCAAAGAATAATGTAGTGTATCCCTTACTATCTACCCCAGTCATTCTAAGATTTAAGAACTTATTGGCTATCTGTTCCTTTTCATTGGGAGGGCAGAATTTTCTTTCCACCATGTTCTTAAATTCCTCACATTCCATATTGTAAATTCTATCACTTCCCCTAGACGGGAGGATAGTGTTCCACCATTCTAAGGCTGAGTTCTTAAACAGATTGGAAGCAAACATTATCTTATCCTCTTCTGCACACTTGCTTATTTTTAAGACTGCTTCAGTCTTTTCTATCCAACATAAAGCTGCAATGGCTCCTTCATTGCCCGAGAATTCTATTGGTTTACAAGACCAGAATTCTTTGTAACAACAACCATAAGACATGGTTCTCCTTCTTTTGGGAATGGGCACTTGAAGTATGGGTCCATTGTTCACGCTGTGACTGAGTTCATTGGTTGGTCGTTTACTGTCATGATTACTTTTATTATCAGCTTCCCTAACCGTTTGGATAATATATGGCATTGCATCTATAATTCCTTGTGCCACTATGTGTTGGATGGCACTGTTATCCACTTGGTTTCCATTGTTATTGTTATTCTGGTTATCATTATCCTGGTTATCATTATTCTGGTTTTCCTGGTTCACTTCGTTGTCCATCTAAATTGCAAACATTTGCCACATATTAATATCACAAAATAATATTTAATGCAAATGATCACGTAACACGCATATTGATCAAAATCGTCGAACATTGCGACTTTTACTCTTTCTTATATATTATGCGTCTAGTACAAACTGGAGCTGGAATAAAAAATTACAATACTATTAGGCATCAGTAGCTATTGTCTAGATATTATTTATTTTATTTTTTTTTCAAACATACACACATATTATTATTATATATATATATATATATATATTATTATTACTACTACTACTGATATGGATTCATCCAGAATTCCATATTACGCTCGTCATACTTCCAGACGAGTCGTTCTCCTATCTGCCTCATCCTCTCACTTCCTTCTAAAATCTCTTCACCAAAGGTTCGGAGTTCTTGCACATTCTCAGTGCTCATTGGTGGTGCAAGGGCTGGTACTGGGTTTGGGAACTAGGGCATGGGTTCCTGGTAAGGATACGGATTCTCTAGAATCTCCCTGATGTATGGGTCATTATCGTAGTAGGGATCTAGCAGGTCCAAGTCTGGGTAAGCTGCTAGGTTTGGCATGGGTTCGTCTTCTGGTATTAGGTAACGCCGCACATAATCCCTATTGTTGTCTAACCACGGGTCGTAGTCTGGGTTTAAGGGATTGGGTGCTGGTATTCTAGGTATCTCAGCTGGGTTGAATTAAGGCATTGGGATTTGATTTTCTGGGTTGTTTTCAATTTCCATTGGCTGGGTGGGAAACAGTGGTAAGGGCTGGGGTGCTATAAGTTGCTTTAGACTAGGGTCGGCAGCTGTGGTTGCTAGGATGTGCAAATTTGCTAGACTCCTATTTAGCATATCCTAGGTGTGAGCATCTGTTTCTCTCTTAACGGCGCTCGTTGCTGTTGTAACTTTTTCATCCTTTTCCTACGTTCATGCGCTCCTCTGCTGAACCATCCTCTTTTCTTGGAAGGGAATGGCTCTTCAGATTTGGCCATGAACACGAATATCCCATCTTCATTATCAGCCGAATACCCTGAGAGGGATGGCTGTGAAGAGGTGCCTTCGTTCCTAGGTGAGCTGTACAACTGACGGTAAGCATCTGAAGGTCCTTGGTCGCTCATACTGTAAACTAACAAATAGTCAAATAACACATAACAATAATCTACACGTATTCACATAATCTTATTGATTATTTCCTAACAGAATTGATAATTTCAATGTCATCAGAACACCTCTGTGGCTGAATTAGTGGCTTAGCTCTGATACCACCTTCTGTCGCAACCCCCGTCCCTTGATTACCCTGGGAACGAGCTGCCGCGGCCAGTCTCGGTGGTATCTGGTGTTTAATCATTTTGGCAGCGGATATTTCATCAGGACCGTAGTTAGGAAATATTTTATCAGAGTAAAATACCACGCTGTTATAATAGTAAACATATGGGAAATTCCCAAGTTTCAAGTACACACATTTTCATAGGGATAAACCCTATTTTATTCAAATAAAACATCTCTTTATTTAGGTACCTTTTATAGCCACTTTTCCAAGCCTTCAGTGCTGTCCAGCTGGCTTCTATTTGGCTTTCACATTTTGTTACCTGAAACGCGTTTAAAAACATTTTGTCAGTGGGAAATACTGGTGAGTGAATTCTAGTTTAATCAAAACAGTTTTATCAGTCTACAGCATTGAGGGCGATCTCGCAATTACATTTGTTTCCATCTATTTTAATTAGCAGCCTCGGTACTGTCAACCCGACTTGTGGTCATGTTACTACTCACAATGTAGTAACAAATTTTGTATACAAAACCCCAACATACCGACGATAATTGTAGAATACAAATACTCAATAACTGTTTAATATAATGTTAATTAAGTGAGGTTTTGAAAAAACAATTTACAAAAAGGAGATTACTCACATTGCAGTCTTAGGGTTTTCCTTTTGGATTTCCTGGTGATTATCTATTAATTACACAAATGCACACGCGTTAGTATGATAACCCAATATTTACATTAGTAATACCCTCCCCGAGACGGCATTCCAACGACTACGTCGGGCAGAACCACGACAGCCGTTACGGAACCTTGGATCAATCGGGCAGCGTATCTAATACGTAACCGGGGTTATAATACTTACAACGGGGCAGAACTTCGTTATTTAGGGGGGTATTATGCCCGAGAATAGCTTATACTATGTAAATTTTCGAGAGAGAAAGAAGTTTTGGTGCGAGTTGGGACTGAAGGTCGAAGGTCTCTATTTATAGGGCCTGATTCGGACCTTGTCGCGCCCCGCGTAGCCATCCTCCCGGGCCTTCGCGGCCCGCGAGGCCAGCTAGGGTAGGCCCTAGCTTGGCTGAGTCGACTCGTAGCCTCCACACGCGTCAAGACACGTGGCACGCTAGGGTTCCGCCTGGGGTTTGAGCTGTCGCGGCCCGCGACGGAGTTGTTTAGGGGCTTCGCGCCCCGCGAGCGGCACATATTTCTTATTTTTATTTTATTTTTAATTAGATAAAATATTTTGGGCTCGGTTTTCATATACGGGATATGTTTTAAGATATATAGGGACATTTTAAATATATTAGAGGTGTTGAAAAATTTTAGGAGGGTTGTTATAAACGGAAATGTTGCGATGGTTGACCCATATACGAAGAACATATTGAGGTCTTATAAACACACAACGATTTCATACTTCAGTTTTCACGGAGAAGAACTTCTCGTTCTTAAGAAAAGATTGTTTGTTTTATCTAGTTATTGATTTCGTGTATTTAAGAAATACTTTAATCTGAGAGTGAATCCCATACACATTTCCAAAAGATATCCAAATCATACCGATGCAGAATCAATGTAAGCAATCAAATGACTAGATAACTCAATGTTAAATTAAAAGCTATATGAACCAAATGGTTCCAAGAAACCTCAAATGTGTTATTTTTACAATAATTAAATAAAAAATTACTAAAAACTAAACCCCATATCCCTACTTATAGTTAGGAATCATAATTCAAATTGAAAACAAATAAGATAAAACACGAAATTCAAATAATAAATATCAAAAGAATAATCATCAATTCAGTCATGAAGATAACCATGCACCATACCCCCTCTTCGAAAAACTCTTCCTCGAGTTTTGCCTTCGATCAAAGCCACCTGAATCAAAAGGAACATCAATTCAATTCCTATTTATTATCACGATCCGGCTCGACAACTCAACTTCACAGGTCGCCTGGCTCAAGGTTCGTACCGCCTACCTAGTTGAATGAAACATTGGACCATCTTCTATTCACTATTGGCTTGACATGTTCAAATATCTCAACCCCCAACAAGATTATGGTTCTAAATCAGGGACCTCTTTGTCTTTTCCATAAAGTGAGCATTCTGCTTAACAACTTTTTCACAAACTTAAGCCAATGTGAGACGAATCACATACTAATCGAGTTTCTCCATACTCCACATCATAACCATTAACAAACTTTTGAAATAAAACTTTATTCCACATTTTTGCACCCAAAGCATAATATGTCTTCGTATATGCTTTTTTTCAAAAATAAAAGACTATCGATAGTAGACAGTTGTTTTGCACTCATACCTTTTGAGATGTTTATTTTGGAAAGAATAGTAAGCTCAAGATAACTGATTAGTGTGGACTCAAACTGAATTTCTTGCATTCATCGTGTGAGTTTTTGGTATTCGTTATGGTATAACTCTAAACTCACTATGGTTGTTTAATTATTTGTTTGAATAACTTGTAACTGGATCTTTGACGGGATTTCTGTTTTTTTACTACTAATAAGTTATTATTATTACTTCCGTTTTGAATAATAATATGTTATTTTTTTTATTATAAAATTGGATTTTATAAAAGAATTAAAATTTAAACGGATACCAGGATTCCCATAAGAACCTCCCCCACAATTTATTGAAGGGATGGTGGAGGATATGAATGAGGATGAGGAAAGTATAAATGAGGGGGACTTTGGTGAAGTTACTAAACCAAATGAAGATATTTCTACAAATGTAACTAAAAACCAACTTTCAAAACCTGAAATTCTAAAAGCTAAGGATAAGAGTATGGAGGGTAATACCATGCTTATCCCAAAGCTTTAGTGGATCCATTTAAAAACAAAATGGCAAAGAAAAGGGGACACATAAAAAGCAATGTGAGAAATTTTTTAAAAAGTCAAAAATAATTTATCATTTTTAGATGCAACTAGAAAAGTACCCGCCGCGTTGCGGCGGGTACACAGTACTTTTTACATAAGTTCTTTTTTCCTAGAGTCACATCTACAAATCACATATACAAAAATGGTGACCCTAAATTTGACATATGAGCATTTAATCTCCGCTACTACATCAAATATTTAATTAACGCTTGAACTTCTTTTAACTTTTCATACACACTATGAAATCTCCACATCAGTGCATGGGAATCAACAAAAATAAAACATTTTACAAAAATAAAACTTTTCATACTATGCCTTAATAGTCCACCTACCTTGATATGGGTTAAAAGCAGCAATGGGGATAATCCTAGGTGGCGCCTCGTTTCTTGCTGTGGGCTCTCTGTTCCTATACATTGGAGGAGGCTGATTATGTGTGGGTTGAACGGGTTGTACTGGACGCATGTAACTGTTTGCAGGTGGGCGTGAAAGCATTGTAGGTGCATGTGACATAGCATAAGATTGTACACCTGCATTATGTTCCTGTCGAGGTTGATAATTTGGAGACCTTAGACCAAGATTCGGTCGTGGAACAGAGTCCATGAAGTTCTGCGGGCCACCCATAGTTGCGGTTGGTTGATTGTTAGACTGCATAGGTGCGGGAGACCTTAATGTAGATGGGTCACTGCCAGGAGTAGATAAGAATGGTTTCGCATCACCGATAATATCACAACTTTGCAGAATCACATCAACATTAAGGATTATAATAATCCTGAAAAAGTAATTAAAAAATGTCAGAAGAAATTATATACTGCAGACCCTGTGACAGGTTCATACTGGAATGGTGGAATCCAAATTTCACAGTCAATCTTGGCTACCAATTGTAACTTTTACGCTTTATTTCATGTATATAAACAGTTTTTTTTTTTGTTTCAAATTTAAATGTTTATGCTTTATCATTATGTGTTGTGTCATTCAACCCTCACTAAAAAACACAAATCCAAAATTTTCTTGCAGGTGACTTGACGATTAACATGCAAAGTAATCAAATAGGAATTAACATGTGAATCTCTTCATAATGCTTTTATCAATGTAATCTAGGGATGAGATTTTTTTCCTGAATACCCGATACACGTACAATCGTACATACCTGTACCGGTACACGTACGGATTTTGCATGTTTGGTACATGCATCGGTACCAAGTTATTTGTATTTTGGTATTCGATACTTACGCATACGGGTACTTTTTCGGTAGTATATGGAATTGGTACAGGAATTAACAAAGTGAACAGGGGCGATGCTTTGAAGGGGCCGGGAGGGGCGCCCGACCCCCCGAACTTTTCGGCCAGTAGTGTTATATATGTAGTTTCCGTATAGAAAATTTTGGGTATATACGTTTTCGACCCCTCGGTTCTATAGAAATTTTTGGGTATATACGTTTTCGACCCCCGTCGAAAACTTCAAGCTTCGCCACTATGCGTGAATGTCTATAGAAAACTTCCAAACCATCAAAACAAAAAATCAAACAATCTGAAGGTTCGGCCATCGCCGGTGCTTTTGTTATTGCTTCTTCAGGTATCACAACCGCCAGCTACTTTTTGATTGCCATTAAGTGCATCTTATGTTATTTCTTAAGTTGTTGCTTGTAATGAGTGTTTATGTAGTGTTGATGTACAATCACTTTTAAAAAAAAAAAAAAACTTTTTTTAACCAACCCGACCGACTCGACCCTAGCACTGCCATTGTTGTTTGTTTCTCCAACCCGACACCAGTGGCGGACCCAGGAATTTTTTCCTGGGGGTGCGGAATATTTTCAAAAATTTAAGGCCTCTAGCTGTATAAAAATATCGATTCATAGCGGGTCGGGTCGGATCATGTAAGACAAAAGAACATCAAACTAAAATTTATAAATCATCAAAAACACGTCAAACGTCATTACAAATTACAAACGTATTTAAAATTGTGTCCTACATGTTTTTTTTTGAAATATATCCAGAATATCATCTAAAGATACTAAACACGCCATAAGTTCATAAAACCACACTAAACACTTAAACAAAATAAACAATCATGTTCAACCCAACCATAGCCCATAACTTTCAATTATATTTTTAAACATTCAAACCCTAATATTAAATGTTGATTACTTGTAACTAATCATTTAAACAAACAAAGCTATAATAAAACAACAAAATCATTTAACTACAAGTCTAGAACAACAAAAAAATCAAAAAAATATTAAAAGATTAAACCCTTACACATCTATATTTTCTCCTAATCATCACATAAAACAAAATAAATAAATACATAAACCATACTAGTTCTATATTGGAATACTGACGTAATATGGGTCGGTCCAACCGAAATTTTTGGTTTTTCCGGTAAAAAAAGGCACCAGGTCGTGAGCAGTGGCGTCAAGTCGTTGGGAGTTTTTTGGGGGCGGGATTTGGAAATGGAATGGGTGGATGGGTTTGGGTTATTTTATTTAGTTCAAATTACTTTAGGTTGGGTTTGGGCTTGTGTTAATAATAATTGATTGCAGATTGGGCTTTGATTGGATTAAATAATTAAGTGAATAAGTGGTTAATAATTATTTTTTTTCTAAGTGGGGCGGTTGAAAATTTTCAAGGGGTGCGGGTGAAAAATTCCAAGGGGTGCGGTCGGGATTTCCGGCGAAAAATAACACTAAAAAATATTTTTTCATGGGGTGCGCCCGCCCACCCTTGGCTTAGGGTGGGTACGCCCCTGCCCGACACCACCTAGACCACCACTTGTAGCTCCATTTTAAGGCACGATGGCTCCGCCATCATCGGCGGCCGGAACCCATCAGATCCCGCTCTCTCTCTCTCTCTCTACTTTCTCAGACTCTTACTTTCTCTTTCTCTCTCTAAAGTCTGTATCTCCTTTTCTTTTATGTATCTCTCTTACAAGAAGGGGGTTATGTGTATGGAAAAGTTAAGGTCAAGTAATACATGTCTTTAAGCAGTGTGTACAATCTATATTTATATTGCATGAGTCATCAACCAAGCTTGATGTACAACCTTTAATGCAACAAAATGTTGCAAAATAGAGTGTTATATAATTAAACAAGTCCCCTCATATGATAAGTACCTAAAAGAATTGTGCACTAAAAAACGAACATACAAGTTTTCTAAGAAACTTGATTTAACCGAAAATATGAGTTCAATTCTTTCGGGTGCTCTTCCACCAAAGTTACAAGATCCGAGGCCGCCCATTATATCCATTCCAGTGGGAGAGTTTAAAATGACCAAGGCACTTATAGATCTTGGGACTAGTGTTAGTATCCTCACAGGAAGTCTTTATAACCAATTCGAATTTGGTCCACTTCAAGAAACTAATACCATAATTTTGTTAGCGACTTGACTAGGGGTGTAAACAAGCCCAGAGGCTCGAGAGCTACTCGTGATCGGCTCGGTTAAAAGCTCGAACGAGTCGAGCCTTAACGAGCCCGAGCCTGAAATACAAAGCTCGTTTAGGCTCGCGAGCCCAAACGAGCCTAAAAGGAATTTTAGTTTTTTATATATATAATATAAAAAGGGTTAGGATATAATAGGAAATTTATTTGGCTAAGAAGGCTAGGAAGTGATCTTGACCATCCATTTAGTTAATCAAGTACTAAGATTAAATGATGGAAATTGAAGAGAAGAAAAGAAGCGCGTGAGTTTGTTTAGGGTCATTCGAGTCAATCCAAGGCAATAGTTTCTCTCTCCTCCAATTCCCCCTCATTTTTTAAACGTTAATAACTCTTTCATACGACATTATTTTTTTTTATAAAAATTGCACAAAAAAACGAGCGTTTTTTTTATCTTTAAAACGAGTATACTATTGCTATATTTTGGAAATTTTTTTTTGAAAACCCAGTTGCGTAAAACGCAATGGAAAAAACCCAGTTGCGTAAAACGCAATAGAAAAAAAACCTAAAAAATAACATTTTTCTAAATCGCAATGCACCAAAAACACGAAGAAATGTCTTATTTGTAAAACGCAATGGCCAGAAAACACAAAGAAATGTTTTATTTCTAAAACACAATAGCCTAAAAACACAAAAGAAAGTGTACTTTCTAAAAAGCAATGGACTGAAAACACATAAAAATGTGTTTTACCTAAAACGCAATGAACCAAAAACACAAAGAAATTTCTTATTTCTAAAACGCAATGGCCAGAAAACACTTAAAATGTCTGTTTTTTAAAACGCAATGGACTGAAAATACATAAAAATGTGTTTTACCTAAAACGCAATGCACCAAAAATACAAAGAAATGTCTTATTTATAAAACGCAATGGCCAGAAAACACTTAAAAATGTCTCCTTTCTAAAACGTAATGGCCAAAAAAAACAAAAGAAAGTGTTATCTCTAAAACGCAATGGGCTGAAAACACCTAAAAATGTGTTTTACCTAAAACGCAATGACTAAAAACACTTCAAAAATGTGTTTTTCTAAAACGCAATGGCCAGAAAACACATAAAATTGTCTTAGTTCTAAAACGCAATGGCCTAAAAATGTCTGTGAATTGTCTGAACCAGGAAGTAGGAGATCAAAAGACTGTCTACGAATGCAGTTTTCCAGAGGCAATTTACAGAAAATTAAATTTTCTAATGCATTTTTATCAACGCCAGCCAGGGGCTCTGCCCCTTGGACCCCGCCAGGGGCTGCAACCCCTGGGACCCTACTACCAGGGGCGCTGCCCCCGGACCCTGCCAAGATCGTAAAACGCAATACCTAAATCAAAAACCCAGATCATAAAAATGGAATTAAAGAATTTCTTACATGGATCGAAGTCGGTTTCTTCAACGATTGATGAAATTTGAATGATAGAAACAATTATCAGCGATCGAATCGAACAGATCGAGTGATTATTTTCAAAATCACAGGGGAAACCGACGATTTTGTATGAAATTAAACTGAGTTTTCTTCAAAAAAAGCTGAAGAACACGTTGATCGGGTGTTTGAATCATTGATTGGTGACGAAAATCGCACTATAATGTAGTGATTATTGAGATAGAAAGTGAAGAAATGGTTGAAGATGGTGGGTTTTGAAAATGGTGGGTTTTGAAGATACTGGGGAGAAGAAGGAAGAAGAAAGGATAAGATTGACTAAAATACCATTTCTCTTTATTTTAAATTTTGCCACATGTCCTAATCATATTGCTTCCTATCATTCCTAAGCAAAATAAACTTCCTATTTGATCCTCACCCAATATAATAATGATGATGATAACATTGGTGAGCCGAGCTCTAGCCGAGCTTTGGCTCACTTAATCGCTTTTGAAACGAGCTCGAGCCGAGCTTTTAGCTCATTTGAGGTTGTTCTCGAGATAGCTCGAGCCGAGCTCGAGCTTTGGGTTTTACTCGCGAGCCGAGCTCGAGCTCAGAGAAATAGGCTCGAACCGAGTCGAGCTCGAGCTTGAGCTTCATAAAAACATAACGAGCCGAGCTCGAGCCTAGTCGGGCTCGGACTCGGCTCGGCTCGTTTACAAATAATGATCACCACTTTATCATTTTACAAATAAACTGCACTCATTACAAAGCACGTTTTCATCAAGAAATCTCAAATCATAAGACAATAAAAAATAATTAACAAACACACCCTGTTCAACATTGATCTTTGTCCCAACACCATTGTCACTACAGAGTCCAAATCTTCTAACTTCTTACATATCTCACAAAACTTATTTTAGAAAAATGATACTATTGTTTTCATCAAACATAACATACTCATGTCTTATTTTTATTTATGTATAATGTGGTACTTTAAAAATATTTTCACGTATCAGCGGTGAGTCCCCAAGGAGATAATCTAGTCGTAAAACGGTGTATTCTCCAACTAAGTAGTTGTGGGTTCAAACCCTGCAAAAAAAACTGATGTGATGATTTTTACTATTAAAAAAAACATCAACGATTGAAAAACCACATAGATGTAGACATGTAGTGTGTACACCATGGCTACACCACGTCTTCAATGTGGGCTTAGGTGAAACCTAAACACAAAAATTTATGCAATCCAACTTATCTATGATAATTTGGGTTAAGGTTGATTTGATAATGGGTAAATTACACTTTTCGTCGTTTATGTTTGTATCAGATTGCAATGGATAACCTTTAACTTCAATAATTACAGTCATAGTCTTTTTTTGTAAAACCCATTACACCCTACGTCCTTTGCCACTAACTTGGTTAAAATATTCAGTTAAATTGTATCACATAAGGGTAGTTCTGTCTTTTTACCAATTTAATTAAATTAAAAGTTAAAAACAAAGCTTTAATTCTAGAGTAAATTACAAAACTCGTCCTTTATGTTGACACCAGATTGCAAAGTGTGTCCTTTGTCTTCAAAAAGTACAAAAAACGTACTCAATGAAGACAAAGGACACACTTTGCAATCTGGTGTCAACATAAAGGACGAGTTTTGTAATTTACTCTAGAATTAAAGCTTTGTTTTAAGTTTTAATTTAATTAAATTGGTAAAAAGACAGAACTACCCTTATGTGATAGGATTTAACTGAATATTTTATCCAAGTTAGTGTTAAAGGACGTAGTGTGTAATGGGTTTTACAAACAAAGGACTGTGACTGTAATTATTGAAGTTAAAGACTATCCATTGCAATCCGATACAAACATAAAGGACAAAAAATGTAATTTACCCGTTAACAAATCAACCTTAACCCAAATTATCATAGATAAGTTGGATTGCATAAATTTTTGTGTTTAGGTTTCACCTAAGCCCACTAAGCGGTCTAAGCCCAATAACGAAGCCCATCTATCCATTATAACCACAATTAGGGTTTCGTAACCGTCATCTACGTCTGAAGATCACTACACTACTAGCAGCAGCAGCCCTTCTCTTCTTCAAAACCCTAATTCGAGGTCAGCGAATCATTTCTTCAACTGTAATCACACTCTTTCTGCTTATTTCTATATAAATCTTTGTTTGATACATCCAATTTAATCTGAATTTGTTTGTAATTAGAATGGAGGTTCTTCCACCACTTGCTGAAGACGGAAAGTCTCACAGTGATGTCTTGCTGTTCAACCGCTGGACATACGACGACCTGCAGGTTCACATTTTTTAACCAGATCTATGTTTAAGTTTTTTTTTTTGTTTATATAACAGTGCAATACTGTGTGTTGATGTTTTTTTTGTTGTTAAGTTAATTAATTTAGTCTGAATTAGTGTGTTGGAAGGAAGTTTATTGCTAGTGGTGTTGAGGATTATGTTTTGTTTAGTTAATTGTAGGGATGAGATTGTTACTGGTATTGTACTGAATCGGTAACGTATCGCATAGTGCAGATACTGAAATTTAGCTAAAACTAAAACCGATACCATACTTTATATGTTTTGGTCGGTACTGATATGGTGCGGGTGCGGTACCATTGAAAGTTCTGAACAGGTACTGTTCAGTTAGTATGGGCCCGATATTGGTATTTGGTACGATTTTTTCATCCTTAGTTAACTGTGATTGGTAATGTTTGAAAGTAAAACTTTTGTCGTCTGTTATGTAGGGGTGTTCATCGAATCGAATAACGAATTTTTGAATTATTCGAATCGAATTTTTTGAATTTTTTTTTACCTGGATTCGTATTCGATTTGATTTGTATTTGAAACTTGAATTTGAACCGAATTCGAATAAATTTGATTTAATTCAATTTCACTCTGAACAATAAATTATTTTGCTTTCATTTTTCAAAACTACTACAAACTAATTATATTCAACATAAAGTATAATAATTTGCAAAATTAATTAGCTATCAATATGTCAAAACACCAAAATTTAGAAGATAGGTGGTTACTAGTAGCGATTTAAGTTAGGTATGAGCTATTTGACACTAGGTCTGGTAATTTTATGAACAATAAACTTAGCACTTATAGATGTATTTCATACTTTGGCCAAGTTTAGAAGTTATATGTGTATATATATACATATATTAAAAACTATATATAAATTGAGTTCGAATTTCGAATCGAATCTAATTGAAAATCATAAATTCGTATCCGATTCGAATTCGATGACTGGACTCGAATACGAATCAACTTAAATTCGAACCATGATAATCGAATTCGAATCGTGTCGAATTTCGAATTTTTGGAATCCGAATCGAATTATGAACACCCTTGTGTTATGTTAATGTTGTTTGGAGTTTATATGTTTTTATGAAGTTTGTTACAGAGGTTTGTTGTGTTGAAGGATATTCTGCCGGTTTGATTATGTGCATTGGGTTTTAGACATTAGATATGCAGGATAAACATTAAATCAAATTTTTAATTAGGTGTTTTTAATGTGAGATATGTGATTCTATTTTGATAGTCACATTATGGTTTTGTATGATATTCAGACTTTGGAATGATTATCAACAAAAGAGTTGTAGTTTTTATGATTTTATTATGTTGCCACTTTTAGAAATGCTTACAGTGGCTTGTCTACTCGTCGATGTTAACATTTGCTGGACTTTGTGAATATTTTTCTCATATGATTATCAGCCTGTCAATAGAAGTTAAAGTTTAGGTTTTTTTTTATTTGAATACAATCTGATTAACCTGTGATACTTAGATACAAGTGTAAGTGTTTGGTAAAGCAATTTTCATGGTAAAGTTTAGCCTTTTTAAGCTTCCTATGGAGAGATCATTCATCTTTTAAGCATGCTATGTATCTAATGTGCATCAACCAACTATGTTTATATTTTGTATGGGTTTTTGTTTTTTGCCAATATGGTTGATTGAGAAGTTTGTACAAGTGAAAATAGAGAGATTGGAAATTTGGAATGCATTTTAAAATGTTAGCATGGTATTTACATAGGTTCAATTTTGCACAGTGATGGAAAGGTGGAGACATTTTTACTAAATTTTACAATGGATTTGCGCCTTTGAATTTTGTATTTATTTAGCTGAAGTCAAAACACTGTCGGTGGAGCTGTTTATTTATTTGCAAACACGTAATTTTTTTCATGTGCAGGTTTCTGATCTTTCAGTGGAGGATTACATCACCGCCACTGCTTCAAAACACCCAATCTACATGCCTCACACAGCCGGTAGGTACCAAGCCAAGAGATTCAGGAAAGCCCAATGCCCAATTGTCGAACGTTTGACCAACTCTCTTATGATGCACGGGAGAAACAATGGTAAAAAATTGATGGCTGTTCGCATAGTCAAGCATGCTATGGAGATCATTCATCTTCTAACCGATTCCAACCCCATCCAAATCATCGTGGATGCTGTCATTAACAGGTACAGTATTAATCTTTGCAGTTTACCACGTTAACTAATAAACGAGAGTTTTTATTAACGGGACGCTGTTAACTAATAATGTAATGTTTATTACATACAGTGGACCAAGAGAAGATGCTACTAGAATCGGTTCTGCTGGTGTTGTTAGGCGTCAGGCCGTTGATATTTCTCCTTTAAGGCGTGTTAACCAGGCGATCTATCTGCTTACCACTGGTGCACGCGAGAGTGCTTTTAGGAATGTTAAGACCATTGCTGAGTGCCTTGCTGATGAGCTTATCAATGCTGCCAAGGGTTCTTCAAACAGGTACCTTTTGTTTTTAAATAAATTATTATTTTTGGTTTATTCTTATGTTTTTTTATTTGCTGATTTGGTGATTGCTTGATCTGTTTTTTTGTGAAGCTATGCTATTAAGAAGAAGGATGAGATCGAGAGGGTTGCCAAGGCTAATCGTTAAAGAAGTTTTGATGTCAAGGTGCTTGGTTTTGGTTGTTTTGTTTTGGTGTTTTTATGAAAAGTAGTTAATTGTTAAACGTTTTGCTGTTCTGGTATGGATTTTTGGTTTTTTATGGAAAATAATTAAAGAAATCTTTTTTTGTGTTTTTATCGAATGAAAAATCTCTCTTAGGGGCTGTTTGGCAAGCCTCTTAATGAATCATTAAGAGGTTGGACCTCTTATTCGGACAGAGGTTAGCTGTTTGGTTGGTAAAATACCAACCTCTTAATGGTACCATCCAGTCTGTACCATCCAGAGATAAGAACATGCTGAAAGAAAAAAAAAAAAGACTCTTGCACCCTTTTCCTTCTCTTCTCTGTAACAAAAGCTAGGGTTCACCATTTCCCCCTTTCTCCTCTCATCAACACCACCTCCGCCCCCATCCCTCTCCTGACCACCTCCCGCCGCCCTCCTCCTCCCTCTCCTCACCACCGAGCGCCGACCTCCTCCTCCCTCTCCTCGCCACCGATGATGCGTCCGCCTCCATCCCTCTCCTGACCACCTCTCGCTCGCCGCCGCCTCCTCCTCCTCCTCCTCCTCACAACCTCCGGTTTTTTATTTTTGGAGAAGATGGTTCTGATTTCTGATTTCTACTCTTTTCCTATTTTTATTTTTATTTTTGGAGAAGATGGTTCTGTTGTGGTGACGTGCTCAGGTTTGTGTTGGGTGATTTCCGGTGGATGTAACCTGGGTAGTTTGAAGGTAGTGGTGTACAAGATGATGATGGATGGTGTTCAAGACGGTGATGGTGGTGTAGACACGGCGGAGGTTGTTGACGGTGGTCTACGGTGGTTGATTAGTAGTTGATGTCGGAGAAGGTGGTGGTTGAAGGCGACGATGATTGGTCAGGGAGAGAAAGGGGAAGAGGGGGGGGGGGGGGGGTGATGTCTGAATACTGATGAATGATGATGATGATATTGGGTTTTGTGGGGAGGGGTAAAAATGTCATTTTACACTGTTATTCAGATATGGAACCAAACATCACTTTACTGGTTCAGCACTTACCCATTCAGACCCTCTTACCCATTCAGACCTCTTATTCATTCAGCACTTATTGGTTCAGATGTTGCCAAACAGCCCCTTAGTCTCTTTGGACATTTATGATTGCCATTGCATACTATTGTCTATTAGAACTTTCATATCCAGGGACGGACGGGTCATTACTTTTTTCGCATCATGGAAACTCAGCCATGTTGTACCCCTTCCTCGAATCCAGGGACAAATGAGTCATTTGTGTTACGGTTTTTGAGCAATATTATTATTGTACATGTATACATGAGGCGACATGCCATGTAATTTTCGTGCATCAGGTCGCTTTTGAGTATCACATATGATGAAAGGATGAAGTGGATTCGCATTTAAGAATGAACACACAAATGCCACACATAAAAGATGTATAGGGAAAAGTAGTGACAATACTTATTACACAAGATATTAACTTCTTAATTAACCTGATCATCAAAACAAATTTCAATAACGGGTCAAAACAGGTCAGGTGAGTACTGTTGATGACTTGACCCACAAGCACATTTTTTGTGCATGTAACGTAAAGAAACTAATGTGATACTTGTGATAAAACTAAAAAACATTTATTTACCAAAAGAATCTTTAACTTTTGGTTTTGGGGTGTTTGAAACACAAACCTATGGGACTGGTTTGGTTCAGTTCGGTTTCAGTTTGGTTAGGTTTCGGTTTGAAAACCAGTTCACGTATGTATAAATTTTAAAATGTATGTATGTATACAAATCGGATTGGGCCATTGAGTAGAGGCGAACAGGTTTGGGCCTTGACCGTTTTGTGATGCAGTCGGTTTAGTGAACAATAGGGCTGCGTTCAGTAGATAGTGATAACTATAATAAAAGGTCAAGTTTCATTAATAAATTGTTGTGATGTTTCTACAATTATTGTTTTAGGGTTTCATGATTTTGCTGAATGGTCGCTATGAAAGTTGCTCAGAAGTTGGTAAAACATTGGTTAACCTGTAGAATGGAGCGAATTGTGTTGTATCTTTACTCTTAACGGGTCAATGGGTAAAATAAAAGAAGTTAATAAAACTGGAAATGTTGTAATTTGTGCTTTTATCATGTTCTTATTCTTTCTTTTATATTTTATATCTAATCTTTTATTAAATTAAAGCCACAATCAAAGAATAAAAGTATCATAAGAATAATTATGAACACACAAATGCCATGTATTTTTTCATTGCACACACAAAAGATATACAAGAAAACGTAGCGACAATACTTATTATACAAGATATTATTAACTTTGATAGTGGGAATTAAGTAGATAGGTTGTCTGCCTTCAAAGCACATGGAACATGAAACATACACACCTTCATGACTTGTTCAATTCTTCAAAACAACGGTGATCAACTGCAAACTCACACTCGGAACACCTAAGTATCATCTTGTACTGCAATTCCTTAGCACACACACTGCATCCACCATCACTCTCAATCCCTTGGGCAAATGTTAGAGGATGTGGGTGACCATCAGTCTTATGAATGCTCCCAAACTTCATATTTAAAAACCAATTGACACCTCTTCCAATTCCATAGCTATATCCGGAATGGGTTTCTGTTTCAGACTGAAGTATTAAAGGAGCACAATCAGAATGCACTGATTGGCTACACACATCACAATGATAGAAACAGTTATGAGGATTCAATTCTTTCTCACAAATTTCACAAAAGTATTCACTCTTGTGATTCTCAATTGGGAGGTAACTGATGTGCATTGGATGTTTGTCATAAGGGTGCCTAACTGTCTTTGGCAAGAACAAAGCACACCCCGGATGAATATGCACATCACAAAAGCTGCAACTGAAACTCAACTTATATTGTGTACCCCGCATATAATCGTAATCTATGCGCAAGTGACACATAAGACACCCTTTTAAGGGAAGATCCTCCTTAACTATTGAAAGAAGATGATTTGGGTGAGATTTGTTAAAATGTTACACTTAAAATATAAATGGTGTTACATTTATGTATCTTTTTGTTCATTTTTATACTTGTAATAATAATAATGTTTTGTTTGTCATGAGGAAATGGACTTGTACAAAGTGCTGGGCTACTAAAGAAGTGATGGGCTGCTGTTTAATCAGATGGGCCGGAGATATGCAGCTGCTGGGCTTTTGTCAAAGATAGGCTGGCAGCCTTTGAAAGTCTGATTATTAGAATATAACGCTTCACAGATCGCATCAAGATTAGATTGAGAGTTCTTTTACAAGTACACGTCTCTCTGGTGTGTGACGATTAGATGTTTCTGCATATCGGGTCTGAGTTCATCTTGAACCAGATTATAGTGATTCTTGTCTAATCATTGTCATAGAAAGATTATCGTTGTCGTAATCTTTGAGAGTTATTTTAGAGATGTTAGGCTTGTATCTTGAATCGTTCATTATCATATTTTTGGGCAATAAATCATTGTGGTTTGGGTATTCGTTGTATTTTTGTAGATCTCGATCAGATATTATGTTGTTTTTGACATGGTATCAGAGCCTTACGCTCCTGATTCATCATCTTCCGCGCTTGTGTTTGAGGTTCTTGAAATCTAGTTTTTTTTTAGGTTATTCTTGATTCGAGATTTCAGATCTACGATTGACGATGTTTGTACCCGAATCGATGTTGTCTTGCAACGATTCATTACTGTGGTCTGTTCTCAAAAGCTGGTGTGAAGGTTTTTTTTTCAGATCTATTTGTGGTTCGAAAGCAAGGTTGGACGGGTGTTTATTATCAGATTTAAAGTTGATCTTGTGATTGTGGGTGTTCTTTAAACCAGTCGATATTATCAAGTGGCCATTGGCGGTCCACCCCTCCCAATCTCGTCGTCTCTCCGACACTCTCTCTCACACACTGAGATCTTTTCCAATATTCTATTGCATCTTGCCTCAAATTATCTTCACCTTAAACACACTGAACTCACACTTTTCTTCCTCCTTTCAAAATAACATGAACAATTCACCCCTAGGGTTTCACTTTTCACAAAATCAACAACCTGGAATTTGACCACCGCACTGGCGATATCGCATCTTATCTCGCCGGAAAAGTTACTCTAACAGGTTCTGCTAGGGTTAATTGTTTTACTCGGTTTGATTTGTTTATACAATGGCGCAACGTTCGCTCCGGCGAGAGGAAGAAGTTGTTGCTGCGGTGGATGACGGTACGAATCCAGTTGTCTGAAGCTTTGTTTTGAAGCATGATTATTTCGATGAGTTGTTTCGGATGCCTGGTGTATGGTCTGAAGATCTTGTTATCTTGTAACCCTAAGTGAAGGGTACATGAGATCTGGATTACCAATGGTTCATAGTTGGCTCTATTTAATTTTAGAGGTTTGTTGAGATTATCTAGGGTTTCAGTTCATAATTGCTACGCAGGGTTTTTGGCCAAAATCCGTCTGTGATTCTTTGTCTGTTGATCTTGGTTATTGTTTCCGCTAAAATCATCTGGTTGAAGGAAGAATCTCATTGGATAGGGTTCTTCATGATTATGAACGAAAAAGAAGGTATAGTAGCTTTGAAAGGAGAAACCCTAGGGGTTCATACATGAAGAAGAAATGTTCTGCTCTTGAAGGCGACAAGGGATCACTTGTTTTCGGTTCAATCAAGTTTGGAGTTCTTGAATAACCTGTATCCCTTAGTGAACGTTAAGAGCCAGCAAATTTTAAGAGAAGATTGGTCCTTCTATTTGAAGATGTTTTTTTTGTTTGCCTGGGCTTGCATTATTTTGGATCGTAACAGCTATGTTCGTGATGGTTTGACCGTTACTTCTAACCGTGGTCTTCTTATTTGAAGCTTTTATTTAGCCGTTTGCTCAATATCCCAGCTGGTGATTGGTTGCGGTTCTTGAAACATGAAGATACCCTAAGATAGGGCGCTCCCAAGGTCAGATTGTTTCATACTTTCTTTATAATTTATGTATCACGAATTATTGTTGTTTAGGCATTGTTTGTCCAGGTTAGGGAGATCGGTATTGTATATAGGAAGACCCACACCCTGTTTCTATGTGTGCATTAATTAACTGTTTTTGTGATTACATATCCTGTCTGTTTTTTAATTGTTTAGAGTTTGCATATGGTTATGTCATCTTGACCGTTCTATTAGGTGTTAACATTGATTGGCTCTAACTAAGTTTGGGTAAACTAATCGTAGTATGCTCTTGGATCCGCTCTTTGGTTCATTTGGTATCTTTAATTTCACATTTGTGGTTATTGTAAAAAAAAAACACTATGACTTATTGTTCGTATTATTAAAAAAAAACCTGAATAAAGTCTATATGTTAGTTTTCTAACTCAATGGGTAGTTTAACCAGATGTCGTCTTTTAGTATTGATCAACTGAATGTGTTCATCAGCTTGGTATTGTTCTTGCCAAATATTCTTCTAGGTTTTCATCTCAGTAGCTTTGTTGGTACGCATTTAGATCTAGGGTTCTTTGTATGTTGAATCTGTTAGATTTAGCGTAGTTAATACAAATTTTCTGATTTGTGAGCTTGAGTGTTTTGGAGAGTTATTCATGTTTATTCAAGAGCTGATTATTTGAAGATACCGTTTGAGCTGTTTTGGTTTGTTAAAGAAATTGGTACAAGTCTGTGTTAATGAGTGCATGCCTTTGATTAGGTCAGATCTTTTTACACCTTCACCTTGTGTGTTTCGAAGAGTCTCTGGAGAAAGTCTAGATCTAGGGTTTTATGTATATCAAAATCCGTTAGATCGTTTATCCGTAGAGATTTTGTAAAGTGTTACGATGTTTGTGTTGGTTATAGAGATTTTGATTCTCGTAGCTTTGTTATTTGTTCTTCGATCATGTGACTCGATTTTCTCTAGAACACAGTTGAAGTGTTTTTTCGTTTGCAGTCTGCATGTCTGATTGTCTAGAATTTTGTTGTCTGGTTAGTCGAACCGTGTGGTTCACGTATTTTAACCAGTATTATAGTCAAGATTGTTCTTGAATGTTTTTGCAGCCTTGTATTTGTTCTCTTGTGTGAGATGTATGTTCCAGTTGCAAATCGTGTGATTTTGTATTTTGTTGGAACTTGTTTTGCTGTATCTTGTAGACTGATGTATACATTGTTATCGGTCTTGTTGCTTGAATCTTGTGATTCATTGTTTTTAAAAGTCATGTGACTTTTATGTGTTATCAGATGTGTATCTGATGATTCTTGAACAAACATGTATTCCTTTGGTTATTGGGATCGCCGTGTGTTTGTTTTTCCTATAAAGGTTATGTTATCTTAAAGATGTAATCTTCCATGGTGTTTGTCTTTATCTCACTGGTCTAGGAAGTCATATGTTTTGAGTCCGACCGTAGTGTGATTTGTGTAGGATTATCATGTTGATGATCTTATTAGTTTCGTGTTTGTCTCTTTGAGACTTATCGCCGATCGTAGTGATGTTAGTTCACTGGTCTAGGTGATACTTGTTTGTTCTTTCTCACTGGTCTAGGGTCGTTTGTAGATTCTTCGTGTTGTTGAGTCTAGTCCCGTTAGATCGTAGTGTTGTTTCTTGAATGGTGTTATAGCCTTGTGTTGTCTCTTGTGTAAGAGATATTTTCTGATCTTAAAATCATGTGATTTTGTGGATTATCAGAATTTGTTTAGGCTGTAACTGTTGTCTGATGTAGACTTGTGTAATTCTTGTTTTTTTCAGACTTGGTTTTGGATCTTGTGATTCGTATTATGTGGTTCAGACGTCATGATGCTGTAAAAGGTTTTACCTGATTAAAGTTGTCTTTAAGTTCTTTACAAAGTTTTCTATGGATATGCATTTTGTAAAGTTGTAAAAGTTTTTTGATCAAGTAAATTTTAAGTTCTTCACAAGTATTGTTTTTAGACTTGGTTCTGAATTTTATAGTCGTTTGACTTTATATGTTGTATCTGATTTTTTGTTATGCAATCATATGGTTTCATGCTATTTGGATATGTTATATGATTGTTCGTTTCTGTGATGGTTACAGAAATTTTGATGTTCTTTATGAATTTTTTAAGTGTATTCTTCTTAGTAGATGAATACATGAAATCATATTTTTTTCAGACTTGATTCTGAATGTTTATAAGGTCTTGTGACTCTTTGGTTTTATCATTAATTGTTTTGTGTGATATGTCTTATGACATGAGATTTTTTTTTGTTTCTTGGTGATGGATTTAAAGTTCATTTACTGATTATGAGAATTTGTTACACAAGTGATAAAGTTTTATGAAGTTAGATTTTTCTTCTCTCTTGTTGCATTGTTTCTCTTCTCTCTCTAGGGTTTCATATTGAAACTGAAACTGAGATTTAGGACGTTTCTTGATCTCGTATGTTCAGATCTGTAGTGTGTCCGTTAAGTCTTATTGAGATTTAAAGCAGATTGTCGTATAATTGTATTGATGATCTGTATGCATGAGATTGAGTTTAAATCTGGTTGATTGAGTATGATCTTGTAAGGTTTTGTGTTATCATAGTGTTAATAAAGCTTATTGATGGCTGGTTTAGTTATACATGGCTGATTCAAAGGTTTAGAATGTTTTAACATTAAAGCGTTGCTGGCACAAATTTAGGGTTTTAGCCGTATTGTTGAGTCGTATGAGTGTTCAAGTCGTTTTGTCTAGATAAATATATTGTCTGTTATATGATGATCACCATGTTTTGATCATCTTATGTAGCACTCTGTTTCATCTACATAATTTTTTACTCAACAATTCTCTTTGATTTGGATGAACAGTTCTTTAGGTTCTTAGACAAGGGCTGGGCAATATTTTTTTGCTAATCATAATAATAAATCACTTGAATCTGTATACGGTGTTGTGTGTTCTGTTCGTATCTATCAATTCTCAGTTTTTTTGACATGGACTAAACACTTCGAACTTGACTTGTTTTCTTAAGAGGAAAAATAAGAAATGGGTTTTTTAAAACAGTTGGCATTAAATCTGAAAACCAAGTTACTGACATCTTTTTAAAGAAAGGGGGCTTTTAATTTGCAACATGAAGTATCATGCAAAGTGTTAAAATGTCTGAGGTATGTGGGTATAAAAATGAGGGGGGGTGTTAAAATGTTACACTTAAAATATAAATGGTGTTACATTTATGTATCTTTTTGTTCATTTTTATACTTGTAATAATAATAATGTTTTGTTTGTCATGAGGAAATGGACTTGTACAAAGTGCTGGGCTACTAAAGAAGTGATGGGCTGCTGTTTAATCAGATGGGCCGGAGATATGCAGCTGCTGGGCTTTTGTCAAAGATAGGCTGGCAGCCTTTGAAAGTCTGATTATTAGAATATAACGCTTCACAGATCGCATCAAGATTAGATTGAGAGTTCTTTTACAAGTACACGTCTCTCTGGTGTGTGACGATTAGATGTTTCTGCATATCGGGTCTGAGTTCATCTTGAACCAGATTATAGTGATTCTTGTCTAATCATTGTCATAGAAAGATTATCGTTGTCGTAATCTTTGAGAGTTATTTTAGAGATGTTAGGCTTGTATCTTGAATCGTTCATTATCATATTTTTGGGCAATAAATCATTGTGGTTTGGGTATTTGTTGTATTTTTGTAGATCTCGATCAGATATTATGTTGTTTTTGACAAGATTCATGTGTGATTCTTTCCGGCATAAACCCACAAGTAACATCAACGTAAAATCCACATTCGACACAACCATAAGCAAAGCCATTGCAAGGTAAGTGGCAAACATCGCAATGAAATATGTTTGGGGATGTTTGTCATTAGAAGGAGGGGATGTTGTGGGTGAGCTGGGTGGTTGTCTACTTTTGTTGGAAGCCGAGTACACCATTCATGAAGAGCAAAGTTGCAGTTCTCATCTTCTTTGGCCCGACACTTGTAGAATGGCATCTCCATGATTGGTCTCACGCATCCGCTGCATAATAATTCTATCTTTTTCATTGGGTTATGACACATGATCATATCATTGATCTTTGAGGAGGTTGACCCAATGCTTCCAGCTGTGTCAACTAAAATTAACTCATGTTGATGATTCATATGTGGTAGGCTTACCTCATGATTACCATAATCAGCAGGCCCAAGTTTTTTGAAAAATAAATGTTTGGGTATGCTGCAGGTTTCATCAGGAAATGGTAAACGGAGAAGATTAGGATAGTCAACATCTTTAAAATTTTTAACGGTTGGACCTCCACCTAAAAGATTGGAAATAAAATAACCTGGTTATTATTATTTATCAAATAGATATTAAAAGCGGCATAAATAAGGATAAGAAGTTAATAACTAATCAAATGGAATGAATCTTATATCAAAAGATAGAGTAATTATACCAATAGACAAGATGGACATGAATGACTCTCTTCTTGATGTTGCACAATCTAGATGGGCATAGTATATACATTTCGAGCATTTGTATATCCAAAGATCTCCATGGTAATAAAAATCACCTTCACATACTCTGCATCTAGGATAATGTTTCGCTCTTATCTCTTCTCGTGGGAAGGAATAAGAAAGGGTGAGTGGATGGGTATGGCTGAAAACGGCATTTGTAGTATGTTGGATTAACAAACGTTTTGGAAGGAAAGCACAATCGTTGTGTATGGCGAAGTTAGGACATGCGGTACATTGAAAGAAGACGCCTTTGTGTTCCTTCCCGCAAGCATTACACTGACATAAAATGGGTTTGTAACACAGAGACACTAGTGGGTGTGGGTGACTAGGGTGGTAGATACTCCTTTTGTCTACTTCCACAACACAATTTACATCCTTCCTCAACCATCTACAAGATAGACACTGATAGAATGCACCAGCCTTGTGATGTCTTTGACAACTATAGCATGTCCAATTGTAGCCAGCCTTACGGAGGGTAAAAGGATGTGGGTGTGTCGCGTTTTTGAATGTTTCTGGAAGCTCTGCACAGAATTTATGAAGAGCGAAATCACATGAATCAACTATACATTTATAGTAGTACCTGTAATACTCGTTGATATCTTCATCGCACCGCTTACAAGTACACGAAAACTCATCTTGTGGAACCAAATCCTCCACCTTCTCCTCTTCGTCATCAGATTCGTCGTCTACATCTTCAACATTCACCTGCAAATCAACGAGCTTCAGTGGATGCTCGTGCTCAATTACCTTCATCATAGGTTTTTTTTTTTTTTATATAAATTAATGTGGTTAAGATTAAGATACAATGCTACACGTACTCCTATGTTACTTATTTATAGCAAGGAAAAGGAAAAAGCACGTATATGATATTATTCTTGGAAATCCATGAAATCGAGTGGAACCAATCTTTTCCATTTGCTATTTTTCTTTTAAATTTAATACTCTCTTGGTCCTACTCTAGTGTCCAACGTTTCTTAACTAAAGTTACTTGCAACAAAGGGAAAGAATGTTATGAGCATAAATTGAAATTTGAAACATAATTTAAGTTAAATTAAAGCTTTTGCTTATCTAAAGCATAAACTCATAACTGGATGATAAGTTTCTTTTAATTAATCTAGTAGTAAAGTGAAGTAGCTAGTGTTATCCTTGAAGAAAAGATTGATTCAAAGTTAGTATTAAATAATAGCATAAATAATAATTATTGTAAAATTAAAGGATGAACTAAATAATGAAACGAAACTATGAAATAGATTAAAAAATTGGAGTTAAGAAACAAGAATCACCTAATATCTGAATTAGAAGCCCAAGTTGAAATCTTAGTGATATGTGAAAAAGATGTAGAATGAAATTGAAGTAGCATAACTGAAACTCTTAAGCCTTTGTTATCAAATTTATGCATCCTCAAAAAATTTATGATGGTAAATTAAATGACCAAAAATTGATAATTTTTTTTTTGAACGGCAAATTTGGATCACTGACGGACCACTGGAGTATCATCGTGCCACCAGCGGAACCACCCGATCATATCCATCTCCACTAGGCATAATGCCTATACACCAATTCAGGAGGAAACCCAATAAATATGGGAAAAACCCCCTTGTGAGAATCGAACCCATGACCTATTGATCCAAAGTCTTATCTCACCCCCAAGATACCACTAGGCTATAAAGCCATGGTCCAAAAAATGATAATTAACCTTACTATAAAACAGTTTATCTGAAGCTTAAAGCTTTGTCGGCCACAGATGGCCAAGAACAGTCTCATTGTGGATATTGAGATGGAGAGAGGATGTAAAAAAAATCTTCACATGAATTAAGTCTCAAGTATAGTAAATTGTATTGACTGTTATCAATTACGGTTTACATGGGAGGGGATATAAATCTCTTTGTTTGATGTGTTGGGATTTGGTGTCAATTTTACTTTTATCAAAAGGAATATTGGATTTTAATAATCCCATCTATTCGCTGTTGGCCGCCAACAGTCCCAACATCAAGAATAACCAGTGATAGTCCCCACTATTTACATATTGGCCACCAATGGACCCTAACTAACAGAACCCTAACGCCGTTAGTCTCCGGTTACCGGAAAACCGTTTTTGGCCAGAAAAAAGGTTTCTAAAGGTCCGATCTAAGGTTACAAAGAGGTTTGGGACGAAGATGTTAAGTTTTCCTGCCAAAAAGTTGAGTTTTGCGGCCAAAAAGAAGTTTTCCGACGAAACAAAAAGAAGTTTTCCGACGAAAAAAGAAGTTTTCCGGCGACTTCAATAATTGAGGCTTTTACTAAAAAAAAGTTCCTAAAGATCAGTAATAAGGTTACAAAGAGTTTGGGACGAAAATGTTGAGTTTTCCGGCCAAAAACATTTTTCCGGCGACCGGAGACTAACGGCATTAGGGTTCTGTTAGTCAGGGTCCATTGGATGTCAATATATTAATAGTTGGGACTGCCAGTGGTTATTTCTGAAGTTGGGACTGTTGGCGGTTAACGGCGAATAGTTGGAATTATTAAAATCCAATATGCCTTATCAAAACAAGTTTGACATATTTTATTAACTAAACTAGGTTAGAACCCGTGTAATACAAGGGTTGAATAAATGTAATTTTATATACCAAATAAAAAAAAAATATATTTAAAAACCTCGTTTAATAGACGAGTTGAATAAATGTAATTTTATACACCAAATAATAAAAAACTCGTTTAAAATATTATATATATATATATATATATTATATATATATATATATATATATATATATATATAGAGAGAGAGAGAGAGAGAGAGAGAAAGTATAATGTACAAAACGCCTTAACGTACGTTAACGTACGCGACACAAACACAACTTCCGTGATAATATATAAATAACATGCGTGATTATTTTTTGTTCAATTGAACGTGCGTGATTTTGCTCCCATGCGTGATAAAATGCTCCCATGCGTGATTAAAATGCTCCCATGCGTGATTAACTACTCCCATGCGTGATTAACTGATCCATGCATGATTAATTCCCTGATCTGATGGTTACGCTTGTCGCGTACGTGAAGTAGGATAAGCCGTGAAGTATGTTAACCGCTCCCTATATATATATATATATATATATAAGGTTCTATGCAGAACACTAAATATTGCGAGAACACGCAGAACAAAACGAATCTCTCATTTTTTCAATCCTAAAAACCTAAAAAGTAAATGAAAATGTTATAAGTGTAAGATTTATTGTTTCTCACACTAGAATTTAAAACAGAATAAGAAAAATCTTCGGTTTTTAAATAACCTACACACATGTAGGTTATGTGTAGGGTAAATTACCTACATGTATGTAGACTATGTGTAAGGGAAAATATATGATTTTTTTTATGTGTATATAATACACATATGAATGTAAGAAACATAAAATTTAAGAAATATGAACCTTAAATCCCAAAATTTAGTGATTTAGAGTTGTTCTTTTTGTTCTCGCAATAATTAGTGTTCTGTAATGATCCTTATCCTATATATATATAGAGTAGGAGTTGGGTGGAAAGTCTATTTTTCCTAGAAAGTCTAGGAAGGAATAAGAATTGGACATGTGTCATTGAGGGATTTTAAGTAGAAGGGCTATCATGTAATTTCACATTTTAATTTTATTTTTGGAATGTATCTTCATTAACTAAAATTCCATGATTTTCGGAATTTTTTATTATTTTCGAATTCAAATCTGGAAGTCAATGTGTTCATTAACAAAAATTCCATGTCACGTTACATCGCATATTCCATTGTTTAGAAGATTACTGGAATTTATCAGCATGTTCTTGGTGCTGTGTTTTAACAGTTTACAGGGCTAAAGTCAATTTTTTTTTATAGATCCCACAATATAAAGATGGTAAAACACAGGGTATGAATCGGATTGCTGTTAAAACACAACTGTATGAATCTGAATGCTAAAACACAACAGTATGAATCTGATTGCTGTTAAAACACAACTGTATGAATCTGAATGCTAAAACACAAGTGTATGAATCTGCTTGCTGTTAAAACACAACTGTATGAATCTGTTTGCTGTTAAAACACAACTGTATGAATCTGAATGCTAAAACACAACTGTATGGATCTGCTTGCTGTTAAAACACATCTGTATGAATCTGGATGTTAAAACACATCTGTATGAATCTGCTTGCTGTTAAAACACATCTGTATGAATCTGCTTGCTGTTAAAACACAACTGTATGAATCTGCTTGCTGTTAAAACACATCTGTATGAATCTGGATGTTAAAACACATCTGTATTGTATGAATCTGCTTGCTGTTAAAACACATCTGTATGAATCTGGATGTTAAAACACATCTGTATGAATCTGCTTGCTGTTAAAACACAACTGTACGAATCTGTTTGCTGTTAAAACACATCTGTATGAATCTGAATGCTAAAACACAACTGTATGAATCTGCTTGCTGTTAAAACACATATGTATGAATCTGGATGCTAAACCACAACTGTATGAATCTACTTGCTGCTAAAACACAACTGTATTAATTTGCTTGCTGTTAAAACACATCGTCAAGAAAACGGAGATGATAAGAACAATATTTGAATGGTGATGATGAACTCGGAGATGGTGGAGATGGAGAAGTGTTTTAATTTGATCCGGTGCTCTCCATCGTTTCTAAAGTTATCTTCTTCCATGATTGTAGTTATTTTTGGTAGGGATTGGGGTTTCCAAGATGGGTTTGGAGAGAGAGAGAGGGAAAATCGCTTGAATTTAGGAACTGGGCGGTTATCTAATTGATTTAAAACACGACCATTGACAAAATTGCCCCTACTCATTTAAAACAATCAATTAATTAAACTCAAATATTACAAGATTGCCATTGATTTAATCTCAACCCTTAAACACACCAATCGGATGGACCAGATCGCTTCCTAGACTTTCTAGGAAAACACACTTTCTGTGCGAACCCTACTCTCTCTCTCTCTCTCTCTCTATATATATATATATATATATATAGGAATAAGTTAAAATGAGAACCACCTCGAGTTGTAAGAACCAGCGAGAACCACCCCCGCGGGGGGCCGTTGACCACGAAATTTTTTTTACACCTAGATCCGTATATTTTAACACGGGGGGTAAATTTTGGGTTCAAACGGCGCGCCCGAGGGGGTAGTTTTTTACGCCCAAAGTTTGGTAAAAAAAAAAAGAAAAATTAAAAAAATTAAAAAAACCCAAACTTTGGCCGTAAAAAACTACCCCCTCGGGCGCGCCGTTTGAACCCAAAATTTACCCCCCGTGTTAAAATATACGGATCTAGGTGTAAAAAAAATTTCGTGGTCAACGGCCCCCCGCGGGGGTGGTTCTCACTGGTTCTTACAACTCGAGGTGGTTCTCATTTTAACCTTCCCCTATATATATATATATAGGGAGCCGCTAAAATAGGAACCATCTCCAGTTGTAAGAACTGCGAGAACCACTTTCAACCAAACAGATTATGCCAACTAAAAGGGTGTTTTGGCCTTTTACCCCAAATGTCTAATCTCTTACTCTCTCTCTTCATTAATGCCACCAGAAATATCTCTGTCCTCTTCTTAATTGTCTCTCTCCTCTTTCTTCACTTCACAATCACGCCTTTAAATCCTCCTCATCTCTTACTTTAACCTAAAGCAAAGATAAGCATCATTCATTCTATCTTCATACACCAGAAAGTCAAAAACTTTAGTTTGGTTTCAAATTTCCAAGGCTGAACAGCTGATTACTTTAAAGGGTTTAAGAATATATATTTAAGAAGTGAAGATCATTCATTCATACTTTCATAGCATGATGGTGATGCAGATGGGTTCTTCTTCATTAGATCAAGAAAACAAGATCGGGTTCATGGGTTCTCATTTGTATCCTTTTCATTTGTCTATCTCCTTTCTTCTTAAAAAAAAAAGAGAATTCATCATTCAACCCAAACCATAACCCCCCCCAGATTCATCTTCTCCGATCCCCCTCCCACCTAATCTGCAGCCGCACCTACTCCCCGTTGTACTCCCCTCCTTCTCCGTCTCTGATGGATGCCGCCGCCGCACATGGGGGTTTCACTCATGTGTGAGCGGCGGTGGCTGATGATGTTACTGTGACCGCTCGTTTCTCCGGCGACCCTCAGACCTGCAACCCATCTCTCATCTCCTCCAAGGAACCCAAAAGATGTTTGATTGGTGGAGAGGAGTTTGTTGGTCGACGGCGGAAGACGGTGGTGGGAGGTGGTTGGTCGGCGGTGTTGGTGTTGGAGGCGGTTTCACGTTTGTGGAGATCAGAGCAGAAAATGGGAGGCGGTTTCACTGATGATGTTCATGTGTTTGTTGGTAAGAGTTTTTGCTGGGTTTTGCTTGTGATTTTTAATCTTTGAATCTGTGGGTTTTGCTGGGTTTTGATGGTGCTTTTTGGTAGATTCCAAACAGTGATTTTGAATGTTTGAATATGTGGTTTTAAATGTTTGAATGTTTGGATAGTGATTTTGGTAGATATCGAACACTGATTTTTCCTGGATTTGGCTGGTGATTTTGAATCTTTGAATGTTTGAACAGTGATTTTTGGTAGATTCGAACAGTGTGTTTTGTTGGGTTTGCTGGTGATTTTGAATCTTTGAATCTGTGGGTTTTGCTGGTGCTTTTTGGTAGATTTTCGAACAGTGAACTATGTGGGTTTTGATCCGTTTGGATTCGGGCGGTGATGATGCAAAAAAAAAAAACGTATATTTTTATGACGATGGCGCGGCACGGTTGGTGGATGGTAGATTTTTGAACATGCAACCCCACTTTGCAGCCTCTGATTATCGGAAAAAATCTGAGCCAAACCCTTTTTTTTCAAGAATCCAAACATTGTTTTTGATTTTTGTTGATTTTTTATTTTTTTTCCCAGTCGATGATGATAACAATCTATCTGAGACACCTACCGAGTTGCGATTTCTGGATGCGTTCGTGTTTGGGTAAAAAAGTTTAGAACCTTTCGTTGTGTGCTTGAACACTAAGTGACTAACTGGTTTGATGATTTAATGAATGATAAGTGAACTTATATGATTATGTGTTATGTTATGTGTATGCTTATGTGTATGTATGCGAGTATGTATATGAACCGAGACAACACGAACCCGACTTGAGACCATGTGGTCTCGAGTGAACACATGAAACATTGGGCCGGTTGGGCCACACACACACTTAGCCTATCCGAGAGCCCACTAGGGTGTATTGCTAGGAGCGGATATATAAACTTGATAGATAGCCATGTTGCCATTTTTGGATAACACACATACTCTCCCACACACACTCTCCCTCTCTCCCTCACGGAAACCTTGAGCCACAACACCCTCCTCCTTCTTCTCGGATCCAACCAACCGACCACAAAAGGATTCTCGGATTTTGCTTGTTCACGCCAAACAAAGCTTCATCCTTCACCACTATTCCTCTAACCGGTTAGTGATTCCCATTGTGTGTTTATAATTCGGTTGTTGTTGATGATGATGATGTGACATTTTGTTAATGATGATGTATCTTGTGTGACTTGATAATATGTTGGTTTGTTAGATTTATACATAATGATGTTAATAAGCTATCATACTTTGATTCCGGATTGATTGCATGATGAGTTAATGATGTTCATGAAATCGGTTGGTATAATGCTCATATTATTCGGATTTGTTGTTGGAAGTGCTCGATTGTTATTCATGTTATGAAATCGGATGTGTATATGTGGGTTAGACGAATATGTTCAAGAGTTGATTGTTGTTCATGATTTTTGTTAGACTTAGGTTCATATGAATGGTGATGAACTACTTGAATGTTTGAAGAACATGATGAATGTATGAAGAACTTGATGAACATGATAAGAATGTGGCTGAATATTTGAAATCTGATATGTTTGATCCAAATTAGTAAATTACTAGACAAACAAACATGTTTAAGTGGATAGTACAAACCATTTCATGAAATCAAATTCTCATTGGATAGTACACTGTTCCGAATCAGCAGTTGTCCAACCGAAACCATCAGTTGCGACTCGAAACCATGCATGATGAGTCGAAATCTCCCGGTTGCGACATCGGTTGCGAGTCGCAAACACCTGGTTGCGACTCGAAACCACACCAGATCAGCACATAAACCGTTTGACTCGAAACCGCAGTTACGAGTCCGGTTGCGACTCGTAACCAAAACAACACGAACCGAAACCATGATTGCTACTCGGGTTGCGAGTCGCAAACGCCTAGTTGCGACTCGAGGCTATACACAGATACACGCTGTTTGGGCTTGCACCTCATTTCGGACTGAATTGTTGGGCCGGACTCTTGGGCCTGATGCACAGACCTTAGATGTTACTTGAACGTGAATATTGTTGAACTGCTATGAACAAACGTGTATACCATGAACGATACTTGAATGCACTGTGCTAGAAACATCCGTGTGCTACTTGGTTATGAACCTGACTTGTATGATACAACTATGATAGGACGTGAGTAGCCTCAACGTTGCTTGTTTGACTTTTCTGTGTTTCTACCGAGCAAACCAAGGTGAGTTCACACCCTCTACAAAGCATGGGATTCCCTGGGTTGGGAATGGGGTTAAGGAACTGGGTTCCTCGTCCTCCTTGGGTAGGACAGCAAAGGTTCAGGAATGTAATTCCTCGTCCTCACGGACAGATAACTCGTACTAGACCAAAATTCTATCACGAAGTCCCTCATCTTTGTATCGACTTAATCGCCGAGGCCAATGGCGAGCGGGTCATTAGTTAGATAGCGCTATTTAGGTTTGACAAACCTCACACCGTGCCGCAGAGGACGGGCGTGAACTAATGGACTACTGGCACGTCAATGATGATAGACATTGACAGTTTCAGGGCACATAAACATGACTACAGTCAGCAGTCGATATGGTAACGAGTCTAGTGTATACATGGGGTAGCCCCCACGGCCGAAATGCCAGATAACTAACACGGGGTAGCCCCCACGGCTGGATAGCCAGAGTAACCGGGAATAAACAAGTCACGTTTTTAACTATGGGGTAACCCCCACGGCAGGATGCCAGCTAAAGGAAACTGTTTTCGAAACAACTTAAAACGAACACCCAACCGTGAACTCACTCAACTTGTTGTTGACTCGTTACTACATGCTTTGCAGGTCCTTAGGTTTCTTAGCTGGAGCTTGCATGGAGGAGGATCGTTGTGGGACATGGACGTTTGTATGCCATGTTAAACTTTGAAACAATTAAACTTATGTTTTGATTTGAGACTTATGCTTCCGCTTGCAACTTAACTATGTTTTGTTTGACCACCAATTGTATTGGTTGGATTTTTATAACTACTTATATGCTTGTTCAATATGATTGGTGGCTGGATCCTGGTCAGTCACGCCTCCAAGCGGTAGTACTCCGCAGGTGGATTTTGGGGGTGTGACAGATTGGTATCAGAGCCATTGGTTATAGTGAACTTGGTTTTAATAAAGGGGAAAATGTTTTTGTTAAAACCAGACTATAACCTGTACAGTGCTCGACGGTCCACAACGATGCTTCACTCCACATGCAAGGCTCGACATTCTAGGTGATATGATCTGTGTATATATTGCCTACTTGTTAGTTACATAGTACATTGCTTATGGTATGCTTGGTTAGTATAACTACTGTTGCTTGAACACGTGCGTGCTTGCTCAATTTTTCCGTCGTACTTTCGCGAACCCCTCTCACTCACGTTCTTCTTGATGTGAAGATCATGTCTGGACGCGTTAACCTGACACAAGCCCAGTTGACGGCTCTGATCAACGAACGAGTTGCCGCAGCACTTGCAGCTGCACACGCAGGAGGTATATCCTGCAGTCCGAACTCACTCTAGGATCTTTAGAATCCTACTCTCGTGAACCAACCTTCGTGTTAAACTCTGTCTTTTCTTTCACCTACGATAGGTCAGCACGTTCAGCCACCCGTGTGCACTTTTAAGACTTTCATGGACTGCCGACCAACTACTTTTAGCGGCACTGAAGGAGCAGTAGGTCTCCTACACTGGTTTGAGAAACTAGAATCTGTCTTCGAAATGTGTGAATGCCCTGAGGCGCGCAGGGTGAAGTATGCTACTGGTACTCTCGAGGGTCTAGCCCTCACGTGGTGGAACGCTCAGGTTCAGATGCTAGGGTTGGTTGCTGCCAACGCCACCCCATGGGAGAATTTTAAGGAAATGATCAAGGAAGAATACTGCAGTCGTGATGAGATTCACAAACTAGAAGTGGAGTTCTTCAACCTCAAGATGACGGGGTCGGAAATTGAAGCTTATGTGAAAAGGTCGAACGAACTGGCAATTATGTGCCCTACTATGGTGGACCCTCCCATCAAACGCATCGAACTATATCTTCAGGGCTTAGTGCCAGAAATCCAAAGTCATGTGACTTCAGCGAACCTCGCCACCTACCAGCAAGCTGTTCAGTTGGCTCACCGTCTCACGGATCAGGCGGTGGAGCAGAACAAGTTACCAAAACGCATAGGTGCTGCAACTACTTCTGGTACCTCAAGTGATAACAAACGGAAATGGGATGGAACTTCGAGTAAGGGTTCGACTTCTGTTCAGTCTCAGTCCCAGCAGAGAAAGACTGAAGACTACAAGAGCCCTAATCAGCAATCGTCTGGTGGTCAAGGTCATGGTGGGTACAAAGGAAATCACCCCAAATGCAATCGCTGCAGCCTGCACCACAGCGGACCATGCACCAGGGGCAACTGTCACCGGTGCAACAAGCCTGGTCATGCTGCAAAGGATTGCAGGAGCTTATACCCCGCCAATCAGAATCGTCAGCAAGCTCAACAGAATCAGCGTCAGCAGCAGCAGCAGGGTGATAACAAAGGGTGCTTTCAGTGTGGAGCTGAGGGCCACTTCAAGAGAGATTGTCCCCAACTGAATAGGAACCAGAACAACAACAACAATAACAACAATCAGGGGAATGGTAACAATGGGAACAACAACAACAACAATGGCGCCAGGGGGCGGATGTTTGTGATCGGCCAAGGTGAAGCAAGGAACGACCCCAATGTTGTGGCGGGTAAGTTCCTTCTCGACGACTTTTATGTTTCAGTTTTATTTGATTCGGGTGCCGATACTAGCTACGTGTCACTAGAAGTTAGTCGAATGCTTAAGCGTATTCCGACCCCTTTGAACAACAAGCACACCGTAGAGCTAGCAAATGGTAAGAGTCTAGAAGCCACACACGTAGTCAAGGGTTGTAAACTTATTCTCGCTGACCAGACCTTCTCTATCGACCTCATTCCTATTGTCTTGGGTAGTTTCGACGTTGTCATTGGGATGGATTGGCTATCCCAACACCGAGCAGAGATTCTTTGCAACGAGAAGGTTGTCCGTATTCCAGGTTCCGGTGGTGAACCTCTCATGATTCATGGCGACAAGAGGAGTGCTGTTGAGAACGTCATTTCTCTCCTTAAGGCCCAAAAGTGCTTGCGAAAGGGCCATACTGCCATTTTGGCTCTCGTTACTGACACCTCAGAGAAAGAGAAGAAGATAGAAGATTTTCCAGTTGTACACGATTATCCAGAGGTATTTCCTGAGGAATTACCTGGTCTTCCGCCTCATCGCCAAGTCGAGTTTCAGATCGAACTAGCTCCTGGAGCTGCGCCCATAGCCCGTGCACCTTATCGTTTAGCCCCATCAGAGTTGAAGGAACTCTCTACGCAACTACAAGAGCTCCTGGATAAGGGTTTTATTCGTCCAAGCTCATCGCCCTGGGGAGCTCCAGTGCTATTTGTGAAGAAGAAAGACGGTACCTTCAGAATGTGCATCGACTACCGAGAACTCAACAAGGTGACGGTGAAGAACCGTTATCCTCTACCGCATATCGACGACTTGTTCGACCAGCTGCAAGGGTCAAGCTACTATTCGAAGATCGATTTGAGATCGGGTTATCACCAGCTGAGAGTCCGGGAAGAGGACGTCTCCAAAACAGCTTTCAGAACTCGATACGGGCACTATGAGTTTTTGGTCATGCCTTTTGGGATGACAAACGCACCTGCGGTTTTCATGGACTTGATGAACCGAGTGTGCAAGCCTTACCTGGACAAGTTTGTTATAGTCTTCATCGACGACATCCTGATCTATTCCAAGAGTCGGGAGGAACACGAGCAGCATCTGCGACTTATTCTGGAACTCCTTCGAACAGAACAGCTTTATGCGAAGTTCTCGAAATGCGACTTCTGGCTTCGAGAAGTCCATTTCCTAGGCCACGTGGTAAACAAGGATGGGATTCACGTTGATCCATCCAAGATAGACTCGATTAAGAACTGGCCTGCACCCCGTACACCAAAGGAAATTCGCCAATTCTTGGGTTTGGCGGGATACTACCGGAGATTCATAAAGGATTTTTCTAAGATTGCACAGCCTCTCACCTCACTAACGCAGAAGGGCGTTGTTTATCGCTGGGGAAACGCACAGGAGTTGGCATTTCAACACCTAAAGGATAGACTTTGTAGCGCACCTATCCTTTCCTTGCCAGAAGGCACAGACGACTTTGTGGTCTACTGCGACGCATCAATTCAGGGTCTTGGTTGCGTGCTGATGCAACGAGACAAAGTTATAGCCTACGCCTCACGCCAACTTAAGGTTCATGAAAAGAACTACACTACGCACGACTTAGAGCTGGGAGCTGTTGTTTTTGCACTTAAGTTATGGCGGCATTACCTGTATGGTACGAAGTGCGCCATCTACACCGACCACAGGAGCCTCGAGCACATCTTCAAGCAGAAAGAGCTGAATATGCGGCAACGACGATGGGTCGAACTACTGAATGACTACGAGTGCTCAATCAGGTATCACCCGGGCAAGGCCAATGTTGTGGCTGACGCCCTCAGTCGGAAGGACACTGCGCCTAAGCGCGTGCGAGCTTTACAACTCACGATCCATTCTAGTCTTCCTTCCCAGATACGAGCAGCTCAGATAGAAGCACTGAAACCAGAAAACATCAGGGCTGAAGCCCTACGCGGATCAAGGCAACGCTTAGAACAGAAGGAAGACGGTGCTTACTACGTAACGGGACGCGTTTGGGTCCCACTCTATGGCAACCTACGAGAGCTTGTGATGGACGAAGCACACAAGTCTCGCTACTCGGTACATCCCGGATCGGATAAAATGTACCACGACATCAAAACTACGTACTGGTGGCCTAGCATGAAGGCCCACATAGCAACTTACGTCAGCAAGTGTTTGACTTGTGCGAGAGTCAAGTCGGAATACCAGAAACCATCAGGCCTACTCCAACAACCAGAGATACCTCAATGGAAATGGGAGCAAATTTCCATGGATTTTGTCACTGGCCTGCCTAGATCCCAGCGCGGGAACGATACTATTTGGGTGATCGTGGATCGACTCACAAAATCTGCACACTTCTTGGCTATCAAGGAGACGGATAAGTTCTCCACTCTTGCAGAAATATACCTCAAGGAAGTTGTTTCGAGGCACGGGGTGCCCACCTCCATTATCTCGGATCGAGATGCACGTTTTACTTCAGAGCTGTGGCAAACAAATCCTTTGGCTCACGATTAGATATGAGCACAGCGTATCATCCTCAGACGGACGGGCAGTCCGAACGCACTATTCAAACCTTAGAAGACATGCTTCGTGCATGTGTAATCGACTTTGGCAACCGCTGGGAAAAGCATCTGCCACTTGTGGAATTCTCGTACAATAACAGCTACCACACCAGCATTAAAGCTGCTCCGTTTGAGGCATTGTACGGACGTAAATGCCGGTCTCCTCTTTGCTGGGCAGAGGTGGGAGATAGTCAGATCACTGGTCCAGAATATGTGGTAGATACAACCGAGCAAATCGCTCAGATACGAAAACGCATGACGGCCGCTCGCGAACGTCAGAAAGTTTACGCCGACATGGGCAGGAAACCACTTGAGCTCCAGGTTGGGGAGCGGGTACTACTCAAAGTTTCACCCTGGAAGGGTGTGGTTCGTTTTGGTAAACGCGGTAAACTTAACCCACGATACGTTGGACCTTTCGAAGTCACTGAGAAAATAGGCAGGGTGGCCTACAGACTAAACTTACCAGCGGAACTCGGTGCAGTTCACAACGTTTTTCACGTGTCGAATCTGAAGAAGTGTCCGTCAGATGAGACCCACGTAGTTCCTCTAAAGGAACTCACTATCGACGAGCAGTTACGATTCGTCGAGGAACCAGTCGAAATCACGGACCGGGATGTTAAGGTCCTCAAGAGCACCAGAATACCTCTCGTTCGAGTTCGTTGGAACTCACGTCACGGCCCAGAGTTCACCTGGGAGCGCGAAGATCAGATGAAACAAAAGTATCCCCAACTGTTCGCAAACAGTACACCCACTACTGAGGCCGAAGCTACGGAATTTCGGACGAAATTCCAGATCAACGGGGGGTGGATGTGACACCCCAGGAAAACCGGGAAAACCATACAACTTAACTAGCTTCCTCAGTGAGTGCTTACCAAATTTCGGGACGAAATTTCTTTCAACTTGGGGATGATGTGACAACTCGAAATTTAGAACCTTTCGTTGTGTGCTTGAACACTAAGTGACTAACTGGTTTGATGATTTAATGAATGATAAGTGAACTTATATGATTATGTGTTATGTTATGTGTATGCTTATGTGTATGTATGCGAGTATGTATATGAACCGAGACAACACGAACCCGACTTGAGACCATGTGGTCTCGAGTGAACACATGAAACATTGGGCCGGTTGGGCCACACACACACTTAGCCTATCCGAGAGCCCACTAGGGTGTATTGCTAGGAGCGGATATATAAACTTGATAGATAGCCATGTTGCCATTTTTGGATAACACACATACTCTCCCACACACACTCTCCCTCTCTCCCTCACGGAAACCTTGAGCCACAACACCCTCCTCCTTCTTCTCGGATCCAACCAACCGACCACAAAAGGATTCTCGGATTTTGCTTGTTCACGCCAAACAAAGCTTCATCCTTCACCACTATTCCTCTAACCGGTTAGTGATTCCCATTGTGTGTTTATATTTCGGTTGTTGTTGATGATGATGATGTGACATTTTGTTAATGATGATGTATCTTGTGTGACTTGATAATATGTTGGTTTGTTAGATTTATACATAATGATGTTAATAAGCTATCATACTTTGATTCCGGATTGATTGCATGATGAGTTAATGATGTTCATGAAATCGGTTGGTATAATGCTCATATTATTCGGATTTGTTGTTGGAAGTGCTCGATTGTTATTCATGTTATGAAATCGGATGTGTATATGTGGGTTAGACGAATATGTTCAAGAGTTGATTGTTGTTCATGATTTTTGTTAGACTTAGGTTCATATGAATGGTGATGAACTACTTGAATGTTTGAAGAACATGATGAATGTATGAAGAACTTGATGAACATGATAAGAATGTGGCTGAATATTTGAAATCTGATATGTTTGATCCAAATTAGTAAATTACTAGACAAACAAACATGTTTAAGTGGATAGTACAAACCATTTCATGAAATCAAATTCTCATTGGATAGTACACTGTTCCGAATCAGCAGTTGTCCAACCGAAACCATCAGTTGCGACTCGAAACCATGCATGATGAGTCGAAATCTCCCGGTTGCGACATCGGTTGCGAGTCGCAAACACCTGGTTGCGACTCGAAACCACACCAGATCAGCACATAAACCGTTTGACTCGAAACCGCAGTTACGAGTCCGGTTGCGACTCGTAACCAAAACAACACGAACCGAAACCATGATTGCGACTCGGGTTGCGAGTCGCAAACGCCTAGTTGCGACTCGAGGCTATACACAGATACACGCTGTTTGGGCTTGCACCTCATTTCGGACTGAATTGTTGGGCCGGACTCTTGGGCCTGATGCACAGACCTTAGATGTTACTTGAACGTGAATATTGTTGAACTGCTATGAACAAACGTGTATACCATGAACGATACTTGAATGCACTGTGCTAGAAACATCCGTGTGCTACTTGGTTATGAACCTGACTTGTATGATACAACTATGATAGGACGTGAGTAGCCTCAACGTTGCTTGTTTGACTTTTCTGTGTTTCTACCGAGCAAACCAAGGTGAGTTCACACCCTCTACAAAGCATGGGATTCCCTGGGTTGGGAATGGGGTTAAGGAACTGGGTTCCTCGTCCTCCTTGGGTAGGACAGCAAAGGTTCAGGAATGTAATTCCTCGTCCTCACGGACAGATAACTCGTACTAGACCAAAATTCTATCACGAAGTCCCTCATCTTTGTATCGACTTAATCGCCGAGGCCAATGGCGAGCGGGTCATTAGTTAGATAGCGCTATTTAGGTTTGACAAACCTCACACCGTGCCGCAGAGGACGGGCGTGAACTAATGGACTACTGGCACGCCAATGATGATAGACATTGACAGTTTCAGGGCACATAAACATGACTACAGTCAGCAGTCGATATGGTAACGAGTCTAGTGTATACATGGGGTAGCCCCCACGGCCGAAATGCCAGATAACTAACACGGGGTAGCCCCCACGGCTGGATAGCCAGAGTAACCGGGAATAAACAAGTCACGTTTTTAACTATGGGGTAACCCCCACGGCAGGATGCCAGCTAAAGGAAACTGTTTTCGAAACAACTTAAAACGAACACCCAACCGTGAACTCACTCAACTTGTTGTTGACTCGTTACTACATGCTTTGCAGGTCCTTAGGTTTCTTAGCTGGAGCTTGCATGGAGGAGGATCGTTGTGGGACATGGACGTTTGTATGCCATGTTAAACTTTGAAACAATTAAACTTATGTTTTGATTTGAGACTTATGCTTCCGCTTGCAACTTAACTATGTTTTGTTTGACCACCAATTGTATTGGTTGGATTTTTATAACTACTTATATGCTTGTTCAATATGATTGGTGGCTGGATCCTGGTCAGTCACGCCTCCAAGCGGTAGTACTCCGCAGGTGGATTTTGGGGGTGTGACAAAAGCTTTCCATATAATGAGGAAACGTTATGGTGGTTTCGAGAACGTTGGTGCCACGGTTGATGATTGCAAAAATTTTAGGAATCGAATTAACAGCTATATAGGAGAATATGACGCTGACATGGTGATTAATAGGATGACCGACAAAAAACAGTATTTAGCTGATTATTCGTTTGAATATTCTGTTGATGATGACAAACGGTTAACTGGTTTGTTCTGGGCTGATGGGTTATGCAAGCTTAACTATATGGAGTTTGGGGATGTGATATCGTTCGATGCAACTTTCAAGACAAACAGGTAAGTGTTTCAAGACAAACATGTTTTTTACTTATTTTCGCATGTTATATGACTTCATAAACTTGTAATATCGCATGTGTAGACATTGAAGAGTTGGTGTTGAATATATCGCATGTTATACTGTTTTGTTTTCGCATGTGATTTTTTGTCTATTTCGCATGTTTCAATGTGTTTTTCGCATGTTTTTGTTCAGGTACAAGATGGTGTTTGTTCCGTTCACTGGCATTGACAACCATTGTCGAAATGTAACACTTGGAGCTGGGTTGTTGGCATCGAAGAGCATTGAATCATATAAATGGCTTCTGAATTCATTCTTAAAGTCATTTGGTCGGCAGCCAAAGGTTGTAGTGACGGACCAAGACCCTGCTATGAAACAGGCTATTGAGGAGGTTTTCCCTAACAGCAGACACAGATTGTGCATGTGGCACATAATGAAAAAAGTGGCAGATAAGGTATAGCATGCTATATTGGCTTTTGTTAGTGTTTTTTTTATAATATAGATTTTGTTATAGGGTGATATAAAAAGCATTTATTGTTATAGGTTGGACACGAGTTGTGCAATAACGATGAGTTTAAAAGGAGGATGTGCGACATTGTATGGACTGATTCCATTGAGCCCGAAGAATTCGAGAGATAGTGGAAGTTGGTGATGATTGAGTTCGGTCTCACTGAAAACAAATGGATTGATGATATGTTTTCGATGAGAAACATGTGGATTTCGGCTTTTTACCGGCATGAGCCCATGTCTGGTCTCATGCGAACAACTTCGAGATCAGAGAGCGAGAATCATTTTTTTTCCAAGTGTCAAATTCACAACTCACTCTTGTAGAGTTTATGAATCATTTTGATGGTGCAATGGATGTCCAAAGGTTCAATCATAGAAAGAATGATCATATTTCAAGATATACTGAGCCTGCTGATTGGAGCGAAACTTCTTTGGAAAAAGATGCTGCTAAGAGATTCACCAGGTCTATATTCTTTGATCAGCAAATAGAGATTTATGGAACAATCTCTGAATGTCTGCCGATGGACACCAAAATCGAGGGTCCACAGATCATGATATTGTTGAAAGACTTTAAAGCCCATGGAGATGGTTTATTGGAGGTATTATAGCATATATATTTCAAACATGTGATTTTGAAAACATATATGCGAATTTCATTTTTCAGATCATGATTTTGCAATATGCGATTTTGATATACGCATGCGATTTTAAATTTTATACAATCAAATGATTTTTAGACATGCGAAATTGTTATTTTACACATGCGATTTTAAATTTTAATATATAATTTTTCTTTTGGTTTTCCTAGGTGTGGTTCAAGAATCTTGAAAATGATGTAACTGCACAGTGTAGCTGTTTGCGTTTTGAGCAGTATGGGCTGCTATGCAAACACATCTATTTTCTTTTCAAGATGTTTGGTGTTAAAGAAATACCAAACAAATATGTTATGAAGAGATGGACGAAGGATGTGGTGCCGAATGAGTTAAATGTGAAGTACAATTTAAGGGTGGGTGACAAGGATGTGCCACACAAGGCTAAATGGATTGCTCGTGAAATCATCCACACAGGGGAGTATTTGGTTAGCAATTTGATTTCCGACCTTGATCAACTTGTATTAGTGAGGGATCAAATAATGCAGCTTAAAGAGAGAGTTGATCAGAGTCGTATAACCAAGCAACTTGATCTAAAATTTGACCGATTTTCAAAGTTGATTGGTTATCAACAACCAGTAACTAATGCTCCTCCTACTGTCCATGTGCCGGCTGGTATAAGAAACAAAGGTCGTGGCTCGCATAAAAGGATTAAATCCAAGAAGGAACAAATGATCAGCCCGCAAAGGAAAAAGGTCAAGGACATGTAGCGTATGCAATGAAAAAGGTCATGATATTCGGACTTGCGAGATACTGAAAGCCAAACAACAAGGTAAACAACAAAAAAAGAAGATGAAGGGCGTCCAGATTGAAAAAGATCCCAGAGACAAAGACAACAAGGTCGAAGACGATGAAGAGGAAGATGAGTTTGAAGATTACAGTGGTAGTAGTGATGATGGATCTGAAGAAGAAGATCAGTGGGATGAGGTTTCAGAAGATGATGAGGAAGATTAATTTTTTTTAAATGTAAATGCGAATTTATACGAAACACATGCGATTTTATATTCATCTGTTTATATCATTTTTTCATGCGATTTTAGTGTATAAACATGCGATTTTATATGCATCAGTTTATGATTAGTCTTATATGCGATTCCACTTTTAGTACATGCGATTTTCAGTTATATTGTTTTTTTTTTGTGACAAGATGTCTTAATCATTCATGCGATTTTGTATTATAATCAAGCATAAGATTTGTTCAAAACATATACCCAAAATATAAAATAGTTATTGTCTAACACAACTACAACCATAAAACGATTAAACAGAAATTTAGTTACTTGAAGCAAATATTTTGTCACGTTCAGCAGAGCTGAACTCCATCTTCTCCTTCACAGTGTTTAGAGCATCTTTTAGGAAAGAGAATGCTAAGTCATTGTTAGTGCATTCATCTGTCGACTTCGTCTTATATCGAGTCTCGGGTTCGTTACGAAGTTGTTCAAGCATGATGTCATGATGACATCATCAAAGTGACATCATCAATGACATCACCTCACAAGAAGACATAATAGTTTCAAAGTTTACATAAGTCAACATGTGGGTTTCGCTTGAAGACAAGACAGATTGTTGGTTTCGCTTGAATTCATATTTGAGGGTTTCGCTTTAATAGTTATGGGTGTATTTCAAGCGAAACCATGACTAGTATAAATAGGTGTTTCATGCATTTCTTAGTTTCCGCCTCTGAAACGGACTAGAACTCTTCCGAACGACTCGTTTAGGTCGCAACACGATCCTATAAGTGGTATCAGAGCTCAGGACGAGGAGTTCTTGCCAAAACAGCCTGTTTTCATTACACTTTCTGTTTCTACACCATTCTTTTTCAAAATTTAAAACTTTTTATGGATAAAATCGGCTAAAATTCTCACAATGTGTGCGTAATCATGTTTTAACAACCCCTTGAGAGTTTCAGATCTAAATTCGGATTAAAACTGGATTAATCGGACCAAAATCAGATCGGTTTGCTGACATCATTCTGATTTCGCTTGAGTTTGAATGATAATTTCGCTTGAAAGTTAACAAATCGCAGATTTCGCTTGAGATTACTTGGTTATTTCGCTTGAGTGTGCATTTTGACCATGATTTCGCTTGTAAACATGCAATCACCGCTTAAAATCAACCTATCGCTTGAAACATGACTACCGTTTGAAAGTGATTAGTGTGAACCGCTTGAAAGGTGCATCGGGTCATGTGAATATATTGGTTTGTGAGATATTATTGAAATGATAAAAAAATTGCATGTGATACATGGTTTTATGTGATCTTTGTCAGTGAATATATTGTTTTGTCGAATCATTAGTGTCAGCCTAGTGAGATTGATATTTGGAATTGCATGTGAGCATGTGATTTTATGAGTTTCAATATACATTGAAAGTTGTTGTCTGCTCATTGATTACTCGGCATCTGTGATAAATATTTTACACATGCAACTTTGAGATCCTCGAGATATTGAAACATACAAGAGGTCCAATTAAATTCAATTTAGGTGCTTAGTTAACAGTTGCGGCCCAATCAATTTTTAAAAAGAAAGGTGTCGTTTCATTCATGACTCTGCATGTGACTTGTTAAGTTCAAGATAATATTCGGTCAAATGAATTCAAGTGTGGTGTAAAAAGTTTGTCGGTCATTTAAGGCATTGCATGTGATAATACTAATCGGTTCTATCAGTTTAAAATTGTTGAACATCTAAACATTTGTAGGTCATCATTGAAATTACATGTGATCTTTTGTTTTTGTCGGCCATCATTTAGTTGTTAAGTGTGCATGTGACATTAAAAGTTTCAATCCAATTTTCATTCAGTTACATATTGTATATGTTGGATTAGTGAGTGTAGTTGATCCAATAGAGTTCATTTGATTCAAGTAAGTGTGTCAGCCCACTTATCCCTTTCACTAGTTTGTTAAGGCCCAAATAAGTAAGTGTGTTGATATATGAGTATTAGTTATCGGCCCATGTGTTTGATTTTTTTTACATGTGAACATTGAAAATGAGTTGTTAATATTGTTGTTGATCCAATACATATATGTCACACCCCTATTTTCCACGTGTCACCGGTGGGCCCGGTGGGGAGTATAGTGACGTAGTTGGTATCATCATAGACAAACAACACAATATATAAATGCACATCAGAAGCAAAGATAGATTCATTTCAACTTTAATAAAGTGTAATATTAAATATCACAAATAGTTGAAACGGATCCACAGGCGGATCAAAATAAAAGAAGATATTGTTCAACAGCTTTATTGACATCCAAGCTTGCGAGACTTATTGTGGACGCTTAGAAGACAGCCAGCCTAGTACGAGTAGTACCTGCACTTAACCTTTTGGAAAAATACGTCAGTTTACACTGGTAAATACAATTTAACTGACTCATTTTGAAAAGGGTTGAAAATTGATTTGAATGCACGTGGCACAAAACTTTTTATAACTTGGGATAATTATGTGAATATAATCTTGTAAGGGAATTACATGTTACTTATGCGTTCAGTAGCCCGATCCGTAGACCGTGTTAAAGATTAATAGACACACCACATTATTGAGTTATGCACTGAAAGGTGTACGCCTACACCCCGTGCTCAGGTCGTGGCCATCTCGTAGGATGATGCCAAGGATATCCGGGACATGGTCATTAACCCCCCAAAGGCTTTAAGCAAACAAAACACATTCAAAACATAGCATATCAATAATTTAACCTCTATTCGATTAAGGATTCAATGCCGGACCAAGCGGTATTTTATATACCGTACCCCAAGCCCGTATAGGGAAAATAGGTTAAAAGTATTTACCTGAGCTAAATATAAATTCAATCCTAGCCGTAAACCACCAAGCAAGTACATATAGCTTTTACTGGGCTCCTAAATCTGGAACGAAGGTTTTTAACAACCTATTAGATTCCTAACGGGTCTTTAATTAAGCCTAAGCTTAGACCGGTTAGTTTTCAAAATGAAGACACGGTTCAAACGCATGATAAAGCGAAGACCGGTTTAGAATGTGGTTTTGACCCGACAAGCTTGGACACTTGTTTAATATGGGTAACTTAAACACATTCTGGATTTTAAGACAAAGATGATAAGGTTTGACCCGTTTCGGCTAGTAAATGTAAACTAGTTACATAAGTCGTTCCGAACACGAAAGTGCGTAACGGGTAACCAAATGGGTCATATGCAAGTTTCCTAAGTTAATATGCCTTAAATATGTTGTGACATCACTAAGATATCTTCTATTATGCCCGTAATGGATTTAAACCCAAACTATGCCTCGTAAGGGCATTTTGGTCATTTAAAAGGTTATAAAAGAGTTCAATTTGTAATCTGACTTACAGGTCTGATTTATTCAGTAAATATACCTAATTTAATATGTTATAACAGTAGGGTATGACCTATATGTGAAATCTATCATTTAAAACCAAACTATGCATCTTAGGGGTATTTTGGTAATTTCACAAAGGCTAAAAAGGTCAAAACTGGAAACCTGAGTTTAAAAACTTTTACTTACTGTTATTATATAAAAATATACTAAAAATATCAGTAGGTATCAACCTTATATGTTTAATATGGTCTTAGCACATATTATGCGTTAAAAACGCTTAAAAGGGCGATTTGGAGCCATTTCTGGGTTTTCAAAGGAAAGCTGATATTTTTTATAATTCCAGAAGGCTTAAAATATTGTATTTATCAAATAAAATCAGTAGAAAAAGGTTTGGAGTCAAAAGGATTTGTAAAACTCATTTTATGGCTTAAAAGGGCAAAACCGTCATAACCCGAATCAAACCTAGAGACCTATGTTATGCTCAGCCAAAAATTAAATAAAAATCTTCAAAAATCCCAAAATATTATATTACATTAGTGGATAAAAAGTTTGATATCAAAAAGTGGGTTTAAATAGGCTATGCGCTAAATACGCCGTTTAAGTAACATAAAGCTTTCAAATTACGCTAATGAGCATAACTTCTAATCTAGACCTCAAACTGATGTCAAATTTTAGGTGCAAGTTTATAAATCAGTAACTAAGGTTTCTACTCTTTTACTTTTTCAAAAATCACGTTTTATAGTCAAAAGGGCATAATAGTCAACATTTAAGCATTAATCGGAAACATGCATATGAATCGGATAAGTATTGAACCAAGTCGTATAATCTCAGAGAGTTATACTTATATGAAACCTGGTCCAAAATAAGCTCTAAGGCAGATCTTAAACATGCATAAACGGGTCAGAACTGAAAGTCAAAGCAAAAGTCAATTTATGCGACTTTCGGTTCCGATCCGGGTCTTAAACTGAAAATTGTCGGGTTGAACATGGTTAGACATGTTCTTACATTAATTACCAAGTTATATTAATGATCAAATAGGTTGCATGTATCCTACATTGCTAATTATGCTTAAATTTGAAAATAAACATTCTGTTGACTTTTTAAAGTAAGCTTTGACTTGACAATTAACATAGTTAGAGTGAGAATCTGAAAGTACCCTTTTAAGGGTTTATTACCCAGATAATTACCAACTCATAGGTACTTTCAATTTGAGATAGTCAAACCTTAATTACGACGGTTTGACTTTAGGCCATTTAAACTAATAAAACTGAATTAAGAGCGTTTAAGAAAGCTTACAAAGGGTCTAATGGACATAAATTAACTCAGAGGAGGTTCCATTTTGCTCAGGACCCTTTTGAATTTGAGAGAGAGCCAAATGCAAGAATGATGTGAATGAGAAATGGAGAAATCATGGCCTATTTATAGTTTTGGAGGGCTCATGGATCATCAACAAGTGTTGGGGAGAGATAACCAGATCACAACAAGTGTAAACTGGTTTTAGAAATCAGTTGGCAGCCCCTAGATTGATGTTTGAGAGTGTGGAATCCAGCTAGAACAAAAATATAGCAGGAAACAGGTTGTCTGCAGCTGTTTCTGCAGATGTACAGATCCACGCGGCCCGCATAGATGATCTGTATGGGCTATGCGGCCCGCCTACAAGTCCAGATCAGCAAACAACTTTGGCAGTTGCCAAGTTTGGTCCCTATGAGTATATAACTGCATATAACAGCCCATTTTCCTGCAGAAATGACATATCTGGTCCCTGGGCTGTTATATCAGGTGTATTCATGTTCCAGAAATAACCATAACAGTCCCTGTTATGTTTTTCAAACAAAATTTCACTTTCAAAACTGACCAAATCAGCCCCTGAATATGTTAAATGCCATAACTGATACATTCGAGGGCTGTTACACCATTTTTAAGGCTCTACAATAATGGCTGAACATAGGGGACACAAAACATGCCCAAAAATATGCCAGATGTCGGTTCGTTTGGCCGTACGGTCACGTTGTGCGTCTAATTACGATGAAACACGACCGGACGCGAAAAACGATCCAAATTACGCGACGAATGAAATTTTATCATGGCGATCACTAAAATAAAATATTTTAATGCTTACATAAATCTTTGGGTGTCCGGGGATATTCAGAATGTGAGATATGCGCAAAAGTGCAAACTTGTGCACTTTTTGACACTTTTAGTCCCTGCATGACATAAAAGTTTATTTTTGCGCACCAAACACCTCTAAGCCTATATCTAAGTTATATAAAGGATAAATAGGGTAGGTTTAACTTATGGACATATTCCGGAAGGTCCGTTACCATACGATTCGACCTACTTTTGCAGTTTGACGCAATTAGTCCTTTAATTGCGCATTGTAGCGCGAAATGTCATTTAATGATATCCAAGCCTCCTATGGCCCATAATGGGCATTCCCAAGAATATACTTAAATATTACTATGCTCTCGTTCGCCTAGATGGTCACCGAAAGGCGTAGATTCAAAAGTTGACGCTTTAGGTCCCTCTATTGCGCAAACTTGCGCATTTCATCATTTAATAGTATTGAAGCCTCATCTAATCCATATTAGACATTATTGAAAGTATTATTAAACATCACGATGCTTCGGATTCGCTAAAAGGTCATTCAGAGGTATAATTAAACATATTGACACTTTTAGCCCCTCTAACTTGCAAAGTTGCACGTAACTTTACTTATAGGCATAAAAACCTTAGAGGGCCATTATTTGGCATTCCCGAGAGTATAATTAAATATTATGAAGCTCTCGGTTTGTTAAAAGGTCACTCAGAGGTAAGAATTTACATGTTGACGCTTTTAACCCTTTATTGCGCAAACTTTCAATTAGTTACGCCAACGGCTACACTTAATCATCAAGTGGCACATTTATGAATATAAACATCGTAAGAAACTTATTTTAGGTATGTTAACACTTCCAGTCCTTTCATAATCAAAGTTTTTCGATTTTTCGAAAAATTAGTCCCTAAACTTCAGTGTTCGACTTCATTAGGGTTTATTACACGTGTCAATACATCATTGGACATGATTTTTACGAGGTGTTACAATATATTAGTTTGTTGTTTTGTTTTAATAAAAAAAACATTGTTTGTGAGAAAGGTTTTTGGATCATTTGGTAGTGTTGATTCGGTTCGCTGAAGATGTTTTTGAAAGATTCTGAGTTGTTATCTGTTTGAACGACGTACATCAATTCGCACAAAATTTGTTCACTTTGCGTGTACTGTTCACGAGTTCGTGCCAAAGGGTCAGGTCTCTTGAATTCGATTCGGGTCATAGCAGTCCGCTCAGTCTGTCAACCTTCAGTTCGCATAGAAAATCACCAGTTGGAGTACAAGTCTTATTCAGTTAATTGATAAGCGGTTAAACTGATTGTGTTTTGTTTGTGTGTTGTCAGGTCTTTCCCGAAGTATTTGCCGATTACTGAAGCATGGAAGAGGAATTCTACAATGCGTTTGCCACGCCAGTCGCACCAGTTACAGCTGCTGAAACATTGTACAGTGAAAATGAGACGGGAACTCATCAAAAACCGCCAAAACTCATGTACATTGAAGATTTTAAAGGATGGCAGAATCGATTTGAGAACTGGGTGCAAGCTTACAAATTTGATGCATGGTGTTCGTTGGAAAGAGACTACGAGAAACCGAAAAACGAACGTGGACTTGAAAAGGGTTTCAGTGATTTTACAGAGGCTGACAAATTGAAGTATACTAGTGAGAAAATGATGATCTGTATTCTTCAACAGGCAATTAAAGAAGACATCTTTGTTTTACTTCAACATGAGGGCACTGCAAGATCAATTTGGAATGCATTGATTCAAAAGTTCAAAGGAAGTGCAGATATGATCAAGAATAGAAAGGCGTTGCTGAAAAAATCATTTGATATGTTTGTAGCTTTCGATCACGAATCAACGAAGCAGACCATTGACAGATATTGTCATCTTGTGTTGGAAATGGGTAGGATGGATATAAAGAAGGATGATGAGGAATGGGTAGATAAACTTGCTGATGCGTTACCACAACAAAAATGGGGTACTTATCTGATGATTATCAAACAAATGAGAAAATCCGAGAACATGAATCTGGCGCAATTCATCCAGAAAATTGAGGAGCAGGAGTTGGATATTCAGAAAACGACTATCATGACAAATCCAAACGCCAAACAAGATGTCAGTTTGTACTATCGTGGAAACAAATTTGAGGCTACTTCTAGTCCTAGCCCGAAGATTCAAACTGGTTATAGTGCTGACAGTTCGTCTGTAACTAAGAGTAGTAATGTGACTCAAAGTGATGGATCTTCGTTTGCTTATTCAAGTTTTGATCCAAACTTTACAACATCAAGTCCTCAACAACCGAATTCAACAAATCTTCAATGCAATGTTACTTTAAACATTCAAAATGGTCAGAATCTGTCTCCGGAAGTTGCTAAGCAACACATGGCATCACTGGTTGCTATGTTAGAATCTTACGAAAGTTTGATCGGTGGTAAGATTGGTAATCCGATGCTTACAAAAGAGGATTATGACCAAATTGATGTTGAAGAACTTGAGTTAATGGATGTGAAATGGTGCTTAGCAAGTGCTTGGAGAAGAGCTGAAAAGTTCCAAGAAATTACTGGTAGAGATGAATTTCGAGGAATGGCTACCTCTCAGTTGGGTTTTGATAAATCGAAAGTTACCTGTTTCCGTTGCAAAGGAAAAGGACATTTTAAACGAGAGTGTAAAAACCAAGTAGTAACTGAGAATCAAGAAAAGAACAACTATTATCAGAAATCAATTTTCCATCAGATTGCTCAACAACCACAAACTGCACCTGCTCGTGCTATTGAAGAAGGAAAGAAGAAAGCTTTACTTATTCATCAAGATGATGAAAAAGTTGTTGAAGGATTCAGTTGGGATAAATACATTCCATCCGATTCAGGCTTTGTTGCTAGAATTCTGGATGATGATGAAGCAAATCAGAAAAGAATCCCGATATTTCCTGGATTTGGAGATGGTTTTGATACAGATGATGAAGAGGATTATATTATCAAAACTAGAAAAACCATTGATCCTGATAGTTTTAATTTGTTTTTTGCAGATAAAATGGAGATGCTGTATCAGAAGAAGATGGCAAGATTGAAAAAAGAGCTGGAAGCAGCAAGAAGACTAGCTGATGAAAAGACAAAGACAGAAGCTGGAGAAGCGAATGTTGAACCAGCAACTGAGAAAGTAGTTGAGAAAGTTGTTGAAGTGGAGAAAGTGGTGGAGAAAATAGTTGAAGTTGAAAAACTAGTCGAAATTGAAAAATTTGTGGAAGTAGAAAAAATTGTTGAAATTGAGAAACTCGTTGAAGTTGAAAAGACTGTCGAGGTTGAAAAGATAGTTGAAAAATTGGTTGAAGTTGAAAAACCATGCTTGAAGTGTTCAGAATCTTGCAAAGCTTGTGAAGATAAAGATAAGCAGATTGCTGAGTTGGAGAAGATTAAAGAAGATTTACTATCCGATGTGAAGTATGTAAAAGAGTCATATGATGTGCTCAACAACACAGTTGATCGTCTGAAAAAGACGAATACTGAAATTGAAAAGGCAATGGATAAAATGAGTGCAACATTAATGACAAAGCAAAGCGTCATCAATGATTACATCGAAGATTGTGCTAATTTGAAGAAAGAAGTGGAACTTGAGAAGATTGAGAGTGAAAGGATTAAACGATTATTGTTGAGTTACACTACTTGTGATTATTTGATTGATCGTGTTTATCCTACTGTTGCAGGTCTGGAAGCGTTCATGGACAAAAAGACTGAAGATACTGATACTGGTAAGAAACCAAGTGTCAAGTATAACAGATGTCCGCCCCCGATCCATGAAACTTATTCTCCCAGGAATCCTAACGAGGAGCGTCTAAAAAAGGCAGTCAACATCAAGTTAAAGTCTGAAATCATTGATGAATTACCAGACAATATTGATGTTACATTCACAGCGTCTGACACTGATCACGAGTCTGAGTTATTAAAGAAAGTAGTCGATCAGGTGTTAGATTTGGATGAAGAGTCAAAACTGGAGTTTGAGTCTGATAGTCCGAGTTCATCAGAAATGTGTCCGAGTTCGTCAGAAAAGAGTCAGAGTTCACCGGTTAAGAGGGTTTACAACAAAGAATTCTTGTTATCAAAGAATAATTTGAATGATGAAATGTTTAAGGTTGCATATACCTTGAATAATTCGGACAAATTATTTTCTGATGAGGAATTTCCAATAAGAAGTGTCAAAACTGAAATGATCAAACAGGTTTTCAAATTAACAGAAATTAATATTTCTGAAATAAAAGATTTAAATCTTGATGAAAAACCTAAAAAATACACTTCAAGAGTTCAACGAAGATTGAACAAGAAAAAGGGTTACGGTTTTGGTTATGATTTTCAAAAGAAATCAAACCATAACAGAAATTTCAAAAAGAAAGGTTTAGGTTTTATTCCTCCAGAAAATTACAAAAATCAGAAAACTTATAAACCAAATACAAAATTTGTTGCAGGTGGAAATTGTGAAGATGAGCAGAAGAAACCATTCTGGAAACAGTCGAATCAAGAGTTTCTTGCTGAGGTAAAAAGGAATGTGAAGAAGTTTATTCAAAGAGTTGACAGAAGAACTTGCTTCAAATGCCAAAAAGTTGGGCATATTGCTTGGAATTGCCAACAGTCCAACAACACAAAACAGGAAGTTACTTCTAACTCAAAACTAAAAGAAAAACTTGTCTTTGAGAAGAAACAATCAACTGAGAAATCGAAAGTGTTTGAAAATTCTATTTCTGAAAAAGGTGAAAGTTCAAAACATTTTTACAAAAGAAGAGGTGATTTGAACAAACAAAAATGGGTTGTAAAATCTGAAAGAATTTCTGACAATGAATCTGATTCCATAAAGTCAGAGGAGTCATTTGTTGAGAAAAAGATTGTGAATTCCGTTCCTGAGGTGAACGATGAGAATTTTCCTCCATTGTCAAAGGAAAATTGGAAGTCGAAAGTGGGAAAGGTAGAGATCTCAAATCAATTCTTCGCTGATAAGGGAGAATTTGATGTTGAGAAGGCTTTCAACGGGAAAGTCAAACATATTTTTGGTAAGATGGTTGATAGGAAGGTAAAAGGTGCACAAGAATTTTATAAATCAAAATGTTGGTGGGATAGATGTGTACCAAAATCACCCAAGGCTGGTGAGGCTTGGGTGGACATAATGTTTGCGTAAAAACCGGACTTGCCGGAGCTCCCAGGTTGGTAAAAGTGGAGCAGGAATCGGCACATTTCTTGAGAAATTCACTTCGGTGATTTCGACTTACATGTGGTTGATAAACAAATTTGATTGAACTATTCTTACAAGTGGTAAATCAGGGACATTAAATTGTATCTGATTTTCTACAAATGATTGAGAAACAATATGATGAACCCCTAACCTACAAGTGGTTTGAAAATCAACAAAACTAATTTTCCGGAAAAACCATTTGATTAAAACAAACTTAAGTGTTTTGAAATCAATGGGAAAATAGTTTGTTGTGAGGGGGAGTTCTGATTGTTTATGCCTAGTGGATAGCGAATTGAGGTGATTTGATATCGGTTGTCATTTTATTGTACAGTTGGTTTTTAAATTTCCTAAAATGTGTTTGAATTTTAGGGGGAGTAAAAAATTTTCAGAAAATCCAAAAACATTAGAAATTTGAAAAAGCCAAAAACATGATAAAATCAAAAATGAGTTTTGTTGTATAAAAGAGGAAATGATAGTACATCAGTGGACATTCACGGCATGTTAAAGAATTGGAAAGTTAGATATGTGATAAACGGTCTCACTGATGATATGCCAGTAGGTTTTTGCACATTTAGTAGATTGTGACGAGATATAAACCTAAATTCAAACTTGCTTAATTCATGGGTAACATCTCTCGGATATATGGGTAACCCCTGAAATCTTGTTTGAAAGGTCCTTCTTTCTGAGATACTAGGTCTTTATACTCAGTGATATCTGGGGTATTATCCCGGGACTTCTGATAATGCGGAAGCAATGGCCTAGTCCCCGGAGAATACTTTACGCTTGCTTGAAATATAGCACCACCCTCAGCATAAAAAATGATGAATCATTGCAAAATGCTAATCATGTGCTATTGAAACAAAAGATCCCCAAGGGGGACACACCCAAGTCGAACCGTCATCTCTCTGCTGAACGGAAGTTCTGACCTGAGCTCTCACGGTTTCGCAATTAACCCCTTACAGATATCATCTAGGTATACTCACCTGTAAGACTGAATATTGGGATCTGGATACGGGAGTATATTCTGAGGTGGGACACGCAAATAAGTTTAAGTCTCTAAAACATTAATCTCGTATCTCGAAACAGTTGAACTTTGTGTGAAAATTTAAGTGGATCAGTATACTGACAATCTAAGTGAATCGTTTAGAACTTAAAATGTATAAAGCTTAACGGTGTTACTGATATGATCCTCTTACACAAACTCACAAAAATATTGTATGTAAATATTTCTTTACTGCATTTCATTTCATCCAAAAATATTTTCAGTGTGTTTTAGCATAAATTTTTAAAAAAATTCAAAAAGATTTTCGACAACTGGTGTTGGAGAGCTAATTTTCAAAATTCCGAGTGCTAAACATGACAAACAGGTTTGGGAAAGTGTGTTTTGAAGATGTGTGAAATGAAAATGATATATATTCAAGTGGTTCATCAGAAATTGAAAATGATGTATTCAGGGTTGTGTCTTCAAGTGATTAGCAAAGTTTCTTATCTTGTTATTATAAAACTTATGTTTTGGGTAGAGAATTTGCAGGTGAGTCAGGTTTCGATCCTGATCCTGTAAAAGCCAGACTAAGATCTCAGCATATTTTGAGGGGGAGTCTGTTAGAGAAAGTATCAGAAGTTGCTAGAGCCAGTTGTTGATCCTGAAGAATACAAGAGAGAGTTACATCATTCGAAGAGGAGATTAGTTGAAGAAAGTTAGAGTGAAGGAAGCCCAAAGACTGATAAAGACTAAAGATTGAGAAGACTCGACACTTAAGACTCGTCAACATCTGAGGGGGAGTCTGTTAGTGCATTCATTTGTCGAATTCGTCTTATATCGAGTCTAGGGTTCGTTGCGAAGTTGTTCAAGCATGATGTCATGATGACATCATCAATGGCATCACCTCACAAGAAGACATAACAGTTTCAAAGTTTACATAAGTCAACATGTGGGTTTCGCTTGAAGACAAGACAGATTGTTGGTTTCGCTTGAATTCATATTTGAGGGTTTCGCTTGAATAGTCATGGGTGTATTTCAAGCGAAACCATGAGTAGTATAAATAGGTGTTTCATGCATTTCATTGGTAACAGTTCCAACAGAATTTGCAGAGTGATACCGAGGTGCTGCCGGTTTTCCTACTGATTGTAAACGTTGTAAAATCAATATACAAGAGGATTTAAGTGTGAATCAAGCTGTTTTCATATTCGTTTCTTAGTTTCCGCCTCTGAAACGGACTAGAACTCTTCCGAACGACTCGTTTAGGTCGCAACACGATCCTACAGTCATCAGCTCGAGATTGCTCCTTTATCTGATTCAAAGCTCCGTCTCTGAAGCTTGATGCTGGTTCTTCAAGTAGTCTCTCCCACATCTCTTGATTTTTCTTGATTTCTTCAAGAATTTCCCCCTGCACATCAAGAATCAAATGAGAAGAGGTGACATCGGTGCTTATTTCTGTCAACGTGCGAGTTGACAATAGCTCTTTTATTGCAATGTTTTTTATTTTTTCTGAATCTTCAGATGCCATTTTTTGTAGGTGTGTTGTGTGTGTTTTTGTGTTCTATGTCTTAATATAGAAGGTAGTTACTTGGGTATTTTATATTAAAATAGTAAATTTATTATATAGGTAGGGTGGTAAGTTCAGTTGTATTTATTGTAAAATTGATCATTACATGTCAAATTACAGTCACATCGGTAATAAATTAAGTTTTTTTTATATAAAATAGTTAATTTTTATTTATTTTAGTTATAAATTCGTATTTGTTTTTGCATTTTTTAGGACAAAGTAATTTGAAAGTATTAGCAGAATTTTATTCAAAATCTCACTTGATTCGAAAACGAATTCGCAAAATCTAAAAGATAATTAACTTTTTTTGAAATCGCATGTGTAAAAGCATGAATTCGCAACCTATAAGAAATTTCAAACATTATTAACTTTTTTTTGAAATCGCATGTGTAAGATCATGAATTCGCACATCTTAAACATATTACTTTTTTTTTTGTAATCGCATGTGATGTTATATGATTTCGCAAACTTTACAAAAACACAACCTTTTTTTGACTGAAATGTTTTTCGCACGTTTGATATGTATTTCGCATATTTTATTTGATTTTCACCCTGCATCATCTTCTTCGATAGACGGTCTATCGATTTGTTTCAGTTCTGAACTTCTAAATTCATCAGAAGTTCAATTCGCAGAAGGAATTGGTGAATAAGAATCGATCGATTTTTGTTTAGTTGTTCGATTTTCGAATACGATTTTGAATAAGAATCTTTACGGTATGATTTTGAGGTTTTGTTTGCTGATTATCAGGGGTTTTTGATTTCGTAATGGACAATTTTAACCTTGGCGGTTTCATATATATATATATATATATATATATATATATATATATATATTAATTTGATTAATTTAATAGTTAAGCACAGGATTTAATTGAGATGATCTGACGGTTGTGGTTATAGCGTACGTAATGTACGATTAGGCATATTGTATGATAACCGGCCTCTCTCTCTCTATATATATATATGCTATTATACATGTATATTTAAAAAACCTAAAATCCAACTATTTTATAGCTATATTTAATTGCTATTTATATTAAAAAACAAAAAAAATAAATCGTCGCTATTATGGCTATCTATCGCTACAACCCTAATTGCTAGCCTAGACCTATATGCTACGTAGGGCTCTATAGCGATCGCTACGCTCGCTATTGACAATTATTGTAATGTTATGTCTTGTTGTCTGGAATTTGTATGTTTTTTTATGTTCGTTGTTGGATTGAATATGTGGACATTGGATGTGAGACCATAGATATTCGGGATAGAAATTAGGATAAAATGTAAGGTGCTACTTCAAATCAGATGTGTTAAATTCTTGGTTTGTAAAAAGCCAGAAGTGCACCTAGGTGACCAGAAAACTAAAGCGCAAAAGCGGTGCGAGGCACAAAGTGACTATTTTTTAATGTATTTCATAGATTTTTAGCGTCATCTACCCAAAATTTAGCTATAAATAAGCTTTTATATGTTTTAACATATAAATTACCTTCATGTACAACCTACAAAGCCTGTTGTACAACATCTTGCAGCACAAAAAAAGTGATGTACATCAGTACATGAAGCGCGCACATCACTTGTTTAAAACCCTCGCTTTATGTTACTTTTTTTTGAAAGGCAAATTTTATTAAACACCAACCAAAACCTCGCTTTATGTTACTCGGTGCACTGTCCTTTGCGCTTGAGGTCGCCTGGCATGCTTTATTAAACCTGGATTAAATCTAGTGTGACAGTCACATTACAGTTTTGTATGTTTTGCTGGGGTTTTCATCAAAATGGATGTTATTATAACTTTTTATTAATATTATTAATATGTAGTTAATATCTCGATATATCAACCGATATATAGTGATATATCGGTTATCGGTCCCCTGCCGAGATAGCGGTACAAAATATTGGTCAGAATATCGGTACTGATAATATCAACGATATTGGCGCTATTTGACTGATATAGGAGCGATATTTGATTATAAATCACCGATTTTCCCGATATCAGTATCATTCTTATTTCTACCGTTCATTTTTCTTCTTATAGCTGCTGTTAGTGTTTTAAGTCTTAATTGTTAGTTGTTACTGTTAAATGTTAATGTTTTAAGTCTTAGTCAGTTCTTACTTATTACAATTATTAGTGTTAAATTGCTATATATATAAATTTAGCATGATATTAAAATTACCGATATCCCACCAATATCCCACCGTGATAACCGATATCTCAAATATCGGTCCTTGACCTATATCCGATATTTTACCGCATTAACTACTTAGTATTATTATACTGGAACATCTTGAAATAGTTATTAAAGCTTGTCAGTTTGTAAGCTTGATCATTTGTTGCAATCTTTTATCATAGAGTTTAGCCATATGGCTTTTAAAGCAAATTCTCAGCTAATGGTTCTTTTTATATTTACTATATATGTAAATATGTAATCTTTTTTTGGAAACTGGTAATAGTTCTTGAATATCAGTATTTACATTGCATAAGTTATAACAATGCTATTCGATATGATATTTTAATTTGCAAACATGTAATATGTTTTTCATGTACAGGTCTCTGATCTTTCTGTGGAGGATTACATCACCGCCACTGCTTCAAAACACCCAATCTACATGCCTCACACAGCCGGTAGGTACCAAGCCAAGAGATTCAGAAAAGCCCAATGCCCAATTGTCGAACGTTTGACCACCTCTCTTATGATGCACGGAAGAAACAATGGTACAAAATTGATGGCTGTTCGCATAGTCAAGCATGCTATGGAGATCATTCATCTTCTAACCGATTCTAACCCCATCCAAATCATCGTGGATGCCGTCATTAACAGGTACAGTATTAATCTTTGCAGTTTGCCACGTTAAACGAGAGTTTTTATAATTTTATTAATGGGATGATGTTAACTAATAATGTAATGTTTATTACATACAGTTGACCAAGAGAAGATGCTACTAGAATCGGTTCTACTGGTGTTGTTAGGCGTCAGGCCGTTGATATTTCTCCGTTAAGGCTTGTTAACTAGGCGATCTATCTGCTTACCACTGGTGCGTACGAGAGTGCTTTTAGGAATACTCTAACTATTTGCACACCTTGGCAGGCTATCTACACACTTATGATTTACATACGCTGCGTAGAGACCTATACACAGCATATAGGGTTACCTCTATACGCTGTGTATAGGTCTCTACGCAGCGTATGTAAAGGGCAGGTACACGACCAGACAGACAGGTACACGACCAGACAGTCAAATCTAGTACCATGTCAAATCAGTCTGACATACGATGCGCATAGATCTATATGCAGCGTATGTTCATGAAGTAAGACGCTGCGTATAGAACTATATGCAGCGTATCTTAGACTGATTTGACAATGATACGATGTTGTCCGGGCACGTGAATAAAGCAATACGGGGAGTAGAGAACTATACGCTGCGTATTTCAGTAAATTTAAAAGTCTATGTATCCATGCATCTCTGCTTCCCTTCGACTTCATATGTGCATTCTTTTCATCTTCTTCAGTAACAATTTATACCCAAACCAAAATCATTTGTTCTGTTTTTTGTTCAATTCATATGTACTGTATATATTCAGTTTCTCTGTATCAAACACAATATTGTTAAAATGTCATCATTTTGGGACGAGAATTATTTCTACAATCGCTATTCTAACAACGCATGGGGAGTAAATGATGCGAATGAGGAGGAGGTTGTGTTTGGAGTCCCTGTTGATCAAAAAACAAAATTGCCAGACTTGAACGAGGCTCCGACTCCACCTGTTGATGAACCAAATTACACGGGGCATCAAGTGTATCTGGATTACGGATACGGGTATGAATCTCCATACGTTCAACAAAGTGGATACGGTGCTGAGAATGCACCTGTTGATGAACCATATTACCTGACGCAGCAATCGTATCCGGGTTACGGATACGGGGGTGAAGGTGGATACGAAGGTTACGGTGGATACGGGGGTGAAGGTGGATACGGTGGATACGGGGGTGAAGGTGGATACGGTGGATACAGGGGTGAAGGTGGATACAATGGATACGATAGATATGGGGGTGAAGGTGGATACGGTGGATACGGAGGCTACGGTGGATATGAAGAATACGGTGGATACGGTTATGAGCCCCGTAACACACCACTGTATGATGATTATGAACCATCTACCCCGGGCAATCCGTTTCAAATAAAGGAGGTATCATATTAATATTTGTATTATTTTTATAATAATAATTATTATTGTTAGAATTATATTGTAATTGTTATTGTTAATATTATTGTTCAAATTATTATAATTATTATTATTGTTAAAATTTTTATAATTATTATTATTGTTAAAAAATATTATAATAATAATAATTATTATTATTATTATTATTATTGTTGTTGTTGTTGTTGTTGTTGTTATTATTATTGTTGTTATTATTATTATTATTATTATTATTATTGTTATTATTGTTATTATTATTGTTGTTATTATTATTGTTAAAAATATTATTATTATTATTATTATTATTGTTATTATTGTTATTATTGTTATTGTTGTTATTATAATTATAATTATAATAATTATTATTGTTATTATTGTTGTTATTATTATTATTAACGTAACCTTTTTTAGCGTTTCATGTCTCTAACTGATTTGAAGAATTGGGTATAAGAAACGGGAAAGGAGAATGGTTACGTAATTGTTACCCGCCGATCGAAAAATATTTGCGGTACTACTGGGATGGTATGGCTTGTGTGCGACCGTAGTGGTGAGCACCGTAGTAAAGCAACAGTTAGAAAAGCTGTTAGCAAAAAAATCGTTGCCCATTTTCATTACTCGCCATCCGGGACGTGACAAATGACACGCGGGAGTTAAAAGTGGACAACACGAACCATAACCACGAACCTACGACGAGTCTGTTGGGCCACGCTTTTGTGCGAAGATTTACTGAAGTCGAATACAAGCTAGTGGAGCAGCTAACTGCTCAAAACATGGAGCCACGTATCAAATTTCAAACCCTAAGAAAGCAGTTCCCCGACAGCCTGCATGTTCAGAAAGATGTGCAAAATGCGGTACAAAAAATTAGACACTGATGGACGGAAAGACTCCTATGCAGGCACTGGAAAGCGTGCTGCATGACAACCGATTCATTTACGACACCCAACAGGAACCTAAAACAGATGTCATAACAGAGATTTTCTTTGTTCATCCTTATTCAATCACTATGTGGCGTGCATTCCCGCACGTGATGTTGATCGACGCGACCTACAAAACAAACATCTACAACATGCCATTTGTCCAGGTTGTGGGTTTAACGTCGACCAACAAGTCTTTTTGTATCGCACATGCCGTTATTTGCAAAGAACAAAGGGATAACTACGTTTGGGTGCTTGAGCGGATCAAGTCAATGTTGCATGAATGTATGATGCCGCGTGTGATAGTCACGGATAGAGAGCTTGCCCTAATTAACGCATGTGCTAAAGTACTCCCGAACGCATCTTGGCTTCTATGCCAGTTTCACATCGAACAAAATATATGTAGACATTGCAAGCAAGGGTTCAATAAATTAGATTGGGAGAAATTTCTATCGTACTTGCGGAGAGTGTGCGAATCTGCTTCAGAGCCCATGTACAAGTACAACTTTGAGAAACTGTATAACCGACTCGTGGTTGCCAACCGAGAAAGTAAGTGTTCCTTCAACAAACGACTCACCCAATCTATTATATTTTACACACGCTTTTACATTTCATTATTTTATTTTTGCAGGTGTCTTTAATTACGTCTACGAAAAATGGCTCAAAGACTATAAAGAAATGTTCGTTTGTGCGTGGATCAATAAGTGTCGCAACTTTGGTCAGCGCACCACCAACAGAGTTGAGAGCCAGCACGCAAATTTAAAAAGATACGTTACGCGCGGGAGTTCATTGGAGCAAATAGCAAAATGCGTCATTGATATAGTTGAAACTCAGTACGATGAATACAAAAAAGTTTCACCGAGAGCATCGAAAAAACGATGAACCACCACAGAAACCCACTGTTGGATAACCTACATGGAAAGGTTTCCCATACAGCACTTGATTTTCTGGGAAAAGAGCTACTGAGAAAGCTGGAGGTGTTGCGGAAACTTAACGCATCATGTGGTTGCCATATGTGGCTTAGCTGTGGGTTGCCGTGTGCTTGTAGGCTGGAAAACTACAAACGTCCAGGTAAAAAATATTAAACCTACAAACCTTTTGTTATTTAGTACGATTTAGTTGTTTCTCACACCGTATGGACTTAACTATCCAGGGCGTAAAATACAACTCGACGACGTAGATGTATTCTGGCGTAAGCTCGACTTACTACCATGTAAACGGGTAGACGAGGAAGTCGATGTTGTAGCAGAGCTCGGTAATGTGGGGCAACAATTAGAGTCGCACTCCCCCGATCAGAAAAAAAGTTTGCTTTCAAAGATAAAAGCGGTCTTAACCCCGAAATCGTCAACCAAGAAACCACCGATCGTCTAGTAAAATACTCACGGTCGTCCTACATCAAAGAAAGTACAAGAAAGGCTAGATGAAGCTGCGAGGTTAGACGAAGCTGCGAGATATAGCTCCATGGCGAGGATAACAATGTATCTACCGCTTCCCCAAAACATAGGAACGATTTATCCCGACACAGCTCATACGTACCGTCAGAGGGCTCTCGTGGAACTGGTTCGGTTGTAAAGTCTAAAACACCTAAAATGCAACAAAACAGTTCAACGAGTTCTAAAAAGAAGGAGACGCGGGATGATCATGGCTTTCCATTAATGAAGGGGGACGAGCACTTGTTAAGCATTATGAGGTTTAAGGATCAAATTCCATCAGAGTTTCACTCTTACATATCGCGTATACAAGATGTGACCCCAGACGGTCATTGTGGGTACAGGTCTATGGCTGTCGGGTTAGGTTTTGGGGAATACGTATGGCCCCGTATTCGAAGTGATTTACTACTGGAGATTGACCATAACGAGCCGCTATGGAAGCATGTATTCGAAAGATATAACAAAGGAGACTTTAAACGAATACATAACAACATCAAATGGCATTCAGTGCAAGGGGTGTGATCGAAGTCACTGGATGGAAATGCCCCACGTAGGGCTTCTCGTAGCGCAAAGGTATAATATTGTCCTCCACATGCTAAGCATCAAAGGGAGGTCTACCAACTTCCCATTAACGAATGGCCCACTAGATCCACGACCTCAAGCGATAACGCTTGTACATGTTTACGGGGGACACTTCATACATGCTAAGTTGGAAAGAGACTACCCCATGCCTACACTGACCCCATGGTGGTCGAAACATCGATCAATAGCTGCGAAACGATGGGAAGAAATGTATAGACCGCGGTTACAGCACTACTACGAGTTAATCAATCCTAAATCAGACTCAGACAAAGACAGAGACCTGAGTTTAAATCTTATCGAAGATTAAGCGGAAACTTGTATTTTTGTTAATTAGAGAATTTTTTTAATTTATAAAGTTTGTATCATTTTTAAATTTTATAATTCATAATATTTGTATTATTTTTAACTTTTCTAAATTATATTTGTATTATTTACCAAATAATATTGTTTTCTATAAATAAACAAAGGAAAACACAAAAAAATATAAAAAAAATGGAGCTTTATATACGTTGCGTAGGGATCCCTACACAACGTATGAGAAGCAAATGACAAAACAGCCCCTGTGTTTGGCTTCGTATAGCCTCAGCACAAGGGTAAAAAGGTAAAATGATAAACCAAATACGCACCGTATCGATCCATACGCAGCGTATGTAAAAGGCGGACAATTTCCCCCCCAAATCAAAGTTTCAAAATATAAATATGTTAAATTACTTTTTTGCCCTTGTGTTGGGGCTATACGCAGCTGGATAGAAGGGTAAAAAGGTCATTTTCTGACCTTTATCTACGATGCGTATGGCTCTCTACGAAGCGTAGATAAAGGTCAAGATAATGACCTTTATACCCTTGTATCCAGGCTACGTATTGTCTGTAGAGAAGGGTATAAAGGTCATTATCTTGACCTTTATCTACGCTTCGTAGAGTGCCATACGCATCGTAGATAAAGGTCAGAAAATGACCCTTTTACCCTTCTATCCAGCTGCGTATAGCCCCAACACAAGGGCAAAAAAGTAATTTGATAAGTCAAACTGCTTTTGACTGTTCTCTACGCTGCGTAGGGATCTATACGCAGCGGATGGATCCCTAAATTTAAACAGATAATCCCCTTTGTTTCGCTGTTCTTCCCCAAACAAAATACACACATACACGCTGCTAATACGGAGGCGATTAAGTATATAGACGGTATTCGACGCGAAATTGAGGCATAAACCAGGTATTTGTTCTATCTATTTCACTAATTTTGGTTTTTTTTTTGTATTTAATCCGTAAATTAGGGTGTATCTTAGGTAAATTAGGGTTAGGGGTGTATCTTTGATTGTTGTATGAAGTTGGGGGGGGGGGTATTGTTCTTGGTCGATTGATGTTAACAGATTCACAACCTTCTTTGATTGTTGATGAATTTTCATTTTGATCTGCATGTGTTTTTGGTGTTGATCAGTCAAATTAGTTGAGGTTTTGTGATTGACTAGTAAATTTACTTGAATGATGCTATTATTTGTGTGTAATTATAAGTTGGGCAGCCGCAAACGGCTGCGAGATTGCAGCCGTTTAAATTTAACAAGTTAGATAAATTGAACAGGGGTATTGTAACACCACGTAAAAACGTGTCCAATTATGTAAAGACACGTGTCTTAAACTTTAAATATGTGAAAGATTGAGTTTGAAGGACTAAAGATGACAAACGATGAAAATATGTATGCGAAGGGACTAAAAGTGTCAACATGCCAAACTTGTGCCTCTGAATGACCACACATGAAGAATATATTCTTAAACGAGTGATTAATTGGATATAAGAAGCCGTTTATGAAAATAATCGAAAGATTATAAACTACAGGGGTTAAACGTGTCAAAATGTTAATTCTTACCTCTGAGTGACCTTTTAACGAACCCGAGGCTTCGAAATATTCATGTATACTCTCAAGAATAAGTGATATAAATTTCACGAGGTTTCGAGATCGTTATGCGTTGTTTACGCAAATTCCCAAGAATTAGGGTTTAAAGCGTCAACGAGGTGAAACTTATGTTTTCGGTGATCAATTAACGAAACTGGGCCTAAAGGAGTTTGGTTATACTCCCTAGATCATCTACAAACTAACTACAAGTGCCAAAAGTGCTTAAAATGAAAGATTTAAGGCTTGAAAAGGTGCAGGGACTGAAATTGTCAAAGATGAAACTTGTTTGGCGGGTTATTTAGGTGGTCGCGTGGCGCGACCTTGGAGCCTATCAGCCGTCGCGCAGCGCGACGGGCCTGTTTTGACAGTCAGATGTTGGCAGCTGCAGGTTTGTTCTTTTCCTTAACCTCCAAACAAGTAAATTCGATTCAATGGACTTGTAGATGGTTTTTAGAAACCATCAAGACACATGTAGAGCCCTGATAACATTTCTAAACACCTGAGATCATCAGAACCAATCTGAATTCCCTATATAATGAGCCTTTTGTCCAACAATTCAAGTGCTCATTCACACATTTCACTCTCAACTCTCCAAGCTTGAGTTCTGGACATCTCTGGAGGTTCTTGGATCACGAAGAAGATTATTTTTGTAGAAAAGATAGCTAGGACCCTTTGTAAGTGTCTTAGTCCCCTTCCTTAGTTCAGTTTTCAGCTTAAAAACCAAAAAGTCAAAGTTATCGTAATTTGACTTTGACTTTTGGTTTAATCACAAATGGTCCAACCACCGACCGAATTAAAAGTGGTTATGTGACCATATTAAGGTAGGTGATTAACCCTTAAAAGGGCACCTCCTAATTATTTCGTTTACCTAGTTAATTGTCGGGTCAAACTATTATGATAAAAAGTCAAACTGTCCAGAATTTTAAATAACAATTATAATTATCAATGCAGAGGTTATAAGTCATATTTTATCATTCAAACAACTTGGTAATTAGTATTAGAACATGTTTAAGCATGTTCAACCCGACAATTATCAGTTTAAGGTCGATTCACAACCGAAAGTCGCAAAAGCTTGACTTTTGCTTTGACTTTCAGTTCTGACCCGATTGAGCTTAATCCTTCCATGTTTTAAGCTTCCAATAGGACCACTTTATGCAGTAGTATGACCCCCTGGAGTTATATTACTTGGTCCTTAGTAGTTTGAATTATATACTCTTGTTTGTTATTATGCTTATAAATGCCATAATTGCCCTTTTGACATATAAATGAGATTTTTAGAAATGTGAGAGTACAAAAACCTTTGTTACTGATATATAAGTATGTCTCGAAAATTTGACATCAGTTCTTGGTCTCAAACAGAAGATATGCTCGATATCGTAAATTGAAGCTTTTTATTAATTAAATTGCGATATCTTGCATAAGACATGTTTAAACTTGGATTTTGACCCAAAACTCATTACCTACTGTTAAGATATTATTTTTAAGGATTTTTAGGATTTTTGGTCACATTATAATCTGATCATATCATAGGGTTCTTGTGTAATTCGGTAAATGACGATAATACCCTTTTCATGCATAAAATGAGATTAACAAATGATTTTAACGCCAAAATTTTTCCTACTGATTTCATACATTAAATAAATTATTTTGAGCATTTAAAACTGATCAAAATCTCAGATTTACATAAACATCTTAATTATCATCAATTTGCGAGTTTTACACTAATTAGGTGCATAGTATGGTTTAAAACCATATTTAACACCTAAGACTTGTTACCAACTGAATTTTTAAACAAATTTCAATATTATTACAGTAAGTATAAGTCATGAACTCGGACTTCCAAAAATGTCCTTAAAAGCATATGTGAAATGACCAAAATGCCCTTTCGGGGCATAGTTTGGCCATAAATGGTAAACCTCACATATATGTAATTTTTACTGATGTAATGTGATAAAATAAATATTTTTACTGATTACCAAAGACCAGAACCTCAGTTTATTATAAAATCTCTTTTATAATCATTAAAATGACCAAAATGCCCCTACGAGACTTAAATTGGTTTTAAATACTTTTTGGGTAAATATGTTAACATCCTACTGTTGTATTAACATACTTTAAGCATAATAACATTTGAGACCTGTATATAATTCATTTGGTTTCCCGTTATGCATTTATGCATTCGGATCAGTTTATGTGACTAGTTTACGTAAAATAACCGAAACGGGTTTAACCTTATCATTAAATCCTCAAATTCCAGAATGTGTTTAGTTTGCCCATACTATACAAGTATCCAAACTTGTTGGGTCTAAACCACATTCTATTCCGGTCTCCGCTTAATCTAGCGTTTAAAACCGTAAAGTATCTTTCCCACTAACCGGTCTAAGTCCTTGACTTAAATAAAGACCCGTTAGTATCCTAATAGGTTATTAAACCTTCTATACAGATTGAGTAGCTTCAGTAGAAGGTATTATCATAAGGCTTTAGGAATATACGGCTGAGTTACCTCTTCACATCTAGCTCAGGTAAATACTTTTAACTTATTTTCCCTTATACGGGCTTGGGATACGGTATTATATAATACCGCTTGGTCGGGTATGAAATCATTTAATCGGATTGTGATTAATAAATTTACATAACCCGTTTTAATCTGTGTTGTTTGATAACATAAACATTGGGGGGTTAATACGACCGTGTCCTGGATATCCTTGGCTCATTTCATTTGAAAATGGCCACGACCTATGCACGGGGTGTAGGTATACATCTGACAGATGCAAATGCTAAAATATAAACCCACATGTTGGGGATAACTCATTTGTGGGTTCTATAAGTGGTGAGTCGATTAATCATGACCGGCTTCCAAACCGGCCCCAATTGTATGACAAGCATGTAAATCTGTATACAAGATTATCTTTAAATAATTGTCCCAAGTTATAAATGATTTGTGCCTTGTGCACTTAAATCAGTTTTCATAAATGTTTTCAAATGAGTCAGTTAATTGTATTTACCAGTGTAAACTGACGTATTTTCTAAAGACTGACTGACAGGTACCTCACGTAAAAAGGCTGGAGCTACTAGGTGTCATATAAGAGGATCTTGCAAATCCCTAGATACCTGGAGTCTGTTATTTCCGTTTCTTGTATTTTATTTATGATCCGCCTGTGGATCTTTATTACAACCAAGTCTGTATATTCTTTCATTCAGACACTATGGTTTGTAATAGTAATTATTCACCAAGCCTTCTGCTGTGCTATTATATTGTGTATTGACAATGGTGATATCAACTACGTCACGATACTCCCCGCTGGGCCCACCGGTAATATGTGGAAATATCGGGGTGTGACAGGTATGACATGAATATAGAGAGATGGCATGAATAACATGTTGGGATTTTTTTTAAAGCAAGTTTGGGTCGGGTTGAATCCCCCAATTTGAGGGACCAGTTATAAAAATTCTCATATTGTATGTGGAGGGTTCTTAAATCCTAACTTTGGCATGAATAACATGCTGGGATTTTTTTTAAAGCAAGTTTGTTTGTGAGTGCACAAATGAAAGCAAACTTTGCACAGTAATCAGAAACAAATTTCACATCTTTTGCTTATAAGTTGTCTTTAAGCAATTCTAGATGGCCTTTTTGTGAGCTGAGAATTTAAAAAGTATATGTACATGTAAATGGTTTGATGTAGGTTAAATAAGATATTTCCCAACCTCTTAAATCTTTTTATTTTATGATATATTAGTTTGCTATTGTATATTTGTATTACTTTTAAAATGGTCAAAAAAGTCAATAAAAAGACACAAAAGTGTTTGCAGGTCAACCCAACCTGACCCAGTCCATTTTGGCACACTAAAAAATAACGAACGGGTCAAACTATAACCGGAGATTCTGGTAAGGCCGATTTAAACAGGCCAGAACAGGATGAGTTGAGCTTAAACAACCTTTTTTCCTTACTGCACATCGATAGGTTTACATCTTTCTTATTAAGTGAGTTTTGAGAGTGTGTTTTGTGAGGCCCCAACAAACAAACAACTGTTATAAAACTAAAAGGGCTTCCTTGCATAAAAAAGGCTTCTCTCACTTCATCTGTAAACGGGCATTAAAACGGCTGCAAACGCAGCCGCAAACGGCTGCGAAATCGCTGCCGTTTGGGGCTGCGTTTGCAGCCGTTTGGGCCGCGTTTGCATCCGTAAACGGGCGTTAAAACTGCTGCAAACGCAGCCGCAAACTTACGGCTGCGTTCACTTGTTCGGACCTACAAAGGCTTATCTAATAAATTTTTTGTTTTCAGGACGAGAAAGATGGAGGATGAAATGGATATAGAACAAATTAATCCGGAGCAGCTGCAGGAGCGTCAACTGCCGGATCCTCTCGAGAATCACCCGTATTTGGAGTTTCCTCCGGACTCTGACGTTGCTCTCCGTTGCGAGAAGCTTCGGAAGATGCATGTTGGTGCCCATTTTGCGGTTTCTTGGAAAACCCTCTGGGAGCTCGCGGTTGAAGATTGGGCGCGGGAGTTTGTTCCCCGTGATTTACCGTGGGATCGGCTGTTTGAGCTATCGTTTATGCCAAGCTACAGGGAGATACTGATCGAGTCTCTGTCGTCGTTCGAGTTTCATCCTCGTCGGCCAGATCAGGTTATGAACCCCGCGCAGCCCCCTCCCCCGTCCGAGGTTTCTTTTTGCATGGCTGGCCAGGCGCGTTCTATGTCGCTTGCAGACTTTGCGGTGCATAGCGGTTTGTATATGGAGGCTGAGATCGCTACGGATCCATATACGACGGTACGTTTAACACAAATTTTGTATTGTTATTATTATTATTTTAATATATAACATTTAAGATTTAATATTAATTTAACGTTTAATAAACATTCGTGTAAACATGGGTTGGTAATGGTTGATAAACCCATGCTTTTAGGGTTTTGGGCTCTGATCGCGGACATCAGACATTGGGACCACCGACAATCCAAGGGGAGGGTTACGCTGATTAAGGATCCGCTCTTCAGGTACGTTAGTTATTATTATTTTAATAATAGTTATTATTATTTAAATAGAAAATATATTTTTTTTAAACGGAATTTTTTTTAAACAGAAAATTGTTTTATTTTAAAATACAGTAAAGTCAAGCTTGAAGTAAAAGGGAGACAAGATTGCTAATTGCGATCTGTCACTCCTTGCTAAATTCCTGTTTTGACTTCTTCGACTTGTAGTTAGTCTATTTTATGCTTTACGTTAGTTGTATTATGTGGAGTACTTATTTATAATCGAGGTTTATTCGATATTTATCGCATGTTTTATCACTATCACAATCGCACTCGCAACTCGAATTGTGCGTTCTGGATATGGTTTTATGTGTGTGTGTCCCTTATGTGTTACTTGTGCTTGATTAATTATGTTATGTGTGGTAATTAATCAAAACGCAATCGAAACTCAATCGCAATCGAACCGCAAACGCTAAACGAATATGAAATAAGGATGATTGTATGTTGATATAGTAGTTGGGATTAAAAGTAATTTGACTAAGAAACTCTATCGCATCGCAACGCTCTTCACGTGAAACGAAACGGCAAAACTCGTCGCACTGAACACTCGAATCAAGTGGCTAATCGACCAAGTGACCAGCCGATCGACCAGCCGCTCGATCGAGCTGCCACTCGATCGAGCTGCCACTCGATCGGCCAACCATTCGATCAGGCTGCCACTCGATCGACCAGCCCTTTCCACTTTGGGAAACCCTATAAATACCTCACTTGTTACCATTTTTGGGGTGGTGACATCTCTCTGTTCGAACCGGCCGCACTCAAGCTTCTTTTCTCCGATTTCTCTCAAATCTTGTAAGTTTTTAGCCTAATCTTTGTACTTCTATGATCAACACTTGATTCTACACTTTTCTATCTTTTGAATCTTAACTTTTAACCGTGAAATCACTAGATTTGAGGTGTTCAAGGATGATGTCATCACGGTGCTCTTGAAAACTTCATGTTTTGACTTCAATCCACCAAGAACAAGTTAGATCTGAACAAATTTCCACACAAAAGAACAAGGATCTTCATAGATCTAAACATATTCATGATGAGAAGGATTGAAAGATGGTTTTCCAACTTTCTTTCAACTCTTTTACACTCAATGCACTCAAAACCGATAGAATCGGAGCTTGTCCAGATCTTCTACTCATTCTTGGGGTTGTGTTGGTTCAAGATCTGGATTCTATACACGAGATTACCGATCTCGGGTTAAACATGGAACACCGTCTCGAACAGTTGACTGGTCGGATTTGGGTGATTCCTGTCCGATCAGGATTACCAAGTATTTGTCGAAGTTCTGTTGCTTAACACGTTATCAAAACATCTCGATAAAACGACAAACTATCAAAATGACCAAGGAAGAAGACGACCGGGACACCAGAATGGAGTGCCGCCCGATCGGACTGCTGTACAATCGAATTGTCACCCGATCGGGTTGTCACCCGATCGACTTGCACCCTGGCCCCACACTCAACTTCTATTTCCAAACTTTGAGGGAGGAACAATGAACGAAGTGCTGCCCGATCGGATTACCACCCGATCGGACTACCACTCGACCATGTAATGATCAGACTTCAATACTTAAACAATTTTCAAACATGTTCAATATCAACAGATTGCCACCCGATTGGACTACCATCCGATCGAGTGACCGTCCTGCTGTGAATTTGTTCTCAATTTAAGAAGACTCGTCAATCGGATTTTTGTCCGATCGGACTGCCGTCCGATCGATCGACCTGAAAGGTAGAGATACTTCTCTATTTTCAAAATACTACAACAAAAACTTCAAAAGTCAAACCATCATACACAAACACATCCTTCCCAAAGGAAGAAACAATCCACTCGAAAGGTCACCCGATCGGATGACCATCCGAGCGGATTGTCACCCGATCGACCGGCTAACCGAACAGACAACCATTCGATCGGACTGCTGTTCGACCCACTTACACTCTGCATCATTTTATGCGTCGCTTATCGTTATGCTATCGTTCTGATCAGGCTAATCTACTCTCTAACGCTCCCTTCAATCCACCAATCGCTGTGAGTATACTCGATCCCTTTTTGCTTTACGCACTTTTGGGTGTTACATACGTTACTTATTCTAAATCACATCAAACACACTACGCAATACTTTAAACGCTAACTGATTACCGCATGTTATACGTGACTTAATGATTGCTTGTTTGTTATGTTTACACATGGAATGCTGTGTACCTGCCTTAGCAACGATAGTACTATTTGTTTGGACTTAGCACCTGTTCACTCAGGGGTTGTTAAGGACAATTTGTTACATGGCTCACACTAGTGAGTGTGTATTACAAACTGCCTTGGGCAGTCAACCCGCAGTCATTGGTATCGATAGGTTCATGTCGATAACTAACATGCCTCATTTTACACTGTGTATGTGCTGGTTATGCGTAACGATTTCGAACTCTATTATATCTATTAAACTTGTATGCTCACCTTTACACTATGTGTATTGACTTTTACTTTAACGTATGTGACAGGTGCTTAGGATGCTTATTTGCTTAGCTTGCTGTGAAATCGAGGATAGGAAAGACCTAGATCAATAAACAATTGTCTGTAATAAAAATCTGAGTTGTCGGAACAGAACAATTTGACTAGATCTTGCCTATAATGATTATGTTATCTTTTATGACATGGTATGGGACATGTTGCTTTAAATAATTGGTAATTATAGTTGTTATGGAAACTTCTGGACAATCTGTTTCGCTCAGTGCCACGCCCCGATGTTTCCGCCATCGGTTCGGGTGTGACAGATTGGTATCAGAGCCATAACTATAGGGAATTAGGCAAGACTCGACCTAGTCCGGGTCGATATCTTAAAAATGACCTAGTCTATAGTTAGGAACCAACAGACCGACTTGTGCATATCCTGTAGGGAATATGTATGAACTTACTTCTATTTCTCGCTATTTTCGCCTGCGCTACACTATCACTGCACGTTAGTTTTCAAAAATAAACGAGCGATTAGGCCGAGATTAGGTGTGAAAACCGCAAACTCTCGACTAAATTGCTTGTTTGCCCCGCTTTTTCATCTATAAACACGAGAATTTGCGTTGAATCAGGAGTGAAATCCATACTTTGACGCATAATTCTCTTTTATTTTATCAAAACAGGAACGAAGTTGTTAAGTCAGGGGTGAAACCCTAACCTTGACGACTTGTTCCGACCTTTGCTTGATTTTACAAAATTCTCACCAGAGTCTTGACGGACTCCAACGACTTGAAGTCACGATATGACTAAAGGGATGCGTGCTGATCGCCCAGATTCGAGGTGAGAGCATAGTTCCGAAGGTCAAAATATGTACCAAGAGTCCTTGTGAATAGTCAAATCACTCTGGTTTAGTCGATGTTTAAATAGCCGCAGACAATCCATTTCTCGATTTTTATGTGTTTCGATTCTGAGCCCGCAACTGCTGACTCTGATACTCGTCGATTTTATGTGTTATGTGTGTATTTACCTGTTATATGTTTTAATTTTTGGAGATTTATTCGGTTCTTGCTCTCGCTTTGATCAACACACACAACTCGCACTACACTTCTACCTCAAAACGCTGACAAATCGTTAGATTATGGACGAGCTTACGCTATGATACCCTTTGTACGCAATCCCTTGCAACAAAAAGTCCGCAAGCATAGACTTTGAATGATAGGTTTCTGTATTCTGACTGCTTCCATGTGCTTCTAGGTGAATTACGTGTTTATATGCTTCTGTGCTTTTATGCATCTGTGCCTTACATGCTTATGTGCTTATGTGAATCTGTGATTATGTGCATACATGTTTACATGATCGTATTCCTGAACCTTAGTAGTTTTGGACGTGTGAGGTGAGATCCGATTGTACTATGTCTGAGACCCATGACGATGTCTGTTGTAGACAATGTCAACTGGACCATCATCTGGACTCCGTCACCCACGAATCACCCGCCAAGAACAGAGAGACAAACGCCTTGCTGCTCTCGTCGCTAAGCAAGTAGCAAAGGTGGTTCCTCAGATCGTGAGTGAAATATACGAGAATGTAAGCAAATCATCCGAAGAGTCCAGAACCGAAGCTGCTAAAGCTGCTCCCAAGACTGCTTTCAGCTTCAAGCAGTTCAAAGCCTGTGGTCCAAAGGAATTTACTGGGGGGGATGGCCCAACGGCTATGTTTCAATGGTTTGATTCCGTCGAAATCACTCTGCGCCAGGGTGGATGTCCTGAAAATCTCCGTACTCTAAACGCTACCGGCGTCTTCCAGTCCCGCGCACTAGACTGGTGGACGGCCGAGAGAAACAAACGCGGAAATGACGCAGCCTATGAGCTGACGTGGGAAGAGCTAAAGGCCATTATGATGGATGAATTCTGCCCTCCCCATGAATACCAAAAGCTGGAGGACAAATTCTGGCATATCAAGCAGAATGATGGAGAGAACGCAGCTCTGACTGCCCGCTTTAAGCAGCTCCGTATCATCTGTCCCGATCAAGTGAAGACGCCCGACATGACAATCAAGAAGTACATTTGAGCCCTGCCAGACTGTGTTGCGGATTTTGTGCATGCTGCAAAACCAGCAACAATCGAAGAGACCTACCTGCTTGCCACTGAAATCAACGACAAGCGAGTAAAAGCTGGTTTTTGGGATAAAGCTTCAAAGAACCTGCATCAAGCTACCGCCGCACCACCCACTGAAACCGCCACCGCCCAATCATCAAAATCCTCATGCCGCAAGAAGAAGAACAACAACAGCAGCTCCGGCAACAAGAAATGTGCTGTCACTACCACTGCTACTCCACTTCAAGCTGTACCGGCTCAGCAGCAATCTCAGCATCGACCAGCTCCAGTTATCTATGCACCGCCTGCAAAGTGTGCATACACTGGTCCCCACCCTACCTGCCCAACCTGTACTTATCATCACCCGGTGGGTATCGCCTGCCGTTTTTGCGTGCACTACAATATGTACGACCACTTCACTGCTAACTGCCGTACTGGTCCCCGACAAGCACCAGCTCAAGCCACTGCTCATCAAGCTCTACTTCCAGCCCCACAAGGCCAACAAGCGGCTCAGGCACCCACGGTCAACTCCAGAGTCTGCTTCGCGTGTGGTGATCCCAACCACTTCACGAACATGTGCCCGAACAGGGTTGTGAAACAAGAGCCACAGCAGCAGCCTCAGCAACAGCAACAGCATCAGCCTCAACAGCAACAGCAACAAGCCACCCGATCCAGAACCTTCAACTTCAATGTGCGCCAAGCCCAGGCTGACAACAACGTGGTCAATGGTACATTCCTTGTGAATGGTATTTATGCTTCGTGTTTGTTTGATACTGGAGCCGATAACTGCTTTGTGTCATTTGAATTCGAGAAACTCCTTAGTCGTAAGCGCTCCCAACTCCCTTCGACGTTCGATGTCGAAGTCGCCACCGGAAGTACTGTTGCCGTAAATTCTGTTCTTCGTGATTGTACTCTTGACCTCAACAATCACATCTTCCCAATCGACCTTATCCCGATGCAACTCGAAAGTTTTGACGTCATAGTGGGCATGGACTTTCTTTGTGAAAACCATGCTAAAGTTGTGTGCTTCGATAAGATGATTTGATTCTCGCTCGCGAATGGTGATGTACTGTGTGTTTATGGTGAAACTGCTTCGAAAGGTCTCAAACTCATGTCATGTGTCCAGGCTAGCAAGTATCTCCGCAAGGAATATAGAGCTTTCTTGGCTAACATTGTAGTAGCGGAGAAGGAAAAGAAAGGAAAGACAGAAGTGAAAGATGTTCCTGTGGTTCGTGAATTTCCTAATGTGTCATTTGAATTCGAGAAACTCCTTAGTCGTAAGCGCTCCCAACTCCCTTCGACGTTCGATGTCGAAGTCGCCACCGGAAGTACTGTTGCCGTAAATTCTGTTCTTCGTGATTGTACTCTTGACCTCAACAATCACATCTTCCCAATCGACCTTATCCCGATGCAACTCGGAAGTTTTGACGTCATAGTGGGCATGGACTTTCTTCGTGAAAACCATGCTAAAGTTGTGTGCTTCGATAAGATGATTTGATTCTCGTTCGCGAATGGTGATGTACTGTGTGTTTATGGCGAAACTGCTTCGAAAGGTCTCAAACTCATGTCATGTGTCCAGGCTAGCAAGTATCTCCGCAAGGAATACAGAGCTTTCTTGGCTAACATTGTAGTAACGGAGAAGGAAAAGAAAGGAAAGACAGAAGTGAAAGATGTTCCTGTGGTTCGTGAATTTCCTAATGTGTTTCCTGATGATCTTCCAGGATTACCGCCGAGTCGTGATATCGACTTTTGCATCGACCTCATTTATGGAGCAAACCCTATTTCTAGAGCTCCTTACCGACTCGCTCCATCCGAAATGCGTGAACTCTTGAGTCAGCTTCAGGAACTACTTGATAAAGGCTTCATTCGCCCGAGCACCTCTCCTTGGGGCGCGCCAGTCCTTTTTGTCAAAAAGAAGGATGGGTTGTTCAGGATGTGCATCGACTATCAGGAGTTGAATAAGTTGACTATCAAGAATCACTATCCCCTGCCTCGCATTGACGATTTGTTTGATCAGCTACAAGGCGCTACATGTTTCTCCAAGATCGATCTACGCTCAGGCTATCACCAGTTACGCATTCAAGAGGAAGATATAGCCAAAAACGTTTTCCGCACTCGATACGGCCACTATGAGTTCGTTGTTATGACTTTTGGTTTAACCAACGCACCCGCGGTTTTCATGGATCTAATGAATCGTGTGTGTAAACCTTATCTCAACCGCTTCATCATCGTGTTCATCAATGATGTCTTGATCTATTCCAAGTCGAAAGCCGAACACGCGCAGCATCTACGTTTGGTTCTCGAGCTACTCCAAGGAAATCGACTCTATGCCAAGTTCTCCAAGTGCGAATTTTGGCTGGAGGAGGTTTAATTCCTTGGTCACATTGTCAATAGTCAAGGTATTCACGTCAATCCGGTGAAGATTGAGGCAGTTAAGAGTTGGATTACACCTAAGAACCCATCTGAAGTCCGTTCTTTTCTCGGACTAGCGGGCTATTATCGCCGATTCATCGAAGGATTCTCAAAGATCGCTGTGCCGCTTACCGCTCTCATGCATAAAGACAAGTCTTTTGTTTGGGGAACTGAACAAGAGTCTGCTTTCCAAACCCTCAAGCACATGCTCTGCATTGTTCCTGTTCACACTTTACCCGACAGAAACGACGACTTCATTGTCTACTGTGATGCCTCGAACCTTGGTCTTGGTTGTGTCCCCATGCAACGGGACAAGGTCATTGCTTACGCATCTGGTCAGCTCAAAATCCACGAGAAGAACTATACAACCCATGATCTCGAGCTAGGCGCAGTTGTTTTTGCGTTAAAGATTTGGCGACACTACCTGTATGATACCAAGTGTACGATCTTCACCGATCATAGGAGCCTACAACATATCTTTGATCAGAAAGAACTTAATATGCGTCAACGCCGATGGGTAGAACTTCTCAACGATTACGACTGTGAGATTCGTTATCACCCAGGCAAAGCGAATCTCGTTGCCGACGCTCTCAGCAGACGGAGCTATCTGCTCAGCATTCGTGATATCCAAGCGCAATACGATCTCGAAACCCTCATCCGCGAAGCCCAACATGCGTGTTTTATCGAACGTACTCTGAAGAAGGAAAGAATCTACCATGATGGAGCCCAGCTTGTGAATAAGTCGAATGGGATATTCCACTTTCTGGACCGAATTTGGATCCCTAAGCGGACCAATTTGTGACAGATTTTGATGGACGAAGCCCACAAATCTCGGTATTCTATTCATCCCGGTGCCGATAAAATGTACCAGGACCTTCGCTACAAGTACTGGTGGCCGGGCAAGAAGAGGGATATTGCTCTCTACGTTGGGAAGTGCCTGACTTGCTCGAAAGTCAAGGCTGAACACCAAAGACCCTCTGGCTTACTCGAACAACCCCCGATCCCTATGTGGAAGTGGGAGAGTATAGCTATGGATTTCATAACTAAACTCCTGTGCACGCCATCAGGTCACGACAGCATTTGGGTTGTTGTTGACCGTTTGACCAAATCAGCTCACTTTTTGCCGATACGGGAAGACTACAAGGTAGAACGATTAGCCCGAATCTACACCAACGAGATCATTTGTCGACATGGGACGCCTCGCAATATCATCTCTGACCGTGATGCTCGGTTTACCTCGCGACTGTGGGAAACGTTTCAAGCGGCTCTCGGTACTACGCTTAATCTAAGTACCTCATTCCACCCTCAAACCGACGGTCAGACTGAGAGAACGATCCGTACTCTTGAAGACATGCTCCGTTCGTGTGTCATAGATTTCGGTGGTAATTGGAACGCTTACCTACCGTTAGTCGAATTCTCGTATAATAACAATTATCATTCCAGCATTCAAATGGCACCGTTTGAGGCTTTATACGGAAGAAAATGTCGATCGCCTATTGTATGGCACGAGATCGGGCACTCGCAATTAACCGGTCCTGAGCTATTGCAAGAAACGACTGACAAAGTCCTCCAAATCCGAGACAATCTGCTGAAAGCTCGGAGTCGACAGAAAAGTTACGCCGATAGACGACGCAAGCCCCTTGAATTTGACGTTGGTGACTACGTACTCCTAAAGGTATCCCCTTGGAAGGGTGTGGTCAGATTCGGCAAGAACGGGAAACTAGCGCCTCGATATGTTGGACCTTTTAAGATTCTGGAAAGGATTGGAAAAGTCGCCTACAGACTTGAACGGGAAACTAGCGCCTCGATACCCGAGGAGCTTAGTAACGTCCACCCGACTTTCCATGTTTCGAACCTCCGAAAGTGCCTGGCTGAGCATGATTTAATTGTACCTCTTGATGACCTCCAAATAAACGAAACACTACACTTCGTGGAGAAGCCTGTCGAAATCATGGACCGCCAAACCAAGCAGCCCAGACGCTCGCGCATTCCTATTGTGAAAGTTCGATGAGAAGGCAAACGAGGCGCAGAGTTCACTTGGGAACTCGAAAGCGACATGAAGGCGAAGTACCCGTAGTTGTTTGTTACGGCTCCGGCCTAATTTCGGGACGGAATTCCCTCAACTAGGGGAGGCTGTAACACCCCGTGTTTCGAAAGTCAAAGTCAAAGTCAAGCTTGAAGTCAAGCTTGAAGTCAAGCTTGAAGTCAAAGGGAGACAAGATTGCTAATTGCGATCTGTCACTCCTTGCTCAATTCCTGTTTTGACTTCTTCGACTTGTAGTTAGTCTATTTTATGCTTTACGTTAGTTGTATTATGTGGATTACTTATTAATAATCGAGGTTTATTCGATATTTATCGCATGTTTTATCGCTTTATCGCTATCGCAATCGCACTAGCAACTCGAATTGCGTGTTCTGGATATGGTTTTATGCGTGTGTGTCCCTTATGTGTTACTTGTGCATGATTAATTATGTTATGTGTGGTGATTAATCAAAACGCAATCGAAACTCAATCGCAATCGAACCGCAAACGCTAAACGAATACGAAATAAGGATGATTGTATGTTGATATAGTAGTTGGGATTAAAAGTAATTTGACTAGGAAACTCTATCGCATCGCAACGCTCTTCACGTGAAACGAAACGGCAAAACTCGTCGCACCGAACACTCGAATCAAGTGGCTAATCGACCAAGTGACCAGCCGCTCGATCGAGCTGCCACTCAATCGGCCAGCCATTCGATCAGGCTGCCACTCGATCGACCAGCCCTTTCCACTTTGGGAAACCCTATAAATACCTCACTTGTTACCATTTTTGGGGTGGTGACATCTCTCTGTTCGAACCAGCCGCACTCAAGCTTCTTTTCTCCGATTTCTCTCAAATCTTGTAAGTTTTCAGCCTAATCTTTGTCCTTCTATGATCAACACTTGATTCTACACTTTTCTATCTTTTGAATCTTAACTTTTAACCGTGAAATCACTAGATTTGAGGTGTTCAAGGATGATGTCATCATGGTGTTCTTGAGAACTTCATGTTTTGACTTCAATCCACCAAGAACAACTTAGATCTGAAAGATTTCCACACAAAAGAACAAGGATCTTCATGGATCTAAACATATTCATGATGAGAAGGATTGAAAGATGGTTTTCCAACTTTCTTTCAACTCTTTTACACTCAATGCACTCAAAACCGATAGAATCGGAGCTTGTCCTGATCTTCTACTCATTCTTGGGGTTGTGTTGGTTCAAGATATGGATTCTATCCACGAGATTACCGATCTCGGGTTAAACATGGAACACCGTCTCGAACAGTTGACTGGTCGGATTTGGGTGATTCCTGTCCGATCAGGATTACCAAGTATTTGACGAAGTTCTGTTGCTTAACACGTTATCAAAACATCTCGATAAAATGACAAACTATCAAAATGACCAAGGAAGAAGACGACCGGGACAGCAGAACGAAGTGCCGCCCGATCGAACTGCTGTTCGATCGGATTGTCACCCGATCGGGTTCTCACCCGATTGACTTGCACCCTGTCCCCACACTCAACTTCTATTTCCAAACTTTGAGGGAGGAACATTGAACGAAGTGCTGCCCGATCGGATTACCACCCGATTTGACTACCACTCGACCATGTAATGATAAGACTTCAATACTTAAACAATTTTCAAACATGTTCAATATCAACGGATTGCCACCCGATCGGACTACCATCCGATCGAGTGACCGTCCTGCTGTGAATTTGTTCTCAATTTGAGAAGACTCGTCAATCGGATTTTTGTCCGATCGGACTGCCGTCCGATCGACCGACCTGAAAGGTAGAGATACTTCTCTTTTTTCAAAATACTACAACAAAAACTTCAAAAGTCAAACCATCATACACAAACACATCCTTCCCAAAGGAAGAAACAATCCACTCGAAAGGTCACCCGATCGGATGACCATCCGAGCGGATTGTCACCCGAACGACCGGCTAACCGAACGGACAACCATACGATCCGACTGTTGTTCGACCCACTTATACTCTGCATCATTTTACGCGTCGCTTATCGTTATGCTATCGTTCTGATCAGGCTAATCTACTCTCTAGCGCTCCCTTCAGTCCACCAATCGCTGTGAGTATACTCGATCCCTTTTTGCTTTACGCACTTTAGGGTGTTACATACGTTACTTATTCTAAATTACATCGAACACACTACATAATACTTTAAACGCTAACCGATTATCGCATGTTATACGTGACTTAATGATTGCTTGTTTGTTATGTTTACACATGAAATGCTGTCTACCTGCCTTAGCAACGATAGTACTATTTATTTAGACTCAGCACCTGTTCACTCAGGGGTTATTAAGGACAATTTGTTACATGGCTCACACTGGTGAGTGTGTATTACGAACTGCCTTGGGCAGTCAACTCGCAGTCATTGGTATCGATAGGTTCATGTCGATAACTAACATGCCTCATTTTACACTGTGTACGTGCTGGTTATGCGTAACAATTTTGAACTCTATTATATCTATTAAACTTGTATGCTCACCTTTACACTATGTGTATTGACTTTTACTTTAACGTATTTGACAGGTGCTTAGGATGCTTATTTGCTTAGCTTGCTATGAAATCGAGGCTAGGAAAGACCTAGATCAATAAACAATTGTCTCTAATAAAACTCTGAGTTGTCGGAACAGAACAATTTGACTAGATCTTGCCTGTAATAATTATGTTATCTTTTATGACATGGTATGGGACATGTTGGTTTAAATAATTGGTAATTATAGTTGTTATGGAAACTTCTGGACAATCTGTTTCGCTCAGTACCACGCCCCGTTGTTTCCGCCATCGGTTGGGGTGTGACAACGACGATCTTAGTATCGACGCTCGTTAGGGCCGTACGCGCCTTACGGACGACGTCGACTAAATAATAAAAAAATATAATTTAACGACGATCTTAGTTTCGACGCTCGTAAGGCGCCTACGGGCCTAACGAGCGTCGAAACTAAGTTCGTCGTTAAAATATTTTTTTTATTTAGTCGAAGTCGAACTGTACGGCGCGTAGGTCCCTAACGAGCGTCGACACTAAGATCGTCGTTTTATATTTTAACGACGAAGTTAGTATCGACGCTCGTTAGGGACCTACGCGCCTTACGGTTCGACTTCGACTAAATAATAAAAAAATATATTTTAACGACGAACTTAGTTTCGACGCTCGTTAGGCCCGTACGCGCCTTACGGACGACGTAGACTAAATAATAAAAAAATATAATTTAACGACGATCTTAGTTTCGACGCTCGTAAGGCACGTAGATCCGTTACGTGCATCGAAATCCGTAACGAGTCAAATATATATATTTTTTTTTTATCCTCATTTAGTCGATGTCGTCTGATTATTATTTACTGACTGGTTTCCTTTTGGGCAGGTATTTGCACAAGATGATTTCCACTTCGATCACTGCTCGAAACAAGAGCTGGGAGTGGTGTACCAGTGGTGACTTGTTTTTCTTATATTGCCTCTTATACAAGAGGCCGTGCGCTCTCGCCTACGGGTTGGCATAGTACTTCGCCTCGGCGCATCATCGACAGGAGCGCGGACTGTTATACGGCGACGCCTCCGTGAATAGGATAGCCCTTTCCTTGGGCTATCATCCGGAGAATGACCGCGACCGTGTAGGCCCGGCGAAACAGCTGAAGCGGATGGGGATGAACACAGTATCCGGAATGCACGTTACCAAAGAATTCCCATGCGGGAAGCGGTTTAAGAATCAGGACGACGGGCAATACCAGCTTACACAGCTGCCGGCACAGTTCTATTCGGTATTTCCCCCGCTAGATCCGGAGGTGCCGGAGGCGCATGAGCCGGCCGTCGTCATTCCGGAGACCTCACAGCCGCGTGGACCACCCGGGGCGCCTCAGTTCCCACGACATGTTTGGCCCGATCCTGACCCATCATATCAACGGCTACGTCGCGACGTTGAAAGGAACAACTATCTGTTGGAGTGGGTGGCTGCGGAGCTGCAGGAGCGCCGACAGCGTGACGGGTTACCTCCACGACCCTTCATTACGGATGCCGAATGGGATTAGCATCAGCAGCAGGAGCAGCAGCAGCCATAGTATTTTATCATTTTGTTATGTATGCACAAAATTTTGCTGTATATATCAAACTTTTGGTGTACATATAAAACTTTTGCTGTAAACGGTTTAACATATTCGAACAGTACCCGGGTATTTCCACTTATTTAAGCTATAATATTTTAACGTTATAGTATTCGAACCGTATATACGCTTTTCAAAATTTTAACATTATACGCTTTTCGATGACATCGACTAAATAAATTAACGACGACGTCGACTAAATAATAAAAAAACATTATATATTTTTAACTCGTTATATATTTTAAGCGAGTTAACGTTGTAACCGGGTGAGAATTTAAACCACAAATAGGCCGAATGACGAAACAAAATTCTGAAAGGTTATATACGCTGCGTATAGCTCTATACACAGCGTATATAAACCTTGTAAAAATCTGATGCTTCAAACCTACCAAAATGACCCCAAATTTTCAGATGGTTTATATACGCTGCGTAGAGAGCTATACGCAGCGTATATAAACCTTGTTTTCTGTGCAATGATTGGTTATTAGGCACTGAGATCCAGGGTTTACCTACGCAGCATATAGGTCTATACGCAGCGTATAGGGTTAACCCTATACGCTGCGTATAGACCTATACACTACGTAGGTAAACCCTGAGTTTACTCAGGTTTGGTGTGCCCGTAGTCACATTGGTGTGCCAATAGGTACACCCTTTAGGAATGTTAAGACCATTGATGAGTGCCTTGCTGATGAGCTTATTATTAGATTAAGAATATAAGCTAGATATATATATTACATATTATAGTTTTTAATTATTAGGCACTGTTATTATAGTTTATTATTAATATTTCTCATAAGTATTGGTGGTTATATATTCAACCTACCGTGTATATATGTATTGTATGTATTAACATTATGATTTACCAATTCGAATAAGAACATTCTATCTCTCAATCTTCGAAACCCTAATCTGCATATTCTACAAAGTGGTATCAGAGCCACGCCACAACGATCCACGCGCACATTCTTTTTCTAATCTGCAATTCAAATCCCAACTTCAACAATCATCATAATGGCAACAATGAATGGAGGAATTCAAACTCAAATTCCAAAATTGCTCGGGCAAAATTATTACCACTGGCACATACAAATGAAAGTTTTACTAGAATCACAAGATCTATGGACAATTGTAGAAGGATACAACGAAATCGCTGCAGGGGCATCAGAAAACGATCAGAATCTTTATAAAGAAAAGGTTAGGAAGGATAAGAAGGCATTACATAAAATCTTCCAGGCAGTAAATGAAACTGTTTTCGAACGAGTGGCAACGAGTAAAACTTCCAAAGAGGCATGGAATATTCTACACAAGGCATACAGAGGAGAACACAGGGTTAAAACGGTAAAACTTCAAACTTTACAATGTGAATTTGATGCTTTACGAATGAAAGATGGTGAATCGATAGAAGAATACATTAATAGGACTACGATTATAGTAAATCAATTACGATTAAATGAAGAAGATGTTCCAGAACAACGAATTATAGAAAAAAATCTTCGAAGCCTTACATGAAAATATTAGTCAGTGGTCGTGGCTATAGAAGAATCTCAAGATTTAAATACGATTACAACGGAGGAACTACTCAGGATTCTGCAGTCACATGAATTAAGATTAAGACAATATGATGACTCACCAATGGAACAAGCGTTTCAGATTCAAAGTCACAGTCAGGATCGTCCTAGACAATTCAGATCCAATTATACAGGAAGAGGAAGAGGTAGAGGAAGAGGAAGATACAATGGACAGATTCGTTGTTATAATTGTCAAAAGTTAGGACATATAGCGAGATTTTGTCAAAGGAGAGAAGAGAATGAGAAAAACAATAATAATGCTCTTCTACATGAAGATGAAAATGATGAAGGAAACGACGAGACCATGTTTATGATATTTAACGTAGAAGAAGTAACGAAAGATGATTGCTGGTATTTAGATAGTGGGTGTAGTAATCATATGACCGGAAATAAAAGTCTGTTCATCACACTGGATGAATCCGAGAGAAGGGAAGTAAGAACCGGAGATAACAAGAAACTCGAAGTCTTAGGGTATGGAGATGTATCAATCAAAGTTAAAGGAACAGAAAAGAAAGTGCCCAATGTATTTTATGTTGAAGGATTAAAACACAATCTTCTAAGTCTAGGCTAGTTGGTGCAGAAAGGATATGAAGTAAATTTCCATAATCATGACTGCATAATCAAAGACCTAAAAGGAATGTGCATAGGAACTATTAGGATGACAGGAAACAAAATGTTTCCTTTAAATTTGAAACATGATGTGACACCAAGAGCTTATAGTATGATGACGCATGATGTTTCAGTTTTATGGCATCGAAGATATGGTCATATTAATTTTGAGACTCTACACAGTATGGGAAAGAATGAAACAGTCAAGGGACTACCGAAGATCTCAAAATCATCGCATAACATGTGTGAAGGGTGTTTGTTTGGAAAGCACACAAGGAAACATTTTCCTAAACAAGCAAGATGACATGCATCTAAGCCTTTACAGTTAGTCTACTCTGATATATGTGGTCCCATGAGAACTCAATCGATAGGCGGGTGTAGATATTTTATTACTTTTATAGATGACTTCTCAAGGAAGACGTGGGACTACTTCCTGAAGTTGAAATCGGATGCACGAAAGACTTGTAGAGAATCAAGTTGATCTTTAAATAAAAGGAATACGTACTAATAGAGGAGGAGAATATTACAGCCTTGATTTTCAAGATTTTCTTAAAGAAAACGGCATACATCATCAACTTACTACGAGCTATACCCCCAGCAAAACGGGGTAGCTGAGCGAAAAAACAGAACGCTAATGGAACTCAGTAGAAGTATGTTGAAAATGAAAAAACTCCCACATTCTTACTGTGCAGAGGCATTGGCATGTGCAACGTATTTTCTAAATCGAGCCACCACAAAGAGTATACAAGATGTAACCCCTCAAGAAGCATGGAGTCGAAGAAAACCAAACGTAGAACACCTCAAGATTTTCGGTAGCATAGCATATGCTCATGTACCAAAACAACATCGTGGAAAACTGGATGAAAAAGTAGAAAAACCATCTTCATTGGCTATAGTGAGAACAATAATGCCTACAAACTTTACAATCCAACAACGAATAAAACCATCATCAGCAGAGATGTCACGTTTGATGAAAGCCAAGATTGGGAAACATCCAAATCAAGTGGAAGTTTTACATGTATACAACTGAGTCACACGAATGAAGGTGATCAAGAGGTGGAAACTGCAGACCAATCAAATGATGTCACTTCTCAGGGAAATAATCAAAATGTTAGTCAATCAAGCGATGAAGAAAGAGATATACAGAACGATAATTTAGGAGATGAAGACTCATCGATCACATCAGAAAATGAGGAACTCAGAACTCAAGACATCACAGAAATCTATCAAGACTCACAACCGCTGACTAAGGCACATGTTGATCAATTATATGAAAGCAACCAAGTCATGACAAACGATGTGGCAAACTTTGTGCTTTATACAGACGCTGATCCTACTACTTACTGTGAAGCCGTAAAAGACCTTAAAGGGAAGGAAGCAATGGATAGAGAAATGGAATCGATACAAAGAAATGGAACCTGGGAAATGGTGGAACCTCCAAAGAATCAGAAACCAATCGGTGTTAAGTGGATATTCAAAACAAAATATGATGAATATGGAAATGTGGATAAATATAAGACACGGTTAGTGGCTAAGGGTTACAATCAGAAGTATGGAATAGATTACCAAGATGTTTTTGCTCCCGTAATTAGATTCGACACGATCAGACTTGTTCTAGCCTTAGCTGCACGTCATGGTTGGCATCTACATCAAATGGATGTTAAAACAGCCTTCCTGAATGGTAATTTACATGAACAAGTTTACACAGAACAACCAGAAGGTTACATTAAGAAAGGAGAAGAACGAAAGGTATGTCACCTTAAGAAGGCTCTATACGGATTGAAACAAGCCCCAAGGGCATGGTACAGCAGAATAGATGAATATTTCAGATCAAATGGTTTTAAAAGGTGTGTGTATGAGCATACCTTGTTTATTAAAAACTATCTTATCATAGCTAGTGATTCGTTAGATATGATAAATCAGTTGAAGAGCCCAATGAAAAAGGAATTCGAAATGACTGATCTTGGAATCCTACATTATTTCCTTGGAATGGAGGTCAGACATGAAAATGGAAATATCATTCTGTCACAACAGAAATATGCAAGTAACTTACTAGATAAGTTTAAGATGAGAAATTGTAATGCAATTTCAACCCCAATGGAGTACGGACAAAGATTGTCTAAAGAGGATCCCGATGATGAAGTAAATGAAAACTTATATAGAAGTCTGGTTGGGAGTCTCATGTACCTAACAAATACACGACCATATATAATGTTTGCAGTTTGCAAAATAAGTCGTTTAATGGAGAGACCAAAGAGAAGTCATTGGGAAGCCGTAAAAAGAATATTAAGATACATAAAGGGGACGCTAAATGATGGCATAGTATATTCAAAAGGTAGCAAAGGAAAACTAGTTGGTTTTAGCGACAGTGATTATGCAGGTAATGTGGATGATAGCAAGAGCACTTCTGGATATGTCTTCCACTTAGGATCTGGTGCAGTCGCCTGGCAATCGAAAAAACAAAAGGTCGTAGCAATATCTTCTACTGAAGCCGAGTATATCGCTCTATCAATGGCCGGATGCCAAGCTCTCTGGATAAAAGGAATTCTGAATGAACTTCAATTTAATATGGATTGTCCTAGCTCCTACCATCTTCTGTGATAACAAATCTACAATATGTTTGGCTAAGGATCCTGTCTACCATGGTAAAAGCAAGCACATAAGAGTCAAATATCATTTTATTCGAGATTTGATCAAGAATGATGAAGTAGAAATCAGTTTCTGTTCGACCAAAGATCAAGTAGCTGATATCTTCACAAAAGTTCTACAGCCAAAGGACTTCAATCACTTCAAAGAACTTCTTCATGTTGCACCAAATCTAGCTTACGGGAGGGTATTAGATTAAGAATATAAGCTAGATATATATTACATAGTGTTGTTTTTAATTATTAAGCACTGTTATTATAGTTTATTATTAATATTTCTCATAAGTATTGGAGGTTATCTATTCAACCTGCCGTGTATATATGTATTGTATGTATTAACATTATGATTTACCAATTCGAATAAGAACATTATATCTCTCAATCTTCGAAACCCTAATCTGCATATTCTACACTTATCAATGCTGCCAAGGGTTCTTCAAACAGGTACCTTTTGTTTTTAAATAAATTATATTTTTGGTTTATTCTTATGGTTTTTTTATTTGCTGATTTGGTGATTGCTTGATCTGTTTTTTGTGAAGCTATGCTATTAAGAAGAAGGATGAGATCGAGAGGGTTGCCAAGGCTAATCGTTAAAGAAGATTTGATGTCAAGGTGCTCGGTTTTGGTTGTTTTGTTTTGGTGTTTTTATGAAAAGTAGTTAATTGTTAAACGTTTTGCTGTTCTGGTATGGATTTGGTTTTTTTATGAAAACTAATTAAAGAAAATTTTTTTTTCTGTGATTTTATCGAATAAAAAATCTCTCTTAGTCTCTTTGAACATTTATAATCTATGGGCCCTTTATTGCATACTATTAGAACTTTCGCATCCAGGGACACATGAGTCATTACTCTTTTCGCATCATGGAAACTCAGCCATCTTGTACCGCATCCTTGTATCCAGGGACAAATGAGTCATTTGTGTTAACGGTTTTTGAGCAATATTATTATCGTACATGTATACATGAGGCGACATGCCATGTAATTTTCGTGCATCAGGTCGCATTTAAGTATCACATATGATGAAAGGATGAAGTGGATTCGTATTTAAGAATCAACACACAAATGCCACACATAAAAGATAATACAGGGAAAAGTAGTGACAATACTTATTACACAAGATATTAACTTCTTAATTAACCTGATCATCAAAACAAATTTCAATAACGGGTCAAAACAGGTCAGGTGAGGTACTGTTGATGACTTGACCCACAAGCACATTTTTTGTGCATATAAAGTAAAGAAACTAATGTGATACTTATGATAAAACTAAAAAATAATTATTTACAAAAATAATCTGTAACTTTAGGTTTTGGGGTGTTTGAAACACAAACCTATGGGACTGGTTTGGTTCAGTTTGGTTAGGTTTCGGTTTGAAAACCAGTTCGCGTATATATAAATTTTAAAATGTATATATGTATACAAATCGGATTGGGCCACTGAGTAGAGGCAAACCGGTTTGGGCCTTGACCGTTTTGTGATGCAGTCGGTTAAGTGAATAATAGGGCTGCGTTCAGTAGATAGTGATAACTATGATAAAAGGTCAAGTTTCATTAATAAATTGTTGTGATGTTTCTACAGTTATTGTTTTAGGGTTTCATGACTTTTCTGAATGGTCACTTTGAAAGTTGCTCAGAAGTTAGTAAAACATTGGTTAACCTGTAGAATTTCTATGAATGGAGTATCTTTACTCTTAACGGGTCAATGGGTAAAATAAAAGAAGTTAATAAAACTGGAAATGCTGTAATTTGTGCTTTTATCATGTTCTTATTCTTTCTTTTATATTTTATATTTATTCTTTTATTAAATTAAAGCCACAATCAAAGAATAAAAGTATCATAAGAATAACAATGAACACACAAATGCCATGTATTTTTTCATTGCACACATAAAAGATATACAAGAAAAAGTAGCCACAATACTTATTATACAAAATATTAACTTTGATAGTGGGAATTAAGTAGATAAGATAGGTTGTCTGCCTTGTGCCTTCAAAGCACATGGAAGATGAAACATACACACCTTCATGACTTGTTCAATTCTTCAAAACAATCGTAATGAACTGCAAACTCACACTCGGAACACCTAAGTATTATCTTGAACCGCAATCTCCCAGCACACACACTGCATCCACCATCACTCTCAATCCCTTGGGCAAATGTTAGAGGATGTGGGTGACAATCAGTCTTATGAATGCTCCCAAACTTCATATTTAAAAACAAATAGACGCCTTTTGCATACCCGAAAACTTTGTGAGATGTGGAATAGGTTTCTGTTTCACACTGAAGTATTAAAGGAGCACAATCAGAATGCACTGATTGGCTACACACATCACAATGATAGAAACAACGATGAGGATTCAATTCTTTCTCACAAATTTCACAAAAATATTCACTCTTGTGATTCTCAATTGGGAGGTAACTGATGTGCATTGGATGTTTGTCATAAGGATGCCTAATTGTCTTAGGCAATAGCAAAGCACACCGTGGATGAATATGCACATCACAAAAGCTGCAACCAAAACCCAAATATCGTCTACCCCGTATATAATCAATGTCACACATAAGACATTGTGTGGGCAAATCCTCCTTAACTATTGAAAGAAGATGATTTGGGTGAGATTCATGTGTGATTCTTTCCGGCATAAACCCACAAGTAACATCAACATAAAATCCACATTCGACACAACCATAAGCAAAGCCATTGCAAGTTAAGTGGCAAACTCCACAATCAAATATGTTAAACATATTGGGGATGTTTGTCATTAGAAGGAGGGTATGTTGTGGGTGACCTGGGTGGTTGTCTACTTTTGTTGGTAGCCGAGTACACCATTCATGAAGAGCAAAGTTGCAACTCTCGTCTTCATTGGCCCGACACTTGTAGAACGGCATCTCCATGATTGGTCTCACACATCCGTTGCATAATAATTCTATCTTTTTCATTGGGTTATGACACATGATCATATCATTGATCTTTGAGGAGGTTGACCCAATGCTTCCTGTGTCAATTAAAATTAACTCATGTTGATGATTCATATGTCGTAGGCTTACCTCATGATTACCATAATCGGTCGGTCCAATTTCTTTTAAAAATAAATGTTTGGGTATGCTATAAGTTTGATCGGGAAATGGCAAACGAAGAAGATTAGGATAGTCAGCATCTTTATAATTTTTAACAGGTTGACCTCCACCTAAAAGAATGGAAATAAAATAACCTGGTTATTATTTATCAAATAGAAAATAACAGAGGCATAAATAAGAATAAGAAGTTAATAACTAATCAAATAGTAATTACCAATAGACAAGATGGACATGAATGACTCTCTTCTTGATGTTGCACAATCTAGATGGGCATAGTATATACATTTCTCGCATTTGTATATCCAACGATCCCTGAGGTCACTAAACTCACCATCACATACTCTGCATCTAGGATGATATCTAGCTCTTTCCTCTTCTAGTGGGAACGAATAAGAAAGGGTGAGTGGATGGGTATGGCTGAAAATGGCATTTGTAGCATGTTGGATTAACAAACGTTTTGGCAGGAAAGCACAATCAATGTGTATGGCGAAGTCTAAACATGTGGTACAGTGAAAGAAGACCCCTTTATGTTCCTTCCTACAAGCGGCACACTCACATAAAATGGGTTTGGAGCGTAGAGACACTAGTGGGTGTGGATGGCTAGGGTGGTAGATCATCCTTTTGTCTGCTTCGACAACACAATTTACATCTCTTGTAAAAAAAACACAAACAAAGCAGATATAGCATGCACCTCCATCGTGATCTCTTTGACAACTATAGCATGTCCAATCGTAGTCAGCCTTACAGAGGGTAAAAGGATGTGGGTGTGATGGGTGGTTTAATGTTTCTGGGAGCTCTGCACAGAATTTATGAAGAGCGAAATCACATGAATCATGTATACATTTATAGTAGTACCTGTAATACTCGTTGATATATTCATCGCACCGCTTACAAGTACACGAAAACTCATCTTGTGGAACCAAATCCTCCTCCTTCTCCTCTTCATCATCAGATTCGTCGTCTACATCTTCAACATTCACCTGCAAATCAATGAGCTTCAGTGGATGCTCGTGCTCAATTACCTTCATCATAGTTTTTTTTTTATATATATATTAATGTGGTTAAGATTAAGATACAATGCTACACGTAGTTACTTATTTATAGCAAGGAAAAAGAAAAAGCACGTATGTGATATTATTTTTTGGAAACCCATGGAATCGATTGGGTCTACTTTATTATTTGTACATTTCCTTATTCTTTCTTGAAACATAATTTAAGTTAAATAGTAATTGAGCAACTAATCTTTTCTATCTGCTAATATTTTTAAATTTATACTCACTTAGTCCTACTTTAGTGTCCATTTAATTATGTTTCTTTAACTAAAGTTACTTGCAAGTTGGGGAAAGAATGTTGTGAGCTTCGACTAAATTTTGAAACTTAATTTTTAAGTTACACTAAAGCTACTATTAAACTTAAGTTTAACTAAAGCTTTTGGTTCACTAAAGCATAAACTCATACCAGGATGATAAGTTTCTATTAATTAATCTATTAGTAAAGTGAACGAGAATATATAGCTAGTGTCATCAATGAAGCAAAGATTGATTCAAAGTTACTATTATTATATTATAACATAAATTACTGTTGGGGATCAGAAGAAACATATGCAGCGGAATTAAAAGTTGGGTTTGGGTTATAGTTAGTGAGTGATCCGAATTGGATTTGCATGATGCAGGATGATAAATGAAACAATGAATATCGAGAACAAAGGGTAGTGGACAATTCTTGCAGAAATAAGAATGTCTTGATAACCGGAATTGTTTGCCGGCAATACAGTATATATACATCATATTTTGGCGGTTAAAGATGGCGGGAATAACTGCTCCGGCAGTTATTCGAATTTACCCGCTTATCACAACCGAAATACATAAGCTATCGTCATTAAATCAAATACATATCATATACTACTTATATATATATAAGTTCGAATAATTATAAACACAACAAAGTTTAATATATCTAACATAACCCCCCTTAAACTTAGTTATGTTTTCCGGCTCGCTCCATGACACTCCAGTTGGCTTCTTCGACAGCCCATCTTGCGTGATTGAAGTTGAAACGCTTCCTCTTCTTCATTTGATTCCAGTCATCTTCGTCATTTCCAGCAAAGAGTGCAAATTGTTCCGATCCAGCAGGTTCTTGTTGGATATCACTCGCACTTTTCGGTCTCCTATGGCAGCCAGTAGAGGACCCTCCCTCTTCAAACACCACCTCCTTGTCATGCACCTTCCCTTGAACCGTTTTAAATTTATAATAATACTCTAGGATGTCGAGATACATGGCATAAGTGACCCTCATGTAATCTCCGTCTTCGTATCCAAATCCTAAATCCTTTGCTATTGCAGGCCATAGATTTTCTGTTGTGACTTCCCGGTAACCACCATCTATTGCCACCGATATGTATAAACTTAACAAGTCTATTTTCTTCTTGTTTGGAGTAAATGGTGGGACTGGTCTTGTAGTTATTCCCATATAATTGATCAGAAACCATTTAACCATCTCCTCAAATTTTGACTCCAACATGTGTTTATATTTAAACACAAACTCTCGATCATCGATTAAGTCCAGAAATGCGTTACAGTCGGCAAATTCATGGAATTCCATTGCCTTAACAATCATCAAACTCCAATCTGTTTCTTGTGAAGACAGATTCAGTTCTTCGAAATAAGAGTTCAAGTATCTTTCTTTGAATTCATCATCATACACACTTTCATCAAGTATGCCCTGTTTTTCATTTAACCCAATCTCCTCCTCCCTTGTCAGTCCATTTACTTCATTCACAGAGTTGTTCACCGGAGTAGAGAACATAGGAAAAATTTTGCAAGTATCACCGTCCTTGTTGACAGTGTAACCTTGCATTGTCCATTGATCCATGCTCAATACGTTCCGGTCTAACTCCGGAGAATAAAAGACGCTTTGAATTCTCATGGTTTCGTTGCATGTTTTAATTTCAACCGATCCAACTCCCCGTGTAAACAAGAAGTTGTTTCCCCCAGACCGTGTATCAACCCCAACAATATGCTTTATGCGTTTAAACACATTTAAATTTCCGGCCATGTGATGTTTAAATACAGAACTAACGTACCAAATATCGCTCCATAGCCCTCCTTCGGTACCGACGACAATCATCTCCTGATGATTACTGATTTCTCCTTCTTGTTTCTGTATTCCCATATTCACCGCTTGCCGAATTAATTGGGTTGCCTCATCTGTTTCCTTCTTTTGACACGAGTAAATTTGGTGCCCTGGTTTGTGACAGTAAAAACATGTTTTTTCCCGATGACTTCGCTTGTTCTTGCCGTGTTGGAATATTAAACTTAATTTCGTTATTTATATGTTATGTATTATTAAACTTAGGATTATATGTATATGGGTTAATATTTACGAAGAGGTATGATGGTTGGTGTTACACCGTTTCCCGCCGAATGTAACCGCCACATAACCGTCTCTCATAATGTATATAATAAACTTGCCGGCAATCTTTGTCGGGTACCAAGACAATTTCATTTCATACGAATTGTCCAAACTGTTTCTCTTTCGTTCCTATATTCACACTCTGTTTTATTGTTCAATTGTGACTCACCATGAAAACGAATTCATCGAATACCGGTAATGCTTCCGCTGATATGAAACCGGATGTCCAACATAGTGGTATCAGAGCCACGGTGGGAAATCGAAGAAAATCGGTCGATATTATACGATTCCGGGCACAACCGGATGATGAACAAAACAGAGGATACGGAGACGAGAGACGAAAGACGAAGGAGGATGCGAGTGGAACAAGATGTTGTTCCAACAATGAATTACGTCTGCAAGAACCGTGAATCAGATGATGGAATCGATAAGGATTCCCAGAAGTTAAAATACGGACAAATAAGTGTCCCAAGTTTCAGCCATGAAAGGGTTGAAGACGGCTATGGTATGGGCCGTAGTATTCACAAAGACGGGGAACAATTCAAGAGACGTTCAGATGACGAAGAAGACGTTTCGATGTTGAATCCGGCAAGTACAGATGTTCACGATGGGGCATGCTTCACCCCGAATATCTATATGGTTGGTTACGATCGGGAAGATCAGGAAGAACCAATCAGTGATCAGAAGGATCACAATGATTCAATCGAACAAACGGAATACTACGATTCCGGTGGTGACTGCAACGATGAAGAAGATGAAGACTCGTATGTCTTCGTAACTGAAAGCGATATGCAAGATAATGTTCCGGTAACCGGAACCGTTCATAAAGACAAGAATATTAAGAAAAGAAAATTTGGAAAGGGAAAGGAAGGAATCCTTTACCCGAATAAAGTATGCTCTATTAAAGAAATGATCATATTCTTGGATTCATTAAAAGCCGTGAAATTGGCAATTACAAATGAAGATGAAATTAAGATGAAATTCATGAAGATGGTAAAATGGTTTACTAGGGCTGTTATGAAACAAAGTAGTACATTCCCACCAAAACTTCAAAGCAAAGATGTAGATCTTTATGATCTATACATGGCTGTTCTTTTGAATGGAGGGAAGCCCGAAGTCTCTAGGAAACAATACTGGCCACGTATCGCAACAACTTTGGGTTTGAATCCTACAAAATTCATTCACTTAGTTCTACTTTACAATGAATATCTAGATTTTATGGGCTGTTACTATACAAGGATGACAAGGAATTCAAGTGGACAGTGCAATAATGAACGAGGGCAGATTACGACGTCGCCGGCACAGAACATGGAGTTAGAAGAAAGCGAAAGAAGAATAAGAAGAATAGTGATCAAAGGCCCTGTACATGAAGCACAAACTGTGGATGATGCCAACAAAAAGTGTTCTCAAGACTCTCTAAAACTGAATTAAGTTTAGGGGAGTGTGTTGGAATATTAAACTTAATTTCGTTATTTATATGTTATGTATTATTAAACTTAGGATTATATGTATATGGGTTAATATTTACGAAGAGGTATGATGGTTGGTGTTACACCGTTTCCCGCCGAATGTAACCGCCACATAACCGTCTCTCATAATGTATATAATAAACTTGCCGGCAATCATTGTCGGGTACCAAGACAATTTCATTTCATACGAATTGTCCAAACTGTTTCTCTTTCGTTCCTATATTCACACTCTGTTTTATTGTTCAATTGTGACTCACCATGAAAACGAATTCATCGAATACCGGTAATGCTTCCGCTGATATGAAACCGGATGTCCAACATAGTGGTATCAGAGCCACGGTGGGAAATCGAAGAAAATCGGTCGATATTATACGATTCCGGGCACAACCGGATGATGAACAAAACAGAGGATACGGAGACGAAAGACGAAGGAGGATGCGAGTGGAACAAGATGTTGTTCCAACAATGAATTACGTCTGCAAGAACCGTGAATCAGATGACGGAATCGATAAGGATTCCCAGAAGTTAAAATACGGACAAATAAGTGTCCCAAGTTTCAGCCATGAAAGGGTTGAAGACGGCTATGGTATGGGCCGTAGTATTCACAAAGACGGGGAACAATTCAAGAGACGTTCAGATGACGAAGAAGACGTTTCGATGTTGAATCCGGCAAGTACAGATGTTCACGATGGGGCATGCTTCACCCCGAATATCTATATGGTTGGTTACGATCGGGAAGATCAGGAAGAACCAATCAGTGATCAGAAGGATCACAATGATTCAATCGAACAAACGGAATACTACGATTCCGGTGGTGACTGCAACGATGAAGAAGATGAAGACTCGTATGTCTTCGTAACTGAAAGCGATATGCAAGATAATGTTCCGGTAACCGGAACCGTTCATAAAGACAAGAATATTAAGAAAAGAAAATTTGGAAAGGGAAAGGAAGGAATCCTTTACCCGAATAAAGTATGCTCTATTAAAGAAATGATCATATTCTTGGATTCATTAAAAGCCGTGAAATTGGCAATTACAAATGAAGATGAAATTCATGAAGATGGTAAAATGGTTTACTAGGGCTGTTATGAAACAAAGTAGTACATTCCCACCAAAACTTCAAAGCAAAGATGTAGATCTTTATGATCTATACATGGCTGTTCTTTTGAATGGAGGGAAGCCCGAAGTCTCTAGGAAACAATACTGGCCACGTATCGCAACAACTTTGGGTTTGAATCCTACAAAATTCATTCACTTAGTTCTACTTTACAATGAATATCTAGATTTTATGGGCTGTTACTATACAAGGATGACAAGGAATTCAAGTGGACAGTGCAATAATGAACGAGGGCAGATTACGACGTCGCCGGCACAGAACATGGAGTTAGAAGAAAGCGAAAGAAGAATAAGAAGAATAGTGATCAAAGGCCCTGTACATGAAGCACAAACTGTGGATGATGCCAACAAAAAGTGTTCTCAAGACTCTCTAAAACTGAATTAAGTTTAGGGGAGTGTGTTGGAATATTAAACTTAATTTCGTTATTTATATGTTATGTATTATTAAACTTAGGATTATATGTATATGGGTTAATATTTACGAAGAGGTATGATGGTTGGTGTTACACCGTTTCCCGCCGAATGTAACCGCCACATAACCGTCTCTCATAATGTATATAATAAACTTGCCGGCAATCATTGTCGGGTACCAAGACAATTTCATTTCATACGAATTGTCCAAACTGTTTCTCTTTCGTTCCTATATTCACACTCTGTTTTATTGTTCAATTGTGACTCACCATGAAAACGAATTCATCGAATACCGGTAATGCTTCCGCTGATATGAAACCGGATGTCCAACATGCCGTTCATCTCATCTGTACAATGTTGGCATGGTAACAGAGTGGATGTTGATTGAATTTCAGTCTTCTTCTTCCCCATTGATGCTCTGATACCACTATGTTGGGGATCAGAAGAAACATATGCAGCGGAATTAAAAGTTGGGTTTGGGTTATAGTTAGTGAGTGATCCGAATTGGATTTGCATGATGCAGGATGATAAAAACAATGAATATCGAGAACAAAGGGTAGTGGACAATTCTTGCAGAAATAAGAATGTCTTGATAACCAGAATTGTTTGCCGGCAATACAGTATATATACATCATATTTTGGCGGTTAAAGATGGCGGGAATAACTGCTCCGGCAGTTATTCGAATTTACCCGCTTATCACAACCGAAATACATAAGCTATCGTCATTAAATCAAATACATATCATATACTACTTATATATATATATATATATAAGTTCGAATAATTATAAACATAACAAAGTTTAATATATCTAACAATTACAAATATTGTAAAACTAATGCATGAACCAATGGGAGGTCATGGGTTGTCTTGGCTGGAGTTGAGCTAGGGGGTTTTCCCAGTTGTGGGTTTCCTTCTGGGTGGGTGGGCCGGGTCACCACGTTCTGTTCTTCGGGTGAAAATGTGATCCATTTTCCAGGGTGATCCCGGGTCTCCGGGCCTTTGCTGTTAAAAAAAAAAAACTAAAGCATGAACCGAAACTATGAAATCGATTTAGAAAAATTGGAGTTAAGAAACAAGAATTACCTAATATCTGAAATCGAAGCCGAAGTTGAAATCTTAGTTGCTATATGTGAAAAGATGTATAATGAAAACTGAAGTAGCACAACTGGAAGGGGTTACATTGTATTGATTGTTATCGGAGGGGTTACATACTAAAATCCATATTTTCACAATGCTAGCTACTAACTTTACTCGGTTAAAATAATAACATGATATGTATATTTTTTTTATCAGGTTTGATATATTTCTTTTACATAATCCAGGTTTGATTTTTTGTTTTCTTACATAACCCCTTTGAATTCACTGTTTTTCTGCTTTTCTTTTTTGTGTTATTTGCTTCCAGAGTCAAGCTGAAACAATGCAAATTTAAAAAGCATTGTTTTTTGTTTATTTTTTTTAACACCAAATGTTCGATAAACTTGATCAGTTTTGTAAAAAACAACCTACTAAGCCATGGTGATAATATCATTTATGCTGCATTTATAGTGGAAATCTGATTATTGGTGCAAAGATGTTAACATGAAGTGAAGATTGATATACTGTTGTTACAATCTTTCTCTTAAAATAAAAAAAAAGAACTTTTTAAACCGACCCGGTACGACCCAAACCCCTTCGGACCCAAACCAAAACAACCCTTTTTTGATACGACCCGTTTTGACCCGATACCATTTTGACCCGCCACCCGACCCAACCCACCCGTTTTGCCAGCTGTTATGTTGTTGCTGCCTGAAATTTGTATGTTTTTTTCAAATTAGATATGTTAAATCTTTGGTTTTAAAACACGTGAAGCACACCGAGGCAACAAGGTTTTAAATCGAGACGCAAAGTGCAAAAGCGATGCACGTTTTGTATGCGGGGTGAAAAGTGATTATTTAATATATATTCAATGGGCTTTTAGCATTCCCTACTCAAAATTTAGCTATAAATAAGCTTTATATGTGTTTTAACAGATAAACTACATTCATGTCCAACCTACAAAGCCTGCTGTACAACATTCTGCAGCAGAGAAAAGGCCATGTGCATCACCTGCTTCTCATGCCAAAAAATCGCGTCTCACCTGCGCCACACTCGCCTTATGTCAACCGATGTGCAGCCTTTTGTGTCTGAGGTCACCTTGCGCCTAGGTTTGTCTCAGGCGTGCTTTATTAAACCAAGGTTAAATTCAGTTTGACAGTGACATTGCAGTTGTTTTGTATGTTATCCAGTGGTTGTCATCGAATAGGAGATGGTTTCTTAACTTTTATCAATATTATTATTATGTTGGAATATCTCGAAATATTTTTTTTGCCAACAGGTACAGCATCACGTCTGCAGTGTGCCATGTTAAACTAGAGTTTTATCAACGGGCCAAATGGGTTGTGACATATCGGGTTTTATCTGGTACCACTTAGTTTAGGCATTATTTTTGTTTTTAAGATGTTTATTTTTGTTAACTCATACATACCTGGATGATAAGTTTCTTTTAATTAATTGAAATTTGAAACATAATTTAAGTTAAATTAAAGCTTTTGTTTATCTAAAGCATAAACTCATACCTGGATGATAAGTTTCTTTTAATTAATCTATTAGTAAAGTGAAGCAGAATATATAGCTAGTGTTATCCTTGAAGCAAAGATAGATTCAAAGTTACTATTATTATATTATAACATAAATTACAATTACTGTAGAATTAAAGGATGAACTAACGCATGAACTGAAACTGTGAAGTCCATTAAAAATAGAGTTAAGAAACAGGAATTACCTAATATCAGAAATTGAAACCGAAGTTGAAATCTTAGTTGTGATATGTGAAAAGATGTAGAATGAAATTTGAAGTAGCACAACTGGAACTCTCAAGCTTGTGTTATCAAAATTATGCTTCCTCAAATACCTTTTTGATGATGGTAAATTAAATGACCAAAAATGGCCATTAATCTTCACATGAATAATTAAGTCTCAAGTATCGTAAATTGTATTGATTGTTATCAATTACGGTTTACAGGGAGGTAATACTGCCACTTGCTGACGACATAAAGTCTCACAGCGATTTACATGAAGCGCGCCTCACCTGAGTTTCATGCCATTTTTTTTGCCAAATGTTTGTGCTTCACTTGCGCCTCATGTAAAGCACTTGCTTTATGTCAACCGATTTTAGCTCTTTGTGCCTGAGGTTGCGTTGCGCTATTTATTAAACCAAGGTTAAATCCAGTTTGACAGTCACTTTACGGTTTTGTATGTTATCCCGATTGATAATAAAGTCTTAGTTTATGATAACAATACTAAGACGTTGCAGAAGACAATCTAAACTAACAAACCAAATGGAGGAAAATCCTGCAAACCAAACGAATGCATTATCTTCTATATGCTTCGCAAACCACAGCTTTTCTATGTACTTACGTATCCAATTCAACTAAAACTATGAGCAAATAAATAATACAAAATCTGATCTAAACTTTTCACTGACATAACTTCCCACACTTTTTAACAAATCTAACGCCAAAAGCTTCTCAGAAATTAACAAAAGATAATCAAACAGAACTGCTTCTGATTGTGTAGGTCCCGTTTGTCCGGTGAGGATCGATAACGAGAAACCTATTCCCTGTTTATAACAAACACGGTAACGGGTGCGGAATCCCCGAGACGGTGCAAACCAAACACAGATAGTAAATAACACGGATTAACCAATGAAACACACTCTATTGATTAACGGGATGAGAACCGAATACAAACTGATACAAACACAGTTTAGACGGAATTTTGACAGAGTTTCTTTAGATGTATGCTCTCATCTCTATTTCAAAGTGAAACTGAGATGGGTATTTATACTAGACACAGACACAAGACTGACGAAACACATAAAGTCACTCGACGAAACACTAGAGTCGACGAAACACACCTTGTTTCGTCGAACTACATATATTCCTATTTCTGTTTCGTCATTTGTAGTTGAAGCCCAATATAAGACAAAGTCCAACTTCAAGCTTTTGGCCCAATTGAAGTAAATCAGCCCAGATCACGTTTCTGTTGAAATTCTTTCAACAATTCAACATAGTCAAAGGTTATGACATCATCATGACATCATCACGATGATGTCATGATGATGTGTAAACAGGACTGGCTTGCGGCGCTCCGTGCTTCGCGTGTCGAACTCTGGGGCGCACGACAGAGGAATGTCGTGTCTTCGGGCTTGAGCCGGACCTAACCGAGTCGACCCGAACCGAAACGAACCGAGTCGCGTCCACATAAAGTGTACCAACAAACTCCCCCTTGGACGCTACTCGTGAGGTTCGTCTTCTGTGATGGTTCGTCTTCTGTGTCTTTCATGTCGGAGGATCATCAAAGTCTTCACGCGTCGTAAGTAGAAAGTGTATCAACAAACTCCCTTTTTCATTTAGGAAGTGTGTTAACAAACTCCCCCTTAAATTGAACTCTCCATTGAGTTATGCTCGTGAATCTTTTGAACGTCAATTCTTTAGACCCTTGTGGTGTTGATGAAGTGTCAGCGGCAACTCGATCATTTTTATCTTTTGAGTGCCTCCACTTCGTGTCTTCATTCCAAAGCTTGTCATCGAACATGTTCTCCTCGCCTTTAGCATCTGCACATGCAAGAAAGCTAAACGCATAATGAGAACAACCGCTTGGAATATAGTTAACATTTAAACAAATGACACATATGAGATCAAATCTCAATCAACTACCGACCGACAACATTTTGAAAGTTTAGAAAATGATCAATTTTAATCCTTTAACTTTCAAAACTTGTTAACTTCGACAGTTTATGAAGATGTAATTGTTTTCCGGCTAATGATCAGGATTTTGGGTAGGATAGACTCGAGTTCCAACATCAGTCAATCAAAAATAAACTAGAAGCAAAATCTTTTTGGATTTTATAAAGTTTATATTAAAACACACCTAAAATCTTTTTGGAATTTATATTTTTCAAATGTAAAGACGGAAAGCAATAAATAAATATATACAAAGATGCAGAAACGAAAGCAGTAAACAAATATTTACAGACATTCTTTTTGCGAGTTTCGAGGGTAAGAGAATCATATCAGTATACGGTCATGCCAAAACGCTCTTTTTGTTCAATTAGTTAACATTAAGATAAGCATCCTATAACAATTATCGGTATTGTTGTCCACATAAGCTCAACTTATCAGATGTAATCATGGCGAGGGGATACGTTAAGGTATGATTTATACTTACCGACCGGTGTTCATCCACACACGACACATTCCCGTATCAAGGTATGCGCGAGAGTTCATCTTACCGGTGAGTATACCGTTTATCATCTGTTTGACCGTATAAAAATGTGAGAAACTCACTTATTTTGATTGAAAACAAGCCCTATGTGATAGAATCACTTATTGATGAGGAACTTGATTTTCAGATGCATGAGGGCACAGGAGCAAGTCCGTGAACAGGTCAGTACTTTCGTACAGCAGAGAGACGAAGTTGACTCCCGGAAAGAATCTGTGATAATATATCACTTATTTTGTTTGGACATGTGATTGTTGATCACTTATTGAGGTCGTATGCAGTATGTACACGTATGTATAGTATCATGGAAGATCTAGACTTGCGTCCCCGTTATTTTTCGGTAAAAGATACAACCATGATACCCAGATGATAAGCAGCATAAAGACCTAATATCTCAGAACCTCGGCAATCTCTCAAACGAAATTTCGGTACTAAGACCATATGCCAATGAATGGTTCCCACCTGGTCTTCAGTCGATTTAAGTTTATATCACCCTGCACACTTTAAAATGATTGTGAGCCTACCGATACATCTTATATAAAGCTGCTTAACATATTTCATTTTGCATTTCAGTTTGAAGAGGTTTCAACAGACCACTGATCTACTATCATTTTCTCTTATGCTCGCCAGGAAACTCATTTTTGTTTTTCCAATGTTTTTGGGTTTTGAAATTTTTCGATGTTTTTGAATTTTTCAAATTTTGGATTTACTCCCCCTAAAAACAACAAACTATGATAAAATTTAAAAACACAAAGGTATTTACAAAAACGATTTTCCGATGTTGGTTAACTCATGTTTTACCTCAATGCCGTTTACCAAAATTAATTTTGAATCAGAAATGATTTATCGAATTTTGGAAAAATCAGTTGGCATGTCGGTAAGCAGTGCGGACCATGACAACATTGTCTGGCCAAAGAGTGCTACGAGAGGATAACAATTTATAAAGCAGCTTAAATATCGACAAGTATAGGAGAGATTAGAAATTTAGAACCGTATCCTGCAACTGCTTCGTGCATTGCAAGGAATCTGTTCGCTCTCCTAAACTGGATATCCACCCGGTGTGGATTTCAAAGTCGATTTTGTAGCTACTTCAATTTTCTGAAAAAATCTCTTCACAGCAACAAGATCATAAACCTTTGGGTCCGGCTGGTCTTCCACATTGCACCAGCGAAGGTTTTTGTCTTTCTCTTAGAGAAGTAGTAGTGTGCGGTTGTTCAATCCATGCCAAGGCATCCGCACACCCGGTTGGTTTGTTCAACAAACACATTTTCTTCAATCACACCACGAAGAAATGTACACTGCACGTTCATCTTGTTGATTTTGAACTTCAGACGTGCTGCAGGTGCGTACATTTTGATTGAATCTATCCTGGGAACCCGATCAAAGCCTTGAACAATCACATTTTGAAATGATTTTCATTTTGTCGAAGCTTTCAATCTCTTTCGACAGACAATTCTGTCTTATTTTTCTTCTTCTCTCCATCAAAGGCAACAATTTCTTTTGTCGCCGAACTTGTGCATGAACATTCCACTATCAATAATCTTAAGATGATCGATAGTTCCTCCTAGAACATCCTACACACTCACTCAGAGATTAGTTGGAGAGGGGGACCCAAGCCTTAACAGACTTGGGTCTTCCGGCATGATCGAAGATTGTGACTTCGATTTCCCGATAACCCGGAATTTGAGTGGCTCCCCCTGAAACTTTGCCAGTTTTAGGTCTCCAAGCTTGTTTCCATTTACCAGATTGTGTATTAATTACAATTTCTGGTTTTAACGGTTGTTGTGAACTTGGTTTCCTTTTAACATTTTCTGGTTTTAAAGCCTTTTCGATCACCTTCACATTCTTATGTCGTTGTTTTGTTTCCTGTTCTTTAATAGTGCGTTTATCATGTTTTGGAGAAACAGGACGACTTTGTGAGTGACCTTGTTCAGAAGGGGCTCTATCAACAAAATTTGGTTTGGGCGAGTTTGTGCAGTCTTTAATGATGTGCCCAAACTTCCCACACTTGAAACAAGTTCTCCTTTCAACAAACTTAGGAGAAACTGATCGACGACCTGACGTAGAAGTTGTAGACCCAGAGGTACTAGCTTCACACCCGTTTGTGTGCTGGGTGTAATTGTTTTGGATAAAATCGGTGTTTGATTTGTTTTCAAAAGTCTCAATTTTATCAGTACCCCTTGATGCTACAAACTTGACATCTTTTGCTTTATTCTTGTAACGAGCTCCTTTTGATTCAACCTTAGCCTTTGGCTTTGGAGCTCGTTGTTGCTGTGGTTTACCCTTAGAAGCAACAGGTTGTTGCTTTGTCGGTGATTTCTGTTTTCCAGGGATTGTCTTTCCCAAAAATTTTCTTGTATTATCTTCAAACACTTTGTCAATCAAAGATTGATTGACGTTTTTGATTGGAAAATCTATGTCTGAATAAATTTTACTATCACGGACTAAAGTATACAACACGTTATTGCTCTTAACAGCAGACACACATTCATTGTCATTTTTGACATCCTTGACAGGATCTATCACTTGCTTGGCAACATGTTGCACGACAGGAGTAGGAGGATCACAAAGAATATGATTCTCAATTGGAATTTTTACTCCTTTCGTTTCATCAAGTGATTCATCCTGGTCATTAACATCTGATTCATCATCTGAAGAATCATAGTCCTCAATGGTTGGAGAACTTTGATTTGAAGCACATGATGACTTTTCTTTCCGATCAGATGAGCCCTCCGATGAATTGTCCGGTTTGAACCCTAGGCCAGTAGTAACTTCCTCATAATCAAGAGGTACACTGGGTTCATACCGAGGCATATCCTCTTCATCGGGCAACTTGATATAGTCGTGTCTCAAAGGGGGTGGACACTTCCTATAACCAACGCCTTTAACGTTTCCCTTTAGTTGCTGAACGTCAATGATGTGATCAAGCACATATCGGGAGTTTGAGTAACTCTCCAATTTGAGCTTGATCGCCTCATGTTCACATTTAGCCGTGGCTAGCTCTTTCTTTGTTTCCTCAATGACATTAATGTAGTTATTAATACCAATTTGTTTGTTACAAACAGTTTTTGTTAATTCGGAAACACTTTTCTTTTGGGTTTCGATAACTGTTTTAAATTCCTTTTCATTGCGAGCTAAGGCCATGTTTGCCTCTTTGCACTTTGACAGTTCAACAACTAAACTCTGATTGTGACTATGAATCGTATCACATTCAAGTTTCACTCTATCACATTCATGTTTTAATTCTTCAAAAGCATGTTTAGCATTAGCACATTCATGTTTCAAATCAGCACAATCACTACATATGCTAGGAGTTTCGGATTTTACCTGACTCGAAGAGGCTGTGACATTAGCCATGAAGGCAGTCTGAGAAGAGAAAGATCCATCTTCAGAATTATAATCTCCCGCATTCGAGCTTTCTTCATCTGAACTCCCGCTATAACCCGAGCTATCACTTTCAGAAAACTCTTCCTTGTGAACATGCTTGATGTGATTGATGATTTTTGCATAGCATGCATTTCCACCTCCTTGATCATTATCTCCCAATTGTACAGACCAATCACACCCTTCATCAGCTTGAACGGTCAATGCTCGATTGGTGTTTGATGGTCCAGACTGGTTCTGGTTGGTGGTGTTGTTCACAGCTACTATCCCTTTTCCACGGTTATCTTGATTGGCATTGGAAGTACTTGTCTGATTTCTGAATGGATTCTGGTTGCCTTGTCTGCTTGGTAGGGTGCACTCACGTTTGAAGTGACCCTTTTCGCCACAATTGTAACAGGTAACTGCATTTTTATTGAACCCATACTTCGTATCATTTTTGCCTTCCAACGAAGTTCTTCCAGTTCGATTCATGAAATCCTTTGCCCTTCTAACAGCACTTGCAAACGCCCACTTGATATCCATTAACTCCATTTCATCACGGTCTATCTGCTGATAATCTTCATTGGTCATATTGATGTTTCCAATTTGACCTGCTACCAATCCACAGTATGAACTGAACATTGTGTTGAGAAGTTCCAAATTTTCCTTTGCAACTTCTACACTGACTTTTGAAAGATTGGAAGTATCAACTCTGACAGTGTTGGTGTTTTGGGGTAAAGGATTGTTGGTATAATGCGCTTGTTGTTGTTGTGGTTGGATTTGAGGTGGAGGTTGAGGTATAGATTGTGACATGTAAGTACTTTGATTCCACTGTGGTTGCGATGGAAACGGAGAAGAGCTTGTATTTGACACATACGCCGTTTGAAGCTTCGGTTGCTGAATGGAACTAGAACTAGCTGAAGGACTAAAACCAGGCAAATACATTCCTGTGTTTTGAGGAGGTGCAGTTGCAATCCTTTTAGCTTTCCGAATTTCCTCTTCGTTCTTGTTCTCCAACTTCTGAATGAATTCATAAAGACTGACATTTGCTGCATCCAGCGCACCCGTATGCTTTAGAAGTTCAATGAATGGACTCCACTTAGGAGGTAGAGCATCAGCAAATCGTGCAATCATTTCCGGATGATTTGTAGCAACACTGTAGGAAGTCATTTCACTAATCAAATGATAAAAACGAGTAGTCATATCATTTAGAGTCTCATTCTCCAAGAACTGAAATGATTCAAACTCTTTCTTCAATAAATCATGGCGTATCTTTCTAGTAGCTGCATTTCCTTCTCCTCTCGCTACCAATGCATCCCATAAGGCTTTCGTGGTCTTACAATATGAGAATTGATGAAATGGGTCTCTGTGAAGTGCTTGAGTGAGAATAGCATACGCCTTCTTCTCCAGATCATATGCCTTTTTGTCGGCTTCTTGCATATTATTGAAAGTTGTCGCATTTGATCCTGCTTCTTCAAGAGCGTCACTAAATGCAGAGATGAAACACGTCCATAATTCTGTGTTTTGCCCTAGAACGTAGTTATGGAAACGACCCTTCCATGATGGATAGTCGTTCATGTAATTTAACTTTGGAGGGCGATTGTTGCTACCCGTCTCATTCTCACTAAGCAAAATATTTTGAATACTCTGATTTTGATTCGACACCATTGCCCGTTGACTTGCACTTATTGACTGTTGTTGTTGAGGTATGGTACGATTCATATATTCGGACATCGACATCTGTTTTAGATCTGGTAGTGGATTCGTACTCCAATCCCACGGATTCGTGCAACTCATATTTGATGTATGTTGATGAAAAACCTGTTTAAATCACTCAAACAAACAGTTAAATCACTTTGACAAACCTTCTATTTAAAAATACAAGTGTTTCGACGAAAATTTTTTCTACGAAACAGACTTAGTAATTTTATGAAACAGATTTCAGATTTTAAATTGAGCTCCTAGACGAAACAGGCCCACTAAAATTGTTTGGCGAAACACAGGTTTTGTGAATATGGGTTTGACGAAACAGAAAAATCACTTTGGGCCTTCTAAATGAAACAGGCCCACTCAACGAAACAGATGTTTGTGTTGTGTGAGACGAAACAGAATGTGATATTATGCTTTTTTTTTGTGCGACGAAACAGATGTGGAAGCCCAAATTAATTTAAAGCCCAAAACAATTGAAGCCCAATCTGATTTATAAATGATGAACGACGAAACTGTGAATCATGAAATAAATGATCGACGAAAGTGATTGTGATATGTGTGGATAAGATGTGAATTGGTGAGAGGTTAGATATTTTTTTTTTTTTTAAAGTCTTATCTATTCTGACAAGTGAGCCACAAATTTCAAACCACAATTTTCAAACAACACAGATTACTTGTTTCGAGACTACCTATTTTCCACAAGAAATCATCACATAAGTCAAACAATCATATTTTAATAACCAACAACAATAATCTAACTTCAACAAAGATCAAACACACAAGTATATTAAGAACACTTTGAATATGATGAAGAACACTATGAATATTTCGGCAAAAATTATGATGATTCCGGTCACCGACAAATTTCCGAAACACGATTTTGCTTAAAACTTTCAACGAAAACCAAACGCAAACATGTAGAAATGCAAAATAATAAGGTTTTCACTAAAACTTATAGCAAAACAACACTTCAAACACTGATTTTAATGACTTTTTCCAGAAAAAATGAAATTTTTAAGAATGAAATATGAAAAATCACAATAACACACTTGATAAAAACCCAAACTTGTTTGGTTTTAAACAAGGAAAAGAGCCAACGCTCTGATACCACTTGTAGGTCCCGTTTGTCCGGTGAGGATCGATAACGAGAAACCTATTCCCTGTTTATAACAAACACGGTAACGGGTGCGGAATCCCCGAGACGGTGCAAACCAAACACAGATAGTAAATAACACGGATTAACCAATGAAACACACTCTATTGATTAACGGGATGAGAACCGAATACAAACTGATACAAACACAGTTTAGACGGAATTTTGACAGAGTTTCTTTAGATGTATGCTCTCATCTCTATTTCAAAGTGAAACTGAGATGGGTATTTATACTAGACACAGACACAAGACTGACGAAACACATAAAGTCACTCGACGAAACACTAGAGTCGACGAAACACACCTTGTTTCGTCGAACTACATATATTCCTATTTCTGTTTCGTCATTTGTAGTTGAAGCCCAATATAAGACAAAGTCCAACTACAAGCTTTTGGCCCAATTGAAGTAAATCAGCCCAGATCACGTTTCTGTTGAAATTCTTTCAACAATTCAACATAGTCAAAGGTTATGACATCATCATGACATCATCACGATGATGTCATGATGATGTGTAAACAGGACTGGCTTGCGGCGCTCCGTGCTTCGCGTGTCGAACTCTGGGGCGCACGACAGAGGAATGTCGTGTCTTCGGGCTTGAGCCAGACCTAACCGAGTCGACCCGAACCGAAACGAACCGAGTCGAGTCGCGCCACATAAAGTGTACCAACATATTGCAAATAATCTAATCGATATTAAATTTAAATCTCTGTTCCTAGATCAGATACAAGATGCAAATCGAATCGATAAGTGAAAGCAAATGCAAGTAATTCCAAAACAACCTATTTCAACTTTTCCATGACAGAAGCAAGCAAGCTCGCACAGCAAACGATAATCTAACCGAACAGCTTCCGATTTCAACTAACAATCAAACTACACCTCTGTTCCTAGATCAGATACTAGATGGCCTAGACCTGGCAAAATTAACTTCCTGGGTTTTTAAATTTATTCTTTAATTTCTTCTATAATCATCCTTTTTTTTTTATTAAATTCGTTCTTTAATTTCTTGACTGTTCTCCAATCAATTGTTCTTGGCATTCAATGATTCGATTTTGATATGGTTCTTCAGTGGCGATTATGGAATATAATTCATATATTTTGAATTTTTTTTAAAAAGCATTGGTTTTTGTTTATTCTTTTTTTAACACCAAGTGTTCGATAAACCTGTTTAAATATGTTGATTTGGTGATGGCTTGATATGTATGTTCTTTGTGAAGCTATGCTATTAAGAAGAAGATGAGATCGAGAGGGTTGCCAAGGCCAATCGTTAAAGAAGAAGATTTGATGTCAAAGTACTCGGTTTTGAACCCCTTCTCTGCGTCATCATTTTGGAGATTGCATACTTGTAATCCAATTCTTCATCTGCTACGTATCTCTTTAACTCTAAATCACATGTATTCTGGTTCGTGAGCTTTTGTCGTTTTTGTTTATGGTGTGCGGTTAAAGCTTGTGATTTTTTGGTTAATGCACACCAACTGTTCGGCGATATGTTTCTGAGAGTTTTGCATTTGTGGTTTGCTCTAAGATCTAGGAGGGTTATGCATTTAACGAAAATTTAATTATTTACAACTTACTACATAAAAATTATTAACTTATTCTGGTGTTTTATGCAGCTTTTTGGGGTAATCATGTTTTTGACAAGGGTTTTTGGAAGGAGGCTGTTTTTAACAGCAAGATCAGAGGCTTCTGCAGCTGGGGCTTCTGCTGGTACAGTTACAACTCCACATAACCCTCTTGAGCCTCTTCTCAATTTTAGGTATACTCATTTTGTTAATTTCGTTTGTTGTCTCGTTATTCAATTGTTAATGAATATTGAGACTTTTGGAGAAAATTGCCTAAAAGTGAATGAGCATAAACACATCCCAAATTGACCCATTCATAAGTAGCTATTAATAAGCTATATTTATGTTTTAACATATAAGTTTTTTTGTCATATACATTCTAAAAAGCCTGCTGTACAACATCCTGCAGTAAAAAAAAGGCCATGTACATGAGGCGCACGCTTCGCTTGCGTCTCATGCTATTTTGCCAAAAAGTTGTGCCTCATTTGCACCTCATGTAAAATACTCACTTTATGTCATCAAAAAGGATGTGGTTTTAACTTTTATTAAAATTATTATGTTGAAACATCTCAAAATAGGTATAGAAGCCTGTCAACTCGTAAATGTGATCATTTGTTGCGATTATTCGCCTTGCCAAGATATACTCAGGAAAGCATTCTTTTATCATAGAGTTTAGCCAAATGTGTTAAGGTAAACTTTTAGTTTATGATACTTTTTCTATTAAGTATATATGTAAATATGTAATCTTTTTGTTATGGCAAACAGGTAATAGTTTGCTTTGGCTCAATATATGTTATAAATTACTTGATTGGTTTTATGGTCTATTGACAAGTATGTATAAGTGAAAACAGAGGATGGGGAACACATTTTTAATTGTTAATCTGATATTTCATTAGGTTCAAGTTTTCATGATGATGGTTACGTGGATACATTTGTACTAAATCTTACAATGGAGTCAAGTCTTTGAATTTTTATATATTTTTTTTGCTTAAGATAGAACAATGTAGGTGGATGTGGTTTTCTTTATTTGTAAACATGTAATATATATTTATTCATGCGCAGGTTTCTGATCTCTCTGTGGCGGATTACATCACCGCCACTGCTTCAAAACACCCAATCTGCACCTCACACAGCTGGGAGAAAAAAACATTTTATATGTTAAAACAACGGTAAAAAGTTGATGGCTGTTCATAGTCAAGCATGCTATGGAGATCATTCATCTTCTAACAGGTACAGTATTACATCTTTACTCATGTTTCTGTTATAACACGTTTGCAGTTTGCCATATTAAACAAGAGTTTTTATTAACAGGCCAAATGGGTTTGTGACAAAACGGGTTCTTTCTGGTAGCACTTAGTTCAAACATACTTAAAACAAAAGATCGGTGGGACCAAAATACAAGCAGCCCTTCAAGTTTTTTCAAAAACGAATAGGGTTAAATATAATGCATTTTGACATTTTAATTTGTGTGTCGTTATTAATTCACGTTTCAACGTAAACAATATAAATTCACGTTTCGACATAAGATTTTTCCAGAAACGAGTCGGGTCAAATATAACACGATTTCATGCTTTACGATTTGACGTAAATTGTGTTCGGAAATGATTCGGGTCAAATATAATATGTTTTCATTCGATGGTATAAATTCGAGTTATTGTATGTTTTGACGCCGCTAAGTCTTGATGCAAAGGTAAGGGTGGTGTAGTGGTTAGGTGGAATGCTTACTAAACGAACCAACTCGGGTTCAATTCCGTTTCTTTTGTAACCGCAAAGCTTTAGATCAGATACGTCAAAACACACATTTTCATATGATTAACACAACACATAACGTGTGGCAAGCTATAAACAACTAAGGCGTCGTCGCCGCAACACGCAGCAGACGGCAACAATCTAGTTCTTTTTATTTTTAAGAAGTTTATTTACTGGTCAGTCCATTATGATTAGGAGGGTTATCATGTTTATTATTAGCATCTTTTCAGAGATTAAATATATAATCAATATTATTTTGATCGAACTTGCTACCTGCGAAACATATTTTGCTTGCAAATGTAATTTGAAAGGCATGTAATATATTTGCTGGTAAAACAAGAGTTTTGTGTTTTTTTTTTTGGATGACTAAAGTTGTATGTATTATTGATGATGTTATTTAATAATGTGATATTTATTACATGCAGTGGACCAAGAGAAGATGCTACTAGAATTGGTTCTGCTTGTGTTGTTAGGCGTCAGGTCGTTGATATTTCTCCATTAAGGCGTGTTAACCAGGCTATCTATCTGCTTACCACTGGTGCATGCGAGTGTGCGTTTAGGAATGTGAAGACTGTTGCTGAGTGTCTAGCTGATAAGCTTATCAATGCTGGCAAGGGTTCTTCAAACAGGTGCCTTTTTTGGCTGTTCTGTTATGGATTTGGTTTTTTATGAAAAATAATTAAAGAAATCGTATATGCCTTTTTATTGCATAAATTTGGACCTTTCATATCGTTGGACAGATGACTCATTATTCATTTATTATATCATGAAAACTCGCCATATTGTACCACCTCATATCTAGGACATGAGGCAACAAGCCAATGTATTTTTCATGCATCGGGTCACATTTAGGATTCACATACGAAGGTGCATGCAAAGAAAGCATGAAGTGGTTCCGGGTTATTGTAAGATGCTTAATTGTCTAACTGCACCATGACGTCTGTGTCTTTGCTCAACAAGTTAGTTGTTAACAAACATTGTAAGGCTCTACAACTCCAATCGACACCTTTCGGGACAGAAAGAGTGCGACAATCTTTCATGCTCAATGGACGAGTGTTTTAAAATCAAGACATTAAACCCCAGCCTGTGCCCCCATCACAGAGTGAAAATTAAACAAAACGCTTGCAAATTATTACATTTACATGTGTTGGTTATTGTTTCTACACGACCACAATGATCGACTACCCTTCTCCTACTTCCAATACGTGGCATCAATTAATGATTGACGCTAAAGCAAAGTCAAAATGCTAGAAATGAGTTGGTTGCGATTTAAGTGTTTACTTTCAAGTTTTAACTCTCTATTTTAACTTCAACGATGATTGTTTGAAATCAATTTATACTCCCCTCTGGATAGAGGTGCGCTGATCGTATTGAGCCGTCAAGTTGAACTGAACCAGTTTGGGATTTGACCAGTTTTTGATGAAGCTGGTTCTGTGGAGGAACCGGGTTGGTTCTGTACTGGTTTTGGGGTGTTTGAAACACAAACCTATGGGACTGGTTTGGTTCAGTTCGGTTTCAGTTTGGTTAGGTTTCAGTTTGAAAATCAGTTCGCGTATATATAAATTTTAAAATGTATGTATGTATGTATGTATGTATGTATACAAATCGGATTGGGCCATTGAGTAGAGGCGAACCGCTTTGGGCCTTGACCGTTTTGTGATGCAGTCGGTTTAGTGAATAATAGGGCTGCGTTCAGTAGATAGTGATAACTATGATAAAAGGTAAAGTTTCATTAATAAATTGTTGTGATGTTTCTACAATTATTGTTTTAGGGTTTCATGATTTTGCTGAATGGTCGCTATGAATGGAGCGAATTGTGTTGTATCTTTACTCTTAACGGGTCAATGGGTAAAATAAAAGAAGTTAATAAAACTGGAAATGTTGTAATTTGTGCTTTTATCATGTTCTTATTCTTTCTTTTATATTTTATATTTATTCTTTTATTAAATTAAAGCCACAATCAAAGAATTAAAGTATCATAAGAATACTAACGAACACACAAATGCCATGTATTTTTTCATTGCACACATAAAAGATATACAAGAAAACGTAGCGACAATACTTATTATACAAGATATTATTAACTTTGATAGTGGGAATGAAGTAGATAAGATAGATAGGTTGTCTGCCTTCAAAGCACATGGAAGATGAAACATACACACCTTCATGACTTGTTCCAGTTTTCCAAACAATCGTGATGAACTGCAAACTCACACTTGGAACACCTAAGTATCATTTCGAACCGCAATCTCCCAGCACACACGCTACATCCACCATCACTCTCAATCCCTTGGGCAAATGTTAGAGGATGTGGGTGACCATCAGTCTTATGAATGCTCCCGAACTTCATATTTAAAAACAAATAGACACCTCTTCCTCCATCTTCGGAGTAGGTTTCTGTTTCCCACTGAAGTATTAAAGGAGCACAATCAGAATGCACCGATTGACTACACTCATCACAATGATAGAAACATCTATGAGGATCCAATTCTTCCTCACAAATTTCACAAAAATATTCACCCTTGTGGTTTTCAATTGGGAGGTAACTGATGTGCATTGGATGTTTGTCATAAGGGTGCCTAACTGTCTTTGGCAAGAACAAAGCACACCGCGGATGAATATACACATCACAAAAGCTGCAACTGAAACTGAAGCTCTGATCGGAAAAGCTGCAACACATAAGACAATATCCACTGGGCTGATCCTCCTTAACTATTGATAGAAGATGATTTGGGTGAGATTCATGTGTGATTCTTTCCGGCACATAAGACAATATCCACAGGTAACATCAACGTAAAATTCACATTCGACACAACCATAAGCAAAGCCATTGCAATCTAAGAGGCAAACTCCACAACAAAATATGTTAAGCACACGTGGGATGTTTGTCATTAGAAGGAGGGGATGTTGTGGGTGAGCTGGGTGGTTGTCTACTTTTGTTGGAAGCCGAGTACACCATTCATGAAGAGCAAAGTTGCAGTTCTCATCTTCTTTGGCCCGGCACTTGTAGAATGGCATCTCCATGATTGGTCTCACACATCCGCTGCATAATAACTCTATCTTTTTCATTGGGTTATGACACATGATCTTTGAGGAGGTTGACCCAATGCTTCCTGTGTCAACTAAAATTAACTCATGTTGATGATTCATATGTCGTAGGCTTACCTCATGATTACCATAATCGGCAAGTCCAAGTTCTTTTGAAAATAAATGCTTTGGTATGCTGTAAGTTTGATCAGGCAATGGTAAATGGAGAAGATTAGGATAGTCAGCATCTTTATAGTTTTTAATGGTTTGACCTCCATCTGAAAGATTGGAAATAAAATAACCTGGTTATTATTATTTATCAAATAGATAATAACAGAGGCATAAATAAGAAGTTAGTAACTAATCAAATGGAATATGTCTTATATAAAAAGAAATAGTAATTACCGATAGACAAGATGGACATGAATGCCTCTTTTCTTGATGTTGCACAATCTAGATGGACATAGTATATACATTTCTCACATTTGTATATCCAAAGATCCCCATCGTAATCAAAATCACCTTCACATACTCTGCAACGAGGAAAATATTTAGCTGCTTGCTCTTCTATTGGGAAAGAATAAGAAAGGGTGAGTGGATGGGTGTGGCTGAAAACGGCATTTGTAGTATGTTGGATTAACAAACATTTTGGCAGGAAAGCACAATCGATGTGTATCGTGAAGTTAGGACATGTGGTACAGTGAAAGAAGACCCCTCTATGTTCCTTCCCACAAGCGTGACACTGACATAAAATGCGTTTGTAGCAGAGAGACACTAGTGGGTGTGGATGGCCAGGGTGGTAGATCCTCCTTTTATCTACTTCCACAACACAATTTACATCCTTCCTTAACCAATAACAAGATGTACACATATAGCATGCACCTCCCTCGTGATCACTTTTACAGCTATAGCATGTCCAATTGTAGCCAGCCTCATGGAGGATAAAAGGATGTGGGTGTGTTGCGTTTTTGAATGTTTCTGGAAGCTCTGCACAGAATTTATGAAGAGCGAAATCACATGAATCATCTATACATTTATAGTAGTACCTGTAATACTCGTTGATATCTTCTTCACACCGCTTACAAGTACACGAAAACTCATCCTGTGGAACCAGATCCTCTTCCTTCTCCTCTTCATCATCAGATTCGTCATCTACATCTTCAACTTTCACCTGCAAATCAATGAGCTTCAGTGGATGCTCGTGCTCAGTTACCTTCATCATAGTTTTTTTTTTTTTTTTTTTTTTTATTATTAATCTTGTTAAGATTAAGATACAATGCTACACTCCTTTGTTATTTATAGCAAGATAAAAGAAAAAGCACGTATATGATATTATTCTTGGAAATCCACGAAATCGAGCGAATCTACTTTTGTTATTTGTACATTCCCTTATTCTTTTTTAACTCATACTCCTGAGAACAAAACAAAAATAAAAAGATTCTAGTTAAATAGTAATTGAGCAATCAAGCTTTAATTATGGTTCTTTAACTAAAGTTACTTGCAACTAGGGGAAAGAATGTTATTTAACTAAAGCATAAATTACTCATACCTGGATGATACCTTCCTTCTAATTGATCTAGTCGTAAAGTGAAACATAATAATGTTTAGCCAAGTTTATTTTACGAAAAGATGGAAAAGATAGAGATAAGAAAGAGATGAATAATGTTTAGCCAAGTTTAAATAGAACTCCCTCTTTGAGAAAAGATGTCATTTGCATTGGAAGATGGAAAAGAAAGAGATAAGAAAGAGATTAATAATGTTTAGCCAAGTTTATTTTACGAATCAAATAGTGGAAATGCATGTGCATTGCCGCGGGTATTTATGTTTTTTGGTGCATGTTGCGTGGTGGGTTTGAACAATTTATTTTTAATACCAATTTGCTACAACAACGAATATATCAATTCACAAAGTGCAATTGAGTATAAAGCAAAGAATCGACATAAAAAAACAACAATATAAGAGGTGGTAGGTGTTAGGGCTCATTTTCTTAACATACGTATCCTGACCAATATCCTGCCTTTGTTTGTTTATTTGTGACCAGGATGCTGGAAGAGGATATTGCTAACATCTTGGGCGATATCCTGAGGCTTATTGAATTAACCACGTGCAGGTTAAAGGCTGAGGCTTGCTAACGGTCAAGAGGACTTCTTCTCCTCAAGACTCGGACGAATTTGTTGAGGGAGAGACGTTGAGCCCGAAAGACCAGGTCTACAACGTTCGAAGAAGGAATATTCGGTGGATCCCGCAAGTTTAGGGTAGTTTGTTATTTTATCTTTACTATAAATAGATGGGGGCGGATCAGCTTAGAACACACAATTTTTCACTAACACTCTCGTACACTTTCACTCTCTAGCTCATTGCAAACACCACACTTGTATTCAAGTTTCGTTGTAACACTTAGTCGATCCGTACCACATCCTGCACTGTATCCTGATTTTTGAAGCAATAGAAGAACTAGGCAGCTGCGATTGTCAGCTCCCGAGGTTTTATGCCGGCGATCTAGATTGATCAAGGGCTTTCCTCGTACATCTCGTGTTGTTTACTTTACTTTTGCTCATTGTTTGATCATAGATACAGCTCAATATCCTGAGCCGTATCCTGAATACTGATTTTCTAAACAACTTAACAAGCACATTTTTAATTTACTTTCTAGCACACTACCTCACTTTACTAATTTGATCACTTAATTGCTTCGGTAATTTTTGACCAAAACAATTTGGCGCCCACCGTGGGGCAAGTGGTGCTCTCTTTACTAAAAATTTTTGCCAAATCGCTAATCGGTTTTCTATTTTCAAAACTTTTTGCCACATTGTCCATAATGGCCTCAAGATCAAACATGAGTTCCTCTACTGTGTCTGCTATGACTTCTGCTACTACCGGTTCGGTGCTTCCACCACCTCCTCCAAGGATGCCAGCCTCTACACAATCTCAAGATGTTATCCCTACTCGGAGTGTCCAGGGATCTGCTCCCGTTTTAGTTTCTAATGATGAAATTTTAACCTTATTTGGAAGTGTGCAGGAACAAATGAGGCAGCAACAGGAAACAAACCAGATGCTTTTAAGGGAAATACAACTCCTGAAGTCTGGCTCGAGCAGATCTGCTGAGGATATTGTCACTCCATTACATCCCAGAACGTTGAACTTCAGTTCAGCTGTGTATACTGAGGATAACAGGGGGAATATTGTGCCCAGTCTTCCTCAGAATCATACTCCTGAAATACCCTCCTCGGCCAGGATGTCAACCATGAGGAGCTCAGGATATGCTTCAGGATATGGGCAAAATCCTCCAACGGGTAACGTGTCGAATAATAATAATACTCATGCTACTAACAGTGGTGGATCTTTGCAGGATACAGGTGTAACATCAGCACTTACCAGGGAACTTCAGAAGTTGAAGGACATGATATCTAGTGTACCTGGGGTGGTCCAGCCGATCCCGGAAGTGTCTCAAGACAGCCACAAGATATCTCGTTTTGCATATCCTATCTGTGATGCTGAGATCCCAAAGAGATTCCAAACCCCCAACATGAAGCTTTATGATGGGACTACGGATCCTGAGGAGCATATTGCTCAGTATAGGGAAAGAATGGAGATTAACCCTATCCCTCCGGAGCTCAAGGAAGCGTGCTTGTGCAAGGGATTTGGTTCTACTCTAACAGGATCAGCCTTAAAATGGCTGTTAAACGTTCCTCCTCACTCAATTACTTCATTTGCTCATTTGGTTAATTTATTTAACAGTCAATTTTCTTGTAGTCGGAGTTTCGAGAAACTAACCAGTGATCTTTAAAGGATAACTCAAGGGCCTCAGGAATCCTTGAGGGATTATGTGAACAAATTCAGTCGAGAATCCTTGGATATCCCACATCTTGATGTTGCAACAGCTGTGCAAGCTTTTAAGATGGGATTACAAAAGGATTCTCAGTTTTATCAGGATCTTGTAATGAATCCCTGCAGGAATCTCGACGAAGCTCGTAACAGGGCTTTGAGATATATCCGTCTGGAAGATGACAGGAAGATGCAAGAAAGGATGAACTCATCCAACACTTATGAGTCAACTAATAGGAAGTCAGAATCCTCGTTCAAGTCATATCGGCCTAAGCCATATAGTAGAAATGAAAACAAAAGAGTGAATGCTGTCGAAGATGAGGATCCTGAAAAGTATCCTGAGTTGTCCGAATATTGCTTTTCTGTTAATATTCCTGAATTGATGTATGCTATGCAGGGTCTAGGAGACAAGGCTAGGTGGCCTCGAAAGAATCAACAAAAGGCTGACTGGAAAGATAAGTCAAAATGGTGTGCTTTCCACGAAGATTTCGGACATGTGACTGAGGATTGCATTTCTCTAAGGAAAGAAATAAGCTATCTTCTAAGCAAGGGATATCTGAAAGATCTCTTAGGAAGAAAGAAGAATAAGGGTCAGGATACTGAGAAGGATCCTGAGCGAGCAGCATCACCTCCCGCGGATGCCAAGATAATCAACTTCTTTTCGGGAGGATCCGACATTTGTGGAACTTCGTATTCGGCAGCAAAGAGACATGCAAAGGAAGCCAAGGCCGAAAGGGGAGACAAACCTGTCAGGATGACTACCCTCACAACTGACAAAGTGATCACTTTTGATGCTGATGACAGGGATACTGTCCAAGATCCTCACCATGATGCTCTGGTAATAACGTTATATGTGGCTAACCATTTTGTACGCAGGATACTGGTTGATAATGGCAGCTCCGTCAACATAATCCAACTAGAAACTCTGAAGAGAATGAATGTATCTCCAATGGATAACACTTCAAAGTCTACCGTGCTTGTTGGATTCAGTGGAGAGGCTAGAAACACAGTGGGAGAGATAAAGTTGCCAGTATACGTTGAAGGAGTCAACTCAATACAACGTTTCTGTGTGATGGATTCTCTATCCTGCTATAACATCATACTGGGAAGACCGTGGATTCACGATATGAAGGCCGTGCCATCAACATATCACCAATGCATCAAGATACCTACCCCTTGGGGAGTGGTCAAAGTTGATAGTGATCAGCAGGAGGCGAAAGAATGCTACTCATCCTCGATGAAATCTTCAACCAAACCTAGTGCAGCATAGCAATTAAAGACGCGGGCCCAGGATATCGTGGAGGATCCGGAGCAGGATGTGAAGAAAATTATCCTGGACCAGGATAATCCCGATATTTCGGTGCTCGTAGGGACCAATATCCCTCAGGATATTGAAGAACAATTAATTAACTTTTTGAAATGCAGGATGTCTACGTTTGCATGGAAGCATGAGGATATGACAGGCATATCCAAAGATATTATCACTCACAAGCTTGGAATTGATAAATCATTCAAGCCTGTGCAGCAAAAAAGAAGGAAGTTTGCTCCTGAGCGGAACACAATTATCCAGGAGGAAGTTGAGAGATTATTAAAATCCAGAATGATCAGGGAGGTTAAGTTCCCAAGGTGGCTAGCAAACGTGGTTGTAGTACAGAAGAAAAATGGGAAATGGAGAGTTTGTGTGGACTACACAGACTTGAACAAAGCTTGTCCTAAAGACCCATTTCCTCTTCCCCACATTGATGCAATGGTAGATGCCACTGCCGGGCATGAAATGCTGACCTTCATGGACGCATCTGCAGGATTTCAACAGATCCAAATGGAACCTTCTGACCAGGAGGATACTGCCTTCATGACACCAACAGGTATTTATTGTTATACAGCTATGCCTTTTGGTTTGAAAAATGCAGGTGCAACATACCAAAGATTGGTAAACATGATGTTCAAAGACAAACTGGGGGACACGATGGAGGTATATATCGATGATATGGTGGTGAAATCTAAAAAGGCTGAGGATCACCTCCAGGATATCAAGGGAGCATTTGATATCCTGGATCAATACAACATGAAGCTGAATCCTGCTAAATGCCATTTCGGAGTGGGGGCAGGAAAGTTTCTTGGATATATGGTGACAAAGAGGGGGATAGAAGCGAGCCCAGAGCAGATCAAAGCTATTCTGGATATAAAATCACCCTCAAACATGAAGGACGTACAAAGATTAACAGGCCGAGTAGCAGCTTTAAACAGGTTTATCTCGAGATCCTCAGAGAAATGTAAAGATTTTTATGATATCCTGAAGAAGAACAAAAAATTCGAATGGGGTGAGAAGCATGAAGCGGCCCTACAAGATTTGAAGCGATATCTCTCAACCGCACCTCTATTAATGAAGCCTGAAAATGGTGAACCACTATCCCTGTACCTTGCTGTATCAGGGAATGCTGTAAGTGCCGTTCTTATAAAAGACCATGAAGGTCAGCAATATCCTGTTTATTATGTTAGTAAAAGTTTGCTAGATGCTGAAACTAGGTATTCTCATTTAGAAAAATTGATACTAGCATTAGTCATGGCATCCACGAAACTTAGGCATTATTTCGAGACACATAGGATACATGTTAAAACAAATTATCCTGTCAAAAATGTGCTTAGGAAACCAGAGATGTCAGGCAGGATGGCCAAGTGGTCAGTAAAGTTGAGTGCTTATGATTTAGTATATGAACCTAGAAATGCCATAAAATCTCAGGCTTTAGCTGACTTTGTGGCTGACTTTAGTAGTGACATTCAGGACGAGGTAGACCTAGAAGTTCAACAGTTAGGAGAATCCTCAGGATCCTGGACATTATATACTGACGGTGCATCTAATGTAAGAGGAGTAGGATTAGGAATACTACTAAAATCGCCACAGGGGGACATATTACCCCAGGCTATTAGGTGTGAATTTCCTGCTACTAATAATGAAGCAGAATATGAAGCTTTAATTGCAGGATTAGAATTGGCTAAGAGTATGAGTATCAAAAATTTGCAAGTATATGTTGACTCTTTGTTAATTACTAACCATTTTAATGGATCCTATGCAGTTAAGGGTGAGAAATTAATCGAATATCTCGATATTCTCAAAAAATTAGCAGGATATTTCGATGTTTTTCTACTTGAACAGGTACCTAGGGAGGATAATGCTGAAGCAGATGCCTTAGCAAATTTGGGATCATCGATCAAGATACCTGAAGGGACGCAAATACCAATATTACATGTCCTATATCCTGCAACGAATCCTCAGGATAAAGAAGTAGCTGGTATTCAGGATCCTGGAGTAGAACATCCTGAAGAGGATCCTAAATCTTGGACGGCTCCAATCATGAGATATCTCAAAGAAGGACACATCCCTGGAAATGAAAATCCTAAGGCATTTAGGGTGAAGGTATCACGATTCACTATTATAAATAATATTTTATACAAGAAATCTCTTGCAGGACCGTATTTGAGGTGCTTGGAGGATCCTGAAGCCAAGGAAGTACTTCAGGATATACATGAAGGGGATTGTGGTAACCATGCTGGGGGCAGGTCGTTATTCTCAAAAGTATTAAGGACAGGATATTATTGGCCAACGATGAGAAAAGATGCCGCAGAATATGTTCGAAGATGTGACGCATGTCAAAGACATAGTAACATACTGCATCAGCCGGCTGAACCATTATATCCTATTGTTTCCCCTTGGCCATTTATGAAGTGGGGTATGGACATAGTGGGAAAGCTACCAAAAGCTCCGGGAGGAAAAGTCTTTATGCTAGCAATGACGGATTATTTCTCTAAGTGGGTTGAAGCAGAAGCATTTGTTCAAGTTAGAGACCAAGAAGTAGTATCCTTCATCAAGAGGAATATCCTGACCAGATTCGGAGTACCAGCCGAGATAATCTGTGACAATGGTTCTCAGTTTATAAGTAAGAGGACTACTGACTTTTGCAAGAGTTGGGGAATCAAAATGATTACATCTACTCCGGTACATCCTCAAGCAAATGGACAAGCAGAATCCTCAAATAAGATAATTGTCAATAACTTAAAGAAAATGCTTGGAGCCAAAAAAGGAAGATGGGCAGAAGAATTACCCTTTGTTTTATGGGCTGATAGGACAACGATAAAGAATGCAACAGGCCAAACCCCATTTTCGTTGGTATTTGGAGCAGAAGCAATGATTCCAACGGAAATGACAATACCTACTGCAAGATCTACCTTAAGTGATCCTGAGCAGAATCCTGAAGCCTTGAGTCAGGATTTAGACACTATAGATGAAAAGAGAAATGCGGCAAGGCTAAGGATGGCAGCATACCAACAGAGAATATCCAGGGCATATAACAAGAATATTAGAACCAGAAGATTTAAGGTTGGAGATTGGGTGTTAAGAAAGGCTTTTCAGAATACTACTAATCCTGCCGATGGCAAGTTAGCTCCAAAATGGGAAGGACCATATGAAGTTGAATCAGAAGTAGGGAAAGGAGCATACAGACTCAAGAATATGGAGGGGGATATGCTACCGAGATCTTGGAATGCTATACACCTTAAGCTCTATTTCAAGTGAGTTTAGAATTCAATTTCTAACTCAGAATGGTATGAATTCTATCTTTTTTAAATATGTTTTGGTTTAATTTATTCTTTGAAACTCAATACTGACTTAAGCATCGGAGGGGTGTTAGCCAAGCTAACACCCACCTTAGTTTACAATTGTTTTGCAAGATATGTTTCAGGATATAGCTCCAGGATATGTACTCAGGATAACTCGGAAGATTAGAGGATTGGCCCCCTCTCTCACGTTTAAGGGATACTGATCCCTTCACAGGTTTAAAGGTATTCACCTTTCTTCCGAATTGGGTTTAAACACCCCGCCTGGAGCGCAAGTTATTCAGGGATAGTTCAAGGTGGCGGGACCAGTCCATGTAAAAGTGGCTGACAATTTCGTTACTGTTGGCTATATCCTGAATCCTAAAGGTATATGAGGATTGATCACCCTCTCTCACAAAAGGGTATTTTCATACTCTCTAAGGTTTAAAGGTTTTCACCTTTCTAAGTATTGGAGTTTATACACTCCCGCCTGTAGCGCATGAAAATTTGGGATTTTCCCCAGGATACAAGGGATTTATCTCCAGTACATCCTTGGGTTTTGCCCTTGGGACGTAAAAAATTGCCTATGAAAACTGACATTCAGAAGATTTCTAAAGTATTTGAAGACATTGTACACAGGGGACATTCCCACCAAGGTGGTGGTGTAAAGCTAAAAGGATGAGGTTTGGAACTAATGCACTAAGTACCTTGCACAGGGGACATCTTCATTGGAAGAGTTGCAAAGGGATTGAAGTTTGGTAATAGGTTTATACCCTACTTCTGGTATGATCTTTCCTTTGTAAGCCTCATTTAAGTTTTTAGTGACATTATGTTAAGTATCCTGATATATATCCTCATAGTCCTTTTAAGGATATTTGATTAGGGTGTTTGAAACTAGTATTAGTTTGGAACTTTGATCATTTAATATTATCAAAACTTGGTTTTGAAAAAGATAGAGTGTTTTTCACTTTCTAAAGAAATTTCTACAAAGTTGAAGGAACGTTTGGAAATTCTATCTAATAAAAGGCTTTTGCAGTATATCGCTGAGCATACTGATCAGGATATTTTATAAGATAACAATACAAAATCTTTACAAAGCTAAGAGTCACACCAAGTAATGCAAGGTAACAGAAAATAAGTCAAAAGATAGTTATATTATTAACAAGTCAAAAGTTGTGCTTTTGGTTTCACCTAAAACCAAGGCCCATCCGCCAAAAGCACTATCAGTTTTTACCATATTTGTGTAACGGTTGCAGGGTATATCTCAAAACAGGACCTGTCCACCTACAACCGTTATCACATTCAAAACAAGTTATACTAATTGATGACCAGGGGCTTCGTCCTAAAACCTAGGACCCATCCACCTTTGGTCATCACATTGTTCTAGTGCAGGAAATGTAAATTGTTCAAAGACAGGAAAAGTAAATTGTTTATGCAACCACAACCATGAAATTAAAAAGTGGGCTCCGGCCTTGGCACGTATATCCATCATCGCCCACTCCGCTGCCTAAGGGGCAGCACCCTCTTGAACAACAACCTCCTTCCCAGCGTTTGCACCAGCATCAGCCTCAGGATTCTTCTCGGCATCACCACCAGCATTGGCCGCTTCCTCTGCCATCTTAGAAGGCTCTTCACCAGTATGTTTTGCAGGATGAGCAACGGGATGACCTCCGAGGCCCTGTAGTTTCTCCTCCCAAGCCTTTACATTCCAGGAGGGGCATTCAAAACCCAGATCCATGGCCTCATAAGCCATCCTTATCCTGGCTTGGAGAAGAGAGATGACCACAGAAGCTTTTAGGCTATCCCGGTATGAGCTCATATTCTGCTGATATTGAAGAAGAGCGGCATCTAGTTTGGCTTGAGCATCCTCATTGGCTTTGTGAAGAGTAGCCTGGTGATCCCGGATCATTACCTTGTATTTGTCTTCGTAATGTTGGGATTTAGCAGCTGCAATGGTTCCTTGGTCGGCTATGGTGGCCTCAGCTTTCTCCAGCTTGATCTCCAACATCTTGTTAAGCCCGCAAGCGTCTTCATACAAGTGCATAAGACGATCCAGACCCTATCAATAAAGACACAGGTATTGATGTAAAAAATAAGCAGGATAAGGGCTAACATACTCGTGCAGGATATCGAAGAGAAAATTCTACCTGTTTGAGGAATGAGGTGGCTTCATTGAACCCATGATTCTCGAGAGAGAGAATGTTTCGGAAACAGATGGGGAATCCGTCTCCTTTCTCTTCCGAGAGCTGGATGCCCGGGTCCTGGATGCCGGAGGGCCTTTGGGAGTAGAAACAGTCTTCGAGGAGGTGGGCTTTGGTGTAGCAGACGGCTTTGGCTTGGATTCTTGTTTGATGGGTTCAAGGCTGGAGTAGCAATCCAACTCATCAAGTTCAAAACCTTCAAGGTTGACGACTGGTACTACACAAGGGAAGATGTTCTTAAATTTATTATACTTTTGAAAAATAATTTATATGTTGAGAATGGGCTTACCAGACATTTCTGAGCTTGATTTCTGGCTTGAATCGGTAAGAGACAGGGAGAAAGTTCTTTCACTAGCAGGAAGACGGTATATTTCTTCGATCTTGGATTCGGATTCTGCACTAGGAGGCACTAAATCTCTGAAATTGGCTGCATAAAAACATCAGGATATAAGTCTGGGATACAGTTTGAAGATACAATTGGGGATACAGTTTGACAGGATCCTCGTTCTTGGTGGCTTTAAGAACCAGGGGGTTCTTAGAGGTAGAAAACAGAAGATAACGATGGTTGCCGTGGGATCTCAACCGGTATGCTATAGGAAGGTCCTCAACAAGTAGGTTAGGAAAATGACGAGATTTGATTTGATCCAACACTATTAAAACTCGCCAAACGATTGGCATAACCTGGGCGTAACTAAGGCCGGTGAGGTCGAAAAAGCTGGAAATAAAGGGTGGAAACGGGTACCGGAGTCCAAGAGAGAAGGGGTAGGCGAAGAAACAAACCCACTCATCGGATATTGCATCTGATCGGGCTTCCCGATCAAAAGGGCGAAAGACTGTTCCGGTGGGAAAGGCACCGGAATCTTTAAGAGCAGCGATGTCGGCATTGTTGAAGCAGCAGATCTCCTTTGCTGGATCAACAATGAAGTTCTGGCTTACGAGGCTTGAGGCTGGTCGGTCCGATCGGGATTTCGTTCGTGGTGCCATAAAAAGTATCGAGCAAACTAAAGGCGATTCAAGAAAGAAGGATAGAAAGAGAAATACCTGATGTCCGCTTGAAGATAAGGATAACTGTAATAAGGAGTCCCTCGGTTAATATAGGATGAATATAGGGGGGTAAAGAGTAAATAATGCTTTGGAAGTTGCACCGCTGTCATTTCAAGGGTCTAGTCGTATTAATTACCTTAAGTTATGAGGTGAAACTTTTGAAATATATCCGTTGGATTGGTATCCCAACTGATATATTTGGGGACAATTGTTAGGGCTCATTTTCTTAACATACGTATCCTGACCAATATCCTGCCTTTGTTTGTTTATTTGTGACCAGGATGCTGGAAGAGGATATTGCTAACATCTTGGGCGATATCCTGAGGCTTATTGAATTAACCACGTGCAGGTTAAAGGCTGAGGCTTGCTAACGGTCAAGAGGACTTCTTCTCCTCAAGACTCGGACGAATTTGTTGAGGGAGAGACGTTGAGCCCGAAAGACCAGGTCTACAACGTTCGAAGAAGGAATATTCGGTGGATCCCGCAAGTTTAGGGTAGTTTGTTATTTTATCTTTACTATAAATAGATGGGGGCGGATCAGCTTAGAACACACAATTTTTCACTAACACTCTCGTACACTTTCACTCTCTAGCTCATTGCAAACACCACACTTGTATTCAAGTTTCGTTGTAACACTTAGTCGATCCGTACCACATCCTGCACTGTATCCTGATTTTTGAAGCAATAGAAGAACTAGGCAGCTGCGATTGTCAGCTCCCGAGGTTTTATGCCGGCGATCTAGATTGATCAAGGGCTTTCCTCGTACATCTCGTGTCGTTTACTTTACTTTTGCTCATTGTTTGATCATAGATACAGCTCAATATCCTGAGCCGTATCCTGAATACTGATTTTCTAAACAACTTAACAAGCACATTTTTAATTTACTTTCTAGCACACTACCTCACTTTACTAATTTGATCACTTAATTGCTTCGGTAATTTTTGACCAAAACAGTAGGCGACATTATTGATACATAAATCCTGTAGTTATAAATTTGATAACAAATGTTCGGTTGGGGGCTTGTTTTATATTTTGTAATATGAAGTTTCTGATTAGTTTATAGCACTTTCTACCTTCGAATTCCACCCAAAAAAATAAGCATTTTCACTAAAATAACCCATTTTGACACATTACTCTTTCACACGATCTAACTACGTAATATGCTTTTGATGTTTGTATAACTTTAGATCATGTAATTTTTTATCCATCAAATTTTGATACTAAAAAATTGAGAATGACAAGGGAAAAGTATCACCTATACAGTTTAGTACTTAACATATAAGTATTTTTATTTATAATTTGTTATCACTTATATTAAAATACTTTTGTATTAACACTATACTTTGTGATTTTTTTTATCAGAAATATAATAATAAAACAGGATAAAAGACTGGTATTTTTTTAACATTGATCTAAAAGTCAAGAGAAAAAACAGAAAACTCGTGCATTAGCTAAACTGACATAAGGAACATAGTCATAGATAACAGGCAGCTCATTGCCCCCAGGAAAACGGACCAAATTCGGGTGGGTTAGCTCAGGGCCATCTCCGAAAATGTTCGAAAATCTTTAGGCCCTGTGCGAACAGAAAATACGGAACCTTAAATATAAATTTTTAAAAAGAATATATATAAAAAAATTAAATATATAAAAATAAATGAATGCCATTTGAATCAACAATAATCATTTAATGTAACTTGACAAAATTAGGCACTCCAACTGTTTGGGGCTGAATTAACCAACCAAATGTATTGTTTTTGATTGATTCATTAATGCACTCCAACTGTTTGATAAAACGCCTGAGTGAAACATGGGACCGAAGATCACCAAATGCAATCCTATTCTTTCCGGGTATCGGGTTTAATCCACCTGGGTGTTCGGGTTACTCAAATTATGCTCACCTCAAACTTCAGTAATGTTGAAATAAGATGTAAATCTTAATTCTTGATTGAAATTAGTTGTGAAACTTTAATGATTTTAGTTGTTCTTGATTGCAACTTTAGTGACAAAAACCCGAACCTACCAGAAAAAGTGATCCCAGTGGAAACAAATTCTGGCTTCACCACTGCGAGGTCGTCAACTTTGTTGGTAGTATCTTCTGTATTTGCTTGGTTGGTAGTATCTTCTTTGATTTCGATCTGATTTTGTATATCACAGGTATGAAAAACTTTTGTCTCTGAAATAAAGAAGTAATGTAGTATCTTCAGTTATAAAAGTAGTAATCGTGTTAAACAGGTATGTGTTCGTGTAACCCGTTTATAAACAGGTTTGTGTTCTTGTTTGTGTTTGGGTAATTGAGTTGACTTTGTTGGTAGCTTACTTACCGTGGAATTTAACTCAAACTGAACAGCACAACCAAATCAACTCAGATTTAATAAGTTAATTTATACTGAATAGCATATTATATGGTATTAGAAGTTTAGGTTAATATGTAGAATACAAATGTTGTATTTTTATTAGTTTTGTTTTACAATTTTCATTTTTTTTTTCATGATGCCCTAAATTGCATCATTCTTAGCTTTTATTTCAGAGTACACCAAATCGCCAACAAGAAACAAATTGTTGGTACACTTTATGTGGACGCGACTCGGCTCGGTTTCGACACGGTTAGGTCTGGCTCAAGCCCGACATCACGACATTCCTCCGTCGTGCGCCCCAGAGTTCGAGTTCGACACACGAAGCACGGAGAGCCGCGAACCTAGTCCCGATGACACATCACCATGACATCATCATGATGATGTCATGATGATGTCACATGGTTGAATTTGTGAAAGATTAGTCAACAAAACATCATCTGGGACGTAACTATCTACATTTGGGCCAATCAACCTCACATGGGCCGATACATCTTCACTGGGCCGAAACCTGGATTGTGCATACATGTATGTCGACGAAACTCTCCCAGTTTCGTCGACTTTGTCAAGGCCTTCCCCAGTTTCGTCTCTTTTAATGTTTCGTCGTGCCATCTTTGCGTTTCGTCATGGTCTGTGTCTTGTATGCCTATAAATACCCCTCATAGTTTCTGTGTGAAATTGATGAGTATGAGAGAGCTGTGAGACTTAGTGAGAGTCTGTAAACATTGTTTGTATATGTTTGTGGTTGTACTCATCCCTAATCAATAGATATTGAATCTTTGGTTACGCGTGTGTTTGACATTGTGTTTGGTTTGCACCGTCACGGGGATTCCGCACCCGTTACCGTGTTTGTTATAAACAAGGATAGGTTTTCGTATCGGATCCACCGAGAAAAACGGGACCTTCAATTGGTATCAGAGCTTTGGCTCTTTTCCTTGTTTAAAACCAAACATTGTCGTGTTTGAAACAAGTGGTTTTTAGTGATTTTTTCAGATTTTGTTCTTGAAAAGTTTGTATTTTTCTTAAAATGTGCTAAAAATCTGATTAAACTTGTTGTTTTTGCTGAAAGTTTTATTGAAAACTTGTTTTATTGCATGTTAGCATGATAGGAATTGGTTTTTGTTGAAAGTTTATGCAAAATTTGTGTTTGGAAAATTTGTCTGGTGATATTTTGGCCGAAATCTTCAAGGTGTTCTTCATTTAATTCAAACTGTTCTTGATATTATATGTGTGTTTGATCTGAATTTGGTTTTAAACTAAAGTGTTATTGATTAAAATAATATTGGTTGAAAAAGGTGTACATGTGATGATTTCTTGTTGAAAATAGGAAGCCTTGAAACATCAAAAAGTAACGTGTAGGTTGAAAATTGTCACCAACTTTGTCAGAAGGATAAGGTTTTGTTGAAAAATCTAACAAAAAGATAAGATCACATCAGTTTCGTCAAGTTCACTTTTGAGTTTCGTCGTCTTATTTACAATCGAGTTTCGTCGTACAGCATAAGGTTTCGTCGCCTAGATTCATTCTGTTTCGTCGATATTACAATTTAGAGTTTCGTCGATCAATTCTGTTTCGTCGATCAATTTAGAGTTTCGTCGATCAATTCTGTTTCGTCGCTTAGATCATAAACAGATTTCGTCGATCAACATTTAATTAAAGCTTTCGTCGATATTGTTTCATTACTGAGTTTCGTCGTTCATCACATATTAATCAAGTTTCGTCGCACAATTGTTTAAGCTTTGGATTTCGTTGAAACTTGTTAAATTTTTAACAGAGGCTTTGCAAAACTAATTTAACTGTCTGTTTTCAAGTGTGTGATCAGGTTTTCACTTTCATACATCAATCATGAGTTGTACTGAAATGTACCTCCCTGGTTTTGCTCCTTCAGCTAAATCTAGTTCCGTTCAGCAACATACTGAAATGTACCTCCCTGGTTTTGCTCCTTCAGCTCCTCCACCGGTTTTCGATCCGAGTGCCTATCTTCCGCCAGCGCATATGAGTGCTCAAGCTCAGCCTTTTTCTAGACCTCAATTTGGTAGTGCTTATATTCCTTTTCAAACACCCCAACCTCAACCTCAAGAGGGCAACCAAAATCCTTTCAGAAATCAAACAAGTACATCCACGTCCAACTCAAATCAAATTGATGAAAGGTGTGACTGGTCTGTACAATGTGGAGGTGGAGATCAAGGAGGAATTGCGTTCTATGCTAAAATCATCAAGAATGTCAGCGATGGTGAATCTTCGGGAAATGATGACAGTTCAGGATATAGTGGCAGTACTGATAAAGATGGCTCAGGTGTGAGTGATTACAGTTCAGAATCGGACGTGAAGGAGGGAGTGGATTCTGAAGCTGATAATTTGTCGAATGATGCTAACGAGAAATCTGACTTGATCGAGAAAGCTGATGCTACATCAGAAGAAATGGAGAAGATTCTCACTGAAGATGGATCTTTCTCTTCTCAGACTGCCTTTATGGCTAATGTCACAGCTTCTACAAGTCAGGTAAAATCTGAAACTCCTAGCATATGTAGTGTTTGTGCTGATATGAAACATGAATGTGCTGAATTGAAACGTGAATCTGAAACGGTTCATAGTCACAATCAGAGTTTGGTTATTGAACTGTCAAAGTGCAAAGAGGCAAATATGGCTCTGGTTAGAAACGAAAATGATTTTAAATCTGTAATTGAAACCTTAAAGAAAAGTGTTTCCGAAGTGACCAAAACTGTTTATCATAAACAAGTTAGTATTAACGATTACATTAACATCGTTGAGGAAACCAAAAAGGAGCTAGCCATTGCCAAATGCGAGCATAATGCAATCAAGCTCAAATTGGAGAGTTATTCTAACTCCCGATTTGTGCTCGATCACATTATTGACGTTCAACAACTGAAGGGAAACATGAGAGGTGTTGGGTATAAGAAGTGTCCGCCCCTTTTGAGACAAAATTATACTCGAATGCCCGATGAGGAGGAAATGCCACGTTTTGAGTCAACTGTACCTCTTGATTATGAGGAAGTTACAACTGGCTTAGGGTTCAAAACGGACAATTCATCGGAGGGCTCATCTGATCGGAAAGAAAAGTCATCATGTGCTTCAAATCAAAGTCCTCCCACCATTGAGGACTATGATTCTTCGAATGATGAGTCAGATGTGAGTGATGAGGATAAATCTCTTGACGATAGAAAAGGAGTAGAAGTGCCTTTTGAGAATCACATTCTGTGTGATCCTTCTACTCCTGCTGTGCAATCAACTGGTGCTAAACAAGAGATAGATCCTATCACTGAGACAGTGTCTACTGTTAAAAGTGATAACGTGTTGTACACTTTAGTTGGTGATGACAAAATTTATTCAAACACAGCTTTTCCAATTAAAAATGTCAATCAATCTTTGATTGATAAAGTGTTTGAAGATACTACCAGTAAGTTTTTGGAAAAGGGGACCCCGAGAGTTTCAGTAACTCAGTGTAATCCGATTCCAAAAGCTGAAGTTAGAAGAAAATTTGGAAATCAAAAATCACCAACAAAGCAACAACCTGTCGCTTTTAAGGGTAAACAGCAGCGAGCTCAAAATTCTAAAGGTTCACAACCGAAGGTTGAGACCAAAGGAGCTCGTTTCAAAAAGAAAAACAATGATGTTAAATTTGTAGCATCCAAGGGTACTGACAAGGTGGAGACTTTTGAAAATAAATCAAACACCAATTTTGTTCAAAAAGTCAGAATTTTAAAGCGTAACGCTCAAAACAATTACACCCAACACACAAACGGGTGTGATGAAGGAACAAGTACCTCTGGGTCTATAGGTTCAACACGTGAAAGTCGAACCGGATCTCCCAAGTTTGTTGAGAGGAGATCGTGTTTCAAATGCGGGGAGTTTGGACATATCATCAAAAACTGCACAAACTCTCCAAAACCAAATTTTGTAGAAAGAGCCCCTTCTGAACACGGTCACTCACAACGTCGTCCTGTTTCTCCAAAACATGATAAACGTACTATTAAAGAACAGGAAACAAAACAACAACATAAGAATGTGAAGGTGATCGAAAAGGCTTTAAAACCGGAAAATGTTAAAAGGAAACCAAGTTCACAACAACCGTTAAAACCAGAAATTGAAATTAATACACAATCTGGTAAACGAAAACAAGCTTGGAAACCTAAAACAGGTGAAGGTTCAGGGGGAGGCGTGAAATTTCCAAATCATCAAGAGATTGAAATTACATTTCTTGATTCTCAGGGGCAACCCAAGTCTATGAAGGCTTGGGTCCCCCTCTCCAACTAATCTCTGAGTGAGTGTGCAGGATGTTCCAGGAGGAACTATCAATAGTCATCGGATTGTTGATAGTGGAGTGTCCATGCACAAGATCGGCGACAAAAGAAATTGTTGCCTTTGATGGAGAGAAAAAGAAAAGAAGACAGAATTGTCTATCCAAAGAAATTGAAAGCTTCGACAAAATAAAAAAAATCATTTTAAAGGTTGATTGTTAAAGGTTTTAATCGGGTCCCAGGGGTAGATTCAAATCAAAATGTACGCACCTGTAGCACGTTTGCAGTTCAAAATCAACAAGATGAACGTGCAGTGTACATTTCTTCGAGGTGTGATTAAATAAAATGTGTTTGTTGAACAAACCAACCAGGTGTGCGGATGCCTTGGTATGGATTGAATAACCGCACACTACTTCTCAAAGAAAAAGACAAAGACCTTCGCTGGTGAAATATGGAAGACCAGCCGGACCCAGAGGTCTATGATCTTGTTGCTGTCAAGAGATTTCTCAGTAGCTGCAAAAATCGACTTTGAAATCCACAACGGGTGGATATCCAGTTTGGGAGAGCACTCAGATTCCTTGCAATGAATAAAACAGTTGCAGGATACGGTTTTGATTTTCTTATCTCTCCTATACTTGTCGATATATAAGCTGCTTTAGGAATTATTATCCTCTCGTACAGCACTCTTTGGCCTGACACGTTGATCTCGAATATCACCTCACACGTGATTGTTTTACTATGAAACTCGTCAATGTTGTCATGGTCCGCACCGCTTACCGACGTGCCAACTCATTTTTCCAAAATTCGATAAATCATTTCTGATTAACTTAATTTTGGTAAACGGCATTGAGGTAAAACATGAGTTAACCGACATCGGAAAATCGTTTTTGTAAATACCTTTGTGTTTTTAACATTTATCTTAGTTTGTTGATTTTAGGGGGAGTAAATCCAAATTTGAAAATTCAAAAACCTCGAAAAATTTCAAAACTAAAAAACAATAGAAAAACAAAAATGAGTTTCCTGGCGAGAAAAAGAGAAAATGATAGTAAATCAGTGGTCTGTCGAAACATCTTTAAACTGAAATGTAAAATGAAAAACGATAAGCAGCTCTATATAAGATGTATCGGTAGGCTAACAATCTTTTTAAAGTGTGCAGGGTGATATAAACCTTAATCGACTGAAGACCAGGTGGGAACCGCACATTGGCATATGGTCTTAGTACCGAAATTTCGTTTGAGAGATTTCCGAGGTTCTGAGATATTCGGTCTTTATGATGTCTTATCATTTGGGTATCATGGTTGTATCAAACCGTAAAAATAACGGAGACGAAGTCTAGATCTTCCATGATACTATACATACGTGTACATATTGCATTCGACCTCAATAAGTGATCAACAATCACATGTCCAAACAAAATAAGTGATAATATATCACATTTATCCGGGAGTCAAGTTCATCTCTCTGCAGTACGAAAGTACTGACCTGTTCACGGACTTGCTCCTGTGCCCTCATGCATTGAAAATCAAGTTCCTCATCAATAAGGGATTTTATCACATAGGGCTTGTTTTCAAACAAAATAAGTGCGTTTCTCACATTCTTTTATACGGTCAAACAGATGATAAACAGTATACTCACCGGTAAGATGAACTCTCGTGCATACCTTGATACGAGAATGTGTCGTGTGTGGATGAACACCGGTCGATAAGTACAAATCATACCTTAACGTATCCCCTCGCCATGATTACATCTGATAAGTTGAGCTTAAGTGGACAACAATACCGATAATTGCTATAGGATGCTTATCTAAATGTTAACTAATTGAACAAAAAGAGCGTTTTGGCGTGACCGTACACTGATATGATTCTCTTACCCACGAAACTCGCAAAAAGAATGTCTGTAAATATTTATTTACTGTTTTCAGTTTCTGCATCTTTGTATATATTTATTTATTGCTTTCCGTCTTTACATTTGAAAAATGAAAAATTCCAAAAAGATTTTAGGTGTGTTTTAATATAAACTTTACAAAAGCCGAAAAGATTTTATTTCTAGTTTATTTTTGATTGACCGATGTTGGAACTCGAGTCTATCCTACCCAAAAAATCCTGATTGTAAGCCGGAAAACAATTGCACCTTTATAAACTGTCGAAGTTAACAGATTTTGAAAGTTAAAGGAATAAAATTGAACAATTTTTAAAACTTTCAAACTGTTGTCGGTCGGTGTTTGATTGAGATTTGATCTCATATGTGTCATTTGTTTAATTTGTCTAAATTCTAAGCGGTTGTTCTCATTACGTGTTTAGCTTTCTTGTATGTGCAGATATGACATCAGAATCAGCTAAAGGCGAAGAGAATGTGTCAGATGACAAGCCGTAAAGTGAAGACACGACGTTGATGCAATCAGAAGATCAAGATGATCGAATTGCAGTTGATCATTCATCAACACCACAAGGATCTAAAGAATTGAAGATCAAAAGATTCACGAGCATAACTCAAAAGAGAGCTTATCCTAAGGGGGAGTTTGTTAACACACTTCCTAAATGAAAAGGGAGTTTGTTGATACACTTTCTACTTACGACACGTGAAGAATTTGAAGATCCTCCGACATGAAAGACATGGAAGACGAACCATCACGAGTAGCGTCCAAGGGGGAGTTTGTTGGTACACTTTATGTGGACGCTGACGTGATTGTCGTGGGTCACGCAAATTTAATCCCAAAAACAACTATAGATAGTGGTAAGAGGGTATCGAACTCAGGGAGTATGTGGAAAGTGTGTTGATGTTATAGCTTTGCAATTAACTACAATTAACCTAATTTGCAGAAAAATAAAGATCAATTATTTAGATTGTGGTTTTAGAAAACTAAATTAATAACTAATTGCGAATCAAAATTGGTTGTTAAGAAGATTAAGAGAAAGCGATCATCCTAAACTTCCGGTTTGCTTTTGACAATTGTGTTAAATTCACTAGAAAGAATCACATAGACATGATTCATGTATGATTGTTTGTTGTGATAAAAGGGAACTAAGTACTCGGATTATGAAAACGCGAGGTTGTTACCCGATAACCAATTGATTAATATCTAACCCTAATCCCTCCCGTGATATCTCGATTGTTAGCAACACCAAGAACGTACGATTTAGGATATGATTATAACATCAATCAACAATTTACAAACAAACATTCACACACCATAATAACAAATGCATTTCAAGTCTATTATTCTAGAAATACGAATCCAAACACAAAAGGCATAGACAAACCTTCAATTCAGGATGATCACCACAAGTTTAGCCGGACATAACTTGGTGAATCATCATAACAACAAGTCTAATGTTCATAGGAATCGAAAACATCAACCGAATGTTAGAAATTGTTTGCAACCAAGTAAGAACAAGCCAAATCGCCCCTAGGATGCTCCCAAAACCGACAATGATGAGAATACTTGAAAAGACACAATAAAAACTGATTTAATGAGGCAGTTACGCAATTGATCGCAGCCACCACCGTAAATTACAGCTCCACCGTAATTTACGGTGGACTTGATTTGTTTACGGTGCAGACTTCCTGATTTACGGTGAGCTTTAAGCCTATTTCATGTCCACCGTAAATTACGGTTAGACCGTAATTTACGGTGATGACCTGAGTTTTGTTCTTTGTCTCATTTGTCACATGTGCAGCCGAGTTCCATCTTCACATGTGCAGCCCAATGATGATGTTCTTTTCTTCTCAATTGTTCCTCAAAGTTGGCCCAATCCAAATAATCCACCAAGTTCCATACGTGGCCTTCATGTTGTCAACCCAATCCAACTCCCTTGTCTACATATGAGATGATGATTATGTATGTTCCTTGTATTATTGAGATAATGATTTTAATAATAAAACCCTCCACCCAAGATCTTTTGCCTGCCACCACCTGTGTGCGTGTGTATTGTATAACCGCCCAAGTCACGTGTTGTTGATTTTCGATCACCTTGACAGCGTGTGATATGATGATGATGTATGTTGACCGAAAAACAAAACCCTTCGATGTGTTAATATGTGCCGCCCCCTATCTCAAAAGAGCCCACATGTGATGTTCATCCACAGCCATGTGCGGCCCAATTAAACAAAAGCCCAGCCGCCACTATTGATGATGATGATGATCGTGTGAAGTGGATGATGATTTAATTAAGATTTGCAATTGATGTGGTGTGATGTCTTTCTTGTATTCTTTGAACCACAAAGTCACGATATCATTTAATTTCCAACCGTAGCCTGTTCCAATTTAACCGAATTAAGCGATTTACCTGCAAAACACACGAACACTCGTAGTTACTAAGTTCAAGCAAATAGCCAAGTAAAGCATGAAATTTTAATCTTTTTAAACCACTTAAGGGTTGTCCTACGGACCACCCGTCAGACGCGACTCGGCTCGGTTTCGACACGGTTAGGTCCGGCTCAAGCCCGACATCACGACATTCCTCTGTCGTGCGCCCCAGAGTTCGAGTTCGACACGCGAAGCACGGAGAGCCGCGAACCTAGTCCCGATGACACATCACCATGACATCATCATGATGATGTCATGATGATGTCACATGGTTGAATTTGTGAAAGATTAGTCAACAAAACATCATCTGGGACGTAATTATCTACATTTGGGCCAATCAACCTCACATGGGCCGATACATCTTCACTGGGCCGAAACCTGGATTGTGCATACATGTATGTCGACGAAACTCTCCCAGTTTTGTCGACTTTGTCACGGCCTTCCCCAGTTTCGTCTCTTTTAATGTTTTGTCGTGCCATCTTTGCGTTTCGTCATGGTCTGTGTCTTGTATGCCTATAAATACCCCTCATAGTTTCTGTGTGAAACTGATGAGTATGAGAGAGCTGTGAGACTTAGTGAGAGTCTGTAAACATTGTTTGTATATGTTTGTGGTTATACTCATCCCTAATCAATAGATATTGAATCTTTGGTTACGCGTGTGTTTGAAATTGTGTTTGGTTTGCACCGTCACGGGGATTCCGCACCCGTTACCGCGTTTGTTATAAACAAGGATAGGTTTTTGTATCGGATCCACCGAGAAAAAAGGGACCTTCACAAATCGATTCGTCGAAAACACCATTGGTACTTTGTAGGCAAGATTTCATCATTCGTAAAGTTGTCCCCAAAATGGCAGCTTCAATTGCATCAAAACACCCAATCTACATGCCACACACAGCTAGTAGGTACCAAGCTAAGAGATTCAGGAAAGCCCAATAGTCGAATGTTTGACCATCTCTCTTATGATGCACGGGAGAAACAATGGTAAAAAGTTGATGGTTGTTCGCATAGTCAAGCATGCAATGGAGATCATTCATCTTTTAACTGATGCCAATCCCATTCAAATCATCGTAGATTCTGTCATCAACAGGTACAATATTACATCTTTGCTTGTTTCTGTTATAACACGGGAGAAATAATGGTAAAAAGTTGATGGTTGTTCGCATAGTCAAGCATGCAATGGAGATCATTCATCTTTTAACTGATGTCAATCCCATTCAAATCATCGTAGATTCTGTCATCAACAGGTACAATATTACATCTTTGCTTGTTTCTGTTATAACACGTTTGCAGTTTGCCATGTTAAACAAGAGTTTTATTAATAACTTGATATTTATTACATACAGTGGACCAAGAGAAGATGCTACTAGAATTGGTCCGGCTGGTGTTGTTAGGCGTCAGGCCGTTGATATTTCACCTTTAAGGCGTGTTAACCAGGCTATCTACCTGCTTACCACTGGTGCACGCGAGAGCGCGTTTAGGAATGTCAAGACCATTGCTGAGTGCCTTGCTGATGAGCTTATCAACGCTGCCAAGGTTTCTTCAAACAGGTACCTTTTTTTTAAATAAATTCACCTGTTTAAATATGTTGATTTGGTGATGGCTTCTTTGTGTAGCTATGCTATTAAGAAGAAGGATGAGATCGGGAGGGTTGCCATGGCCAATCGTTAAAGAAGAAGATTTGATGTCAAAGTACTTGGTTTTGGTTGGTGTTTTCATGTATCGGGTCACATTTATGATGGTGCATACAAAGAAAGCATGAAGTGGTTCTTGTAAGATGCTTAATTGTCTAACTGCACCATGACGTCTGTGTCTTTGCTCAACAAGTTAGTCGTTAACTCGCATTGTAAGGCTCTACACCTACAATTGACACCTTTGAGGACAGAAAGAGTGCGATAATCTTTCATGCTCAACAGACATTAAACCCCAGCCTGTGCCCCATCACAGAGTGAAAACTAAATAAAACGCTTGCAATTTATTTCATGTGTTGGTTATTGTTAGAAATTCGTTAAACTTGAATGAGGATCTCCTTAGGGTTTTGCAGAATTTCGAATAGTGTTGTTCATATAATATGAATTGATAAAAACTGAATGTGAGGATTACAGGAATATATATATATATATATATGTGTGTGTACATAATAATATGACCAATAACTACCCTATACATATAAACTTATGATAGGCAAATAATAATAATAATAATAGTAACGATATCTAGCTTATATATATATATATATGTCTAACACCCTCCCGTAAGCTAGATCATTTCAGCGACATGTGCAGAAGTTCTTTCAGCCGAATGAAATCCTTTGGTTGCAATGCTTTTGTCATGATATCAGCTAGTTGATCTTTTGTTGCACAAAAGATAACAGTTACTTCTCTTTTCTTGATTAAATCTCTGATGAAATGATACGTAACCCTTATATGCTTGCTTTTCCCATGATAAACAGGATCTCTTGCCAAACATATAGTTGAGTTATTGACACAATATATTGGATCTGAGTAATCATCCTTTCCTTGTAAGTCATCTAAAATTCCTTTGATCCATATGGCTTGACAACCAGTTAAGGATAAAGCCATATATTCGGCTTCTGTTGAAGACAATGCTACCACCTTTTGTTTATTTGATTGCCATGAAACAGGACCAGATCCTAAATGAAAAATATATCCGGAAGTACTTTTGCTATCATCTATGTCTCCTGCATAATCACTATCACTAAAACCCGTAAGTTTTTTCTTTTCTCCTCTAGAATATGTAATTCCTTGATCCTGCGTCCCTTTGATATATTTCAGTATACGTTTGGCTGCTTCCCAGTGACTCTTCTTTGGACACTCCATGAACCTGCTAACTTTGCTTACTGCAAACATGATGTCTGGTCTTGTGTTGGTTAAATACATCAGACTTCCTACTAAGCTTCGATATATACCCTCATCTACAAAATCTTCTGGATCATCTTTGGACAACTTTAGTCCATATTCCATCGGTGTAGAGACGATATTGCATTGTGTCATTCTATACTTCTCTAATAAATTTCTCATGTACTTTCTTTGAGAGAGAATGATGTTCCCATTCTCATAGAGTACCTCTATTCCAAGGAAATAGTGTAACTGACCCATGTCAGTCATTTCAAATTCCTTATTCATTGAGCTTTTAAACTCAGTAATTAAGCGCATGGAACTGCTTGCAATTATTAAGTCATCTACATACAAGCATATCACTAACTTTTCTTCTTTGGTGTCTTTAATGTATAAAGTGTATTCATACGCACATTTCCTAAACTCGTGTTGTGTGAAGTATGAGTCTATGCGACTGTACCATGCCCTAGGAGCTTGCTTTAAACCATAGAGTGCTCGTTTGAGATGACATACCTTTCGTTCTTCTCCTTTTTTAATGTATCCTTGAGGTTGCTCTATAAAGACATGTTCTTTTAATTTCCCATTTAAGAAGGCTGTTTTGACGTCCATTTGATGTAGATGCCATCCATACTGTGCTGCTAGAGCTAACACTAAACGAACTGTTTCGAATCTTATTACTGGTGCAAATACCTCTTGATAGTCTATTCCATACTTTTGCTTGTATCCTTTTACTACCAACCTGGCTTTGTATTTGTCCACGTTCCCTTTTTCATCATACTTCGTTTTGTAAATCCATTTTACTCCTATTGGTTTTTGATGTTTTGGTGGATCTACTAGTACCCATGTTTTATTTTTGTTAATGGATTCCATTTCTTTGTCCATTGCTTCTATCCATCTCGAATCTTTACTCGCTTCTTCATAAGTTGTCGGATCTGTGCTCGTATAGATAACAAAATCACCACTTGACTTTCATTATATTTTTGTAACACTTCTGTATCAGTGAGTTCTCTAGTGTCTCGGTATATATTGCTGATACTTTTGGTCCGAATTACCTCATTTTCTGAGTCGGTTGATGAGGAATCATCACTTTGCTGTTGAACCTGATTTAATCCCGAGTTACCAGCAGTTTGCTGATTATTGTTGCTTGTCTCATGAATTTGTTCTTCATTCATTGAATCTGCAGCCGAGACTGAGTCTGTAGCCGAGTCGTTTATGTCCTGATCTCGCTCCTTATCCGATGCAGTATTGTCTCGGACTTGTCTATCATCTCCATCAGATATAACGAATGGAACATCTGATATTTCACAACCGAAAACCCATCTTTTGTTTTCATCGAATATCACATCACGGCTGATGATGATTTTGTTGGTTTGAGGATTATATAGCTTGTAACCTTTGCTAGCTTCACTATACCCAACAAAAATTGTCTTTTCCGTCTTATTGGACAGTTTGTCTCTATGTTGCTTAGGTATGTGAACATAAGCCAAACAACCAAATACTTTCAGATGTACCACATTTGGTTTTTGTCCGTTCCATGCTTCATACGGAGTGATATTTGGTCTAGTTTTTGTAATGGTTCGGTTAAGAATATAGGTAGTGCATGACACAGCTTCAGCCCAATAACAATTCGGTAATTGTTTGATGTTCATCATGCTCCTGCTTAATTCCATTAGTGTCCTGTTCTTCTGTTCGGCAACTCCATTTTGTTGAGGTGAATAGTTGTTCGTAAGTTGATGACGAATTCCATTAAGTTTCAGGTAATCCTGAAATATCTTGCTGCAATATTCTCCTCCGCGATCCGTTCTTAAGGTTTTAACCAAATGATCCGATTGTTTCTCGTTCAAGGCTTTAAATATCTTAAAATAATTTAATGCCTCAGATTTGAATTTGAGAAAGTATACCCATGTCTTCCGAGTATAATCATCGATGAATGTGATAAAATATCTACATCCACCTATTGATTCCGTTCTCATCGGACCGCATATGTCAGAATGAACAAGTTGTAGAGGTTCATTTGCTTGGCACGTCATTTTCTTTTGAAAAGGTTTCCTTGCGTGCTTTCCTGATATGCATCCCTCACACACACTATCATCCTTTTTCATCTTTGGCAATCCAACTACTAGTTCTTTGTTTCCCATATCAATCAGTGTGTCCATGTTCACATGTCCATAGCGTTTATGCCATAGATTTGAAGTGTTCTTGATTGTCATATTCATGACAAACTGTAAATCATTTTCGGGATATGGATATAAGGGAAACATCTTATTGCTCGTCATCTTGACGATACCTAACACTTCACTACTCGCATCCTTTATAATGCATATGTCGCCTTTGAATGAAACATCATACCCCTTTTGTATGAGTTGTCCTACACTTAACAGGTTATGTTTCAAACCCTTCACATAAAACACGTTTGGTATCTTCCTTGCTTGTCCTCGTATCAAAATAGAGACATCTCCGCTGCCTAATACCTCCAACCGCTTGTCGTCACCCGTCCTCACCTCTTTCTTTAATGATTCATCGAGATTAGTGAAACATTCTCGGTTACCAGTCATATGATTGCTGCAGCCACTATCGAGATACCAACAGTCAATTTTGACCGTCTCTTCCATATTGAATATCATGAACATAGTATCTTCTTGTTCATCTGTTTCTTCCTCCTTGTGAATTAACACATTATCCGATCTTTCGCGTTCATCCTTCTGTTGACAAAACTTGGCAGTATGACCAAGTTTATGACAATTATAACATCTTATCGAATTCATATTCACATTCCTACCCCTGTTCTTGTATCGTCCTCTTCCAGCGGATTCATTCTTATATGTTTGTTTATAACGATCTTGATTTGCATTTGTAACTTGAAATGCGTGTTCGACTGGACTGTCATCGTATCGCTTCAATCTCAATTCATGAGATTGAAGTATCCCCATTAATTCTTCAGTGGAAACATCTCCCAGATTTTTCGTTTCCTCTATCGTGATTACGACCGATTCAAAATTTCGAGTTAGGCTTCTTAAGATTTTTTTCTACAATTTTTTGTTCATCTATCTTTTCTTCATTCATTCTCAATTGATTCACTATATGGGTTATCATTTTATCATTAGTTACTGTTCACACAAGTCACATTGATTCTAGACGTATACTAACACATAGCATGCAACAGGTTGAAACTTAGTTATCCGTTCATGTGGGTATGTGCATGTGTTCATTTCATAACATGCAATCATGTTAATGATACTCGTTAGGTATCAAACAACAATCAACACCTTATAGTAACACGCACACACACTTTAGAAACATATACATTAACTTTTAGCGGTTCCAGCTCAACCTCCAAAGTTGAGTTGTTTTCGTGAATTCTGATAAAATACTTAACGTGCTCGTAAAATTATAACTAATTTATGAGACGTGTTATTCGATCCGAAATGGTTTGTGAAATTTTCTCAAGGCTTAATTGTTTTACAGAAAAATTACCACTCATCTAACACATAAAGGGCAATTTCGTGCCATCCTGTCGACCGTTTACGGTTTATTTTATATAAAAATCCATGTCAATTCGATTGACGAAATTCCAATTGGAGGATTTGACGACCTCCAAGAACTATCTACTGTAAAAATCTCACATATTAACTCCAACCCTAGACCAAGTTATGATTCTCGTAACAAGCTGCAATTTCTGCAAAAAAAAACGCAGCCTGTAGTTGTATTTCTGTTTTAATCTTTTGACTGACCTAAACTTAACGAAAAATTATGAATTCAGTTGGGTTTTAAATCTATATCATTAAACTTCGTTTTACACTAAAGAACCACACATTTTCGCTATGTTTTGATTAAGTAACATCCAATACAAGTCGGCTATAAAACTTATACAGAATTTGTTTGAACTCGGATCTTTGTAAAAACACGTTTATGAACGTTATCATATTCTTTGACTACTAATAAATGTATAACAATATGTAGATCTGATTTATAAACAAGTTACCATCAAACTCATGTTATAAATCGAAACCCTTGCATACATATACATCACATACGATTCATCAACTCATAAACATGAAGATTCTAATCAAATCCTAGTTTGCATGTATTCAAGAAATCATGAAATCAATCAATCTTAGTCAAGATTCACGTATAAATAGAACTATAATCAATATCAAGGTAGATTACCAGAAGCAATAGATATCAAGGAGAAGCTTGAAGAAGAAGAGGATTTGAGAGCCTGTGAAGAATCGTCGTTCAGAGAGATGCAGGTTCTGAATAATGCGATTAGGGTTTGCATGCTATTATACGGAACCTTTTGAGAGTCGGTTTGGGTTGTTCCGAGTTTATATAAGAGTGTAAGGGGGTTCCGAGTTTAATAGTTGCAGATAAGGGTGTGTCCGAGTTTAGGTAGGAGGTTAGGGGTGTTCACTTCTAGGTTTATAAAAGAGATTTAGGGGGGTTCCTAACCTAGTGGCTGTTTGACAACTTCTGAATGACTAAGTGTTACGAGTAAGAGGTCTGAATCATTAACACTGTGTTCCCGAGTTTCATTAAATGAGAGAAAAGAAAAGATTTGGAAGAAAATAATTTTTAGTTGTGTTCCAGAGTTTCATTAAAGGAGATAAGAGAAGAGAAAATGAGATGTTTTTTTTGCCTAAACTTAATCTTTCCAATTTGGAAAGAAATGGAGAGAAAAGAAAAGAAAATGAGAGAATCCTTTCTTTTCTCCCCTTAACTTAACTCGGAAACACAACGTAAGTGCTGAACCAGTAAGAGGTCTGAACCATTAAAAGTCAGTATAATGCTTAACCGTTCAGAGGCAAATGTCTAACCAATTCAGATTAGAGGTCTTAACCATTCAGACTCAGTATAAAACTTAACCATTCAGAGGCAAACGTCTTAACCATTCAGACATATGCTCGCGAAACAAACAGTCTGAACCATTAAGTGCTGAACCAGTAAGAGATCTGAACCATTAAGAGCCTCATTAAGAGCTAAACAAACAGCCCTTTAGTTTTAGGAGTTTTTCCCATGTTAGTGTTGAAGGAAAAACTATTTACCATTTTAGTGTTTATTGAGAACTATTTACCAAAATAGTATTTTTAGTAGTTATTATTCTTTTTGAGATTTTTACATATATCCCTTACTAAGAAGTTTTATTACATAAATACTCAACCCTTAAATCAATTATATATTTTTCTTTTTAATTACCCATTAATCCTTTTGTAATTCTTTTTGTTAAAATCAATCTGGTTAGGATAAACATCAAACGGCAACATCGAAGCACTTCATAAGGACGCAACCCTCGGGGATAAATATTGTGTAGTTTTGAATTATTTATTTGAGTTTCCTTTAGCGTGTTTATTGTTTAAGTAAGACACTAGTTTATGTATTATGTTGTTTCTGTTCTGAACTAAAAGAAAAGTGTACCATAGTTTCTTAACTAAAAGAAAAGTGTCACATAGTTTTTTATGCAAAATTCAATAGTTGGTTTCTTTTGTTTTGTAAGTGAAGAAAATAAAATAACGAAGTTTTTTTTTTGGTTTGAAGAAAAGTACATTGTATTCAGAATTTCCGTGTGTGCAATTTGTTTGTTGCCTATTAAAACTTTTATGCTCGAGTTCTAAATTAAAGTTGTGTTTAGGGATAGGTTCGTTTCCAGTACCGAATGTATCTGCATCAAAATTACCGATACCAAAAATATCAAAAAATGTTCGATTTTGTTATGCTTCTTATTTCATTGTTGAAATGTATTTGAGATGATTCATGTTGACTTTGGTTGATTGAAAAAAAAAAAGAAATATAATGAATTGGTAGGAAAATATAATAAAGATAAAAAACAATGCAATATGGAAAAAATATATATAATTAATTGAATAAAAAGATTAAAAATGTATAATAAAAGAACAAAGATAATTTAACCAACCCGTGGGGAGGGAAATCGCTTTTTTAATCCAAGAAATAAATGAGACATTGAGAAAGATAATAATAACTAATAAAAACACTATTTTGGTAAATAGTTTTCAAAGAACACTAAATGGTAAATAGTTTTTCCTTCAACACTACTTTAGGAAAAAACTCTAGTTTTAGGTGTGGAGATGGTCCAAATTTGTGAAAAGTTGATGGATGTTCCGAATTTGTGAGTGGGATATGGGGAAATTTTGATTTTGTGAAAGTTTCCATTAATTATACATTGATTTTGTGATAGTTATCTATATAAGATCTTAAATCGTACAATCACGTGAATCACCTCTTTTGCACTTTCTCTCTCTACTTTCTCTCTCTAGGATCCAAGCTCTCCAAAGTAGCAAATGAGTAAAAGTGACAAAAGTCTCTAATTCTAACCCTACCTCCTCTATTTATAGGCAAAGGATTATAAGGGATTTCCCCTTATTTACAATAATGCAACCTTGCCTTTTTCTATCTAATATTACAATGTAAGGCTAGTTTACTTTAGTTTCAGCTACGACTTGAGATGACGGAGGCGATAGACATACTGCACTAACAGACTCCCCCTTGGATATTGCCGCAGTCAATCTCAATCATTGAGTCAAACTCGTAGCTTCTGGTCTTTCTCTCTCTAGTTCGAACAGAATCCCCGTGGATCTGTCTTCAGCTTCAGCTTCTTCCTTTCAGTAGACTCTTCAGGCTCCCCCTATCGTCAAGCTTCCGTGCTTTGGGATCGACACCTGGCTTTTCGGTTACAAGCTCTTCAGGGAAAGAATCCTGGCTCCTATGCACGCTTCCCCTTGCGTTGAGCTCGTCTTCAGACTCCCCCTTAGACTCGGCTATCGGGATCGTAGTCTGGTATCTGCAATCCTCAAACATTTATAAGAACAAACGTTTTACAGTGAAAACATTTTCAGTTGTCCAGGTATCGTAACCTGGCTCTATTAAACTTTCTAACTCAAGATCCTGGAACTAAGATATAATAATATGAAATATATCCAGGAATACTTGATACTCTCCCCCTATCAACAATCTTCAAAGATTTGCAGTATTAGGTATCCAAAATCGAAAAACTGGCTCTTTTACAGATTTTAACAATATAAGCATCCAAATCCCTCACAGTTAAGCATCCAAGTCCAAACTAATGACCTTGGAGATATCACAAACTGTTTTTGATTTTTGATTTTAAAACATCAAGTTTCAAATTAATGAACTTGTTTTATTTTCAGAAACACACTCAGCATACTTAGATTTTGAAACTCAATTCTCAGACATCGGTTGTCGAAAATAAAGCAGAATCAAAAATCTTTTTGTATTTTTCTGAAAATATAAAGCAGTAAAGAAATATGTACAAACATATTTACAGACAATATTTTTGTTTGAGTTTGCGTTAGAGGATCATATCAGTTTTTGACAAGTCACAAGTACCGTTGAGCTTAGTTACACATTAAGAATTAAACAATTCACTTAGATTGTCGATATATTGATCCACTTAAATTTTCACACAAAGTTCAACTGATTCAGGATACGAATTAGATGTTTTAAGAACTTAAACTCATTCATGTGTCCCACCTCTTGAATATACTCCCGTATCCAGATCCCAATATTCAGTCTTACAGGTGAGTATACCTAGATGATATCTGTAAGAGGAATAAATTATGAAACCATGATAGCTCAGGTCAGAACTTCCGTTCAGCAGAGAGCTTGGTTTGACTTTAGGTGTGTCCCCTTTAGAGGATCTTTTGAATTACAACAGCAATGACTATCAATTTTATTGTTTCATCAATTTGCTGAGGGGTGCGCTATATTTCAAGCAATGCAGAAAGTATTCTCCGGGGACTAGGCCATTGCTTCCGCAAAATCAGAAGTCCCGGGATAATACCCCAGATATCACTATGTATAAAGACCTAGTATCTCAGAAAGAGGGACCTTTCAAACGAGATTTCAGGGGTTACCTATATATCAAAGTAGTGTTCCCAACGAAATAAGCAAGTTTGAATTTAAGTTTATATCCCGAAAAAGTTTACTAAATGTATAAAAATCTACCGACACATCCACGGTGAGATCGTTTAACACATTTTGACTTTCCAATTCTTTAGCGTACTGTAATTGTCTACTGATGTACTATCATTTCCTCTTTTTACACAAAAACTCATTTTCATTTTTTAATGTTTTTGTCTTTTTGCCAATAGGTTTTTATCATTTTCAAATTTTCTAATGTTTTTGGATTTTCTGAAAATTTCTTACTCCCCCTAAAATTCAAAACCATTCTAAAGAAAATTTGACAACCAATACTGATAGCTTTGTCTCGCCATCCATTTTCTGCTAACTATGCCCTGTTTTTGCAGAAAAACTAATATAAAGTACCCCCATGATTTACAACCCATTGATTTTCGACAGTTTGAAAACCGTTTTTCAATCTTGTGAAAGTAATCATGTTTGTTCAGCCGTGAGGGTTTCGGCGTATTCAAGCAACACATATTTTTGTAATTTTCTAATTTTTGACAAAACAAAAACATATTTTTGGATTTTCAAAATTTTCAATTTTTAGGGTTTTTGAAAATATTGTTTATTTATGTACAGAAAACGATAAACTCCCTGTTCAACCAAACCAGGGTTCAGCAGCCTTCTCCTCCTGTGCCAGGCTGCTCATCAATTCTCTTCCTTGACAATCAAACTTCATGAGCACCTGCACATTTTCAAAAACTCAATTACTTGAACAATTTAGCCCAGGTCTGTTGGACCTTAGGCATTTCAACACAATAAGTTTCATTCAATGATGGAAAATCTTTGTCATTTCGTACAAAAACTTTTTCATCTTTGACTTTAACTTTTTCTTCATTCACAGAAGTCACTTGTTTCTTAATCACCCAGTTCTGTCCTTTTGAAGCACTTCTCTTGTAAAATCGTGACTCATTTTGATTATTTTGACTTTGAACAACAACTTTTGGTTTCCAAAATTGGTTTGGTTTTGTCATATCAACTGAAGTTTGCCAATTTTGTGTTGTTCTGATTCTGGGTGTGTTACAATTTTGAGTTTGTCTTGAATCAGACCTAGTTTGTTTTGGTTTCCAAGTTTGATTCGAAGCAAACTTGTTTGTGTTGTACCTCCAAGTTTGTTTTGAATCAAATCTGGTTAACCTTTGTTTCACATCCTTTTGTTTCTCAACATTTTCAGGCTTCTTTTTGTCAACATCCACAGGTTTCAGATTTGGACACTTTCGTGCAAGATGTCCAATTTGATCACATTTAAAACATGTTCTTTTTGAAACATCTTTAACCTGTGGTTGTTGCTTTTGCTTTTGAGCCCAAAACTCTTCAATAGACTGTTGTCTAAATTTGAATTTTTCCTCTTCTTCAAAACTTTTTCCTTGAACAAAACTCATTTTTGTCTGAAAATTCGGAGTTTCATTTCTTTTCCAACCTTGTTTCTTCTTATAACCCAACCCAGCCTTCATGTTTTTCTTCTTGAAACCAGGTTTGTTATAAAAAGTTTTCTTGTTTTTCCCAGCAAATTTTGAAATTTCTGACTTTTCGATCTCAACCATCTTAAAAACTTTATCAATCTTTTCTGAAATCACATTTTGAATCGGGAATACAATATCTAAGAATAATTTGTCCGATCCAATCATGGTATAGACCAATCCCTTTGAATCATCATCCAAATTTTTCTCGGATTTTGTGTTTTTCAGATAACCATCATGAAAATTTCCTTCATCTTCATCCTGTGATTCAGACTTACCTTTTGTAGACTCATCTTTCAAAACGCTTTCAACAACCTTACTTACCACCTCTGAATCATTAGCATCATCAGATTTGGAGTAAGTCACATCGATACTTTCAGGTAACTGGTCAGCTATGTTCAAACCCTTTGCCACCTTTTCCTCATCATAAAAAGTATAATTGTTTCTCAATGGTGGTGGTACCTGATGAAATTCTGAACCAATACCCTTTTTGTTCTTGTCAGTATCTTTGTCATCTGGTGTGATGTTGAAAATGCGTTCGAGAATGTACGAAGAGTTATGATAACTTTGAAGTTTGGTAACAATCTTTTCTTTTTCAGCCAAAACTTGTTTGAGATTAGCAATTTCATCAACACACTTGTTTAATTCAAGTTGCTTTTCTTTAAACTGTCTCTCATACATTTCTTTAGTTACCAAAGTTTCAGACAATCTTTGATCAAAACATTTGACTTGGCTCTTCAAAGTATCATAAGCCTCTTGTACTCTCTGACTTGACCATTTCAAATTATCATACTCCTTTTGAAAATCTTGAAACTTATTTTCTTTTTCAACACAACCAACACATTTTGCTGTACACATTTGTTTATACACATCATTTTCTTTTTCAAGATCTTGACATTTCTGTGTCAGCTTTTCAACTTTTAGTTTCAAAATTTCTTCTTTTTCAATCATTTCTTTACATTTTGTTTTGAAAATATTTTCAAGTTTGCTTGTTTCAATATTTTTTGTTTTGATTGTTTCATCTTTTTCAATACAGGCTTTGCACATTTCTATGCAATTCCTGCATTTGTTTTCTTTTTCATCAAAAATTTCAACACTCGATAAGTCAGAAGATTTTCTTACCTCAATCTCTTTCAGCACCGGTTCTTCTATCTAAGCTTTCTGATCTTGCTCTTTGTTCTCCTCTTTTTCTTCTTTCTGGGCTTCTTCTATCTTCTGTTCTTCTTCAGCTTTCTGATCTTCTTCAGCAGCAATCTTCACAACATTCTTTACTTCTTCAATCATCTTCTTCTTTTCTCTTCTTCATTTCTACCACCTTCGGTAGACTTGCTTCACAAACCTCTCTTATCTTCTTCTCCAAATCAGGCAGATATGCTTTATCAGATAACCTTCGTGTGTTGAAAGTAGCCTGCCTTGGAAGCAAACTTGTTACAGCTTTGAAATCCACTTTTGATGGGTTAGCAACTGGATTACCCCGTGGATCCATGTAACATTCCAACTCATCATTCCATCGTTTGGCTCTCTGAGCTTCTTTGAATGGTTCGTTTAATTTTCCAATTTCCCATCTTGCATAGTCTGCTTTCCACCATCTATCAGGATCAGCATCAGCCACAAATGCATACCCAACAGCATCTTCTTCAGGGCAAACTTGACTCCAGTCGTAACCTTCATCATCATATATAACTGCAAGAGCCCTTGATTTTTCTTCAGGTTGTTTCAATCTTGGTGGCTCAGACTTGTTCTGATGGTAAATCGCTTTCTTGTAATAATCTTCATTGAACGGGTTTGCAGAATCATCATTAGCATACGCATTTCTGCACTCGCGCTTAAAGTGACCTCTTTGTTTGCATTTGAAGCATGTCACCTTAGATTTATCAAATCCCAATTTGGTAGATGGTCCACCAATTGACTTCCTCCCCGTGATCTCCATGAACCGCTGTGCTCGACGAACCGCACTGGCCATACACCATCTTATATCCATTAGTTCCATCTCCTCGGGGTCTAATTGATCATAATCTTCTTTCGTCAAGTTGGTGTTGCCAATCTTCCCTGCAACAAGGCTTTCATATGATTCAAGTACAGATGCCAAGAAAACCATCTGTTGTTTTGCTGATTCTTCACTAAAATTCTGCCCATTTTTCAGATCCACTGCGATGTTGCAATGGAATACTTTCTTTGATGCAGATTGGCTTGATGTTGTTGAAAAAGATCCACTGTGAAAACCACTATGAGGATTTTCATTGTTCTCGGAGTTTGAGCTTTCTGCAGAAAACGCTGTTCTTGGAGACCCAGCCTGTGGTAGATTTCCTCTGTAGTACAACTCCACATTCTGCTGATGAGCTGGATTGTTGATTTTAGACTTCTTGATTTCCAGTTCGTGGCTTTCCAATCTCTCGATGAGCAAATCCACAGTTAAATCTTCAGGCTTGATTGTGTTTTTCAACATTAAAGCAAAGTATTGCCAATCTTGATCATTTGGCAATGAATCAAACAATTTATCCACCAGCTCCTCTTCAGTGTATGTGATTTCATGTCTGGCCAGCTCCATTTTCAGATGTCCAAATCTCTCGATCATTTTACAAACAGATTCATTTTTCATACAACTGAATAAATCAAACTCTTTACGCAACAATTTCTTTTTGTTTTTGACAATTTCATTGCTTCCTACACACTTTCTCCCTAACGCTTCCCACAAACTCTTCGATGTTTTCTCTTGTTCAAGTAACGAGATAATATCCTCTCTCACTGACTGTTTGATTAATGTGATCATCTTATTTTCAGCCACAACATTTTTTATATCTATGTCTGAGAACTCTTTTTCCTCTACTAACTCTCCTCCTTCTTTCACTGGTTCTGTATATTCATTTTTCAATTTTAACCAGCTTTCAGGAGCGAAAGCTTTTACCCAACCCTCAAACCGATTTTTCCACCAGTTATAATCTTCAATCTTCATTAGCTTCGGTGGTTTCTGTTGGCTTCCATACATATTATCATATTTCAAATTCTCTGAAATCTCTCTCGAATACTCTCTTATTTCAGATCTTCTTTCGGTTGATTCTGAAGTAAAGGCATTGTAGAACGTGTTATAAAATTCTTCACCGCTGCTCGACATCTTCAAATTTTGTCTTGAATTTGCACCTTATATATCTTGAATCACCTAAATCACCTTGAAACAAACAAACAAGCAATTAGTTCAATCAATATCAAACAAATGAATCGTAAAAGAATTTGGTCCGTTCGGGTGGATCAATAGTCAATCGTATGATGTTGTCACAATCGAATGAGATCAGCCCACTCGGATGGGTGTCTACGAACGGATGGAGATCCGGATGGTGATTCGTCCGGATGGGGATCCGGATGTTGATTCGTCCGGATGAGGATCTGGATGTTGATTCGTCCGGATGGTGATCCGGGTGGCTGAGTTATCCGCACGAGTAGTGATCCGGACGAGTGGTAATCCGTATGGTGTGATCCGTGCGAGTGAGGATGATTCGTCCGAGTGAGTTATCCGCACGAGTGGGGATCCGGACGAGTAAGACAATCCGTGCGGATGAAGTTGACTTCTTTGACCTCAATGAATGAACCACAAAACCACTTGCAACAAGACAAAAACCTTCACGTGAGAATCTGATTAAGTGGCAGACAAAATGCACATCAAATTAAAATCTCATGCCACCGATTGTATATACTATATTGATATATGTAAACAATGACAAATTCACGTGATGCTCAACAAAGTGGCCGGCAACTTTGATCAATTCACATGCAAAGTTATTAAATCCGATTAATTTCAAGTTCCTATAAGCGGTGCTGACAAAATTACAAAAAATGTTGACAAAGTGACAAAGTGGTGGGTTAACGTGTCATGACCCGAGTTACCGCTATGTGATGTGAATTGTTGTTCGTGCGGACAAGTGTCCCTCCGGATAAGTCAACTAAGGTCAACCCAGATTGTTTATCCGCACGAGTAATAATTCATTCCGAGAGGTCAACTTAGGTCAACCCGGATTGTTTGTTCGCACGAGTGGTGAATGATGTTATCCGCGCGGACAAGTTGTCCGTGCGAGTGGCAAGTCAACAAGTCAACACGGATTAATGAAATGTTATCCGTGCGAGTGGCAAGTCAGCAAGTCAACACGGATTATTGAAATGTTATCCGTGCGAGTGGCAAGTCAGCAAGTCAACACGGATTATTGAAATGTTATCCGTGCGGGTGGCAGAGTCAACAAGTCAAACTAATTAATGAAGTGCACATGAAGATGACTTATCCGCACGAGTGAAGATATTGATTGTCCGTGCGGGTAAGCTAGTCAACAATAGTCAACCCGGATTTGTTATCCGCACGGATTGCCATCCGTGCGGTGAACATCAGCAGCAACATTCAACATTTTACAACTTTTTCGAACCACAAAAATTAAGATTTCTTCCAAACGACTTCGAATTAAAATCTGAAAATTTATAGGCTTATATATCAATTGTTTTCGCACAACATATCAAAAAATCAGCAATTTTTATCCGTAAAATCTGGTTTAATTTGGTGTTTTTCAGTTAAGAACGTTAAGAGATGAAAAGATGAAGAAATTGCTCAATTCTGATGCGATTTTGGATCTGAAATTGATGAAATCCTGTGCGAAATCGTGTGATTGATCTTCGCAACCGAGCACCCTCTCTGATACTGTAACACCCGTCTAATTAACTTGATTTAATAATTCTTTTTTTATTAAATAGCATATACCATAGTAATTAAAACTTGCTTAATTAACATGAAATTTAAATAAGTAATTCATAAGTAACAAAAACTTTAGTCAAACCCGACTAATAACAAGTTTCAAAAGTTGTTTAACAATCATTTACAACCCATACACATAAGTATTAGAGATTTAAAAACGTTGCGGAAGCTTCAAAATGTGGTGTTCGGTTCTTTATCTTATGCTTGATCGCCTTCCGAAATATTCCGGCCTAGCCTAATGTCAAAAACGCAACCAAAGTTAGTTTTGACAATATATAACATAAATAATTGAAAACGCACGACTAATTAAGCAAAACGAGTCAAAACGTCGAAATCTGGAAGTATGTAATAGAAGTGGCGTCGGAGACGCCACATCAGGCGTCGGCGACGCCTAACGGCGTCGGCGACGCCTAACAGCGTCGGCTGATAAACAACCAGCGTCGTCCAGGGGCTGTTGGCGTCGACAATACAATAGGCGTCGATGACGCCACTGCTTGCGTCGTCGACGCCTAGTTCTGATCCAGTTTGGCAGATTTTACTCGATTTTGTTAAACGGACATATCTTTTAACTCGCAAGTCCGTTTTATGTGATTCTTGTTCCTGTACGTCAGTAAATTCATTACCGACATACCTATTAGGTTTATCCTATTGGAAAAACTTATTTACGGATCGAGAAACCATATGTCATCATGTGATTATTCAACCCATTCTAAACTTACCCATTTTTTTTTTTTACTATCTTTTAACAAATAAATCCATGGCGCCTCACGCCCAAAATTTATAGCTTGTTGTCACCCTCATATCTTACAATTTCCCGTTTTAATGTCCCAGATGTTTATATCGCCATTATCGGTGTCTAGAACGCTTAGACTACAATTTTCACCACTATCAATCCATTGGCTCATCTTGTGGAATCGTCCACTCATGATGACTACCGAATGGGTTTATAGCCTATACTAAGTCTAACAAATCAAACATTCAACCATGATCCATGCAAATTCAACACAATGTCCATCTATTAGTAAAATTTACAAAGCTTATCAACAATGCGCTTAATGTAACAAATCAAGTTACATACCTTTAAAGTTTGCCCTTCAAACGTGGTTCGCCTCCCGCTTGTCCACTTGACGCTCCTGCGTCCGTTCCTATAGAGTTCATTTATGATGCGTTTTAGAACTCTATTTAAATCATAATTCGCATAATACACTAAAACATCATGATTATGCGTTTTAGCTCAGAATTTCAGTTTTAGGCCTTCATAGAGGCATTTCATCAAACACTATAAAGGCAGAATTTTATATCTTTCACATTCAAGTTTATAGCTTGCTAGTTTGCTAACATATCCCTCAATATCATATTTAACATCACATTTTTCTGAAATTACTTTCTCTAAGATCAAATTACACTAGAATAACCCTTCTTAGCCCTAGTGTTCATCATCATCATGTAAAACCCACAAATCACCTACAATGGTGTTCTAGGTTTCACAAAAATTTCTTATGATTTCAACTTATATTGATCTAGGGTTTGTCCCTAAACACTATAGTTGTCCCTTAATCATCATAACACATACATGCAAGCTTAATTTCAGATTTTTCCCAATTCATGAGAATTTTAAGTTAAGAGTTTTTACTAAATTTTACATACCTTGTAATCCTCTTACGATGAGGATCACGATTCTATGCTCGGATTTTCGTTTGGACCAGATTTGCTCCTTCAATTGTGGATTTTAGTAGAATTCTAGGTTTGTTGAAGGTGGGTGTCGCCCCTGATGTTCTTGATCGACCAGGGATTCAAAGTGGGGGTTTAGATTATGTTTTATTTGTTTATTAGAATTAAAGTTTCAACTTTTAACACTTAAACCCCTCCACTTTGATCAATCATTTATTTATTGGCTTTTAACTCAACTATAAGTTATTTCTAGACTTATAAACTAACTAGGTTAGATTTCCTAGTTAATAAATTCTAGTTTATTAAAACCTTACTAATTTAAAATTTAAGGTTTTATATTTTCGGGGTGTTACAAGTCCACCCCCCTTAAAAGGGTTTCGTCCCCGAACTTTATCGATCTTTTCATTTGTGGCTCGTACTATATCTTGGTGGGCGAGTTCACGTGGACCCACTTCACCCCAACATACCGGAGTTCGACACTTCCTACCGTAAAGCATTTCGTACGGTGCCATCTTAATACTAGATTGGTAACTGTTATTATACGAAAACTCTACTAACGGTAGATGAACATCCCAACTGCCTCCAAAGTCGATTATACACGCCCGTAGCATGTCTCCCAATATTTGTATCGTTCTTTCACTTTGCCCATCCGTTTGAGGATGGTACGCGGTGCTAATGAATAATTTGGTTCCCATTTGTTCTTGGAATTCTCGCCAAAATTTCGAAGTAAACCGGGTATCCCTATCAGACACGATGGACACCGGCACCCCATGACGGGCTATTATTTCATTGGTGTAAACTTCCGACATCTTTTCTGACGTGTAAGTCTCACGAATCGGAATGAAGTGAGCACTTTTTGTCAATCTATCCACCACTACCCATATGGCATCAAAACCACGATTTGTCCTAGGCAGTTTGGTTAACAGGTCCATTGTAATATGTTCCCATTTCCAAACCGGAATTTCCAACGGTTGGAGTTTGCCATAGGGTTTCTGATGCTCCGCCTTGACTTGTAAACATGTCAAGCATTTTTCCACATACTTCGCCACATCCCTCTTCATTCCGGGCCACCAATAATTTTGTTTCAAATCATTGTACATCTTGGTCGCACCCGGATGAATTGAATAACGGGATTTATGAGCTTCATCAAGTAGAAGCGCCTTTACTCCACAGGTATGTGGAACCCATACCCTTCCGGATCGAGTCTTTAACCCGTGATTCCCATCTGACAAGTCTTTTAACTGACCAATTATTCTTTCCTTCTTCCAATTCTCTTCTTTTACCGCTTCTAATTGCGCCTCTCGAATACGTTCAAGTATACCCGAGGTTACCACGAGTTGCATCGATCGTACTCGTATCGGGACATAATCCGCTTTTCTGCTCAGAGCGTCCGCTACTACATTTGCCTTTCCGGGGTGATAATGTATCTCACAATCATAGTCTTTCACCGTTTCCAACCATCGCCTTTGTCGCATATTTAGCTCCTTCTGATCGAAGAAGTATTTCAAGCTCTTGTGGTCGGTGTATATGGTGCATTTTACCCCATACAAATAATGCCTCCATATTTTTAATGCAAATACCACCGCTGCCAGCTCAAGATCGTGCGTGGGGTATTTCTTCTCGTGTATCTTCAATTGTCTCGAGGCATAGGCTATTACCTTGCCCCGTTGCATCAATACGCAACCGAGCCCCGATAATGAAGCATCCGAATAGACCACCATGTCTTCGACTCCGTCTGGCAAAGTCAGTACCGGAGCTTGAGTTAACTTTTCTTTTAGCGTTTGAAACGCTTTTTCTTGATCAACTCCCCAAATAAACCTTGCTTTCTTTTGGGTTAGTTTTGTTAGCGGCGACGCAATCTTGGAGAAATCTTGAATGAATCTCCTATAGTACCCCGCAAGCCCCAAAAAGCTTCTAATTTCTGAAGGGTTCTTCGGGGGTTTCCATTTTGACACAGCCTCTATCTTTGACGGATCCACCAATACTCCGTCAGCATTTATAACATGACCTAAGAATTGAACCTCTCGTAACCAAAAGGCGCATTTAGAGAATTTTGCATATAACTTCTCTCGCCTAAGTGTCTCTAACATTTCTTGTAAATGGTGTGCGTGTTCAGCTTCATTTTTCGAGTACACCAAGATATCATCGATAAACACGATGACCGACTTATCCAACATTGGTTTGCAAACCCGGTTCATGAGGTCCATGAAAGCCGCGGGCGCATTTGTTAGCCCAAATGACATCACGAGAAATTCGTAATGTCCGTATCTTGTGCGGAAAGCCGTCTTCGGTACATCTTCTTCTTTGACCTTTAGTTGGTGATATCCCGACCTAAGGTCAATTTTTGAAAACCAACTCGCGCCTTGTAGTTGGTCAAATAAGTCGTCTATCCTCGGGAGCGGGTATCGATTCTTTACCGTGAGTTTGTTTAACTCCCGGTAATCAATACACATGCGCATGCTCCCGTCCTTCTTTCTCACAAACAACACCGGTGCGCCCCAAGGAGACACACTCGGCCTTATGAATCCCTTGTCAAGCAAATCTTGGATTTGGGACATCAACTCTTGTAATTCCGACGGTGCAAGTCGGTACGGGGCTTTCGCTACAGGTTTCGCGCCCGGAATCAATTCGATCCCGAACTCTACTTCCCGTTCAGGCGGTATCCCCGGTAAATCTTCCGGAAAAACATCTTCGAAATCTCGTACTACCGGTACATCTCCAATCTTTCGTGATTCTTTCTCGGTCTCATTTGCATAAATTATAAATGCCTTGCATCCTCGCTTCATGAGCTTGTGAGCTTTCAACATCGAACATACTATGGGGTTGCCTCGTTTTTCGCCATAAATGGTGACGTGTTTTCCGCTAGGAGATGTTAGTTTTATCTCTTTGCGAAAACACACGACCTTTGCATGGTATTGAGATAGCCAATCCATCCCCACGACTACTTGAAATTCTCCCATCGACATCGGGATTAGATTTATCAAATATTCTTCATCATCGATGCTCAGTTTACAATTTTCACATACATCACAAACAATAAAGCTTTTGTCATTACCTATCTCTACTTCTAAAGGCACAGGTAATTTTGTTAAAATAAATGAAGGATGTCGAATAAGTCCATATGAAACAAAGGATTTATTCGCACCCGTGTCAAATAACACATGTGCAGGAATTGAATTTACAGCAAATATACCTGAGACCACGTCAGGTTCAACCTTTGCTTCTGCGGCGGTTAATTGGAAAGATCTTGCTTTTGCTTTCGGGGCTTCACCTTTTGATTCTTGCCCATCCTTCTTTCCGACCAATTCCGGGCATTCCGACTTCTTGTGACCCGTTCGATAACAGTTGTAACAAACCGTCACTTTCTCCGGGCATGACATAGCCATATGTCCCGTTTTCTTGCATATGGGACAAGGCTTATCCTTGTAACGACATTCACCTTTATGATTTTTCCCACAAATTTTGCAACCTGATGTACTACCTTTAGCACCTGATTTCTTGGCTGATTCATTCGTTCTTGCTTTCTTGGTAGGGCTTGGACTCACCTCTTGTGCCCTTCGTTCACCCCGTTCTATACTCTTCTTCAATTCGATCTCCCTTTCCCGAGCAGCATTGACAATCTCGGTAAGGGTCTCGTACTTTGAAGGGGTTATGAACTCCCTATACTCCGCGCTTAGCATGTTATGATAATAATAGACCTTTTGCTCTTCATTCGTTATCAAATCATCACAGAACTTCATCTTGTCCATAAACATCCCCGTGATCTTGTCTATGGATTCACCTTTGTGTCTGAGTTGCATGAATTCTTCCTTGATTTTATTTATGACCGCCTTGGGACTATGGTGTTTAAGAAACGGCGTCTTAAACTCCTCCCAAGTCATGGCCTTAGCCGCTTCGCTTCCAATCTCCTTCTTTTTGTTATCCCACCAATCTTTCGCTTGACTCCTTAGTTGACCCGTACCATAGGCTACGTAGTCTTCTTCGTGACAATGGGTTCTCTCGAATACCCCTTCGATGTCACTTAGCCATCGTTGGCACACTATTGGGTCAACCTCCCCATTATATATTGGTGGCTTACAAGCCATGAATTCCTTGTATGAACAAGGCTTTCGTCCTCCACGCTTTTCCTTTGCTACATTTGAATCATCTTCCAGCTTCTTGATTCTATCTTCTACTATTGATAAAATTGTGTTTTGAATTTTATCAATAAAGCCCGACAAACTGTTTTCGATCGCCTTACCAACCTCTTCGGCAATCACTTCCCTCACTTGTTCGGTGACTCTTGGCACCGCATTATCATTGCCTCCATCAGCCATCTCGATTTCTGAAATGTTTACATAGATTGTTAAACATTCCATTTATAACACATGCTTTACTTGTTCTGATTTAATCAAGTTCATAACTTGATTTAATCATTCTTGTTTCAATTCAATCAAGTTCGTAACTTGATTTAATAATTCTTGTTTCTATTTAATCAAGTCCGCAACTTGATTTAATAATTCTTGTTTCTATTTAATCAAGTCCGCAACTTGATTTAATAATTCCTGTTTCATGCATTTCTTGTTTCTGAGTGAGCTTGCACACTCTTTTCATGCATATTTGTTCATTTCTCATTTTTATACATAGTACATAGTTTATTAACAAAACAAGTAAATTCTTACCGGACGACCGATCAAGCTTGAACCGAACACTTATTGACAACCTAGAGCTCTGATTACCAACTTGTAACACCCGTCTAATTAACTTGATTTAATAATTCTTTTTTTATTAAATAGCATATACCATAGTAATTAAAACTTGCTTAATTAACATGAAATTTAAATAAGTAATTCATAAGTAACAAAAACTTTAGTCAAACCCGACTAATAACAAGTTTCAAAAGTTGTTTAACAATCATTTACAACCCATACACATAAGTATTAGAGATTTAAAAACGTTGCGGAAGCTTCAAAATGTGGTGTTCGGTTCTTTATCTTATGCTTGATCGCCTTCCGAAATATTCCGGCCTAGCCTAATGTCAAAAACGCAACCAAAGTTAGTTTTGACAATATATAACATAAATAATTGAAAACGCACGACTAATTAAGCAAAACGAGTCAAAACGTCGAAATCTGGAAGTATGTAATAGAAGTGGCGTCGGAGACGCCACATCAGGCGTCGGCGACGCCTAACAGCGTCGGCTGATAAACAACCAGCGTCGTCCAGGGGCTGTTGGCGTCGACAATACAATAGGCGTCGATGACGCCACTGCTTGCGTCGTCGACGCCTAGTTCTGATCCAGTTTGGCAGATTTTACTCGATTTTGTTAAACGGACATATCTTTTAACTCGCAAGTCCGTTTTATGTGATTCTTGTTCCTGTACGTCAGTAAATTCATTACCGACATACCTATTAGGTTTATCCTATTGGAAAAACTTATTTACGGATCGAGAAACCATATGTCATCATGTGATTATTCAACCCATTCTAAACTTACCCATTTTTTTTTACTATCTTTTAACAAATAAATCCATGGCGCCTCACGCCCAAAATTTATAGCTTGTTGTCACCCTCATATCTTACAATTTCCCGTTTTAATGTCCCAGATGTTTATATCGCCATTATCGGTGTCTAGAACGCTTAGACTACAATTTTCACCACTATCAATCCATTGGCTCATCTTGTGGAATCGTCCACTCATGATGACTACCGAATGGGTTTATAGCCTATACTAAGTCTAACAAATCAAACATTCAACCATGATCCATGCAAATTCAACACAATGTCCATCTATTAGTAAAATTTACAAAGCTTATCAACAATGCGCTTAATGTAACAAATCAAGTTACATACCTTTAAAGTTTGCCCTTCAAACGTGGTTCGCCTCCCGCTTGTCCACTTGACGCTCCTGCGTCCGTTCCTATAGAGTTCATTTATGATGCGTTTTAGAACTCTATTTAAATCATAATTCGCATAATACACTAAAACATCATGATTATGCGTTTTAGCTCAGAATTTCAGTTTTAGGCCTTCATAGAGGCATTTCATCAAACACTATAAAGGCATAATTTTATATCTTTCACATTCAAGTTTATAGCTTGCTAGTTTGCTAACATATCCCTCAATATCATATTTAACATCACATTTTTCTGAAATTACTTTCTCTAAGATCAAATTACACTAGAATAACCCTTCTTAGCCCTAGTGTTCATCATCATCATGTAAAACCCACAAATCACCTACAATGGTGTTCTAGGTTTCACAAAAATTTCTTATGATTTCAACTTATATTGATCTAGGGTTTGTCCCTAAACACTATAGTTGTCCCTTAATCATCATAACACATACATGCAAGCTTAATTTCAGATTTTTCCCAATTCATGAGAATTTTAAGTTAAGAGTTTTTACTAAATTTTACATACCTTGTAATCCTCTTACGATGAGGATCACGATTCTATGCTCGGATTTTCGTTTGGACCAGATTTGCTCCTTCAATTGTGGATTTTAGTAGAATTCTAGGTTTGTTGAAGGTGGGTGTCGCCCCTGATGTTCTTGATCGACCAGGGATTCAAAGTGGGGGTTTAGATTATGTTTTATTTGTTTATTAGAATTAAAGTTTCAACTTTTAACACTTAAACCCCTCCACTTTGATCAATCATTTATTTATTGGCTTTTAACTCAACTATAAGTTATTTCTAGACTTATAAACTAACTAGGTTAGATTTCCTAGTTAATAAATTCTAGTTTATTAAAACCTTACTAATTTAAAATTTAAGGTTTTATATTTTCGGGGTGTTACAGATACCACTTGTTAGGACCGGTTTTGCTCCGTTTCGATTGCGAACCGACTCGTGCGACGTGCGGAATCCGTGCACGAGTGAGACCGAACACATTAACAGTAATATAACTGTGATTCTATATAAGATCTGAAATCGTACAATCACGTGAATCACCTCTTTTGCACTTTCTCTCTCTACTTTCTCTCTCTAGGATCCAAGCTCTCCAAAGTAGCAAATGAGTAAAAGTGACAAAAGTCTCTAATTCTAACCCTACCACCTCTATTTATAGGCAAAGGATTATAAGGGATTTCCCCTTATTTACAATAATGCCACCTTGCCTTTTTCTATCTAATATTACAATGTAAGGCTAGTTTACTTTAGTTTCAGCTACGACTTGAGATGACGGAGGCGATAGACATACTGCACTAACACAATCTCATCCAGAAAGTTAGCATTTAACTTCAAGCGCATAACTAAAACTAGTCCCACTAGTTTATGTTAGTTCACATGTTATAACCTACGCGTGTAATGTGAATGCATGTGCGCATGTGTTAGCAAAAACATACATATTTAACCGAGAAGTTAACGGTAATAGCCTAAAAATGTGAGTCGTCACGGTTGTTGTCTTGTTTAGATAAAGAGAAAAAAAGGGGGAAGGGAAGAAGAATACATGGGTTGAGATGAATAAAGAGAAAGGGTTATTTAATTTAATAAAATAGTGAGAAAATGGACTTAATTTGATGTTTTAATGCTTTAATATTTATTTTAATAGTAAAGGCATCTTTAACATTTCACTCAGTTAACACTAAAAACTAACCTTCATATCCGAGAACAGGAGGAGCACTACTACTCAGTATCTTCAACCCCTTGTAATCCAATTGTTCATCTGCTTCAACCACCAGAAGCAGATATAACAAATTCGTGTGCTTTTGTCGTTTTTCTTTATGGTATGCGGTTAAAGCTTGTTAATGCACACCAATTGTTCGACGATATGTTTTTGAGAGTTTTGCATTTGGGGTTTGCTCTAAGGTCTAGGAGGGCTATGCATTTAATTATCTACAACTTACTAGATAAAAATCATAAAGTTATTTTGGGGTTTTATGCAGCTTTTTGGGGTAATCATGTTTTTGACAGCAAGATCAGAGGCTTCTGCAACTGGTATAGTTAGAACTGCACATAACCCCCCTTGAGCCTCTTCTCATACCGCTAATGATTATTGAGAATTTAGGAGAAAATTGCCTAAACGTGAATGAAATTGCCTATAGGTGTTGTTGATTTAGGCTTTATGAGAGTGAATTAGTGAAATAGCTACACCTGGTGTTGATCTATGTATTATGTTGTTGTTGATTTAGCTATTGTTAGGGCTATGGAATTAGTTGATGTTTTGGACCTTAAAAAACCAAAAGTTGAATTTGACGGAAAAAGTGTATGCAGTTGTTGGTCAAAATGGTTTGATGGCCTTGTATGCAATCTCACCAAAATATCATCCCCCGCCCAAAAGCAATATCACGTATAAATAGAACTATAATCAAGATCAAGATAGATTACCAAAAGCAATAGAGATCAAGAAGAAGCTTGAAGAACAAGAGGATTTGAGAGCCTATGAAGAATCGTCGTTCAGAGAGATGCATGTTCTGAATAATGCGATTAGGGTTTGCATGTTATTATATATATACAGAACCTTTGAGAGTCAGTTTGGGTTGTTCCGAGTTTATATAAGAGTGTAAGAGGGTTCCAAGTTTAATAGTTGGAGATAAGGGTGTGTCCGAGTTTAGGTAGGAGGTTAGGGGTGTTCTAGATTTAAAAAAGAGATAGATGGGGTTCCGAATTTAGTTTCCATTAATTATACATTAAGTCCCTCAGTTATATACTTTATGATCTCATCCAGAAAGTTAGCATTTAACTTTAAGCGTTCAACTAAAACTAGTCCCACTAGTTTATGTTAGTTCACATGTTATAGCCTACACGTGTAATGTGAATGCATGTGCGTATCTATTAGCAAAAACATACAAATTTAACTGAGAAATTAACGGTAATAACCTGAAAATGCGAGTTGTCACAGATCTCGTTTAGATAAAGAGGAAAAAAAGGGGAAGGGAAGAAGAATACATGTGTTGGGATGAATAAAGAGAAAGGCTTATTTAATTTAATAAAATAGTGGGAAAATGGACTTAATTTGATTTTTTAATGCTTTAATATTCATTTTAATGACAAAAGATCAAATACAAATAAAGTTAACGTACAAAACGTACGAATGGAAGAAAAAGATAAAAAAAAGCGGTGGCATTTTCGTAATTATCAGTAACTAACAAAATTACTCTACAAATGACCCTGTAGAGTAATTTTGATCTTTTGTAGAGTAATTTTGTAAAATGTTCTTGTAGGGTAATTATCAAAATTACTCTACAAGTGTATCAAAATTACTCTGCATCAAAATTACTTTACAAGTGAATCAAAATTACCTTACAAGTGAATCAAAATTACCCTGCAAGTTTATCAAACAACATACAATTCAACATTACTCTACAAATGATCCTGTAGAGTAATTTTTATCTTGTAGAGTAATTTTGTAAAATGATCCTGTAAAGTAATTTTGATCTTGTAGAATAATTTTGTTAGCATTTAATTATGGAGTTTAGCTTTATGTTTTAATTTTTAGCTTTTTTTTTGGGGGGGGGGGGGGGGGAAGGTTAGGTTTTTGGGGGGTTTTTTTGTTAGGTATAATTTTTTGATCAAAATTACTCTCCAAGAACATTTTACAAAATTACTCTACAAGATCAAAATTACTCTACATTATCATTTGTAAAGTAATTTTGATAATTACCCTACAAGCAGATAATTACAAAAATGTCACCGTGTGCTTTTTGCTTTTTCATGCTATTCGTACGTTTAGTACGTTAACTTTATTTGTACAGGAACTTTCCCCTTATTTTAATAGTAAGGGCATCTTTGACATTTCACACTCACTTAACAACAAAAACTAACTTTCATCCACGTTATTGACTACCCGATAACGAATGTGCAAAAGTTAAGGACTATAGCTGTAATTTAAAAAAAAAATATAGGGACTACAAGTAGGTGAGAATGAAGAAAAACAGATAGACTATTCTGCCATTTTTCTCTTTCGTTTTCCCTGGTGAAGCTTAGGGCATGTTTGGCTAAGCTTTTTGAAACAACTTACTCCCTCCGTCCCATTAAATGTGTCTTATTTTGAATTTTCAAAGTCTTTATTTATAAACTTTGACTTTAATTATATATTTTTTGTGTTATATAAAACTTGATAAAAATTAACCCGATAAAAACACTTGTAAAACACACTCAAATCATATAACTTTCATCAAGTATTATTTAACACAAACAAAATTATTTAAGGTCAAAGTTTATAAATAAAGACTTTGAAATTTCAAAAGAGAACCTTTTTAATGGGACGGATATAGTATTAACTTATTGACTTTTTAGAAAAGTTAGTATGAAATGACTTTTTGAAAAAGTCATTTTTTCCCTCAAATACAAACTCATTACCAAACATCATTAAAGCTTATAACTTTTCAAAAAGTCAATCCCCCTTAATTTCCAATAATCAATCTACCCAAAATCATTCTTCCGCCCAATTTTTACTCATCCACGTAACCTAAAATGAAATCTATCTTGCCACAACAGGAGGAGCACTACTACTCAGTATCTTCAACCCCTTGTAATCCAATTGTTCATCTGCTTCAACCACCAGAAGCAGATATAACAAATTCGTGTGCTTTTGTCGTTTTTCTTTATGGTATGCGGTTAAAGCTTGTTAATGCACACCAACTGTTCGACGATATGTTTTTGAGAGTTTTGCATTTGGGGTTTGCTCTAAGGTCTAGGAGGGCTATGCATTTAATTATCTACAACTTACTAGATAAAAATCATAAAGTTATTTTGTAGTTTTATGCAGCTTTTTGGGGTAATCATGTTTTTGACAGCAAGATCAGAGGCTTCTGCAACTGGTACAGTTAGAACTGCACATAACCCCCCTTGAGCCTCTTCTCATACCGCTAATGATTATTGAGAATTTAGGAGAAAATTGCCTAAACGTGAATGAAATTGCCTATAGGTGTTGTTGATTTAGGCTTTATGAGAGTGAATTAGTGAAATTGCTATACCTTGTGGTGTTGATCTATGTATTATGTTGATTTAGCTATTGTTAGGGCTCTATGGAATTAGTTGATGTTTTGGACCTTAAAAAACCACAAGTTGAATTTGACGGAAAAAGTGTATGCAGTTGTTGGTCAAAATGGTTTGATGGCCTTGTATGCGATCTCATCAAAATATCATTCCTGATTCCCCCGCCCAATTTCCCCTCATCCACAAAACCTCCTCAAAAGTTTTCCCCATGATCCACATTATAACCTAAACTCAACTTCTAAAATCTATCTTGCCACAACAGGAGGGGCACTGCTCAGTATCTTGAACCCCTTCTCTGCGTCATCATTTTATAGATTGCATACTTGTAATCCAATTCTTCATCTGCTACGTATCTCTTTAACCCTAAATCACATGTATTCTGGTTCGTGAGCTTTTGTCGTTTTTGTTTATTCAGGAAAGCATTCTTTTATCATAGAGTTTAGCCAAATGTGTTAAGGTAAACTTTTAGTTTATGATTCTTTTTCTATTTAGTATATATGTAAATATGTAATCTTTTTGTTATGGCAAACAGGTAATAGTTTGCTTTGGCTCAATATATGTTATAAATTACTTGATTGGTTTTATGGTCTATTGACAAGTATGTAAAAGTTAAAACGGAGGATGGGGAACACATTTTTAAATGTTAATCTGATATTTCATTAGGTTCAAGTTTTCATGATGATGGTTACGTGGATACATTTGTACTAAATCTTACAATGGAGTCAAGTCTTTGAATTTTTATATATTTTTTTTTGCTTAAGATAGAACAATGTAGGTGGATATGGTTTTCTTTATTTGTAAACATGTAATATATATTTATTCATGCGCAGGTTTCTGATCTCTCTGTGGCGGATTACATCACCGCCACTGCTTCAAAACACCCAATCTGCACCTCACACAGCTGGGAGAAAAAAACATTTTATATGTTAAAACAACGGTAAAAAGTTGATGGCTGTTCACATAGTCAAGCATGCTATGGAGATCATTCATCTTCTAACAGGTACAGTATTACATCTTTACTCATGTTTCTGTTATAACACGTTTGCAGTTTGCCATATTAAACAAGAGTTTTTATTAACAGGCCAAATGGGTTTGTGACAAAACAGGTTCTTTCTGGTACCACTTAGTTCAAACATACTTAAAACAAAAGGTCGGTGGGACCAAAATACAAACAGCCCTTCAAGTTTTTTCGAAAACGAACAGGGTTAAATATAATGCGTTTTGACATTTTAATATGTGTGTCGCTATAAATTCACGTTTCAACGTAAACAATATAAATTCACGTTTCGACATAAGATTTTTCCAGAAACGAATCGGGTCAAATATAACACGATTTCATGCTTTACGATTTGACGTAAACTGTGTTCGGAAATGATTCGGGTCAAATATAATATGTTTTCATTCGATGGTATAAATTCGAGTTATTGTATGTTTTGACGCCGCTAAGTTTTGATGCAAAGGTAAGGATGGTGTAGTGGTTAGGTGGAATGCTTGCTAAACGAACCAACTCGGGTTCGATTCCGTTTCTTTTGTAACCGCAAAGCTTTAGATCCGATACGTCAAAACACACATTTTCATATGATTAACATAACACATAACGTGTGGCAAGCTATAAACAACTAAGGCGTCGTCGCCGCAACACGCAGCATACGGCAACAATCTAGTTCTTTTTATTTTTAAGAAGTTTATTTACTGGTCAGTCCATTATGATTAGGAGGGTTATCATGTTTATTATTAGCATATTTTCAGAGATTAAATATATAATCAATATTATTTTGATTGAACTTGCTACCTGCGAAACATATTTTGCTTGCAAATGTAATTTGAAAGGCATGTAATATATTTGCTGGTAAAACAAGTGTTTTGTGTTTTTTTTTTTTTTTTTTGGATGACTAAAGTTGTATGTATTATAGATGATGTTATTTAATAATGTGATATTTATTACATGCAGTGGACCAAGAGAAGATGCTACTAGAATTGGTTCTGCTTGTGTTGTTAGGCGTCAGGTCGTTGATATTTCTCCGTTAAGGCGTGTTAACCAGGCTATCTATCTGCTTACCACTGGTGCATGCGAGTGTGCGTTTAGGAATGTGAAGACTGTTGCTGAGTGTCTAGCTGAGAAGCTTATCAATGCTGGCAAGGTTTCTTCAAACAGGTGCCTTTTTTGGCTGTTCTCTGTTATGGATTTGGTTTTTTATGAAAAATAATTAAAGATATCGTAAATGCCTTTTTATTGCATAAATTTGGACCTTTCATATCGTTGGACAGATGACTCATCACTCATATATTATATCATGAAAACTCGCCATATTGTACCACCTCATATCGTTGGACAGATGACTCATCACTCATATATTATATCATGAAAACTCGCCATATTGTACCACCTCATATCTAGGACATGAGGCAACAAGCCAATGTATTTTTCATGCATCGGGTCACATTTAGGATTCACATACGAAGGTGCATGCAAAGAAAGCATGAAGTGGTTCCGGGTTATTGTACCACCTCCATTTACGGTTTTGTTGCCTCGCGAGCTCAATCGTGGGGGCTGCAAGATCACATCTTGCGCGAGAGTGGGGTTGTTGGAATGGATGGGGATTATGACATGGCTCTGGGGGAGTTGCATAGACACCTCCCGGATTTGGATATTGGCGGTTTCGCTAACAGGGACACCGCCCCACCGAAGACCCAGAAGACTTTGGCGAGTGCTCTGTTTTGTCGTATCGCTCAGAATATTGGATCAGATTTCTGTACGACCCCTCGTCAGAACGCCGTCCTAGAATGCTTGCGGGGCCCCCACGCCCAAGATTTTCTATCGGTCATCCCCATCGAGGGCTTAGGCCAAAAGATGTCAGCCGTTGAATACCGTGCTATCTTAAAATATCGGCTCATGATTCCTATGTTCCCTGATGATGAGCAATGCCCGATTTGCCGGAAATCTTGCTTAGACCAATTTGGGGAGCATGCTCTGCACTGTAAAGAACTGCCAGGTTTTAAGTATAGGCACGACTGGGTGCGGGATGTCTTGGCGGACATCCTCAAACGGGCGGGGATCTCGGTGAAGAAAGAAGCCCCCGTAAACTTTTTGACAGATCCGAGGGAAGGAAGATCCACATTGCGCCCCGCGGACGTTTTAGTTTTCGGGTGGGATGCAGGTAAACATGCTTGTGTTGATCTTACCGGGGTTTCCCCCCTTGTAGGCTTTCGGGATACAGGTTTTATCCCTAGTCAGGCGATTGCAAGGGCGGCAGCGAAGAAAATGGACAAACATGCAAAAGCCTGCGAGGATAATCAACATTCCTTTATCCCTTTTGCCTTTGATACCTTTGGCTCGCTAGCCCCAGAAGCCATCAGATTTCTTGAACGGGTCCAACGGGTTGTTCACAGCAACATTTCGTCTCCTAGAGATCGGGGTTTCGTTTTTACTAGGTTAGGTTTCGCTATTCAAAAGGGGGTAGCGGCGCAGCTTGTTGCCCGCTTACCGGCTATCTTGGTGTAATTTGTTTGGCCTTATATATAAAAACTTTTAACCCTAAATGAAGGGTATTTTGGTAATTTACCTCAAAAAAAAGATGCTTAATTGTCTAACTGCACCATGACGTCTGTGTCTTTGCTCAACAAGTTAGTTGTTAACGAACATTGTAAGGCTCTACAACTCCAATCGACACCTTTCGGGACAGAAAGAGTGCGACAATCTTTCATGCTCAATGGACGAGTGTTTTAAAATCAAGACATTAAACCCCAGCCTGTGCCCCCATCACAGAGTGAAAATTAAATAAAACGCTTGCAAATTATTACATTTACATGTGTTGGTTATTGTTTCTACACGACCGCAATGATCGACTACCCTTCTCCTACTTCCAATACGTGGCATCAATTAATGATTGACGCTAAAGCAAAGTCAAAATGCTAGAAATGAGTTGGTTGTGATTTAAGTGTTTACTTTAAAGTTTTAACTCTCTATTTTAACTTCATCGATGATTGTTTGAAATCGATTTATACTCCCCTCTGGATAGAGGTGCGCTGATCGTATTGAGCCGTCAAGTTGAACTGAACCAGTTTGGGATTTGACCAGTTTGTGATGAAGCCGGTTCGGTGGAGGAACCGGGTTGGTTCTGAACTGGTTTTGGGGTGTTTGAAACACAAACCTATGGGACTGGTTTGGTTCAGTTCGGTTTCAGTTTGGTTAGGTTTCGGTTTGAAAACCAGTTCGCGTATATATAAATTTTAAAATGTATATATTTTATATTTATTCTTTTGTTAAATTAAAACCACAATCAAATAATAAAAGTATCATAAGAATAACAATGAACACACAAAAGCCATGTATTTTTTTCATTGCACACATAAAAGATATACAAGAAAAAGTAGCGACAATACTTATTATACAAGATATTAACTTCTTAATTATTTGATAGTGGGAATTAAGTAGATAGGTTGTCTGCCTTCAAAGCACATGGAAGATGAAACATACACACCTTCATGACTTGTTCAACTTTTCCGAACAATGGCGATGAACTGCAAACTCACACTCGGAACACCTAAGTATCATCTGGTACCACAATCCCCAAGCACACACACTGCATAGACCATCACTTTTAATCCCTTGGACAAATGTTAGAGGATGTGGGTGACCATCAGTCTTATGAATGCTCCCAAACTTCATATTTAAAAACATATAGATTCCTTGTCTATCTGCTGAATAGGTTTCTGTTTCAGACTGAAGTATTAAAGGAGCACAATCAGAATGCACTGATTGACTACACTCATCACAATGATAGAAACCACAATGAGGATTCAATTCTTTCTCACAAATTTCACAAAAGTATTCACTCTTTTGATTCTCAATTGGGAGGTAACTGATGTGCATTGGATGTTTGTCATAAGGGTGCCTAATTGTCTTAGGCAAGAACAAAGCACACCACGGATGAATATACACATCACAAAAGCTGCAACTGAAACTCAAAACATGATCGGAAATTATTGATATGCGACACATAAGACAATATCCACTGGGCTCATCCTCCTCAACTATTGAAAGAAGATGATTTGGGTGAGATTCATGTGTGATTTTCTCAGGCATAAACCCACAGGTAACATCAACGTAAAATTCACATTCGACACAACCATAAGCAAAGCCATTGCAAGGTAAGAAGCAAACTCCACAATGAAATATGTTAAACATATTGGGGATGTTTGTCATTAGAAGGAGGGTATTGTCGGAAAGAAGAAAATAAATAGTATAGGGGGCTAATATGTAACTTGGTGTTCTATATAAGCACCATTTCTTTGTAACCCTAGTAATGAACCTCAATACAACTTCAATACAATTCAATACAATTCCAAACCCAAATCGGCTCATTCTCTATACCAAACAACATGGTATCAGAGCAGGTTTCCGATTCGTAAAACCGAATTCGTTTATCTCCTACAATCGATCTTCGCTTGGAAATCAAAATCAATTTCTCTTATCCTAGCCTATTCAAACTCAAACCTGGAAAACCGAAATCAATCCTCAATCGTGTTTAATCGCAAAACCAAACCAAAATCAGTTTTTGTTCGATTGTCGCGTTCAACCGCAAATCAGTTCTCTTGGTACAGATTCAGTTGTTCCATTGGTCCAATCATTGGTCCAATCAAAAATTTGTTCCAATCTTTTCAACCGAAACCAACAAAACCATTGGTCCAATCATTGGTCCAATCAAAATTTGTCCCAATTTTTTCAACAGAAAACTATCAACTTAGCAAATCAATTTTTTTTGGTTTCAACCGCCTTTGGTATACCTTCCTTTTTCAATTGACATACCTTCCTTTTTCAATTGGTATACCTTCCATTTTTTTTTATAAATTCGCTATTTCTATTTCGCTAAGACCCAGCCAAGCCTTTCCATATTTGATAATATCCTTTCCATTTTTCCTTTGGATAATTTCGCCCAACTGTAGCCAACAGATTCGCTGAACTTAGCAAATCCGTTGAACGCTAAATCCGCTGCACCTACCTTTGTCTTAAATCCGCTACATACTCAAATCTTGAACGCGAGTTCAAGTTGCCGGTGTATTTAATAAATACGCCGGTAAGATAACTTCGCTAGCCTAGCGACGATATTCCAAACGAAAATCTTGAACGCGAGTTCAAGTATCCAGCGAAATTAATAAATTCGCTGGCTTGGTTGGTTACTTAATAACCGTGCCGGGACAACGTTAAAAAAAAAAAAAATGGAAATCAATCATAGTAAGAACAGTGCTTGGATTTTCGATTCTGGTGCCACTGACACCATGACGTTTGAACCATTAGACATACGGTCAATGACCCAACCTCAAAAATCTCAAATACATACAGCAAACAACGGAACGATGCAAGTGAAAGGAGGAGGAGTAATTGAAATTTCACCAACTATGAAATTGTCAAATTGCCTCTATGTTCCGTCCTTATCACACAAATTACTGTCAATCAGTCATATTACCAAAGAATTAAATTGCACGGTACTAATGCACCCTACTTTCTGTCTCCTACAAGATATCAGGACGGGTGTGATTATTGGACGTGGTACTGAGCGCCAAGGATTGTACTATGTGGATGAAGTGGCTCACCAGGGTACTGTGATGTTGGCTCATGGAACTGATAACCGGGACGCCTGGCTATGGCATCGACGTTTGGGACATCCATCCCATGGTTATTCGCACCTTTTGTTTCCAAAACTCTTCCCTTCAAATGGGAAAATAGATTGTGAAACCTGTCTTCGCGCCAAAAGCCATCGACACCCGTTCAGACCTAGCAATACGAAAGTTGCTTCACCTTTCTCATTAATCCATTCTGATGTGTGGGGTCCTGCTCCTGTAATAGGGGGGCAGGGTCTTCGGTACTTTATATTATTCGTGGATGACTGCACTCGCATGACATGGGTATATTTTTTAAAAAATAAAGCCGAAGTCTACGAAAAATTTGTCATGTTTTATGCTATGATTCAAACTCAATTTCAAACTCAAATCCAAATCCTTCGATCCGACAATGGGGGGGAATTTGTCAATACATCTATGAAACAATTCTTTACAACCAAAGGATTAATTCATCAAACCTCTTGTGCCCATACCCCAGAACAAAATGGTGTTTCCGAACGGAAAAACCGTATTATCCTTGAAATAACTCGAGCCCTTTTGATAGAATCTCAAGTCCCTAAATCTTTCTGGCCGGAGGCAGTTGCAACCTCCGTGTATCTGCTGAATCGGCTTCCCACAAAAGCTCTTAAATTCAAGACTCCCCTAGATTGTCTGTCTAAATCTGCCAATATTCCACATCCTCTTACACTTGAACCTCGAATTTTTGGGTGTACCGCTTTTGTCCATATACCCAAAACCAACCGAAACAAACTTGGCCCATGTGCTGAGAAATGTGTGTTTGTCGGCTATGGGATCGATCAAATCGGTTACCGGTGTTATAATCCAACAACTCGTCAAATGTTCACCACAATGAATGTTGACTTTCTTGAAACAAAATACTTTTATAACACCCAACTCAGTGGTCAGGGGGAGAATGACAGTATAGACACTCTGAGCTGGTTAACCCAAATTCCCTCATCTGAAGAAGTCACAACAGAAAACTATCACAGTACTGCGAGTCCTTCAAACACAGACACACAATCCACGGAGCACAGTACCACTGAAGAAAGTCCATCCAACGTGATGCCTGAGGTAAGAAATACTGAGAACCCTGAATGTTCTATGTCTTATAACTATGAGACAACAGGGGAACATATAGAACCGACAACTACAGAACATGTTGATCCAGTTGTTGAACAGGTTGAACCAGTTGTTGAACATGTTGAATCAGTTGCAACGGAGACTACCGGAAGATACTCACTTCCACCTAGAGCCAATAGAGGAGTTCCTCCAAAACGGTACTCCCCAGAGAGGGAAACCAGAAATTCAAGATATCCTGTAGCTAATATGGTCAACGGGAACTTATCTAACAGTGCAAAAGCATTTGTTGCTTCTCTATACACTGAACAGATACCTAATTCCGTAAAGGAAGCTCAAGGTAAGAAGAACTGGGAAGAAGCAATGGAAGTGGAGATGCGTGCTCTTATGAAAAACAATACATGGGAGAAGTGCATTCTTCCTAAAGGAAAGAAAAATGTTGGATGCCGGTGGGTGTATTCGATTAAATATAAACCAGATGGTTCCATTGGAAGATACAAAGCCCGGCTTGTAGCCAAAGGGTACACTCAGACGTATGGGATCGATTACTCTGAGACTTTTTCTCCGGTTGCAAAAATGGATACCATCAGAGTCCTCTTTTCCGTTGCAGCTAATAAGGATTGGCCCCTTCATCAATTTGATGTTACAAATGCATTTCTTCATGGAGACCTAACTGAAGAAGTTTACATGGAAGCACCTCCAGGTTTTTCAGGGGGTTTTAAAGATGGGGAAGTTTGTAGGTTGAAGAAATCTCTATACGGGCTAAAACAGTCTCCTCGGGCATGGTTTGGAAAGTTCACCATGGCCATGAAAGAATACGGGTACCGCCAAAGTAACGCTGATCATACCTTATTCCTCAAAAGGAGGAACGGCCTCGTAACTTGCTTGATCATATATGTGGACGACATGATTATCACCGGAGATGATGTAGAAGAAATAGCACAACTGAAAAGGAATTTGTTTTCAAAGTTTGAAATGAAAGACCTTGGGAATCTCAAGTATTTCCTTGGAATTGAAGTTCTCAGATCTAAACGGGGGATTTTCATCTGCCAAAAGAAGTATGTTCTTGACCTCCTGGCAGAAACTGGGTTGATTGATTGTAAACCAGCTGATACGCCAATGGTGGTGAACCACAATCTTCACATGGAACTCGATGGAAAGCTCGCAGACAGAGAAAGATACCAAAGGCTAGTGGGCAAGTTAATTTATCTTTCCCATACTCGCCCTGATATAGCTTACGCTGTTGGAGTGGTAAGTCAGTTTATGCACCAACCACAAGTTGCCCACATGGAAGCTGCTCAGAGAATTCTAAGGTATCTCAAGGGAACTGCAGGCCATGGTGTGCTGTTCAAAACAAATGGGCATTTAACTGTTGAGCTCTACACTGACGCAGACTGGGCAGGAGATAAGGGAAACCGAAGGTCTACATCAGGGTACTTCTCCTTGGTTGGCGGAAACCTAGTTACCTGAAGAAGTAAGAAACAGAAGGTGGTTGCTCTGTCAAGTGCAGAAGCAGAGTTCAGAGGTATAGCTCGAGGGTTAAGCGAAGTTCTTTGGATCAGGAAGCTGCTAGAAGACATTGGTTTTTCACAAAAGGCTCCTAGTAAAGTTATGTGTGACAATACCGCTGCAATACAAATCTCAGAAAACCCAGTTCAACATGATCGAACAAAACATGTGGAGGTAGATCGACATTTCATCAAAGAAAAGTTGGAAGGAGGAATCATAGAGCTCCCGTATGTAGCATCAAAAGATCAACTTGCAGATATCCTCACAAAGGCAGTCAACGGAAACGCGTTTAATAGTTGTTTGAGCAAGTTGAGCATTGGTAACCCCACTACTCAACTTGAGGGGGAGTGTCGGAAAGAAGAAAATAAATAGTATAGGGGGCTAATATGTAACTTGGTGTTCTATATAAGCACCATTTCTTTGTAACTCAAGTAATGAACCTCAATACAACTTCAATACAATTCAATACAATTCCAAACCCAAATCGGCTCATTCTCTATACCAAACAACAGGTATGTTGTGGGTGAGCTGGGTGGTTGTCTACTTTTGTTGGAAGCTGAGTACACCATTTATGAAGAACAAAGTTGCAGTTCTCATCTTCTTTGGCCCGACACTTGTAGAACGGCATCTCCATGATTGGTCTCACACATGCGTTGCATAATAATTCTATCTTTTTCATTGGGTTATGACACATGATCATATCATTGATCTTTGAGGAGGTTGACCCAATGCTTCCAGCTGTGTCAACTAAAATTAACTCATGTTGATGATTCATATGTGGTAGGCTTACCTCATGATTACCATAATCGGCAAGTCCAAGTTCTTTTGAAAATAAATGTTTGTGTATGCTGTAAGTTTGATCAGGAAATGGTAAATGGAGAAGATTAGGATAGTCAGCATCTTTATAATTTTTGACGGGTTGACCTCCACCTAAAAGATTGGAAATAAAATAACTTGGTTATTATTTATCAAATAGATAATAAAAGAGGCATAAATAAGGATAATAAGTTAATAACCAATCAGATGGAATGAATCTTATATGAAAAGATAGAGTAATTATACCAATAGACAAGATGGACATGAATGACTCTCTTCTTGATGTTGCACAATCTAGATGGGCATAGTATATACATTTCTCGCATTTGTATATCCAAAGACCCCCCTTGTAATCAAAATCACCATCACATACTCTGCAACTAGGTGAATATTTAGCTCTGAACTCCTCTTTTGGGAAAGAATAAGAAAGGGTGAGTGGATGGGTATGGCTGAAAATGGCATTTGTAGCATGTTGGATTAACAAACGTTTTGGCAGGAAAGCACAATCGTTGTGTATGGCAAAGTTAGAACATGTGGTACAGTGAAAGAAGACACCTTTATGTTCCTTCCCACAAGCGGCACACTCACATAAAATGGGTTTGGAGCTGAGAGACACTAGTGGGTGTGGATGGCTAGGGTGGTAGATTCTCCTTTTGTCTACTTCCATAACACAATTTACATCCTTTACAAACCAACAATCAATGCAGATATACAGTGTACCTCCCTCGTGATATCTTTGACAATTAAGGCACGTCCAATCGTTGTCAGCTTTATAGAGGGTTAAAGGATGTTGGTGTGATGGGTGTTTTAATGTTTTTGGGAGCTCTGCACATAATTTATGAAGAGCAAAATCACATGAATCGTCTATACATTAATGCACACCAACTATTCGACGATATGTTTTTGAGAGTTTTGCATTTGGGGTTTGCTCTAAGGTCTAGGAGGGCTATGCATTTAATTATCTACAACTTACTAGATAAAAATCATAAAGTTATTTTGGGGTTTTATGCAGCTTTTTGGGGTAATCATGTTTTTGACAGCAAGATCAGAGGCTTTTGCAACTGGTACAGTTAGAACTGCACATAACCCCCCTTGAGCCTCTTCTCATACCGCTAATGATTATTGAGAATTTAGGAGAAAATTGCCTAAACGTGAATGAAATTGCCTATAGGTGTTGTTGATTTAGGCTTTATGAGAGTGAATCAGTGAAATAGCTACACCTGGTGTTGATCTATGTATTATGTTGTTGTTGATTTAGCTATTGTTAGGGCTATGGAATTAGTTGATGTTTTGGACCTTAAAAAACCACAAGTTGAATTTAACGGAAAAAGTGTATGCAGTTGTTGGTCAAAATGGTTTGATGGCCTTGTATGCAATCTCACCAAAATATCATCCCCCGCCCAAAAGCAATATCACGTATAAATAGAACTATAATCAAGATCAAGATAGATTACCAAAAGCAATAGAGATCAAGAAGAAGCTTGAAGAACAAGAGGATTTGAGAGCCTATGAAGAATCGTCGTTCAGAGAGATGCATGTTCTGAATAATGCGATTAGGGTTTGCATGTTATTATATATATACAGAACCTTTGAGAGTCAGTTTGGGTTGTTCCGAGTTTATATAAGAGTGTAAGAGGGTTCCAAGTTTAATAGTTGGAGATAAGGGTGTGTCCGAGTTTAGGTAGGAGGTTAGGGGTGTTCTAGATTTAAAAAAGAGATAGATGGGGTTCCGAATTTAGTTTCCATTAATTATACATTAAGTCCCTCAGTTATATACTTTATGATCTAATCCAGAAAGTTAGCATTTAACTTTAAGCGTTCAACTAAAACTAGTCCCACTAGTTTATGTTAGTTCACATGTTATAACCTACACGTGTAATGTGAATGCATGTGCGTATCTGTTAGCAAAAACATACAAATTTAACTGAGAAATTAACGGTAATAACCTGAAAATGCGAGTTGTCACAGATCTCGTTTAGATAAAGAGGAAAAAAAGGGGAAGGGAAGAAGAATACATGTGTTGGGATGAATAAAGAGAAAGGCTTATTTAATTTAATAAAATAGTGGGAAAAATGGACTTAATTTGATTTTTTAATGCTTTAATATTTATTTTAATGACAAAAGATCAAATACAAATAAAGTTAACGTACAAAACGTACGAATGGAAGAAAAAGATAAAAAAAGCGGTGACATTTTCGTAATTATCAGTAACTATCAAAATTACTCTACAAATGACCCTGTAGAATAATTTTGATATTTTGTAGAGTAATTTTGTAAAATGTTCTTGTAGAGTAATTTTGTTCTTGTAGGGTAATTATCAAAATTACTCTACAAGTGTATCAAAATTACTCTGCATCAAAATTACTTTACAAGTGAATCAAAATTACCTTACAAGTGAATCAAAATTACCCTGCAAGTATATCAAACAACATACAATTCAACATTACTCTACAAATGATCCTGTAGAGTAATTTTTATCTTGTAGAGTAATTTTGTAAAATGATCCTGTAAGTAATTTTGATCTTGTAGAGTAATTTTGTTAGCATTTAATTATGGAGTTTAGCTTTATGTTTTAATTTTTAGCTTTTTTTTTTGGGGGGGGGGGGGGGGGGGGGGGAAGGTTAGGTTTTTTGGGGTTTTTTTTTGTTAGGTATAATTTTTTGATCAAAATTACTCTACAAGAACATTTTACAAAATTACTCTACAAGATCAAAATTACTCTACATTATCATTTGTAAAGTAATTTTGATAATTACCCTACAAGAACAAAATTACTTTTCTTGAATCCTTTCTTTGGCCGAAACTTTTCTTGAATCCTTTCGGAACCATCTTCTTGGGAAAATTCTTAACCGGTGATTTCCACGAACGCGTGGATGGCTTCCCCTGCGCAACATTCTTCCCCTTGTTGCAGCCCCGACCGCTCTTTCCACCATTTACCTGAACATCACCAAACCCGGCACCAGCCGTTTCACCCTTCTCCCTCAGATGATCTCCAAAACCACCATCATCCCTCTCGATTTTTACCGAAGAACCTTTGGCTCTGATACCAATTGTTGGTATCACAGGCAACCGGTTCCCAGGACCATTCGGTTTGAGAAGGACTATGATTACACTTGAACGAATAATTGTTACAACTTTCACACCACTTCATACTGAATCGTAATAACAGAAACGAATAAATAACTAGCCGAAAACACAGAATCGAACTTGAACAAACTGCACTTGAATTAAATAGAAATTTTTCATGTACATGAAACTAAATATGGGGCTGTGCTTATATACGAGACCGAGAGGTGTGTGTTGAGAAGTCACGTCATTTCATGGAAGGGATATGTCGATCTCATATAACCGTACATACGGTTATTCCTCAACTCACACCGTTTCATAAAGTCACATCCCAATTCTAATGACCCCTACTTAACCTAATGGACTTTATCTAGTGTCTTGACCCATTAACTACATAACATGGCCTCATGCCCAAATTCTAGACAAATAAAACATAACAGACTTAATATGTTTGACCAACTTAAAATAAATAAACGAGATAAACCGCCGGTTCGAAACCGGCTTCAAAATGGATCCGGATGTTCTTGATTATAAACTTCAGAATGCTTACTAAACGAACCAACTCGGGTTCAATTCCGTTTCTTTTGTAACCGCAAAGCTTTAGATCAGATACATCAAAACACACATTTTCATATGATTAACAGCACATAACGTGTGGCAAGATATAAACAACTAAGGCGTTGTCGCCGCAACACGCGGCATACGGCAACAATCTAGTTCTTTTTATTTTTAAGAAGTTTATTTACTGGTCAGTCCATTATGATTAGGAGGGTTATCATGTTTATTATTAGCATCTTTTCAGAGATTAAATATATAATCAATACTATTTTGATCGAACTTGCTACCCGCGAAACATATTTTGCTTGCAAATGTAATTTGAAAGGCATGTAATATATTTGCTGGTAAAACAAGAGTTTTGTGTTTTTTTTTGGATAACTAAAGTTGTATGTGTTATAGATGATGTTATTTAATAATGTGATATTTATTACATGAAGTGGACCAAGAGAAGATGCTACTAGAATTGGTTCTGCTTGTGTTGTTAGGCGTCAGGTCGTTGATATTTCTCCGTTAAGGCGTGTTAACCAGGCTATCTATCTGCTTACCACTGGTGCATGCGAGTGTGTGTTTAGGAATGTGAAGACTGTTGCTGAGTGTCTAGCTGATAAGCTTATCAATGCTGGCAAGGTTTCTTCAAACAGGTGCCTTTTTTGGCTGTTCTCTGTTATGGATTTGGTTTTTTATGAAAAATAATTAAAGAAATCGTATATGCCTTTTTATTGCATAAATTTGGACCTTTCATATCGTTGGACAGATGACTCATTACTCATTTATTATATCATGAAAACTCGCCATATTGTACCACCTCATATCTAGGACATGAGGCAACAAGCCAATGTATTTTTCATGCATCGGGTCACATTTAGGATTCACATACGAAGGTGCATGCAAAGAAAGCATGAAGTGGTTTCGGGTTCTTGTAAGATGCTAAATTGTCTAACTGCACCATGACGTCTGTGTCTTTGCTCAACAAGTTGTCAACAAACATTGTAAGGCTCTACAACTCCAATCGACACCTTTCCGGACAGAAAGAGTGCGACAATCTTTCATGCTCAATGGACGAGTGTTTTAAAATCAATAGACATTAAACCCCAGCCTGTGCCCCCATCACAGAGTGAAAATTAAATAAAACGCTTGCAAATAATTACATTTACATGTGTTGGTTATTGTTTCTACACGACCACAATGATCGACTACCCTTCTCCTACTTCGAATACGTGGCATCAATTAATGATTGACGCTAAAGCAAAGTCAAAATGCTAGAAATGAGTTGGTTGTGATTTAAGTGTTTACTTTAAAGTTTTAACTCTCTATTTTAACTTCATCGATGATTGTTTGAAATCGATTTATACTCCCCTCTGGATAGAGGTGCGCTGATCGTATTGAGCCGTCAAGTTGAACTGAACCAGTTTGGGATTTGACCAGTTTGTGATGAAGCCGGTTCGGTGGAGGAACCGGGTTGGTTCTGAACTGGTTTTGGGGTGTTTGAAACACAAACCTATGGGACTGGTTTGGTTCAGTTCGGTTTCAGTTTGGTTAGGTTTCGGTTTGAAAACCAGTTCGCGTATATATAAATTTTAAAATGTATATATTTTATATTTATTCTTTTGTTAAATTAAAACCACAATCAAAGAATAAAAGTATCATAAGAATAACAATGAACACACAAAAGCCATGTATTTTTTTAATTGCACACATAAAAGATATACAAGAAAAAGTAGCGACAATACTTATTATACAAGATATTATTAACTTTGATAGTGGGAATTAAGTAGATAAGATAGGTTGTCTGCCTTCAAAGCACATGGAAGATGAAACATACACTGTACCTTCATGACTTGTTCAACTTTTCCAAACAATCGTGATGAACTGCAAACTCACACTCGGAACACCTAAGTATCATCTGGTACCGCAATCTCCTAGCACACACACTGCATAGACCATCACTTTTAATCCCTTGGGCAAATGTTAGAGGATGTGGGTGACCATCAGTCTTATGAATGCTCCCAAACTTCATATTTAAAAACCTATAGATTCCTTGTCCATCTGCTGAATAGGTTTCTGTTTCACACTGAAGTATTAAAGGAGCACAATCAGAATGCACTGATTGGCTACACACATCACAATGATAGAAACAAATATGAGGATTCAATTCTTCCTCACAAATTTCACAAAAGTATTCACTCTTGTGATTCTCAATTGGGAGGTAACTGATGTGCATTGGATGTTTGTCATAAGGGTGCCTTATTGTCTTAGGCAATAACAAAGCACACCACGGATGAATATACACATCACAAAAGCTGCAACTGAAACTTAAAACATGATCGGAAATTATGGATATGCGACACACAAGACAATATCCACTGGGCTCATCCTCAACTATTGAAAGAAGATGATTTGGGTGAGATTCATGTGTGATTTTCTCAGGCATAAACCCACAGGTAACATCAACGTAAAATCGACATTCAACACAACCATAAGCATAGCCATTGCAAGGTAAGCGGCAAACTCCACAATGAAATATGTTAAACATATTGGGGATGTTTGTCATTAGAAGGAGGGTATGTTGTGGGTGAGCTGGGTGGTTGTCTACTTTTGTTGGAAGCTGAGTACACCATTTATGAAGAACAAAGTTGCAGTTCTCATCTTCTTTGGCCCGACACTTGTAGAACGGCATCTCCATGATTGGTCTCACACATCCGCTGCATAATAATTCTATCTTTTTTAATAGACCATTTATATATTTCTGGATAGGATTGTAAATATTATTGTGCATATATCTCCATATTATTAGGAGATTCTATCTTGTACTATATATATTATATTGTTGAATGAAATCGAGGCAAGCAATTTATTCCTATATGGTATCATACCACACATCGATCCTACCCTAATCCCTATCACCGGCCGCCGGTTTCTTCCTCTTCCAATCAGCTTCTGTCTTCGATAACCTCTGCTTTCTCGACATCTATCTCATGGATTCTAAAACTCACCCGGCCCTTGCCGTCTCCAATATCAAAACCCACATCCCCATCACCCTCGAACAAGATTCTGCACAATATACAACTTGGTCCACTCTATTTCAAGTCCAATGCAGAATATTTGAAGTTGCCGATCACCTCAGCCCCACCGCGTCATCTTCTACCACTGCCTCGGACAAGAAAGATGCTGACTCAGCCGATAAGGCTCTCTGGCAGCGCATCGACGCTGTTGTACTTCAATGGATTTACGCCACTATCTCCCCCGCTCTTCTCCACAGCATTCTCTCTCCCGGACAAACGGCGTATGAAGCATGGACAGCCGTACAAAATCAGTTTAATGATAACAAGACCACTCGAGCGGTGTTTCTCGGTCAAGAATTTGCTCATCTCAGTCTAGACGGATTCTCTTCTATGGCTGAATACTGCCAACGGGCGAAACACCTCGCCGATCAACTCAAGGCAGTCGGTTCCCCTGTGGATGACAACATGCTGGTAATTAAGGTTTTAACGGGTCTCACGGAACAGTACGACAGTATCTCCACAGTGTTACAGAATCGCGACCCGCTTCCGGACTTTAATGAGGTACGATCACGTCTCACCATGGAAGAAGACAAGAAGAAGCGTCAAACCGCCCGCGCGGCCCAGCACTCCGCTACTGCCCTCACGGCCTCTGTCTCCTCACCGTCACAGACCTCGCAACCGCAACCTAATTTTTACCCGGCTTCGGATCGCGGTCGTGGTCGCTCACGCGGTCGCGGTCGTGGACGCAACTTTAACAACCGCAACTATTCCAACCGTGGCCAGCAATCCAACACTCCAACTCACCCCTACATTGTGTTCCCGAGTAATTGGACTGCAAATCAATGGGCCTCTCTTTTACATGGGTCTAACGCTGCGTCGGCCCCTACCATACCACCGTGCCCATATCCCTCTAACCCAAACACTACTAGTCCGAACTCACAGGGCATCCTCGGACCGCGACCCGACACTCCCACGAACATTGAGCAGGCATTGTACACCCTTGCACTGAATCAGCCAGACCACGGGATCATGGACACAGGTGCAACCGCTCATTCGGCAAATGAACAAGGTATCTACTCTCCGTCTAATTTTAATAAGTGCACTGACAAAAATATTATTGTTGGTAATGGCATGGCAATTCCGGTTTTGGCACAAGGCAACCAAACTTTACCCCCACCTTTTCCACCCTTAAAACTAAATAATGTTCTTTTTGCACCCAACATCATTAAAAACCTTATTTCCGTTCGCCGCCTTACCACTGATAACCTTGTATCTATCGAGTTTGACCCTTTTGGTTTTCTTGTGAAGGATCTCAAAACTCGGGCGCCTATCCTTAGATGCAACAGCACCGGCGATCTCTATCCATTAACACAGCCTCTATCCACCATCTCTCATCCTTCCGCTCTTGCTGCTGTTACTCAAGATCGCTGGCATCAACGTTTAGGCCACCCTGGCGACACTTTATTAAATTCTTTGAAACTTTCTTCTCGTATTTCTTTTAGTAAACAAACCAATAAATTGTGTGAACCTTGTGTGTTTGGTAAAAGTGTCAGACTTCCGTTTTATGATTCTGTTAATTGCACTCATTTACCGTTTGATATTGTGCACAGTGACTTATGGACCTCCCCTGTCCTAAGCATGGGAGGTCATCGATATTACGTTTTATTTCTTGATGATCACACCAATTTTTTGTGGACATTTCCCCTCACCACCAAGTCACAAGTATTTGCCACATTTGTCAATTTTTATAATCATATTACTACCCAATTTGAACGCCAAATTAAACAGTTCCAATGCGACAACGGAAAAGAATATGCAAATAACAATTTTCTCCAATTTTGCAACACACATGGTATGCATTTCCGTTTTTCTTGCCCCTACACCTCCTCTCAAAATGGTAAGGCGGAACGCAAAATCCGCACTATCAATAATATGCTTCGCACTCTCCTAGCCCAAGCCAATCTACCGCCATCTTTTTGGCACCATGCTCTCGAAACCGCCACATACCTACTAAATATTATTCCAAGTAAACACCATGATTTTTTATCACCAACGTCACTTTTATATAAGTGTACACCCGAATATCAACACCTTCGTGTCTTCGGGTGTCTGTGCTACCCTCTCTTACCTTCCACCACCATACATAAACTTGCTAATCGTTCCCAACCATGTGTGTTTCTTGGATACCCGAACAATCACCGTCATCTGGCTATTGTGTTTATCTTGGGGAAAATTTGATTTCTTGGTCCTCCAAGCGGCAGTCGACAGTCTCTCGTTCAAGTGCTGAAGCTGAATATCGCGGAGTGGCAAATGTTGTTGCTGAAGTATGCTGGCTTAGGAACCTTCTTCTTGAATTATGTCATCCTATTTCTCGTGCTACGTTGGTCTATTGTGACAATGTCAGTGCAGTCTACTTGTCTGGTAATCCGGTTCAGCATCAACGTACGAAACATATTGAGCTTGATATTCATTTTGTTCGTGAGCAAGTTCAGAAAGGTCAGATTCGCGTTTTGCATGTCTCGTCTCGTCATCAGATTGCTGACATCTTCACTAAAGGACTGCCGCGTGTCTTGTTTGATGATTTCAGATCCAGTCTCAGCATTCGGCCACCCTTAGCTTCGACTGCGGGGGTGTAATAGACCATTTATATATTTCTGGATAGGATTGTAAATATTATTGTGCATATATCTCCATATTATTAGGAGATTCTATCTTGTACTATATATATTATATTGTTGAATGAAATCGAGGCAAGCAATTTATTCCTATATTTTTCATTGGGTTATGACACATGATCATATCATTGATCTTTGAGGAGGTTGACCCAATGCTTCCAGCTGTGTCAACTAAAATTAACTCATGTTGATGATTCATATGTGGTAGGCTTACCTCATGATTACCATAATCGGCAAGTCCAAGTTCTTTTGAAAATAAATGTTTGTGTATGCTGTAAGTTTGATCAGGAAATGGTAAATGGAGAAGATTAGGATAGTCAGCATCTTTATAATTTTTGACGGGTTGACCTCCACCTAAAAGATTGGAAATAAAATAACTTGGTTATTATTTATCAAATAGATAATAAAAGAGGCATAAATAAGGATAATAAGTTAATAACCAATCAGATGGAATGAATCTTATATGAAAAGATAGAGTAATTATACCAATAGACAAGATGGACATGAATGACTCTCTTCTTGATGTTGCACAATCTAGATGGGCATAGTATATACATTTCTCGCATTTGTATATCCAAAGACCCCCCTTGTAATCAAAATCACCATCACATACTCTGCAACTAGGTGAATATTTAGCTCTGAACTCCTCTTTTGGGAAAGAATAAGAAAGGGTGAGTGGATGGGTATGGCTGAAAATGGCATTTGTAGCATGTTGGATTAACAAACGTTTTGGCAGGAAAGCACAATCGTTGTGTATGGCAAAGTTAGAACATGTGGTACAGTGAAAGAAGACCCCTTTATGTTCCTTCCCACAAGCGGCACACTCACATAAAATGGGTTTGGAGCTGAGAGACACTAGTGGGTGTGGATGGCTAGGGTGGTAGATTCTCCTTTTGTCTACTTCCATAACACAATTTACATCCTTCCACAAGCAACAATCAATGCAGATATACAGTGCACCTCCCTCGTGATATCTTTGACAATTAAGGCACGTCCAATCGGTGTCAGCTTTATAGAGGGTTAAAGGATGTTGGTGTGATGGGTGTTTTAATGTTTTTGGGAGCTCTGCACAGAATTTATGAAGAGCAAAATCACATGAATCGTCTATACATTTATAGTAGTACCTGTAATACTCGTTGATATCTTCATCGCATCGCTTACAAGTACACGAAAACTCGTCTTGTGGAACCAAATCCTCCTCCTCCTCCTCTTCATCATCAGATTCGTCGTCTACATCTTCAACATTCACCTGCAAATCAATGAGCATCAGTGGATGCTCGTGCTCAATTACCTTCATCATAGTTTTTATATATATATATATATTAATGTGGTTAAGATTAAGATACAATGCTACACGCACTCCTATGTTACTTATAGCAAGGAAAAGGAAAAGGAAAAGGAAAAAGCAGGTAGGTATATGATATTATTCTTGGAAATATATCATGAAATCCAGTGGATCTACTTTTGTTATTTGTACATTTGCTTATTCTTTTTTAACTCGTACTCCTGAGAACAAAAAAAAAAATAAAAAATTATAGTTAAATAGTAAGTGAGAGCAATCAAGCTTTATGATTCTTTAACTAAAGTTACTTGCAACTAGGGGAAAGAATGTTCTTTAACTAAAGCATAAATTACTCATACATACGTGCATCATACACCTTCCTTCTAATTGATCTAGTCGTAAAGTGCAGCAGAATATGAGCTAGTGTTCTCAATGAAGCAAAGATTGATTCAAAGTTACTATTATTAAATTATATCATAAATTACAAATCTATATGGAAACCATAAGACTACCGCTACTAAAGTTGTTTGGGTAATATCGGTTCGGTTCGTCTCGGTAAAGAACAAAAGAATAAATTATATTTGACCCATTTTTTTTTTTTTGAATGGCAAAGGTTACATTACTCCTACTTCTAAATTACACCAATAAATATTAAACTACACCCCATGCCAGGATTTGAACCCTGGTCTTTTCTCCAAGAGGCAAGAGCCTCTACCACCCAGCTATAGCTGGAATGGCATATATTTGACCCATTAATAGCTTAAATATGGTGCTTAAACTTATAATGTAAATCATCAGATGTTTAACTTATAATCTTTTGATATAAGCAACCAATTGAACATCTAACTCGTTAATAGCTTAAATATGGTGCTTAAACTTATAATGTAAATCATTAGATGTTTAACAGTATGATCTTAAACACAACACATGAATAATTAGGTCTTCTATTTTCATTTTCTAACTCTTTATATAAATATGTCATGTTCACTTTATATTAACTTGTGAACTTATTGTGTACAGAATTAAAATGATGTTAAGAAAATACATTTCATTAAAAATGCCGTGTTCAACTCATTTACAGCATATGTTAACCCTTACAATTAATGTACAAACCACCAACTTGTTTGACACATTTAGATATATGGTTACGCGGGTCATATTCTGTTTACATGATGATAATACATAGGTCATGTTCAAATTCATCAATTCAACCGATTGAACTTTCAACCCAACACGATTATCATCCCTGTTAAAATTATACTAGAATCTTATATGCTAGAGCATGTAAGTCGATGTTAACAAACAATACACAGATGAGCACCTTCAACCATAAGAATCAACCGGTTTCTGTTGGCTATATCTATATTTTAATGCCATTAAACGTTGATTACATAATCTAGAGATTGGTAACAATAAGATGATCATGAAGTGATTTAGAGTTTTAAGTTAATGCATAAAATATCCAAAATCATGTCCACATGACAAATGTTGCTTCTTTCTTTGATATTCAAGGTAGGTTAGTCAAACATAACAAGGACCCGAAATATTGACCATCATAAGCATCCCAACACAACAACAGACCACGCCCCACCCCATCCCGGCTTCTTCTCTATCCTCTCAACCAAGTGTTCCGATAGGATGAATTATCACGCAGGGAAGCATCATGTGGCTTGTATTCCATAACATATCCATGCGGAAGCTTCAAGTGCCGTTTTATCTTATCTCTTAAAGCCATCACCACCTGATCATCAAAACAAATTTCAATAACGGGTCAAAACAGGTCAGGTGAGGTACTGTTGATGACTTGACCCACAAGCACATTTTTTGTGCATATAAAGTAAAGAAACTAATGTGATATTTACGATAAAACTAAAAAACAATTATTTACAAAAATAATCTTCAACTTTTGGAAACTACATGGAAGGTTGTATGAGTTACAAAATAGATTTTGGTTCAGTTCAGGATCAAACACATCTCAAGTCAACTAATTCAAAACATATAAATATATGGTTTGTTATCATGCCCTCTAATAAACATGCAGATGATATGGTAACCTTTACCTGATTGTCAGATGCATTGCGGTTCCAAACGCTCAATATATCCTCATTGAAGCGGATGCTCAACACAACCCCACATATATTATCACTGTAATCAAGTTGATCACCTACCAATGCTAAAACCTGGAAAAGATTTCACCAACAACAGACATCTTAATAGACTATAATCAGAATATCAATATATGAATAGGTTACAGATGAGTCATGAGAGATGACATATGGTCAACTTAGAAACTGGATAACTATTTCTTAACATATAATTTATAACTGAAAATCATGCTATTGATAATCAGGTTAACTAATAAAGGTTTCCAAACACTCCTAAAAAAAGTCAGATATGGCCCACTTTCCTTACCAAATCCTCCCAGAAACGCCCTGAGACAGCCTTTTTGAACCGTATGATCCATTTACCACCATTGCAATTAGCAGAATCCTACAAAACCAATGATTATACTTCAATTCAAACTAGGATAGGGGGGAACTGATTAAAGCAGTAAGTGTTCAGATATGTTTTATACCTCCCAAAGAGGACGAATCCCCTGTTTGAAAAGATGCAAATCAGTCGGGCTTGGCAAGGATGATGGGCGAGCCAAATGACAATAACACACCCAAAAACCTTCAACCTGTAGGTAATGCAAGACATAGTTGTCAACATAAATAATAGCTAGATATTGAACGTGACAGGTAATTGTAAACCTAAAAAGAAGTAGATGATGAATTATTACAGTGCTAAAGTCCATTATCTGCTTCATATTGTCTTCATATGATGTCTGTGTACGAACTCCAGGTGTGCGCCGAGTGTACCAGAATACAAACTTGTTCTGCAGGAGTAACACAATAAGCATGATTAAAGTGTAATACAATCACTGAAAGATGCCAACAAAATCTGTAGCACTTAACGCATTGAATCCAAACTGGAGATCCAAAGGAACTTGTGAAGTAAAAGTTTTAAGCAAGCCATTCTTTTTCTCAACAATTAAAACAACTACAATGACATAGCGAACGAGCGAGAATGTCTAGCATCTGTCATCAAACAATACAAACGGATACGAAAGTTGAGTTACTCCTATAGATAACAATACTAAGACGCTTTCGAAGACAATGCTCAGCTGACAACAACAACAACACTACAACAGGTAAATCTAAGTACTAACAAACCAAATGGAGAAAAATCCTGCAAACCAAACCATTGCATCACATCATTTATCCTTCACAGACGAAACTACTGCTTAACTGAGTACTAACATATCTAATTCAACTAAAATTCTAAACAAATAAACCATAAAAATCATAGCAACTTAATCCAAACTAACCTGCTTCAACTTTTCCATCACAAAATTGAAGTTCATACAGCACAAATTCTGCTGTAAGCTTTTCACTAACATAACTTCCTCACACTTTTTAACAAATCTAACGTGAAATTCTTCTCGGAACCTAGCAAACGATAGTTAAACATCTTTCGATTGCGACTAACCTAATTAATAATCAAATCTGACGTAAAATTCTTCTCAGAAACTAACAAACGATAACTGAACAGCGTTCAATCGCAAATGACCTAATTAATAATCAAACTACAGCTCTGTTCCTAGATCAGATACTAGACGCAAACGCGAATCGATAATTGAACGCAAATGCACGTAATAATATCAATTATCGAGAAATGATACCTTGAGAGGATGTAAACCGGCTTTAAGTTCGCGCGAATGTCGTTCGCGATCTTCAGATGAATCGTACTCTGACTGAGAGTTGATCTTGTCCGTTGAAGCATCCATCTCCGATGAGTTTTCCGGTAAGCTTCGAGCAAAACCCTAATTATCCGGATATCGCCTGTTTTGGGAGTGATTGAAGAAGATTAATGAAATGTGAAGTTACCGGTTTTGTATGGATCGGGTGGGTGGGTAATCGGGTGGGTCAAAGTTATTTGATCCGGGTGTGTTTTACCCGGTAGTTATGATAATGTTTATACTTGGTCCTTCTAGTTTGGTAACTGGTAAAAAAGGAGGTAATATAATTTTTGTTTGATAAGAAAGAATGAATTTTGGTATTTATAACTTATAAGTTAAAAATGAATTTTATCAATACGGTGGTGTAGTTTCGTCTTGGATGGGAGTCGAGGTTTTACTAATTATTTTACTGTCGTGCCTTTGGGTGGGTGGAGATCGGGTTTTCGCGCATCTGGGAAAGCCAAGGGGCTGGCGGCGGTCGAGTAGTCGACCTTGGCCACAACGCCCGATGTCATGGTGGTTGGCACGTTGTTTCTTGCTGTTAAAAAAATATGAGAAAAACCCCTTTTAAGAACCGAACCCAGGAATGATCCTATAATTAGTTAATATTGAAAAAGATAATAAAAAAATATCAGAATGTAAAATAGTTTTAAAGATTTGGTTAATGTATTTTATTGTGAAAAAACTCAAGACTTCAAAATATTTTAATTTGGGTATTGATGAAACACTGGTTAACACTAGGTTATCCCAGCTGACTCTCTTGTGAGGTATGGTTCAATTTCTTTCTCCACTCGTCGTTAAGTTGGATCTCCTGCAAAACTGAACACCGGTGACTCGCCCTAAGGAGAGGAATAGGGGGTTCTCCTTGTGACCACCATCCGACGTGAGAATAAGTACTGTTATGAGGAATAAGTACTGTTATGAGGAATAAGTACTGTTTTGGGGGAATAAGTGTTGTTAAGAGTAAAAGAGTGAGAGAGCGGATCCTTCAACCTGGAGGTGGAGTCCTCTATTTATAGCCGGAGAATGAAGGAGGAGGAGGCCTCCCAGCTAGCCAGTGCTCGCCAACTGTCCGACCAGGAATGTGACACCCCAGGAAAACCAGGAAAACCATGCAACTTAACTAGCTTCCTCAGTGAGTACGTACCAAATTTCGGGACGAAATTTCTTTCAACTTGGGGATAATGTGACAACTCGTATTTTAGAACCTTCTATGTACTGTGATGTAACTTGTTTGAACAATATGTGATTACATTATATGAGGTCTTAATGGAATGTTATGTTTGATATGCGTTTATGTGTAACGAATGTATCGCACAACACAACCCGATCGCACAAGTCCATTCGGACTACATGTTTGTATCCGAACCAAGGGTAGCCCAAAGCTGGGTTCGGCCCACTCCATCAACTCGCATAACACATAGGGTGTTGATATAAATTCCACACTTCACCAAATCACACAAAGTTTAGCAAACCCTACTCTTTTTCTCTCCTCTCGAAGCCGACGCCAAACAACATCCCATCCCCATCGAAGCTCTTGATTCGGATCACTCTCATCTTATCTTAATCGGTTAGTGCTTTATGAATAGTGTTTTGTAAATGATGTTATGATTTCACGATTTGATTAAATGATTAAGTATTGAATGTATGATGAACAATGATGTTTATGTGATGATGTTTGTGTGAACCGGATGTGTATGATGATGTTAATCGGCTGTCATGTCTTGTTTTCGGATTTGTTTGCATAATGATTTAGGATCGAATGTATGTAATTGGTTGTATGTTCATGAAATCAGACCAAACAATATGATTTGATAAGTTATTGTTCATGCTTTGAATGTAATTAGGGTTATGATTATTGTTGTTATGTTATTCATTAGGGTTCATGTGAATTGAGTGATGAAAACCTTGTATTGATCGAATAATGGGTTGATTAGAAATTATTGATTGTGTTAGTTGATTTATTTCGAATATGGAAACTGTTAATTTTAGTTAAAAGAATTGATTGGAGCTAGTAACTGAATTGCATGAGTTTAGGGAAGTTGGTATCAAATCGCACAAGATCAGATCTTGCCATACAAGCTTTCTGATCGTACAAGGTCCTTGATCGCACAAGGACCAATCGCACAAGTTGTTGATCGCACAAGATCAGGTCACACAAGACCTGATCTGATCGCACAAGTGCATCGCACAAGACGGGGTACAAACTCATAAAATACATAATATTGTTTTATTATGCATGATCGCACAAGACTTGTGGATCGCACAAGATAGTGCCGATCGCACAAGGCTTGGGCCTCACACGAATTACATTACTGATGGGCCTCAAAGCCCAAGTCCAGTCGCACAAGATGTCCCCAGTCGCACAAGATCAATAGGATCGCACAAGTTGTTTAGTCGTTTGTTAATTTGGGTCGTGTTTATGTATATGGATGTGTTGGGCTTTCTAGTTAATGGGCCGGGTACTATTGGGCTTCAATGGGTGACTCGCACAAGGTTGTTGAACTTGTGCGAGCCCAATCTTTTGATCACACAAGTTCGGATATGTTATGTAATTGACTGTCAATACGTGTTTGCCATGATCAATACGTGTGCGTAACCTGTTAGCTTATGTGTAAACATACGTGCACTTCTTGAACCTAGACCTGACTTGTATGGTAACCATGTTAGGACGTGGTTGACCTCTAGCAGCTCGATTGACCTTTCGTTTATCTGCCGAGCTAACCTAAGGTGAGTTCACACTTTCTACAAAGCATGGGGTTCCCAGGGGTTGGGAATGGGTTAAGGAATATGGATTCCTCATCCTTTCTTGGGTAGGACAGTACGAGTTCAGGAATATAATTCCTCGTCCTCTTGGACAGTTTTCACTAGACCAAAACTCTATCACGAATTCCCTCCTTTTTATATCGACTTAATCGCCGGGCCAATGGCGAGCGGGTCATTAGTTAGATAGCGCTATTTAGGTTTGACAAGCCTCACACCGTGCCGCAGAGGACGGGCGTGAACTAAAGGATCTGGGCACGTCAATGATGATAGACATTGACAGTTCAGGGCACATAAACATGACTACAGTCAGCAGTCGATATGGTAACGAGTCTAGTAGTATATACATGGGGTAGCCCCCACGGCCAGAGAGCCAGATATATAAACATGGGGTAGCCCCCACGGCTAGATAGCCAGAGTAAACGGGAATAAACAAAACACGTTTTCAACTATGGGGTAACCCCCACGGCAGGATGCCAGCTAAAGGAAACTATTTTTGGAACAACTTAAAACAAACACCCAACTGTGAACTCGCTCAACATTATTGTTAACTCGTTACTACATGCTTTGCAGGTCAATAGGTTTAGCAGGAGCTTGCATGGGGAAGAGTCGTTGTGGAGCATGGACATTGAGTGTTCATGATGAACTTAAACATTATTGGCTTTTGCTTTGGCTTTTGATATTATGCTTTCGCTTTGCAACTTAAACTATGTTTGTTTGGACACCAATTGTATTGGTTGGATTTTTATAATTACTTACTTGCTTGTTCAATATGATTGGTGGCTTGATCCTGGTCAGTCACGCCTCCAAGCGGTGATACTCCGCGGGTGGATTTTGGGTAGGGCTATTCACGAGCCGAGCAGAACCGAGCAAGGCTCTGCTCGAACTCGGCTCGAATTTAAACCGAGCGGCTCTGCTCGGATCGAATTTAATGAAACGAGCAAAAATCGTTGCTCGAACTCGCTTGGTTTACAACCGAGCAGCTCGATTTTGCTCAGTTTCGCTCAGTTTCAGTTTCAAATTAAAAAAATGGTATAAAGATTTCAAATTTAAAGGTCATTACCGTGAATCATTCACCAAAATCCAATCAAGTTACATAATAAGTTCACCAAAATACGAACATAAAACTGATTATTTCAAATACAAAAAAAAACATCTTAACACTAAAGCAACATATAGCGTCTTCATCAGCAAAATCCCATCTTCATTAGCAAAATCCTTCTAAAAGATTGACAAATATAACCTGTCAAACCAACCAATTAAACACAACTAGTCAAAATATTTTAAAACGGGTCAAATAATAAAATATGGACAAAAATACGTTATAATCAAGGCTGTAAATTGTTCATAATCTAGATATATATTACAGAAAAAAGGTAAAAAAAAATACCATTCTATTCAAGTGCTTGTACCACATCCATCTGGAATCAACACTTCAATCTCCAAATTTTCTTCTTCGTCTGCACATTGCTACGCATTAAAAGTAGATAAAACTTAAGTGCATAAAGTATAAGAATATAAATGAAAAAATAATATAATAAAAAGGTTACCTTTAATGTTTTAATGGTTGCTTTTGAGCCGGACTTTAACCAATCACTTCCACAAACAAGAAGTTCCACCATGTCCTTTGAAAGAGAGCTCCGATAGTCGTCCAATATGCGTCCACCAGCACTGAAAGCTGATTCCGATGCAACAGTTGTGATCGGAATGCTAAATATATCTTTAGCCATCCTGCTCAATACAGGAAATTTGCTACAATGTTGGCTCCACCATTTCAACACATCATATTTTGAATCATCCACACATTCATCATTTGGCTCGTCCATATACACCTCAAGTTCAGTTTTTTTTCCAGTTTCAACAGGTCTACGTTTGAGGAAAGCATGAAAATCATCTACATCTTGAGTCGGTTCGTTAGAAGATGTTGAAATATTTGAGTGACTCATGGAAGCCTTAGATGCCATGAATGTATTATGATACTTTTTAAAAAGAGATTCTAACTTGGTTTCTACATCTTCAACCCGCTTTAAACATTCATCTCCTACATACAACTTTTCAAAAGTCCATTCAACCGACAACTTCTTATAACGGGGATCTAAAATAGAAGCAATGCACATTAGGACCCCGATTTCACCCCAATACTTATCAAACTTCTCATACATAGGTATACTCATTTCCTTCAAGAAAGAATCATATGACATGAAAGCATTACTTATCTCTCTTTTCACCTTATATATTTCCGTGAGAAACAAGTTAGTAGTTGGATATGTTGAACCTGAAAAGTGAAAAAAAGAATATTTGCTTTTAAACAAACATGTAGCAACTTTAATTTTTTAATAAGAAACAAGATTAAAATATATACCTGAAAACATTTCAGTAGCTTTTAGAAAAACTGCTAACAGCTTGCAAACCTTTTCAGCACGAGTCCATTCATCATTTGTGGGGCACCATACATAGTTAGAATCTCTCGCTGCATAACCTTCAAAAGCTCGTTTGTAGTAAATAGCCGAATCAAGCATCCGATGAGTTGAGTTCCACCTAGTTTTCACATCGATACAAAGCGAACGCCGAATGTCGATACCAATGGACACAGCTATTTCATCAAACTTCTTTAAACGACCTGTAGACTTTTTCAAGTACTTCACACCTTCTCTAACTTTTGAAGTACACGATTCTATAGTACCCAAACCATCTTGTACTACCAAGTTTAGAATGTGAGCACAACATCTAACATGAAAAAACAACCCCTGAAAATGTAATTTGTTTTTCACTTGGAAGTTATGCATCAGAATAGTGGCTGCCCTATCGTTGTTACTTGCATTGTCTAAAGTAATGGTACCTATCTTGTCTTGAATACCCCACTTTATAAGACATTCTAAGATAGCATCTGATATAACCTCACCACTATGGGGTGGTGCAAGTTCATTGAAACCAATAATGCACTTATTCAACTTCCAATCACAATCAACAAAGTGGGCTGTTAAACACATGTAACCAATTGTCTGGTTTGATGTCCAACAATCGCTTGTAAGTGATATCATATTCACCTTTCTCAACATCTTTTTTATCCTTTCTCTTTCTCCTTCCACCACCTTTATACAATCTCTTCTGATTGTTGCCCTACTAACTCTTTGAAATAAAGGATTGTTATACTTTAATAACTGATTAAACCAATGATACTCGACAAATGAAAAGGGCAGTTCATGCATTATTATCAACTTTGCAATCATTTCACGACACTTCATTTGATCATAAGCCCTTTTTGTCTCAGTCCTGAATAAACTATTTTCACCATCTTTAGCAACTGGCTCAAAGTTGATGAACCCTGTTTTTTTACCTGTCAATCTTTTGTATACAGGACAATCATTTCGAAGATGTCGCACCAAACTTGATGTGGTGCTCGTGCCGCCTTTTACGAAAGTATGCTTACAATGTATGCATTCATGTTTTTTTACCATTTTTCCTTTATACAAACCTTCAACCTCAACAAAATGTGGATGCACATCAGAAGCATTCTTTCGCTTTCGTTTTTTACCTACGGGCGACGCTCCATCGTCCTTATCTAATAACCCATCATCTAGCTCAATATTATCTTCATAATCTAAATCAACATCAACAGTCTCCATTACATCTGGTTCCTTATTACTCGACATTCTACAAACATGATACATAAATTAAGTTAAACAAAGATTAAGTACTAACAAACTGAAAATTACCAAGATGAAAAGATTGCCGAGGATGAAGAAACAACGCCGCCGTACGTGCGTCTGTGCGGCTCCGCTGCTCCGCTGCTCGTGGATGGCAGGATGATGGTGATTGGCGAATGGTTTAGGGTGGAGGTGGACTATGGACAGAACGCCTGTGCTCTTTTGTTGCGTTAATTTGTTTAAATCTAGGGCAAAAGAAGATTTATGAATTAGGGGCTTAGGGGTGGAGTGGTGGGCTGGGCTTCACATTTTGGGCTAACTATTATTTGAGCTAAATACAAAATATTAATCCATAAATTCAATAAAATAATAATTACAAGAAATAATATATTACATATATATATATATATATATATATTAAAATATAAAGTATAAAAAATTCGAGCCGAGCCGAGCGGACCTTTGCTCATACTTGGCTCGTTTTTAAATCGAACCGAGCGGATTGGCTCGCTTACAATCGAGCCTAAAACTGAGCGAGCATTTACCAAGAAAATGTGAGCGAGCGGCGAGCAGTTTGCCCAGCCCTAATTTTGGGGGTGTGACAGATTGGTATCAGAGCCATTGGTTATAGAGAACTTGGTTTTAATAAGGGAAAAGTTTTTGTTAAAACCAGACTATAACCTGTACAGTGCTCTACGATCCACAACGACGCTTCACTCCACATGCAAGGCTCGACATTCTAGGTGATATGATTTATGTTTACATTGCCTACTTGCTAGATTACATAGAACTTTGCTTATGGTATGCTTAGATAAACGTAGCAATGATAGTTTGAAAACACGTGTATGCTTACTCCCTTCTGTCATCGCATTTTCGCGAACCCCTCTCACTCATGTTTCTCTTGGTATGAAGATCATGTCTGGACGCGTTAACATGACTCAAGCCCAGTTGACGGCTCTGATTAACCAACAAGTTGCTGTGGCACTTGCAGCCGCACAAGCAGGAGGTATACCCTGCAGTCTAAACTCACTCTAGGATCTTTAGGTCCTACTCTCGTAAACCAACACTTGTGCTTAACCTTGTCCCTTCTTACACCCACGACAGGTCAACATGCTGAGCCACCTGTGTGCACCTTCAAAACTTTTATGGACTGCCGACCTACTACTTTCAGCGGCACTGAAGGGGCCGTAGGTCTCCTCCACTGGTTCGAGAAGCTCGAGTCAGTCTTCGAAATGTGTGAATGCCCTGAGGCTCGCAGGGTGAAGTATGCTACCGGTACTCTCGAGGGTTTAGCGCTTACATGGTGGAACGCTCAAGTCCAAATGTTGGGGTTGGTTACTGCTAATGCCACCCCATGGAACAATTTTAAGGAAATGATTAAAGAAGAGTACTGCAATCGTGATGATATTCACAAACTGGAAGTAGAGTTCTTCAACCTCAAGATGACGGGGTCAGAAATTGAGGCGTATACAAAAAGATCGAATGAGCTGGCAATACTATGTCCTACTATGGTGGATCATCCCATCAAACGCATCGAACTATACCTTAAGGGCTTAGTGCCAGAGATTCAAAGTCATGTAACTTCAGCTAACCTCGCCACCATCCAGCAAGTTGTTCAATTGGCGCATCGTCTCACTGATCAGGCGGTGGAGCAGAACAGGTTACCAAAACGTATTAGTGCTACAGCTACTTCTGACACTCCCAGTGACAACAAGCGTAAATGGGATGGAACTTCAAGCAAAGGTTCAACTTCTGTTCAATCTCAGTCTCAGCAGAGAAGGACTGACGACTACAAGAGCCCTAGTCAGCAATCATCTGGTAGTCAAGGTCAAGGAGGGTACAAGGGAAATCACCCCAAATGCAATCGCTGTAATCTACACCACAGCGGTCCATGCACCAGGAGTAACTATCATCGGTGCAACAAGCCAGGCCACGCCGCAAAGGATTGCAGAAGTTTATACCCCGCAAACCAGAATCGTCAGCAACAACAAGCCCCACAAAATCAACGCCAGCAGCAGCAGCAGGGTATCAACAAAGGGTGCTTTCAGTGTGGAGCTGAAGGCCACTTCAAGAGAGACTGTCCCCAACTGAACAGGAACCAGAACAACAACAACAATAACAACAACCAGGGGAATGGAAATAACGGGGGTAACAACGGCAATGGTGCAAGGGGTCGTGTGTTCGTTATTGGTGATGTAGAGAGTGAAAACCGAGCGTTACCGTGCGTATTTTGTGTGATTTATTGTCGTTTAAGTGATAATGCACCTTGAATATGTTAACTACGTGTGTGTGATTTTTCAGATAAAACACGTAATTCGATGAAGTTAGAGTGGCTTGATGGAGCAGAACAGTCGCGGATGAATATTAAGGAAATATCATGTTGGACGATTTTATTGAAGGAAGCAACAAGACATATTGGATTTATTTAATATCAATCATCACATCATCAGCTACTTATGTGAGGGCCATCATATGAAGTCAACAACATAATGAGCATCATCATCGCAGACATCAGAGGAAGTACACGTGAATTATTTAGTCAAGAGGATCACTTATCAAATGTAACTTATGGACTCTTGGAGGATTGTTATTGGGCCGACATTCACATATAATAATGGGCGGCAATTTATGAGAATTAATAATTCATCATAACAATTCTCAACAAAGGTTAATGGGCCACACATCTTGTGAGGCGGCACATCTAGGATATAACAGAGTCATATTCACGTGAAGGCGGCACATGTGAAGAAGCAAAAGTCAACATCAATCAACACATGTTGTTGGACTTTATGGGAGACTATATCAATTGGCAGCTATTAGCTAACATTTGAGGTTTTTGTTTGTCAACAACATCATCATTACGATCATCATCAAGCACACATGCACATGGGCTTGGAGAGGATGAAACATCTCCTTGACTGATGGGCTGACATGTTGGACCAAACATTGGGAGGAGCCAATATCACGTGAACAAGAGACAACACACCTTGGCCGTCGCCGACGGTCGATACAAATTGCCGTCGTTGGTTTTGTCCGTAGACGGTGACTTTGGCCGTCGGCCATTTTTGAAAATGCATGAGGCGTCGTCGACGGGGCTTCAGGCCGTCGGCGACGGCCTCCCAATATGTTGACGCGAGAATTTTGTTCTTTTGAGTATGGGAACGAATGAAAGAGGGGGATCATCAATTTTTCGGCAGTTACTTATTATTTGGAGGTTTGAACTTGATCTTGGAGCCAAGACTCACCACCATTCAGCTACCACTCCATCTCTATTACACATTTATCATCACCATCATTGAAGATCATCAAGAATCACCATTCACCTACCATTCAATCTCTCTAACATCAACAACCCGAATCAAGAGAATTTCATCATCATATCAATCTTGATTCTAAACCTTAACCTTCAATCCATTCATCCATCCATTCATCATCATCCATCACAAGACCTTCGCTATCCACCAATTCTCCATATTTCAAGCTTCAAGATGATCTTTATCAAGCTCCAAACATCCGGTGATCAAGCTTCTTCAACCATGAGCGGCTAATCATCTCAGTTTCACCCCGGTGTAGGTAGTTGTTAATTTAGGGTTTCGAATTGTTTATTGCTTCAACTTTGTGACAATTTGTGTTTGATTTTTGAAACCTTTGATAATAGTGTTACATTTGTTACGAATTCGTAAATTGTCGAACGATGTTAAAAGTTATGACTTTGCGAAATGGTGATATGTAATTATGCATTGTCGTGGTTAGGATTTACTTGTGTTGATTAGAAAGTGTATTCTTGTTCGTTCTCCGGGACGTTGATAGTTATTAGCACCTAAGTCACGGTACACTAAATCCGTTAATCGAATGCATTTGAGTTGAATCTAAAACTTGTAGAAACCCTAGGTTAGCAATTACCGAAACCGGGTGTGATTCCTTTTTCTTATTATTGTTCTAGTAATCAATTTTCTCGTAATTGTTAATCATTAGTTGTCAATTAATTTAATCAATTCATTTAATCTAAACTCACTTCTCTCAATTAAACAAAAACACAAAAACATTCTAGTAAGCTTCATAAATCGTGACATTTGTTTTTAATTCAATCGAATCCACACACAAACCACATACTCTTCGTGGTTCGACCCCTTGCTACCACTAACACATAGTTAAGGGTAAATTGGGCTTATAAATATTATCTTTGACCGGAGCGCGACACTCCGATCAAATTTTTGGCGCCGTTGCCGGGGAGTGCGTGTGCTTTGTGTTTGGATTATTGTTTGAATCTGCGTGATTATCTGTTTAATTTGTTTAGCTTTCTTTTTATACTTGTCTTTTTCCTTGTTACGCGGGGTGTGTTACTTGTGCAGGTTACAGGTAGTGCATGCATACGCGGAACTCCGGGAGGACTTCACCTTTAGTCTACGAACCGGAAATCGAAAGAGTCGCAAGAAGAAACCTAGCAAGCCGGTTAGAAGCAACTCTTGCTTCTAATCAAACCAACCAAACACCACAACTCACACCGACCATTGAAACCGATTCAATGGCAAACCAAAACTCAAACCAAAATCCCAACAATAACCAACGAACACCCCAACAACAAAACCTTCATTGACAAGCTTCTTTACCCATCAACCTTGATGATCGGAATGTCAATTCCGATCGTAGAGGTAATCGTGATCGCGGCAATCCCGCGAATGAAGACCCATTTTTCAACATCGATGACTTGAGGAATGCAATCCCCGATGATGAGCCTTATAGTGTTCCCGGTTATCAATCGCCGGAACATGTAAGCATTCATACAGAAAATTCGGATGATGGGGGTTACTATGATGATCGAGTGGATGATGATGAAGATTGGGGATACATAAATCGGGGTAATGGCTACAACGCAAGAGGATATGAAGATGAAGAATTTGGCTATCAAAATGCCAATTATGTTGGGAATGATGATTATGGTTATGGAGACGGAAGAAATGATGGTTATGAGAACAACCGTCAACCACGAAATGATTATCAATGGAAGCGGAATGGTGGAGGTCGCAACAATAACAACAATGCTCACCATAACCGGATTCTCGTTTTGTGGGGGGTGGTAACCAAAGAGGTAACCAAGGTAGGAATCAAGGAAGGGATGAAAGAAGAAATGATAGAAGGGACAACCGAAGAGTGGTTGATCAAGAAGTTAACGGTCCCCATCGTCGTCAACAACCTCCACGGGGAGTGAATGATCGTTTTAGGCCGGTTGTCACCGAGAACGACTCACCAATCGTTTGTGAGAGGGGGATGTTTGATTGTAAACCACATTATATCAACATACTTCCTCATTTTAATGGAAGGTCTAACGACGAACCGTACACACATTTGGCGGAGTTTTCTTCCATTTGCAGCACTATCGGGGGGCATAACTTCGCACTAGAGGAGGTCAAACTTCGTTTGTTCCAATTTTCGTTGAAAGACAAAGTGAAGCAATGGTTCCTCACACTTCCAGCCAATAGCATTCGCACATGGGGAGAAATGCAACAAGCTTTTTTAGATGAGTATTATTCAATGGCAAAGACCGACGATGCTCGTGATGAAATTAGGTCTTTTCGCCAATTATCGGGCGAACCATTGCATGAAGCCTTCACAAGATTTAGGGAGTTGATGCGAAAGTGCCCACATCATCAAATAGAGAAGTGGGAGTTGGTCAAGTGTTTTGTACGGGGTCTAGACGACAACACATGGAACCGACTTGAATCAACGAGCAACGGGACCCTTCTAAGCAACCATGAAGATGATGATTGGGAGTTCTTGGAGCGAATGAGTAAACGGTCGAAAGAGAAAGAATCGGCCGATCGAGCTAAGAAACATCCCATTTCCCGGTCACTTCCCGATCTTGACTCTAAAGATCGGATTTCTACTTTAGAGCGGGAAATGGCTCGAATAAAGAAGAAGGAAGTGAACGCGGTGCAATTTGAGGTGTGTGAAGAGTGTGGTGATATTGGACATAGAGCGGAGCAATGTCCAACGGGGTCGAGTGACTACACCGAGGAAGTCAACCAAGTGTATGGAGATCAGAAGCAATATGACATGAACTCCAACACTTACCATCCGGGTTTGAGAAATCACCCTAATTTCCGGTATGGTAATGCCTCGAATCAAATGAACCCGAATTTTCAATCGGGTAATCAAGGAGGTCAAGGTGGGTCCTCGTACAATAATCGTCAAAGTGGAAACCAAGGGGGTTACCAAAGGAATTACAACCAAGGTGGTAACCAAGGATATCAAAACCGTGAAGGCAACTATCAACGGGGTTACAACCAAGGTGGTAATGGGGGTGGTGCATCCAACTCCCAAGGTGATAATTCGATTAACTCGAAACTAGATGCTATCATGAACACTATGAGCACTCTCACCAACTCACATCAAGAACTTAAAACTGAAATGCGGAATTCAAACCAAGAAATTAAAATTGAAACGCGGAAAGAGTTTGAGGTGAGGGATAAATCCCAAAAAGCGTTGGAGAAGCAAGTGGGGCAACTTGCTCAAGAGATGGCTCAAATTCGTGGAAGTGGAGGAGGACTTCCAAGTGATACCACGGTAAACCCAAAACATCAAAGTTCAAGCACGGGCAATGTGAGAAATGTACACATTAGTGCGGTAAGTCTTCTTTCAAATAATGAGGTTTGTAGTAGTGTTGAAAGCATTTCGCCACCACAATGTGTTGATGGTGTAGTGGGAAATATAAGAGATGAGCCGGAAAATAAAAATGAACAAGAAACGATTTCACAAGTTAAAATTGAAAAAATGAATAAAAATTATTTTTGTGAAAATTGTTTAAATCAAATTAAACCGATTAATGCATCACAAGTTGAGGAACGGTACCCACCGAAGGATGAGGGGTGGGAAAATTTTAAACAAGCAAAAATTAATTTACCGTTACTAGATGACATTAAAAAGCTTCCGGCTCATGTGGAATGCTTAAAGGAGTTAAGCATCGAAAAACGGCACAACAAATTACCCGAACAGGTTGATTTGATATCTCATGTTAGTGCCGTTTTATCGAGTGCCCTTCCTCAAAAAGCTCAAGACCCAGGAGATCCTCTTATTTCAATTCAAATTGGAACATTCAAAATAGAGAGGGCACTCCTGGATCTTGGGGCTTGTGTGAGCATTTTACCAGGGAGTTTGTATGACCAATACGACTTTGGTCCATTGAAAAAATTTGATACTCCCGTGGTTTTGGCCGATCAGACTCCCACGCATCCAAGGGGGATGGTGGAAGATATGATTATTAAGGTGGACGATTGCTACTACCCAGTTGACTTTTTGGTAGTAGACTATGTTGGGTGTGTTGAGGACACCCAACCGATAGTTATACTGGGTAGACCGTTCCTGGCAACAGCTAATGCCATAATAAATTGTGCAACGGGAATGGTAAGCATGACATTTGGGGACCGGGAATTAAATTTGAATGTTTTTCCAAAATTTACTAACCCGCTTGGTGAGGATAAGTGTCCTAAAAAGGACATGAATCCAAACAAAAAAATATGTGCTATGATTGGTAGGTTGGGAGAAACAAAGAAGAAGACGGTCAAGAAAAAGAAAGCGAAGAAGTCACCTCTAGAAAAGAAAGAGGAAGAAGAGGTGAGGAAGTTTGGACCGTTTGGCAACAAATGGTACAAATCCCCGGTGGGTGATTTTGAGGAGCTCGTGGATGGCAAGCATGCCATTCGACCACCATGAGGTGGTAAGTCAATTGTTATTGTATATTTTATTTCGCATTTCGTTTTAGTTGTTATTCGTAGTTTAGTTAGTATTGTTGTTGTTGAATAATTTGTTATTTTGTTTTTCTAGATAAATGAACTTTGTGGGTGTGTTCCCTATATAACCCTCACGAGACCTTTCTCGTCCTCCCGAGCTACCGGGAGGTTTAAAGGGCTTGTTGCATACACTAAATGCAACCGTGATTCCTACGAAAGTGAGTTAGGTTATTGTTGTTGTAAATTATTTTCCACATAAATCAAAGTAAAATATGTATGACTTGGTAATAATTTCATAAAAGTGGTAGAGCTAGGTGACTAACAAATTTTGATGATTGTGAGAAGCATGCTTCTACACAAGGGTTAAGATTTGTAGGTATATTGGGTTCGCGGGACAACCACTTTCATGAAGAGAAGAGGAGCACACGAGGAACGAGCTCAGAAATCAGGTGCATACGTTTCTTTTTACTTCTGATTTTTAGTTAGCAAATAAGTGGAATGTAAATTGTATATTATTTTTTCCGGGGTGAAATTTTGGGGAAGTTAGTCGTGTCACATCCCTAGTGTGCTTTAAAAACTCTAGTTCTTACACATTGAGGACAATGTTTACCTCAGTGTGGGGATGGGGGAGTAGTAAAAGTTTTAGATTTTGACCCGTTCATTTAAATACTACACATTGAGGACAATGTTCACCTTAAGTGTGGGGATGGGGGAAAATTTCAAAATTTTTCAAAAATGTCTTGTTTCAAAAGCGGTCTTAAAGCACAAGTAACTAAGTCAACGAGGGATGCCACAACCCATTTGGTCTTTTGTCATGGTCAAGTTCAAATTAATAGCATGACGGGTATTTAGCGGGTGGTTATTTGGGAATAATCCGCCTAAGAAACTAGTCTTTTATGTATATCATATTCCATACCCTTATACGTGAGATTTTGAGCCACTTGTATACATTATATATACACATATTTCGTTGTTTGAGTGGACCATTAGTCATGTATTGTAGAACTTGCATCTTTTGATACGTTTGAGACCATAGACCGAATACAAGCACAAGAATGATTAAGGCATTAGGTAAACCTTTTCCCTTTACACCATTTATCTATCCTTACCCAAAATCTATCCCTTAGTAGCCAACTTTGAGCCTAAACCTTTCGTTTGACAACCCGCTTAGCCCATAACCATAAGCCTTTTCTTTTTAAACCCGTGTGATGAAAATTCTATTATTGGATTATGTGTTTGTATAGTTGTAATTCATAAAAAAAAATAGAAAAGCATTGAAAAAAGTACAAAAATACGAGTTATTAGTTTGTTGAATAAAAGGCGAAAGTCGTTGCCTCATAGTTGATGTTTATAGTTAGTTTTGTTTAATATAGTCGTTTGTAATAAAAATCGAATTTTTCATCACCTTAGCCACTTTAAAAATATCCTATTTCCTACCCTTAGCCTAGCCCTATTACAACCCTTTCAAAGACCTTTTGACTTGTGCTTAGTATTCGTGTTCGGTGGTGGAGAATGATTGAGTTGCAAGCCTATGCGGGTACATGTTCTATTCGATTTGGAGCGATTACTTTAAAAAGTGCTAATACATCATTAATATTAGCCAATTTGTAAACCGAGTGGAGAGAACATTGTGAGGGATGTGCATGATTTATTAGTTTCAAAGGCGGGTTAATCTTGGATAACCACTTTTACATGATTAATCATTTGTTGCTAAATATGTCGAAAATTGTAAAAAGTTTGAACTGAGCATGACATTAAACCTTAACCTTAGTCTCGGGAATGGGATGTGTGTTTCTTGTTCGACCCACGTGAAAGTGAGAAACATATTTGCTTGAGGGCAAGCAAACGACAAGTGTGGGGATGTGATGTAGAGAGTGAAAACCGAGCGTTACCGTGCGTATTTTGTGTGAATTATTGTCGTTTAAGTGATAATGCACCTTGAATATGTTAACTACGTGTGTGTGATTTTTCAGATAAAACACGTAATTCGATGAAGTTAGAGTGGCTTGATGGAGCAGAACAGTCGCGGATGAATATTAAGGAAATATCATGTTGGACGATTTTATTGAAGGAAGCAACAAGACATATTGGATTTAATTAATATCAATCATCACATCATCAGCTACTTATGTGAGGGCCATCATATGAAGTCAACAACATAATGAGCATCATCATCGCAGACATTAGAGGAAGTACACATGAATTATTTAGTCAAGAGGATCACTTATCAAATGTAACTTATGGACTCTTGGAGGATTGTTATTGGGACGACATTCACATATAATAATGGGCGGCAATTTATGAGAATTAATAATTCATCATAACAATTCTCAACAAAGGTTAATGGGCCACACATCTTGTGGGGCGGCACATCTAGGATATAACAGAGTCATATTCACGTGAAGGCGGCACATGTGAAGAAGCAAAAGTCAACATAAATCAACACATGTTGTTGGACTTTATGGGAGACTACATCAATTGGCAGCTATTAGCTAACATTTGAGGTTTTTGTTTGTCAACAACATCATCATTACGATCATCATCAAGCACACATGCACATGGGCTTGGAGAGGATGAAACATCTCATTGACTGATGGGCCGACATGTTGGACCAAACATTGGGAGGAGCCAATATCACGTGAACAAGAGACAACACACCTGGGCCGTCGCCGACGGTCGATACAAATTGCCGTCGTTGGTTTTGTCCGTAGACAGTGACTTTGGCCGTCGGCCATTTCTGAAAATGCATGAGGCGTCGCCGACGGGGCTTCAGGCCGTCGGCGACAGCCTCCCAATATGTTGACGCGAGAATTTGGTTCTTTTGATTTTGGGAACGAATGAAAGAGGGGGATCATCAATTTTTCGGCAGTTACTTATTATTTGGAGGTTTGAACTTGATCTTGGAGCCAAGACTCACCACCATTCAGCTACCATTCCATCTCTATTACACATCTATCATCACCATCATTGAAGATCATCAAGAATCACCATTCACCTACCATTCAATCTCTCTAACATCAACAACCCGAATCAAGAGAATTTCATCATTATATCAATCTTGATTCTAAACCCTAACCTTCAATCCATTCATCCATCCATTCCTCATCATCCATCACAAGACCTTCGCTATCCACCAATTCTCCATATTTCAAGCTTCAAGATAATCTTTATCAAGCTCCAAACATCCGGTGTTCAAGCTTCTTCAACCATGAGCGGCTAATCATCTCAGTTTCACCCCGGTGTAGGTAGTTGTTAATTTAGGGTTTCGAATTGTTTATTGCTTCAACTTTGTGACAATTTGTGTTTGATTTTTGAAACCTTTGATAATAGTGTTACATTTGTTACGAATTCGTAAATTGTCGAACGATGTTAAAAGTTATGACTTTGCGAAATGGTGATATGTAATTGTGCATTGTCGTGGTTAGGATTTACTTGTGTTGATTAGAAAGTGTATTCTTGTCCGTTCTCCGGGACGTTGATAGTTATTAGCACCTAAGTCACGGTACACTAAATCCATTAATCGAATGCATTTGAGTTGAATCTAAAACTTGTAGAAACCCTAGGTTAGCAATTACCGAAACCGGGTGTGATTCCTTTTTCTTATTATTGTTCTAGTAATCAATTTTCTCGTAATTGTTAATCATTAGTTGTCAATTAATTTAATCAATTCATTTAATCTAAACTCACTTCTCTCAATTAAACAAAAACACAAAAACATTCTAGTAAGCTTCATAAATTGTGACATTTGTTTTTAATTCAATCGAATCCACACACAAACCACATACTCTTCGTGGTTCGACCCCTTGCTACCACTAACACATAGTTAAGGGTAAATTGGGCTTATAAATATTATCTTTGACCGGAGCGCGACACTCCGATCAATTGGTCAGGGTGAAGCGAGGAATGATCCCAATGTAGTGACGGGTAAGTTCCTTCTTGACGACTTTTATGTTACTGTCTTATTTGATTCGGGTGCCGATACTAGCTACGTGTCCCTAAAAGTTAGTCAAATGCTTAAGCGTACCCCAACACCATTGAACACCAAGCACATTGTAGAGTTAGCTAATGGTAAAAGTTTAGAGGTCACACACATAGTCAAGGGTTGTAATCTTGTTCTTGCTGATCACACTTTCTCTATCGACCTCCTTCCTATCGTTCTGGGTAGTTTCGATGTTGTCATTGGGATGGACTGGTTATCCCAACACCAAGCAGAGATTCTTTGCAACGAAAAGATTGTTCGTATTCCTCATTCAGGTGATGAACGTCTCATGATTCGTGGCGACAAGAGTGGTGCTGTTGTGAGCATCATCTCCTTCCTTAAGGCCCAGAAGTGTTTGCGTAAGGGCCACACTGCTATTTTGGCTCTCGTTACTGACACCTCGAAGAAAGAGAAGAAGATAGAAGATTTTCCGATCGTATGTGACTTTCCTGAGGTATTCCCTGAGGAATTACCTAGCCTTCCACCTCATCGACAAGTCGAGTTTCAAATCGAGCTAGCTCATGGAGCAGCGCCTATAGCTCGAGCACCTTATCTCTTAGCTCCATCAGAGTTGGAAGAACTCTCTACACAACTACAAGAACTTTTGGACAAGGGATTTATTCGTCCTAGCTCTTCGCCCTGGGGAGCTCCAGTGCTATTCGTGAAGAAGAAAGACGGTACTTTCAGAATGTGCATCGACTATCGCGAGCTCAACAAGGTGACAGTGAAGAATCGTTACCCTCTTCCACGTATTGATGACCTATTCGACTAGTTGCAAGGGTCGAGCTTTTACTCGAAGATTGATTTGAGATCGGGATATCACCAGCTGAGAGTCCGAGAAGAGGACGTCTCCAAAACAGCCTTTAGAACTCGTTATGGACACTACGAGTTTCTGGTCATGCCATTTGGGCTGACAAACGCACCTGCGGTCTTCATGGACTTGATGAATCGAGTGTGCAAGCCTTACCTAGATAAGTTCGTCATAGTTTTCATCGACGACATCCTGATCTATTCTAAGAGTCAGGACGAACACGAGCAGCATCTACGACTTATTTTGGAACTCCTTCGAACAGAACAGCTTTATGCAAAGTTCTCGAAATGCAACTTCTGGCTTCGTGAAGTCCATTTCCTATGCCACGTGGTAAACAAGGATGGGATTCATGTTGATCCATCCAAGGTAGACTCGATTAGGGACTGGCCTGCACCTCGCACACCAACGGAAATTCACCAATTCTTGGGTTTGGCAGGTTACTACAGGAGGTTCATTAAGGATTTTTCCAAGATTACACAACCACTCACCTCACTAACTCAGAAAGGCGTTGTTTATCGATGGGGAAATGCACAGGAATCAGCATTTCAACACTTGAAGGACAGACTTTGTAGCGCACCTATCCTCTCATTGCCTGAAGGCACAGACGACTTTGTGGTTTACTGCGACGCATCAATACAGGGTCTTGGTTGTGTATTGATGCAACGGGATAAAGTTATTGCGTACGCCTCACGCCAACTCAGAGTTCACGAAAGGAACTACACTACACACAATTTAGAGCTGGGAGCTGTTGTTTTTGCACTTAAGATATGGAGACATTACCTGTACGGTACCAAGTGCGCCATTTACACCGATCACAGGAGTCTCGAGCATATCTTCAAACAGAAGGAGTTGAACATGTGACAACGTCGATGGGTCGAGCTACTGAATGATTACGAATGCTCGATCAGATACCATCCGGGCAAAGCCAATGTGGTGGCCGATGCCCTCAGTCGAAAGGATACCATACCCAAACGCGTACGAGCTTTACAACTCACTATCCAGTCTAGTCTTCCTGCACAGATACGAGAAGCTCAGGTAGAAGCTTTGAAACCAGAAAACGTCAGGGCTGAAGCCCTACGCGGCTCAAGGCAATGGTTAGAACAAAAGGAAGACGGTGCCTACTACGTAACAGGACGCATTTGGGTCCCACTCTATGGCAACCTACTAGAGCTTGTAATGGATGAAGCGCACAAGTCTCGTTACTCAGTACATCCTGGTTCGGATAAGATGTACAACGACCTCAGAACTACATACTGGTGGCCTAGCATGAAAGCTCACATAGCAACTTACATTAGCAAGTGCTTGACTTGTGCGCGAGTCAAGACGGAATATCAGAAACCATCAGGCCTACTCCAACAACCCGAGATACCGCAATGGAAATGGGAGCAAATTTCCATGGATTTTGTTACTGGCCTGCCTAGATCTCAACGTGGTAACGATACTATTTGGGTGATCGTGGATCGACTCACAAAGTCTGCACACTTCTTGGCTATCAAAAAAACAGACAAGTTCTCTACTTTAGCAGACGTTTACCTGAAGGAAGTGGTTTCGAGGCACGGGGTGCCAACCTCTATTATTTCCGATCGTGATGCACGTTTCACTTCAGAACTTTGGCAAGCGATGCACAAATCCTTCGGCTCACGATTAGACATGAGCACGGCTTATCACCCTCAGACGGATGGGCAGTCTGAGCGCACTATTCAAACTTTAGAAGACATGCTTCGGGCGTGTGTAATTGACTTTGGCAACGGCTGGGAAAAGCATCTGCCACTTGTGGAATTTTCGTACAATAATAGCTACCACACCAGCATTAAAGCTGCTCCATTTGAGGCATTGTACGGGTGTAAATGCCGATCACCTCTTTGTTGGGCAGAGGTGGGGGATAGTCAGATCACTGGCCCAGAACTTGTGGTAGACACAACAGAAAGGATTGCTCAGATACGACAGCGAATGGCGGCAGCTCGTGACCGTCAGAAAAGCTACGCCGATAAGGGCAGGAAACCACTCGAGTTCCAGGTTGGGGATCGAGTGCTACTCAAAGTTTCACCCTGGAAGGGTGTTGTTCATTTTGGTAAACGAGGCAAACTTAACCCACGATACGTTGGACCATTCGACATTCTAGAGAAAATAGGCAAAGTGGCCTACAGACTAAACCTACCCGCAGAAATCAGTGCAGTTCACGACGTTTTCCACGTGTCGAATCTGAAGAAGTGTCTGTCAGATGAGACCCTCATAGTTCCTTTGAAGGAACTCACTATTGACGATCAGTTGCGATTCGTCGAAGAACCAGTTGAAATCACGGACCGGGATGTTAAGGTCCTTAAGCGCACTAGAATTCCTCTTGTTCGAGTTCGTTGGAACTCACGTCGAGGCCCAGAGTTCACCTGGGAACACGAAGATCAGATGAAACAAAAGTATCCCCAACTGTTCGCAATTAGTACAACCACTACTGAGGCTGAAGCTACCACGGAATTTCGAGACGAAATTCCAGATCAACGAGGGGAGGATGTGACACCCCAGGAAAACCAGGAAAACCATGCAACTTAACTAGCTTCCTCAGTGAGTACGTACCAAATTTCGGGACGAAATTTCTTTCAACTTGGGGATAATGTGACAACTCGTATTTTAGAACCTTCTCTGTACTGTGATGTAACTTGTTTGAACAATATGTGATTACATTATATGAGGTATTAATGGAATGTTATGTTTGATATGTGTTTATGAGTAACGAATGTATCGCACAACACAACCCGATCGCACAAGTCCATTCGGACTACATGTTTGTATCCGAACCAAGGGCAGCCCAAAGTTGGGTTCAGCCCACTCCATCAACTCGCATAACACATAGGGTGTTGATATAAATTCCACACTTCACCAAATCACACAAAGTTTAGCAAACCCTACTCTTTTTCTCTCCTCTCGAAGCCGACGCCAAACAACATCCCATCCCCATCGAAGCTCTTAATTCGGATCACTCTCATCTTATCTTAATTGGTTAGTGCTTCATGATTAGTGTTTTGTAAATGATGTTATGATTTCACGATTTGATTAAATGATTAAGTATTGAATGTATGATGAACAATGATGTTTATGTGATGATGTTTGTGTGAACCGGATGTGTATGATGATGTTAATCGGCTGTCATGTCTTGTTTTTGGATTTGTTTGCATAATGATTTAGGATCGAATGTATGTAATCGGTTGTATGTTCATGAAATCAGACCAAACAATATGATTTGATAAGTTATTGTTCATGCTTTGAATGTAATTAGGGTTATGATTATTGTTGTTATGTTATTCATTAGGGTTCATGTGAATTGAGTGATGAAAACCTTGTATTGATCGAACAAATGGGTTGATTAGAAATTATTGATTGTGTTAGTTGATTTATTTCGAATATGGAAACTGTTAATTTTGGTCAAAAGAATTGATTGGAGCTAGTAACTGAATTGCATGAGTTTAGGGAAGTTGGTAACAAATCGCACAAGATCAGATCTTGCCATACAAGCTTTCTGATTGTACAAGGTCCTTGATCGCACAAGGACCAATCGCACAAGTTGTTGATCGCATAAGATCAGGTCACACAAGACCTGATCTGATCGCACAAGTGCATCGCACAAGTGCATCGCACAAGACGGGGTACAACTCATAAAACACATAATATTGTTTTATTATGCATGATCGCACAAGACTTGTGGATCGCACAAGATAGTGCCGATCGCACAAGGCTTGGGCCTCACACGAATTACATTACTGATGAGCCTCAAAGCCCAAGTCCAGTCGCACACGATGTCCCCAGTCGCACAAGATCAATAGGATCGCACAAGTTGTTTAGTCGTTTGTTAATTTGGGCCGTGTTTATGTATATGGATGTGTTGGGCTTTCTAGTTAATGGGCCGGGTACTATTAGGCTTCAATGGGTGACTCGCACAAGGTTATTGAACTTGTGCAAGCCCAATCTTTTGATCACACAAGTTTGGATATGTTATGTAATTGACTGTCAATACGTGTTTGCCATGATCAATACGTGTGCGTAACCTGTTAGCTTATGTGTAAACATACGTGCACTTATTGAACCTAGACCTGACTTGTATGGTAACCATGTTAGGACGTGGTTGACCTCTAGCAGCTCAATTGACCTTTCGTTTATCTGCCGAGCTAACCTAAGGTGAGTTCACACTTTCTACAAAGCATGGGGTTCCCAGGGGTTGGGAATGGGTTAAGGAATATGGATTCCTCGTCCTTTCTTGGGTAGGACAGTACGAGTTCAGGAATATAATTCCTCGTCCTCTTGGACAGTTTTCACTAGACCAAAACTCTATCACGAAGTCCCTCCTTTTTATATCGACTTAAACGCCGGGCCAATGGCGAGCGGGTCATTAGTTAGATAGCGCTATTTAGGTTTGACAAGCCTCACACCGTGCCGCAGAGGACGGGCGTGAAGTAATGGATCTGGGCACGTCAATGATGATAGACAGTGACAGTTCAGGGCACATAAACATGACTACAGTCAGCAGTCGATATGGTAACTAGTCTAGTAGTATATACATGGGGTAGCCCCCACGGCCCGAGAGCCAGATATATAAACATGGGGTAGCCCCCACGGCTAGATAGCCAGAGTAAACGGGAATAAACAAAACACGTTTTCAACTATGGGGTAACCCCCACGGCAGGATGCCAGCTAAAGGAAACTGTTTTTGGAACAACTTAAAACAAACACCCAACTGTGAACTCGCTCAACATTATTGTTGACTTGTTACTACATGCTTTGCAGGTCAATAGGTTTAGCAGGAGCTTACATGGGGAAGAGTCGTTGTGGAGCATGGACATTGAGTGTTCATGATGAACTTAAACATTATTGGCTTTTGATATTATGCTTCCGCTTTGCAACTTAAACTATGTTTGTTTGGACACCAATTGTATTGGTTGGATTTTTATAATTACTTACTTGCTTGTTCAATATGATTGGTGGCTTGATCCTGGTCAGTCACGCCTCCAAGCGGTGATACTCCGCGGGTGGATTTTGGGGGTGTGACAGATTGGTATCAGAGCCATTGGTTATAGAGAACTTGGTTTTAATAAGGGAAAAGTTTTTGTTAAAACCAGACTATAACCTGTACAGTGCTCTACGATCCACAACGACGTTTCACTCCATATGCAAGGCTCGACATTCTAGGTGATATGATTTATGTTTACATTGCCTACTTGCTAGATTACATAGAACTTTGCTTATGGTATGCTTAGATAAACGTAGCAATGATAGTTTGAAAACACGTGTATGCTTACTCCCTTCTGTCATCGCATTTTCGCGAACCCCTCTCACTCATGTTTCTCTTGGTATGAAGATCATGTCTGGACGCGTTAACATGACTCAAGCCCAGTTGACGGCTCTGATTAACCAACAAGTTGCTGCGGCACTTGCAGCCGCACAAGCAGGAGGTATACCCTGCAGTCTAAACTCACTCTAGGATCTTTAGGTCCTACTCTCGTAAACCAACACTTGTGCTTAACCTTGTCCCTTCTTACACCCACGACAGGTCAACATGCTCAGCCACTTGTGTGCACCTTCAAAACTTTTATGGACTGCCGACCTACTACTTTCAGTGGCACTGAAGGGGCCGTAGGTCTCCTCCACTGGTTCGAGAAGCTTGAGTCAGTCTTCGAAATGTGTGAATGCCCTGAGGCTCGCAGGGTGAAGTATGCTACCGGTACTCTCGAGGGTTTACCGCTTACATGGTGGAACGCTCAAGTCCAAATGTTGGGGTTGGTTGCTGCTAATGCCACCCCATGGAACAATTATGATAGGTCTAGAAATACCTACTCAAGGAATGATTCCTCTAAGCCGCGATCCGATTACCCTAACCTGCGCAAGACGCCAGCGGAAATCCTAGCCTCTGAGAACCTCAAGTTTAACCCTCTAAAGTCGCTAAAAGACAATCCCAACAAAGATACCAGTAAGTACTGTGAATACCACAAAGGGAGCGGCCACGATATTAATGACTGTTTTCAGCTAAAGAAGCAGATTGAATACTTCGTGAAAGCGGGTAAATTGGCACACCTGGTGAGAGACATCAAACAGGGCACGCCGCTCGTCAAAGAAGAAAACGACAAGGCGGCGGGTAAAAGGCTGCGAGAGCTAAACATGGTACACGCGGATAAGGGAAAAGGGGCCAAGCGGAGTTTCTCCACGCTCGAACCCTGGATGCTGGCGACTATGACAATCGAGCCTCGCGTGGAAGATTTGCACCTCACTACGGACGCCTTAATCATATCTGCTGCGGTGGGTGGTTATCACATGAGGAGGATCCTAGTAGATACCGGGAGTTCAGAGGACATTATCTATGAGCATTGCTACAATAGAATGCAACCATAAGATAGAAGACTGCTTGAGTCAGTACACGCCCCCATAAAAGGGTTCACAGGGGAAAAGGTGGACCCCGTTGGCCAAATTACTTTCCCAATCACATTCGGACAAGCCCCCCGGGAAAGAACCATACTCCTTACATTCCTTGTGGTACGCGCTGAGTCTTTGTCACACCCCGACTTTCCACGTGTCACCGGTGGGACCGGTGGGGAGTATCGTGACGTGGTTGGCAACATAATAGTCAAACAACACAATTATATAAATGCACAGCGGAAGCAAAATTTAAAGATATAATTCAACCGAATATAATGTTGTAATATCAAGTATCACAATAGTCGATTGTTTATCCACAGACGGATCGAAAATAAAATAGAAACAATAGTTCAACAGACTTTGACATCTAGAGCTTGCGAGACTTGAGTAATGATGCCTGGAGTAGCCAGCCTATTTCGTCTAGCACCTGCACTTAACCTTTTTGGAAAATACGTCAGTTTACACTAGTAAATACAACTCAACTGACTAATTTTGAAAAGAGTTTGTAAATTGATTTGAATGCACTTCGGCACAAAATATCTTTATAACTTGGGACAATTATTTGTATATAATCTTGTATACAGATTTACTTATTTGCCGTCCATTAGCACCGGTTAGAAGAGCCGGTTTAAGTTAACTGACGCGCCACAGGTATAGTGCCCACAAGGTTGATTCCTTTAGTGGATTACCAGTTTTTACATAATGCATCTGTCAGGTGTACGCCTACACCACGTGCTTAGGTCGTGGCCATTTCATAAAATGATGCCAAGGATATCCGGGACATGGTCATTTAACCCCCAAGGGCCATACATCAAATAATACAGAATAAAGCGGGTTATGTAAATACATTAATCACAATCCGATTTAAATGACTACATACCCGACCAAGCGGTACTTTTATAGTACCGTATCCCAAGCCCGTATAGGGAAAATAAGTTAAGAGTATTTACCTGAGCAAAGTATCAATCAAATACAGCAAATGCAATTACTTTTACTGGGCTCCTAATCTGGAACGAAGGTTTATAATAACCTATTAGATTTCTAACGGGTCCTTAATTAAGCCTTAGCTTAGACCGGTTAGTTTCAATGATACGGTTCGTACGCACTATCAAGCGAAGACCGGATAGAATGTGATTTAGACCCGACAAGTTCGGAGACTTGCTTAATATGGGTTTTTCATACACACTCTGGATTTTGAGATAAAACCGATAAGGTTTGGCCCGTTTAGGCTAGTTTATGTAAACTAGTTACATAAACCGAACCGAACGCGTAATGAGCGTAACGGGTATTCATATGAGCCATTTACAGGTTTCCTAAGTTAATATGCTTCATATATGTTGTGACATCAGTAAGATGTCTTTTATTATGCCCGAAATGAATTTAATCGCAAACTATGCCCCGTAGGGGTATTTTGGTAATTTCACATAAACCGTAAAGCTCAAAACCGAAGTCTGAGTTAAAAAACTTTTGCTTACTGTTAAAATATTATAATTTGCCTCAAATATCAGTAGGTATAAACCCTTGTATGTTTAAAATAGTCTTAGTATATACTATGCGTTAAAAACGCTTAAAAAGGCGATTAGAAGCCGTTTCCGGGTTCTATATAGAAATCTGATATTTTTATTATTCCAGAGGGTTAAAATAATTTATTTATCATATGTGATCAGTAGCAAAAGGTTTGGAGTCAATTAGATATGTAAAACTCATTTTATGGCCCGTAAGGGCAAAACCGACAATTACCGGATTAAGCCTACGACTATAAGTTATGCCCAGCCTAAAATTAATTAAAAATCTTTAAAAATCCCAAAATAATATATTACATCAGTGGGTAATAAATTTGATATCAAAAAGTAGGTGTAATTAGGCTATACGCTAATTACGCCGTTTAGTTAACATAAAGCTTTCATTTTACGCTAACGAGCATAACTCTTAATCTACACCTCAAACCGATGTCAAATTTTGTATGCAAGTTTAAATATCAGTAACTAAGGTTTCTACTCTTTTACATTTTCAAAAATCACGTTTTAAGGTGAAAAGGGCATAATGGTCAACATATAGGCAATTAACGGAATCATGCGTATTAATCGGATAACTAATGATCCGAGGTGTATAATCTCAGAGGGTTATACTAGCATGTAACCTGGTCCAAATGAAGCTCTTAGGTATTTTTAAATCATACCAAAACGGGTCAGAACTGAAAGTCAAAGTATAAGTCAAACTATGCGACTTTGGGTTCCGAACCGGGTCTAAACAGGAAATTGTCGGGTTGAACATGTTTAGACATGTCCTTACACTAATTACCAAGTTATATTAATGATCAAACTGGTTGTATGTGTTCTACATTGCTAATTATGCATAAATTGTAATTTACACATTCTGTTGACTTTTTAAATACAAGTTTGACCCGACATTTGACCTAGTTAGAGTGGGAATCAGGGGGAACCCTTTTGAGGGTTTATTACCCACATAATTACCAACTTATAACTACTTTTAATTCGAGATATGACTGAGCCATTGTTGACTAATCTCGAAGTCAAACCGTAATTATGACGGTTTGACTTTTAGCTAAATAACTAAGCTAAACTTAATCGAGGAAGGTCAAGGGTACTTACAAGGGTCCTATGTACGAGTAGGGATGTCTTGGATCTGCTCCTAAGCTCCAGAAATGCTCCACAATTGCAGATGAAGGTGTGATCAAAGTTGTTGCACATGAGGGTCTTTTATAGTGATTTAATCACCACAATTTGTTGACACATGGTTCTACTAGTGACCACAACTGATCAACACATGTCCCTAGATGTTTAGGAGGCACCTAGGGGTCGCACATGAAGTGAAACATCCGTTTTGGGTCGAGTTTTCGTGTATAAGCCTGAGATTTTCAATTATTATGAAGTATGTTTATTCACTGTTGACATTTAGAACCCGTATAATCACATACTTTCCATGTTTGTCAACTTTAGTCCTTTTATAACATTCTTTCACACGTTCAAACTTTATGACACGTGTCAACACATTATAGGACGTGAATTTTCGAGGTGTTACATCCTCACCCCCTTAAAATAAATCTCAACCCGAGATTTACTGAAATAAATAAGGGTATTTTTCTTTCATCGTGGATTCAACCTCCCACGTGAATTCGGGACCTCTACGGGCATCCCATTTGACCTTTACGATAGGTACATGCTTCCTTCGAAGCTTCTTTACCTGTCGATCCTCAATAGACAAAGGTTTTTCCACAAATTTTAAGCTCTCATCTATATGCACATCTGTATGTGGTATAACCAGTGATTCATCAGCGAAGCACTTCTTCAGATTGCAAATGTGGAACACATTGTGAATTCCACTGAGCTCTTCCGGTAAGTTTAACTTATAGGCAACTGACCCGACATGTTCGATAACCTCGAAAGGTCCTATGTATCTCAGGCTTAGCTTGCCTTTCTTACCAAACCGCATCACTCCCTTCCAGGGTGACACTTTAAGTAGGACTTTGTCACCTACTTCGAAGTGAAAATCTTTACGCTTAGGATCAGCGTAACTCTTCTGCCTGATAATTGGACGTCTCCAACTTCTGCCCAACAAATGAAGTGAAACATCCGTTTTGGGTCGAGTTTTCGTGTCCAATTACGCTTAGGGGGCAGCTTTGAGACGGTCACGAATCTGGACAACCTTGTCCGTCGTTTCGAACACTATCTCTGGTCCTGATAATTGGACGTCTCCAACTTCTGCCCAACAAACGGGCGATCTACACTTTCTACCGTATAAGGCCTCAAAAGGCGCAGCCTTTATGCTGGTGTGGTAGCTATTGTTGTAGGAGAATTCGACTAAGGGTAGGTGCTTATTTCAACTACCACCCAAGTCAATCGCACATGCACGTAGCATGTCTTCCAACGTTTGAATAGTACGCTCACTCTGATCGTCTGTCTGAGGATGGTAAGCCGTACTAAAATTCAAACGTGTGCCCAAAGATTGTTGGAAGCTTTTCCAGAAATGAGACGTGTATCTAGTATCTCTGTCAGAGATAATAGACACAGGTATGCCATGTAAAGCTACAATCTTATCCACGTATAACTGGGCTAACATATCGGAGCTATAAGTCTCCTTGATGGGCAAGAAATGTGCTGACTTAGTCAGTCTATCAACTATAACCCATATCGTATCATTGCCTTTCCTTGTCTTCGGCAATTTGGTGATAAAATCCATCGTTACCATCTCCCACTTCCACGTAGGAAGTTCAGGCTGTTGTAGCAAACCTGACGGCTTTTGATGCTCGGCTTTGACTTGCGCACATGTCAAGCATTTAGCTACATAGGTGGCTACAGACTTTTTCAAGCCTATCCACCAATAATTTGCCCTTAGATCCTGGTACATCTTATCAGCTCCAGGATGAACGGAGTATTTGGAACTATGGGCTTCCTGGAGGATGACATCTCGAAGTCCTCCATAAATTGGAACCCATATTCGTCCGTTTAATCTTAGAATTCCGTCCTTGCTAAGAGTTAACTGTTCTTCAGTTACTCCTAACTTTTCTTTAGGATAGTTAGCTTCTAACACAGCTTCCTTCTGTGTAGCTAACAACCTTTCAATCAAATTATTCTTTATCTCCATGCGCTTGGCATTGATTCGGATGGGTTTCACCCTCTCCTTTCGACTCAAGGCATCGGCGACTACATTCGCCTTGCCGGGATGGTATCTTATTTCACAATCATAATCATTTAAAGTCTCCATCCAGCGGCGTTGCCTCATGTTTAATTCTTTCTGATTAAACAGATGCTGGAGGCTCTTGTGATCAGAATAGATCACACACTTGACACCATAAAGATAATGCCTCCACAGTTTTAGTGCGAATACAACGGCACCCAATTCCAAGTCGTGGGTGGTGTAATTCTTTTCATGCACTTTTAACTGTCTTGAAGCATAGGCAATAACCTTGCCTTTCTGCATAAGCACACACCCCATGCCAGTGTGCGATGCATCGCAGTAAACCACGAACTCTTCTATTCCATCTGGCAATGTCAGAACTGGGGCGTTGCTCAACTTTTGCTTCAGAATATCAAAGGACTCTTGCTGCTTAGGGCCCCAAATGAACTTTACTTTCTTCTTAGTCAAGGAAGTTAGGGGTGCAGCAATCCTTGAAAATTTTTCGATGAAACGCCTGTAATATCCTGCCAATCCCAGGAAGCTACGAATCTCTGTAGGCGTCTTTGGCTCTTGCCAGTTCATAACTGCTTCAACCTTAGCGGGATCCACTTGGATACCACGCTCACTCACCACATGTTCAAGAAATTGGACTTCTCGTAGCCAAAATTCACACTTAGAGAATTTGGCATAGAGTTTCTCCTGATGTAGAAGTTTGAGAATACAACGAAGGTGTTTCTCATGGTCAGCTTGGTTCTTAGAATAAATGAGAATGTCGTCGATGAAAACGATGACGAATTTATCTAAGTGCGGCTTGCAAACGCGATTCATGAGATCCATGAACGCGGCCGGTGCATTAGTGAGCCCAAAAGGCATCACTAGGAACTCGTAATGACCATAACGAGTCCTAAATGCAGTTTTGTGTACGTCTTCATCTCTGACCTTCAGCTGATGGTAGCCTGACCTCAAATCAATCTTCGAGAAATAACTTGCCCCTTGCAATTGATCGAACAAATCGTCGATTCTGGGCAGAGGATACCTATTCTTTATCGTGACTTTATTAAGTTCACGATAATCGATGCACAGACGCATCGACCCATCCTTCTTCTTCACAAATAGGACTGGCGCTCCCCATGGAGACGAACTAGGTTTAATGAAACCTTTAGCTAGCAGTTCGTCCAGTTGTGTCCTTAATTCCTTCATTTCTGTGGGCGCCAACCTATAAGGTGCTCTAGCAACTGGTGCTGCTCCAGGGATGATATCAATTCTGAATTCGACTTGTCTATCTGGTGGCAAGCCAGGTAGATCTTCAGGAAACACTTCAGGGTATTCAGAAATGACAGGGATGTCTTCTATCTTCGGTTTCGGCTCATCAAAAATCACTTGTGCCATGTAGATGACACAACCCTTCTTTAAACACTTGGAAGCCTTGAGCATAGTCACTTGCTCAGGCAGCCCATATTGAGTATCTCCCCGAATGGTAATTGATTCACCAGACGGAGTCTTTATTACCACTTGCTTTTTGTTACAGACAATTTGGGCCTGGTTATGAGATAACCAGTCCATACCCAAGACTATGTCAAAACTGGCCAGCTTAAAGGGAAGTAGAGATAGAGGAAAAGAGTGGTTCTTAATGGATATAACACATCCATCTAACACAGTTGAGATGGTTTCTATGGTGCCATCTGCTAACTCTACCTCATAATTCATACTCAAGGTTTTGACAGGTAAATTCAGCAATTTGCAAAATTTATGATCTACAAACGACTTATCCGCGCCTGAATCAAATAGTACTCTTGCAAAGATATCATTTACAAGGAAAGTACCTGTAATCACGTTGTCATCCAGAACGGCTTCCTTTGCATCCATTCGAAAGACCCTTGCATTGGTCTTCTTGACCTCCTCAGGCTTCTTGGCATACTTAGGGCAGTTGGTCTTAATGTGCCCTTTCTCATTACAGTTGTAGCATGTGGCATCTTTTATCTTCTTGCACTCTATCGTCTTGTGCTCTTTAGATTTGCATATCCCACACGCAGGTGCTCCTGAATTAGAATTGGACTCAAGTTTGCACTTTCCAAAGTGGCGTTTCTGGCAATTCGTGCACTTTGGTTTTTCCTCTGTTCGCTGACTGTTCCTTCCAGACCCAAACTTCTTAGAATCAGTGTTTCCCTTGTGCTTCTTCTCTGACCCTCGTGAGTTATCATCCTCACGCTTCCTCTTACTTTCTTCAGATTTCTTTAGCGATCTCAACCTGACCGCATCTAAAGTAAGGGATAAAGAGAGATCAGCTGCTGACCTAAACATAGCAGGTCTTGAAGCCTTAACACTGGCTTTGATTTCTGGGGCTAAACCCCCAATGAAGCGAGCAATTCGCTTGGGCTCTGGTGTTACAAGGTAAGGAACCAGTCTGGACAGGGTATTGAAACTGGTGAGGTAAGCTTGACAATCTAAGTTTGTCATCACCAATGATAAGAAATCAGATTCAATTCCTTCGACCTCATGTTGAGGGCAGTAGTTTTCCATAATGAGGGTAACAAACTGCTCCCATGACATGTTGTAGAGCGGGATCTTACCAGCAGCTTGAATGAGAGACCTCCACCATGCCAGTGCCTCTCCTTTGAACGATTGGGATACATACTTTACTACATCCCTTTCAGCACAACCGCTGATGTCCACCACCATGTCAATTTCATCCAACCAGGTCATACAATCTACTGCTCCTTTCTCCCCAGTGAAATCTCGGGGTTTACAGGAAACAAGGTACTTATAGGTACAAGACTTGGTACGTGGTTCATTATCGAACGCTATCTTCTTGGATGGAACACTGTGTTCATTTGATGAATGTCGATCATCATCCTTCTTTGGCCCTTCATTCTTAGAGGGCGGCTTGTTATGAGGCTCTGAATGAGTTTTAGGGACAGACTTAGAGTGGGGTACAGTTGAGGCTCGACTATTAGTCCCACTATACTCCCTGAACTGTTCCTCTACAGCTTTAGATACAGCTGTATCAATCAGTGAACGAAGTTCTCCTTTGGTTATATTAATCCTATCATTATCATCGCGGTTTTCCAAAGGGTGACTGTTTATCTCGTCAGAGTTAGCCATGTAGTCTTAGTTGCTACAAAAAGAAAAATAAGGGCAAGGTTTATTTAGAAGCCCATACAGTATTATCGTTCTTAAACGATTTATTAACCATGCTTTTAATACACATTTTAGTTAATTTGTTAAATATAAAAATTGTTCAGGATCTTTATCATAACCCTAAATTATAAGTTAATAATAGCACAAAAGGCCTAGTCACGTAGACAAGTTTAATTTATAAGCCATGATTTCAGAGAATCAAGGTATTAAGGTTTGAATCAAAGTTCATTACCTTTTCTTGACAGGGAGTTGTAGGCTACCACTGTCTTTAGTCTCAGAGGACGTTAATCATAGCCCGTGGGCACTTCATCCATAAGGGATGATTATATAAATAAGGGGATTTAGAATAACCCAATTAAAAATGACTTATGTGATTTTCATCGTATCACACTTTGTCAAGCATGTTAATATGCTTTCATATGTTTAACAAAAATTTGAATCTTTTAAATAAGTTTTACCATCTTGGCCATGTCCATAATGACATTTAGGCTAGGTTTTACTCTTTAGATTCTTTTTAATAATTAACGCAGAACAATTTCTAAATTGAAACGTTAATAAGGATCTAAATCTAATTGTGGAACTACCGTCTTGGCCCTGCCTTAAAATGACACATGAGCTAGGTCTTGTCCTTTTTAGATTTTTGCCATTTTATTATAATGGTAGATCTTATGATATAGGAATGATATTTTAAACATAATCGTTCCTTTAAAAATTTAAACAATTATATGGTTGCCCTAAACGGGACTTCTAATAAAATTGATTTGCCCATGCAAAGGCTAATCAGAAAAATAATCAAGGAAGCAATTAAAAGACAATGAAACGAATTGGAATTTGTCCTATGTTCTTGTCTAGACTCAAGAATGTGCAATTGTGTAACTGAGATTAAACACGAAAGTTAGCGTTTAATTCACTCAGTGTTGGCTCTGATACCAACCTGTCACACCCTGACTTTCCACGTGTCACCGGTGGGCCCGGTGGGGAGTATCGTGACGTGGTTGGCAACATAATAGTAAAACAACACAATTATATAAATGCACAGCGGAAGCAAAATTTAAAGATATAATTCAACCGAATATAATGTTGTAATATCAAGTATCATAATAGTCGATTGTTTATCCACAGACGGATCGAAAATAAAATAGAAACAATAGTTCAACAGACTTTGACATCTAGAGCTTGCGAGACTTGAGTAATGATGCCTGGAGTAGCCAGCCTATTTCGTCTAGCACCTGCACTTAACCTTTTTGGAAAATACGTCAGTTTACACTGGTAAATACAACTCAACTGACTCATTTTGAAAAGAGTTTGTAAATTGATTTGAATGCACTTCGGCACAAAATATCTTTATAACTTGGGACAATTATTTGTATATAATCTTGTATACAGATTTACTTATTTGCCGTCCATTAGCACCGGTTAGAAGAGCCGGTTTAAGTTAACTGACGCGCCACAGGTATAGTGCCCACAAGGTTGATTCCTTTAGTGGATTACCAGTTTTTACATAATGCATCTGTCAGGTGTACGCCTACACCACGTGCTTAGGTCGTGGCCATTTCGTAAAATGATGCCAAGGATATCCGGGACATGGTCATTTAACCCCCAAGGGCCATACATCAAATAATACAGAATAAAGCGGGTTATGTAAATACATTAATCACAATCCGATTTAAATGACTACATACCCGACCAAGCGGTACTTTTATAGTACCGTATCCCAAGCCCGTATAGGGAAAATAAGTTAAGAGTATTTACCTGAGCAAAGTATCAATCAAATACAGCAAATGCAATTACTTTTACTGGGCTCCTAATCTGGAACGAAGGTTTATAATAACCTATTAGATTTCTAGCGGGTCCTTAATTAAGCCTTAGCTTAGACCGGTTAGTTTCAATGATACGGTTCGTACGCACTATCAAGCGAAGACCGGATAGAATGTGATTTAGACCCGACAAGTTCAGAGACTTGCTTAATATGGGTTTTTCATACACACTCTGGATTTTGAGATAAAACCGATAAGGTTTGGCCCGTTTAGGCTAGTTTATGTAAACTAGTTACATAAACCGAACCGAACGCGTAATGAGCGTAACGGGTATTCATATGAGCCATTTATAGGTTTCCTAAGTTAATATGCTTCATATATGTTGTGACATCAGTAAGATGTCTTTTATTATGCCCGAAATGAATTTAATCGCAAACTATGCCCCGTAGGGGTATTTTGGTAATTTCACATAAACCGTAAAGCTCAAAACCGAAGTCTGAGTTAAACAACTTTTGCTTACTGTTAAAATATTATAATTTGCCTCAAATATCAGTAGGTATAAACCCTTGTATGTTTAAAATAGTCTTAGTATATACTATGCGTTAAAAACGCTTAAAAAGGCGATTAGAAGCCGTTTCCGGGTTCTATATAGAAATCTGATATTTTTATTATTCCAGAGGGTTAAAATAATTTATTTATCATATGTGATCAGTAGCAAAAGGTTTGGAGTCAATTAGATATGTAAAACTCATTTTATGGCCCGTAAGGGCAAAACCGACAATTACCGGATTAAGCCTACGACTATAAGTTATGCCCAGCCTAAAATTAATTAAAAATCTTTAAAAATCCCAAAATAATATATTACATCAGTGGGTAATAAATTTGATATCAAAAAGTAGGTGTAATTAGGCTATACGCTAATTACGCCGTTTAGTTAACATAAAGCTTTCATTTTACGCTAACGAGCATAACTCTTAATCTACACCTCAAACCGATGTCAAATTTTGTATGCAAGTTTAAATATCAGTAACTAAGGTTTCTACTCTTTTACATTTTCAAAAATCACGTTTTAAGGTGAAAAGGGCATAATGGTCAACATATAGGCAATTAACGGAATCATGCGTATTAATCGGATAACTAATGATCCGAGGTGTATAATCTCAGAGGGTTATACTAGCATGTAACCTGGTCCAAATGAAGCTCTTAGGTATTTTTAAATCATACCAAAACGGGTCAGAACTGAAAGTCAAAGTATAAGTCAAACTATGCGACTTTGGGTTCCGAACCGGGTCTAAACAGGAAATTGTCGGGTTGAACATGTTTAGACATGTCCTTACACTAATTACCAAGTTATATTAATGATCAAACTGGTTGTATGTGTTCTACATTGCTAATTATGCATAAATTGTAATTTACACATTCTGTTGACTTTTTAAATACAAGTTTGACCCGACATTTGACCTAGTTAGAGTGGGAATCAGGGGGAACCCTTTTGAGGGTTTATTACCCACATAATTACCAACTTATAACTACTTTTAATTCGAGATATGACTGAGCCATTGTTGACTAATCTCGAAGTCAAACCGTAATTACGACGGTTTGACTTTTAGCTAAATAACTAAGCTAAACTTAATCGAGGAAGGTCAAGGGTACTTACAAGGGTCCTATGCACGAGTAGGGATGTCTTGGATCTGCTCCTAAGCTCCAGAAATGCTCCACAATTGCAGATGAAGGTGTGATCAAAGTTGTTGCACATGAGGGTCTTTTATAGTGATTTAATCACCACAATTTGTTGACACATGGTTCTACTAGTGACCACAACTGATCAACACATGTCCCTAGATGTTTAGGAGGCACCTAGGGGTCGCACATGAAGTGAAACATCCGTTTTGGGTCGAGTTTTCGTGTATACAGGCTGCTGTCTGATGATTCTGCATCTGGGCGGTTAACGCGGCCCGCGTAAAGTTTAACCAGCCTTTACGCGGCCCGCATGGGCCTTATAATCAGATTTTTCATTTTCTTGTTTTTGCAACTTGTCCCTTGGCTTCACGAAAGGTCAACTAAGCCTATATATTGCAATTTGACCCCTTAGTATTTACCTACAAGGGCTTTAAGACTTGTACCCACTTTGCCAAGTCCCTGGACACTTCCGGTTAACCCGAAAAGTCATAACTTTCAACGTTAACGCTTTAACCCCTCGCACACGAATTTGATCATAACTTTCTCATACGATATCGAAACTTTATGAAATTTATATCGCGCATTCTAGTGAGCATAATTATCAGTTACAAAGCTTCGGGTTTGTCAAAAGGTCACTCAGAGGTATAACTTAAACATGTTGACACATTTAACCCCTGTAGTTTGTAATCTCTCACTTTTTGCTTCGTATGATCCATGATTTGTTCGTTTGATGATATGAACATCATGTAGGGTTATTATGAAGTATGTTTATTCACTGTTGACATTTAGAACCCGTATAATCACATACTTTCCATGTTTGTCAACTTTAGTCCTTTTATAACATTCTTTCACACGTTCAAACTTTATGACACGTGTCAACACATTATAGGACGTGAATTTTCGAGGTGTTACAGTCTTACCACAATGTAATTATCGGAAGGTTCACCCTGAGGAAATTGGATGCCATCGTATCTACGGTGCGAGGGTTCATGAAGTTTCCCACCCAGCGGGGCATTGCTACAGTATTTCGAGATAAGGTGGGGGAGGTATTGGATACCAAAAGATGCCGATAGGGGCCCACCGGCGCCATCGGGTCGGAAAGGTGGGTATTAAGCACACGCCATCCGGATCAGACAGTGACAATAGGGGACAGCCTCTCCCCGGAGGTCAAAAACAATCTGAAACAGCTGTTGAGAAGAAACGCCGATATCTTCGCTTTTAAGCATTCTGACATGACGGGGATACCCCGGGAAAGGGCAGAGCACAGGATAGCGACACTCCCGGGCATTAAACCCGTTGCACAGGGCAAACGCAGTATGGCTCCAGATCGAAGAGCGGCGGTAGTCAAAGAAGTACGAAAGCTGGTTGAAGCTGGAATACTTAGAGAAACCAAGTACCATACATGGGTATCAAACCCCGTGATGGTCAAGAAGCCAGATGGCATGTGACGGATGTGCATAGACTTTAAAGATCTGAATAAAGTATGCCCCAAAGATGCTTACCCGCTACCGGAGATGGATTTCAAGGTTGAATCTCTGGTCCCTTATAGGTACAAGTGCTTCTTAGACGCCTATAAGAGTTACCACCAAATCAAAATGTCCAAAGACGATGAAGAGAAAACGGTGTTTCATACTGATGTGGGTATCTTTTGTTATACCAAAATGCCTTTTGGCCTGCGAAACGCCGGAGCTACCTATCAGCGGCTTATGGATAAAGCTTTCGAAAAACAAATCGGCAGAAACTTAGAAGTATATGTTGATGATTTAGTAATCAAGAGCAGGGAAGAAAAACAAATGCTTATAGATATTGAAGAAACCTTCCAAACGCTCAGAGAATATAATATCAAGCTCAACCCCAAGAAGTGTTCTTTTGGGGTGGAAGAAGGCAAGTTCTTGGGGGTAGTCGTCACCCGGGACGGCTTTAAAGCTAACCCGGAAAAGGTAGCCGCCATAACGCGGATGCCCTCCCCCAGGACTTTGAAAGAAGCACAGGCATTAAACGGGCGTTTAGTGGCTATAAACAGATTCTTGGCAAGACACGCCGAGAGGTCTTTGTCATTTATAAAGACGATAAAAGACTGCCTTAACAAGAAAAATTTCAAATGGACCAGCGAAGCGGAAGAAGCCCTGCAAGACATGAAACGTTTCATCGAGAAACTACCTATGCTAACAGCGCCATATCCAAAAGAAGTACTGAAAATGTATTTGGCAGCGGCCCACAACGCGGTAAGCGCAGTACTTATGGTGGAAAGAGACGGGAAGCAAACGCCTATATATTACATCAGCCGAGTTCTGGCGGGACCGGAAACGTGGTATCCAACACTCGAAAAGTTGGTCCTGGCGCTAGTCCACGCTACTCGGCGACTCAGAAGATACTTTCAGGGGCATCGTGTGCAGGTCTTAACGAATTACCCGCTGCAGCAAATTTTACACAAACCAGAGATCTCTGGAAGATTAGTCAAATGGGCGATTGAACTAGGAGCCCTGGATATTGAGTATCGAAAGCGGACGGCAATCAAGGGGCAGGTGATCGCCGATTTCTTGGCCGAAATTCCTGAAAGAGAAATTATACAGGACCCCGCAATTTAGGACATCCCAGAGTCCAGTACAGCCAGACAAACTTGAAAGCTCTACACAGACGGATCATCCAGCGGGAAAGGTTCTGGGGCAGGTCTCATGCTGATAAGCCCAGACGAAATTCGGCTGATTTACGCTCTACGTTTAGATTTCAAATGTTCCAATAACGAAGCAGAGTTTGAGGCACTACTTGCAGGCCTGAGGATGGCCCAATCTATGGGAGCCACAAGAGTTGACGCGTATGTTGACTCCTTGCTGGTTAATAATCAAGTAAACGAAACTTATGAGGCTAAGGACGAGTCAATGGCAAAGTATTTGGCTAAAACAAAGGAGCTTATAGCTTCCTTTGACAATGTCACGCTCAATCACGTCTACAGAGGAAAGAACCAAATAGCAGACGCCCTGAGCAAACTCGCCACCTCAGGCATGGAAAAGGAAGTAAAGGTAGAAACGTTGCAAATGCCCTCTATTGAACCCCGGGAGGTTTCCGCCCTCACAACTGAAGAACCCTGTTGGTACACCCCAATACTAAAGTTTCTCACAAAGGGTGAATTACCCCCCGCCAGGGCTGACGCCCACAAAATCCAAAACAAGGCACTGCAATACGAAGTCAACAATGGTGTCCTCTACAGGAAATCATACCTGGGACCACTACTGCGACGTGTATCCCCGGCAGAAGCAAAATATCTAATCCAAGAAATACACGCGGGCATATGTGGCATTCACGCTGGACCCCGGGCAGTTGTGGCTAAAATCCATAGCGCCGGGTATTACTGGCCTGGGATGCATGAAGACACGGTAGAAGAACTCAGAAGCTGTCGAAGCTGCCAAAAATTTTCTCCTCAAACACTCCGACCGAAGAACAACTTAATCCCGGTTACAGCGGCCTGGCCTTTCCAAAAGTGGGCGGTGGACATTGTGGGACCGTTCCCGCTGGCCCCTGGAAAGCTAAAATACCTTATCGTGACGATTGACTATTTCACCAAATGGGTCGAAGCCAACCCTCTGGCTAAAATAACCGCTGAAAACGCAAAAAAGTTCCTTTGGGAGCACATTGTGTGTCGATTTGGACTGCCACTGTATTTGGTAAGTGACAACAGAACGCAGTTCACAGACATGGTCTTGCAAGATTGGTGTGCAGAACTTCAGATTCAACAAATCTTTACATCTGTAGCACACCCGCAAGGAAACGGCCAGGTGGAGCGGGCAAATCGAAGTTTGTTAGATGGTATAAAAAGGAGACTAGGTTACGAAGGAAGCTCCTAGGTGGAAGAACTGCCAAACGTCCTCTGGGCACATCGAAAAATGCCTAAGACAAGTAACAACGAAACCCCCTTCAGCCTAACCTATGGTGCGGAAGCAATGATACCCGCGGAAGTCGGCTTGCCCTCGCTTAGGTGTCTTACTACTAACGACAGTAATGACAGGCTCCTAAGGGAAGGCCTGGATATGCTCGAAGAAAGGCGCGAGACAGCCGCCATCAGCGAGGCAAAGTATAAGAAGACTCTGGAAAAATACTATAATCAGCGCGTGGCTCAGCACACTTTCAAGGAGGGCGAGTATGTCATGCGCGATAATGAGGCCAGCAGAGCTGAACCCACAGGCAAGTTGGGACCCAATTGGGAGGGTCCCTACGTCATCCAAGAAGTCCTAGGAAAAGGAGCTTACCGCTTATCAAGGCTAGATGGTACCGCGGTTCCACATAGCTGGAACGCGGCTCTATTGAAAAAATGTTATATGTAATACCTTGCCCCTAACGGCCGGTATGATTGTTTTCTTTTCTTCTTGCAAACAACTGTAGTGCATCTATAGCGATGTCTCTTCCCTTCTTTAAGTTTTGAATAAATAAAAATTATTTCTTTTTATGTTTCCTCATTACTTATGCAATAAAATTAACATCGCATTTATACTGCACTATACGGTACAAACAATTACCATCGCATTTATACTGCAATATACAGTACAAACAATTACCATCGCATTCATACTGCACTATACGGTAAAAAAAGTATCCTTGACACGAAATATTTTTCATATATATAAGTCAAAAGGTCAAAATATACAGCGCTAAGAGCGGGTATCTTGGTAATAGATACATTAACCGCTACAAAAAGATAGGTATTTTGGTAATAAATACATGCAACTATCTTACAAAAAACCAAGTACTTGTCCCTGTTGCTAAATACCAACATACGGGAACCAAAAACGAACATGTTCTAACACCTACTTCTTGCAAAGGGTTGCCATCACCTCTGCAGGGGTATGCAACACTTCACCATAGTACTCCAACGAATGAGGATCAACGATCAAGTCATCGATATTTTCCTCATCCACCGGAGAAACCTCCTGTCGCAACCCCCGATCCCTTATCTGTCCCGGGAACGGGCGGACGCGAACTCAGTAGTGGTGGTATCAGCTTGTTAATTTGGCAGCGGAAATTTCATCAGGACCGTAGTTAGGAAATGTTTATCAGAGTAAAACCACCTTCTTTTATATTAATAATCACATGGGTAAAACCCAAGTTTCTTATTACAATACATTCATAGGGATAAACCCTATTTTATTGAATTTAAAACATCATCTTTTAGGTAACTTTTATAGCCACATTTTTCCCAAGCCTTCAGTGCTTTCCAGCTGGCTTTTTACTAATTGGCTGTCACATTTTGTTACCTGAAACATGTTTTAAAAACATTTGTCAGTGGGAAATACTGGTGAGTGAATCCCAGTTTAATCAAGAAACATTTTATTAATTAAAACAGTATTGAGAGCGATCACATTGTTTATTTCTACACAATTACTCATTCAGTACTGTCAATCCTGACTTGTGGGTCATATTACTCATTGGCTAACTCTTCGTTCAATGGTAACGTACTGTCATCCCCGACTTACTACTTTACAGAGTAGTAAATTTTGTATACAAAACCCCAACATACCGGCAGTAATTGAAGAACTACAAAGACTCAATCACTGCTTAATCATATTATTAAGCATTAAAGGTTTTGTAAAATAGTTACAAAAAGGTTATCAAAAAGAGGATAAACTCACATTGCTATCTTAGACTTCGAGTAAGGGTTTCCTGAGAATAATCTATAATTTACACAAATGCACCTAGGTTAGTATCATAACCCTTTGAAAATATTAATGATACCCTCCCCGAGAAGGCATTCCAACAAATACGTCGGGCAGAACCACGACAGTTGTTACGGAACCCTAAATCAATCGGGCAGCGTATCTACTATGAAACCGGGGTTATAATACTTACAACGGAGCACAAGCTTGCTAATTAGGGGGTATAATACCCGCGTATTATAACTCTACTACAGAATTTCGAGATTGAGAATGAAATTGTGAGCGAGTTCAACTGAGATCCGATGCCATCTATTTATAGTTGCTGAACTTGACTCTCAGACGGCCTGCGTAAGGGTAGGCGAAGCCTTACGCGGCCCGCGTCAACATTGGGTCAATGTATAGCTTGGCTGGGTCAGCATGTAGGTCCGCCACGATATCGACACGTGTCAGCACCGGGTGTCTCCGCGTTTGATGATCTTACACGGCCCGCGTGAATGTTGGGGTGGGTCTACATGGCCCGCCTCAACATACTATTTCTTGTTTTTAATTTATTTTAAATACTATAACGTATTTCGGGCTCGGTTTTCATATACGGGTGCATTTAAAGACATATTAAGATATTTTAACATATACTAGGGTGTCGGAAATATTTGAGAGTGTCGGTTTTACCGAGGGTTGTTACATTCTCCCCCACCTTGTTTTAGAGCTCGTCCTCGAGATCTACTGGAACAAGTGCGGATATTTCCTTTGCATTTCTGATTCAAGCTCCCATGTGTACTCAGGTCCTCTTTTGGAGTCCCACTTCACTTTGACTAGAACTAGTCTTTTATGTTTGAGATTCTTGACTTTCCTGTCTTCAATCTGTAGAGGCCTTTCTATAAACTTGAGTTGTTCATTTACCTCTATATCCTTAAGAGGTACTATTAGTGATTCATCAGCTAAGCATTTCTTGAGATTAGATACATGAAACACATCATGTATACTAGCCATTTCCTCTGGCAGTTGTAGCTGATAGGCTACAGGTCCTATTCTTCTAATAATCTCAAAAGGTCCAATATACCTGGGACTTAGCTTTCCTCTTTTGATGAATCTTACCACTCCTTTCCAAGGAGAGACTTTCAATAATACTTTATCTCCTACTTGAAACTCCAAGGGCTTGCGTCGATTATCGGCATAGCTCTTTTGTCGATCACGTGCTGCTTTTAGTCGTTCTTTGACTTGAATAATCTTATCAGTTGTTTCTTGCACTATCTCAGGTCCAGGTAGTTGCTTTTCCCCAATTTCTGCCCAACTGACTGGGGTTTTGCACTTACGTCCATAAAGTGCTTCGAATAGTGCAGCATTGATACTTGTGTGATAACTATTATTATAAGAAAATTCTATTAAAGGTAAGTGATCGTCCCAATTACCTCCAAAATCAATTACACAAGCTCTAAGCATGTCCTCCATTGTTTGAATTGTTCTTTCGCTTTGTCCGTCCGTTTGAGGATGATAAGTTGTGCTTAATTTTAACTTGGTTCCCATTGCCTTTTGGAAACTTGACCAAAAATGAGAGGTAAATCGGCTATCCCTATCAGAAATAATTGATAAAGGAATGCCATGTAAAGAAACAATTTCATTTACATACAACTTAGCTAACTGTTCCATATTGAAAGTTTCTTTCATTGGTAGGAAATGAGCTGACTTGGTTAGTCTATCTACAATCACCCAGATTGTATCATTTCCTTTCTTTGTTTTGGGTAATTTAGTAACAAAATCCATTGTTATCAATTCCCATTTCCACACCGGCATTTCTAAGTGTTGTAGAAATCCTGAGGGTTTCTGGTGTTCAGCTTTGACTTGTGAACAGGTTAAACATTTAGAAACATAAGCTGCTATGTCCTTTTTCATTCCTATCCACCAGAAATTTTTCCTTAAATCCTGGTACATTTTATCACTTCCTGGGTGCATCGTATACTTAGATTTATGGGCTTCTTCTAGAATATGATGACGTAGGTTTCCTAATTTAGGTATCCACATTCTCTTTTCATGAAATCTCCAAATTCCATCAGTTCCTTATTCTAATTCTTTTAGCATACCTTTTAATTTTTCAGTATCATCCTTGATTACTGATTCTTGTGCTTCTCTTATCTGATCATTTAAATCTACTTGTACATTTAATTTAAGGGAACGTACTCTTTTTGGCTTTTCATGATATTTTCGGCTTAAAGCATCTGCTACTACGTTTGCTTTTCCTTCATGATACTGAATATCACAATCATAATCACTAAGCATTTCCATCCAGCGTCTTTGTCTCATATTCAACTCCTTTTTCTTGAAAATATACCTTAAACTCTTATGATCAGTGAATATGGTAAACTTACTACCATAAAGGTAATGTCTCCAAATCTTAAGAGCAAAAATTATAGCTCCTAACTCTAAATCATGGGTTGAATAATTCTCTTCATGATTCTTAAGTTGTCTAGATGCGTAAGCTATAACCTTTTGTCTTTGCGTCAATACACATCCATAACCTAATTTAGAAGCGTCACAATAAACAACAAAGTCTTCAACTCCTTCTGGTAATGCTAGTATAGGTGTATGGGTCAATCTATGCTTAAGGATTCTAAATGCTTCTTCCTGTTTTGATCCCCATTTAAAATTAACAGATTTACAGGTCAGCTTAGTTAAAGGAATGGCTATTCTAGAAAAATCTTGAATAAATCTTCTATAATAACCGGCCAATCCTAAGAAACTTCTAACCTCAGTTGGTGACTCAGGGGTTTTCCATTTAATAATTGCCTCGATCTTTGTGGGATCCACATGAATTCCTTCATGATTGACTAGGTGTCCGAGAAATTGTACATGTTCTAACCAAAACTCGCATTTTGAAAACTTAGCATAAAGTTGTTCTTTTCTTAATAGACTCAAAAGTGCGTGCAAATGCTTTGCATGATCCTCTTTACTCTTAGAGTAAATTAGAATATCATCTATAAAGACAATTATGAATTTATCCAAATATGGCTTACATATTCGGTTCATCATGTCCATAAATGCAGCTGGGGCATTGGTCAAACTAAATGGCTTGACAGTAAATTCATAATGGCCATACCTTGTTCTGAAAGCGGTTTTAGGAATGTCCTCTTCCTGTACCTTTAATTGATGATATCCTGACCTTAAATCGATTTTAGAGAAAAATCGAGCTCCTTGCAGTTGATCAAACAAATCATCGATTCTCGGTAATGGGTACCGATTCTTAATCGTGACTTTGTTTAATTCACGGAAATCAATGTACATGCGCATCGATCCGTCCTTCTTTTTAACAAATAAGATGGGTGCTCCCCATGGCGATGAGCTTGGCTGTATAAATCATTTTTCTAACAATTCATCTAATTGTTTCTTCAGCTCCTGCATTTCGGCGGGTGCCAAACGATAAGGTGCTTTGGCAATTGGTGTTGTTCCTGGCAGTAGATGGATTCTGAATTCAACTTCTCTGTCTGGCGGTAGTCCTGGTAATTCTTCTGGAAATACTTCTGAAAACTGAGACACTACTGGAATGTCTTTTAGTTCTTTTCCTTTAGTGTTAGTGATTATGGAAATCATATACACTATAGAACCTTTCCTTATATAGCTTGCAGTTTTCATCACAGAGATGAATTTTGTAATTCTAGATGGCTTATCTCCTTTAATTGTGATCGTTTTACCTTTTGGTGAATTTACTTGGATTGACTTTTGATCACATAAAATACTGGCTTTATTGGCTATTAACCAATCCATTCCTAAAACAACATCGAATCCTGCCAGATTCATGGGATATAGGTTTGCTATAAATTTCTGATTTAAAATTTCAATTCTTGCCCCCTGCAAGATTTCAGAAATTCTAACAGTTTCTCCATTAGCTGTCTCTACTAAGCATTCTAGTGGTAGTTTAGTTAATGATTGATTTAGAAATTTGCAAAATGATGTATTAATAAAACTTTGGTTTGCACCAGAGTCAAATAATACTTTAGCAAAGACATCATTAACTAAAAACGTACCAGCTATGACATCTGGAATCATCTTGGCTTCATCTGTAGTTAGAACAAATGCTCTAGCATTTTTGGCATTCTTGTTGTTTGTAGCTGGAGCTAATTTTGGGCAATTAAGCTTGATATGACCTTGTTCTCCGCAGTTGTAACATATCTTGTTGTCAGCTTTCTTCCTGCAGTCTTCTTCTTTGTGTCCCGATATTTTGCAAAAGTTACAGTATATGAAGCATCTTCCTGAATGCTTTCTTTTGCAATGCCTACAGTAGGGTGCAGAGGTAGAACCTACATTTCTCCCACGGTTAGAATTTCCAGAACGAAATTCTTGAGTCAACTTCTGGGTTAGGTTCCTCCTTTGATCCTCTTCTCGGGTACGGACTAATTCATCAGTCAAGGTATTGGCTAGTTCTACAGCTTCTTCTATGGTTTGAGGTCTAGCTGCCTTGACTACGTGTCTAATCTCTCCGATTAATCCCCAAATATAACGGGAGATTAACACTGGTTCTGGTGAAGCAAGAGTTGGCACTATTCTAGCATATTCGAAGAATATTTTAGTGTATCCCTTACTATCTACACCAGTCATCCTAAGGTTTAAGAATTTGTTTGCCATCTGTTCCTTTTTATTGGGTGGGCATAATTTCCTTTCTACCTTGTTCTTAAATTCTTCCCATTCCATATTGTAGGTTCTATCACTTCCTCTTGATTGGAGGATAGTGTTCCACCACTCTAGCGCTGAATTCTTAAACAGATTTGAAGCAAACAATATCTTATCTTCTTCAGCACACTTGCTTATTCTTAAAACTGCCTCAGTCTTCTCTATCCAGCGTAAGGTTGCAATGGCCCCTTCGTTTCCCGAGAATTCCATTGGTTTACAAGACCAGAATTCTTTATAAGAACAACCGTAAGATATGGTTCTTCTTCTTTTAGGAATGGGCATTTGAAGTACAGGTCCATTGTTCACGCTGTGTTCTGGTTCAATGGGTCGCTTACTGCTATGCTTACTTTTATTATTCGCTTCTTGAATAGTTTGAATAATAAATGGCATTGCAGCTATGATTCCTTGTGCCACTATATGTTGAACAGCACTATTATCCATTTGATTTCCATTGTTATTGATGCTTGGATTTTCATTAACCACGTTAATGTTACTCTGGTTATCATTATTCAGATTTCCTTGATTTCCTTCATCGGCCATCTGAATTTTAAACATTTATCCCATATTAATATCACAAGATAATATTCAATATAATTAATCATATGACGCGCAATCTAGCCAAAAACGTTGATCATTGCGACTTTTACTCTATTTTCATATACTATTATGCATCTATTACCTTCTAGTACTGAAATAAAATTACAATACCAACAGAATAGAATCACACTAATAGTAATATGCATCCGTACACACATATTTTTATTTTATTATATTATTATTATTACTATTACCAACTTTTCTATCACATCACGGATATGGATTTCTCCAAAAAAACCATATTGCGCTCATCGTATTTCCATACGAGACGCTCTCCCACCTGTCTCATTCTCTCACTGCTTTCTAAAATCTCTTCTCCAAAAGTCCTAAGTTCTTGCACGTTTTCTGCACTCATTGGGGTGCAGGTTCTAGGACTGGGTTCAGAATCTGGGGTGCGGGTTCCTGATATGGGGGTGAAAGTGCCTGAAATCGGTAAGGATCTTCTAAGATTTCCCTAATATATTCATCGTGGTAATAGGGATCTAAAGGATCCATACCTGGGTAGGCTCCTATGTTCTGTATGGAGGTGTCTTCATGTATCGGGTAACGTTGCACAAAGTCCCTATTGTCGTCCCACCAGGGGTCGTAATTTGGGTCTAGGGGGTTTGGTGCGGGTACCCTAGGGATTTCTTCTGGGTTAAAGTCATGCATTTCCACTTGGTTTTCAGGGTTTTCTATTTCCATGGGTTGTTCTGGGATTTGTGGTTGTGGTTGTAGGGCTACTAGTTGTTCCAGACTCGGGTCAGCAGCAGTTGTGGCTAGGATATGGAAATTGGCTAGGCTTCTATTAAGCATATCCTGTGTATAGGCATCAGTCTTTCGCTTAGCAGCTGCTAAAACTCTTTGCTGTTGCAATTTTCGCATTCTTTTCCTATGTGAAAAGGCTTCCTTACTGAACCATCCTCGTTTCTTATGAGGGAATGGCTCTTCTGACTGTGCTTTAAAAGCAAACATTCCTTCTTCTTGATCAGCAGTAAACCCGGAGAGGGCAGGCTGTGAAGAGGTACCTTCACTCCTAGGTGATTCAAACAACTGACGACTCATGTCTGAGGGTCCTTGATCACTCATACTGTAAACTAACAAATAGTCAAATAACACATAACAAATAAATACAGTTATGCATGTATTTTCATAATTTATTTCCTAACACAAAGTTTAAATTTTAAGTGTCAGCAGAACACTTCTTTGGCTTAGACCAGTGGCTAGGCTCTGATACCACCTCCTGTCGCAACCCCCGATCCCTTATCTGTCCCGGGAACGGGCGGACGCGAACTCAGTAGTGGTGGTATCAGCTTGTTAATTTGGCAGTGGAAATTTCATCAGGACCGTAGTTAGGAAATGTTTATCAGAGTAAAACCACCTTCTTTTATATTAATAATCACATGGGTAAAACCCAAGTTTCTTATTACAATACATTCATAGGGATAAACCCTATTTTATTGAATTTAAAACATCATCTTTTAGGTAACTTTTATAGCCACATTTTTCCCAAGCCTTCAGTGCTTTCCAGCTGGCTTTTTACTAATTGGCTGTCACATTTTGTTACTTGAAACATGTTTTAAAAACATTTGTCAGTGGGAAATACTGGTGAGTGAATCCCAGTTTAATCAAGAAACATTTTATTAATTAAAACAGTATTGAGAGCGATCACATTGTTTATTTCTACACAATTACTCATTCAGTACTGTCAATCCTGACTTGTGGGTCATATTACTCATTGGCTAACTCTTCGTCCAATGGTAACGTACTGTCATCCCCGACTTACTACTTTACAGAGTAGTAAATTTTGTATACAAAACCCCAACATACCGGCAGTAATTGAAGAACTACAAAGACTCAATCACTGCTTAATCATATTATTAAGCATTAAAGGTTTTGTAAAATAGTTAAAAAAAGGTTATCAAAAAGAGGATAAACTCACATTGCTATCTTAGACTTCGCGTAAGGGTTTCCTGAGAATAATCTATAATTTACACAAATGCACCTAGGTTAGTATCATAACCCTTTGAAAATATTAATGATACCCTCCCCGAGACGGCATTCCAACAACTACGTCGGGCAGAACCACGACAGTTGTTACGGAACCCTAAATCAATCGGGCAGCGTATCTACTATGAAACCGGGGTTATAATACTTACAACGGAGCAGAACCTTGCTAATTAGGGGGTATAATACCCGCATATTATAACTCTACTACAGAATTTCGAGATTGAGAATGAAATTGTGAGCGAGTTCAACTGAGATCCGATGCCATCTATTTATAGTTGCTGAACTTGACTTTCAGACGGCCTGCGTAAGGGTAGGCGAAGCCTTACGCGGCCCGCGTCAACATTGGGTCAACGTATAGCTTGGCTGGGTTAGCATGTAGGTCCGCCACGATGTCGACACGTGTCAGCACCGGGTGTCTCCGCGTTTGGTGGTCTTACACGGCCCGCGTGAATGTTGGGGTGGGTCTACGCGGCCCGCCTCAACTTACTATTTCTTGTTTTTAATTTATTTTAAATACTATAACGTATTTCGGGCTCGGTTTTCACATACGGGTGCATTTAAAGACATATTAAGATATTTTAATATATACTAGGGTGTCGGAAATATTTGAGAGTGTCGGTTTTACCGAGGGTTGTTACACCACCATCTCCTGATCTTCAACCAGTTTCTTGCCGGAATGGCCACCACGACGTCTTTCATACACTATTCCACAACGTTGAATGTGATCGGGTGGAACGGCTCTTATCAAAGTATCAGCTGATAGAGCAGCGGCACTTGCCTCAGCATGGGTAGGTTCTTCATATATAATGCTCTTACAGGACCGGCTAACCCGGGTAAGACATCATCAGGAGGCACTCCTTCTCCCCTAATCATCTCCTCCGTTACCGGAATCTGGAGACGAACCAGGCCATCAGCTGCATCTAGGCGTCGAAAAATATCAGAAAGTCTCTGTTTATAGCTCCTTCGGCTCATCTTTTTGAATTACCAAATTTGGAAAAGGAAGCTTAATTTATAGAAGGATAAACAGGATTGACAGTGATAACATTAGCAGAATTAATGAAAAATAATCATCACATGTCAAATCGCCACATTTCAGATAAACGACAGCGTCATCAATCATGACATTAGCATTAAATGTCTGACAAACAACTCAAGTACTTGCGCAAAAACCAAGTAAAACAGTGTTAATACAAAATATATGAGGAACAGTGTACATGATAAACAAAAACGAAAACACTTATTCCTCTTCCGATTCTTCCACTGGCTCCAGCATCAGACGTAGGGCATCCAAGCCATCTTCAGTAACATGCTTCGTTAAATCAGCATAAGCGGGTAGTGGATCATTGCACGTCGCCTCCAAGGCATCCGCCATATCTCCCTGAAGCTTACCCCTCGTCGCATGGAACTCGGGAGTAATCCTACTTGATTGATGGCATTCATGGTAGCCTTTGTAAACACCATCATGATGACGGGACTGGTAAGCCGCGGCGGAATGAGATCTAACAGCGCCGTAAAAGACCCTGATTGACGAAGATACTCAAACGCCCCAACCAGGCCGTTGGTTATTAGCCAATTCCTGTCACCCCGCAATGCAGCCAGTTGGCTAGTCAGGCTGTCCACCTCGGCGTTTGACTGCTCCAAGGCATTTTCTGCCTCCTTAAGGCACGCCTACCCGGTGACGGAAGACTGAGTAAGCTTGTTCTTTTCAGTAACAAGGGAGTCACATTGTTGCTGCAGTTTCCTAAGCTGACCCCCCCGCTCCTCTAGCTCAGCTTGTTTGGCTTGAACCTTAGCATGAGAAGTTTCCACCTCAACCGTCAAAGCCTGGTACCGCTCCTGCACCTGAGACACAAAGTCAGTGTCAATTCGGATTTTTTCCACTTGAGCAGACATTTCAGATCTCACCTTATGGGCTTCGGTAATAGCTTTACGCTCCAGCTCCTCCTACACATTTTTAGCATGAGCAAGGACCCGGTCCTTCTCCGTTATAATTACGAGCCCATATTATCCGTTCCTCTGCCAGGTTGGCGGTCACCCGTTTCAGGTCATCCTCTGCTTTGTTTTTCTCATATACAAACCTGTTCTCCCTCAATCCAGTGGCTTGGAGCTGACCCTCCAAACGGTACTTTTCATCCTTCAACTCCTCAATAACAGCTCGCGCTTGGTGGAGCTCGTTATTGTCATGCATCCACCTACGCCGGATCTCTGCAAGCCTCCGGGGCTGACTAACGGAGTCTACAATAGTAGAATTCATCAAATTTTCATTGTTTAAACCTTTCACATACGCCGACTCAGCTGGGGGATAAGCCCGCTCAACCCAGTGCTGAATCACTGGTGGAAAGATCAGTCTTGAAGACTCGGCTATTTTCCACTTGGGCTGATAACGCTTATCTTGCATGTTAGGATCCCAATTGATGGTAGGCAGGTACAGGTCATCACCCAAACGGGCTCCATCATCGGCGATCCAGCTGCTTGACCCCCCGGCATCGCTTATGGCGGCATCTTGGGTACTGGTTGCCTCATGGGCAGCAAAGACCGTGGGTGTCTCTTTCTCATTTGCAGAAAAAAACGCTAAGTGGAGAGTCAAACAAAGACGAATGAGTTACACTTGATGGCAGAGGAGTTGACACCGGACTGGTTGTAACAGCCACAGCAATGGTAGGCATGGGTGGTAGCATAGGACAACTAACAGCGGCAGCAGCGCTTGCCTGTGATATAAGATCGGAGAGGCTGGGTCTGCCAGCAGCAGAAGGGATGGTTTCCACGGATGCTAATGGGACAGAAGACACATTCTCAATTTGAACCCCAGCTGCAGGACCTGTGTGAAATTAAATTCTCAGTAAACATAGGACATCAAGTCTATGATAACACTCACAGATGAAGGTTACTTACCAGTGGGTATGACATAAGCGGCTTGAATGGCCTCAAAAGCAGTAAGAGCAGGGACAACCTTTTGTTTTTTCGAGACAGGAGTCAGACTTACCAGCTCAGCAGCACTCCCGGCGGGTGCGGTCACGCTAACCGAGGAAGCACCCGCCCCCGCGGCCATGTATTTCCTACAGGTGATCTTCACCTTGACTGTTTTCTTCTCTATGGCCGCAACATTACCCCCTCCGCTGGGGGGAGGTACTGTAATATAAGCAGATGGGTCTGCCGGTACAGCTGGCAGCAGAAACTGCTCCAAGTGGATCTTCAGGACATCTGGCTCCTGTTCATTGAGCACGCGGTCTGCAGACCTTAATGATGCATGCCGCGGAGGGTCAACAAAATCAAACAAACTCCATTCCCCTGCAACATATACGCATGTTATTTTAGAAATCGCCAATCATATGTATGCAAGGCCAAAGAATTATGTACCTTAATCATCCCTCTGGAACGAAGGGTACATCTTGATATCACGCCATAACAGGCTCATCCCGCCATCACCAGGGATCCATCAGGAATAACGGTGCATACAGACGGACTCCCGCATAGCTTTGTGTAAAGAGAGTTGGCTACATAAGCGTCTTTTAGAGGGGCTTCATCTTGAACCTTGTCCTTTGGTCCCATCTCCCTCCGCTGCATCTCTCCGGGAATGACAGCGGCATCGATATAGAAGAACTTTTTCTTCCAATCCTTGTCCTTGGAACTGGTCGGAATGTCTCTCAGATAAGATACATCGGTATCCCTTCTATCGAAGGTAAAAAGGGGGATTTCCATACAAGGACGAAAAAAACCCTAAAACCAGGAGTTCCGGGATATGCCCTAAGGCAATACAGGCAAACTCAAACTGTCGGAGTTTCACTAACCCTAACGGATGTAGTTGGGAAATGTGGATGGGATAATGGTCATGAACTAACTTGCAGAACTTAGTAATCGGCAATCGAAAGTTGCAAAATCTGAAAAAATCACTAAACAAAGTGATTTTACCTTGCCTCAACGGAAATGCCGTGTCTGTCTTCGACGGCAACACCGGATTCCACTCCGCCTTAATATTGTAATCTCGAAGAAGGTTATTGAACGAAGCTTGCCCCAGTTGATATACAGGGCATCAGAACTTGTTGGGGCAGATGTAGAGGATTCGCCGGTCTTGGAAGCCATTTTTCGTTTCAAGAAATTGAGGGAAGTGTTTCGTGCACAAAGAAGAAAATGAAATTTCAAACCCTCAACAGGAACTCTATTTATACGGAAAATGACAACTTTTCGAATTTGAAAAGACTAACGGATGGGAACACGCGTCAGAACAGGGAAGGTACAGCTGTCACTCTAATGATGATCTAACTGTCACATCTCTTCCCATCGCCGCCATTTTTCAAAAAGCATAACGGTACCCCACTGGAGAAACTTACACTTAAAGGGGGAAATTTTGACTTTTCCTTTTTAGTCCGATTTCATGAATTTCATTTCATAACTTTGGACTGGGGGGACATGACGAGGTATGACCCGGTTTGGCTAAACCGACCCGGTCATTGCCTATTATTTTATTATAAATAATTAATTATAAACATTTATTCTAGAATGTTCTATTATGCATGGATACATCACGTAACTAAATCCCCATTCTTTTGGGAAGATCATGCAAATCCCTAACTTATCGGAGCCCATCCTAAGTTAGGAAAAACCCTAATGGTAAACTATAAATAGAGGTAAACATCTAAGGTATGGATTATCTTGCTCTCGTTCATTCTCTCTTCCCTATTCACTTATAACTTTCTCCCCAAACCGAGACTTATTCTCATGCCGGAGGGTGGTTACAGGAATAACCTCATTCCTGTAACGAGTCCTAACGGTGTTCTGTTTTGCAGCTAGCAGTTCGGATCGCCAAGAGTTGAAGTCCTAGTTGGATACTACCGTGAAAGTTAGTGTTTCTTTAGTGGTATATGATAAAGTTTTCCATTCAATATTGTATGTGGAAGGAACATATGCATATGTGTGTTCCTTGTTGCCAAAGCATTGTCCCTCTTTAATTAAAGTTAAGTTTATATATATTTAGCTTAGTTGCAATGTTAAACAATAAAGTATGGATAATATCTTCCATCTATAGAGATAAGCCTTCCATCCCTCTCAAGCTTTCTTTTTCTGTTTTATTGTATCATCATAATATCTAACATTTTATTTAATTATATTACATGTTTTTGTAAAAAAAAAAATAGTTGTTTTTATTTGATTTTGTTAACTTAAAAGTTTTCCTACAATGACTAACGATGGGGACTTATAACTTGAACCGACGGAAGAAGAGTGAAAAAAAGCACTTTATAACTCGTAAAAAATAATTAAGTAAAACATGTTCAATAGCATTATTATAATCGAATTTAATATACTTGTTATTTTTTATAATATTCTACATGGTTATTTTGACATACTTAATTGACATGTGGTAAAGTAGGATATAAGTAGAGGATCATTTGTAATGTTTAAAACAACTTCTGATATAAGATATGATAGCTAAAACATTAAAAACACTTCGAATTTTGAATAAAAGATCTTGAAGTTATAAGTTATAAACTTATAACCATTACCCATTTGGTCAATAACTTGAGTTTTACATGTTTCTATTTCATATTAGACTTTATATAATCATAAAATATACACGCTCAAAATTTTCGACATATAACAATAATAAATAAGTTTAAAGAACATTCACTACCACAATAATAAATAAAATCAAAGAACATTCACTACCACGAAATATTTAAATATTGTACCTTTTAAATAAATCCAAAGGTACACAAATACACGTATCAATCATCCTCAATCCTTGGAACCATTTAGTGTTCAACTTAACATAGGCATCTATCATACTCAACACATCTATAAATATCCAACAAATTTATCAAGCCCAATCACTCTCATTTACACCTACACTAAAATATGTGTGGATATACTAATTCCAGAAATTTTGATATGGAAATTTGAATTGAGGCTGGTTTGTACATACAATATAAAACCGTGAGCCGCTTTAGGTTACGTTATTATCTAAAACACGTTTAATAGGACATAACTTAGAAAAGAAGAAGAATAGAACGAGTCATAATAAGTGTAAACAAAAGTAGAAAAACAATAACACCGTTATTTTTTCTTGTCATATGCTACCACTCAACCAAAAATTTATTTATTTTAGTTACAACTACTACAATATGTTATTTTTAGATATTTGATACTTTTTTAAGTCTGATCAATCTGTTTTAACCCGAACAGAGTTAATATTTTTAAAAAGTTTAACTAAACTAACCGTGCGTTTTGCTAGGCCTAATGTTGCATTACTTGGAATTTACCAATGGGCCTATGGGAGTGAATATAGATTTTAAAGGTAGGTTTCTATCACCCAAACTTGCATTTTAGGTATCCAAAGTGACACTAAATACCCATTAAAAAGATGATGCTGACAAAGAACTGTAAAATAACCATACTTAGAACATTTCCAATAAAATATCAAAAGGGAGAATATTAAACCATTTTGAAATGAATTAGATTCACATCATGTAGGTCCCATGGACCACCACAAATTTGTCAAGTTATGAAAGAAGATAATAATGTCCCAATGCTATGTATCATCCACACCATCATCAATTCCTCATATATATGTAGAAGTGACTTATGCTTGAATTCAACAATTCAATTTTTCAATCCAATAGCAATAGGATACCATTTGAGGTTGCTATGATCCAAGTAAAGGTTCCCTACTAAACCACCTTTAGTAATTTAACCAAGAAAACTTGATTATTGATGCAAAAAAGATGGAACTTGAAGATGAAGGGTGGGTGAGTGTTCCTTATGATGGGCTTCTTGAAGTCCATGATGATGGAGATGAGAAGATCTTCTCAAGAAAATATGTCAAGAGTCCCACAAAAGTTTACAAACAAAATTACTTCGACGCCTCACACGCGTCCCAAGATTACGCCGAAGATGGACCCGTACTTGAAAAGCAATTTAATGACAAAGAAGAGGTGAAAGAGATCATCAAACTCCCAATTTTGATCACCGAGCGTAAAAATACTTCACTTGAGCATGAGCCTGAGCCCGAGTCAAATGAAGATCAAATCTTTCAAGGTTTCTCAAAGAAAGAAAACAAGTACGTCGAAATGAAAATGGGTTCCCCAAGACTGAGTTCTCAAGAATTTGAATTGTCTCGTACTGAAACGGGCCCATTTCAGTACGAGGAAAAGAAAGATGATCATGTGTTGAATTGTTCATCATCACCAAAGATGATCAAGAAAGAAGTGGTTATTTGGAAAGAAAGTAATGAAAGATTAATGAATCTTTGGAAGTGGGGTTTAAATGGGATTGGTGGCTTTTGTTCTCTTGGCATGACTGCTGCTACCATTTGTATCATCATGTATGTAAATGGCAAAAGGCACAAACAACAAAAGAAGCTTAAATTTCAGAATTACCCAGATAACAAGGTTTGGTCACTTTTTTTTTGGAACTTTTCATACCGGTATACTTACATGTCACTGTCACTCTGTCAGTATATTTTTTTATGGTAAAAAAAAATATTTTCTAAAACATGTTGCGTTTAAGTTGAACTTCTTAACACGTTTAATTAAGGCTTATTCTAAACACACCCCCCCTCCTGATTATACCCCCATTGTGAGAGGAAAACTGCCGGTCCCACGCGGGCCCCACCTGTAAGTATGTGAGAGGAGGGGGTGTAAAAAGTAATTAGGGGGTGTAGAAAGTAGCACCCTTAATTAAATGGATGGTGTTAAAGTTGACTATCTGAACCCCTTTAATTAAAAAAATCAACCGACCAATATGCTTGAAATTATTAAGATTAAAAATTTGTTTTTTATAAGGTCAACTGGCAAGCGATTTAACCAATTTATTACAACTTTAACCTGTTAACCCCTTTAAAACTTGACTACAACCCGTCAGCTTGTATGACTCGCTTAAATAAAGTTAGAAGGGTCGTGTTTGGGTTAGACAATACCAGGTGTGTATGTGTTAGGGTTGATATTTTTGACATGAATAAATATGTGGGTCGTGTTCGGGTTCATCTATACGACCCACCAACCTAATGTTGGGGAATTTTGTAAACACAGATAATCAGAGAGGTGTGTGATCACTCTTAGATCAAATTATTTCGGTGGTTCTCCCGAATAATTCAATGAGATACAACTTTGATTGATAAATTGAACAACAGTATGTGTGTATGGGAAATTCGTAATGAACCAGAGAAAGTGACCAAGAACCCTAATTTCGAATTTGGGTATGAAAGGCTGGCAACTACCTGTTGGTAGTTATTAATTTTTCAAAATTAAAATGCCTCAAAAAATGGTCTTGTTTTCCATTATGAAATTATGTCCTGATTTTTGGAAAATTAATCTTTTAAGCCATATTTTCCGGCTCGACCCTAGCCAGGGGCTGCCGCCCCTTGGACCCTGATCTCGGGGGCGCTGCCCTCGGACCCAAAAAGATGCATATTTTTTAAATATCGTCAATCATATCATATATCAACTTGGATCTATGTATTTTGACTTTAAGATGCTTGTTTGGCCAGAGGATAAATCAAGTGGTGCAAAAAGCAAATGAAGCAATGTCAGCAGTGAGAGGAATTCCTTTAGTCAATGCTCAAATCACTCATGGTGGACACTATGAAAGTCTCTAGAGACCAACTTGGTATCTTAATATCTTGATATATATATATATCTATCTATAGGTGTATGTGTATTTTAAAGAAGTAATGTTTGTGAAATCTTATATAGTAAATTATATGTGTACATGTACAACTTGTATTGTTTAATTTCCTGATGATGAGATGAATCACTCTAATATGTTAACGAATTTTAGTTAGAAAAGCGACCAGACTCTATTATCTATTTTGAAAGGGCCTATTTGACAACTAAATTAATCCCGGTTATTATATATTTATATGATAACCTATTAGGCTATAATAACCTTATTTTCACTAGTAACAAAACTCTATTTCAAAACTTCTACAACTGGTTTTTTCATATGATGTTTCAAATCCTATATGTTTTTTTTTTTTTTCGTTTTTTTTTTACAAAACTAGTTTGTATTGGAAATGAAGATCTCAATGTCTTAAGAGATTCAAAAGAACATAGGTAGTACCTACAAGTTGAAGCTTAGTTTAACGTACTTCATTAACCTTAGTGTCGAATGTCTAATGATAAAGATTATGAGAAAATAAACTCTTTAGCAATGAAATGAAAGATAATATCTTTATACATTGATTGCTAGTCGTATAAAGCTCGAAAAAAAAAACACAAACATAAGATCAGCCTTCTCAAGGCATGTTGATTTTCGTGGCTTTAAGCTGAAGCAGAATCGTAACTTATTTCTCCAAAATTCCTGAAGTAGAATCATAACCCACACTCGTACAAACGGTCATTTTATGCAAGGGCGGATATAGAGTGTAACAAGGGGTAACCCCCGTTGCTCCTTAACGCTCCGACGGTAGTGTAAATTTTGGAAAAATTTGACGTTTTTTCAATTTTGTTACCCATTTAGGTTTTTTTTTATAATAGAACTTTTTTTTAACTAAAACAAGGAGTTATAAACTTCCGAAAAATTCGCTAATCGTTATAATATGGTAATAGAACCCGGTTGTCTAGTAGAAAACAGGTTGCATTACATATTATTACATATTTAAAAAATAAAAAGTAAGATGTAACAGAGCCCGAATGATTGGCAAAAAAAATCCAATATATTTACATTGTTTTCTAAAAATTATTTACATTGTTTTCTAAAAATACTCTTTATGTAATAGATTGGTACTTCCATACTATAAAGTGAAGTTCTATTAATCTGCTCAACATCGGACTAAATATAGTAACTTGTTTTCTTAAAGTCGAGACCCAGAGTTGTAATGATGACATGACACGATTATTGAATGTTCACTCGACCCAATTCATTTTTTTTTTTTTTGAACGGCAAATCACTTTATAACTGCATATAAAGAGCCAGCAAGCGACTGGGAAAACAAGAAACGAGAGAACAAAAACAAAACAAAACTACAGAAACCGATTACAATATATCGCTAACATCGAACGATAGCCAATTCTCCCACTTAGTCTTCTTAAGATTGGCGCGATTACTAATCCAAAGAAACGAATCTTCCTTGATGAACTCCACCGTCTTCATTATAGGAATGAAGCAATCTTCGAAAACTTTAACATTCCTCGCACTCCAAATTCTCCAAACCGTGGCTATTACGATCAAAGAGACTAACCGTTTCCAAATTCTACTTCCCGGGCTATCTTTAACATATCTGACTAACTCCAAAAGAGAGGAGCAATTATTTGGGAATTGGATGCGGACCCAAGCCAACACGTTCCACCAAATGCTTTTGGCCCACAAGCAATTAACAAATATATGGTCTGGGCTTTCAATTTCCAGCCCACATCTAGGACAGCCCACATCATTAATAGCCACCCCTCTACGGGCCAGCCCAACCTTAGAAGCAACTCTACCAAGGAGAGCCCGCCAGAGAAGGATATTACCTTTAAGGGGAGCCCAGCAGTTCCAAACGAGAGCTGGATCTACCTCCGGAATTGGCTGCCGAGAGCTTTCAAGCTCAAGCCGAACCTCCTTAACCGAGAAGCCAACATCCACAGAATTACTCCACTTCCAAACCCCATTAACCTCGATCAGATTCTGATTTAGAATTATTCCAGCTTTAGCTAATTCCGTATCCACTTTACCAATATCCTTCCATACCCCGGGTATCGACTTCTTCAAGGGAATTAAAAGATTGGACAAATTATTGTTATGAACCGAGGATATAACCTTAGCCCATAACCGAGGATCCCTAAACCACCTTTCTTTTTCGAATTCATAAGTCCCTCCCAACGGATCCATCTAAGTTTTTTAGCAGATTCGGAGAAGCCCCAAACGAAGTCTCTACGGATTCTTTCAAGCTTATTGATGACGCATTTCGGGGCAGCGAAAATGGAAAGAAAATACGAAGGGAGGCAACCCAGAACCGCTTTGGCCAAGGTGACTCTGCCAGCAAAGGAGAGAACTCTGGCCTTCCAATTAGATAACTTCACTTCAAATTTTTTAATCACAGGATCCCAGAATTTTGCTCTCCTCATGTTAACTCCTATTGGGATACCCAGGTACGAAAAAGGCGATTGCCCCACTTCACAATTCAAAATGCTAGCAACCCGAGCCTTTTCCCCATCATCGACCCCAAACCCATATAATTTACTTTTGTGATAATTAACTTTCAGTCATTATCGATGGATATGAATGTACCAACGGGTGGAATAACGTATGAACCGTCAATTTATGTTTTTAACAAATGAGTGTCATACATGTTAGTTTGCAAATTTGAGTTTATTACATCAAAATGTAATAATTGCCCCTTGAGTTTTGATCATCATATAACAACCATATTCATAACTATTGCTTTAAATGTGATCTGTTAACGATTTTCCAACCAATTTTTTCTCTCTCCAACTGTATATGACCAAAAAGGGATAATGTATTTATGCATAGTGATGTACAAATCGGTTTTTTTTAGGCTACCCGGTTCAGTTTATGAACCAGATCGATTTTCTTCATTGTGGGCTCAAAGTTGTTTGGTCTAAATCGGTTTGGTTTAGAAATCAATTTATGGGTTGAAAATCCAAACCCACTATAATCGGTTTGGGTTGGGTTCCCCGCCAAACCGTTTTTTTACAGCTCCTTGAAACGGTTCGGGATCAAACCGGGTTGTTAATGTGAAATCGTAAACTGGTTTATGAAATCATAAACTACTTGTAAACCGTCAGGCTAGGTAAGGCCCAACCCAGTTTGCCCCAGACCATTTTTTTATGGGCAGACTTAGGGGTGTAAACAAGTCGGGCTGAGCCCGAGCCCGACTACTCGTCATGTTTTTATAAAGCTCGAGCTTGAGCTCGGCTCGGTTCAAGCCTGCTTATTTGAGCTCAAGCTCAGCTTGTGAATTAAACCCAAAGCTCGAACTCGGCTGGAGCTATTTTGAGAACAACCTCAAACAAGCTAAAAGCTCGGCTCGAGCTCACTTTAATATCGATTAAACAAGCCAAAGCTCGGCTTGAGCTCGACTTGCCAATGTTATTATCATTATAATTATTATATTATATTTACAAAAAGTAAAATTTTGTTTGGGCCCGTTTAGGCTCGCAGGCCCAAACGAGCATTGTATTTCAGGCTCAAGCCCGGGCTCGATAACTAAACGAGCTATATTACAGGCTCGAGCTCACCCTCATTATAGCTCGGCTCGTTCGAGCTTTTAACCGAGCCGATAACGAGTAGCTCTCGAACCTCTGGGCTTGTTTACACCCCTAGGCAGATTGGGTTATGAACTCGTTTGATGGGCTCAAACAGGTTTTCTGGGAAAGTTGTCCGATTGGGCTCATAGACCCACTAACACACTAATTAAATATTACTAGGCTTAGAATATCTCTTTGTGGGCTTTAAGTAGCTTAATATCCAAACAAAAAAAGCCCAAACAGAAAAGTGGAAAGATATGATACAATGGATCTACTTTATTTCAAACCATAGACCTCCAAATCATCATCCACCGTTGATTCATATCCAACGGCCACCACTCCTCTAAACTTATCTCAAAACAGACCACACCATATATAAATAGCAAACAAGAAACAGAGTAACCAAAACAATTTCATTTCTTCTTCTTCTTCACAAATTAATCACCCAAATTCATCATCCATTAACAAACACTACTTAAACAAATCACTTCAGATTTTGTGAATTTTGCAGGTAACAGTTGCAAATTTGTTTCAAATTATGCAAGTTTTCTTCTAATTAATCAGATCTGTCATGATTTTGACTAATTTTGTTGCTAATTTTGCAGGTTTATGTTCTTCTTGAGCTTAATTTGTTCACAATTTCTCACAATTTCAACCAGATCTCTGTTTTTTTGTCAACAATTTCTAACCTAAAGCTCAAATTCCTCTGAATTTGAGCAGGTTTACTTCATCTATACAACAATTCTTCTCAATTTCTCACAATTTCATCCGGATCTCTGTTTTTTTGTCAACAATTTCTAACCTAAAGCTCAAATTCCTCTGAATTTGAGCAGGTTTATGTTCATCTAGAGCATAATTTCTTCTCAATTTCTCAGAATTTCATCCAGATCTCTGTTTTTTGTCGATGAATTTCTAACCTAAAGCTCAAAATTCCTCTGAATTCGAACTTTATTTTAAAATTTTGTGCATGTTTACGTTCATCTAGACCACAATTTCAACCAGATCTCTGTTTTCGTCAACAAATTTCTAACCTAAACCTCAAATTCCTCTGAATTAGAACTTTTTTTCAACAATTTCGGCAGGTTTATGTTCATCTACATCACAATTTCTCACAATATCAACCAGATCTCTGTTTTTCCTGAGCAAATTTCTAGCATAAACCTCAAATTCCTCTTAGTTTGAACTATGTCTTAGGTTTATGTTCATCTCCATCACAATTTCTCCATAATTTCTCACAAATTCAAACAGAAAGCTCAGATTCCTCTTAATTTGGACTTTATCTTAAAATTTTGAGCAGGTTTACGTTCATCTACACCACAATTTCTCCATAATTTCTCACAAAATTAACCAGAAACCTCAAATTCCTCTTAATTTGACCTTTTTCAAACCCTCTGCTTCAATCAATGGAGAAAATAGACAAAAGAGGTTTGTGTAAACAACAAACAGAGAGTACAACAGATTTGTTTTTAAAATGGGGGAATAAAAAGAGACTCAGATGTGTGAGAGTTAACGACTCCGATGATCCAACGGGACCGTCGGTTGCGGCTTCAGGCCGCCGGAGAGTTCGCCGGAAAGTTAACTCTCATTTTGTTACTTTTAGTTCCGATAATGATAGCAGAGAACCTTCTGTTACTCTACCTTCTGCTCGTGTCACAAGGTAAAACAATTAACCCTGATTTAATTGCACCTCAACAAACCCTAAATTCTGACAAAATTTCATAAGATTGTATGAAATTACAGAAAATTTCATGAAATTAGACGTGAATTTGATGAAAATTTGCCCTAATTTACTTGAGCTTCAAGAAAACCCTAAATTCCGACAAACTGTCATAAAATTGTACAAAAAAAAACCGTAAATTGTAACTAATTTCATGGAAGTTTGCCTTAATTTGACTAAGCTACAAAAAATAACCGTAAATTCCGACAAAATTTCATGATAATTGTAGAAAGTTACATTAAATTTCTTTAAATTGGACTTGGATATGACGTTTTCACGCTAGAAACCGGAAATTGAAACCGATTTCATGACGATCAGATGTGAATTTGATACATCATCACGATTGAAACACAAAACCCTAAAAGAATTGAAAAAAAAAATCCCCAAAATCGGCAAAATTGGGTGAAATGAATCGAAATTAGACGCGAATTTGGATCAAGATTCACACTTTTAATGCTTAATTTCACAAATATGTTGCAGGAACGCTGAGTTAGCGACGAATTCAAGATCGGAAAGTAACCGGAAACCCTCATCGGAGAAGGAAGATAGATTTTATACGGCGAAAGGGTGTACGGTGGCCGGAGGTGGCGGAGAGGTGGTGGTGGAAGAAAGTGGCGGGAAAAGTAAGCATGTGTGGCCAAAATTGTATATAACATTAACAAGTAAGGAGAAAGAAGAAGATTTTATGGCAATGAAAGGTTGTAAGCCTTCTCATAGGCCTAAGAAGAGGGCTAAGATGATCCAAAGAACTATACTTGTAAGTAAAATCAATTTATGCCTCTATATTTGTTCATGCATATGTATATAACACGCACTAATCTCACTTTAAGTGTGTGTTTTACAAGTATAAAGAAAGGTACAACTTTCGATGAAAGGTGTACAAGTGATTAATGCATTGTTATGGTGATTTTTTTTTTCTACATGTTTTTTGAAATGAAAAAGATTTTATTTTCGAATAGGTTTATTTTCTTAATTTTTTTGTTTAGTTTTTATCTTTTTTTACAAGTATAATGCATCTTTTGCATGTCTAAATTTCTAAATAATAAAACACTAAAGAAAGTACAAGTGATTTTGTTGATCTTTTGAAGAAGATTTTACCCTGAAAATGGGTTTTACTTTATGAGAAAATAATGAAAATATTTTTTCTTCATATTTATAAGTGTTAAATATAAGTTTTGCCACGTGATTTTTGCTGTGTGTTTTATTTAAAAAAATGGATCAATTTTGTACATTCAAGATATTTGTGACGACAGGTAAAGTATATAATGTCACGTGATTTTTAGCCTGTTTTTGAAAAAGCTTTTACCCTAAAATTAGTGAAATTGGGTTTATTTTTGAGAAAATTATTAAAATAGATTTTTTTTAATATTTATAAGTATTACACAAGTTTTACCACTTGATTTTTGCTATATGCTTTATTTAATAAAAAAATGGATCATTTTTTTACATTCAAGGTATTTGTGACGAAGGTAAGGTATATTATGTCACATGATTTTTTTTACCAACGATTTATCTTTGATATTTTTCCTTGAGTTTTATAAAAATCTTTGGGCATTTTAGTGCTATGACAAAATTAGCACAAATTTCTATTTTAATGCAAGTGGTACAAGTTGGACCGCAATTATGTGAAATTTTAACTCATTGTGGAAAGATATTCTTTCATATAAATAGTTTATATATTCTTTAGCGTCGATTTTGGAAGCTTTTGTTTGACCAATTCCGGTACACTATCTCTTTTTTGTAAATTTGTCCCCATGATTTGTTTATGTTTGGTCACAAATTACAACTCTTAAAATGTACAAGCTACTTTCGAATATTTTATTGTGTGAACTATTACCATTTTCGGAAAAGGATCTTACTTTCTAATTAAACCCATAAATCTAACAATGCAAAATCATGACAATAGTATAAATTTATAAGTTAGTTTTAGGGAAAAAAAAACAAAAAACTCTATCCAATTTTTACTTCTTTTATTTATAGGTAAAATGTTTTTTTTTCTGAGCATGAAATTTTTTTGTATATCCACTTTTCACAAAAAGCTTGCAAGTTTTGTATAATTTAAGATATTTTGATGCAATTTTTTGTCTGAGACGGCTATGCGTATAAATATAATTAAAAATGATTATCTGCGTGATTATTGTTAAATTTCCAACTAAGCATAAATTGAAACTTTTGTTGCAAGTGATACAAGTTGGTAGTTATAATAATTGTTGGGAATTTTGGCCATTTGTGGAAAAAGAATATTCCGAGTTTTTTTTTTTTTTTAATTTGATATGTCTACATCCTTTGTAATTTTACTAATTTGTCCCATTATTATTGTCATGGGTTGATGGAGCAGTTGGTGAGTCCAGGGGCATGGTTGTCCGATATGTGCCAAGAGAGATATGAAGTCAGAGAAAAGAAGAACACCAAGAAGGTATTTCTGTGATTTAACTTTATTTTCAATTGCATTTAAGGACTAATTTTTTTAATTTATCCCGTTTGAATAAGCAACTTTAAAATTTTTGGCTAGTAATCCATCAAAGTCGAGGGACAAACGCTGTCGAAAGAGCTTATTCTTAGGGTTGGGTGCAAATAACTCGTGTCTTGCATCTCGGATTTGACCTGTTAGCAGTGACAGATCTAGAAAATTATTATAGGGGCAATGATTTCAAAATATATATATATATATATATAGGGGCAGCAAAATCGAAAAAACGTCAAATTAAAAAAAAAATTATGCTACCGCCGGAGCATCAGCTACCCCTTGTTCTAAAGTATATCCGCCCCTGCCTGTTAGCTCGGGTCAGCTCAACTTGTATTATTATTGGCTTAAGTCCGAGTTGATGTTGGTGGGGGCGAATTCACTTGTACTTGAATCAAGATTTTTTTTTGTAAATAAAATTTATGTTTAATTTGTGAATTGAATGCAGAGACCAACAGGATTGAAGGCCATGGGAAGCATGGAGAGTGATTCAGATTGATGTTTTGTATAATCTTGTCATGCTTTTTGAACCACTTTTGTATATTTTCTATGTTAATTATTAATTTCAAATGGAATTTCATTTCTTTTTGGCTTTAAATATTGTCAAATTATATCATATTGGATGGTATGATGTATAAACAATGACCCTTTAATAATTCATTAACCTATAAATTAATAAAAGTATTATATTATAGAGGTTAAGTAAGATTTTAATTAATCCATTCTATCTTCTCTCCTAGATTCTGCAATCGAGAAGTGCTTTACTAGTTTCTCTTTAAAGGAAGAGATCACTGGTACACTAAACGTTTCGCTACACAAAGGGAGTGATCACCTTATACGTCTTCCTATATCAAGATAGTGATCACATTCTTCGTTTCACTAATCTCAATATAAAATATAATAATCATAACCACAAATTCTCATTAATTTAATGGTAGTGTTCCCCAAACAATTATAACACAAGAATGGAAAGATTGGAAGTTGTAGCACTAATCTACGTCTCCCTAATAAAGATAGTGATCACATTTTTTCGTTTCACTAATCTCAAGATAAGATGTAATGTATATGTTCAGTCAATACTGGTATGGTACCAGTATTTGGTACCGTACCCATACCAAAACTGAGTTAAATTCAATACTGAATACAGTACTGTATATGTCCGGTCAATACTGGTATGGTACCGGTATTCGGTACGAAGTTTCCCGTTCCTAATATCAAGGGAATTTGAGAAATAACTATTAGATATGTATATGAGAGTGTTTAAGGTAAAAGGGGTAGTGAAAATGATTGAGAAATGCCTCAATTTATAAACACAACACTAAAAACAAGGAAATAACTCACAAGCCAATCCAACGTTGATCCAGCGACCTAAACCTTGGATCGCCCGAATTGTTTATTCTTGTCTTCTTGTGCTGTGAACGTTGTGTAATGTGAAATCCATCATTCCAAACCCATTTCCATACATTTTCACTAGAATTTGTATATCAAAGTGATAAGATTACCTTTTCTAATCTGTAAAGTCAATGACAAAATTTTCCATTCGTTTAATTATTTATTTATTTTTTATTAAAGGGAGTAGACAGGCTCAAAGGTGTACGAAAGCAACATAAATGTTTATCGAGTGTAATTTCTCTACTCGTCTGTTAAACATTCACAATCGCATTCATTAGCTCGTACGCATTCACATATTCCAAGAGAAGACAATTTCTGATCCTTCCTATGATCCTGCAACTTTCACAACCACTATCGAATCAGTTCATTAAAGATGCTTATAATGAATCCAAGCCAGCCCGTTACACAACAAGTCTTGTCAAACGGTCTGGGTTAAAAAAAAACATTTTCTATCATCGCCCAGGCCAGGTTGGATCAACGCATGATTTTCAGCCCGTTTAACCTGTTTCACTTGCCTATTTGAGATAGAACAAAACCCAAACCGATAGCTATACATTCAGGTAAAGGTTAGCAGACAACCAAATTTAACTAAATATACATCTTTTATTTCCCACAGGACAAGTCTAAAAAGGATGACACGGATCTTAATTGACACGATAATAAAAGACACCAACGATTTTGAATCATTTTCTGTAATATGTACATTATAGGTCCTATATTCATGCATCTATGGTCCCATAATCATCTCAAACCAGATCATAAGATGAACATTGGAAGTGACAAACGAACATGATGTATTAGTGGATTAACGTTTAACTTGATGCATATGGTTTAAGAAACGTGTCTTCTAGTCGAAACTCGTTAATTGACTCGAGACTTGGCAGCTTGAAGCATTTCAACTATAAGTGTCTTCACGTCCCTAATCGTGACAATAGAATTAAAGATAAATTGATTTCATTCATAAATAAATGTTACAATACATGAAATTTGAAATACAAAAGTTCAATGCAAAAGCAAAGGCGAGTATACAAGTTTGATACGTACATAGCATAAAAAGATGATTAAACAATTCCTCATAACAAGCATGTGATACAAGATAAACCTTAAATTCGGCATGTGTCTAACATATCAAACCAATGATGAAACGCAATATGCTCATGACATAACCACAAGTCTACGGGCGGTGCGTGTCACACCCCGATTTCCACGTGTCTCCGGTGGGCCCGGTAGGGGAGTATCGTGACGTGGTTGGCAACATAATTGTCACACCCCAACCGATGGCGGAAACATCGGGATGAGACGAACAAATTGCTCAAAACATCATAACACTATGTGACAATATTTAATTGAATTCAAATTTCATTGCAAGGACTAAATTGTCATACAACATTTAAAATGGAAATAACAACATTGTTCAAATTCAAATCAACATAGATAAATAGATTAAAGGTGTGTATCTAGTCCACCCTAAACTTGTTTCGTCAATCATCCATACTTCAATAATCAACCTGCAACATGTATTAAAATAGAGTTTCAATGCAAAGGCAATGAGCGAGTATACAAGTTTGTTTACATAGCATAATAGAATAAAAACTCAATCCAACATGATTCATAATATGTGCTTGCTAGTATGCAATTTTGGCGTACAACATGATCAAACCCTAGAACACAACGCATAAAATCCCAATAGTTCAGCGGGATGGTAAACTTAACAATACCCAATAGTTCAGCAGGCGGGGCGTTAATCCTATAGCGCTATAATTGTTAAGGTGGGCGAACAAATCAATGAGCATATAACGTTCCAAATCGTTCATAGAGCATACAAGAATAGCAAGTAAGTCACATTAGTTTCATGCATTCGTTCAAAGGATGAGTATGTTTAGTTCAAAATTTGTTTACATAATTATACATGTTGCATCCCAAAGTATAAAAGGGGAAAAAGGGATCGAGTATACTCACGGTGGTTGCAAGCTTTCCTACTTGAAATCCCGCGAGCGAGTTTGGTGGTTGAATTAAGTTGGAGCACCTAGTCCTTCTACACGAGGAAACGTAGGTGTGTGAGTTTGGCGTTCAACGGAAGATTATAATTTTGGAGTTTAACATAACATAAAGTATGATATCAAAATAATCATCTTTAACTTATACTCTTATATGACACTACGTAACCACTAGGGTTATATTGTATTTCATGGGTAGAATGCCCATTAGAATCATACTTGGAGTGTTAAGTCTTAGATGGTATTCTACTACCTTAACATATAAACACAAGTTTAATATTAAAGGTTCGAATGAGTGTATATATATATTTAGGTTAAGTATTACATATTATTAGGTCCAATAATTCAAGTAGGAGGTAGAAGGTTAAGACCTTCATTTAGGCACCTCGAGTTATTCATGGATGTCATGTATGGGGTAGGAAGACAAGCTTCCATTTAGGAACCCCTTGAATGTTCACCACTTCTCTTGATGTAAAAACAACCAAGGAGGGTCACGAACTAGGATTAGTATAATATAAACAATCTAACTAAGAGAAATCATCAAATCATGTGAGGATTGTATGTTTGGAACAACCCAAGTTGTTCCATAATCACTCTACATCAAGAACTAGCTCGAACATGACTTGTGGGTCAAAACACCCTAACAAAACAGAAAGTTTATGAGGTTTAATCCTCTGATTTAAGTGTCTCAACCATGTTTTTAAGCTTAACCAACCATAAGAGAGGTTGTAAGCATTAGGACATTGGTGTGAGATGTGTTAGACACAAGTTGGATGAAGTTTAAACAAGTTTGAACAAAACAGAAAGTTCTTGGACCATTTCAGGGCAATTCCAGGTCTGATTTCTCCAAGGAGAAGTCAAGGAATCAAACCCCATGATTATCCAAGCAAGTAGGAAGAAGAATCAAGTGATTTGGTTGAGAAATGAGCAAGTTACACTCACTTTTGCACAAGGTTATGAATCTGTCCGAATTTCAGATTCTTGCAAGAACTAGAGAGTATTTTGGAGAGATTTGAGTGTTGTGAAAGTGTAAAATGGTGTGGAGAAGGGTTGTATTTATAGTGGAAGAGTTTGGAGGTGATTGGAGGTGATTAGAGGTGGCTTTAAGGTGATTGGGGAGGGTTAGAAACTTGGATTTCGTGCATAATTCGCGTAACATAGCAGCTGGACATGTTTTCTGATCTGGGCACCCTCAGGCGGCCCGCCTGAGGTTTCAGGCAAGCTAATGCGGGCCGCCCGGGCCTTCTAATCCGGGCATAAGTTTCCAATATTTACAATTTGGCCCCTATAGTTATGTATTTGATGTTTTAAGGACTTTTAAGGACCATTCTTGCCACAAAAGCATATTTTAAGATAATTCCAAGTACGAGGAGTATAAACCAAGTATAATTAATCGTATGAGCATCAAAGTCAAGTGTCATTTTCATTCAAAACACGTTTTGGGCATAAGTTTAGTTTAATTGCAAGTTTAGCACATAGTTTCCAAGAATAATGATTAAACACCAATTGATTCACCAATTCGAACGTACGAGCATATACAAAGTGTGTACAACATATTTGTAACAAAATACGAGTTTCATTAATGATCCAAGTCTCGGTTTTACAACGATTACAAAGAAGGAACGATTACAAGAATACAACGTTCCCAAAAATAGACATACGAACAAAACTTTCTATAAATGGAAAGTACAAAAGAGCCGGGCGTTACAGTCTCCCCTCCTTTAGGAAATTTCGTCCCGAAATTTAGGAAGACGTAGGGAAGAGATGAGGATACTTCTTTTTCATCTCGCTCTTGAGTTCCCAAGTAAATTCGGCGCCTCGTTTACCTTCCCATCGAACCTTGACGATAGGAATCTTGCTGCGCCTCAATAACTTGACTTTTTGATCCATGATTTCGACGGGTTTCTCCACGAAATGCAAAGTGTCGTTTATTTGGAGATCTTCGAGAGGAACTTGAAGTCTTTCTTCAGCGTGACACTTCTTTAGATTAGAAACATGGAACGTTGGATGCACGTTGTTGAGTTCTTGAGGTAAATCGAGTCGATAAGCCACCGCGCCAATCCTTTCGAGTATCTTGAAAGGACCAACATAGCGAGGGGCAAGCTTTCCCTTTTTACCAAAACGAACCACTCCTTTCCAAGGAGACACTTTGAGTAAAACGTGATCCCCAATGTTGAGTTCCATAGGTTTGCGTCCCTTATCAGCATAGACCTTTTGACGTTCTCGAGCCTTGAGTAGGTTGTCACGGATTTGGTGAATCTTATCCGTTGCTTCTTGTATGATCTCAGGGCCCGAAAAATGTTTGTCACCAATCTCGTGCCAGCTTAAAGGAGATCGGCATTTGCGACCATACAATGCCTCGAATGGAGCCATTTTAATACTGGAGTGGTAGCTATTGTTGTACGAGAACTCGACCAAAGGTAAATGCACATCCCAACTACCACCAAAGTCGATGACACAAGAACGGAGCATGTCCTCTAGGGTTTGGATAGTACGTTCAGTCTGTCCATCCGTTTGAGGATGAAAAGCCGTACTGAGATTCAAATGAGTACCCATAGCGGACTGAAAGGTTTGCCAGAGGCGTGAAGTAAATCGACCATCACGATCAGAAATGATGTCGAGAGGAACACCATGATGACGTATGACTTCGTTAGTATAGATGCGAGCAAGTCGTTCAACCTTGAAATCTTCACGAATAGGGATGAATTGAGCGGACTTGGTTAGACGATCGATAATTACCCAAATACTATCGTGACCAGAAGACGTTCGAGGGAGTTTGGTTATGAAGTCCATCGCAATGCTATCCCATTTCCAAACGGGGATTTCAGGTTGTTCGAGTAGACCAGAAGGTCGTTGGTGTTCGGCTTTGACTTTTGAACACGTAAGACACTTAGAGACGTAAGTGGCAATGTCTTTCTTCATCCCAGGCCACCAATAGGATGTACGTAGATTATGGTACATCTTGTCGGCACCAGGATGAATTGAGTACTTGGATTTGTGTGCCTCGTTCATAATGAAGTCTCGAAGTGCTTCGCGTTCAGGGATCCAGGCACGATTGTTAAGGTATAGGATACCATCGGCCTTGGAGACGAGATCGTGTTCTTTTGCGCCTCGTATCTCGACGTGGAAGTTACCCTCGTTAATAGAGGCGTACTGAGCTTCACGAATGCGTTGAGGAAGGTCACTTGAGATATGAAAACAACGCATATAATCTACATGAGTCTTACGACTAAGTGCATCGGCCACGACGTTTGCCTTACCTGGGTGGTATTTTATTTCGCAGTCGTAGTCGTTTAACAGTTCCACCCAACGACGTTGACGCATGTTCAGTTCCTTTTGGTCGAAGATATATTGAAGGCTCTTGTGGTCAGTGAAAACCACACACTTAGTACCATAAAGGTAGTGTCGCCAAATCTTCAACGCAAAAACAACTGCGCCAAGTTCAAGGTCATGGGTAGTATAGTTTTTCTCATGTATTTTGAGTTGCCGAGAGGCATAAGCGATGACCTTGTCTCGTTGCATGAGGACGCAACCAAGACCACGGTTCGAGGCATCGCAATACACCACGAAATCATCATTCCCCTCAGGGAGAGCGAGAATATGAGCGTTGCAAAGCAAGTCTTTGAGAGTTTGAAAAGATTCCTCTTGCTCAGGACCCCAAGCAAAAGGCTTCTCTTTTTGAGTCAACGAAGTGAGAGGAACGGCGATTTTTGAAAAGTTCGAGATGAATCGGCGGTAATAACCCGCCAATCCTAAGAAAGAACGGATTTCGGAAGGAGATTTAGGCGCGGTCCAATTCTTTACGGCTTCGATCTTTGCAGGGTCAACGTGGATTCCTTTTTCACTAACAACGTGTCCAAGGAATTGGACTTCTTTAATCCAAAACTCACATTTAGAGAATTTAGCGTATAATCGTTCCATACGTAAGAGCTCGAGTATAAGACGAAGATGACGTTCATGATCGGCTTGAGTTTTAGAATAAATGAGAATATCATCAATGAAGACGATCACGAAACGATCCAAGTAAGGCTTACAAACACGATTCATAAGATCCATGAACACAGCGGGTGCGTTGGTCAAACCAAAAGGCATAACCACGAACTCGTAGTGCCCATAGCGAGTGCGAAAAGCGGTTTTCGGAATGTCTTCATCGAGGACACGAAGTTGGTGATAACCAGAACGAAGATCGATTTTGGAGAAACAAGTAGCGCCTTGAAGTTGATCAAAGAGATCGTCGATACGCGGGAGAGGGTAACGATTTTTGACGGTGAGTTTGTTAAGTTCACGATAATCGATGCACATGCGGAAGGGACCATCCTTCTTTTTGACGAAGAGTACAGGTGCACCCCAAGGTGAGGTACTTGGACGAATGAAGCCTTTATCGAGGAGTTCTTGAAGCTGCGTAGATAATTCTTGCATCTCAGAAGGTGCAAGACGATAAGGAGCCTTGGCAACAGGAGTCGCACCAGGTACGAGGTCAATACGAAAGTCAACGGATCGAGGTGGAGGAGGACCAGGTAAATCTTCAGGAAAGACATCAGGGAAGTCGCGCACCACTGGAACATCACTTAAACTCTTTCCCTTGCCCTTTTCTTCCACAACGTGGGCTAAAAAGGCAAAGTACTGTTTGCGTAAGTATTTGTTCGCTTGTGTGCAGGACATCAACTTCAGTCCCTTTGAAGGCCGGTCTCCATAGACGTGTAAAACATCACCAGAAGGAAGGGGTAAACGAACGTACTTCTCGTGACAAGCGATTTCAGCATGGTTCCTTTGAAGCCAATCCATGCCTATGATGACGTCGAAACTACCCAGTTGCATGGGTATGAGATCAATAGGGAAGACGTGTTCGTTAAGAGTAAGACGACAATCACGAAGAACGGAATCGACTAAGATGGACTTGCCATTGGCGACTTCAATGGAAAACGACTTAGGTAGTTTAGAGCGCGTGCAATTTAACAATGATTCGAATTCTAAGGACACAAAGCTTTTGTCCGCACCAGTATCAAATAGTATCGAAGCATAAAGATGGTTAACAAGGAACGTACCGTTAACGACATTATTGTCGTTGCGCGCTTGGTTCGCGTTCAGATTGAAACAACGTCCACGAGGAGGTTACAGTTGCTCTTGATTCCATAGTGGGCATTGAGGACGAAGATGATTGGCGTCCCCACATTTGAAACAAGCTCTAGCGGGTCTTGCGTTTTGAGGAGGAGGTGGAGCTTGTTGCGCTTGTTGAGCTGGTGGAGCTTGTTGCGCTGGTTGAGCTGGTGGAGCTTGTTGTTGTTGGTAGCGACAAAAGGCGGTGTCATGCCCATAACGGTTACAATTGCCACAAAGACGACACCTGGCATTGACGGGATGGTGGCGGTTACAAGTGGCACACTTGGGGTGAATCCCAGTGTACGATCTTTGGGTGTTATCAGGAGCAACAGGTTTTGGGTTAACAGGTGGTACAATCGCATTGCAAACAGGGTTTGATTGCTTTCGCTTCTTCCCCCTATTGCCACTCAACTGTTGGGTTATTTGGTTGGCTGGCTTGAAAGAAGCGGGGTTTGCGGCTTGTTTATCACGAACGCGATTGTTGTTCAGGGAAGCGGCCAAACGATAAACAGCTTCGATAGTGTCGAGTTTGGCAGCCTCGATCGTATCGCGCATAGCAGAGGGTAACCCATTGATATACTTCCGTATCTTGCGGTCGGTGGTCATAACAAGGTGAGGAACTATGAAGCTAAGTTGTTTGAAACGGGTGGTATAAGCTAGGTTCTCATCTCCCACTTGCTTTAGTGCCCAAAATTCTTCCTCCAACTTTTGTTGCTCATGCGGAGGACAAAACTCGTCCATCATCAGGGCCTTAACTTCTTCCCACTCCAACGCATATGCCAGTTCGTTCGAACGAATGTTCCTTTCGTTCGTCCACCATTCAAGAGCTCGGGCTTGGAATACCCCAGTCGCACTACGCGTTCTAAGCTCATTGGGGCAATCACTGTTGATGAACGTGACCTCCATGCTATCAAACCATTCGAGCATGGCGGTTACCCCATCATTGCCGGTGAATGCCTTGGGATTGCACGATGAAAAGTGCTTGAAGTTGAACGAAGCGGGCTTGCGTACTTCGACCTTAGAGTCGACGGAAGAGTGAGGTGTTTCAGAAGCTCGAATCTCGCTAATGACCTTAGGAACGACGCGCGCAAATTGATCGGCCATGAAAGCCATCATCTTCTTCGTAGCACGAGACTTTGACTTCTTAGATGAGTTGGAGTGACGAGAAGACATCTAAGATTCAAAAGAACGAATAGGTGAGACTTGATCATAATGTTGGTTTAAGAAAAATCGTTTGCATAAATTGATTCACATAGCATAAAGTGTCACATAGCATAAAAGTTTCAAATTGATTCACATAACATAAGGAGTTTAGATGTCTCACATAGCATAGTCATGAGTTCCACATAGCATAGTCATGAGTTCCACATAGCATAGTATGAATAAATGAAAGCATTGTAAATTTAGTTTGTTCACGAGGGATTATTATTGTTTGTGATTGCGATAACGTGCGAAATGATTAAAACGAAATTTTTGAAAGGAATGAACGTTCAAGTATAAAATCACATAATAATCGAGATACATAAAAGAGAGGCTCAATAAAACATTGGATTGTTTCGGGTAGAGAAACGTCGACTATTCCAAAGTGGGTCGAAAGTCCTTTCGAATTAGAGAAAACGTGCTTTGGCCTATAGGTAAGATACTCTCGTCGAGGAGCGATTAACGGTATCTTACCCTTCCGGTTACTACACATCTCTAATTGATTGAAACAATCGGGACTTTGGCGAGATTGAAAATCGAGGAATGGGACTTAATCGACGAGATGCGGGTTTCACCCCTAACTTGACGATTTCGTACACTAAATGTGGTTGGTACTCGTCGGGTCAAAATAAAATTTCGACACTATGACAAGGGTCCACTAGAGTTGAAATGGAAATTACCATTAAGTTGTGGATTTCACTCCTAGCTTAATGGTGTAATTTCGTGCAAAAGAAATAGTTCAAGGTAGAATGAGAGTCGTTTACCAAATTGTGGGTTTCACGCCTATTTTGGTAAAGTTGTCTCGTTTGTGTTACAAGAGTATACAAATAACAAAGTGTATTCATGTTAACCTTAGGAAAGGCATATAAATTTAATCAACAAGGAGTGTAGCTAGGAAGCATGCATGGTAGAGTACAAAAGTTTTAAACAACACATAAAAGGCAAAATTCCTAAAACTATAGATTAGGGAAAAAGCATGGCAATTTTCCTAATTCCCTATAGTTATGGCTCTGATACCAATCTGTCACACCCCAACCGATGGCGGAAACATCGGGATGAGACGAACAAATTGCTCAAAACATCATAACACTATGTGACAATATTTAATTGAATTCAAATTTCATTGCAAGGACTAAATTGTCATACAACATTTAAAATGGAAATAACAACATTGTTCAAATTCAAATCAACATAGATAAATAGATTAAAGGTGTGTATCTAGTCCACCCTAAACTTGTTTCGTCAATCATCCATACTTCAATAATCAACCTGCAACATGTATTAAAATAGAGTTTCAATGCAAAGGCAATGAGCGAGTATACAAGTTTGTTTACATAGCATAATAGAATAAAAACTCAATCCAACATGATTCATAATATGTGCTTGCTAGTATGCAATTTTGGCGTACAACATGATCAAACCCTAGAACACAACGCATAAAATCCCAATAGTTCAGCGGGATGGTAAACTTAACAATACCCAATAGTTCAGCAGGCGGGGCGTTAATCCTATAGCGCTATAATTGTTAAGGTGGGCGAACAAATCAATGAGCATATAACGTTCCAAATCGTTCATAGAGCATACAAGAATAGCAAGTAAGTCACATTAGTTTCATGCATTCGTTCAAAGGATGAGTATGTTTAGTTCAAAAGTTGTTTACATAATTATACATGTTGCATCCCAAAGTATAAAAGGGGAAAAAGGGATCGAGTATACTCACGGTGGTTGCAAGCTTTCCTACTTGAAATCCCGCGAGCGAGTTTGGTGGTTGAATTAAGTTGGAGCACCTAGTCCTTCTACACGAGGAAACGTAGGTGTGTGAGTTTGGCGTTCAACGGAAGATTATAATTTTGGAGTTTAACATAACATAAAGTATGATATCAAAATAATCATCTTTAACTTATACTCTTATATGACACTACGTAACCACTAGGGTTATATTGTATTTCATGGGTAGAATGCCCATTAGAATCATACTTGGAGTGTTAAGTCTTAGATGGTATTCTACTACCTTAACATATAAACACAAGTTTAATATTAAAGGTTCGAATGAGTGTATATATATATTTAGGTTAAGTATTACATATTATTAGGTCCAATAATTCAAGTAGGAGGTAGAAGGTTAAGACCTTCATTTAGGCACCTCGAGTTATTCATGGATGTCATGTATGGGGTAGGAAGACAAGCTTCCATTTAGGAACCCCTTGAATGTTCACCACTTCTCTTGATGTAAAAACAACCAAGGAGGGTCACGAACTAGGATTAGTATAATATAAACAATCTAACTAAGAGAAATCATCAAATCATGTGAGGATTGTATGTTTGGAACAACCCAAGTTGTTCCATAATCACTCTACATCAAGAACTAGCTCGAACATGACTTGTGGGTCAAAACACCCTAACAAAACAGAAAGTTTATGAGGTTTAATCCTCTGATTTAAGTGTCTCAACCATGTTTTTAAGCTTAACCAACCATAAGAGAGGTTGTAAGCATTAGGACATTGGTGTGAGATGTGTTAGACACAAGTTGGATGAAGTTTAAACAAGTTTGAACAAAACAGAAAGTTCTTGGACCATTTCAGGGCAATTCCAGGTCTGATTTCTCCAAGGAGAAGTCAAGGAATCAAACCCCATGATTATCCAAGCAAGTAGGAAGAAGAATCAAGTGATTTGGTTGAGAAATGAGCAAGTTACACTCACTTTTGCACATGGTTATGAATCTGTCCGAATTTCAGATTCTTGCAAGAACTAGAGAGTATTTTGGAGAGATTTGAGTGTTGTGAAAGTGTAAAATGGTGTGGAGAAGGGTTGTATTTATAGTGGAAGAGTTTGGAGGTGATTGGAGGTGATTAGAGGTGGCTTTAAGGTGATTGGGGAGGGTTAGAAACTTGGATTTCGTGCATAATTCGCGTAACATAGCAGCTGGACATGTTTTCTGATCTGGGCACCCTCAGGCGGCCCGCCTGAGGTTTCAGGCAAGCTAATGCGGGCCGCCCGGGCCTTCTAATCCGGGCATAAGTTTCCAATATTTACAATTTGGCCCCTATAGTTATGTATTTGATGTTTTAAGGACTTTTAAGGACCATTCTTGCCACAAAAGCATATTTTAAGATAATTCCAAGTACGAGGAGTATAAACCAAGTATAATTAATCGTATGAGCATCAAAGTCAAGTGTCATTTTCGTTCAAAACACGTTTTGGGCATAAGTTTAGTTTAATTGCAAGTTTAGCACATAGTTTCCAAGAATAATGATTAAACACCAATTGATTCACCAATTCGAACGTACGAGCATATACAAAGTGTGTACAACATATTTGTAACAAAATACGAGTTTCATTAATGATTCAAGTCTCGGTTTTACAACGATTACAAAGAAGGAACGATTACAAGAATACAACGTTCCCAAAAATAGACATACGAACAAAACTTTCTATAAATGGAAAGTACAAAAGAGTCGGGCGTTACAATAATAGTCAAACAACACAATATATAAATATGCACAGCGGAAGCAAATGAGAAATATAATTCAACTTTAATAATATTGTAATATCGTGTATCACAACTGTTGAATGTTTGTCCACATAAGGATAAAAAATAAATAGTAGTTCAACAGACTTTAGGCATCTTAAGCTTGCGAGACTTCTATTGATGCTAAGAAGAAATCCCAGCCAATTACGCTTAGTACCTGCATTTAATCTTTTTGGGAAAATACGTCAGTTTACACTGGTAAATACAATCAACTGACTCATTTTGGAAAAAGATTGAAAATTGATTTGGATGCACGTGGCATAAGCATTTTATAACTTGGGAGAATTATTTAATTATATAATCTTGTGAACGAATTACATGTTCCTTATGCGTTCAGTAGCCCGGACGTACCGGGTTAAAGATCAATAGACACACCACATTATTCTTTTGTGCACTGACGGGTGTACGCCTACACCCCGCGCTTAAGTCGTGGCCATTTCGTAAAATGATGCCAAGGATATCCGGGACATGGTCATTAACCCCCCAAAGGCTTTTAAGTAAACAAGACTGTTTAAACGGGCCGATTAAATTATTCAATTAACCACCAAACGATGGAAGATTTAATGCCCGATCAAGCGGTATTTTAAATACCGTAACCCAAGCCCGTATAGGGAAAATAAGTTAAAAGTATTTACCTGAGCAATGCAATAATCACAATAAGAAAAATGCACGTAGCTTTTACTGGTCTCATACTCTGGAACAAAGGTTTATAATAACCTATTAGAATCCTAACGGGTCTTTAGTTAAGCTTAAGCTTAGACCGGTTAGTTTCAAAGATACGGTTCGTACGCACGATTAAGCGAAGACCGGATAGAATGTGATTTAGACCCGACAAGTTCAGAGACTTGCTTAATATGGGTATTTCATACACATTCTGGATTTTGAGATAAAACCGATAAGGTTTGACCCGTTTCGGCTAATTTATGTAAACTTGTTACATAAACCGAACCGAACGCGTAACAAGCGTGACGGGTATCCGTAAGAGCTATATACAGGTTTCCTAAGTTAATATGCTTCAAATATGTTGTGAAATCAGTAATATGTCTTTTATTATGCCCGTAACGAATTTAAACACAAACTATGCCCCGTAGGGGTAGTTTGGTCATTTAAAAGGTTATAAAAGAGTTTAAGTATTTACCTGAGTTACAGGTCTGATATAATCAGCAAAAATACTTATTTTACTAAGTTATAACAGTAGGGTACAGTATATATGCGAAACTTATCAATTATAACCAAACTATGCACCGTAGGGGCATTTTGGTAATTTCACATAAGCCGAGAAGCTCAAAACTGAAGTCTGAGTTTAACAACTTTTGCTTACTATTAAAATATTTTAATTTACCTAAAATATCAGTAGGTATCACCCTTGTATGTTTAAAAATAGTCTTAGTACATACTATGCGCTAAAAACGCTTAATAAGGCGATTAGAAGCCGTTTCCGGGTTCTATATATAAAGCTGATATTTTTATTATTCCAGAAGGCTTAAAATAATTTATTTATCATTTGTGATCAGTAGCAAAAGGTTTGGAGTCGATTAGATATGTAAAACTCATTTTATGGCCCGTAAGGGCAAAACCGACAATTACCGGATTAAGCCTACGACTATGAGTTATGCTCAGCCTAAAATTAATTAAAAATCTTCAAAAATCCCAAAATAATATATTACATCAGTGGGTAAAGATTTTGATATAAAAAAGTAGGCTTAACTAGGCTATACGCTAATTACGCCGTTTAATTAACATAAAGCTTCTTAATTACGCCAATGAGCATAACTCTCAATCTACACCTCAAACTGATGTCAAACTTTGCATACAAGTTTATATATCAGTAATTAAGGTTTCTACTCTTTTACATTTTCAAGAATCACGTTTTACGGTGAAAAGGGCATAATGGTCAACATATGAGCAATTAACGGAAATCATGCGTATTAATTGGTTAACTAATGAACCATGGTGTATAATCATAGAGGGTTATACTAGCATGTAACCTGGTCCAAATGAAGCTCTAAGGTATTTCTAAAACATACCATAACGGGTCAGAACTGAAGTCAAAGCAAAAGTCAAAGCTTTGCGACTTTCGGTTCCGAGCCGGGTCTAAACAGTAAATTGTCGGGTTGAACATGTTTAGACATGTTCTTATACTAATTACCAAGTTATATTAATGATCAACCAGGTTGTATGTGTTCTACATTGCTAATCATGCATAAATTAGAAACTAAGTATCCTGTTGACTTTTTATTAACAAGTTTGACCCGACATTTGACCTAGTTAGAGTGGGAATCAGGGGGAACCCTTTTAAGGGTTTATTACTCACATAATTACCAACTTATAACTACTTTTGATTTGACTAATCACTGGACCATTAGTGATTAATCTTAAAGTCATCCGTTAATTACGACGGTTTGACTTTTAAGCTAAACTAAGCAAAAACTTAACTAAGGAAGGACAAGCAAACTTACAAGAGTCCTATGAATGACCAGAGATCACTTGAGAGAAGTCTTGAGCTCCATAAATGATCAGGAATGTAAGAGAAGGTGTGAAGAACTTGGTTGCAACTTATGGCCCTTTTATAGTGAATTTTTCACCATAGAATGTTGACACACAAGTCTACCACTGCCCACAATTCACCAACAAGTGTCCCTAAGTGTCTAGGACTGTTTAGGGGTCGCCCACAATGTGAAAATATCTGTTTTGGGTCGATTGAGCGCGTTTACAGGCTGCTGTCTACACTTTCTGCATCTTTCATGATTGATAGTGGAAGGATGCCCATGAGTGTGAGCATATTTCATGAATGAATGAGGCAAATTCTGGTACGGAAGGTACATATAAAGAAGCGGATCGATCCGGCGCACGGATAACCGACTTATGCATTGAAGGCGAGGTTAGTAAAATGTTTAATTCTTAATTAATGATTAAGAATCCGTAGATTTATTTGTAAGTGTGAACAAAATGAATGGTAGAATAATTATGGTATGGTATACAATGATCGACCTATAATGGTCAGCGTGAGAAGGTATAAATATCAATAAAAGGGAAATTTAAAGGCCTTAAATGAAAGTTTGAGCTGAATGGGTTAAACACTAGTATGGTGCTCGTACATAGGATACCCAGTTGTTATCATAAGTAGTTCATGCAAGGATCTAATAGTAAAGTGTGCGAAGGATTAAATTTAAGGTTAAACTCAAACTTGTGATTAGTTCAAGTGACGGTAGTAACCGTAGAATGATACCTTATACTTGTATTAGGTATGAAAAAGCAATTAGGAAGTGGGTAGCTTTGTATTAGTACCACTAAGTCATTAAATGTCTATAGTATGCGTATAATGTTATGCTAAACCCTCATATGAACCAGAAAGTAAATGGAAGAACGTTAGTAATGGGATAATGGGGTTTGCTCATGATTACAATAATGAATTATATCGTGCATGATTCGTGTGCGGAATAACTGTTACAAAGCTTCGGGTTTTTCAAAAGGTCACTCAGAGGTATAACTTAAACATGTTGACACATTTAACCCCTATAGTTTGTAATCTCTCACTTTTAGCTTCGCATGATCCATGATTTATTCGTTTGATGCTATAAACATCATGTAGGGTTAATGTACAATATATTTATTCACTGTTGACATTTAGAACTCGTATTTTCATATACTTTTCATGTTTGTCAACTTTAGTCCTTTCATAACATTCTTTCACACGTTCAAACATATGACACGTGTCAACACTTTATAGGACGTGAATTTTCGAGGTGTTACATCCTCACCCCCTTAAAATAAATCTCAACCCGAGATTTACTGAAATAAATAAGGGTACTTTTCTTTCATCGTGGATTCAACTTCCCACGTATATTCGGGTCCTCTACGGGCATCCCATTTGACCTTTACAATAGGCACATGCTTCCTTCGAAGCTTCTTAACCTGTCGATCTTTAATCGACAATGGTTTTTCCACGAATTTTAAGCTCTCATCTATATGCACATCTGTATGTGGTATAACCCGTGATTCATCAGCGAAGCACTTCTTCAGATTGCAGATGTGGAACACATTGTGAATACCACTGAGCTCTTCAGGTAAGTTTAGCTTATAGGCAACTGACCCGACACGTTCGATAACCTCGAAAGGTCCTATGTATCTCGGGCTTAGCTTGCCCTTCTTACCAAATCGCATCACTCCCTTCCAGGGTGATACTTTAAGTAATACTTTGTCACATACTTCGAAGTGAAAAGCTTTACGCTTTGGATCTGCGTAACTCTTCTGCCTATCCCGGGCAGCTTTGAGACGGTCACGAATCTGGACAATCTTGTCCGTCGTTTCGAACACTATCTCTGGTCCTGATAATTGGACATCTCCAACTTCCGCCCAACAAACGGGCATTCTACACTTTCTACCATATAAGGCCTCAAAAGGCGCAGCCTTTATGCTGGTGTGGTAGCTATTGTTGTAGGAGAACTCAATTAGTCGTAGGTGGTTATCCCAACTACCACCCAAATCGATCACACATGCACGTAGCATGTCTTCCAAAGTTTGAATAGTACGCTCACTCTGACCGTCTGTCTGAGGATGGTAAGCCGTACTAAAATTCAAACGCGTGCCCAAAGATTGTTGGAAGCTTTTCCAAAAATGTGACGTGTATCTAGTATCTCTGTTAGAGATAATAGACACAGGTATGCCATGTAAGGCTACAATCTTATCCACGTATAACTGGGCTAACATGTCGGAGCTATAAGTCTCCTTGATGGGTAAGAAATGTGTTGACTTAGTCAGTCTATCAACTATAACCCATATTGTATCATTTCCTTTCCTTGTCTTAGGTAACTTGGTGATAAAATCCATGGTTACCATTTCCCACTTCCACGTAGGAAGTTCAGGCTGTTGTAGCAAGCCTGACGGCTTTTGATGTTCTGCTTTGACTTGCGCACAAGTCAAGCACTTAGCTACATAGGCAGCTACAGACTTTTTCAAGCCTATCCACCAATAATTTGCCCTTAGGTCCTGGTACATCTTATCAGCTCCAGGATGAACGGAATATTTGGAACTATGGGCTTCCTGGAGGATAACATCCCGAAGTCCTCCACAAATTGGAACCCATATTCGTCCATTCAATCTAAGAATTCCGTCTTTGCCAAGAGATAACTGCTCCTCAGTTACTCCTAGCTTTTCATTAGGATAGTTAGCTTCCAACACAGCTTCCTTCTGTGCAGCTAACAACCTTTCAGTCAAACTGTTCTTTATCTCCATGCGCTTGGCATTGATTCGGATGGGTTTCACCCTTTCCTTTCGACTCAAGGCATCAGCGACTACATTCGCCTTGCCGGGATGATATCTGATTTCACAATCATAATCATTTAAAGTCTCCATCCAACGGCGTTGCCTCATATTTAGATCCTTCTGATTAAACAGGTGTTGAAGGCTCTTGTGATCAGAATAGATCACACACTTGATACCATACAAATAATGCCTCCATAGTTTTAGTGCGAATACAACGGCACCCAACTCCAAGTCGTGGGTGGTGTAATTCTTTTCATGCACTTTTAACTGTCGTGATGCATAGGCAATAACCTTGCCTTTCTGCATAAGCACACACCCCATGCCAGTGTGCGATGCGTCGCAGTAAACCACGAATTCTTCTATTCCATCTGGCAATGTCAGTACTGGGGCATTGCTCAATTTTTGCTTTAGGATATCAAAGGACTCTTGCTGCTTAGGGCCCCAAACGAACTTTACTTTCTTCTTAGTCAAGGAAGTTAAGGGTGCAGCAATCCTTGAAAAAATTTCAATGAAACGCCTGTAATATCCTGCCAATCCCAGGAAGCTACGAATCTCCGTAGGCGTCTTTGGCTCTTGCCAGTTCATAACTGCTTCAACCTTAGCGGGATCCACTTGGATACCACGCTCACTAACCACGTGTCCAAGGAATTGGACTTCTCGAAGCCAAAATTCACACTTAGAGAATTTGGCATAGAGTTTCTCACGATGTAGGAGTTTGAGAATACAGCGAAGGTGTTTCTCATGGTCAGCTTGGTTCTTCGAATAGATAAGAATGTCGTCGATGAAAACGATGACGAATTTATCTAAGTAAGGCTTGCATACGCGATTCATGAGATCCATGAACGCGGCAGGTGCATTAGTGAGCCCAAAAGGCATCACTAGGAACTCGTAATGACCATAACGAGTCCTAAATGCTGTTTTGTGCACGTCTTCATCTCTAACCTTCAGTTGATGGTAGCCTGACCTCAAGTCAATCTTCGAGAAATAACTTGCTCCTTGCAATTGATCGAACAAATCGTCGATTCTGGGCAAAGGATACCTATTCTTTATCGTGACTTTATTAAGCTCACGATAATCGATGCATAGACGCATCGATCCATCCTTCTTCTTGACAAACAAGACTGGTGCTCCCCATGGAGATGAACTAGGTTTATTGAAACCTTTAGCTAGTAATTCATCCAGTTGAGTCCTCAACTCCTTCATTTCGGTTGGTGCTAACCTGTAAGGTGCTCTAGCAACAGGTGCTGCTCCAGGGATGATGTCAATTCTGAATTCGACTTGTCTATCTGGTGGCAAGCCAGGTAGTTCTTCAGGAAAAACTTCTGGGTATTCAGAAATGACAGGGATGTCTTCTATCTTCGGTTTCGGCTCATCAATAATCACTTGTGCCATGTAGATGACACAACCCTTCTTTAAACATTTGGAAGCCTTAAGCATAGTCACTTGCTCAGGCAGTCCATACTGGGTATCTCCCCGAATGGTAAGTGATTCACCAGACGGAGTCTTAATCACCACTTGCTTTCTGTTGCAGACAATTTGGGCCTGGTTATGAGATAACCAGTCCATACCCAAAACTATGTCAAAACCGACCAATTTAAAGGGAAGTAGAGACAGAGGAAAAGAGTGGTTCTTAATGGATATTACACATCCATCTAATACAGTTGAGACGGTTTCTAGGGTGCCATCTGCTAACTCCACCTCATAATTCACACTTAAGATTTTGACAGGTAATTTCAGCAATTCACAAAACTTATGATCTACAAACGACTTATCAGCGCCTGAATCAAATTGTACTCTTGCATAGACATCATTTACAAGGAAAGTACCTGTAATCACGTTGTCGTCTAGAACTGCTTCCTTTGCGTCCATTCTGAAGACTCTAGCATTTGTCTTCTTGGCCTCTTCAGGCTTCTTGGCGTATTTAGGGCAGTTGGTTTTAATGTGCCTTTTCTCATTGCAACGGTAGCACGCTGCGTCCTTCAGCTGTTTGCAATCCAAGGTCTTGTGATCCTTGGACTTGCATATCCCGCAAGCAAAAGTTCTTTGCGAGTTCGATTCGAGTCTGCACTTTCCAAAGTGCTGCTTCTTGCAAATCTTGCATTTGGGCTTATCACCAGACTGGTGCCCATCTTTCCTTGACTCAGATCCTTTCTTGTTGTCACCGTTTCCACGGTGCTTCTTGTTCGACCTCCGTGAACTATCATCTTTACGTTTTCTCTTCTCAGCATCCTTAATCCTCAGCGATCTTTGCCTGACCGCATCCAAGGTGAGGGACAAAGATATGTCAGCTACAGATCTAAAAGTAGCTGGCCGAGAAGCCTTCACGCTTGCCTTTATCTCGGGGGCTAAACCACCGATAAAACGAGCTATTCTTTTTGGTTCCGGGGTCACCAGATATGAAACCAATCGGGACATTGTGTTGAAGCTCGTGAGGTAAGCTTGACAGTCAAGGTTTGTCATAACCAATGATAGAAAATCAGACTCTATCTTCTCCACCTCATGCTGGGGACAGTAATTTTCCCTGATGAGGGCAACAAATTGATCCCATGACATGTTGTACAATGGGATTTTCCCGGTGGCTTGAATCAGAGATCTCCACCAGGCTAAAGCCTCGCCTTTAAAAGATTGCGACACAAACTTGACTATATCCCTCTCAGCGCACCCGCTGATATCCACTACCGTGTCCATCTCGTCTAACCACGTCATGCAGTCAATAGCTCCCTTCTCCCCAGTGAAATCCCGGGGTTTGCAGGAAACAAAATATTTATAAGAGCAACCCTTGTCACGGGGTCCTTGATTTTGTATTATTTGTTGAGATGGAACACTGTGGTGGTTTGAGGAGAGTCGATCATCATCTTTCTTCAGTCCTTCCTTCTTGGAAGGTGGCTTCGAATGCGGAGTAGAGAGGGTCCTACTTCGAGTCCCACTATACTCTTCGTACTGCCGCTCCAAGGCTTTTGTAACTGCGTCGTCTACCAACGCTTTCAATTCAGCACCCGTTAAATGAACACGGGCGTTATCAATATTCTCCACTGGATGGCTATTAATTTCGTCTGAGTTAGCCATTTTAATTGAACTGTTACAGAAAACAAGGAAAATAGTTTATTTGGGAGTTTATTATGGAATTGCCCCTTAGGGTAATTCATTAACCGTGGTAACAGAGACCATATTTGGTTAATTTATTAATCGTATTAAATTAGGATTTCAATTATAATTTATCCTAATTATAAACAATAAAAATATATTAGCACATAAGGCCTAGTCACAAGGACATTTTAAATTATAAGCTATGATTTCAGAGAATCAAGGCTTTTAAGGTATATTGGCACTACAGGCCTAGTCACAAGGACATTTATAAATTATAAGCTATGATTTCAGAGAATCAAAGCATGAAGGTTTGAACCTAGTTCATTACCTTTATCTGACAGGGAGTCATCGCTACCACTGTCTTTTGGCTCATGTGGAAATAAGCAGGGCCCGTAGGCGCTATATTACCACGTATGGTCAAAATATGATCATCTTAATTGATGATTTAACCCATGATTCAGAGATCATTTAGTTGGGTTTGGAATCTTTAAAAAGTTCCTTATCTAAAAATGACGTGTGTGATTTTAACGAATCACGTCTGCCAGGAGCGTTAACATGTTTACAGATGTTAACAGGGATTTGAATCTTTTAAACAGGTCTTACCATCATGGCCAGGTCTTCATAATGACACTCAGGCTAGGTTTCACTCTTAAGATTCTTATTCAATATTTAAATAGGCAGATTATTATTAAAAAGGAATGATTTTGCTTTATTTATTTCATATAATATATTTATGCAGATAATAGCAAAAATGAAATTTATAAACTTACATTCCATTAATTTATTGAAAGGTTACACTTCGCCCTAAACGAGACTTTTTAAATAAACAAGCTTACCCACGCAGGGGTTTAAACAAGGATTTACCCACTTAGGGGCTTAACAACAAACATCATAATAGTCCACGCAGGGACTTAAACAATAACATACCCTCGTAGGGGTTAACAGAAAGATAGACCCACGCAGGGGTCAAAACAAACAAGCATACCCACGCAGGGATTTATACAGCAAGACTGGCCCACGCAGGGGCTCAACAACAATTGGAAGGATTCAGTGGTCCTTCTTGCTCTTCCCTTTGATCAAACTTGTCAATCCTTGGAAGAAAGTCTGTCGTTCCCTGCGTTCGCGGTGAAAGTCTCGTTCAACCTTGTAACACCCCGAAAATATAAAACCTAATATTAAATTTATAAAGTATAAATTTAACGAGAATTTACTAATTAGGAATTTTAACCTAGTTAGTTATTTTCTTGTTAATGGTTCATTACATGGTTAAAGGTTAACCAACTATATGTTGAACAAAGTAGAGGGACCTTAGTTGTTAATTCTGAAACTTAATTAAGTGGAACAAATAAAAAAATAAACCAAACACCCCAAATCTGGGTGTTGGTCGATCAAGGAGAAGCAGGGGGCGACACCCCCTTTCCAAAAACCATAATCTCACCAAAACAATCAAATTGAGGGCTCAAATCTGATCAAAAACGAAATCTGAACATAGAACAGTGATCCTCATCACAAGAGGATTACAAGGTATGTAAAAATTCGTGTTAATCCTTTGTTTGAAATTCTCATGATTTTGGAAAATCTAAGATTAGATGTTGCATGTGTGTTGTTTGATTTGATTAGAGATGATGTAGTGTCTAGAAGTGAAACCTAGACAACTACATATGAAATCATGTCCAATTTCAGGAAATTCCATGAACACCTTGAAGGTGGGTTATGGGTTTTACAAGATGAAGATGAACACTAGGGTTTAGGATGATTATTCTAGTGTAATTTGATTGTTGAAAATGATTCCAGAAAGATATGATGCTTAAAACACTATAGGAGGGCTTTATTGTTGTCAAGTTAGCTAATTAGCAAGCTAAGAAGTTGATTACTAAAGGTATAAAAATTCTGCATATGAAGTGTTTGTTGAAATGCCTCAAAGAAGACTTGAAAATTAGAATTTTGTAGTTAAAACGCCTAATCGTGATGTTTTAACTATTATGTGAAATATGGTTTACTAAGAGTTCTAAACAAGATAACATTGAACTCTATAGGACAAGATACCGGAACGTCGAGTGGACAAGCCGGTGGTGACTCACGGTTGAAGGGCGTGCGCTAAGGTATGTAACTTGGTTTGTTACATTTGAGTTAAATTTGGTTGTTTAGTACATTGTAATTCTTTGTTGTACAAAAGTCGAGTTGGAATTAAGCGATGAACGTCGCTATATCTAAAGATAGGTTAAATACTGGTTGGAACCCGTTAGTAGTTGTCTTAGAGGAGGATTTCCTTAGACAAGCCAAACGGGTCGATTAATCAAGTGAAGCATGATTATTACTTTGAAATAGGTCGGATTATTCTTTGATATTGATTAACGTATTGATATATATTCGAAATAAGAAAATTTGATGTATTGGTTTCTTATAAAAACGAAATCCGTGAATTTGGTTTGAGTAAAATGAACAAACCAAACAAGATCATGAATTTCCAGTATCCACCGTAAATTACGGTAATACCGTAATTTACGGTAGAAGTCATGAGCATTACGGTAGTTCGCTACTGGTTTACGGTGACCAGACAGTTCCAGGTCTCACCGTAAATTACGGTGATACCGTAATTTACGGTGAACCCAGAAAAGCTCTAATATGTTTGATATTTCATATGTGTTGTTAATCTTTGATGTCATATTATATAACAACGTCAAAACTAATGATTTAATGGTTTTGAATCATAGGTGAATTTGGTAGATCTTACGGGTGGCGATCAAGTGATTTTTGAAGAACCGAACACTACATGTCTAAGCTTCCGCTACGTTTTGAATCTTTAAAACTTTTGTGTATGGGTTGTATATAAGTTCTCAAACAACTTTGAATGTTCTAATTTAGTCAAGTGTTGACTATGTTTTTGATACTACTAAAAATTTATGTAAATCTAGTATCTTTTGGTATAAAAATGTATAAATCTAGTAATTAATTCTAGTAAAAAAATTTAGGTTGTTACAAGTTGGTAATCAGAGCTCAAGGTTGTCAATAAGTGTTCGGTTCAAGCTTGATCGGTCGTCCGGTAAGAATTAACTTGTTTTGTTAATAAATTATGTACTATGTATAGCATGAGAAATGAACAAATATGCATGAAAAGAGTGTGTAAGCTCACTCAAAAACAAGAAATGCATGAAACAAGAATAATTAAATCAAGTTACGAACTTGATTGAATGGAAACAAGAATAATTAAATCAAGTTACGAACTTGATTGAATTGAAACAAGAATGATTAAATCAAGTTACGAACTTGATTGAATTGAAGCAAGAATGATTAGATCAAGTTATGAACTTGATTAAAGCAAAACAAGTAAAGCATGTGTTATAAATGGAATGTTTAACAATCTATGTAAACATTTCAGAAATAGAGATGGCTGATGGAGGTAATGATAATGCGGTGCCAAGAGTCACCGAGCAAATGAAGGAAGTGATTGCCGAAGAGGTTGGAAAGGCGATCGAAAACAGCTTGTCGGGTTTTATTGATAAAATTCAAAACACAGTTTTATCAATAGTAGAAGAGAGAATCAAGAAACTGGAAGATGATTCCAATTCAGCAAAGGAAAAGCATGGTGGACGAAAGCCTTGTTCATACAAGGAATTCATGGCTTGTAAACCACCAATATATAATGGGGAGGTTGATCCAATCGTGTGCCAACGATGGCTAAGTGACATTGAAGGAGTATTCGAGAGAACTCATTGTGATGAAAATGACTACGTAGCTTATGGTACGGGTCAATTAAGAGGCCAAGCGAAAGACTGGTGGGATAACAAAAAGAAGGAGATTGGAAGTGAAGTAGCTAAGGCCATGACTTGGGAGGAGTTTAAGACGCCGTTTCTTAAACACCATAGTCCCAAGGCGGTCATAAATAAAATCAAGGAAGAGTTCATGCAACTCAGACACAAAGGTGAATCCATAGACAAGATCACGGGGATGTTTATGGACAAGATGAAGTTCTGTGATGATTTGATAACGAATGAAGAGCAAAAGGTCTATTATTATCATAACATGCTAAGCGCGGAATATAGAGAGTTCATAACCCCTTCAAAGTACGAGACCCTTACCGAGATTGTCAATGCTGCTCGGGAAAGGGAGATTGAATTGAAGAAGAGTATAGAACGGGGTGAACGAAGGGCACAAGATGTAAATCCAAGCCCTGCCAAGAAAGCAAGAACGAATGAATCAGCAAAGAAATCAGATGCTAAAGGTAGTACATCAGGTTGCAAAATTTGTGGGAAGAATCATAAGGGCGAATGTCGTTACAAGGATAAGCCTTGTCCCATATGCAAGAAAACGGGACATATGGCTATGTCATGCCCGGAGAAAGTGACGGTTTGTTACAACTGTTATCGAACGGGTCACAAGAAGTCGGAATGCCCGGAACTGGTTGGAAAGAAGGATGGGCAAGAACCGAAAGGTGAAGCCCCGAAAGCAAAGGCAAGATCTTTCCAACTAACTGCCGCAGAAGCAAAGGTTGAACCTGACGTGGTCTCAGGTATATTTGCTGTAAATTCAATTCCCGCACACGTGTTATTTGATACGGGTGCGAATAAATCCTTTGTTTCATATGAGTTTATTCGACATCCTTCATTTGTTCTAACCAAATTACCTGTGCCTTTAGAAGTAGAGATAGGTAATAACAAAAGCTTTATTGTTTGTGATGTATGTGAAAATTGTAAACTGAGCATCGATGATGAAGAATATTTGATAAATCTAATTCCGATGTCGATGGGAGAATTCCAAGTAGTCGTGGGGATGGATTGGCTATCTCAATACCATGCAAAGGTCGTGTGTTTTCGCAAAGAGATAAAACTAACATCTCCGAGCGGAAAACACGTCACCATTTATGGCGAAAAACGAGGCAACCCCATAGTATGTTCGATGTTGAAAGCTCACAAGCTCATGAAGCGAGGATGCAAGGCATTCATAATTTATGCAAATGAGACCGAGAAAGAATCACGAAAGATTGGAGATGTACCGGTAGTACGAGATTATGAAGATGTTTTTCCGGAAGATTTACCGGGGATACCGCCTGAACGGGAAGTAGAGTTCGGGATCGAATTGATTCCGGGCGCGAAACCTGTAGCAAAAGCCCCGTACCGACTTGCACCGTCGGAACTACAAGAGTTGATGTCCCAAATCCAAGACCTGCTTGACAAGGGATTCATAAGGCCGAGTGTGTCTCCTTGGGGCGCACCGGTATTGTTCGTGAGGAAGAAGGACGGGAGCATGCGTATGTGTATTGATTACCGGGAGTTAAACAAACTCACGGTAAAGAACCGATACCCGCTCCCGAGGATAGATGATTTATTCGACCAACTACAAGGTGCGAATTGGTTTTCCAAAATTGACCTTAGATCGGGGTATCATCAACTAAAGGTCAAAGAAGAAGATGTGCCGAAGACGGCTTTCCGCACAAGATACGGACATTACGAATTTCTCGTGATGTCATTTGGGCTAACAAATGCGCCCGCGGCTTTCATGGACCCCATGAACCGGGTTTGCAAGCCAATGTTGGATAAGTCGGTCATCGTGTTTATCGATGATATCTTGGTGTATTCGAAAAGTGAAGCCGAACACGCACGCCACTTACAAGAAGTGTTAGAGACACTTAGACGAGAGAAGCTTTATGCAAAATTTTCTAAATGTGCCTTTTGGTTACGAGAGGTACAATTCCTCGGTCATGTCATAAGTGCCGATGGAGTTTTGGTGGATCCGTCAAAGATAGAGGCGGTGTCAAAATGGAATCCCCCGAAGAACCCTTCTGAAATTAGAAGCTTTTTGGGGCTTGCTGGATATTATAGGAGATTCATTCAAGATTTCTCCAAGATTGCATCGCCGCTAACAAAGCTAACCCAAAAGAAAGCAAAGTTTGTTTGGGGAGTCGATCAAGAAAAAGCGTTTCGGACGCTAAAAGAAAGGCTAACTCAAGCTCCGGTACTGACATTGCCGGATGGAGTCGAAGACATGGTGGTTTATTCGGATGCTTCATTATCGGGGCTCGGTTGCGTGTTGATGCAACGGGGCAAGGTAATAGCCTATGCCTCGAGACAATTGAAGATACACGAGAAGAAATACCCCACGCACGATCTCGAGCTGGCAGCGGTGGTATTTGCATTAAAAATATGGAGGCATTACTTGTATGGGGTAAAATGCACCATATTCACAGACCACAAGAGCTTGAAATACTTCTTCAATCAGAAGGAGTTAAATATGCGACAAAGGCGGTGGTTGGAAACGGTGAAAGACTATGATTGTGAGATACATTATCACCCCGGAAAAGCAAATGTGGTAGCGGACGCTCTGAGCAGAAAAGCGGATTATGTCCCGATACGAGTACGATCGCTGCAACTCGTGGTAACCTCGGGTATACTTGAACGTATTCGAGAGGCGCAATTAGACGCAGTGAAAGAAGAGAATTGGAAGAAAGAAAGAATAATTGGTCAACTGAAAGATTTGTCGGATGGGAATCACGGATTAAAGACTCGATCCGGAAGGATATGGGTCCCGCATACCTGTGGAGTGAAGGCGCTTCTACTTAACGAAGCTCATAAATCCCGTTATTCGATTCATCCGGGTGCAACCAAGATGTACAATGATTTGAAACAAAATTATTGGTGGCCTGGAATGAAGAGGGACGTGGCGAAATATGTGGAAAAATGCTTGACATGTTTACAAGTCAAGGCGGAGCACCAGAAACCATACGGTAAACTCCAACCGTTAGAAATTCCGGTTTGGAAATGGGAACATATTACAATGGACCTGTTAACCAAGCTGCCTAAGACGAATCGTGGTTTTGATGCCATATGGGTAGTGGTGGATAGATTGACGAAAAGTGCTCACTTCATTCCGATTCGTGAGACTTATACGTCAGAAAAGATGTCGGAAGTTTATACCAATGAAATCATAGCACGTCATGGGGTACCGGTGTCCATCGTGTCTGATAGGGATACCCGGTTTACTTCGAATTTCTGGTGTGATTTCCAAGAGCAAATGGGGACCAAATTGTTCATTAGCACTGCGTACCATCCTCAAACTGATGGACAGAGTGAAAGAACGATACAAATATTGGGAGACATGCTACGAGCGTGCATAATCGACTTTGGAGGCAGTTGGGATGTTCACCTACCGTTAGTCGAGTTTTCGTATAACAACAGTTACCAATCTAGCATTAAAATGGCACCATACGAAATGCTTTACGGTAGGAAGTGTCGAACCCCGGTATGTTGGGGTGAAGTGGGTCCACGTGAACTCGCCCACCAAGATATAGTACGAGCCACGAATGAAAAGATCGATAAAGTTCGGGCACACTTGAAAGCGGCTCAAGACAGGCAAAAGGCGTATGTTGATAAAAGGAAAAGGCCGATTGAATTCCAAGTTGGTGACAAGGTCATGCTAAAAGTCTCCCCATGGAAAGGCGTTATTAGATTCAGAAAAAGGGGGAAGCTAAGCCCAAGGTTTATTGGACCATTTAAAATTATCGGGAAAGTTGGCAAGGTAGCTTACCGCCTTGAATTACCGGAGGAGTTAAGTGGAATCCATGGCACGTTCCACGTGTCGCAATTAAGAAAGTGCCTAGCAGACGAAACGACCTATATCCATTACGATGATATCGAAGTGGATAATAGTCTGAATTATGCTGTAAGACCGTTGGAGATTTTAGATCGAAAAGTCAAACACTTAAGAAATAGACAAATTGATCAAGTCAAAGTCAAAGTCAAATGGGAGCATAGAAAAGGTTCGGACACTACGTGGGAGTCCGAAGAGGAGATGCGACGTCTCCACCCTACATTATTCGGTACGTATAACGGTTTCGGGGACGAAACCCTTTTAAGGGGGGTGGACTTGTAACACCCCGAAAATATAAAACCTAATATTAAATTTATAAAGTATAAATTTAACGAGAATTTACTAATTAGGAATTTTAACCTAGTTAGTTATTTTCTTGTTAATGGTTCATTACATGGTTAAAGGTTAACCAACTATATGTTGAACAAAGTAGAGGGACCTTAGTTGTTAATTCTGAAACTTAATTAAATGGAACAAATAAAAAAATAAACCAAACACCCCAAATCTGGGTGTTGGTCGATCAAGGAGAAGCAGGGGGCGACACCCCCTTTCCAAAAACCATAATCTCACCAAAACAATCAAATTGAGGGCTCAAATCTGATCAAAAACGAAATCTGAACATAGAACAGTGATCCTCATCACAAGAGGATTACAAGGTATGTAAAAATTCGTGTTAATCCTTTGTTTGAAATTCTCATGATTTTGGAAAATCTAAGATTAGATGTTGCATGTGTGTTGTTTGATTTGATTAGAGATGATGTAGTGTCTAGAAGTGAAACCTAGACAACTACATATGAAATCATGTCCAATTTCAGGAAATTCCATGAACACCTTGAAGGTGGGTTATGGGTTTTACAAGATGAAGATGAACACTAGGGTTTAGGATGATTATTCTAGTGTAATTTGATTGTTGAAAATGATTCCAGAAAGATATGATGCTTAAAACACTATAGGAGGGCTTTATTGTTGTCAAGTTAGCTAATTAGCAAGCTAAGAAGTTGATTACTAAAGGTATAAAAATTCTGCATATGAAGTGTTTGTTGAAATGCCTCAAAGAAGACTTGAAAATTAGAATTTTGTAGTTAAAACGCCTAATCGTGATGTTTTAACTATTATGTGAAATATGGTTTACTAAGAGTTCTAAACAAGATAACATTGAACTCTATAGGACAAGATACCGGAACGTCGAGTGGACAAGCCGGTGGTGACTCACGGTTGAAGGGCGTGCGCTAAGGTATGTAACTTGGTTTGTTACATTTGAGTTAAATTTGGTTGTTTAGTACATTGTAATTCTTTGTTGTACAAAAGTCGATTTGGAATTAAGCGATGAACGTCGCTATATCTAAAGATAGGTTAAATACTGGTTGGAACCCGTTAGTAGTTGTCTTAGAGGAGGATTTCCTTAGACAAGCCAAACGGGTCGATTAATCAAGTGAAGCATGATTATTACTTTGAAATAGGTCGGATTATTCTTTGATATTGATTAACGTATTGATATATATTCGAAATAAGAAAATTTGATGTATTGGTTTCTTATAAAAACGAAATCCGTGAATTTGGTTTGAGTAAAATGAACAAACCAAACAAGATCATGAATTTCCAGTATCCACCGTAAATTACGGTAATACCGTAATTTACGGTAGAAGTCATGAGCATTACGGTAGTTCGCTACTGGTTTACGGTGACCAGACAGTTCCAGGTCTCACCGTAAATTACGGTGATACCGTAATTTACGGTGAACCCAGAAAAGCTCTAATATGTTTGATATTTCATATGTGTTGTTAATCTTTGATGTCATATTATATAACAACGTCAAAACTAATGATTTAATGGTTTTGAATCATAGGTGAATTTGGTAGATCTTACGGGTGGCGATCAAGTGATTTTTGAAGAACCGAACACTACATGTCTAAGCTTCCGCTACGTTTTGAATCTTTAAAACTTTTGTGTATGGGTTGTATATAAGTTCTCAAACAACTTTGAATGTTCTAATTTAGTCAAGTGTTGACTATGTTTTTGATACTACTAAAAATTTATGTAAATCTAGTATCTTTTGGTATAAAAATGTATAAATCTAGTAATTAATTCTAGTAAAAAAATTTAGGTTGTTACAAGTTGGTAATCAGAGCTCAAGGTTGTCAATAAGTGTTCGGTTCAAGCTTGATCGGTCGTCCGGTAAGAATTAACTTGTTTTGTTAATAAATTATGTACTATGTATAGCATGAGAAATGAACAAATATGCATGAAAAGAGTGTGTAAGCTCACTCAAAAACAAGAAATGCATGAAACAAGAATAATTAAATCAAGTTACGAACTTGATTGAATGGAAACAAGAATAATTAAATCAAGTTACGAACTTGATTGAATTGAAACAAGAATGATTAAATCAAGTTACGAACTTGATTGAATTGAAGCAAGAATGATTAGATCAAGTTATGAACTTGATTAAAGCAAAACAAGTAAAGCATGTGTTATAAATGGAATGTTTAACAATCTATGTAAACATTTCAGAAATAGAGATGGCTGATGGAGGTAATGATAATGCGGTGCCAAGAGTCACCGAGCAAATGAAGGAAGTGATTGCCGAAGAGGTTGGAAAGGCGATCGAAAACAGCTTGTCGGGTTTTATTGATAAAATTCAAAACACAGTTTTATCAATAGTAGAAGAGAGAATCAAGAAACTGGAAGATGATTCCAATTCAGCAAAGGAAAAGCATGGTGGACGAAAGCCTTGTTCATACAAGGAATTCATGGCTTGTAAACCACCAATATATAATGGGGAGGTTGATCCAATCGTGTGCCAACGATGGCTAAGTGACATTGAAGGAGTATTCGAGAGAACTCATTGTGATGAAAATGACTACGTAGCTTATGGTACGGGTCAATTAAGAGGCCAAGCGAAAGACTGGTGGGATAACAAAAAGAAGGAGATTGGAAGTGAAGTAGCTAAGGCCATGACTTGGGAGGAGTTTAAGACGCCGTTTCTTAAACACCATAGTCCCAAGGCGGTCATAAATAAAATCAAGGAAGAGTTCATGCAACTCAGACACAAAGGTGAATCCATAGACAAGATCACGGGGATGTTTATGGACAAGATGAAGTTCTGTGATGATTTGATAACGAATGAAGAGCAAAAGGTCTATTATTATCATAACATGCTAAGCGCGGAATATAGAGAGTTCATAACCCCTTCAAAGTACGAGACCCTTACCGAGATTGTCAATGCTGCTCGGGAAAGGGAGATTGAATTGAAGAAGAGTATAGAACGGGGTGAACGAAGGGCACAAGATGTAAATCCAAGCCCTGCCAAGAAAGCAAGAACGAATGAATCAGCAAAGAAATCAGATGCTAAAGGTAGTACATCAGGTTGCAAAATTTGTGGGAAGAATCATAAGGGCGAATGTCGTTACAAGGATAAGCCTTGTCCCATATGCAAGAAAACGGGACATATGGCTATGTCATGCCCGGAGAAAGTGACGGTTTGTTACAACTGTTATCGAACGGGTCACAAGAAGTCGGAATGCCCGGAACTGGTTGGAAAGAAGGATGGGCAAGAACCGAAAGGTGAAGCCCCGAAAGCAAAGGCAAGATCTTTCCAACTAACTGCCGCAGAAGCAAAGGTTGAACCTGACGTGGTCTCAGGTATATTTGCTGTAAATTCAATTCCCGCACACGTGTTATTTGATACGGGTGCGAATAAATCCTTTGTTTCATATGAGTTTATTCGACATCCTTCATTTGTTCTAACCAAATTACCTGTGCCTTTAGAAGTAGAGATAGGTAATAACAAAAGCTTTATTGTTTGTGATGTATGTGAAAATTGTAAACTGAGCATCGATGATGAAGAATATTTGATAAATCTAATTCCGATGTCGATGGGAGAATTCCAAGTAGTCGTGGGGATGGATTGGCTATCTCAATACCATGCAAAGGTCGTGTGTTTTCGCAAAGAGATAAAACTAACATCTCCAAGCGGAAAACACGTCACCATTTATGGCGAAAAACGAGGCAACCCCATAGTATGTTCGATGTTGAAAGCTCACAAGCTCATGAAGCGAGGATGCAAGGCATTCATAATTTATGCAAATGAGACCGAGAAAGAATCACGAAAGATTGGAGATGTACCGGTAGTACGAGATTATGAAGATGTTTTTCCGGAAGATTTACCGGGGATACCGCCTGAACGGGAAGTAGAGTTCGGGATCGAATTGATTCCGGGCGCGAAACCTGTAGCAAAAGCCCCGTACCGACTTGCACCGTCGGAACTACAAGAGTTGATGTCCCAAATCCAAGACCTGCTTGACAAGGGATTCATAAGGCCGAGTGTGTCTCCTTGGGGCGCACCGGTATTGTTCGTGAGGAAGAAGGACGGGAGCATGCGTATGTGTATTGATTACCGGGAGTTAAACAAACTCACGGTAAAGAACCGATACCCGCTCCCGAGGATAGATGATTTATTCGACCAACTACAAGGTGCGAATTGGTTTTCCAAAATTGACCTTAGATCGGGGTATCATCAACTAAAGGTCAAAGAAGAAGATGTGCCGAAGACGGCTTTCCGCACAAGATACGGACATTACGAATTTCTCGTGATGTCATTTGGGCTAACAAATGCGCCCGCGGCTTTCATGGACCCCATGAACCGGGTTTGCAAGCCAATGTTGGATAAGTCGGTCATCGTGTTTATCGATGATATCTTGGTGTATTCGAAAAGTGAAGCCGAACACGCACGCCACTTACAAGAAGTGTTAGAGACACTTAGACGAGAGAAGCTTTATGCAAAATTTTCTAAATGTGCCTTTTGGTTACGAGAGGTACAATTCCTCGGTCATGTCATAAGTGCCGATGGAGTTTTGGTGGATCCGTCAAAGATAGAGGCGGTGTCAAAATGGAATCCCCCGAAGAACCCTTCTGAAATTAGAAGCTTTTTGGGGCTTGCTGGATATTATAGGAGATTCATTCAAGATTTCTCCAAGATTGCATCGCCGCTAACAAAGCTAACCCAAAAGAAAGCAAAGTTTGTTTGGGGAGTCGATCAAGAAAAAGCGTTTCGGACGCTAAAAGAAAGGCTAACTCAAGCTCCGGTACTGACATTGCCGGATGGAGTCGAAGACATGGTGGTTTATTCGGATGCTTCATTATCGGGGCTCGGTTGCGTGTTGATGCAACGGGGCAAGGTAATAGCCTATGCCTCGAGACAATTGAAGATACACGAGAAGAAATACCCCACGCACGATCTCGAGCTGGCAGCGGTGGTATTTGCATTAAAAATATGGAGGCATTACTTGTATGGGGTAAAATGCACCATATTCACAGACCACAAGAGCTTGAAATACTTCTTCAATCAGAAGGAGTTAAATATGCGACAAAGGCGGTGGTTGGAAACGGTGAAAGACTATGATTGTGAGATACATTATCACCCCGGAAAAGCAAATGTGGTAGCGGACGCTCTGAGCAGAAAAGCGGATTATGTCCCGATACGAGTACGATCGCTGCAACTCGTGGTAACCTCGGGTATACTTGAACGTATTCGAGAGGCGCAATTAGACGCAGTGAAAGAAGAGAATTGGAAGAAAGAAAGAATAATTGGTCAACTGAAAGATTTGTCGGATGGGAATCACGGATTAAAGACTCGATCCGGAAGGATATGGGTCCCGCATACCTGTGGAGTGAAGGCGCTTCTACTTAACGAAGCTCATAAATCCCGTTATTCGATTCATCCGGGTGCAACCAAGATGTACAATGATTTGAAACAAAATTATTGGTGGCCTGGAATGAAGAGGGACGTGGCGAAATATGTGGAAAAATGCTTGACATGTTTACAAGTCAAGGCGGAGCACCAGAAACCATACGGTAAACTCCAACCGTTAGAAATTCCGGTTTGGAAATGGGAACATATTACAATGGACCTGTTAACCAAGCTGCCTAAGACGAATCGTGGTTTTGATGCCATATGGGTAGTGGTGGATAGATTGACGAAAAGTGCTCACTTCATTCCGATTCGTGAGACTTATACGTCAGAAAAGATGTCGGAAGTTTATACCAATGAAATCATAGCACGTCATGGGGTACCGGTGTCCATCGTGTCTGATAGGGATACCCGGTTTACTTCGAATTTCTGGTGTGATTTCCAAGAGCAAATGGGGACCAAATTGTTCATTAGCACTGCGTACCATCCTCAAACTGATGGACAGAGTGAAAGAACGATACAAATATTGGGAGACATGCTACGAGCGTGCATAATCGACTTTGGAGGCAGTTGGGATGTTCACCTACCGTTAGTCGAGTTTTCGTATAACAACAGTTACCAATCTAGCATTAAAATGGCACCATACGAAATGCTTTACGGTAGGAAGTGTCGAACCCCGGTATGTTGGGGTGAAGTGGGTCCACGTGAACTCGCCCACCAAGATATAGTACGAGCCACGAATGAAAAGATCGATAAAGTTCGGGCACACTTGAAAGCGGCTCAAGACAGGCAAAAGGCGTATGTTGATAAAAGGAAAAGGCCGATTGAATTCCAAGTTGGTGACAAGGTCATGCTAAAAGTCTCCCCATGGAAAGGCGTTATTAGATTCAGAAAAAGGGGGAAGCTAAGCCCAAGGTTTATTGGACCATTTAAAATTATCGGGAAAGTTGGCAAGGTAGCTTACCGCCTTGAATTACCGGAGGAGTTAAGTGGAATCCATGGCACGTTCCACGTGTCGCAATTAAGAAAGTGCCTAGCAGACGAAACGACCTATATCCATTACGATGATATCGAAGTGGATAATAGTCTGAATTATGCTGTAAGACTGTTGGAGATTTTAGATCGAAAAGTCAAACACTTAAGAAATAGACAAATTGATCAAGTCAAAGTCAAAGTCAAATGGGAGCATAGAAAAGGTTCGGACACTACGTGGGAGTCCGAAGAGGAGATGCGACGTCTCCACCCTACATTATTCGGTACGTATAACGGTTTCGGGGACGAAACCCTTTTAAGGGGGGTGGACTTGTAACACCCCGAAAATATAAAACCTAATATTAAATTTATAAAGTATAAATTTAACGAGAATTTACTAATTAGGAATTTTAACCTAGTTAGTTATTTTCTTGTTAATGGTTCATTACATGGTTAAAGGTTAACCAACTATATGTTGAACAAAGTAGAGGGACCTTAGTTGTTAATTCTGAAACTTAATTAAATGGAACAAATAAAAAAATAAACCAAACACCCCAAATCTGGGTGTTGGTCGATCAAGGAGAAGCAGGGGGCGACACCCCCTTTCCAAAAACCATAATCTCACCAAAACAATCAAATTGAGGGCTCAAATCTGATCAAAAACGAAATCTGAACATAGAACAGTGATCCTCATCACAAGAGGATTACAAGGTATGTAAAAATTCGTGTTAATCCTTTGTTTGAAATTCTCATGATTTTGGAAAATCTAAGATTAGATGTTGCATGTGTGTTGTTTGATTTGATTAGAGATGATGTAGTGTCTAGAAGTGAAACCTAGACAACTACATATGAAATCATGTCCAATTTCAGGAAATTCCATGAACACCTTGAAGGTGGGTTATGGGTTTTACAAGATGAAGATGAACACTAGGGTTTAGGATGATTATTCTAGTGTAATTTGATTGTTGAAAATGATTCCAGAAAGATATGATGCTTAAAACACTATAGGAGGGCTTTATTGTTGTCAAGTTAGCTAATTAGCAAGCTAAGAAGTTGATTACTAAAGGTATAAAAATTCTGCATATGAAGTGTTTGTTGAAATGCCTCAAAGAAGACTTGAAAATTAGAATTTTGTAGTTAAAACGCCTAATCGTGATGTTTTAACTATTATGTGAAATATGGTTTACTAAGAGTTCTAAACAAGATAACATTGAACTCTATAGGACAAGATACCGGAACGTCGAGTGGACAAGCCGGTGGTGACTCACGGTTGAAGGGCGTGCGCTAAGGTATGTAACTTGGTTTGTTACATTTGAGTTAAATTTGGTTGTTTAGTACATTGTAATTCTTTGTTGTACAAAAGTCGATTTGGAATTAAGCGATGAACGTCGCTATATCTAAAGATAGGTTAAATACTGGTTGGAACCCGTTAGTAGTTGTCTTAGAGGAGGATTTCCTTAGACAAGCCAAACGGGTCGATTAATCAAGTGAAGCATGATTATTACTTTGAAATAGGTCGGATTATTCTTTGATATTGATTAACGTATTGATATATATTCGAAATAAGAAAATTTGATGTATTGGTTTCTTATAAAAACGAAATCCGTGAATTTGGTTTGAGTAAAATGAACAAACCAAACAAGATCATGAATTTCCAGTATCCACCGTAAATTACGGTAATACCGTAATTTACGGTAGAAGTCATGAGCATTACGGTAGTTCGCTACTGGTTTACGGTGACCAGACAGTTCCAGGTCTCACCGTAAATTACGGTGATACCGTAATTTACGGTGAACCCAGAAAAGCTCTAATATGTTTGATATTTCATATGTGTTGTTAATCTTTGATGTCATATTATATAACAACGTCAAAACTAATGATTTAATGGTTTTGAATCATAGGTGAATTTGGTAGATCTTACGGGTGGCGATCAAGTGATTTTTGAAGAACCGAACACTACATGTCTAAGCTTCCGCTACGTTTTGAATCTTTAAAACTTTTGTGTATGGGTTGTATATAAGTTCTCAAACAACTTTGAATGTTCTAATTTAGTCAAGTGTTGACTATGTTTTTGATACTACTAAAAATTTATGTAAATCTAGTATCTTTTGGTATAAAAATGTATAAATCTAGTAATTAATTCTAGTAAAAAAATTTAGGTTGTTACAACCTGATCCAGTATCTGAAGAATTTCCTCCCGTTCTGGGGGAGAAAACCGTGGCGGCTGCGATTGCGTCCGTATAATAGGTCTGGCAGGTATCTGGTACCCACGAGTTGGGTACCCTACTTCCCAAGGAGCGCCATAGGGTCCTTCCGGGTTAAAGGCGTTGTAATTTGCCGCTACCATGTAGGGGTCGGCTTCACCGTAACCGTAGTTGGTGTGAGACGGCGGCTCAAACGGGTTGTACGCCATAGAACCCATGTATGCTGGAATTGGGTTATCAAAACCCATCGGAGGTGGTTGTTGTGCAACAGGGTTCGAAGGTCCACCCATTTGTTGTGACAACCGTCACTTTTCCGTACATTCCGTACACTAGATGAACATTAATTTGTTCTTTAATGACTGTACATGATCTAGTTTACCAGACAAATAAATTCCTGAATTCCATGCAAGTGAGTTCATGCATGATATATGCTACAAGAATTATGTTATGATAGCGTTGCGTCAAAAATTAGTAAACTCACCGGTAAGACACATCGTGTCAACAGAACTGCAGAAAGCAGTCAGACATTAGAATTAGGGCCTAGGTGTAGGTCCAACGTCAAAAATACATTAAAACCCAAGGATACATACAAGGGTTACATATATACCGCCCGGATAATATTTAATCCCACAAATATTCTGTTATGATTAAAATTTTATTCTAATCAGGTTCGTGTTGAAAAATAAATTAAAACGCTTAAAAACGTTATTTTTCAAGTTTAAACGCGTACCGTGTGTTCCTACGCGACACAATGCTTACACTGCAAAACGCAGACAACGCAGCAAACCCAGGAATATACCAGGAATATGCCAGGAATATGCCAGGAATATGCCAGGAATATACCAGGAATATGCCAGGAATATACCAGGAATATACCAGGAATATGCCAGGAATATCCCAGGAATATACCAGGAATTTGCCAGGAATATGCCAGGAATATGCCAGGAATATGCCAGGAATATGCTAGGAATATGCTATATGGAAGGTCTATAAATACCACCATTTCATCACAACACTCTTCTCTCCCTTCCTCCCTCCATGGCTACGGCCCAAACACCCCTCTTTCACCCTTCACTTTTCAACTCCTTTCCAAGCAATCTATGGTGATTCTAAGGTGTCTCGAGCTTAATTAGGAAGGTTGCAAGCAACGGATCTTGAAGGACCTTCACCATTTGCTTTTATCCACCTCATTTGCACTCTTGAACTTCCCTAGCCTTGAGCTAGTAGTAAGTGTTCTAAAACACCTTCTTGATCTTGTCTAGAGTGGTTAATAAGAGATGTGCCGGTTGAAAATCATGAACATACTAAATCACCAACTAAAAGTCTACATAAATGATGAACATGTTGGTTAAAAGCATAAGAGTTGTGTAAAACTTGTAAGACTTGTTTTGTGGTGATTATTTAGTGCCGATCTATGTTGTGGTAGCTCGGATCATCATCTAACCCGGATTAGTCATGTTCATGAAACATGACATAGAATATGTTAAGAATGAAAAGGGTTAAATGATGAAACTCTACTACACACTAAACATGAACTTGAGTAAAAGTAATTTTTCTTGTAAAATAAGACTCTAAACATGTAGATCTAAAGATCTACAAGTGGTTTTTCAAAAGAACCAAGTTAAAATACAAGTTTTGCTAAATCTTGGTTCTTAAACAAATAAACCTTATTTTTGGTGGCTAATAAAGTAAAGATACACATGTGTAACAAGAAAAATACAAGAAGAATTATTTCTGGAAAATGAGACTAGAAGATGTGAAAATACATACTCTTTAAAAATAAAGTTTTTAAGAAACTAAACTTATTTTTAAAGGTAACAAGACTTACTAAATGTGCTAGTAAGTTACTACATATTTTTACAAACTTTCAAGTTCATAAGTTGTGATATGTGCTTGTTTTGACAAGTTTGATAAATAAAGATTGTTGTTGATGATTGTTGACGATTTAAAAGAAAATAAACACATGTTTTGAAAACATGGGAAACCTCCATTTTTAGGGGAAACTCTGTCAAAATTTTTATAAATTTTGACACTTAGAAAAATATAAGTTTTTCGAGAAACTTATTCCCTAAAAATGTATTTAAAAGTATTACCAAGGTTTCCCTAATTTTTGGTGATAAGAAATGAGGATTTCTTTAAGAATAAAAATGGATATAAGTATGTATATTTTTGAGAGAAAAATATATATTATTTTATCACCAACTTTTGTGCTAAGTGTATATAGTATGTGTTATACGTGCTAGTGTATTAAGACTTAAAAATACACTAAATACTCATGAGGGGTATAAACATAAAAATACACATACAACATACAAGATACATAATTCGGGTGCAAAGTGCAAAACACGAGATACTTATATTAATTTTAGAGAAAATAATATAAGTAAGATACGTAGTTAAAAATATAAAATATTTTTAACACAAGAAATTTTACACAAAAGAGAGTGACTGTACTTGTGCGACGCAAGTCTAGTGACTAACGTTAAGAAAACGCGTATAGGTTACGACGTTAATTAAGCAAATCCGGTGAAGTTTACGACGCAAGGAACGCAAAGTTGTGAGTTCATGCTCCCCCTTTTCTTTAACTGTTTTCAGTTTTTATAACTCTCGGGGGTGAAATACATGTTACAAATATTATAATTTTTACAAAGGGTAAAAATACAAGAAGCACTCTTGGTGAGAACGAGAACCGAGTGCAATATGATTTGAGAATACGAGAAGCACTCGTGGTGAGTGCAATATGATGAGCTTTAAGAAAAGCCTAGAAAATACTAGATCATGTGAGCATAGACTAATACAAAAGATGCCATAAAGTCTTGGTGAATACTAGTACCAAGCCATTAAAAACATTCATTAATTAGGGACGAGGGTTAGATCTAACGGGTACGGTCGAGCCCCACTCATGGTCCTTATGTGACCACTTGAGTGCTTCGGTGTCCCAGTCGAGGGAAATCGACGCAGTCGAGGTTAATCGACACAGTCGAGGGTAATCGACACAGTCAAGGGAAATTGACACAGTCGAGGTTAATCGACACAGTCGAGGAAAATCGACATAGTTAGAGGGAGAATATACAAATGCTCCATATGCTCACATGCCTTAAAGGAGCCAACACTAATGCTCCATATGTCCTCACGTGCCTTAATGTCCTTGTATAAACAATCCTTTAAAACGTGGGGTACACAAGAAAACTTGAATGATACTTGAGTACGTGGGGTACTCAAGAAAACGGGAATTATACTTGAGTACGTGGGGTACTCAAGAAAGACTTGAATTATACATGACACATACTATGTTTTCATACAAAGTATAAAAATGTGAAATACAAAAACGCATGAACTCGCTCAACTTTATGTTGATGTTTTCCAAAATTACATGTATTTCAGGTGACAGGATGGATCTTGGGCGCAAGTGTCATAACTAGAAGTAGACTACAAGTTTAGATGTCATCCACTTTTGTTGAATTGTAACCTTGTCAAAGGTCGTGTTTTGAAAACTTAAATAACAAGTGTTTGTGATACTTAAATTTTCATAAATGGATGAACATCGTTTTGATCATGTAGTTGTTTATTACGATTGAATGCAATGATAACAAGCTAGTCACACATCATACGCTTCCGCAAAAGACAGGGTGTGACAGTTTGGTATCAGAGCTTCGATTGTAGTGAACTAGGATTCCTTCTCGAGTCTAGACTACAATCACTAGAGTTCTCTCACAAAAACATTTTACAAAAAGGTTTTCATTGCATTCACGAAAGCGCCAAGATCCACGAGTCAGACACTTTTCAAAAAGTGACAAGGCAAGGACATTAGTGAGGAATACCTTTAAAATAAGGTGCCAACCAAAGCATAGTCTACACGGGTTAGACTTGCCAAAAACAAAATGACCCCCCAAAAACGAGAGTTATACGTGATATAATGCGGTTTTGAAATTTATGTTCTTGTTGTGGTCGTCGCCTAAGGATAGGTGACGGTATTGTTTTATGACTAAACGCAAGTAAACTCGCGTTAGGGTCCTAAGAAAGTTATAGACTAGGTCAAAGCATTACTAATAACCTAATTCCCTATAACCATTGGCTCTGATACCAACTTTTCTGTCACACCCCGACCACGTAGAACATACGAAACGTGGCGGAAATGTCGGGGAGTGTTGTAACAGAATTAATTGTTTCAAATCCATGGCAATTGAAGTTTCGTTTTATTGATTAAGGGTGTTACAATGTCTTAACAAACAAAGAAATACAACATAAGTAACTAGTCTTGCATCTTTTATTGTCACTAAAGCCCAAGTCTGCCTATGTGTATCTTGATCATCTTATGCAACAGCTCCTGAAAAACACATGTGAAAATAGGTACGTCAGCATAAAAATGCCTGTGAGATACATAGGTTTTGTGAAAATAGGTTTCATGACTTATGTTTGAGAAAATGTTTAGTCATGAACCTTGTTATTTGCTTTGTTTTGTAAATCATTTGAAAATCGATAAGATCAGATGATAAGTATAAATAAATGTAAGGTTAAATGAATAACCAAGTAAAATATGTTTGCATAAGATAAGTTGTTTATAAATCAATGTCTTGTGAAAAGTATGTTACTTGTATAAAATGTTCTATGTCTCAAACTGAAATGATTCAAATAACGCTATGATATGTAATACCATACAAACACTTATATATAGGAAGTACCAGCGGCGTATCCACCATGCTTGTATCATATTACACACGCATCGTTACTTAATCACTTAATCAAACCAAACCAACCAATGTAAGAAGTCTATGTTTAAATCAATTGTCAAATGTATTGGGTAATATGTCAAAGTGTTCATGTCAAGATGTAAATCATATCAAAATGTCTATGTCAAATATCCATGTCAAATGTCTATGTCAAATATCCATGTCAAATGTCTATTTCAAATATCCATGTCAAACGTCTATGTCAAGATGTCATGTATGGCAAGTGAAATGTCTCAACTAAACCATATGCACAAAAACAAAGTATTGAAGTAAATCTTGGTTTAAATCAAAGTTATGTTTTGTGGGAAATGCATGATCAAATGTCAATCATGTTAAAATGTCTATGCCGAAATGTCTATGTCAAAATGTCATGTAAAACGAGGTACTAAGTAATGCACACAATTGGGCACACCTAGCATGAAATGTCATAAAATCATGTACTATAATGTACTAACGAACATAGCAGTATATGATGTTAAAACAGGAAAGCATGAAAGTAACAAGTAGGCACATGTGTTCCACCCCAAAACAGTTTGGAAAACAGTAAAAGAGGGGTCTATGTACTCACTTGAGATTGCTCAGTAGTCCTTGAGTAACAACTAAACAATGCTAGAGATCGCGGATATCAAACGGCACCTAGTATAGGTAACTATGTTAATAAACCGGACCTAGATCGGAAGATTGGGTAGCATTAGGGTTTGTAAACCAAACGAGTGTAGAGACTCGTGTCATTTGGTTTAACAAAGCCTACATACTAAATGAAACTTAACCTGAGTGCTTTCGACCCATTACGACCCGTTTAGGTAGCTTATGCTACTTTAACGCGTCGTGCGCGTAGAACGCGTACGGACCGCCTAACTAGTCCTATGACAAGTGTTATATGCCTAAACATGTTACATAATCAGTTACGTGACAAAGGTTTAGGTTACATATGCTTAATTACCAATTATACATGAAAAGGGTATTCTGGTAATTTACCTAAGGCATATAAACTACCTATCATACAACTACTTAAACGATGTGACCATAGGGTATAACCTCGGAAGGTTATTCCCTACCTACTATGGTCACCTAATGTGTTTGGTCGGATCCTAATGATCGACCAAATGGGTCGGGTTCGAGGTATAAGCGATTTATCAGATCGCTTACCCTACGACCCTAGACAACGTGGTAATCAGTAGGCATAGTCCCAAGGGACTATAACCAACGTGATTACACTCACGTTGCGAAGTTCAAACGAACTTCGCATTGACCATTACTGGTCAACGCTGAAAGTCAAACAAAGTTTGACTTTCGGACTCGAAAAGCAATAAAATAAGGAAAAGAACGAAAGAATACTTACCCAGGGTCCCCGAATGCTAATCCCGATCTAAGAACTCAGGTATGAAACAATGGTTTCAACTTAGAGCTCTCAAATCAGAATTCTTGTGGGTTTAGAAGCAATGGGGGTGGGGTATTTATAGTATTCGGTCCACCGTTAAGATCGTTTCAAGGAAAACGTGCCTTAATCTTGCCCGTACACTTGTCGGAACCTTATGGTGGCTAGAAATGATCCTTATCTTCATGACTAAGCATTTTAGAACATGTGGTGGAGGATCAAACATGTGCAAACAGGCTGTTAGAAACACTGCATCTGGTCTGCAGATCCCTAGCGCACCGCTACGCTATAAGTGTAGCGCACCGCTAGGCCCAAGTTTGGCAGAATTACACTTTTGGTCCCTGTCATGAAATCAGCCCATTTTTGACACGTTTAAGGCCCGTTAACCCCATTTCAAAGCTCTAAAATGAAGTTAAAGTATAGGGAACTTAAAACATGTTCAAAAATATCTCGGATGTCGGTTCGTTTGGCCGTACGGTCGCGATGTTCGCTTAATTACGACGGAATGCGCATAAGCACGAAAAACGAACCAAATGACGCGACGAATGGATTTTTCTTATGGCGAACACTAAAATAAAATATTTTAGTGCTTACATAAATTTTTGGATGTCCGGATGTATTCAGAACGTAAGTTATGCGCGAAAATGCAAACTTGTGCACTTTTTGACACTTTTAGTCCCTGAATGACCCAAAAGTTTATTTTAGCACACCGAACCCCTCAAAGCCTATTTCTAAGCTATGTAAAGGATATTTATGGTATGTTTAACTTATGGTCATGTTCCGGAATGTTCGTTACAGTTCAAATTGACATACTTTCGCAGTTTGTCATATTTAGTCCCTGTAAGCGAATAAACTTTGATTTCACTACACCAAACCTTCCAAAACTTATATCTAAGTTATGTAAAGGTTATTTAAGGTATGTTAAGCCTATTTCACTATTCTGGAGTGTTTGTTGCATTAAACTGGTTATATTTACGCATCAGTGCGCATATAACCTTCCAGAAAGCGATATAGAGTTTGAAATCGAACAAGAGTTGATATGTGCAAAAGATACACATATTTATACAAGTCCAAAGTATGAAATACAATATTTCATTGGTTTGGCATTTGTTTGATGGTTGAAATGACACAGGTGTTACCGTACTCAAGAAAGACTTGAATTATACATGACACATACTATGTTTTCATACAAAGTATAAAAATGTGAAATACAAAAACGCATGAACTCGCTCAACTTTATGTTGATGTTTTCCAAAATTACATGTATTTCAGGTGACAGGATGGATCTTGGGCGCAAGTGTCATAACTAGAAGTAGACTACAAGTTTAGATGTCATCCACTTTTGTTGAATTGTAACCTTGTCAAAGGTCGTGTTTTGAAAACTTAAATAACAAGTGTTTGTGATACTTAAATTTTCATAAATGGATGAACATCGTTTTGATCATGTAGTTGTTTATTACGATTGAATGCAATGATAACAAGCTAGTCACAGATCATACGCTTCCGCAAAAGACAGGGTGTGACATTTGTGGATCTTCTTGATGTGGCGGATAATGGCTGCCACTTGACTGACGAGGAGAGCTAAAATGAAAGTCTCCTGCTCGCGCAGACATACGCGCTCCGGTTCTCCTACGCCTCGGCGGTTGTGGAGGTGCCGGCTGAACTGGTGGCGGAGGAGGTGGTGGCGTGACTGCCACAAACCGTGAATCCACAGAGGGATCCTGCTGCTGCTGATGAGGCGACGAATGATGCGAGGGTGTGAAGTACCACTCGTGCTGAGTAAATCTCGCCTGAAAGCTGTCCGGACCACCGTAGGGTGATCCGTGGAAAGAAGAGCCATACGAAATCTCAATGGGATGGTTCGGTGTACCACTGGCAGGTTCGACGGGATCCGTGTCCTCGTCCATATCCTCCGTGTGATCGCCAGAGAAATGATCCTCTGGCCCCAATGGGTTGAAACCCACTGGCTCTTGTATGTAGTTGGCCGGGTTAAACCGGCCCCTGAAGATAGGTGTGGGGTCACCAAAGGAGTTGTGCGATAAAGATCGCTGTAAAGGTATGTAGGAAGGTTGAGGGTTGTTGGGCTCATTTTCAGAATGTGGCCCATATGAGTTATGAACAGGAGGCGTTGAACTATGCGAAACCGACCATCTAGCCGGCTCGAAAAGGTTTCTCCAGTTCTGCCGAGGATCATCACTCTCGGTAGTAGAAGGAGCTCGCATATGCGAAGGTCCTGCCTCGTTGTCATTGGGGGCGGTAATTGGCCCCTTTCCTCGTCCTCTTCTTCGGAAGAATCTTGGCGGCATTTTCAATCCTGTCAATATAATATGAGATAACAACAAAAATATATGTAAAATAAAGGATAACACAAAACAAAAATGGAATTTGTCCTATGTTATATGTCTAGACTCGAAAGTTTAGAAATGTGCAATTGTGTAACTGAGATTAATCACAAAAGGCTAGTGTTTAATTCACTCAGTGTTGGCTCTGATACCAACCTGTCACACCCCGATTTCCAGGTGTCTCCAGTGGGCCCGGTAGGGGAGTATCGTGACGTGGTTGGCAACATAATAGTCAAACAACACAATATATAAATATGCACAGCAGAAGCAAATGAGAAATATAATTCAACTTTAATAATATTGTAATATCGTTTATCACAACTGTTGAATGTTTGTCCACAGAAGGATAAAAAATAAATAGTAGTTCAACAGACTTTAGGCATCTTAAGCTTGCGAGACTTCTATTGATGCTAAGGAGAAATCCCAGCCAATTACACTTAGTACCTGCATTTAATCTTTTTGGGAAAATACGTCAGTTTACACTGGTAAATACAATCAACTGACTCATTTTGGAAAATGATTGAAAATTGATTTGGATGCACGTGGCATAAGCATTTTATAACTTGGGAGAATTATTTAATTATATAATCTTGTGAACGAATTACATGTTCCTTAGCATTCAGTAGCCCGGACGTACCGGGTTAAAGATCAATAGACACACCACATTATTCTTTTGTGCACTGACGGGTGTACGCCTACACCCCGCGCTTAAGTCGTGGCCATTTCGTAAAATGATGCCAAGGATATCTGGGACATGGTCATTAACCCCCCAAAGGCTTTTAAGTAAACAAGACTGTTTAAACGGGCCGATTAAATTATTCAATTAACCACCAAACGATGGAAGATTTAATGCCCGGTCAAGCAGTGTTTTAAATACCGTAACCCAAGCCCGTATAGGGAAAATAAGTTAAAAGTATTTACCTGAGCAATGTAATAATCACAATAAGCAAAATGCACGTAGCTTTTACTGGTCTCCTACTCTGGAACAAAGGTTTATAATAACCTATTAGAATCCTAACGGGTCTTTAGTTAAGCTTAAGCTTAGACCGGTTAGTTTCAAAGATACGGTTCGTACGCACGATTAAGCGAAGACCGGATAGAATGTGATTTAGACCCGACAAGTTCATAGACTTGCTTAATATGGGTATTTCATACACATTCTGGATTTTGAGATAAAACCGATAAGGTTTGACCCGTTTCGGCTAATTTATGTAAACTTGTTACATAAACTGAACCGAACGCGTAATAAGCGTGACGGGTATCCGTAAGAGCTATATACAGGTTTCCTAAGTTAATATGCTTCAAATATGTTGTGACATCAGTAATATGTCTTTTATTATGCCCGTAACGAATTTAAACACAAACTATGCCCCGTAGGGGTAGTTTGGTCATTTAAAAGGTTATAAAAGAGTTTAAGTATTTACCTGAGTTACAGGTCTGATATAATCAGCAAAAATACTTATTTTACTAAGTTATAACAGTAGGGTAAAGTATATATGTGAAACTTATCAATTATAACCAAACTATGCACCGTAGGGGCATTTTGGTAATTTCACATAAGCCGAGAAGCTCAAAACTGAAGTCTGAGTTTAACAACTTTTACTTACTGTTAAAATATTTTAATTTACCTAAAATATCAGTAGGTATCACCCTTGTATGTTTAAAAATAGTCTTAGTACATACTATGCGCTAAAAACGCTTAATAAGGCGATTAGAAGCGGTTTTCGGGTTCTATATATAAAGCTGATATTTTTATTATTCCAGAAGGCTTAAAATAATTTATTTATCATTTGTGATCAGTAGCAAAAGGTTTGGAGTTGATTAGATATGTAAAACGCATTTTATGGCCCGTAAGGGCAAAACCGACAATTACCGGATTAAGCCTACGACTATGAGTTATGCTCAGCCTAAAAGTAATTAAAAATCTTCAAAAATCTCAAAATAATATATTACATCAGTGGGTAAAGATTTTGATATCAAAAAGTAGGCTTAACTGGGCTATACGCTAATTACACCGTTTAATTAACATAAAGCTTCTTAATTACGCCAATGAGCATAACTCTCAATCTACACCTCAAACTGATGTCAAACTTTGCATACAAGTTTATATATCAGTAATTAAGGTTTCTACTCTTTTACATTTTCAAGAATCACGTTTTAAGGTGAAAAGGGCATAATGGTCAACATATGAGCAATTAACGGAAATCATGCGTATTAATTGGTTAACTAATGAACCATGGTGTATAATCATAGAGGGTTATACTAGCATGTAACCTGGTCCAAATGAAGCTCTAAGGTATTTCTAAAACATACCATAACGGGTCAGAACTGAAGTCAAAGCAAAAGTCAAAGCTTTGCGACTTTCGGTTCCGAACCGGGTCTAAACAGTAAATTGTCGGGTTGAACATGTTTAGACATGTTCTTATACTAATTACCAAGTTATATTAATGATCAACCAGGTTGTATGTGTTCTACATTGCTAATCATGCATAAATTAGAAACTAAGTATCCTGTTGACTTTTTATTAACAAGTTTGACCCGACATTTGACCTAGTTAGAGTGGGAATCAGAGGGAACCCTTTTAAGGGTTTATTACCCACATAATTACCAACTTATAACTACTTTTGATTTGACTAATCACTGGACCATTAGTGATTAATCTTAAAGTCAACCGTTAATTACGACGGTTTGACTTTTAAGTTAAACTAAGCAAAAACTTAACTAAGGAAGGACAAGCAAACTTACAAGAGTCCTATGAACGACCAGAGATCACTTGAGAGAAGTCTTGAGCTCCATAAATGATCAGGAATGTAAGAGAAGGTGTGAAGAACTTGGTTGCAACTTATGGCCCTTTTATAGTGAATTTTTCACCATAGAATGTTGACACACAAGTCTACCACTGCCCACAATTCACCAACAAGTGTCCCTAAGTGTCTAGGACTGTTTAGGGGTCGCCCACAATGTGAAAATATCTGTTTTGGGTCGATTGAGCGCGTTTACAGGCTGCTGTCTACACTTTCTGCATCTTTCATGATTGATAGTGGAAGGATGCCCATGAGTGTGAGCATATTTCATGAATGAATGAGGCAAATTCTGGTACGGAAGGTACATATAAAGAAGCGGATCGATCCGGCGCACGGATAACCGACTTATGCATTGAAGGCGAGGTTAGTAAAATGTTTAATTCTTAATTAATGATTAAGAATCCGTAGATTTATTTGTAAGTGTGAACAAAATGAATGGTAGAATAATTATGGTATGGTATACAATGATCGACCTATAATGGTCAGCGTGAGAAGGTATAAATATCAATAAAAGGGAAATTTAAAGGCCTTAAATGAAAGTTTGAGCTGAATGGGTTAAACACTAGTATGGTGCTCGTACATAGGATACCCAGTTGTTATCATAAGTAGTTCATGCAAGGATCTAATAGTAAAGTGTGCGAAGGATTAAATTTAAGGTTAAACTCAAACTTGTGATTAGTTCAAGTGACGGTAGTAACCGTAGAATGATACCTTATACTTGTATTAGGTATGAAAAAGCAATTAGGAAGTGGGTAGCTTTGTATTAGTACCACTAAGTCATTAAATGTCTATAGTATGCGTATAATGTTATGCTAAACCCTCATATGAACCAGAAAGTAAATGGAAGAACGTTAGTAATGGGATAATGGGGTTTGCTCATGATTACAATAATGAATTATATCGTGCATGATTCGTGTGCGGAATAAAATAAATCGATTCATTTATATTAGTAAATGTATGGATATTGATGTGTGTAAAATGCAACATATAAATTACATCAAATGAGGCATAAAACTAACCCTTTTTAAGTACTAATGTTGGAAAAAGAGTGTTTTTGTCTTCCTTTTGTATTTTCAGGATTAAATGAGCTCAAATTCACAAAAGAAGCAAAAAGACAGCTAAATCTAACATAAATACAAGAAAAGGAACATAAGTGGACTGCCCGACCCCTCAACGGCATCTTCCCAAGCAAAATAGAGAAGGCAGAAGACTGAACACGCCCCGTGCTCAGCCAGCACGGGGCCGTTCCCAAGAAGCAGCAGAAAAGACAAACCTATAGAAGCTTCTATTGCCCACCACGGGCCGTGTCCAGTGAACACGGGGGCGTGGCGAAAGTACAGCAGGCGCATTAATTGTAATTGCGAATTACAATTAATGAAGAGAGAGAGTGTCAGACAGGCACGGGGGCGTGTCCAGCGGACACGGGGCCGTGCCCAGCCTTCTGTTCAGCCTATAAATAGGAGTGCTTGGTTTCATTTCAACTCATCCCTTGGCACACCACCTCTCTCACACTTCACCCACCACCCACCACCACCATAACACCATCATCCACCACCATCATCCATTGTCCATCATAGAGTGTGTGAGTCGTCTCGGGATCCAAGATTGATCGTAAGAGTTCTTGACAATCAAGGCCATGTTTGCCTAAGTCTCTTACATCACTTGGTGAAGACAAAGTGTCTAGTATAATACTTTTTATTTCTAATCTTTTGAACTTTTTATTTGGTTTTGTATTAATGACTTTAATAACTAGTTACTTATGTTGAAGGTGATCTTTCCTTATCGTTTGTCCGTGGTGTCTTGGCATTATTTTACTGTCTATATAAAATAAAAGATTTTCACCATTCATATCTCCACGGTCTATATGGAGGTATGTTGGCTACCTGGTCGGGGGTTAAGGGAACGGTTTGGTAAAGGTCTTGCCATTGTTCAGCGTTTAGAGGTCATGCAATGGACCTGGGTCAAATTTAGTAGGACCTCCTTCAATGCTTCACGGTATTGGATGGCGGGGGTCCAAACTCTTTGATCCCCTAATAAGTTAACTACTATTAATACTATAACCCGGCTATTTAGGACTGTATCCCTGCTGACTCAGACTACTTAGCCGAGGGTAACGTCACCGCCAAAAGCGGGGCCTACCATAATTTGCATTAATAACTTAATTAATTATCTTCCAATAATCCACCCTTTTAGGATTGTATCCTTGCTGACTCAAACTACTGGGGTGAGGGTAACGTCACCTTCAAAAGAGGGGCCTACTACAATAACTAAGATAATCTCTTAATTATGTGCAAAAGTGCGGAAATAATCAAAGGTTATACTAGATACGAGTCGGAACCAAGTGATTCATCTTGTCTATCTGTTTTTTTTCTTTTTATTTTTCAGCATTTTAGTTAGTTTTTATTTTTCTTAGTTTAAAACATTTTTCTAAAATTTTTATTTTGATTAGACGTTGAGGATAAACCGGTACTAAAAGCTCTTGTGTCCTTGGACGACCTCGGTATCTTACCAACGCTATACTACGCCCACGATGGGTGCACTTGCCCATATGTGTGTTTAGTGTTAGTAAAATATCGTGTTTTATAAATTTAAAACTTGGCTAAAAAGTGTTAACGGGGCTTAAAATATACTCCTAATATATATAACACTTCACACGCATCAAGTTTTTGGCGCTGTTGTCGGGGACACAAGGATTTTAAGAAAGTTAGGAATCAACGGCCTAATCATATTTTTATTTTTCTTTTTAATTTTTTAGGATTTTCTTAGTTTTTCAATTTCTGCAGAACTCAGCACGGGCCGTGCCTGGTCAGACACGGGCCGTGCCCAGCATCATCACTGGCAGTTTTTATTTTCTGAGTTACAGAGAGCTGAGCACGGGGCCGTGTCGGTGCAACACGGGGTCGTGTCCAACTCCCAGTAACTGGGATCCAGAAAACAATTACTGTACCTCTGACCACGGGCCGTGTTCACTGAGCACGGGGCCGTGGTGAACATTTTGACCAACGTTCTTTTCTGTTTTTATTGCAGGACTTGGAACCCAGGCGCCACATTTGAACCTCCTACGTAGTGCATGAACTCCAGTTCTAGTAGAGACATAAAAGAACCTTTAGAAGAACCCGAACGCTTTCTCAGAAAAAGACTTAAGGCTAAAAATCAAGAGAAAGTTTCGGGGGACCCACTTCAAATGGCGGACCAACGTACCCTCATGGATTACCTACGGCCCACCGTAGGTAATCTAGGCGCCGCTATCAATGCACCGAATGTCGAAGCCAATAACTTCGAACTTCGGCCGCATTTGATACAAATGCTTCAAAACTCCGCAACCTTTCATGGGCTTGCGGACGAGGATCCCCATCTGCATATTACTAATTTCTTAGAAATATGCGATACCTTTCGGATCAATGGAGCGTCAAATGACGCCATCCGCCTTCGAATGTTTCCATTTTCACTCAAAGACCGAGCTAAAGCTTGGCTCAACACCCTCCCAGTTGGCTCGGTAAACACCTGGGATGAACTAGCCCAAAAGTTTCTATATAAGTATTTCCCCCCTGCTAAAACGGCTAAATTAATGACTGAAATTAATACATATTCACAAGAAGATGGGGAATCCTTATATGAAACTTGGGAAAGGTTCAAGGAGCTACTAAGAAAGTGCCCTCATCACGGTCTTGCGGTGTGGCAACAAGTATCCACTTTCTACAATGGGTTGTTGCCACACACAAGGCAAACACTTGATTCTAGCTCCGGGGGACTTCTAGGTAATCGTCGCCCAAATGAAATATATAATCAAATCGAGGAAATTGCTCAAACCAATTTTCAATGGCACACTCCCCGAGGTAATAAATCTATTGCCCCGGGCGCCCATAAGGTTGATGAAAGCACCTCTTTACAAGCCCAAATCGAGGCCCTCTCTTCGAAAATCAAAAAGCTAGAAATGACAAAAACGGCCTCGGTTATGGCTTGTGAAGGGTGTGGTGGGTCACATGAAAATTGGAGTTGTATGAAAGAATTAGATGAACAAGCGGAAACGGTAAACTACATTGATAATAGACCTAGGCCGTCGGGTCCTCCAACGGGTACCTACAACCATGGATGGCGTAACCACCCAAATCTTGGTTGGAGAGATCCCGGCAATAGTAGTAACCAACAAAACCAATGAACTAATTTTCAACAACCACAAAATTTCTCTCAACAACAAGGTGGAAGAGAAAGGCTTGAAGATACCCTATCTCGCCTCATCTCCGACACCGAAAAGAAAAACTCGGATCGATTTCAACAATTGGAATCGAATTTTAGAAATCAACAAGCTAGCATTCAAAACGTTGAAAAACAATTAAATCAACTAGCTCAAAATTTCTCCGAGAGACCACAAGGCGCTTTACCAAGTAATACCGAAACCAACCCAAAGGCGCAAGTACACCTCATTACGTTGAGAAACCGAACCGTGGGTCCCGAGGATGAGCCCTTGCCACCAATTGAAGGAAGTCAACGCCAGAGCATTACTTCACCCACACCTCAACCAGAAAAGGCTCCTTCAACAAATCAAGAGGCCACCAAGACTCATCCAATTCCATACCCCGGTAGGTTAAATCGTCAAAAGACCGATGAGCAATTCGCAAAGTTCGAAAGTTTACTAAAACAATTGCATGTTAATATTCCTTTTATTGAGGTCCTAACCCAAATGCCTAAATATGCAAAATTCATGAGGGATTTCCTCACTCACAAAAGGAAAATTGAATCATTGCAATTAGTTAACTTAGGCGAAGAATGCTCAGCTTTAGTACTCAACAAACTTCCACAAAAGAAAATCGACCCCGGGAGTTTCACAATTCCTTGCTCGATTGGGGAGTCCCCCGTCCGTAATGCTTTAGCCAATCTTGGGGCTAGCATTAACCTCATGCCGACGTCAATGTTCAAGCGACTCGGCCTAGGAACAACAAGCCCTACAAAGATGAGCATACAACTCGCCGACAGGTCCGTCAAATTTCCACAAGGTGTCGCTGAAAATCTACTGGTCAAGGTTGACAATTTCGTCTTTCCAACCGACTTTGTCATCCTAGACATGGAAGAAGACACCGATGTCCCTCTCATCCTCGGGAGGCCATTTCTAGCCACCGCCCAAGCAGTAGTGGATATGAATGACGGAACTTTAACATTGAAGTTTGGGGATGAGGAAGTAAAATTTGAATGTGGAAAGAAAGTAGAGGAAGAAGATCCGGTCAACTACATGAAGGTCATAGACTCAAGCTTGGATGACGCTCTCCGATGGTGTAACATGGGATGCAATACATCCCACTTGGGTAACATTTGACCAGGCTTTGGGTCTAGCCAAGGACCCTTATAAACGTGGCGCACCACGGAGGCATTCCGCGGAACTATCCTTAGTTTAATTTAGATTAATTTTTATGTTTTCTAGTTAGTTTTAATTTTCAGGAATAAAACACACTCATGGTGGTAAGGGATGAAAAGGGGAACGAGAAAAATGACCCCATGCACAAGAACAAGGCAACCCGGCATCAATCTCTCCACTACAGAAGGTTCAACACGGGCCGTGTCCAACCAACACGGCCCCGTGCTGAACCCCCTGCAGAAAAATGCCCAGTTCAGGTAACTGGACACGGGCCGTGTTCACCAGACACGCCCCCGTGTCCAGGCTTCTGTTTCTTTTCTTTAATTTTTGTTACTGGCACCTGAACACGGGGCCGTGCCCAGACTGCCAGTAACATAAATCTTTGCTTTTAACACCATTTTACACATCTAATCAACCTAAAAATTTATTTTTGGGACACATTGAGGACAATGTGTAATTTAAGTGTGGGGGGGATGCTAAAACCTTGAAATTTTGCAAGTCCTAATAACAAGCCTTACACAAAACTCTATTGGAACCGCTAAACACCCCAAATTTTTTCGAAAATTTTCATTTTTTTTTTTACTTGTCTAAAGTTTAAGTTTGGAATCATAAGATTAATAACGTTATATTTTTACAAATTTATAACCGAGAGCGTCGTGGTAACAAGAACCAACATAAGAAAATTATGAAACGCCATGACAAGCTTAGTTAAAATTTGATTATATATACTTGATCACATAAAAACCCATTCCCACAAAAGTGAGTTTTGAGCCTTTATTGAGCATACAAATTTACATCTTTAGACTAAATGCTCATTTTTCGTTTCTTGTGTGAGTAGCCGCTTGGTTCTTACGACTCTAGAACTTGCCATGACGATACATTCCCGGTCCTTATCAACTTAAACCCGAGTAAGTAAATGATAGAGGCATTAGGACTAACCCTTTTTTCTTCTACACCATTATTTTTCTTTTTTTACCACCTACCCAAAATCCCCCTAGTTAGCCCCTTTGAGCCTAAACCTTTTCATTTCATAACCCAAACCAAACACCCTTTTACCCACCAAAAACCTTTTTTATTTTTAACCCTTTGTTTTAGTAACAAGTTCGGTTTTTCGTATGATCGTTCAAAAAAAAATTGTGTTGATGATGAAGCAAAAGAAAATAAACAAACAAGTTCATCAAAAATAACTTTGTTTGAATAATAGCTTCATCAAAATAAAAGTTACAAAAATAGAAAGTCCTACGAAAACCGACACTTGTTACGCTTTTTCACCCTTTTTCTACTAACCACTAACCCAACCACCTACCTTTAACCCAAGCCTAACCCTTCACCCACAAAGTCCTCTTGATATTTACAAAGGTATAAAAGTTAAAAAGGAGGAGGATTGATTGCTTGGCAAGCTTATGGTAGGAATAAGTTCCATGCCGCTCTCGAGTGATTCACTAAAAATACACCTTCGGCCGAGTGTGAGTGATTTCTCCCGTGAGGTATGTGAACTTGTATATAAATGGAATTTTAAAAAGGCATGTTATGCCCAAATAAGTAATTTCTCCTATGAAACGTTCTAAACAAATCATAACGAATAGGATTGTAAATAGATAAAAATAAAACCCAAAAAGATCTTGGATTCCCAACACTCTATGACAAGCCCAAAACCTTCTCTTCTACCCATTCCATTTGGGAGTGTAAGCCACATATTACAGAGTTTTGCTTGAGGACAAGCAAAAGTTCAAGTGTGGGGGTATTTGATGTGTGTAAAATGCAACATATAAATTACATCAAATGAGGCATAAAACTAACCCTTTTTAAGTACTAATGTTGGAAAAAGAGTGTTTTTGTCTTCCTTTTGTATTTTCAGGATTAAATGAGCTCAAATTCACAAAAGAAGCAAAAAGACAGCTAAATCTAACATAAATACAAGAAAAGGAACATAAGTGGACTGCCCGACCCCTCAACGGCATCTTCCCAAGCAAAATAGAGAAGGCAGAAGACTGAACATGCCCCGTGCTCAGCCAGCACGGGGCCGTGCCCAAGAAGCAGCAGAAAAAACAAACCTATAGAAGCTTCTATTGCCCACCACGGGCCGTGTCCAGTGAACACGGGGGCGTGGCGAAAGTACAGCAGGCGCATTAATTGTAATTGCGAATTACAATTAATGAAGAGAGAGAGTGTCAGACAGGCACGGGGGCGTGTCCAGCGGACACGGGGCCGTGCCCAGCCTTCTGTTCAGCCTATAAATAGGAGTGCTTGGTTTCATTTCAACTCATTCCTTGGCACACCACCTCTCTCACACTTCACCCACCACCCACCACCACCATAACACCATCATCCACCACCATCATCCATTGTCCATCATAGAGTGTGTGAGTCATCTCGGGATCCAAGATTGATCGTAAGAGTTCTTGACAATCAAGGCCATGTTTGCCTAAGTCTCTTACATCACTTGGTGAAGACAAAGTGTCTAGTATAATACTTTTTATTTCTAATCTTTTGAACTTTTTATTTGGTTTTGTATTAATGACTTTAATAACTAGTTACTTATGTTGAAGGTGATCTTTCCTTATCGTTTGTCCGTGGTGTCTTGGCATTATTTTACTGTCTATATAAAATAAAAGATTTTCACCATTCATATCTCCACGGTCTATATGGAGGTATGTTGGCTACCTGGTCGGGGGTTAAGGGAACGGTTTGGTAAAGGTCTTGCCATTGTTCAGCGTTTAGAGGTCCTGCAATGGACCTGGGTCAAATTTAGTAGGACCTCCTTCAATGCTTCACGGTATTGGATGGCGGGGGTCCAAACTCTTTGATCCCCTCATAAGTTAACTACTATTAATACTATAACCCGGCTATTTAGGACTGTATCCCTGCTGACTCAGACTACTTAGCCGAGGGTAACGTCACCGCCAAAAGCGGGGCCTACCATAATTTGCATTAATAACTTAATTAATTATCTTCCAATAATCCACCCTTTTAGGATTGTATCCTTGCTGACTCAAACTACTGGGGTGAGGGTAACGTCACCTTCAAAAGAGGGGCCTACTACAATAACTAAGATAATCTCTTAATTATGTGCAAAAGTGCGGAAATAATTAAAGGTTATACTAGATACGAGTCGGAACCAAGTGATTCATCTTGTCTATCTGTTTTTTTTCTTTTTATTTTTCAGCATTTTAGTTAGTTTTTATTTTTCTTAGTTTAAAACATTTTTCTAAAATTTTTATTTTGATTAGACGTTGAGGATAAACCGGTACTAAAAGCTCTTGTGTCCTTGGACGACCTCGGTATCTTACCAACGCTATACTACGCCCACGATGGGTGCACTTGCCCATATGTGTGTTTAGTGTTAGTAAAATATCGTGTTTTATAAATTTAAAACTTGGCTAAAAAGTGTTAACGGGGCTTAAAATATACACCTAATATATATAACACCTCACACGCATCAGATATGTTACACTTATTTGGAAAGATAGAAACAAGCCGTAAGCATAAGCTTGTACGACCAATAGTATACATTTGGAATAATTTCAAATGAACGAACCACTAGTAATGATGTATGCTAGGAACTAGCATTATAAAGTGAAAGCGACACTAATAAGAGCTCTGGATCAGATTCTGACCTATATGTGATTATGGAGTAATTTACTTGATTTAAGAATGGAAGGACAATGCGTACAAATACGTTTATGCATGAATGAAACTATTGCCAAGATTTCAAATGCATCTATGTTATATTAAGCATCGTGAATGAATAGATGAAAAAGTAAGAGTAGAAGTAGTCAAGTTGGAATGAGAAAGGTTTCGGGGACGAAACCTCCTTTAAGGGGGGTAGACTTGTAACACCCCAAAAATGTTTATCATGAAAATAAGTTAAAATACTAAGAACTTAACTTAGTTAGTTAAAAAGGGAAAATGTGTTGTAAATATTAGTTAAGTGATGAAAAAGGGGCCTAATTAAAAGAAATGTAAAAACTAGAAGGGCTAGATATGCATGATTCTAAAATAGGGGTATTAGAAGGTGGAAACCCAAAACACACACCTCTGGGCGTGTTTTTGGTCGAACAGAAGCAGGAGAAACAAGGGTTATCCTTGTTCTTGCAAAACTCATCAATTGACAAGGAAATTCAGTTTTAATCGGCTGCATGTTACCAGATTTTTGATTAACCTAACACCCTCTATAAAGTGGTAAGTTCAATTTGATGTTTTTGATCTATGGTAGGAAGTGGGTTATGACTCAATCTCGAATTTTTATGTCTAAATGTGAGAAATCTGAGTTAGGGTTACCTTCTAGAACAAGAATCATGTTGATTTTTAGGTTATTTGAAAGATTTTGGTAAAAACCCACTTTGTGAAATTGTGGTATGATTAGGATGATCAAAGTGGTTATACTTATGTGAAATCTTGAAATATGGTGATGTTGTAATGTTTGAATCTCAGAAATTTATGTAGGGTGAAAGAAAAATATGAACATGTATATATTGTTGATGAATTATATGATGAACTAGTAGGAATTCATGCCTTGTATGCTTGTACATAATACTTATAAATATGATGACCACCAAGTGTTTGATGAAATGCTTAGAAGAATAATATGTATGATTTTGGAAGATGAACGAATGAGATTTGGTTGTACTAAATAAACGAATGAACATGTTGTTATAGGCATGAAGGAAGAAGGATCCAATACTAGGAAATCGGAAGGTTCACAAGATCAAGGTACGTTAGTGTACACCGCATTTCTATATATTTGATGTTGTCATATGTATAATAAATTTATTTGTATTGTGTTGTTATGTCAAAGTTGTTAGAATTGAATTCATTGGTCGTTGAAAGTAAAGGTGAAATCCGTCATAAACGAATTGTAAGAAATGATTAAAATACGAAAGTTAACGCATCATATCCGGTACTTTTAGTTGAACCGGGTATGGGAAGTTATGTATGTAATGGACGAAAGTCTACTTGATCCGTCTTTCTCGGATCGAAGTATGATGTAAGAATGTAATGTCTATAATTGTTCATTTTGAACAAATCGAATGAAGGTGGTATAATGATGCTAGTACCCGTTCCTAACGGGTATGTTAAGTAAAGTATGCTTAGACTCTATTTGAGGCAAACATGTAAGGAACCGTTTAACGGTTAGTAAAGAAATTGAATGATGTTAATCCGAGGAAGAAACAAATGGGTTATTAGTTATTAGTGTTAGTGACGGAATACTAACTTATTTGTTTTTGTTGGATGTAGGTAAATCCTCAATTTAGGCGGTCGGACGATTTGGAGCGAGCACATGCACACTTATTGGCCATTAAGCGCTTCCGCTATTTCGTATTAATGTTTTGGGTCAAAAAGCTTGTTTTGTATATCCTTGTTAGTAGTTGCACTTTTTAACACTTGATGTTATGCTTTTTAAGTCGTGTCTAGTCGAACAGGTTGTAGAAGTATTTGTTTTGATAATGGTTAAAACAGGGATATGCTCGTCTTATGGACGGGTCATGCCCAAATTTTGTTAAAAATTGTGCATTAATCATTAATGATATTAGTATCGTTACTATAAATTGTGAAAAGTTTGGACATCTTAAAAGTTATGTTTCTAACGTCTTTTGGATGTCATTTTTATTAGACGCAAATGCGGGTCTAACAGGTTTATACCTCTGATTTTGAATGTCTCAACCTTGTTTTTAAGCCTAACTAACCATAGAAGTGGTTATAAGCATAAGGACATAGGTTTGAGATGAGTTTCCTCAAGTTTAAACAAGTTTATCAAAGTTTGAAACAAGAACAGAAAAATCAGTCCACTTTGGAGCCCTTTTGGCAACATTTCAGGCTTTGGTTTTCCAGGGAAAACCCATGGAAACGTAGCTAAGGTCAATACAAAGTAGTAGGAAAAAGAATCTAGTGAATCGGATAAGAATTGAGTGAGTTATGCTCACTTTAGTGAAGTGGTATAAATCTGCTCGAACTTCTGCAATCAGCTACGGTTTGGAGTGTTTGAGAGTGAATGGAGAGTGTTTAGAAAGTGAAAAATGCTTGGAGGAGGCTTGGGTTATATATGTATAGTGTGCTTACGATGTAAATGTTTAGGTTAAGTATGTAGAGAATTTATATTGGGAGGTGAAACGGGAAGCTTAAGGAGCCGTATGGCTGGAAACGGACACGAAAAAGGATAAAAATGCAAAAAAATGAGATCTGCAGCGAAACGACAAAGGGAAGGCCGTCGCCGACGCCTTCCCTGTCCGTCGCCGACGCCCCATTTTGGGCCGACGCCCCATTTTGGGCCGACGCCCTAAGTCCCTGTCTACGGGGTTTTTACCCACGCACGTTTTTAGAAGCCGTCGCCGACGGGCTTCCTGGCCGTCGCCGACGGCTAGTGTAAACTCAGCCGCTGTTTTGTGTTGTTCTCTTCGTGATTTGAGTTCCCGAACTGTTCGAAGGCCTATTAAATGTTCATGTAGGGTCCATACATGGCCTAATAAGAAATATGTAACCACGATTAGCGGTTACGATGGAAAGAAATTGTAAAGGTTGAAAGTAGTGTGTCGAATGACACAAATAAATGATGAAGGCTTAAAAAGCGAGTAAAGTTTAAAATGTAAGAATGCGAATGAAGCAATTACAGATTAGTGAACTATGATATATTGAAAAGTTTACGATTCGTATTAAACACAAAACATGATGTGTAAAGGCTGTCCGTGAAAACTTCCATGTTTTTCATAATTAGTTATATACACTTCTTGAAAGCCTCATTCGCGGTCCCGTTGAGTCTTAATGAGGCAAATTAAGCTATGTACGGATAAAATAAATGATAGTATCAGGGTAAAATTTCTAAAAGTCGAATGTAACATATGGAATGGCATGAAATGAATGACGAATGTATAAAGTGGAGTTGGAAACGTATGATGATGAATAATGAAGGAAGTAAATATAGACTAAAGTATTTGGATATGTGAAGGAACCGGAATTGTTAAGAAGTGAATAAAAAAAATAAAAAAAAATGATGATGATGAGATTAGTGGTGAAAATAATTTGAAGAATGCGAGTTTGATGGAATTCGTATGAAAATTCGGATGAATGTATGCTTTGATCAGAATTATGCATTAGAGGCCTGTACCTCATACTCGAATGGTGTGATGCTTATGTGTATTTAATGATTTGCCTTGTTATGATTAAGAGGCGAATACGTGCTAAATGTGAATCATACGAGCTTATTAGTAAATGATATGTTGGAATTATGTTATATAGTTAACTTGAATGATATTTACTATTTGTAGAATCACGAAGCATTGGCATGTGAAAGTATGTGAAAGTGAATATATATATGTGTATTGTTTGAAGGATTACGTAAATTGTATGTATGCTCACATAAGCTAACAATGTTACGAATGTAATAATTATATGTAAGGATGGAAATTTCGTCAGTTGATTCAAGTATGGATGGCAAACGAGGTAAGAGGAAGCAATAAGGCAAGCATGAACATGAACACTAAAGGTAAGTGATTTCGCAATCACTTCGAATTTATCTACATGAAGGTGTATACGTGTTTGAATATTCGAAATCAAAGTGAAACGTATAAATAAATGAGAAATGTTATGGTACGTTTTGTTGAAATTGATGGCATGATGTTAAACCGATAAGACCTCATTATAAGGGTAAATCGGTCATAAATATTAGTTGAGATGTTAGCTAAAGACATTTCGTAAATATGTTCGAATTGAAAGTAAGTACAATGCGTACAACAATACTTATATACAATAAGTACTAAGTGTGATTAATTTTAAAGGGTCAAATTGTAGAAGACAGTAAATAATAATTACTTACAAATGCCAGAAGTATTACGTAAGAAATACAATGTGTAATGTAGGATACTCACTAGTAGAGACATGTTAGAGAACGTAGGTGAATTAACACCAAATACGGTGAACGAACAAATGGAAATGGTATATTAAGGGATGGTCATGTATTGACCGAAGCTCGAGAAAAACACGAGAATCATCTCACTTATGTCTGGGCAAGCAAGTAAAAAGGGGTCCAACGATTCTTAAGGGATCGGGTCAATATAAGAGAGAAAGATAAGAATGAAAAGTTTAAGCTTACGATTGAATGAAAAACAAACTCAAGAAAGAAGGGTGGGAACTCCACTAGAAATAGAATGTAGAGTGTTGCGTTGAGACGCGCTACATGAATTAGGACATGGAATTAGAGCTAGGACCCAACACTTGAAGTTGAATGTAGAAGATTAATACGAAAATATATCATAAGAAATGACATGGTAAATGATACGACAGAAGAACAAAAGGTACAGATGAAAGTGTTAGAATCTGAGAAATGAATTCAAACCAGTAAGAATGAAAAGGTAATAAATTAAAAGTTCAAATCTATAAGTGAAGACGGATAAATCTAGTGAGAATAAAAAGTATGTACCAAAATCAAATAAGTTATACGGGTCAAATGGCAATCGCCATTTGAACCCGGTATTTAATGTTCGGTTTGTCAGGTTTATTACTTATAGGTGAGCATAATGTATGGGCATGCATAGTCACAGTTTGGAAAGCATTAACTGTCGCAAAGTATGAATAACAAGTCAAGGGATTTGACCCGCGCCAGGTACGTATAAAAAGATTATATTTTTAATAGGAGCTTAGGGCTCGACTAGAGAATGATGTGTCAGAATAGGATAACTGATACCCATATGTAAGAATGTATTTATAATTAGACTTCCGAAAAGTCAAACGAAATAAATGAAGTCCTTGCAAATATGCGAGTATAAGGTACGATCGTGTACCTCGATGCAACCACAATAGGTAAGGGGGTGTTAGTCTGACCTTGAAAGGTCAAAATGCGAAAGTTGGAGAAATAGCCAATAAAAATAAAGGATTGTATGTAAGAAATGGAATGTATGATATGTTTTAGCATGTACGTAAGAAAATTGTGAAAGAGGCAATGGGCGAACAAACACCCCGTAGGGCGCAGTTATGAAGGGTTATGTGCTAACTGTTTATTTATAGACAAATGTGATGGAATTCTTAGTGAGATGATAGTAAAAGCTAGTGGAAGGATGCCCATGAGTGGGAGCATATTTCATGAATGAATAAGGCAAATTCTGGTACGGAAGGTACATATAAAGAAGCGGATCGATCCGGCGCACGGATAACCGACTTATGCATTGAAGGCGAGGTTAGTAAAATGTTTAATTCTTAATTAATGATTAAGAATCCGTAGATTTATTTGTAAGTGTGAACAAAATGAATGGTAGAATAATTATGGTATGGTATACAATGATCGACCTATAATGGTCAGCGTGAGAAGGTATAAATATCAATAAAAGGGAAATTTAAAGGCCTTAAATGAAAGTTTGAGCTGAATGGGTTAAACACTAGTATGGTGCTCGTGCATAGCATACCCAGTTGTTATCATAAGTAGTTCATGCAAGGATCTAATAGTAAAGTGTGCGAAGGATTAAATTTAAGGTTAAACTCAAACTTGTGATTAGTTCAAGTGACGGTAGTAACCGTAGAATGATACCTTATACTTGTATTAGGTATGAAAAAGCAATTAGGAAGTGGGTAGCTTTGTATTAGTACCACTAAGTCATTAAATGTCTATAGTATACGTATAATGTTATGCTAAACCCTCATATGAACCAGAAAGTAAATGGAAGAACGTTAGTAATGGGATAATGGGGTTTGCTCATGATTACAATAATGAATTATATTGTGCATGATTCGTGTGCGGAATAAAATAAATCGATTCATTTATATTAGTAAATGTATGGATATGTTACACTTATTTGGAAAGATAGAAACAAGCCGTAAGCATAAGCTTGTACGACCAATAGTATACATTTGGAATAATTTCAAATGAACGAACCGCTAGTAATGATGTATGCTAGGAACTAGCATTATAAAGTGAAAGCGACACTAATAAGAGCTCTGGATCAGATTCTGACCTATATGTGATTATGGAGTAATTTACTTGATTTAAGAATGGAAGGACAATGCGTACAAATACGTTTATGCATGAATGAAACTCTTGCCAAGATTCCGAATGCATCTATGTTATATTAAGCATCGTGAATGAATAGATGAAAAAGTAAGAGTAGAAGTAGTCAAGTTGGAATGAGAAAGGTTTCGGGGACGAAACCTCCTTTAAGGGGGGTAGACTTGTAACACCCCAAAAATGTTTATCATGAAAATAAGTTAAAATACTAAGAACTTAACTTAGTTAGTTAAAAAAGGAAAATGTGTTGTAAATATTAGTTAAGTGATGAAAAAGGGGCCTAATTAAAAGAAATGTAAAAACTAGAAGGGCTAGATATGCATGATTCTAAAATAGGGGTATTAGAAGGTGGAAACCCAAAACACACACCTCTGGGCGTGTTTTTGGTCGAACAGAAGCAGGAGAAACAAGGGTTATCCTTGTTCTTGCAAAACTCATCAATTGACAAGGAAATTCAGTTTTAATCGGCTGCATGTTACCAGATTTTTGATTAACCTAACACCCTCTATAAAGTGGTAAGTTCAATTTGATGTTTTTGATCTATGGTAGGAAGTGGGTTATGACTCAATCTCGAATTTTTATGTCTAAATGTGAGAAATCTGAGTTAGGGTTACCTTCTAGAACAAGAATCATGTTGATTTTTAGGTTATTTGAAAGATTTTGGTAAAAACCCACTTTGTGAAATTGTGGTATGATTAGGATGATCAAAGTGGTTATACTTATGTGAAATCTTGAAATATGGTGATGTTGTAATGTTTGAATCTCAGAAATTTATGTAGGGTGAAAGAAAAATATGAACATGTATATATTGTTGATGAATTATATGATGAACTAGTAGGAATTCATGCCTTGTATGCTTGTACATAATACTTATAAATATGATGACCACCAAGTGTTTGATGAAATGCTTAGAAGAATAATATGTATGATTTTGGAAGATGAACGAATGAGATTTGGTTGTACTAAATAAACGAATGAACATGTTGTTATAGGCATGAAGGAAGAAGGATCCAATACTAGGAAATCGGAAGGTTCACAAGATCAAGGTACGTTAGTGTACACCGCATTTCTATATATTTGATGTTGTCATATGTATAATAAATTTATTTGTATTGTGTTGTTATGTCAAAGTTGTTAGAATTGAATTCATTGGTCGTTGAAAGTAAAGGTGAAATCCGTCATAAACGAATTGTAAGAAATGATTAAAATACGAAAGTTAACGCATCATATCCGGTACTTTTAGTTGAACCGGGTATGGGAAGTTATGTATGTAATGGACGAAAGTCTACTTGATCCGTCTTTCTCGGATCGAAGTATGATGTAAGAATGTAATGTCTATAATTGTTCATTTTGAACAAATCGAATGAAGGTGGTATAATGATGCTAGTACCCGTTCCTAACGGGTATGTTAAGTAAAGTATGCTTAGACTCTATTTGAGGCAAACATGTAAGGAACCGTTTAACGGTTAGTAAAGAAATTGAATGATGTTAATCCGAGGAAGAAACAAATGGGTTATTAGTTATTAGTGTTAGTGACGGAATACTAACTTATTTGTTTTTGTTGGATGTAGGTAAATCCTCAATTTAGGCGGTCGGACGATTTGGAGCGAGCACATGCACACTTATTGGCCATTAAGCGCTTCCGCTATTTCGTATTAATGTTTTGGGTCAAAAAGCTTGTTTTGTATATCCTTGTTAGTAGTTGCACTTTTTAACACTTGATGTTATGCTTTTTAAGTCGTGTCTAGTCGAACAGGTTGTAGAAGTATTTGTTTTGATAATGGTTAAAACAGGGATATGCTCGTCTTATGGACGGGTCATGCCCAAATTTTGTTAAAAATTGTGCATTAATCATTAATGATATTAGTATCGTTACTATAAATTGTGAAAAGTTTGGACATCTTAAAAGTTATGTTTCTAACGTCTTTTGGATGTCATTTTTATTAGACGCAAATGCGGGTCTAACAGGTTTATACCTCTGATTTTGAATGTCTCAACCTTGTTTTTAAGCCTAACTAACCATAGAAGTGGTTATAAGCATAAGGACATAGGTTTGAGATGAGTTTCCTCAAGTTTAAACAAGTTTATCAAAGTTTGAAACAAGAACAGAAAAATCAGTCCACTTTGGAGACCTTTTGGCAACATTTCAGGCTTTGGTTTTCCAGGGAAAACCCATGGAAACGTAGCTAAGGTCAATACAAAGTAGTAGGAAAAAGAATCGAGTGAATCGGATAAGAATTGAGTGAGTTATGCTCATTTTAGTGAAGTGGTATAAATCTGCTCGAACTTCTGCAATCAGCTACGGTTTGGAGTGTTTGAGAGTGAATGGAGAGTGTTTAGAAAGTGAAAAATTCTTGGAGGAGGCTTGGGTTATATAGGGGATGGATTAGGGTTTCATTGGGTTGGGCTTTGGAAGTGTTTAGTGGGCTAAATAACTCAAAACAGAGAAATTAAGTTGGCTGATGCAAGGCTGTTAACAGCCCTATAATTTTTATTTTATTTTTTGACATTAGAAGGTATATATTTGATGTTTAATAAAGTGTTACATGGTGTCTAGTATGTATGTAACTTGTAACAAGGTCCAAAATGCATAAATGACATGTTTTAATTTAGCAAAAAGTGTGATAACATAGGTGTGTATAACACATGAAATGTAACAAGTATGTATGGTTTATAGTTTGGTATGATCAAGTGAAAAAAAAAACATACAACTTAATCTTATAATCGAATAACTAAGTGTTTAAATGTATGAAGATTTAAGGATTACGAATACACGATCATTGTTTACGATTTAAGCTTACGTTTATACGAATAACGAACCAGTATCAAACGAATGCACGTATCAATGTATAAACGATGTATAAAAGATTCGTTTCATTACGATCATAGTCTCGGATTTTACAACGATACAACGAAATACGATTACAAGGAATACAAGATTTCAAAAAAAAAAAAGAATTTCAAGCAATGGTTTCTAAATATGGAAAGTATGAAAACGCAGGGCGTTACAGTCTCCCCTCCTTTAGGAACTTTCGTCCCGAAATTTATTCAAGAGGAAGACTTAAAAAAGTTTTGTCAAAATTGAGACTTGGAAATTTTGAAAAGTACGAAACTTTGGAGAACGACAAGGTAAATTTGCAAGGGAGTTCGTTGTCTAAAATAATTTGAGGTAGCAAACATAGTTAAAAACGTGTAGGTGCGTATATAGGTAAAGTGAGTCTAAACAAGTTTAGATAACTTAAATTGGAGATGTATTAAAAATGGGACGTATTAAAAAGGATGATTTTGACAAAGGGTTTGTATTTTGTTGGAAAGTGGGGTAGTTTATAGGGGAAGTTTTAAGGATAGTATAAAAATCACACTTTCGTAAAAATTGTTTATTGAGAGGAACGAAAAGGTTTGGTACTTTGAATAAAGCGTTAAAGGTATAGTAAGTACATTGAACCACTTTTGTATATTTTCTATGTTAATTATTAATTTCAAATGGAATTTCATTTCTTTTTTGCTTTAAATATTGTCAAATTATATCATATTGGATGGTATGATGTATAAATAATGACCCTTTAATAATTCATTAACCTATAAATTAATAAGCCGTCGTGTCTGTAGCTGCGGAGTTTCGCTGTTTCCGAACTTGGGGGAAGACTAAGTATTATATTATAGAGGTTAAGTAAGATTTTAATTAATCCATTCTATCTTCTCTCCTAGATTCTCCAATCGAGAAGTGCTTTACTAGTTTCTCTTTAAAGGAAGAGATCACTGGTACACTAAACGTTTCACTAGACAAAGGTACTGATCATCTAATAAGTCTCCTTATATCAAGATAGTGATCACATTCTTCGTTTGACTAATCTCAAGATAAGATGTAATAATCGTAACCACAACTTCTCATTAATTTAATGGTAGTGTTCACCAAACAATTATAACACAAGAATGGAAAGATTGGAAGTTGTACAACGTCTCCCTAATCAAGATAGTGATCACATTTTTTCGTTTCACTAATCTCAAGATAAGATAAGATGTAATGTATATGTTCAGTCAATACTGGTATGGTACCTGTATTTGGTACCGTACCCATACCAAAACTGAGTTAAATTCAATACTGAATACCGTACTGTATATGTCCGGTCAATACTGGTATAGTACCGGTATTCGGTACGAAGTTTCCCGTTCCTAATATCAAGGGAATTAGAGAAATAACTATTAGATATGTATATGAGAGTGTTTAAGGTAAAAGGGGTAGTGAAAATGATTGAGAAATGACTCAATTTATAAACACAACACTAAAAATAAGGAAATAGCTCACAAGCCAATCCAACGTTGATCCAGCGACCTAAACCTTGGATCGCTCAAATTGTTTTTTCTTGTCTTCTTGTGCTGTCAACGTTGTGTAATGTGAAATCCATCATTCCAAACCCATTTCCATACATTTTCACTAGAATTTGTATATCAAAGTGATAAGATTACCTTTTCTAATATGTAAAGTCAATGACAAAATTTTCCATTCGTTTAATTAATTATTTATTTTTTTATTAAAGAGAGTAGACAGGCTCAAATGTGTACGAAAGCAACATAAATGTTTATCGAGTGCAATTTCTCTACTCGTCTGTTACACATTCACAATCGCATTCATTAGCTCGTACGCATTCACATATTCCAAGAAAAGACAGCTTCTGATCCTTCCTATGATCCTGCAACTTTTACAACCACTATCGAATCAGTTCATTAAAGATGCTTATAATGAATCTGAGCCAGCCCGTTACACAACAAGTCTTGTCAAACAGTCTGGGTTAAAAAAAAAAAAAAAAAAAAAAAAAAAAAAAAAAAAAAAAACATTTTCTATCACCGCCCAGGCCAGGTTGGATCAACGCATGATTTTCAGCCCGTTTGGCCTGTTTCACTTGCCTATTTGAGATAAAACAAAACCCAAACCAACAGCTATACATTCACGTAAAGGTTAGCAGACAACCAAATTTAACTAAATATACACCTTTTATTTCCCACAGGACAAGTCTAAAAAGGATGACACGGATCTTAATTGACACGATAATAAAAGACACCAACGATTTTGAATCATTTTCTGTAATATGTACATTATAGGTCCTATATTCATGCATCTATGGACCCATAATCATCTCAAACCAGATCATAGGATGAACATTCATTGCAAGTGACAAATGAACATGGTGTATTAGTGGATTAACGTTTAACTTGATGCACATGGTTTAAGAAACGTGTCTTCTAGTCGAAACTCGTTAATTGACTCGAGACTTGGCAGCTTGAAGCATTTCAACTATAAGTGTCTTCACGTCCCTACAAAAGTTGGATAACAACATGAAACGCCACATGTCAGAACAAATTTTGAGACTCAATTTTAGTAGTGACAATTTCGACCCGTTTTGTGTTTGATCTTAACGGACTTTAGACATACAGTGAAAAGGAATAATTGGTTAGAAGTTGTTCCAATTTTATATTTTTAAAGGAAACAACCTCTTGAACCGTTTCCAAAGATTTAGGTTAGTAATTTTTATTATATTGTTATAATCATATCAAGTGTGTTAATTATTTACAAGTTTTAGAGCGGAAAAAACCCATTGGCAACATGTTACCCGACCCGCCCATCTGGCCCCCTTTACTCACTTTCTATCTTCTGCGCGCCTAGGGAACGGAATCCGAAGCTTAAAGTTTGTCCCTTGATAGCCAGCCTGAAATAAAAAAGTAAACGAAAACGTTAAGAATCACAATTAGCATCTAACGTACTCACGTGATTTTTTCTTAAGTTTAAATTGACTACTTGACTTAATTCCATGTGAATGAAAATAATCAACATCACCTTTACATTGAACCCAAGGCTATCAAGATCCACCATATATGCAAAGTCCACCTGTAAAACAGTAAAAGCAAATGGTGGTAATAAGATACACTTAGGTTTTCCTTTTAGTAAAGACGGAAAGTGAAGATAATGCCTTACCGGAACTGACGTGGAGCCTTGAACCATGAGTTTTGTATCTTCTGAGTGGTCTTTATTCATGTGAGATTACAGTGTTACACAATATGTTAATTAAACGCAAATGAAACTGGTATAAAGAAAATTAAGACATCAATAGTGGAGTCATACCGTTACAGGCTTGGAGAATTGATAGATCGGATCCACCTTTGCTGCTGCAAACTCCTCCTCCGTGAACTCTAACAAGAAAAAAAAAATGACAATTCAAGAGTAAGTATATAAAAATCATAAATCGTTTTAATTAGAAACTAGGGCAAAATTTTGGAAACATTTAACGTTTAGCAATTAGAAACAGCTCGTTTGCTCGTTGAAGATAAGTTGTTGCAAAACACACACTCTCAGATGAAACATATCCCTATTGATATGAAGAAAATGAACGGTGAATTTTAAATAGACAAACCTCCTGACCCTAACAAAGCAGTAGCAACACCAGAGACGAATCGCACAACCTTTGGCTCAATGCGAAGAAATTGGAAGTCACCAAAGTCAACCTTCACCATAACCAACCCTTTAGCATCATTATAAATGTCACATAGAAAGAATTAAATAATAAATTAAAAACCGTAGTGTTTTTCTTTTAAACAATTGCATCATTATAAAGATACGTGTTCATATGAACCTAAGATTTGATTTATTTTTTACACCTAATTGTTTATAATTAATATTATTACCTCATGTCGTAATCAACCAACTACAAACAAATATAAAAAATACATTATGTTTCAACTCGGTAAGAGAACTTTGCCATGTATCATTCCTTTTTAGTTAATTTTAACATGTGTAAATTGTCATTTTCGTCCCTGAGGTTTGGCTATTTTTGCAACTTTCATCCAAAGGTTTGTTTTTCCGCATCTGGGTCCTCGTGGTTTTAAAATCTTCTGATTTTCGTCCCTCAAGGGCCAAACCTCCAGGTACGAAAGTTGCAATAAATTGCCAAACCTCAGGGACGAAAATGTCAAGATTTTAAAACTACGAGGACCCAGATGCGGAAAAGCAAACCTTTGGATGAAAGTTGCAAAAGTGACCACGCCTCAGGGACGAAAATGACAATTTACTCTTTTTATATTTTACTGGTCTTCTAGAGATGAAACATAAAGAGAATCAACCCCGTTACAAGTAAATGGGTTATAACCGCCAACAAATTATTAAATATTTTACCCAGAATGCCTCAGGATGTCTAGCCAAATATGCAGTACGTATAGCATCTCTATCCTCCTTAGGTACCTTTTGAAAATGATCAAAACAAATGAATCATTGACCATTATAGTATGCGAGTCAAAGGAAATATAACAAAAACTAATCTTGCTTACGGGGACTGCATCACCATGTACAGTTATGACCAAATCGGTTCTATCCTCCGGGTCTTTTGCCAGAAGCAATGAGCATTTAGAATTAGCAAGAAGGTCCTACAAAGGAAGAATATTAATAGTTGAAGTATCTTATAAGATAGAGTAAAATGCGCTTTTCGTTCCTGAGGTTTGGCCAGTTTTGTTACTTTCGTCTAAAAAGTTTGTTTTTTCGCATCTGGATCCAAAAGGTTTGAAATCGTGCCATTTTCATCCGGCTCGTTAATTCCCTCCATTTTTCTGCGTTAAGTTAGGGGTATTTTCGTCTTTTTTATTTAGTAAGGGTATTTTGAATATCTATACATTATGCTAAAAGCTTGTACAAAAAGTGAAAAAGACCGAATTGCCCTTTAAGTTAAAATAACAAACGAAAATACCCCTGACTTAACGAAGAAAAATGGATGGAGTTAACGAGCCGGATGAAAATGGCAAGATTTCAAACCTTTTGGATCTGGATGCAGATAAACAAACCTTTGGATGAAAGTATCAAAACCGGCCAAACCTCAGGGACGAAAATCGCATTTTACTCTATAAGATAACATCTCTTGGTTAAACGTTTGTATGACGATACAAACTCGTGCTTGAAAACCTTGGTATGAACTGCCAAACTGCTGACTGCTAATATGGGAGATCCAGAGGCATCGCATGCAAAGTCAACCATTGATCCTGACGGATAACCATCATACTTCTGCAAAGTGAACTCAAATGTCATAAGTATGCAAAAGAACCTATTCTACAAGTTATGCGACGTTTATGGCTAATAACGGAAACTGTAAACAACCTGAGAAAAAGTGGAAAGAATGCCACGAACGCCGTAATGAAGGATAGTTTTAACCTCTTCGATGGGCGGCAGTCTAGCAGCCTTCTCCTACAGTGACAAATAGAACACATGTCATTATTTTAAACACGCAGACATATGTATTTGTATGTATTTTGATGAATTGATACAAACAAAACTCATACACACGGTACATTGTGTCATAGGAGTACCTGATGATCTTTAATGATTTGAAACACATCAGTAGCAGCATCCTCAGATGAAGCACTCTAATAAACGCAAACATATACAATCATAATTAGGTATAAAAGGTGTACTTCTTAATCATATCCACAAACTTAGCTAAAGGAGATTAAAACTGAAACAACTTTCTATTAGAGCCTTATATATTCAGTTACAGGGCTGCAAACGAACTGAACGTTCGGCGAACAGCTCGTGAATTGTTCGGAGGGAAGTTCATTTGTGTGCATTTGTTTAATAAATGAACGCACACGAACAAAAAAAATTCGCTCTTTTAGCTAAATGAACGAACATAAATAGAGACCGCGTTAATTCTTTATATTCGTGAGTGTTCAGTAACGTGTTCGTTTGTGTTTGATAGTTCATCAGAGTTTTAAATTTTTATATCTTATTTAAATACATCAAAATTCCCACCAACAACATATAATATATGGGGGGGGGGGGGGGGGGGATAGAAAGAAAATCCATGTGAGTTACAAAAACTCTAGAAACCTCATCTCCACCATTGACCATCCATTTAAAAAATCAAGGGTTGAGATTGGTCCTGTTACACTTTTTGGGTTTTTAGATAAAACTGAAAGTCTGCAAAAGTTGTTACACGTAACGTAACACGTGGCTGTCTCTGGGGTTACATGTAACACGTCTGCAAAAAGTGTAACACGTGGCAAAAGGAGGTCCGTTCATTTGGATTTCATAGTTTTCTTAACTAATATGAGATTCTTCGTATATATTACATGCCTTGTAACAATTTAGGGTTCACGACATTCTCAAATTTCAGCGTCTTTTATTCAAAATTTAATATATATTTGTTTGTGTTTGTTCATCAAGGCTTAATTGTGTTAATTTGTGTTCACGAACCTCCATTTGTGTGTTCACGAACAAACACAAAAGAAAACGAACACATTCATTTCCTTAATGAATTAACAAGAACAGAAAATCTAGTTCGATTTCCTAAATGACCTAACACACGAACAGAAAATCTACTCAGTAAGTGTTCATGAACACATTTGTTCCTGTACAAACAAACGAGAGCTATAGTATGTATTGTATAACATACGTATCTATCACACACACTATGAGATATAGTTTATATAGGTAGTTGAATTATTCATGTGGAAGTCAAATTAATGATCTAAATGAGCGAGTAAAGGAAATTGAAAGGCTAGTAAAGAAGTGTATGAAGAGGTACCTGTGAAGGAGTTTGAGTGGATGAAGCCATGGCGGAGATAGGCGGAGGACGGCGGCGATTGGTGGAGGAGGATTTGGAGAGAGAAAGGAGGTGGCGATTGGTTGTGCAAGTGGTGGTGATTCGGCCATTATTATTGTTGATGAAGAATGGAATACGTGAGGTTATTGATGGAATTGAGCATCGTAGAGGTGCTGCTAGAGTCTTCATCTTCCCCAATTCTCTCCCTCACACACTTTCTTTCTTTGATGGATATTTTCTTTTTTAATAATTTATAGGTATAACTGTATAAGTCAATAGTAATATTAAGCAAGGATTACATATTGAAAAAGTACATAATGAGATTTTTTATTTTTTTTATAAATAAATAAAATTATGAGGTTATGATTCATCATTTTTTTTTCTTGGTACATAAAACATAAAACTGTGTTATAGAAATGAGATATCAAGTAGTTAAACGAGTTGTATTCATATTTAATACTTGAGTTATGCGCGTCGTCAGAGACCTATTAAACCCGATAAGATACGATTTGTCAGCCTTAAATAATATATGTTATCTAAAATAATAGTTGACAATGAGTTAGTGGTGGAGTGGTTGGGGAAAGAATTGAGTTTTTTTGTGACATAGGTTCAATTCCTACTCTTCTCATTATTTTTTGCGGCATCCAGCTGAAAAGCGAATACGGGTGGCGCCAGTTCGACTTTTACCGATTATTCCACCTTCGGGCGGGTGGAGGTTGGGTTTTTGCGCATCAACGGAGAGCCAAGGGGCTGGCGGCGGTCGAATAATCGACCTTGGCCACGAGTAAAATGCCAAAATGGTTCCTGAGTTTAGGTCATTTTTGCCACTTCAGTCCAAAAATAAACTTTTTGTATCTGGTTCCATGAGGTGGAGATTGATAGTGATTCGGGCATCATTATTATTATTGTTGATGAAGAATCGAGTGAGATGAATACATTACGTGAAGTTATTGATGGAATTTAGCATCGTAGAGATGAAGGTGCCGCTAGAGTCTTCATCGTCCCCCAATTCTCTCGCTCACACACTTCCTTGGATCTATTTTATATATCTGTTTGCAAAATAAGTCAATAATAAAATCTCTCACACACTTCATTAGATCTATTTTATATGACTGTTTGCAAAATAAGTCAATAATAAAATCTCTTATTTAAATAAAATAATAGAAAAAAAATATTTTATGACAAGAGTTAAATGCAATTTGCGTCTCAAATCGTTCTAGCCGGAGGCATCTTGTCACACCCCGATATTTTCACGTATTACCGGTGGGTCCGGTGGGGAGTATTGTGACGTAGTTGATATCATCATAGTCAAACAACACAATTTTAAATGCACAGCGAAAGCAAAAGATAGATTTATTTCAACTGAATAAAATTGTAATATTAAGTATCACAACGTAGTTGAAACAGATCCACAGGCGGATCAAATAAACAGAAAACGTAGTTCAACAGACTCAAAATGCATCCAAGCTTGCGAGACTCTTAATGATGCTAAGGAGAGGCCAGCCTATTACGCGTAGTACATGCACTTAACCTTTTTGGGAAAATACGTCAGTTTACACTGGTAAATACAATTAACTGACTCATTTTGAAAAGTTTTAGAAAATTGATTTGAATGCACGTGGCACAAAACTTTTTATAACTTTGGATAATTATTTATATATAAACTTGTAAAAGAATTATATGTTTCTTATGCGTTCAGTAGCCCGGGTTGACACCGGGTTAGAGCTTAATAGACACACCACATGATATAGTCCCGCGACGGGTTATTCCCGAAACCGGCGGTTATACCTTATTAATTATATATGCACTAACGGGTATACGCCTACACCCGCGTGCTTAGGTCGTGGCCATTTCGTAAAATGATGCCAAGGATATCCAGGACATGGTCATTAACCCCCCAAAGGCTTTAAGCAAACAAAACAATTTAAACGGGATATTTCAATGATTTAACCTTCATACGATTAAAGATTCAATACCCGACCAAGCGGTATTTTATATACCGTACCCCAAGCCCGTATAGGGAAAACAAGTTAAAAGTATTTACCTTTGCAAGTATAAATCACAAATAGCAAGTGCGTGTAGCTTTTACCGGGTCTCCTATTCTGGAACAAAGGTTTTTAATAACCTATTAGATTCCTAACGGGTCTTTAATTAAGCCTAAACTTAGACCGGTTAGTTTTAAAGGAAGATACGGTTCAAACGCACGATTAAGCGAAGACCGGAATAGAATGTGATTTAGCCCCGACAAGTTTGGAGACTTGTGTAATATGGGTAAACTAAACACATTCTGTATTTTGAGACAAATATGATAAGGTTTGACCCGTTTCGGCCAATTTATGCAAACTAGTTACATAAACCGAACCGAACGCGCAAGATGCGTAACGGGTAACCATAAGAGTCATATACAGGTTTCCTAAGTTAATATGCCTTAAATATGTTGTGACATCAGTAGGATATCTTCTATTATGCCCGAAATGGATTTAAACTCAAACTATGCCCCGTAGGGGCATTTTGGTCATTTTAAGGGTTATAAAAGAGTTTAAATAATAATCTGAGTTACAGGTCTGATATAATCAGTAAAAATACTTAATTTAATAAGTTATAACAGTAGGGTATTACATATATGTGAAATTTATCATTTAAAACCAAACTATGCACCTTAGGGGCATTTTGGTAATTTCACATAAGCTTAAAAGGTCAAAACTGGAAATATGAGTTTAAAACTTTTGCTTACTGTTAATATATAAAAATTTACTGAAAATATTAGTAGGTATCAAACCTTATATCTTTAAAATAGTTTTAATACATACTATGCGTTAAAAACGCTTAAAAAGGCGATTTTGAGCTATTTCCGGGTTTTTAAAGGAAAGCTGATATTTTATTATTCCAGAAGGCTCAAAATGTTTTATTTATCATATTAGATCAGTAGAAAAAGGTTTGGTATCAAAATAATTTGTAAAACTCATTTTATAGCCCAAAAGGGCAAAACCGACAATTACTGAATCAAACTTAGAACTCTATGTTATGCTCAGCCTAAAATTAAATAAAAATCTTCAAAAATCCCAAAATATTATATTACATCAGTGGGTAAAAAGTTTGGTGTCAAAAATCGGGTTTAGATAGCTATATGTTAATTACGTCGTTTATTTAATAAAAAGCTTTCTAATTACGCTAATGAGCATAACTCCTAATCTAGACCTCAAACTGATATCAAATTTTAGGGACAGCTTTATAAATCAGTAACTAAGATTTCTATTCTTTTACATTTTCAAAAATCACGTTTTAAGGTCATATGGGCATAATAGTCAACATTTAAGCATTTAACGGAAACATGCATATGAATCGGATAACTAATGAACCAAGTTGTATAATCATAGAGGGTTATACTAACATGTAACCTGGTCCTATTAAGGCTCTAAGTCATTTCTAAAACATGCTACATTGGGTCAGAACTGAAAGTCAAAGCAGAAGTCAAATTATGCGACTTTCGGTCCCGAACCGAGCCTAAACTGAAAATTGTCGGGTTGAACATGTTTAGACATGTTCTTACATTAATTTCCAAGTTATATTAATGATAAAACAGGTTGCATGGATCCTACATTGCTAATTATGCATAAATTTGAAAATAAGCTTTCTGTTGACTTTTTAAGATTAACTTTGATCCGACAATTGACCTAGTTAGAGTGGGAATCAGAGGGTGCCCTTTTAAGGGTTTATTACCCACATAATTACCAACTCATAGGTACTTTCAATTCGAGATTTGACTGAACAATTATTGATTAATCACGAAGTCAAACTTTAATTACGACGGTTTGACTTTAAGCTAAATAACTAAGCTAAACTGAATTAGGAAGGGTTAAGGACACTTACAAGAGTCCTAAGCACGACTAGGGATCTTAAGAAAGCTTGTTGCTGATCAGAGGAGCTCCAGAAATGAGTCTTGTGAACCTTGCAAATGAATAAGTTCAATGTTGCAACTAGAGGGATGCTTATATATGGAATTTGATCTCACAAGATGATGCCAAGCAACCCTATGCATGGATTCAGATCATCACAACTGTCCCTAGTGCATGAAAATCCATTTGCCCAGCCCCTGGTATCATTTTACAGGCTCATAAGTCGGTTACACAGCCTTAACAGGCAGCTGCCAAAAGAATCTGTCGCTGGGGTGTTCAGGCGGCCCGCGTAAGGGTCCTGCCTGACCTTACGCGGCCCGTATGGCCTTCCAGAACCTGCCAAACAAGTTTCCTTTATTACATTTCAGCCCCTGGTCCTTTCTAACGTGGTTTTAAGTCTTGTTCTTGCATTTTTGGCCCTCTAACCTTACTTTTAAGGGCTCCAAGACATATACAAACATCGTTAAGTCCTCGGTTAACTTTGTGATCACCCGTAAGGACCTAGAATTTAACGTTGACGCTTTTAACCCCTCGTATACGAATATTGTCATAACTTTCTCATACGATAACGAAACTTGGTGAAATTTTTATCACATATTCTAGTGAGTATAATTAATCGTTACAAAGCTTCGGGTTTGCTAAAAGGTCGCTCAGAGGTATACTTTAAACATGTTGACACATTTAACCCCTGTAGTTTGTAATTTCTCACTTTCTTCCACAATTATCTTCGTATGATCCATGATTCATTCGTTTAAGGGTATAAACATCTTGTAGGGTTATTGAAATGCATATTTATCCATTGTTGACACTTTGAACCCTTATATTCACATACTTTCTTTGTTTGTCAACTTTAGTCATTCTAAAGTAATCTTTTACACGTTTAAAGCTTATGACACGTGTCGATACATTATTAGACATAAATTTTCGAGGTGTTACATCCTCACCCATTTAAAAGAAATCTCGACCTCGAGATTTACTGAAACAAATGAGGGTATTTTTCTTTCATTGTGGATTTTACCTCCCATGTATACTCGGGACCTCTACGGGCATCCCATTTGACCTTCACAATTGGCACTTGCTTCCTTCGAAGCTTCTTAACCTGTCGATCCTCGATCGACAAGGGTTTTTTCAACAAACTTTAAGCTCTCATCTATGTGCACATCCTTATGTGATATGACTAGTGACTCATCAGCTAGACATTTCTTCAGATTGCAGATGTGGAATACATTGTGAATACCACTGAGCTCTTCAGGCAAGTTTAACTTATAAGCCACTGATCTGACACATTCGATGATCTCAAATGGTCCTATGTACCTTGGGCTTAACTTACCTTTCTTACCAAATCGCATCACTCCCTTCCAGGGCGATACTTTAAGTAAAACCTTATCACCAACCTCAAACTTTAGAGGTTTTCGCCTTTTATCAGCATAACTTTTCTGCCTGTCCCTGGCAGCTTTTAGGCGGTCACGAATCTGGACAATCTTGTCCGTCGTTTCAAGGACTATATCAGGTCCCGATAACTGGGCTTCTCCTACTTCTGCCCAACAAATAGGCGTTCTGCATTTCCTACCATATAATGCCTCAAAAGGCGCTGCCTTAATGCTTGTATGGTAGCTATTGTTATAGGAGAACTCGATTAATGGCAGGTGGTTATCCCAACTACCACCTAAGTCAATCACACATGCACGAAGCATGTCTTCCAAAGTTTGAATTGTACGCTCACTCTGCCCGTCCGTCTGAGGATGGTAAGCCGTACTAAAATTTAAGCGTGTGCCCAAAGATTGTTGGAAACTTTTCCAAAAATGTGATGTGTATCTAGTATCTCTGTCAGAGATAATTGACACTGGTACGCCATGCAGAGATACAATCTTATCTACGTACAATTGGGCTAACATATCGGAGCTATAAGTCTCCTTAATGGGTAAGAAATGTGCTGACTTAGTCAGTCTGTCTACTATCACCCATATAGTATCATTTCCTTTCCTTGTCTTTGGAAACTTGGTGATGAAATCCATCGTCACCATCTCCCACTTCCAGGTGGGAAGTTCAGACTGTTGTAGCAAACCTGACGGTTTCTGATGTTCAGCTTTGACTTGAGCGCACGTCAAACATTTAGCTACATAGGTAGCTATAGACTTCTTCAAGCCTATCCACCAATAATTTGCCTTCAGATCCTGGTACATCTTATCAGCTCCAGGATGAACGGAGTACTTAGAACTGTGGGCTTCCTGGAGGATGACATTCCGAAGTCCTCCATACACTGGAACCCATATTCGTCCATTTAGCCTCAGAATTCCGTCCTTGCCATAGGATAACTGTTCTTCAGTTACTCCTAGCTTTTCATTAGGATAGTTAGCTTCTAGTACAACTTCCTTCTGAGCAGCTAACAACCTTTCTATCAAACTATTCTTTAACTCAATGCTCTTGGCATTGATTCTTATAGGCTTTACTCGTTCTTTTCTACTTAAGGCATCGGCAACCACATTTGCCTTGCCTGGATGGTATCTTATCTCACAGTCATAATCATTCAAAGTTTCCATCCATCGTCGTTGCCTCATGTTCAAATCCTTCTGATTGAACAGATGTTGAAGGCTCTTGTGATCTGAATAGATCACGCACTTGGTTCCATACAAGTAGTGTCTCCACAGTTTTAGTGCAAATACAACGGCACCCAACTCCAAATCATGGGTGGTGTAATTCTTCTCGTGCACTTTTAACTGTCGAGAAGCATAGGCAATAACTTTGCCTTTCTGCATAAGCACACATCCCATACCTGTGTGCTATGCATCACAATATACCACAAATTCATCAATTCCATCTGGCAACGTCAGTACTGGAGCGTTGCTCAATTTCTGCTTAAGAATGTCAAAGGATTCCTGCTGCTTAGGGCCCCAGTCAAACTTAATATTCTTATGTGTCAACGAAGTTAAGGGCGCAACAATCCTTGAGAAATTTTCAATAAATCGCCTATAATATCCTGCTAAACCTAGAAAGCTACGAATCTCTGTAGGCGTCTTTGGCTCTTGCCAGTTCATGACAGCTTCAACTTTGGCGGGATCTACTTGGATACCACGCTCACTAACAACATGCCCAAGGAATTGGACTTCACAAATCCAGAATTCACACTTTGAAAACTTGGCATAGAGCTTTTCTTGATGAAGCAGTTTCAGAATGCATCGAAGATGCTTCTCATGGTCAGCTTGGCTCTTTGAGTAAATGAGAATGTCATCGATGAAAACGATGACAAATTTATCCAAGTAAGGCTTGCAGACGCGATTCATGAGATCCATGAATGCGGCAGGTGCATTAGTGAGCCCAAAAGGCATCACTAGGAACTCGTAATGACCATAACGAGTCCTAAATGCAGTCTTGTGTACATCTTCTTCTTTAACCTTCAGTTGATGGTAGCCTGACCTCAAATCGATCTTAGAGAAGTAACTTGCCCCTTGCAGTTGATCGAACAGATCGTCGATCCTGGGCAATGGATATCTATTCTTGATAGTGACCTTGTTAAGCTCGCGATAGTCGATGCATAGACGCATCGATCCATCCTTTTTCTTCACAAACAGGATTGGTGCTCCCCATGGAGACGAGCTAGGTCTAATGAAACCTTTTGCCAACAATTCATCCAACTGAGTCCTTAACTCTTTCATCTCTGTTGGTGCCAACCTGTAAGGTGCCCTTGCAACAGGTGCTGCTCCTGGAATAATGTCAATTCTGAATTCTACTTGCCTATCTGGTGGAAAACCAGGTAGTTCTTCCGGGAATACTTCGGGATATTCAGAAATGACGGGAATATCTTCAATCTTAGGCTTCTGCTCATCAATAGTTACCTGTGCCATATAAATGACACAACCCTTCTTCAAACACCTAGATGCCTTGAGCATAGTCACTTGCTCAGGCAGTCCATACTGAGTATCTCCCTGAATGGTAAGTGGCTCACCAGACGGAGTCTTGACCACTACTTGCTTCTTGTTGCAAACAATATGGGCATGGTTACTAGATAACCAGTCCATGCCTATAACTATATCGAAACCGGCTAACTTCAAAGGAAGTAAGGACAAAGGAAAAGAGTGGTTCCTAATTGATATGAAACATCCATCTAACACGGTTGATGCGGTTTCTATGGTACCATCGGCTAACTCAACCTCATATTTTATGCTTAGGGTTCTAACAGGTAGGTTTAACAACTTACAAAACTTATTATCAACAAATGACTTATCTGCTCTAGAATCAAATAACACCCTTGCATAAACATCATTAATAAGGAAGGTACCTGTTATGACATTATCGTCCTGGACAGCTTCCTTTGCGTTCATCTGGAAGACCCTAGCATTGGTCTTTTTTCCTTCCTCAGCTTTCTTAGCAAACTTTGGGCAGTTGGACTTGATATGCCCCTTTTCATTGCAACTATAGCACGTAGCATCCTTGATTTTCTTACAGTCTAAGGTCTTGTGCTCAGAAGATTTACAAATCCCACAAGGCCTTGGCTGCGACTGGGATTTGGACTCGAATCTGCACTTTCCGAAGTGGTGCTTCTTACAGATTTTACACTTGGGCTTATCACCCGACTGATGACCATCCTTTTTAGTTCCAAAACCCTTTTTGTGGTCATTGTTTCCCTTATGCTTCTTGTCTGAACGTCGTGAGTTGTCATCCTCACGCTTTCTCTTCTCAGAGTCTGTGTTTCTCAGCGATCTCTGCCTGACCGCGTCCAAAGTAAGGGACAATGATATATCAGCTGCAGACCGAAAAGTAGCTGGTCTGGAGGCCTTCACATTGGCCTTGATTTCTGGGGCCAAAACCCCAATGAAACGAGCTATCCTCTTGGGTTCCGGGGTTACCAGATACGGAACCAGTCTTGACATAGTGTTGAAGCTCGTAAGGTAGGCTTGACAATCTAGGTTTTTCATAACCAAAGATAAGAAATCAGCTTCAATCTTTTCAACCTCATGCTGAGGGCAGTAGTTTTCCTTAATGAGAGTAACAAACTGATCCCATGTCAGATTGTACAATGGGATCTTCCCAGTGGCTTGAATCAAAGACCTCCACCACGCTAGTGCCTCGCCTTTGAATGACTGAGATACAAACTTTACCACATCCTTATCAGCACAACCACTGATATCTACTACAGTGTCCATCTCATCTAACCATGACATGCAGTCAACTGCTCCTTTCTCCCCAGTAAAATCCCTGGGCTTGCAGGAAACAATGTACTTATAGGTGCAACCTTTAGCACGTGGTTCTTGGTTCAGCACAACTCTCTTAGATGGAACACTCCTCTGGTTCGTTGAGTGATGAGAATCACTCTTGTGAGCAGTATGAGTCTTCGAGGGTGGTTTAGAGTGTGGTACAGATTGGGTTCTAACATGCGTACCACTGGATTCATTGAACTGCCTTTCCAAAGCTCGCGTCAGGGCATTATCTATTAATGCTTGTAATTTTGCTCCTGCTATGTTGACTCTGGAGGTGTCATGATTATCTCTGGGGTGGCTGTTGGCTTCGTCTGACCCGGCCGTGTAGCTTGATTGCTACATAAAATAATGATTTTAATTCATTCAGAGGTCTATAACAGTTTTATTATTCTAGAAGATTTATTAATCATGGTATTTAAGAACCATTTCGATTAATTTGTTTAAACAAATATATATTCAGGATATTATGATAATCCTTAGTTAGAATTAAAAATATTAATGGCAAAAAGGGCCTAGTCACGTGGACAGTTTTAAAATCTTTATTCATGATCTTATATGGTCATGGTATTGAGGGTTTTAATTATAATTCATTACCTCTTCTTAACAGGGGGTCAAAGACCACGACTGTCTTTTGTCTTATATGACAATGAGTATAGCCCGTAGGCGTTATATCCCTAATGGATGTTTTAATTAATTAAAAGTATTTTGGATAATCCAATATAAGGATGACTCATGCAATTTTATCGAATCACATTTTGTCAAGAGTGTTAACATATTTGAATAGGTTTTACCATCTTGGCCATGTCTGCAACAACATATAGACTAGGTTTTACCTGTAAGATTCTTTTTAATATTTAACGCAGAACAATCCTAAATTGAGGTGTTAATAAGGACCTGAATCTAATTTGAGGAACTACCATCTTGGCCCTGTCTTATAATGACACATGGCTAGGTTTTGTCCCTTTTTAGATTTTTATCATTTTATTATAATGATAGGTTTTAGAAAGGAATGTTATATTTTCATTTACTTTACATATTATATTTATGTATACAATTTAATAAAAATAAAATTTTAAATTAAATCATTCCATTGCAAAAATTTAAAAAGGTACAAATTTGCCCTAAACGGGACTTCTACAAGAATAATATGCCCGCGCAGGGGCGAAATAAACAAACATACCCACGCAGGGGTTAAACAGAAAAACATGCCCACGCAGGGGCGATACTGAAAGACATGCCCACGCAGGGGCAGAATACAGAAACAAATGTCCACGCAGGGACATGATTACAACACTAACAACAAACAAACAAATGAAGGATTTAATGGTCCTTCTTGCTTTTTCCTTTAATTAAATTTGCCAGACTCTTAAACATTCCACGGTCTTGTCTGCGGTCTTCCCGCACTTCCTGCCGCACCTCATTAATCCTTTGAAGGATCTCCTGATGTTGTGGTGGTGACATGGTTGGCGGCTGCGGGGGTTGCTGATATAGTGGAGGTTGAGGAGGTGGCGGCTGATGATACCCATATGGTGGGTACCCATAGTGTGAGTATCCGGTTTGATATGGGATCCCAAAGGATCCTTCCGGATGATGGGCATTGTAGTTTGCCGCTGCTACCAGGTAAGGGTCGGCCTCTGCATAGTTGTAGTTGGTGTGGACCGGCTGCTCAAAGGGATTATACGCCGCCGCACCGGTGTATGTAGGTATAGGGTCTCCAAAACCCAATGGTGGCGGCGCGACAGGCGCAGAGTTTACTTCCGAGACGGGGTTTGAAGATCCACCCATCTACGGGTCTTCATGGAGTGGCGAGTAGCGGCTGCCACTAGTAGGTTGAGGGATGCCGATTCGCACTCCTCCTCGCACGGACATCCATGCGGTTGTTCTTCTTCGCCTCGGTGGATCCGGAGGCTGTTGCTGGACTGGTGGTGGTGGCGGAGTGACCGCGACATAACGAGAATCCTCGGAGGGATCCTGCTGTTGCTGTTGCTGTGGAGAGTTGTGGTAACTGGGAGTAAACAACCAGTCGATCTGTCGGAACCTTTCTTCATAACTGTCGGGACCATTATAAGGTGATCCCACGAAAGGTGACCCATCCAAAATTTTGATGGGGGTGGTTAGGGGTTTCGGACGGTGGCTCTGCAGGATCGGTGTCCTCATCCATGTCCATCGCATGGTCTCCTGAGAAATGATCTTCAGGTCCTAGTGGGTTAAAACCCACTGCTTCTCCAAGGTAGCTTGCCGGGTTGAACCGGCTCTGGAAGAAGGGCGTTGGGTCATCAAAAGGTGAGTTGTGACCCTGGAGAGGAATGTAGGATTGGTGGGAATTATGGGGCTCATTTTCAGAATGAGGCCCAAAGGAGTTGTGAAACAAAGGGGATGAGCTCAACGAAACTGAGCGCCTTGCTGGTTCGACATGGGTCCTCCAGTTATCTTGAGGACTCCGGTTATGGGAATCTGAAGGTGTTCGCCGGTGCGAAGGCCCGGCCTCGTGATCATTCAGGGCAACGAATGGCCTTTTGCCTCTTCCTCTCCCTCTGACTCTTGGTGGCATCTTTTAACCTGTCAACATAAACAAAGATAACAACAAGGGATATATATAAATGACAAAAATAAAAACAAATCGGGATTTGTCCTAAGTTCTTTGTCTAGACTCGAAAATTTGGGAATGTGCAACTGTGTAACTGAGATTGAACACAAAAGGCTAGTGTTTAATTCACTCAGTGTTGGCTCTGATACCAACCTGTCACACCCCGATATTTCCACGTATTACCGGTGGACCCGGTGGGGAGTATTGTGACGTAGTTGATATCATCATAGTCAAACAACACAATTGTAAATGCACAGCGGAAGCAAAAGATAGATTTATTTCAACTGAATAAAATTGTAATATTAAGTATCACAACGTAGTTGAAACAGATCCACAGGCGGATCAAATAAACAGAAAACGTAGTTCAACAGACTCAAAATACATCCAAGCTTGCGAGACTCTTAATGATGCTAAGGAGAGGCCAGCCTATTACGCGTAGTACCTGCACTTAACCTTTTTGGGAAAACACGTCAGTTTACACTGGTAAATACAATTAACTGACTCATTTTGAAAAGTTTTAGAAAATTGATTTGAATGCACGTGGCACAAAACTTTTTATAACTTGGGATAATTATTTATATATAAACTTGTAAAAGAATTATATGTTTCTTATGCGTTCAGTAGCCCGGGTTGACACCGGGTTAGAGCTTAATAGACACACCACATGATATAGTCCCGCGGCGGGTTATTCCCGAAACCGGCGGTTATACCTTATTAATTATATATGCACTAACGGGTGTACGCCTACACCCACGTGCTTAGGTCGTGGCCATTTCGTAAAATGATGCCAAGGATATCCAGGACATGGTCATTAACCCCCTAAAGGCTTTAAGCAAACAAAATAATTTAAACATGATATTTCAATGATTTAACCTTCATACGATTAAAGATTCAATACCCGACCAAGCGGTATTTTATATACCGTACCCCAAGCCCGTATAGGGAAAATAAGTTAAAAGTATTTACCTTTGCAAGTATAAATCATAAATAGCAAGTGCGTGTAGATTTTACCGGGTCTCCTATTCTGGAACAAAGGTTTTTAATAACCTATTAGATTCCAAACGGGTCTTTAATTAAGCCTAAACTTAGAACGGTTAGTTTTAAAGGAAGATACGGTTCAAACGCACGATTAAGCGAAGACCGGAATAGAATGTGATTTAGACCCGACAAGTTTGGATACTTGTGTAATATGGGTAAACTAAACATATTTTGGATTTTGTGACAAAAATGATAAGGTTTGACCCGTTTCGGCCAATTTATGCAAACTAGTTACATAAACCGAACCGAACGCGCAAGATGCGTAACGGGTAACCATAAGAGTCATATACAGGTTTCCTAAGTTAATATGCCTTAAATATGTTGTGACATCAGTAGGATATCTTCTATTATGCCCGAAATGGATTTAAACTCAAACTACGCCCCGTAGGGGCATTTTGGTCATTTTAAGGGTTATAAAAGAGTTTAAATAATAATCTGAGTTACAGGTCTGATATAATCAGTAAAAATACTTAATTTAATAAGTTATAACAGTAGGGCATTACATATATGTGAAATTTATCATTTAAAACCAAACTATGCACCTTAGGGGCATTTTGGTAATTTCACATAGGCTTAAAAGGTCAAAACTGGAAATCTGAGTTTAAAACTTTTGCTTACTGTTAATATATAAAAATTTACTGAAAATATTAGTAGTTATCAAACCTTATATCTTTAAAATAGTTTTAATACATACGATGCGTTAAAAACGCTTAAAAAGGCGATTTTGAGCTATTTCCGGGTTTTTAAAGGAAAGCTGATATTTTATTATTCCAGAAGTCTCAAAATGTTTTATTTATCATATTAGATCAGTAGAAAAAGGTTTGGTATCAAAATAATTTGTAAAACTCATTTTATAGCCCAAAAGGGCAAAACCGGCAATTACCGAATCAAACTTAGAACTCTATGTTATGCTCAGCCTAAAATTAAATAAAAATCTTCAAAAATACCAAAATATTATATTACATCAGTAGGTAAAAAGTTTGGTGTCAAAAATCGGGTTTAGATAGGCTATATGCTAATTACGTCGTTTATTTAATAAAAAGCTTTCTAATTACGCTAATGAGCATAACTCCTAATCTAGACCTCAAACTGATGTCAAATTTTAGGGACAACTTTATAAATCAGTAACTAAGATTTCTATTCTTTTACATTTTCAAAAATCACGTTTTAAGGTCATATGAGCATAATAGTCAACATTTAAGCACTTAACTGAAACATGCATATGAATCGGATAACTAATGAACCAAGTTGTATAATCACAGAGGGTTATACTAACATGTAACCTGGTCCTATTAAGGCTCTAAGGCATTTCTAAAACATGCTACATTGGGTCAGAACTGAAAGTCAAAGCAGAAGTCAAATTATGCGACTTTCGGTCCCGAACCGAGCCTAAACTGAAAATTGTCGGGTTGAACATGTTTAGACATGTTCTTACATTAATTTCCAAGTTATATTAATGATAAAACAGGTTGCATGGATCCTACATTGCTAATTATGCATAAATTTGAAAATAAGCTTTCTGTTGACTTTTTAAGATTAACTTTGATCCGACAATTGACATAGTTAGAGTGGGAATCAGAGGGTGCCCTTTTAAGGGTTTATTACCCACATAATTACCAACTCATAGGTACTTTCAATTCGAGATTTGACTGAACAATTATTGATTAATCACGAAGTCAAACTTTAATTACGACGGTTTGACTTTAAGCTAAATAACTAAGCTAAACTGAATTAGGAAGGGTTAAGGACACTTACAAGAGTCCTAAGCACGACTAGGGATCTTAAGAAAGCTTGTTGCTGATCAGAGGAGCTCCAGAAATGAGTCTTGTGAACCTTGCAAATGAATAAGTTCAATGTTGCAACTAGAGGGATGCTTATATATGGAATTTGATCTCACAAGATGATGCCAAGCAACCCTATGCATGGATACAGATCATCACAACTGTCCCTAGTGCATGAAAATCCATTTGCCCAGCCCCTGGTATCATTTTACAGGCTCATAAGTCGGTTACACAGCCTTAACAGGCAGCTGCCAAAAGAATCTGTCGCTGGGGTGTTCAGGCGGCCCGCGTAAGGGTCCTGCCTGACCTTACGCGGCCCGTATGGCCTTCCAGAACCTGCCAAACAAGTTTCCTTTATTACATTTCAGCCCCTGGTCCTTTCTAACGTGGTTTTAAGTCTTGTTTGGCACACCCCTTTCTGCGGCGGAAGCACGAGGTGTGATCATGAAAGGTTCTCATTGCATACGAAGAGTAAACATGCTACATGCTCGTAAAATAACATTCAAACACCATAATTTGAAAACATACGTTAGCGTTTACATCGCTAGACAGCATAAAGACATTGTCTCAAAAGTTTACAACTTTATTTAAAGTTAAACACAAGCGACATCCACGAGCATAAGCAAGACCACGCGCACATCCATCCTAGTTACCTGAAATACATGTGAGTTTTTGGAAAAACGTCAACATAATGTTGGTGTGAATTCATGCAGTTTTGTATTTCATGTTTGTATACTTTGTATGAAAACATAGTTTGTGAGTAAATCAAGTTTTCATAAATCCAGTTTCATGTGTACATCACGTACCTATGTATAATTCAATTTCTTCTTGAGTACCCCACGTACTTCAAGTTATTTATCAATCTTCTTGAGTACCCCACGTACTTCAAGTTATATATCAATTCTCTTGAGTACCCCACGTACTTCAAGTTCTTTATCAATTCTTGTATGGTATGAATTTTATGTAAATACAGTATTTCTGTAATTATCAGATTGTTAATGGGTTGCAAAGCCATTAACATGTGACACGTCATAGGAAGCTACCAAACCTAAGGCATTTAATTGGTATATTCTGAGACACAAAAGCACTACTCGATTCTCGCCCCGACCGAGTGTGAGGCTGCCAGGCACCTGTTAGATCTAACCTTTTGTTCTGCGGTCTGAATGTATACGTTGATTAATGGTGCTTCTGTACCCTATTCGTGACACTATTTCTCATAACGCATCCTACTTGGTTCTCGTCCTCACCAAGCGCGTTTCTTGTTATCATTTCTCATAGCGCCTTATACTTGGTTCTCGTCTCACCAAATGCGCTTCTCATATTCATATATTTCGTCACACTTGGTTCTCGTTCTCACCAAGTGTACTTCTTGTATTTATATCATACCATTTATAAATATTGTACTTTTGTACATGTATTTCACCCCCGAAGTTATAAAAACTGAAAACAGTTAAAGAGAAAAGGGGGAGCATGAACTCACAACTTTGCGTTCCTAGCGTCGTAAACTCCACCGGGTTTGCTTAATTAACGTCGTAACCTATACGCGTTTTCTTAACGTTAGTCACTAGACTTGTGTCGCACAAGTACAGTCACTCTCTTTTGTGTATATATTCTTGTGTTAAAAATATTCCATATTTTTAACTACGTATCTTACTTATATTATTTTCTTCAAAAATAAATATAAGTCTTTTGTGTTTTGCACTGTCACACCCCGACCACGTGTAACATACAAAGCGTGGCGGAAACATCGGGGAGTGTTGCAACAGAATTAATTGTTTCATAACCATGGCATACAAAGTTTTATTTATTTATTAAACAAGGATGTTACATTGTTTTAAACAGGAAAAACAGAGTTTATAACATAATTAAACATAGTCTAGCTCCATTTTATGTCTCTAAGGCACAGGTCCGCCCTAGTATTGTGATCAACATCCTACGGAAAAGCACCTGAAAACACATGTGAAAATAGGTACGTCAGCATAAAAATGCCTGTGAGATACATAGGTTTGTGAAAATAGGATTCATGACTTGTATTTGAGAAAATGTTTAGTCATGAACCTTGTAATTTGCTTTGTCTTGTAAATCATTTGAAAAACGATAAAATCAGTTGATATGTATAAGTAAATGTAAGGTTAAATGAATAACCATGTAAAATGAGTTTGTATAAGATAAGTTGGTTGTAAAGCAATGTCTTATGAAAAGTATGTTATTTGTATAAAATGTTATATGTATCAAACTGAAATGATTTAAATAACGTTACGCTATGTAATATTATACAAACACTTATATATAGGAAGTACCAGCGGCGTATCCACCATGTTTGTATCATATTACACACGTATCGTTACTTAATCATTTAATCAAACCAAACCATCAAGATGTAAAATGTTCATGTACAAACCAGTTGTCAAGTGTTATTGTGTAAACCATGTCAAAATGTTTATGTTCAATGTAGATCATGTAATGTGTAATCAAAATGTCATGTATGGTAAGTGAAATGTATCAACTAAACCTTATGTAAAATGCACAACAACAAGGTATTGAAGTAAAACACAGTTTAAATCAAAGTCATGTTGTGTGTAACCAATGCATGCTATACTGATACAAACATTTATGCGGTATTGTTAATATGCATACATCCAAGCCTTGAGACTGAGGCGATAAACCTTTAAACAAATTAAAGATTTATCTAAGTTATGTATATCGAATTCGGTCATTCCTTTCTGTCCCCTTACCCTGGGATGTCCGGAACGGGAGTTGTCAATTCCTATGGTACCACTACCTACTAACGAATGGCATGATCAATGTTAATGAATGTATTGTCCCATGTTAAACAAACCAAATGTTATACCAAAAATGGAAGCATGTGATGCACTAAGTATGTAATCAAATGAACATACATAGCGTGAAAATGTAATGTAAAACGATGTACTAAGTAATGCACACAATGGGCACACCTAGCATGAAATGTAATGTAAAACAATGTACTAAGTAATGCACACAATGGGCACACCCAGCATGAAATGTCATGTAAAACGATGTACTAAGTAATGCACACAATGGGCACACCTAGCATGAAATGTAATGTAAAACAATGTACTAAGTAATGCACACAATGGGCACACCTAGCATGAAATGTAATGTAAAACAATGTACTAAGTAATGCACACAATGGGCACACCTAGCATAAACACAATGAAATCATGTACTATAATGTACTAATGAACATAGGAAGTATATGATGTGAAAACAGGAAAGCATGAAAGTAACAAGTAGGCACATGTGTTCCACCCCAAAACAGTTTGGAAAACAGTAAAAGAGGGGTCTATGTACTCACTTGAGATTGCTCAGTTGTCTAAAGATAACCACCGAGTAATGCTATAGATCACGGAATCAAACGGCACCTAATATAGGTAACTATGTTAATAAACCGGACCTAAATCGGAAGACTGGGTAGCATTAGGGTTTGTAAACCAAATGAGTGTAGGAACTCATGTGATATGGTTTAACAAAGCCTACATGCTAAATGAAACTTGACCTAAGTCTTATCGACCCATTACGATCCGTTTAGGTAGCTTATGCTACTTTAACGCATCGTGCGCGTAAAACGCGTTTGGAACGCCTAACCAGCCCTATGACAAGTGTTATATGCCTAAACATGTTACATAATCAGTTATGTGGCAAAAGTTTAGGTTACATATGCTAAATTACCAATTATGCATGAAAAGGGTATTCTGGTAATTTACCTAAGGCATATAAACTACCTATCATACAACTACTTAAACGATGTGACCATAGGGTATAACCTCGGAAGGTTATTCCCTACCTACTATGGTCACCTAATGTATTTGGTCGGATCCTAATGATCGACCAAATGGGTCGAGTTCGAAGGTATAGGCGATTTATTAGATCGCCTACCCTACGACTCTAGACAACGTGGTAATCAGTGGGCATAGTCCCAAAGGACTATGACCAACGTGATTACACTCACGTTGCGAAGTTCAAACGAACTTCGCATTGACCATTACTGGTCAACGCTGAAAGTCAAACAAAGTTTGACTTTCTGACTCGAAAAGCAGTAAAAATAAGGAAAAGAACGAAAGAATACTAACCCAGGGTCCCCGAATGCTAAACTCAATTCGAAAATCTCAGGTATGAAACAAATGTTTCAACTTAGAGTTTCTCAAAGTGAGTTTCTAGTGATTTTGAACAAAGGGGGGTGGGTTATTTATAGTATTCGGTCCACCGTTGAGATCATTTCATGGAAAAACGTGTTTCGATCATAACCGTACAAGTGTCGGCAAGTTGTGGTGACAAAATGCCATCCTTATCAGCTGACTAGACTCTTGAGAATGTGTGGATGACAATTAACCAGCTGCAACTGATGTTAGAAACATTTAATCTGGTCTGATAGTGGGAAGCGGCCCGCTTCAGGATCAGGCAAACACAATGCGGGCCGCCTGACCCTTCTGATCCGCAAACATGTTTGAAAAATGACAGTTTCAGTCCCTGCACGTGTTTAAGGCCATTTCCGACACTTCTAAGGCCCGTAAAGCCAACTTTAAGGCCCTAAAATGTTGCCTAAACATTGTGGACATGAAACATGTTCAAAAATATGTCGGAGGATGGTTCGTTTGGTCGTACGAACGCGATGTTCGCTTAATTACGACGGAATGCGCATAAATGCGAAAAACGATCCAAATGACGCGACGAATGGATTTTTCTTAAGGCGAACACTAAAATATAATGTAGTCATGCTTACATAAATTTTTGGATGTCCGAATGTATTCAGAACGTAAGTTATGCGCGAAAATGCAAACTTGTGCACTTTTTGACACTTTTAGTCCCTGAATGTTCCAAAAGTTTATTTTAGCACACCGAACCCATCAAAGCCTATTTCTAAGCTATGTAAAGGATATTTAAGGTGTGTTTAACTTATGGTTATGTTCCGGAATGTTCGTTACAGTTCAAATTGACATACTTTCGCAGTTTGTCAAGTTTAGTCCCTGTAAGCGAATTAACTTGATTTTGCCATACCAAAGCCTTCAAAACTTATTTCTAAGTTATGTAAAGGTTATTTAAGGTATGTTGAGTATATGTTGATGTTCCGGAGTATTTCTCGCATTAAACTGAGTACGTTTACGCACTAGTTTACGTATAACTCTCCAGAAAGTGATGTAGAGTTTGAAATTACATAAAAGTCAAAACATGAAAAATGTAAAACATAACAAAACAAACATTGTGATCAAATAACATTGTTTTATTGATAACAGAACTGTTCACAGTGATTACAAACACAGTTGTTACAGTCTCCCCTACTTGTGGAAATTTCGTCCCGAAATTTATTTAGAGGAAACTCGTGGAAAAAGATGCGGATATTTCGCTTTCATTTGATCTTCGCGTTCCCAAGTAAACTCAGGTCCACGTTTAGCTTCCCAGCGAACCTTGACCAAAGGAATGCGCTTGCGTTTAAGCCACTTGACTTCACGTTCCATGATTTCCACTGGTTTCTCAACAAATTTCAGTGTTTTGCCAACACGAATTTCGTCAAGCGGTATGGAGAAGTTCTCATCAGCTGTACACTTCTTGAGATTGGACACGTGAAAAGTTGGATGAACATTTCCCAGTTCAGGAGGTAACTCAAGTCTGTAGGCTACCTTTCCGATTCTTTCGACGATCTTGAATGGTCCAACGTATCTAGGTGCAAGTTTACCTTTCTTTCCAAATCTGATCACACCTTTCCAAGGTGAGACCTTAAGTAATACTCGATCACCGACTTGAAATTCCAAGGCTTTGCGTTTTGGGTCCGCGTAAATCTTCTGACGGCTTCTAGCTGCCTGAAGGTTATCACGAACTTTCTTGACCTTGTCAGTTGTCTCTAAAATGAGGGCAGGTCCAGTAAGTTGAGCCTCGCCAATCTCATTCCAGCAGACTGGTGAACGACATTTTCGACCATAGAGAGCCTCGAAAGGAGCCATTTTGATGCTAGTGTGATAACTGTTGTTGTAGGAGAATTCAATCAATTTAAGATGTGAATCCCAACTACCCCCAAAATCGATCACACAAGCTCTAAGCATATCCTCCAGAGTCTGGATTGTTCTCTCAGATTGACCATCCGTTTGCGGATGATAAGCTGTGCTCAGATTAAGTTGGGTCCCCATAGCAGATTGCATGGTTCTCCAAAAATGAGAAGTGAAACGAGCATCTCTGTCAGAAATGATGTTCAAAGGAACACCATGTCTAGCCACAATTTCATCTACATAAATTTGAGCAAGTCTGTCAGTAGGAAAATCCTCGCGGATTGGCAAGAAATGTGCTGACTTTGTAAGACGATCAACGACTACCCAGATGGCATCATGACCTTTCTTTGTGCGCGGGAGTTTGGTAACAAGATCCATAGTAATGTTTTCCCATTTCCAAACTGGGATCTCTGGTTGCTCCAATAAACCAGAAGGACGCTGATGTTCAGCCTTAACCTTAAGACAAGTAAGGCATTTGGATACGTATAAGGCAATGTCTTTCTTCATACCAGGCCACCAATAGTGAATACGAAGATCCTTATACATTTTATCTGAGCCCGGATGAATAGAATAACGAGACTTATGGGCTTCATCCATAAGCAAGGTACGAAGATCATCCTAGCTTGGGACCCACAAACGGTCCATGAAGTAATATGATCCATTGTCCTTCAATTCCAGAGCAGGTGTTATGTGATAGGGAAATTCCTTATCCATCAAACCTTGTGAAACACAAGATTGTTGAGCTTGAGAAATGCGTGCTTGAATATCGGATCGAGCTTGAATAATAGATTGAACACGTACACAATGAAGCTTAGTACGTTCCTTACGACTCAATGCATCAGCTACGACATTCGCCTTACCAGGATGGTAGCGAATTTCGCAGTCATAGTCGTTTAAAAGCTCAACCCAACGTCGCTGTCTCATGTTGAGTTCTTTCTGGTTGAAGATATGCTGAAGACTTTTGTGGTCAGTGAAAACCACACATTTTGTACCATACAAATAGTGTCTCCAGATCTTGAGAGCAAAGACAACTGCACCCAACTCAAGATCATGAGTGGTGTAGTTCTTCTCATGTATCTTCAACTGCCTTGATGCATAGGCTATGACTTTGTTCCTTTGCATAAGAACACAGCCAAGACCCAATTTCGATGCATCACAATACACAACAAAATCATCATCACCCTCAGGCAATGATAGAACAGGCGCATCGCAAAGCTTCTGCTTCAAGTGTTGAAAAGCTTCCTCTTGTTTGAATCCCCAGTAAAAGGGCATTTTCTTCTGAGTTAGAGCAGTTAGAGGAACTGCAATCTTAGAGAAGTTTTCTATGAAGCGGCGATAATAACCCGCTAGACCAAGAAAAGAACGAACTTCAGTAGGAGTAGAAGGTGTATCCCAATCCTTAATCGCACTGATCTTGGAGGGATCTACATGAATACCCCGTTCGTTGATAACATGCCCCAAAAATTGAACTTCTTTAAGCCAAAATTCGCACTTGGAGAATTTGGCGAAAAGTTGCTCTTTCTTTAGGAGTTCAAGAGTAAGACGAAGATGTTGCTCGTGATCAGCTTGCGTCTTAGAGTATATCAAGATGTCGTCAATAAAAACAATGACGAACTGATCCAAATAAGGTTTGCAGACCCTATTCATTAAGTCCATGAAAACAGCAGGAGCATTAGTCACACCGAATGGCATGACTGTGAACTCATAATGTCCATAACGAGTACGGAACGCTGTCTTCGGAATATCTTCTTCATGCACCCGAAGTTGATGATATCCAGATCGCAGATCAATCTTCGAAAAATAAGAAGCGCCTTGTAACTGATCAAAGAGGTCGTCTATGCGAGGTAGAGGATATCGATTCTTGATGGTAAGCTTGTTAAGCTCACGATAATCGATACACATCCTAAAAGATCCATCCTTCTTTTTGACAAAAAGAATGGGAGCACCCCAAGGTGAAAAGCTGGGACGGATAAAACCTTTATCAGAGAGTTCCTGAAGCTGCTTGGACAACTCTTGCATCTCAGACGGTGCAAGACGATATGGAGCTCTAGCAATGGGGTTTGCACCAGGTACGAGATCAATGCGGAACTCGACTTGGCGTGCTGGAGGTAGACCAGGTAAATCTTCAGGGAACACTTCAGAATAATCCCGAACGACAGGAATATCTGAAATAGACTTACCCTTGCCTTTATCTTCTGTAACATGTGCTAAGAAAGCCACATAGTTCTTCTGCAGATACTTCCGAGCTTTAAAACAAGACATGAGTTTGAGACCAACGGTAGGCTTCTCACCTTGAACCTGCAGGATTTCGCCTGTCGAAAGCGGCACACGAATAATCTTCTTAGAACAAACTATCTCTGCGTGATGCTTGGATAACCAATCCATTCCCACAATAACGTCGAAGCTTCCAAGTTGCATAGGCGCGAGGTCAATAGGAAAAAGATGGTCGTTAAGATTCAACTGGCAGTTGCGAAGAACAGAATCAAGAATAATGGGTTCACCATTAGCAACTTCTACTGTCAAAGATTTGCCTAGTTTCGTTCTAGACACTCGAAGCATTTGCTCAAAAGATAAAGACACGAAACTCTTATCGGCACCAGAATCGAAAAGAACAGATGCAGGCTGATTATTAATAAAGAACGTACCGTTCACCACATTATCATCCGCCTGCGCCTCTTGGGCATTCATGTTAAAGACTCGGCCTCGAGCCGGAGCCTGATTCTGGTTCTGGTTCTGGTTCTGGTTCGCCAGTCTTGGACACCGATTCCTATAGTGGGTCAGATCCCCACAATTGTAACAAGCACCTGGTGGGTATTGTGGTCGTGCAGCTTGACCCTGTTGCGGAGCAGGAGGCTGTGCAACTTGTTGAGCCGGGTTTTGAACTGCGCGATTCTGAGCAAACCGACAAACCTCGGAAAAATGACCTGACTTCCCACAGCTAGTACAGAAACGGCACTGATGTTGCGGCTGATGGTGACTGTTGCATCTATTGCACAAAGGTGCATTCCCTGTATAAGGTTTCTTCGCTGGAAACTGTGCTGGTTGGTTGGGAGCTGCCTGGTTAGCTTGGGCAGTGATAGCAAAGTTTTGGGAAGCCTTACGCTTCCTTGACCTCTTCGAAGGACCAGAGTTCTTTCCATTCAAGTTTTGACCTTTCTTGCTATCTTCCTTGTCAGCCGACTGCTTCTTGCCCTTGTCACCCTTCCTATGTAACTTGTTCTTCCTGATCTGCGACTCAGTCAGCGTCGCTGATAACTCGATTGCCTGACGGAGTGTGGCAGGGTTACTACCAGTAAGAATGTCTTGTACCGAGTCAGGTAGGCCGTCGATGTATCTTTCGATAGCCTTGTCGAGTGGGGTAACCATAGTCGGGCAAAGCAAGCTCAACTCTTCAAACCGATCAGTATAAGCCCTGTGCTCACCACTATCTTGCTTCAGATCATCCAATTCCTTCTCCAAGGCTCGCTGCTCATGACGAGGACAGAATTCCCTCATCATAAGAGCCCTTAGTTCAGCCCAAGTCTGTGCAAGAGCAACTTCTGCACCTTGGTCCCTCATAACCCCGTTCCACCATGTCAAAGCCCTCTTCTGAAATACGCTCGAAGCAAACTCAACTTTCCGATTATCCGGACACTGCACATGGCGAAAAGTATTCTCACTGCTCTCGAACCACTGAAGAAGCCCAGTTGCTCCCTCAGAACCACTAAACTTGAGTGGTTTAGCCTGATTAAAATCCTTGTATTTGCATGGAACATTGTTGTTGTTGTTGGCCTGGTTCCATTGAGCAAAGAGATTTGGAAATTGAGCAGCCATTTGCTCCGCAATAATTTCTGCCAGTTCGGCAGTTGCTATCAGATTGTCGCGTCGAGGAGGCATTCTAAAAGAGGAAAACATGAAAGGAAACGAGTGAGATGATTGGATGAAAAGAATGAGATGATAAAAACAAGAATTGCAAACAACAAAGATGGTGGTCATTCGTCCGTATCACAAAGCAAACAAACGACTCACAGTGACTAATCAAAGTAAATGGGTCAAAAATAATGTATAATGAAGACATGCTCGCCTATAAGTGAACACTCACTCCAAGAATTCCCAGGTAAGCACAACTGGTCTCGCGTCTGGTTGAGATGTATACGAAGTGCTTGCCTAGACAGAAAACCCAGAATACAGGCATTCACCCTTCCAGTTTGCACGTGTTCACATTATTTAAAACCCAAAACGTTTGATGAGATTTTGAAATTTGAAGGCACAAGGCCAAAAACCAATACTGAAAAAGGGTTCAAAACCATATAACAGAGGGTTCAAAACCTTACAATTGAGGGTTCAAAACCTTGTAAAAATTTATTCAAAAACAGATGATTGTTTTTCAAAAATCGTTTCGGAAAATTTTTGGTTCCTTGTTTTGTTAATCACCTAAGGATAGGTGATGTACATGTTTTAAGATCTAAACACAAGATAACTTGTGTTAGGTTCCTAGAAAAGTTATAGTCTAGGTCAAAGCATTACTAATAACCTAATTCCCTATAACCATTGGCTCTGATACCAACTCTTCTGTCACACCCCGACCACGTGTAACATACAAAGCGTGGCGGAAACATCGGGGAGTGTTGCAACAGAATTAATTGTTTCATAACCATGGCATACAAAGTTTTATTTATTTATTAAACAAGGATGTTACATTGTTTTAAACAGGAAAAACAGAGTTTATAACATAATTAAACATAGTCTAGCTCCATTTTATGTCTCTAAGGCACAGGTCCGCCCTAGTATTGTGATCAACATCCTACGGAAAAGCACCTGAAAACACATGTGAAAATAGGTACGTCAGCATAAAAATGCCTGTGAGATACATAGGTTTGTGAAAATAGGATTCATGACTTGTATTTGAGAAAATGTTTAGTCATGAACCTTGTAATTTGCTTTGTCTTGTAAATCATTTGAAAAACGATAAAATCAGTTGATATGTATAAGTAAATGTAAGGTTAAATGAATAACCATGTAAAATGAGTTTGTATAAGATAAGTTGGTTGTAAAGCAATGTCTTATGAAAAGTATGTTATTTGTATAAAATGTTATATGTATCAAACTGAAATGATTTAAATAACGTTACGCTATGTAATATTATACAAACACTTATATATAGGAAGTACCAGCGGCGTATCCACCATGTTTGTATCATATTACACACGTATCGTTACTTAATCATTTAATCAAACCAAACCATCAAGATGTAAAATGTTCATGTACAAACCAGTTGTCAAGTGTTATTGTGTAAACCATGTCAAAATGTTTATGTTCAATGTAGATCATGTAATGTGTAATCAAAATGTCATGTATGGTAAGTGAAATGTATCAACTAAACCTTATGTAAAATGCACAACAACAAGGTATTGAAGTAAAACACAGTTTAAATCAAAGTCATGTTGTGTGTAACCAATGCATGCTATACTGATACAAACATTTATGCGGTATTGTTAATATGCATACATCCAAGCCTTGAGACTGAGGCGATAAACCTTTAAACAAATTAAAGATTTATCTAAGTTATGTATATCGAATTCGGTCATTCCTTTCTGTCCCCTTACCCTGGGATGTCCGGAACGGGAGTTGTCAATTCCTATGGTACCACTACCTACTAACGAATGGCATGATCAATGTTAATGAATGTATTGTCCCATGTTAAACAAACCAAATGTTATACCAAAAATGGAAGCATGTGATGCACTAAGTATGTAATCAAATGAACATACATAGCGTGAAAATGTAATGTAAAACGATGTACTAAGTAATGCACACAATGGGCACACCTAGCATGAAATGTAATGTAAAACAATGTACTAAGTAATGCACACAATGGGCACACCCAGCATGAAATGTCATGTAAAACGATGTACTAAGTAATGCACACAATGGGCACACCTAGCATGAAATGTAATGTAAAACAATGTACTAAGTAATGCACACAATGGGCACACCTAGCATGAAATGTAATGTAAAACAATGTACTAAGTAATGCACACAATGGGCACACCTAGCATAAACACAATGAAATCATGTACTATAATGTACTAATGAACATAGGAAGTATATGATGTGAAAACAGGAAAGCATGAAAGTAACAAGTAGGCACATGTGTTCCACCCCAAAACAGTTTGGAAAACAGTAAAAGAGGGGTCTATGTACTCACTTGAGATTGCTCAGTTGTCTAAAGATAACCACCGAGTAATGCTATAGATCACGGAATCAAACGGCACCTAATATAGGTAACTATGTTAATAAACCGGACCTAAATCGGAAGACTGGGTAGCATTAGGGTTTGTAAACCAAATGAGTGTAGGAACTCATGTGATATGGTTTAACAAAGCCTACATGCTAAATGAAACTTGACCTAAGTCTTATCGACCCATTACGATCCGTTTAGGTAGCTTATGCTACTTTAACGCATCGTGCGCGTAAAACGCGTTTGGAACGCCTAACCAGCCCTATGACAAGTGTTATATGCCTAAACATGTTACATAATCAGTTATGTGGCAAAAGTTTAGGTTACATATGCTAAATTACCAATTATGCATGAAAAGGGTATTCTGGTAATTTACCTAAGGCATATAAACTACCTATCATACAACTACTTAAACGATGTGACCATAGGGTATAACCTCGGAAGGTTATTCCCTACCTACTATGGTCACCTAATGTATTTGGTCGGATCCTAATGATCGACCAAATGGGTCGAGTTCGAAGGTATAGGCGATTTATTAGATCGCCTACCCTACGACTCTAGACAACGTGGTAATCAGTGGGCATAGTCCCAAAGGACTATGACCAACGTGATTACACTCACGTTGCGAAGTTCAAACGAACTTCGCATTGACCATTACTGGTCAACGCTGAAAGTCAAACAAAGTTTGACTTTCTGACTCGAAAAGCAGTAAAAATAAGGAAAAGAACGAAAGAATACTAACCCAGGGTCCCCGAATGCTAAACTCAATTCGAAAATCTCAGGTATGAAACAAATGTTTCAACTTAGAGTTTCTCAAAGTGAGTTTCTAGTGATTTTGAACAAAGGGGGGTGGGTTATTTATAGTATTCGGTCCACCGTTGAGATCATTTCATGGAAAAACGTGTTTCGATCATAACCGTACAAGTGTCGGCAAGTTGTGGTGACAAAATGCCATCCTTATCAGCTGACTAGACTCTTGAGAATGTGTGGATGACAATTAACCAGCTGCAACTGATGTTAGAAACATTTAATCTGGTCTGATAGTGGGAAGCGGCCCGCTTCAGGATCAGGCAAACACAATGCGGGCCGCCTGACCCTTCTGATCCGCAAACATGTTTGAAAAATGACAGTTTCAGTCCCTGCACGTGTTTAAGGCCATTTCCGACACTTCTAAGGCCCGTAAAGCCAACTTTAAGGCCCTAAAATGTTGCCTAAACATTGTGGACATGAAACATGTTCAAAAATATGTCGGAGGATGGTTCGTTTGGTCGTACGAACGCGATGTTCGCTTAATTACGACGGAATGCGCATAAATGCGAAAAACGATCCAAATGACGCGACGAATGGATTTTTCTTAAGGCGAACACTAAAATATAATGTAGTCATGCTTACATAAATTTTTGGATGTCCGAATGTATTCAGAACGTAAGTTATGCGCGAAAATGCAAACTTGTGCACTTTTTGACACTTTTAGTCCCTGAATGTTCCAAAAGTTTATTTTAGCACACCGAACCCATCAAAGCCTATTTCTAAGCTATGTAAAGGATATTTAAGGTGTGTTTAACTTATGGTTATGTTCCGGAATGTTCGTTACAGTTCAAATTGACATACTTTCGCAGTTTGTCAAGTTTAGTCCCTGTAAGCGAATTAACTTGATTTTGCCATACCAAAGCCTTCAAAACTTATTTCTAAGTTATGTAAAGGTTATTTAAGGTATGTTGAGTATATGTTGATGTTCCGGAGTATTTCTCGCATTAAACTGAGTACGTTTACGCACTAGTTTACGTATAACTCTCCAGAAAGTGATGTAGAGTTTGAAATTACATAAAAGTCAAAACATGAAAAATGTAAAACATAACAAAACAAACATTGTGATCAAATAACATTGTTTTATTGATAACAGAACTGTTCACAGTGATTACAAACACAGTTGTTACATGCACTTTGCACCCGAATCGTGTATCTTGTGTTTTGTATGTGTATTTCTATATTTCTACTCCTCATGAGTATTTAGTGTATTTTTAAGTCTTAATACACTAGCACTTTTAACACATACTATATACACTTAGCACAAAATTTGGTGATAAAATAATATATATTTTTCTCTCAAAAATATATACTTATTATCCATTTTTATTCTTCAAGAAATCACCATTTCTTATCGTCAAAAGTTAGGGAAACCTTGTTAATGCTTTTAAACACATTTTTAGGGAATAAGTTTCTCAAAAACTTATATTTTTCTAAGTGTCAAAATTTATAAAAATTTTGACAGAGTTTCCCCTAAAAATGGAGGTTTCCCACGTTTTCAAAACGTGTGTTTATTTTCTTTTAAATCATCAACAATCATCAACAATCAGCAACAACAATTATCAACAATAACCGTCAACAATATTCACTAATTTCATGAACTTGAATATTTACAAAATGTGTAGTAACTTACTAGCACATTTAGTAAGTCTTGTTATCTTTAAAAATAAGTTTAACTTCTTAAAAACTTTATTTTTAAAGAGTATGAAGTTTTATATCCTCTAGTCGGTTTTTACGAAAATTATTTCTTTGTTAAAACCCTTGTTACACAAGTATCCATACACTTGTTTGTTCACAAAAACCACTTTTGTTTGTGTAAGACCCGGTTTAGAACATGTGATTTCTTTAAAGTGTGGTTCTTCAAAAATACCACTTGCAGATACGTAGATCTGCTAGTTTTAAACACCATTTTACCGGTTAAATCACTTTTACACAAGTAAAATATTTTCACACAAGTTCATGCATCTTGTGTGGTAGAGTTTCGCCTTTAACCCTTGTATTTAGTCAAAAACGAGCTTATGTGAAGCTACATGATCTTACAAAGTCGGGTTAAACGGAGATCCGAGCTACCACATCATAGATCGGGTCTCAATAATCACATATTTCAAGTCCTACGACTTTTACACAAGTTATATGCTATTAACCACCACTTTAAGTGTTTTTAGTAGACTTTTAATCATCATCTTTCATTTTAACGAGATTCAACCGACAATATTCCTTTTAACCACTTTAGATGAGTGTAAAAACAAGTTTTAAATGATATACCTCTAGCTCAAGGCTAGGGAAGAATCTCGGCGAAAAGTGGGTGGATAAAAGCTAACGGTAGAGGTCCTTCGTGTTCCGCTTGCTCCGGGGCTCCTAATACGCGACTTGTGAAGTGTGTATGATCTTGGAATGCAAGAATCAACAACCGAAAGTATGATGGTGGGTGGGGTGAGGTTCGGCCGAGAGTAGGAGGGAGCAAGAGAGAGTTGAGTTTGTTGAGTTTTGTGATGGTGATTAGTGTGTAGGTTAGCTCTTATTTATAGACAATTTAGAGTGTATTACCCAATGGCCAATATGTCCCCTAGATATTACACCAATTAGATTTAGTTAATCTCTCTTGTACTTGTGTGTTTCCCCTAGTTTAGGGCCGGTTAGGGTATGGGGGGTGGGGTTAGTTCGATCATAACTAGTTTAGTTAGGTGATGATTAGTTAAGTTAAGTGTCTAACCCCGTTACTTGTATGTTACATGTTACCACGGGTGTTAGGGTAATCAGGGACCCTAACTGGCTCAGAAGAAGATAAATATTGTTATTAACAATATTTTCATGTTCCGGGTATAGTCCGGTTGTTCGGTTGCATACCGATTCGTTAAAGTGCTAAATTGCACCTTTTAGTGTTTAATAAGTATCTTTTTGTAACACTATCGATTCCCAACACTTAGGGAAATATTCTGGATAATAAAACGACATTTCTGCATAATATTTATATGTCTAAATGCTGAATTATTGCTGATTTGTATAAATTCTGCACTTAAAGTGCGTTTCGGGTGCTTTTTAGTGCTTATTTTTGCTTTCGTATTGCATGTATATTAACCCTTGTATGTACTCCTGGGTTTTAATGCATTCTTGTTGTCGGACCTACACCTAGGCCTCTATTTTAATGTCTGACTGCTTTCTGCAGTTCTGTTGACACATTGTGTCTTACCGGTGAGTTTACTATTATTCTGACGCAACGCTCTTGTTTATGCATAAAGCAATATTTTGTAGTATACAACATGCATGAATTCACTTGTTTAATCACGTGTTCCGACATTGCTGACACTTAAACTCATAATTGCAGTCATTAAGCAATAATTATAGTGTACGGAAATTACCGGTTTGTGCCAGTTGTCACAGTCTCCCCCCGTTAAAAGAATTTCGTCCCGAAATTCAGACTGAACTAACTCTCGCTGGAGTCTTCTTGAATAGGTGGGGATACTTTTTCTTGAACTGGTCTTCACGTTCCCATGTGTACTCGGGTCCGTGCTTAGAGCTCCAACGTACTTTGACAAGTTTCACACTGCTCCTCCTGGTCTTGTTGACTTTCCAGTCAGTAACCTCAACGGGTTGTTCTGTAAATCGGAGGGCTTCATCAATATGCACTTCATCCAACGGGATGGTCACGTTTTCTTGCGTTGGACTCTTCTTCAGGTTGGATACATGAAACGTATCATGTACTCCATTAAGTTCTGCCGGTAACTCCAACTTGTATGCCACGGTACCAATTCTTCTCAATATTCTGAATGGTCCGATGTATCGTGGATTCAACTTTCCACGCTTTCCAAATCTGACTACGCCCTTCCATGGTGAGACTTTTAACAACACTTTGTCCCCCACCTTGAAATCTACCGATTTTCTATTTGGATCCGCGTAGCTCTTTTGTCGCTCTCGAGCCGCCCTAATGCGCTCTCGGATCTGTGCAATCTTGTCGGTTGTCTCTTGTACAAGTTCAGGACCAACCATTCGTTTATCTCCAGCGTCTGCCCAACATAAGGGCGACCGGCATTTGCGGCCATACAGAGCTTCGAACGGCGCGGCTTTTATGCTCGTATGATAACTGTTATTGTAGGAAAACTCAACTAGAGGTAGATGAGTATCCCAGCTGCCGCCTAGATCCATGACACATGCGCGAAGCATATCTTCTAATGTTTGTATAGTCCGTTCGCTCTGGCCGTCTGTTTGTGGATGGAATGCCGTGCTTAGATCTAACTGAGATCCAAAGGCTTCCTGAAATGATTGCCAGATTCTTGAGACAAAGCGTCCATCTCTGTCTGAAATGATTGAGATTGGCACTCCATGTCGTGCCACAATTTCTCTTAAGTATATCTCTGCCAGCTTTCCAGTGCTATCCTTCTCTCGGATTGGTAGGAAATGCGCAGACTTCGTTAATCGATCAACTATTACCCATATCATATCGTGCCCTCTCGGGGTCCTGGGTAATTTTGTTATGAAGTCCATCGAGATTTGTTCCCACTTCCATACGGGAATCTCTGGTTGTTGTAGTAGGCCGGACGGTTTCTGATATTCGGCCTTAACCTTCGCACAGGTTAGGCATTTTCCAACATAGACAGCAACGTCGCTTTTGAGTCTCGGCCACCAATAGTACCCTTTCAAGTCTTGGTACATCTTGTCCGATCCTGGATGGATCGAATATCTCGATTTGTGGGCTTCATTAAGGATGACCTCACGTATGCCACCGCAGAGTGGAACCCAGATACGCTTCTTGAAGTATAAGGCTCCCTCTTCATTTGGCACCATGTATTTCAATGCACCCCGGAGGTACTCCGCTTTACGATTCTCTTCTTTAAGAGCTTCTTGTTGTGCATCTCGAATGCGTGCAGTGAGGTTCGTTCGAATCGTCATTTCCAATGCTCGAACTCTTAGGGTCTTAACCCTTTCTTTTCGGCTCAACGCGTCTGCTACAACGTTTGCCTTTCCAGGATGGTACTTAATCTCACAGTCATAATCATTCAGCAGCTCGACCCAACGTCGCTGGCGCATATTCAATTCCTTCTGATCAAATATGTGTTGCAAGCTTTTGTGATCTGTGAAGATTGTACATCGAGTACCATATAAGTAATGTCGCCAAATCTTCAAGGCGAATACCACTGCACCCAGCTCCAGGTCGTGAGTGGTATAATTTCTTTCATGAACCTTCAGTTGTCTTGAAGCGTAAGCGATGACTTTTTGGCGTTGCATGAGCACGCAACCCAAGCCTTTTCGTGAGGCGTCGCAGTATACCACGAAGTCTTCAGTGCCTTCGGGTAACGATAGTATCGGTGCATCGCAGAGCTTGTTCTTAAGTAGCTGAAAGGCTTCTTCTTGTTTGTGACCCCAGTCATATTTCATGTCCTTCTGTGTAAGGGTCGTTAGCGGTTGAGCTATTTTTGAGAAATTCTCGATGAATCGCCGGTAATAGCCCGCTAAACCCAAAAATTGTCGAACTTCAGTTGGGGTCTTGGGAGCTTCCCAATTCTTTATTGCTTCAATCTTGGACGGGTCTACATGAATGCCTTTCTCATTCACCACGTGACCAAGAAATTGTACTTCGCGAATCCAGAATTCGCATTTCGAGAACTTTGCATAAAGCTTCTCTTTCTTCAGTAGTTCCAAGATGGTTCTGAGATGTTGCTCGTGCTCTTCTTTCGTTCGCGAGTAAATCAAGATATCATCGATGAATACAATCACGAATTTATCGAGATATGGTTTGCATACGCGGTTCATCAGATCCATAAAGACCGCTGGTGCATTAGTCAGCCCAAACGACATCACCATAAATTCGTAGTGCCCATATCGCGTTCTGAATGCAGTCTTTGGTACGCTTTCCTCTTGGATTTTCAGCTGATGATATCCAGATCGAAGGTCGATCTTGGAATAGTAGCTTGATCCTTGCAGTTGATCAAATAAGTCATCAATCCTCGGTAGTGGATACCGATTCTTGATAGTGAGCTTGTTTAGTTCCCTATAATCGATACACATCCGCAGTGTTCCATCCTTCTTCCTCACGAACAATACTGGAGCTCCCCAGGGTGAGAAGCTTGGCCTTATGAATCCTTTATCCAACAACTCCTGGAGTTGTGTAGATAATTCTTGCATTTCGGATGGAGCAAGTCGATAGGGTGCCTTGGCTACAGGAGCAGCTCCTGGAACCAAGTCTATACGGAATTCGACTTGTCGTTGCGGAGGTAATCCTGGCAGATCTTCGGGAAAAACATCAGGAAATTCATTCACCACAGGAATGTCTTCGAGTTTTGGCTCCACAGCCTTCTTGTCTATAACGTGTGCTAGGAAAGCGACACATCCTTTCCTCAAGCACTTCTGTGCCTTCATACAGCTGATGATTCGAAGAGGCGCGTCTCGTTTTTCTCCATGCACGATGAGGGTTTCACCATTCGCTAAAGGGATGCGAATGATTTTCTCATGACAAACAACCTCAGCTTTGTTCTTGGACAACCAGTCCATTCCGACTACTACATCGAAGCTACCCAATTGAATAGGTAAGAGGTCGATGCTAAAATTTCGTTCGCCAAGTTCTAATGTGCAGCCTCTAACAACTTCGCTCGATCCAACGAGTTTACCATTGGCTAGTTCTATGGAATAAGGAATTTCTAATCTACTAGCTTCTATTCCGAGTATACGTTTAAATTCCACAGACATGAAGCTATAATCGGCGCCAGTGTCAAATAATATGGATGCGAAGTGATTGTTAACGAGAAACGTACCGGTGACCACGTTAGGGTCCTCGCGTGCGTCTCTTGCTCCAATCACAAATGCTCGAACCGGAGCGTTGTTCCTATCTGGGCAGTTCTTCATGAAATGATCATTTCTTCCACACTTGAAGCATCCTTGGTTCTGCCCCTTCCCGTTACCATTCTTGTTACCAGCACCGTTTCCATTTCGGTTCTTTCCTTTTCCCCAACAGTCTTCTGTTTGATGACCCAATTTACCACATTTGTCGCACCTTGGAATGCGACAAGCTCCATCATGGTGATACTTACATTTTTGGCATCTAGGCATGGAGCCTTGGTATGCCTTGGTTGCATGGTTTTTCGTCTCCTGAAACGGGTTAGTGTCACGCTTCTTGCTGAAACCCTTGTTGTTACGAGTTGCTTGGTTCAAACTTGTATGCTTTCTCTTTTTGTCACCGGACGACTCAGCATGCGTCTCGGTCTTCTCAGTGGGGTTCAATGATAGCTTCTTCATACGAACACAATCTTCAGTAAGGCTGACAGCCAGAGTTACAGCCTCGGTGATCGTTTGAGGTTTGGCCGACGTCACCATGCCACGAAACTCTGAGGCCAGTCCCCAAATGTAGCGTTCCACACGCTTAAATTCGGGAGTCACCATGTAAGGAAGCACTCTAGACAGATCGTGGAACCTTCGAGTGTAACCATTGATGTCAGCACCTTCCATAGTCAAGTGCCAGAACTCTGTCTCCAGCCTTTGGAGTTCGGCACGAGAGCAGTACTTCTCTCTCATTCTTTCCTTCAGTGCATCCCAAGTTAGGCCATAAGCGGCATCATCACCCAAAGTTTGGGCTTGCAGGTTCCACCAAGTCAGAGCTTCATCGACAAACAACCCAGTAGCAAAGGTGACTTGTTGATCCGCAGTACACTTGCTCATGCGGAAAGTAGCTTCAGTCTTCTCCGTCCAGCGCACAAATGCTACTGCACCTCCTGTGCCGTCATAGTTCATCGGCTTGCAGTCGAGGAACTGCTTGAATGTGCAGCCTGGAATTGATTCAACCAATTCATATGTGAGCAATCGAAGAAATAATGAAGCAAAGACCGTTCATAAATTTCCTCATGCTTAGTACAGTGTCTCAAGGTTACCTTGAGCTGCATTGCCTCCAGACGAATCTCCATTCCCATTTCCCCTAGCGTTGCTTGGTCCTCCACTGTCTTGAGTTCGGTTCGCCTCGTACTGGGCGATAGCAGCGGAGATCCTTTCCTCCAGTAGAGCGTTCAGCTCATCAGCAGTTCTTGGCAGTGGGGGAGGAGGAGGTTGATCGTCATTGCGAGCATTCACAGTTTTCCTGGGTGCCATGTTCTGACAGAACATAACACAACAGGGTTAGGCATTTGTTTGATATCGTCACACTAGACTGTAGTATCATATATATTCACAGGTATGTCTACCACACAAGTGACATCAGACAATTATTACTCTAGCAGAGTACTTAGTAGGCTTGCACTGAGGGAATCTATACGTGACAAGACTTGCTGTGATTTCTGTGCACTGAATTCCATAATTATGTATGCATCCATAATTACGTAACTCCTTGCACAGTCCGCACAGTTCGTCTCATCCTCGTATTTCTTCCTTCAGATGGGCCATTGCTTTCAGGTAAAGTCACATATACTTGTGACATTCCACTTCTAGTACATGCTAATTATCACACATAATTGCAAGTAATTTCTAGTCAATCGACAAGTGCTACTCAAGTGCACTCTAAGTCTCGTGGTGTCTTTTCTAGACTCATGTAGACAGTTTCAGGCAGTGGATGTCGCGGGACGTTTTATGCAATGAAAACTCTTTGAAAATTGTTTTCGTGAATGGATCCTAGAGATTGTAGACTAGACTCGAGAAGGAATCCTGGTTCACTACAATCGCAGCTCTGATACCAATCTGTCACACCCCTTTCTGCGGCGGAAGCACGAGGTGTGATCATGAAAGGTTCTCATTGCATACGAAGAGTAAACATGCTACATGCTCGTAAAATAACATTCAAACACCATAATTTGAAAACATACGTTAGCGTTTACATCGCTAGACAGCATAAAGACATTGTCTCAAAAGTTTACAACTTTATTTAAAGTTAAACACAAGCGACATCCACGAGCATAAGCAAGACCACGCGCACATCCATCCTAGTTACCTGAAATACATGTGAGTTTTTGGAAAAACGTCAACATAATGTTGGTGTGAATTCATGCAGTTTTGTATTTCATGTTTGTATACTTTGTATGAAAACATAGTTTGTGAGTAAATCAAGTTTTCATAAATCCAGTTTCATGTGTACATCACGTACCTATGTATAATTCAATTTCTTCTTGAGTACCCCACGTACTTCAAGTTATTTATCAATCTTCTTGAGTACCCCACGTACTTCAAGTTATATATCAATTCTCTTGAGTACCCCACGTACTTCAAGTTCTTTATCAATTCTTGTATGGTATGAATTTTATGTAAATACAGTATTTCTGTAATTATCAGATTGTTAATGGGTTGCAAAGCCATTAACATGTGACACGTCATAGGAAGCTACCAAACCTAAGGCATTTAATTGGTATATTCTGAGACACAAAAGCACTACTCGATTCTCGCCCCGACCGAGTGTGAGGCTGCCAGGCACCTGTTAGATCTAACCTTTTGTTCTGCGGTCTGAATGTATACGTTGATTAATGGTGCTTCTGTACCCTATTCGTGACACTATTTCTCATAACGCATCCTACTTGGTTCTCGTCCTCACCAAGCGCGTTTCTTGTTATCATTTCTCATAGCGCCTTATACTTGGTTCTCGTCTCACCAAATGCGCTTCTCATATTCATATATTTCGTCACACTTGGTTCTCGTTCTCACCAAGTGTACTTCTTGTATTTATATCATACCATTTATAAATATTGTACTTTTGTACATGTATTTCACCCCCGAAGTTATAAAAACTGAAAACAGTTAAAGAGAAAAGGGGGAGCATGAACTCACAACTTTGCGTTCCTAGCGTCGTAAACTCCACCGAGTTTGCTTAATTAACGTCGTAACCTATACGCGTTTTCTTAACGTTAGTCACTAGACTTGTGTCGCACAAGTACAGTCACTCTCTTTTGTGTATATATTCTTGTGTTAAAAATATTCCATATTTTTAACTACGTATCTTACTTATATTATTTTCTTCAAAAATAAATATAAGTCTTTTGTGTTTTGCACTTTGCACCCGAATCGTGTATCTTGTGTTTTGTATGTGTATTTCTATATTTCTACTCCTCATGAGTATTTAGTGTATTTTTAAGTCTTAATACACTAGCACTTTTAACACATACTATATACACTTAGCACAAAATTTGGTGATAAAATAATATATATTTTTCTCTCAAAAATATATACTTATTATCCATTTTTATTCTTCAAGAAATCACCATTTCTTATCGTCAAAAGTTAGGGAAACCTTGTTAATGCTTTTAAACACATTTTTAGGGAATAAGTTTCTCAAAAACTTATATTTTTCTAAGTGTCAAAATTTATAAAAATTTTGACAGAGTTTCCCCTAAAAATGGAGGTTTCCCACGTTTTCAAAACGTGTGTTTATTTTCTTTTAAATCATCAACAATCATCAACAATCAGCAACAACAATTATCAACAATAACCGTCAACAATATTCACTAATTTCATGAACTTGAATATTTACAAAATGTGTAGTAACTTACTAGCACATTTAGTAAGTCTTGTTATCTTTAAAAATAAGTTTAACTTCTTAAAAACTTTATTTTTAAAGAGTATGAAGTTTTATATCCTCTAGTCGGTTTTTACGAAAATTATTTCTTTGTTAAAACCCTTGTTACACAAGTATCCATACACTTGTTTGTTCACAAAAACCACTTTTGTTTGTGTAAGACCCGGTTTAGAACATGTGATTTCTTTAAAGTGTGGTTCTTCAAAAATACCACTTGCAGATACGTAGATCTGCTAGTTTTAAACACCATTTTACCGGTTAAATCACTTTTACACAAGTAAAATATTTTCACACAAGTTCATGCATCTTGTGTGGTAGAGTTTCGCCTTTAACCCTTGTATTTAGTCAAAAACGAGCTTATGTGAAGCTACATGATCTTACAAAGTCGGGTTAAACGGAGATCCGAGCTACCACATCATAGATCGGGTCTCAATAATCACATATTTCAAGTCCTACGACTTTTACACAAGTTATATGCTATTAACCACCACTTTAAGTGTTTTTAGTAGACTTTTAATCATCATCTTTCATTTTAACGAGATTCAACCGACAATATTCCTTTTAACCACTTTAGATGAGTGTAAAAACAAGTTTTAAATGATATACCTCTAGCTCAAGGCTAGGGAAGAATCTCGGCGAAAAGTGGGTGGATAAAAGCTAACGGTAGAGGTCCTTCGTGTTCCGCTTGCTCCGGGGCTCCTAATACGCGACTTGTGAAGTGTGTATGATCTTGGAATGCAAGAATCAACAACCGAAAGTATGATGGTGGGTGGGGTGAGGTTCGGCCGAGAGTAGGAGGGAGCAAGAGAGAGTTGAGTTTGTTGAGTTTTGTGATGGTGATTAGTGTGTAGGTTAGCTCTTATTTATAGACAATTTAGAGTGTATTACCCAATGGCCAATATGTCCCCTAGATATTACACCAATTAGATTTAGTTAATCTCTCTTGTACTTGTGTGTTTCCCCTAGTTTAGGGCCGGTTAGGGTATGGGGGGTGGGGTTAGTTCGATCATAACTAGTTTAGTTAGGTGATGATTAGTTAAGTTAAGTGTCTAACCCCGTTACTTGTATGTTACATGTTACCACGGGTGTTAGGGTAATCAGGGACCCTAACTGGCTCAGAAGAAGATAAATATTGTTATTAACAATATTTTCATGTTCCGGGTATAGTCCGGTTGTTCGGTTGCATACCGATTCGTTAAAGTGCTAAATTGCACCTTTTAGTGTTTAATAAGTATCTTTTTGTAACACTATCGATTCCCAACACTTAGGGAAATATTCTGGATAATAAAACGACATTTCTGCATAATATTTATATGTCTAAATGCTGAATTATTGCTGATTTGTATAAATTCTGCACTTAAAGTGCGTTTCGGGTGCTTTTTAGTGCTTATTTTTGCTTTCGTATTGCATGTATATTAACCCTTGTATGTACTCCTGGGTTTTAATGCATTCTTGTTGTCGGACCTACACCTAGGCCTCTATTTTAATGTCTGACTGCTTTCTGCAGTTCTGTTGACACATTGTGTCTTACCGGTGAGTTTACTATTATTCTGACGCAACGCTCTTGTTTATGCATAAAGCAATATTTTGTAGTATACAACATGCATGAATTCACTTGTTTAATCACGTGTTCCGACATTGCTGACACTTAAACTCATAATTGCAGTCATTAAGCAATAATTATAGTGTACGGAAATTACCGGTTTGTGCCAGTTGTCACATTGTTCTTGCATTTTTGGCCCTCTAACCTTACTTTTAAGGGCTCCAAGACATATACAAACATCGTTAAGTCCTCGGTTAACTTTGTGATCACCCGTAAGGCCCTAGAATTTAACGTTGACGCTTTTAACCCCTCGTATACGAATATTGTCATATCTTTCTCATACGATAACGAAACTTGGTGAAATTTTTATCACATATTCTAGTGAGTATAATTAATCGTTACAAAGCTTCGGGTTTGCTAAAAGGTCACTCAGACGTATACTTTAAACATGTTGACACATTTAACCCCTGTAGTTTGTAATTTCTCACTTTCTTCCACAATTAGCTTCGTATGATCCATGATTCATTCGTTTAAAGGTATAAACATCTTGTAGGGTTATTGAAAAGCATATTTATACATTGTTGACACTTTGAACCCTTATATTCACATACTTTCTTTGTTTGTCAACTTTAGTCCTTCTAAAGTAATCTTTTACACGTTTAAAGCTTATGACACGTGTCGATACATTATTGGACATAAATTTTTGAGGTGTTACACATCTTAAGTCCCTAAAGTCAATTTTTTGCTTCTTGAGTCCCTTGTAAAAAGCGCTGCCACACACAAACAGTTACTTAATCGAACCAAACAGTTAATCAACAGTTCGGTTAAGCCATAACCGAATAACTAAAAATTATGGTTCGATTATGATTTTAGTGTTTGACATAACTTAACCATATACTGTCGCAACCCCCGTCCACTATCTGTCCCGGGAACGGGCGGTCGCGAGACCAGATTTAGTGGTATCGGTATTAATTATTTTGGCAGCGGAAATTACATCAAAACCGTAGTTAGGAAATATTTTATCAGAGTAGATACCATACTTTTATAATATTAAACACATGGGAAATTCCCAAGTTTTTAGTACACACATTTCTATAGGGATAAACCCTATTTATTTAATAAAAACATCTCTTTATTCAGGTAACTTTTATAGCCACTTTTATTCAGGTAACTTTTATAGCCACTTTTTAAGAGGGTTGTTATATCCTCCCCACCTTGTTTTAGAGCTCGTCCTCGAGATCTACTGGAACATGTGTGGATATTTCTTTAGCATTTCTGATTCAAGCTCCCAAGTGTACTCTGGTCCTCTTTTGGAGTCCCATTTCACTTTCACCAGAACTAATCTTTTGTGTTTGAGATTCTTAACTTTCCTGTCTTCAATCTGTAGAGGTCTTTCTACAGATTTTAACCGCTCATTTACCTCTATATCCTTAAGAGGTACTACCAGTGATTCGTCAGCTAAACATTTCTTGAGATAAGATACATGAAATACATCATGTATTCCTGCCATTTCCTCTGGAAGTTGTAGCTGATAGGCTACATGTTCTATTCTTTTAATAATCTCAAAAGGTCCAACATACCTGGGGCTTAGCTTTCCCCTTTTGATGAATCTTACCACTCCTTTCCAATGAGAGACTTTCAATAACACTTTGTCTTCTACCTGAAATTCCAATGGCTTTCGCCTGTTATCAGCATAACTCTTTTGTCGGTCACGTGCTGCTTTCAATCGCTACTTGACTTGAATGATCTTGTCGGTTGTTTCTTGTACTATTTCAGGTCCGGATAGTTGCTTTTCTCCAATTTCTGCCGAACAGACTGGAGTTCGGCACTTTCGTCCGTAAATTGCTTCGAATGGTGCAGCATTGATACTTGTGTGATAACTGTTATTATAAGAAAATTCTATCAATGGTAAGTGATCGTCCCAATTACCTCCGAAATCCATTACACAAGCTCTAAGCATATCCTCCATTGTCTAAATTGTCCTTTCACTTTGTCCGTCTGTTTGAGGATGATAAGTTGTGCTTAGATCCAACTTGGTTCCCATTGCTTTTTGGAAACTCGTCCAAAAATGAGAGGTAAAATGGCTATCTCTGTCAGAAACAATTGATAAAGGAATTCCATGTAATGAAACTATTTCACTTACATACAGCTTAGCTAATTGTTCCATACTGAAAGTTTCTTTCATTGGTAGGAAATGAGCTGACTTAGTTAGCATGTCTACAATCACCCAGATTGTATCATTACCTTTTCTTGTTTTGGGTAATTTAGTAAGAAAATCCATTGTTATTAATTTCCATTTCCAAACTGGCATTTCTAACTGTTGCAACAATCCTAAGGGTTTCTGATGTTCAGCTTTAACTTGTGAACATGTTAGACATTTTGCAACATATGCTGCTATATCCTTTTTCATTCCTATCCACCAGGAATTCTTTCTTAAGTCTTGATACATTTTATCACTTCCAGGATGCACTGTATACTTAGACTTATGAGCTTTTTCTAATATACGGTGGCGTAGGTTTCCTAATTTAGGTATCCACATTCTTTTCTTATGGAATCTCTAAATTCCATTTATTCCTTGTTCTAGTTCCTTAATCATTCCTTTTAACTTTTCAGTATCATCCTTGATTACTGATTCTTGTGCTTTTCTAATTTGTTCATTTAAATCTACTTGCAGATTTAGCTTAAGTGAACGTACTCTTTTTGGTTTTTCGTGATATTTTCGACTTAAAGCATCAGCTACTACATTTGCCTTTCCTGCATGATACTGGATGTTGCAATCATAATCACTAAGTATCTCCATCCAGCGTCTTTGTCTCATATTCAACTCCTTTTGCCCGAAAACATACCTTAAACTCTTATGATCAGTGAAAATGGTAAACTTACTACCGTAAAGGTAATGTCTCCAAATTTTAAGGGCAAAAATTATAGCTCCTAATTCTAGATCATGGGTTGAATAATTTTCTTCATGATTCTTAAGTTGTCTAGAGGCAAAGGCTATAACCTTTTGACTTGCATTAACACACATCCATAGCCTAACTTAGAAGCGTCACAATAGACTATAAAGTCTTCAGTTCCTTCTGGTAATGCTAGTATGGGTGCGTTGGTTAATCTGTGCTTAAGAATTCTAAAAGCTTCTTCTTGTTTTGGTCCCCATTCAAACTTAACAGATTTACAGGTTAGCTTAGTTAAAAGAATGGCTATTCTAGAAAAATCCTCGAATAAATCTTCTATAATAACCGGCCAATCCTAAGAAACTTCTAACCTCGGTTGGTGACTCAGGGGTTTTCCATCTGGTAATCGCCTCGATCTTAGTAGGATCCACATGAATTCCTTCGAGATTTACTAAATGTCCAAGAAACTGTACATGTTCTAACCAAAACTCGCACTTTGAAAATTTTGCATAAAACTTTTCTTTTCTCAGTAAACTTAGAAGTGCGTGCAAATGCTTTGCATGTTCCTCCTTACTCTTAGAGTAAATGAGAATATCATCTATAAAGACAATTATGAATTTATCCAAATATGGCTTACATATTCGGTTCATCATGTCCATAAATGCGGCTGGGGCATTGGTTAAACCAAATGGCATGACAGTAAATTCATAATGGCCATACCTTGTTCTAAAAGCGGTCTTAGGAATGTCCTCTTCCTGTACCTTTAATTGATGATATCCAGACCGTAAATCAATTTTGGAGAAAAATCGAGCTCCTTGCAATTGGTCGAACAAATCATCGATTCTCGGTAATGGGTACCGATTTTTAATCGTGACTTTGTTCAATTCGCGGTAATCAATGCACATACACATTGATCCGTCCTTCTTTTTGATGAATAAGATCGGTGCTCCCCATGGTGATGAACTTGGTTGTATGAATCCTTTTTCCAACAATTCGTCTAGCTGTTTCTTCAGTTCCTGCATTTCTGCGGGTGCCAAACGGTAAGGTGTTTTGGCAATTGGTGTTGTTCCTGGTAGCAGGTGAATTCTAAATTCAACTTCTCTGTCTGGCGGTAGTCCTGGTAATTCCTTTGGGAATACATCTGGAAATTGAGATACTACAGGGATATCCTTTAATTCTTTTCCTTTAGTGTTAATGATTATAGAAATCAAATACACTAATGATCCTTTTCTTACATAACTGGTTGTTTTCATTACAGAGATGAATTTCGTGGATCGAGAGGGCTTATCTCCTTTAATTGTGATCTTTTCACCCTTTGGTGAATTTACTTGGACTGACTTTTGATCACATAAAATACTGGCTTTATTGGCTATTAACCAATCCATTCCTAATACAACATCAAATCCTGCCAGATTCATTGGGTAAAGGTTTGCAATAAATTTTTGATTTAAAAATTCTATTCTTGTTTCCTGCAAGATTTCATAAATCTTAATGGTTTCTCCATTTGCTGTTTCTACTAAACATTCTTGTGGGAGTTTAGTTAATGGTCGATTGAGAAGTTTGCAAAATAAAGTATTAATAAAACTTTGGTTTGCACCAGAGTCAAATAATACCTTAGCAAAAACATCATTAACTAAAAACGTACCGGCGATCACATCCGGGATCATCTTCGCTTCTTCTGCAGTTAGGACAAATGCTCTAGCATTTTTAGTATTCTTGGTGTTTGGGGCTGGAGCTAGTTTTGGACAGTTTGGCTTGATATGACCTTGTTCTCCACAGTTGTAGCATATCCTATTGTTAGGCTTCTTCCTGCAGTCTTCCTTCTTGTGTCCAGATATTTTGCAAAAGTTGCAATATATGGAGCATCTTCCAGAATGCTTCCTTTTGCAATACTTGCAATAGGGTGCAGAAGTAGAACCTACATTTTTCCCACGGGTGGAATTTCCAGAACGGAATTCCTGGGTAAGTCTCTGAGCTAAGGTTCTTTTCTGATCCTCTTCTCGTGTACGCACTAATTCATCAGTCAAGGTATTTGCTAGCTCTACAGCTTCTTCTATAGTTTGGGGCCTAGCTGCCTTGACTACATGCCTTATCTCGCTGATTAATCCCCAGTTATAGCGGGAGATTAATATTGGTTCAGGTGATGCAAGGGTCGGTACTATTCTAGCATATTCAAAGAATAACGTAGTGTATCCCTTACTATCTACTCCAGTCATCCTAAGGTTTAGGAACTTATTTGCTATATGTTCCTTTTTATTGTGAGGGCAGAATTTCATTTCCACCATGTTCTTAAATTCCTCCCATTTCATATTGTAAATTCTATCACTTCCCTTAGACTGGAGGATAATGTTCCACCATTTTAGTGCTGAATTCTTAAACAAATTGGAAGCAAACATTATCTTATCCTCTCCCGCACACTTGCTTATATTTAAGACTGCTTCAGTCTTTTCTATCCAGCGTAGAGCTGCAACGGCCCCTTCATTGCCCGAGAATTCCATTGGTTTACAAGACCAGAATTCTTTATAAGAACAACCATAAGACATGGTTCTTCTTCTTTTGGGAATGGGCACTTGAAGTATGGGTCCATTGTTTACGTTGTGTTCAGGTTCAGTGGGTCGTTTACTATCACGGTTACTTTTATTATCTGCTTCCCTAACTGTTTTGATAATATATGGCATCGCGTCTATTATCCCTTGTGCCACTATGTGTTGGATGGCATTGTTATCCACTTGGTTTCCATTATTATCATTGTTTGGGTCATCGTTGTTATTCTGGTTTTCCTGGTTCACTTCGTTGTCCATCTGAATTTTAAACATTTGCCATGTATTAATATCACAAGTTAATATTTAATCAATCACACAATACGCATATTGATCAAAATCGTCGATCATTGCGACTTACTCTTTCTTATATAGTATGCATCTAATACAAACTGAAACTGGAATTTAAAAATTACAATACTAATATGCATCATTAACCATGAAGTGGTCTATACTACAACATATATATTATCATTATTATTATAATTTTTTTTCATACACACACACACACACACATATATATATATTATTACTATTATCACCATTACTGATATGGGTTCATCCAGAACTCCATATTACGCTCGTCATATTTTCAGACGAGTCGTTCTCCGATCTGCCTCATCCTGTCACTATTTTCTAAAATCTCCTCACCGAAGGTTCGGAGTTCTTGCACATTCTCTGCACTCATTGGGGGTGCAGGTGCTGGTACTGGATCTGGGTACTGTGGAATGGGTTCTTCCTGGGGATATGGATTCTCTAGGATTTCCCTAATGTATTCATCATTATCATAATAGGGATCTAGAGGGTCCAGACCTGGGTAAGCTGCTAGGTTTGGCATGGGTTCTTCTGATATGGGGTAGCGTTGCTGATAATCCCTATGATCATCAAACCACGGGTCGTAGTTTGGGTCTAAGGGATTGGGTGCTGGTATTCTAGGTATCTCAGTGGGGTCAAAGGCTGGTGCTGGGATTTGGTTTTCTGGATTGACTTCTATCTCCATTGGTTGCGTGGGAAACAAGGGTAATGGTTGAGGTGCTATGAGTTGCTCCAGGTTTGCGTCGGCAGCTGTGGTTGCTAAGATATGGAAGTTTGCTAAACTCCTATTGAGCATGTCTTAGGTGTGAGCATCTGTTTTTCTCTTAGTGGCTGCTAACACTCGTTGTTGTTGTAACTTTTTCATCCTCTTCCTACGTTCGTGCGCTCCCCTACTGAACCATCCTCTCTTTTTAGGAGGGAATGACTCTTCAGACTGAGCCTTGAACACGAATATCCCATCTTCATTGTCAGCTGAATACCCTGAGAGGGTAGGCTGTGAAGAGGTACCTTCGTTTTGAGGTGAGCTAGACAACTGACGATAGGCGTCGGAGGGTCCTTGATCGCTCATACCGTAAACCAGCAAATTGTCAAATAACACATAATAATAAAATACAGATATGCACGTATTTCCTTAATTAATTTCCTAACAATTTGAATAATATCTTGGTGTCAGCAGAACACTTATGTGGTTGAATCAGTGGCTTAGCTCTGATACCACCTTCTGTCGCAACCCCTGTCCCCTATCTGTCCCGGGAACGGGCGGTCGCGAGACCAGATTTAGTGGTATCGGTATTAATTATTTTGGCAGCGGAAATTACATCAGGATCGTAGTTAGGAAATATTTTATCAGAGTAGATACCATAGTTTTATAATATTAAACACATGGGAAATTCCCAAGTTTTTAGCACACACATTTCTATAGGGATAAACCCTATTTATTTAATAAAAACATCTCTTTATTCAGTTAACTTTTATAGCCACTTTTTCTAAGCCTTCAGTGCTGTCCATCTGGCTTCTATTTGGCTTTCACATTTTGTTACCTGAAACGCGTTTAAAAACATTTTGTCAGTGGGAAATACTGGTGAGTGAATCCCAGTTTAATCAAGAAGAGTTTTATCCTTTAACAGTATTGAGAGCGATTACAATGTTTATTTATACACAATTACTCATTCAGTACTGTCAATCATGACTGGTGGGTCATATTACTCATTGGCTAACTCTTTGTCCAATGGTAACGTGTTCCACATTTTGTATACAAAACCCCAACATATCGGCAGTAATTGAAGAATTACAAAGACTCAATCACTGCTAATTACATTATAAAAGATTTAAGGTTTTGTAAAAATAGTTTACAAAAAGGAGATTACTCACATTGCTGTCTTAGGGTTTCCTTTAAGGATTTCCTGGTGATTATCTATTAATTACACAAATGCATACGCGTTAGTATAATAACCCAATATTTACATTAGTAATACCCTTCCCGAGACGACATTCCAACGACTACGTCGGGCAGAACCATGACGGCCGTTACGGAACCCTGGATCAATCGGGCAGCGTATCTAATACGTAACTGGGGTTATGATACTTACAACGGGGCAGAACTTCGTTATTTAGGGGGTATTATGCCCGGAAATTACTTTGACTATATAGAAATTGAAAGAGAAAGAAAGATTTTGAGCGAGTTGGACTGAAGGCCGAAGCCCTCCATTTATAGGGACGATTCTGGACTTCGTCGCGCCCCGCGTAAGAGGAGGGGGCCTTCGCGGCCCGCGACATAGGCTGGGTAGGCCCTAGCCTTGTCGGTTCTTCTGATATGGGGTAGCGTTGCTGATAATCCCTATGATCATCAAACCACGGGTCGTAGTTTGGGTCTAAGGGATTGGGTGCTGGTATTCTAGGTATCTCAGTGGGGTCAAAGGCTGGTGCTGGGATTTGGTTTTCTGGATTGACTTCTATCTCCATTGGTTGCGTGGGAAACAAGGGTAATGGTTAAGGTGCTATGAGTTGCTCCAGGTTTGCGTCGGCAGCTGTGGTTGCTAAGATATGGAAGTTTGCTAAACTCCTATTGAGCATGTCTTAGGTGTGAGCATCTGTTTTTCTCTTAGTGGCTGCTAACACTCGTTGTTGTTGTAACTTTTTCATCCTCTTCCTACGTTCGTGCGCTCCCCTACTGAACCATCCTCTCTTTTTAGGAGGGAATGACTCTTCAGACTGAGCCTTGAACACGAATATCCCATCTTCATTGTCAGCTGAATACCCTGAGAGGGTAGGCTGTGAAGAGGTACCTTCGTTTTGAGGTGAGCTAGACAACTGACGATAGGCGTCGGAGGGTCCTTGATCGCTCATACCGTAAACCAGCAAATTGTCAAATAACACATAATAATAAAATACAGATATGCACGTATTTCCTTAATTAATTTCCTAACAATTTGAATAATATCTTGGTGTCAGCAGAACACTTATGTGGTTGAATCAGTGGCTTAGCTCTGATACCACCTTCTGTCGCAACCCCTGTCCCCTATCTGTCCCGGGAACGGGCGGTCGCGAGACCAGATTTAGTGGTATCGGTATTAATTATTTTGGCAGCGGAAATTACATCAGGATCGTAGTTAGGAAATATTTTATCAGAGTAGATACCATAGTTTTATAATATTAAACACATGGGAAATTCCCAAGTTTTTAGCACACACATTTCTATAGGGATAAACCCTATTTATTTAATAAAAACATCTCTTTATTCAGTTAACTTTTATAGCCACTTTTTCTAAGCCTTCAGTGCTGTCCATCTGGCTTCTATTTGGCTTTCACATTTTGTTACCTGAAACGCGTTTAAAAACATTTTGTCAGTGGGAAATACTGGTGAGTGAATCCCAGTTTAATCAAGAAGAGTTTTATCCTTTAACAGTATTGAGAGCGATTACAATGTTTATTTATACACAATTACTCATTCAGTACTGTCAATCATGACTGGTGGGTCATATTACTCATTGGCTAACTCTTTGTCCAATGGTAACGTGTTCCACATTTTGTATACAAAACCCCAACATATCGGCAGTAATTGAAGAATTACAAAGACTCAATCACTGCTAATTACATTATAAAAGATTTAAGGTTTTGTAAAAATAGTTTACAAAAAGGAGATTACTCACATTGCTGTCTTAGGGTTTCCTTTAAGGATTTCCTGGTGATTATCTATTAATTACACAAATGCATACGCGTTAGTATAATAACCCAATATTTACATTAGTAATACCCTTCCCGAGACGACATTCCAACGACTACGTCGGGCAGAACCATGACGGCCGTTACGGAACCCTGGATCAATCGGGCAGCGTATCTAATACGTAACTGGGGTTATGATACTTACAACGGGGCAGAACTTCGTTATTTAGGGGGTATTATGCCCGGAAATTACTTTGACTATATAGAAATTGAAAGAGAAAGAAAGATTTTGAGCGAGTTGGACTGAAGGCCGAAGCCCTCCATTTATAGGGACGATTCTGGACTTCGTCGCGCCCCGCGTAAGAGGAGGGGGCCTTCGCGGCCCGCGACATAGGCTGGGTAGGCCCTAGCCTTGTCGGTTCTTCTGATATGGGGTAGCGTTGCTGATAATCCCTATGATCATCAAACCACGGGTCGTAGTTTGGGTCTAAGGGATTGGGTGCTGGTATTCTAGGTATCTCAGTGGGGTCAAAGGCTGGTGCTGGGATTTGGTTTTCTGGATTGACTTCTATCTCCATTGGTTGCGTGGGAAACAAGGGTAATGGTTAAGGTGCTATGAGTTGCTCCAGGTTTGCGTCGGCAGCTGTGGTTGCTAAGATATGGAAGTTTGCTAAACTCCTATTGAGCATGTCTTAGGTGTGAGCATCTGTTTTTCTCTTAGTGGCTGCTAACACTCGTTGTTGTTGTAACTTTTTCATCCTCTTCCTACGTTCGTGCGCTCCCCTACTGAACCATCCTCTCTTTTTAGGAGGGAATGACTCTTCAGACTGAGCCTTGAACACGAATATCCCATCTTCATTGTCAGCTGAATACCCTGAGAGGGTAGGCTGTGAAGAGGTACCTTCGTTTTGAGGTGAGCTAGACAACTGACGATAGGCGTCGGAGGGTCCTTGATCGCTCATACCGTAAACCAGCAAATTGTCAAATAACACATAATAATAAAATACAGATATGCACGTATTTCCTTAATTAATTTCCTAACAATTTGAATAATATCTTGGTGTCAGCAGAACACTTATGTGGTTGAATCAGTGGCTTAGCTCTGATACCACCTTCTGTCGCAACCCCTGTCCCCTATCTGTCCCGGGAACGGGCGGTCGCGAGACCAGATTTAGTGGTATCGGTATTAATTATTTTGGCAGCGGAAATTACATCAGGATCGTAGTTAGGAAATATTTTATCAGAGTAGATACCATAGTTTTATAATATTAAACACATGGGAAATTCCCAAGTTTTTAGCACACACATTTCTATAGGGATAAACCCTATTTATTTAATAAAAACATCTCTTTATTCAGTTAACTTTTATAGCCACTTTTTCTAAGCCTTCAGTGCTGTCCATCTGGCTTCTATTTGGCTTTCACATTTTGTTACCTGAAACGCGTTTAAAAACATTTTGTCAGTGGGAAATACTGGTGAGTGAATCCCAGTTTAATCAAGAAGAGTTTTATCCTTTAACAGTATTGAGAGCGATTACAATGTTTATTTATACACAATTACTCATTCAGTACTGTCAATCATGACTGGTGGGTCATATTACTCATTGGCTAACTCTTTGTCCAATGGTAACGTGTTCCACATTTTGTATACAAAACCCCAACATATCGGCAGTAATTGAAGAATTACAAAGACTCAATCACTGCTAATTACATTATAAAAGATTTAAGGTTTTGTAAAAATAGTTTACAAAAAGGAGATTACTCACATTGCTGTCTTAGGGTTTCCTTTAAGGATTTCCTGGTGATTATCTATTAATTACACAAATGCATACGCGTTAGTATAATAACCCAATATTTACATTAGTAATACCCTTCCCGAGACGACATTCCAACGACTACGTCGGGCAGAACCATGACGGCCGTTACGGAACCCTGGATCAATCGGGCAGCGTATCTAATACGTAACTGGGGTTATGATACTTACAACGGGGCAGAACTTCGTTATTTAGGGGGTATTATGCCCGGAAATTACTTTGACTATATAGAAATTGAAAGAGAAAGAAAGATTTTGAGCGAGTTGGACTGAAGGCCGAAGCCCTCCATTTATAGGGACGATTCTGGACTTCGTCGCGCCCCGCGTAAGAGGAGGGGGCCTTCGCGGCCCGCGACATAGGCTGGGTAGGCCCTAGCCTTGTCGGGTCACCGCTCTAGCTTTGACGCGTGGCTGCCACGTGGCAGCACCGGGTGCTGCCTATTGTCCAGGCGCTCGCGGCCCGCGTAAGACCAAGGCTGGGTCTTCGCGGCCCGCCACAGATCAATAAAAAATGTTTTTAATTAATTTTAATAAAAATAAAGGTATTCGGGCCCTGTTTTCGTATACGGGATGTATTTTGGGACATATTGGGACATTCTAATTATTTTTAGGGTGTCGAAAATTTAGGAGGGTTGTTATATATACACACACGCATGTATTCGAATTTCTTCAAAATGCTATATAAAACATGTTTTATGCCAAGAGAATATGGCAAAATGCAAAAAAAGCTAAACATTGTAACTTGTAAGGACTTTGTAACCGTAGATTAAATATGATAACATGAGTCCTAAGGATTGCATTGCACTGCACATATACTTCTTACAAGAATAAACATCAATTTCTTGAAAAAGCTTGAAATAGAAACTTTCAAGCAACAATGCATGTTTGATTCACAATATGCTAGAGAATAAAAAGGTAACAAACTTTGGTCAAACGTTTATGTGGATTTGTTGTTGATATAAGGTTTATGCAGGTGTTAGTGGGATATTAAACTAAAACTTGTCCAAGACTTAAGTGGCCCATGAGCTAATAGACCTAAACAAGTAATCTATAACATGATTTTAATCATTTTATGGCCCATTAGCTAATAGACCTAAAGAACTAAATCTGTAACTTGATATGAATCATTTTATTTATGGCCCATTAGCTAATAGACCTAAACAAGTAAATCTTTAACTTGATTTTAATCATTTTATGGCCAATTAGCTAATAGACCTAAACAAAGAGTTTTTTTTATCTGTTTAACCGATTTTTTGGTTATGGTTATGGTTATGGTTTTGAATAAAAACCAACCCATGTACACTCCTACGTTATTGTATATATAATATAAACCTATAGTCCATTTAATGATTATATTTGTTTCTCAACGTTCCTGTATAAACTTTATTGAAAACGGAGTTGTATATACCGAGTACTAGTGTGGTAACAAACCTAACCAATACCAATTAAACAACATTGGTACTTGTACCTGTATTATCAGTATCAGTATTCCTTTTTATGGTTTTTGATGAGTACCATTACAAACTAAACCAATACCAGGTAGTGGTATCGTCGAAACAGGTATCGGTATACCTTTTTGTGGTTGTCGATCAATGTAAAAGATCTGTCGATATCCTTTTGGGTTGTACCACTAACGAACCGATACCGACCAAACAATATTATCATAACCACATTTTCCCCGCGACACTGCACGGGTGAAACTTGTAGCTTGAACAGATTAGGAAATGAGTTTCTCCCATTTTGTCATTGTGAATTGGTGATGCCTTTTTTTAGACATGGATGTCTTCTGCTGTTTAGATTTTGCAAGATTTCATTTTACACTTAGCACCTTGTCTATTCTTTTTCACTCATGGCCATGAACTAGCTTCCAAAAGAGAGATGATCATTTTTGAATTAGTTAACTGAAAACACCTATTAAATGTTAAATTCTAATAACTCTAATTAGTTGGGGCAGTTTGAGTTCTTGAGAGTTGTTAAGCATGCTTCCATCATAAATATACTAGTGGTTAATTTCAAAAAGAGTTATTTTTCTACCAGTTTATCTAACAAAGGGTTTTTGGGTTTTGGCTGGCACCTTTCTTGAACTCAATGCCTGGTATAGATACCTTTTGAAGGAAGCTTATAGTTTATAGTCTCAACACCAAACCTAAGTTATTTGGCTGCCATTACTCTTCACATGTTATAGTTATTTATTACTCTTATGTATGTGAAGAGATATGGGCCCGGATCTCCCGCAGGTCCGGGGAAAGCCCAAACTCAAACCACAGCCCGAACAACTGGCCAAGACAAATCATCCGTGGGGTCCACCTGCCACGTCGGATGCACCATCACTGAGGATAAAAAAGGAGATTACGAAAGCGACGTGTGGCCAACGATGTCCCACGAGCCATTGTACTATGGATCTCCACTGCGATTATCCCAGGGGAGACAAGATGTACAATGGGCAGCGACATCCAACCAATCACGTCCCGCAGACTCACACTCCTCTCAACCTCCATTAGTGGTTAACACAGAAGAGACAAGAAGGACATCCTGAAAGCGACATGTGGCCAATAGCAGACCGCGGACGCGCACCCTCCTCTGTCACCGCTAACGGTCAGCAGAGTGGGGGGCCAAATACATATTCTGATAGTGGCATCTCGCCCAAATCATCTCCTACCATTCCGTTTATTCATGCTACACTTCATCAAGGTGACATCATTCCATACTCACTACTCTCAATTAGGAATCACTCTCTCAAAAAAACAATACTTATTCTCACGCCGGATGGTGGTTACAAGAAGAATCCCCAACCTCTCCTTCTAACGAGACTCATGGTGTTATTCAATTAAGTGTATCCTTCTGTGGAAATTATTTGCAATTCTAGACAAAAAAAAAGTGTTAAGAAAAGTACATAAAAGTAATACGAGTTTATTCTTAATAATAACACTATCATAATAATAATATGATAATAAACATTTCCGGTGTTAATTAGATTTCAAAAGATGCTCCTTTGCAACGTTCATGATGGCAAGCAGTGGCTCGGTGGTGACAAAAGAAGCATTAGCAGCAAACTCTTCCTTAATGTCATATTCGATTGTTAGTTTCATAACACATGTTGAGCCCGACCCGTCTTTTGGGTTCTTGTAACACCCGTTCTTATAAATCAAGGTTTAGCGTATTATTTACGAAAACAATCATGTAATTAAGATTACATATCCTTCGGAAAAACGGGTTTACTAAAACCTTTTTACAATTTAAAAGTTTAGAACATAATGTATTTAAGTTCGTCACTTAAAAGAAACAATGAAACGACATTCGTCATTTAACATAATAACGATACATAGTGCGGAAGCTTATTTCGTGATCGTGTTCGGTTCTTGCTCGTCGCTTGATCTTCATCCGGGCACTCATGGCAATCACCTATGATCAAAACCAACTTAAAAGTTAGTTTTGATAGTCAAATATGAAGTTCAAACAAGTACAGGGGTTAAATATGAAGTTCAAACAAGTACAGGGGTTAAATATGAAGTTCAAACAAGTACAGGGGTTAAATATGACAAAAAATAACATTTTTCCGGGTTTGGGGGCGTCGCGTGACGCTAGGCCCCCTTTTCAGCAGAATGTTGCTGCATATTCCCTGCACGATCTGATTTCACGGAAACGGCCATAACTTCTTCGTTATTGATCCGTTTTACCCGATTCTTTTTCCTACGCGTCCGTAATTTAATTCTCCATCTTATGGAGTTAAAAACCAACAACCTTCATAATAAAATTTCAGACTTTTAAGTCTTCGGCTTATCGCCCTTTTACCAAATTTTGACCCGTTTATGCATTTTATCAAACGAACATATTTGTTTGATTTCTACATCACCTACACTTCTCAAATTGTTATTAACTACCATTTTAGGTTCTAATCACAAGTTTATTTCACAATTTAAACCCGTTTTCGCTCGTATGCTTATTTTGACCCGTTAAGGGTATTTAAGCATTTTCGAGCCTAAAATCGCTCTCGATTGTTTCTAGCATTTCATCACCACATTTCTTATCCTATAATCTCCCACCACAATTGTGTTTATGGCGGGTTTAATGTGGTGATCTATATAAACCAAATTTTACTTCTCGAATCATTATTTTACGTCAAAAACTCAAATAGTACCGTTTGACTAATATAATACATCTTTCAACTTCTATACTTAATCTAAGAATTTACTTAATCATAAAACTTGTTTCCAAACAACCTTTAAAGGTTGTTTGTTCGAATTAGCTAACAAGGGCGTTTTGGTCCTTTTTAGTCTTTCAATTACGACAAGGTCTTTTGAGAGCATGTTTGACCCATGATTCTTCTTTTGAATTATGATCTTGCTCGAAAAGTCAATATGCTTTTCAAAACGCCACTACCTTCTTTTAAAACATTCGATTTACCCACTTAAGTAACCCATTGTCTATCTAAGACTTCATTAAATACTCATTGAACCTTACGTTCTCAATGAATCATTACTCTATTACACATACCTGGCTCGGGTCAATGTATTGACCTGATTTAATGCCTTGCTATAATATTCGCTAAATAGTAACGATGCAAATATCATTTCTACATTTATTCCTGAAATCATATAACTCGACAAGAATCATTAGTCGCTATTATCAAAAGGTGGTATCTTCACCCTTTGACCCGTTTGGTCTAAATGACCGATTATATTGGCGAGATGACATGTATTTTCATCTCGACTATATGACTCGCTCCGATTTACATCGTGCGGTCGCTTTACTTATAATTCATTTCTTAACACTTTTCGGCCTATTAAGGCTTACTTCATAAGTGTCTTTTAAAGCCAATAGTTATGGTCGATGCATGACCAATTTACCGTTTTACCCTTATTGTTTGTTTTGGTTTACCCTATAAGGCAACCATTCAAAAGTTTATTTTCCATTTGTCATAAAATGATCAAATTACCGATTTAACTCCTTTTTAAACCATCAACATGGTTTCTTGTCATACTCGACTATCTTGTTCCGTACGTTTACACGCCGGAACATCATACCTCAATTATATATTTATCTTATTCGTAACTAATACGATAAGAGAATATTCTAAAATATAAGACTAGTGTAAGTTATACTTACCTTGCATCCGAATTATGCTTTTCCCTTCATTCTTGATTCGTTTGACCCGCTTCCTTTCCCAAGCCTCCACCTAGCTCGTTAGGCGTCAAACTATTTTCAATCATTTACAAGGCGGTCAAATTAGTCATAAAAATCACGACTATTCCACCTCGCTTATTACTATGCCGAAGCTACTATTCGACTTCATGATTAGTTAACTTAGCTTATCAAAAGTTAACTACTTATTGATCACTTGGTTTACACAATTAAGTCAAATCAACATTATGATTAGAACCCGTTTTAACCCATATTTCACGTAATTATTCAATTAAGGCAATTACGCGCTTGATTCGTACTTTCAACATATAAACATTCACTTAGGCATTTTAACAAACACCTTGTGGGCATATTCTATAAAATCAACAATCAATTTTTCATGACTAGTTATTTACCCAAGTTTTAACATCATTCACAAGTTCTTATGTCTAGCATGCATAACAACACCTAGACTTACTTCATAGAGATCAAAATACACTAGAGTGACAATCAAAATCCTAGTGTTTAACATATTTCTACAAAACCCACTAAACACCCATATTGGTGATTATGAACTTCATCATGATGAGCAACATTCAACAAGCTAATGGCTAGGGTTACCTCCTAGACATGATTTCATTCCAATTTCATCAAAACAACAATCATGCAAGCACAAATTTCGAATCTTATGTGTTCATCCAGAATTTGAGATGGAACCAAATAGTAAAATTTTACATACCTTATGATCCCTTTACTAAGGTGATCACTAATTTGTGCTTGGATTTCGATTTGGGCTTGATTTGCCCTTTCAATTTGATGAATTTCTGAAGTTTAGGGTTGGAGCATGAGAGCCTTTCTTGGCTCTGGTTGAATTCGCAGGAAACACACACGTATGTGTGTGTTTTATGTTTTAATATTTGATTTAATTAAAACTCAATTTCATTTGTCCATGTTTAACCCCTCTAATTTACCCAAGTTATTAAAAGGGTTATCTTTTTCTTGTTTCTTTTATTGTTTTAACAACACTTAACCAACTAGGTTGATATCCCTAGTTACTTAATGGGTTTGGGGAAGTCATAACCCGTAGTATTTTTAAGTCCCGTTAACTCGGGCCTTCTATCACTTTATTTCTTAAAAGCTTTTTATTCACTTCAAATAAATATTAGGATTATTAAATAAATTCCTAATATTTGCCAGTTTACTTTTACCACTAACGGTACTTTCCCCGTCTTTAGTATTAACGGGGTTTAATTACCAAACCCGTTTTCGGGGTGTTACAGTTCTCTTTGATCTCAACCCTTATCCGATATAAATTTAATCCGAAATCAAGAATCCCTCCTTCAACTACTTGGCTTTCTTTAACCATATTTGCATGATCAACCTTTGTGAACTTCTCTTTGCAATATGAGAATCCTAACCCTAAACATGTAAAACCATATATACCATCTTATTTTTCTTTTATTTCGCTAAAATTTATCTTTTGTGAAAAGGGCTGCAAACGAACCAAACATTCGGCGAACAATTTGTGAACCGTTTGGCGGGAAGTCTGTTTGTTTGTTAATTAAACAAACGAACACAATCAAGAAATTTTGTTCGTTTAGTTAAATGAACGAACATGAATAGAGGTTGTGTTCGTTCATTTATGTTCATGAACATTCGATAATATGTTCATTTGTGTTCAATAGTTTATTGCTGTTTTTTTGTTTTGTATATTTTATTCAAATACTTCAAAATTCCGACAAATTAAATATTTAATAAGTGTCAATGTATTATATATTCTTTTCGTGAACACTTGTTAGTGTTCGTCCATTCCCATTTGTGTTCATGAACATTAGTCTGTGCTTTATTTGTATTCATCAACGTTCGTTCTCGTTCGTTGCCTAAAATTAACAAACAAACACAAACGAACACGAACAAGTTCTTTTCCTTAACAAACAAACACAAACATAAAATCTCGTTCGGTAACTATTCATGAACAGTTCGTGAACACATATATTTCTTAACAAACGAACACGAACAAGGCCTTGTTCGTGTTCGTTCAGTTCGTTTGCAGCCCTATTTGTGAATGATGAGACGTACCGGGCTTGAAGGTAAGCTTAAGAATGGTACCCCGCCCTCCATCACCTTCAACAATGTCAATCCCTTCAAAGATTTTTCCGACGAGAAGGTTTCCAAGCTCAAGAGAGCTAAAGAGAGCCCAAGCTTTGCTTGCCGGCACCTTCACTTCTGCCTCTTCTGATAAGGTTCCAAACATTTTTTTTCTAATTGATGGGGATGATTGAATGCACATCTGAGGCTGATTTTATACATGAAAAAAAGTTTCATGTAATGTGCCAAATTTGTTGTACATATTTTGTTTTTATTTAGAGTTAAACAAGCAAATCCCAAACACGCTCTAAAAGATTCCCAGATTATTTCATTATTTTCTCTAATTAATTATTTATTGAGGGCCGGCATTTTATTTTATTTTTCATGTTTTTTTTTTTCTAGTGGACTTGGGATAATGGATAACACTCCCTGAGATAAGTATTAGTAATCTTATTTCCATGATTGTAATTTTTGTGTTTTATATATGTTCTCAGTTGATTACTCGTTGTTGGGGTAACGGGTAAGCATTGGTTATACTCGTTAGTTTGTTTAAATTATACGTTTGGTTTTCTAAATACATTTTTTACTATTTTAATTTTCATATAGTTTTATTACTTAAGGCATTAAAAAATGTAAACACTAAAAAAATAGTGAATTAGTAGATTATTTAGTTACCCAAGAACAAATTAAATAAATAAAAATAAATTAGGAATATATGTTTTAGGTAATCAACTAATCAAGTCAACATATCACCTAATACATTATCCGTCCTATACTCCTAATCTAATGCAATGTCCGATCCCATTCCCAAATACCCGTCTCATAGTTTTCAGTATTCGAGTTTACCGTCAAATTCGAGTTTGGTTTTCATCCTTAGTAAGAAATCCTAATCTTAAATATGTTATATAATAGATGTGATGAAGTCTAATGAGTCTTTATTAAAGTGAATAATGTTTTTTAACAAAACTTAACCCTCTTCGTTATAATGTCATTGCTTTCTATTATATTAAAGGATTTTAAATATATTTAACATTGGGTATAAACATACTCGTACAAGACTTTTTAAACAAACCAATTAAAAAACAACTCACAATTAATCACACTATTCTAATTCGCCTCAACTCTTTTCTTTGAAGATATCTTTGTTTTATATGTTTGGATTCCATAAATAACTCTGAGGTCTCCCAAGTTTGAGTTATTGAGAGTTGTTAAATATATTAGTAGTTAGTTTCAAAAAGAGTTTCTATTAGTTAATCTCAACAAAGATTAATACAACTTATTTTTCAATTCGGTAATACAAGTTTATTCTTAATAATAACACTATCATAATAATAATATGATAATAAACATTTCTCGTGCTAATTAGATTTCAAAAGATGCTCGTTTGCAACGCTCATGATGGCAAGTAGAGGCTCGGTGGTGACAAGAGAAGCATTGGCAGCAAACTCTTCCTTAATGTCATATTCGATTGTTAGTTTCATAACACATGTTGAGCCCAACCCATCTTTTGGGTTCTCTTTGATCTCAACCCTCATCCGATATAAGTTTAATCCGATATCAAGAATCCCACCTTCCACTACTTGGCTTTCTTTAACCATATTTGCATGATCGATCTTTGTGAACTTCTCTTTGCAATATGAGAATCCTAACCCTGAACATGTAAAACCATATATACCATCTTATTTTTCATTTATTTCGCTAAAATTTGTATACTTTTGTATATGATGAGACGTACCAGGCTTGAAGGTAAGCTTGAGAATGGTACCGGCTCCACCGTCACCTTCAATAACATCAACCGCTTCAAAGATTTTCCCTTCGACAAGCTTTGCGAGCTCGAGAGTGCCAAAGAGAGCCCAAGCTTTGCTTGCCGGCACCTTTACTTCTGCCTCTTCGGATAAGGTTCCGAACATTTTTTTATTGATGGTTTTGATTGAATGCACATCTTAGGCTGAATTTATACATGAAAAAGCTTACATGCATTGTGCCAAATTTATTGTACATATTTTGTTTCTAAAAGATTCCCTGATTATTTCATTGTTTTCCCTAATTATTTATTGAGGGCCGGCATTTCTTCTCACTTTTTTTTTTTGGTTTTTTATGTATTTTTCTAGTGGACTTTTTTTTTTGGTTTTTTTATGTATTTTTCTAGTGGACTGGAAGAATAGTACCAGTATAATGCGAAAGAACAGCACACACAGTGACACAGGGATATGGATAAGACTGAGATAATTAACTATTTTTTAACGACAAATTTCTTTTATTCCTGTCGTCTGTCGGACTTGAACCCAATATCTCCCTTTTCAAAAATGTTTAAATGTTTTGTTTTTCCAATGGACCACCACCCCATTGGTAAATAATTAACTACAAGTAACCTAAGTTCCATACTTGATTGTAACCCGTGTTTTATATATGTGGAGCATTTGTCTATTGATTATTCGTTGGGCATCGGGTAAGCATTACCTAATACTATAGTTTTCAACATGTTATGCTTTGTGGGGTTTTAAAAAAAAATAAAAAAAAATTGATTTTTACTTTTAACCCAAATCTATTTGATTCATTACTTTTAATCCAAAACCACTTAATTTTTTTAGTTTTAACCTCAAAACTTTTCATCTTTACTTTTAACCCAAAACTATTAAATTTTTTACTTTTAACCCCAAAACTTTTCATCTTTTCCAATTTAACCTCACAACGTTTTTACTTTCAATTTGGTCCTCTATACTTTTCATTTTTCGCAAAATATTCGTTTTACGTTCCGTTATAAATTAGCGAGTTAACACAGCGCAACGTGCGTGTGTGGTTAAATGGTTTTACATCGTCTATTTTCTCCCGTTTGACAGGTTCATCGTAACGCGCGGGTCCTAGATCGATTTAGTTATTTTTTATATGTTTTACGTTTTGGTTTAGTTTCTTCACATTAACACGCCACAACTTTAATGTTGGTGGTCGCTGTCAGCAGTGTTGCATTGGTGTTGGCCCCCGCCGCAACGCATGAGTGCTTAATACTAGTTGATTATACATGTTAGTTTGTTTAAATTATCCATGGGAATTTCTAAATACATTTCTTACTATTTTAGTTTCTGTATGATTTTTCTACTTAAAGGAATTTAGAAAAATAAAAACTAAAAGTTAGTGAATTAGTAGATTATTTTATAACCTAAGAACAATTTAAGAAAAGAAAAATAAAACGGGAATGTATGTTTCGAGTAATCAACTAATCGGGTTAGGTATCACCTAATACAACATAAGTCCTATACTCCCAAACTACTGCAATACCGGTCTCATTCCCGAATACTTGTCCTATGTTTTAGATTTTGGGTTTACAGTCAAATTCGGGGTTGGTTTTCATCCCTAATTTAATGAGTCTTTATTCAAGTGGATAGTGTTTATTTTTTTTAATAAAGCTAACGCTCTTCACTTGAAATGTCATTGCTTTCTGATATACATGTTTTAGATTTTGGGTTTACAGTCAAACTTGGGTTTGGTTTTCGTCCCTAGTAAAGCAGTCTAATTTAATGAGTCTTTACTCAAGTGGAGAGTGTTTAGTTTTGTTTATAATAAAAACTAACCCTCTTCATTTGAAATGTCATTGCTTTCTGATATATTAAAATATTAAAGGGTTTTATATATAATTAACACTAGGTTTTTTAAGTTGCGCGTTACGGCGAAACGAAGTAAACGATAATGTAAAACAAACTTATTTTAAAATGTAGAATGCTGTTTATAAAGCCAAACCGTTAGAATCGGTTCAATTTATCATCGTATCATTTTATGATAGCAAATAAATACTTTATTTTTTAATATAAATCCGTTTTTAATAAATTTATATTAATCGAGGGTAAAAAGCAAGCTCAACTACGTACTTAAGTTTTTAGAAAAAAAATTAACGAACATAATTTATTAAAGAAATATCAAATCTATCTACTATAATAAAAGAAACCAATAACTGACACGTGTCATTCATTGAAGGCGTCTACATTTGTAATTTCCTGTCTTTTCATACTTATCTTATATCAATTAATTAAATAATAGATAATCAATTAATATTAAATCTTATCTTATTTGAATGTCGGATAGAATCATCCTATTTTTTCTAATAATATATTATCTTCAAATTTAAGTTATAAATTAAAGATATTTTTTAAATAATAACACAAAACAATGATCTTAAACTTAAAAAAACAATAATACGCTCATATAAAAATTTTTAAGTACAAACAAAATATACAAAATAACTTATTAGACGTTAGATCAAACTTTAAAAAAACACTAATTAGAAGGAGAAGCTAATAATATAATTCTGTTTTGATTTTTCAAATTGGGGTTCTAATCAATTCGAATTAAACTTAACAAAGTTTGTGAATTGATTCGAATTAAACCGAACCGAATTTATGATTTTTTAAACGAATCCAATAGCATATTATTTACTACACAAAATTACATTTATTTAACCCGTGTAATACATGGTGTTTTTAAAGATATAACTTTTTTTATTATTTAGTATATATTCGCCCCGCTTGCGGTATACAATGTTACAAAATTATATTTATTTAACCCGTGTAATACACAGTGTTTTTAAAGATATAATTTTTTTATTATTTAGTATATATAATTAGATTTATTCAACCCGTACAATACACGAATTTTTATTATTTAGTATATAAAATTACATTTATTCAGTAAAATACATGGGGTTCTTAGAGATATAATTTTATATTATTTAATATATAAAATTACATTTGTTCAACTCGTGTAATAAACGAGATTTTTAAAGAATAACTGTTTTAATTTAGTATACAAAACTAGAATTACCACCCGCCGCAATGCGGCGGGGGATTCATTAGTTATATATCATGTTAGATGAAAGGCAAATGTTTCTCACATGACCATGAGCCTGTGTGTAAAACCGAGAAAAAAATAACTAAGTCGATCTCTGACTCGCACGTTGCGACAGACCCATCAAACGGGGAAAAATAGACGCGCTGCGACAGACATGTCAAACAGGAAAGATATAGATGAAAAAACGTTGAACCCCGCACGCACGTTGCGGCGTGTTAACTCGGAAATTTAGAACGACACGTTAAACGGAAAACTTATAAAAGATGAAAAGTATATAAGAGACTAAAGTTGAAAGTAAAAAAAGTGTTGAGATTAAATTGTAAAAGATGAAAAGCTTTCGGTTGAAAGTAAAAAAATTAAAAGGGTTAAATTGCAAAAGATGAAAACTTTTGAAATTAGAAGTGAAAAATCAAATTAATCAAAGAGGTTAAAATACCACAAATTGAAACTTTAGACTTAAATTGCCAAAGATTGAAACTTTAGAGTTAAAAAAGAAATCGATTTCAGATTATGAAAACAAAAGAGATAAATAGATTTAGTTAAATTGATAATTATTATTATTATTTTAAAAAGAGATAAATAAAAAAATAAGGGTGAGAAATTACCATTAAACGGAGAACTTATGAAAGATGAAAAGTATATAAGAGACTAAAATTGAAAGTAAAAAAAGTGTTGAGATTAAATTATAAAAGATGAAAAGCTTTCGGTTGAAAGTAAAAAAAAATAAAGGGGCTAAATTACAAAAGATGAAAACTTTTGAAATTAGAAGTGAAAAATCAAATTAATCAAAGAGGTTAAAATACCATAAATTGAAACTTTAGACTTAAATTGCCAAAGATTGAAACTTTAGAGTTAAAAAAGAAACCGATTTCAGATTATGAAAACAAAAGAGATAAATAGATTTAGTTAAATTGATTATTATTATTATTATTATTATTTAATAAAAGAGATAAATAAAAAAATAAGGGTGAGAAATTACCAGAGAATGACACTTGTCCAAAATGGATTTTTGTTTATTAGTATAGAAAGATTACATTTATTCAACCCGTGTAATACACGGGGTTCTAACCTAGTTAATTGATAAAGTAAAGGTAAATTAAAAAAAAAATGATGAATATATTATGAAAAACAAAATAAATGATAAAGAAAAAATATTATATTAAAATTTAAAAATAAATATTAAAAAATATATTAATATAATAAAATATTAAAAAGCTATATATTATTTTAAAATTTAAATTAATATTCATCATCCTTCAAAAACTATATATTACTACTTATCATCCTTCGAAAACTATATATATATATAACTGGGTAATACTAATTAGTCGGGACTCTTTTCTTTGAAGACATCTTTGTTGTATATGTTGGTGTTTTACCAAATACAATGCAATTAATATGTATAATATTTGTTAGTTTAATCCCTCGTTATCCACTATTTCTTGTTCTCAACTTCCCCTCCAAAAGTACCCAACAACCTTTGGAGCATATGGCATCTTAATTATGTTGGACGGCTAAGATGGTAACAAACAATCCGGACACCACGATGTAAATGCTATCTGATTTTTTAATGGGTTTCGTCTGGAATTTCAAACAAGACAAACACGTATATAACTATATAATATTATTTTAGTATTTAAAATAATGTTTGAAAATGATGTAACATTGGAGGAGAAATGGATGTTTGTGGATGTTTGAAGTGCCATGTAAGGCCCCAAACCTGGAAAACCATAGTTGGGTTAAATCATCAAGATATGGTTCTTAAATTGATAAATGTCATGCAATCGTAGCAGAAAACACGGAGAGGATGCTAGACTTTAGGGGTAAGGTGTGACAACCCAAGTTTTCAAGGTCCTTCCTCGACACGTTACTTGTTTCATCATAATTGTTTGTGTTGTAACTGATGCATATTTGATTAATTGTCGACACGTTACTTGTTTCATCATAATTGTTTGTGTTGTAACTGATGCATATTTGATTAACTGTTGATGCATATTTGGTGAACTGTTGAACTGTCATAATATAGAGTTGATTGTGAATAAATTAAGAATTGTCTAGGTTGGTAATCTCTTGTATAATATTTTCGTCTACATGTCCTTCGTCGCCCAAAAAGCCCACGACGAATCATGTCTTTCGTCACCTTTGGGCCGGCGAAATATATCTTTCGTCATGGTCTTCGGCCCAATCCAGGTATGGCCCAGTACGAGCCCGAGAGCTATAAGTATTCTTTTGTGACTTAACTGTTTTAGCAAACAACAAACCCTAGCCCTCCTACTCTCTAAATCAAGTCGACGGCAGCCGTGTTTCGTCCCGAAGGATTGTCTCGATTCCCTATCTTACTTGCTTGGTTAGTATGTTTTTACTATTATGAAAATTAACTCTTCTGCTACATGTGTTCGTGTTAGTGCATGATTGTTATGCTAGGGAATGCATGATGAAAGAAATATTAATATGATGTTTTATGTTCATGTGTGGTTGGATTGATTTACAGTTAGGAATTCACACGAAGTAAGGGTTAATGGATTGATTGTTTTGTTGATCGTGAGCATGTTACGAACTGTAGGAATCATGTGCAATTAGAATTAGGGTTTGTGTGTGTTAATGATTAATGTTTGATTACAATTGTATTACGTGTGGAATGGAAACTGTTACGCTTGGATGATTGCAAATGATCGTTTGACATGACTAGGGTTGAGAAACGTGAAACTGTTAAGAAACTTGGAAACTGTTAAGGCCACGACGAAACACCTATGTGTTTCGCCACACACACACACCGACGAAACACTCTAATGTTTCGTCACACATACCTCGACGAAACATCTTAATGTTTCGCCATAAGAACCCTCGACGAACAACCATAATGTTTCGTCGACTGAAGTTTCGCCATTAGGACAGAAGCTCGCAAACAGACTGTAGTTGGAACGAGTATGATAATGAATATTGATCCTTGCCTGTTAATGATATCAGTTATGTCTGAGGAAAACATAATTCGGTTTTGATTAGCACGGAACTGTTGAATACTGTTGTGAAACATGTGTGTGAATAGTGCATATGTATGAGTTGAAATGTCTGGTATGTGTTAATCAGAAACTGTTGCTTGACTGCACACCATGATTACACGTTATAAGTGAACCCAGTGAATGTAAACTGATTTCGTGTACATGATTACCATAGGCTTTGACTGATTTATTTGTGAACAAGTAACTAATCATACCGAGCAAACCAAGGTGAGTTCATTCCTCTTGAGCATGTGTCCCGGTGGTTGGGACAGTCATTGGGTATCCCTGAGAGGGATAGGCTTTTGGGTAAATCATGGGTATTCCTGAGAGGAATACGTCTTTTGGGTAAATCTGGAATGTTGGATAATATACTCATCTTATCACCATTAAAGTCCCTCATTGTTGTTGGTTACCTGAGAGGTAACAGGGTATTAGTTGGTAGCGCTACTTAGGTTTGGCAGTTGGCACCCTCACCCCGTACCTGAGAGGACGGGTGTGAACTAAAGACCTAGTCATGACCAATGCTTTGATAGGAGCATTGGAGAAAGGGCAAAATAATCTGGATCCGTCTTGTATTCGGGGTATTATCAACATTGAAATCAACGAACTAAACTAAAGACTTGGTAATTAACGTTTTCATAAAAACTATGAACTCTCCAGCGTTGTCTGATACACTTGTTGCATACTCGCAGGTCGTTAGGTGCATTGGATGAGGAACTTGCTATCTGGATGGCTGGAGTGGTCATGGTCATGGTCATGTTGCTGAGGATTGTCTTAATGTTATTTAACACTATTGCATTTGATTTTGGAATACCTCAAACAATATTTTGTCATTTGCTTCCGCTGAATTTGATAACTCTTGCTTGACATTTATGATTGTTTATTTTAATAAACATAAACTTGATGTTGATTTACTATTAGTTCAATGTGATTGGTGGCTGGATCCTGGTATGTCACACACCTAGCGGGTTATTCCGCAGGTGGTATTTTGGGGTGTGACAGTTTGGTATCAGAGCCACTGGTTATAGTGAACTAGGTTTTAAAACGTTTTTATAAAACCAGACTATAACCGAACAGTTCAGAAAGCGACCATGACACTCAGCTTCAGATTGCAAGGTTCGTCTCTCGTTTATTTATTGTCTATCTAGTATACACTTATGTATGATGTTGCATGCGATTGCACATACTTAGCTGTAACACCCTTAATATTTGAACGGAATATAATTAATAATTATATTAATTAAGGTACAAATCAGAGTTTACAAAAAGTTTTACATGTTTTAAGGACCATACATACTTGTTGTAATACCAAAACATTGTACAATAGTGCATAACAAGTTAAAATTTAACCCTTGCTAGTAAACTAACCACTAGTTTAAGGGATTTAAAACATGATTAACAAAAGCATTTACAACATAATAAAGTTCTAGACATAGTTATATTTAGTGCGGAAGCTTCAAAATGCGTGTTCGGTTCTTGACAACATACTTGATCACCATCCGGGAGAAACTCATCCATACCTAGGGTCAAACACTAAATACATTAGTTTTGACATTAATTCATTACGTATAAATGGATTCTAACAACACAAAGTAACAAACAAAATATGATTTTTCTGGGTTCCACCGTAACTTACGGTGTCACCGTAAGTTACGGTGGACCTGGAATGTCCTTGGTTCTGCCGTAAAACAGGGGCTTCTCACCGTATCATTTTAATCTCCACCGTAAATTACGGTGGAACCGTAATTTACGGTGGACTCCGCATTCTTGCCCTTTAATTATTTTCCAACTTTTAAAGATCATAACTTTTTACTCGCTTGTCCGTTTTAGCCGATTCTTTTTCCTATGAGTCCGTAATAAAATTACGGGTTCAACCATGTAAATTTTACATCACGGAAACCGAGATACCGACAATCGGTTCACAATTTACTTGTCTCAATTATCCAACCCATTAGTGAAAATGCATAGCACCTCATCTCCATTCTTAAAACCTTTTAGACATAATTACCCAAATTCCCGGGCTCATATATTTGGTGTATTCGCGCCATTCCATGGCTTTGCGTTCCCTTAGGACTAATTACTTGTTTCTTCGGAATTCAAGCATTCCGTTTTAAACGACACTTTCATAGAGCTTCTATTGTTTGACCCGATATCCCGGGTTCTTACTCTTAAAATTAATATAACCAATTTAATAGCGTGGTACAATCCACCACTTAACGAAATATGAGACTTTCAAGTCTCTATTCTCATGATTCTTTTTATAAAAGCATCTTTTGACCCGTTTGGCTATTTAGTGAAAACTATCACTTTGTTGACATGCCAAACTAAATTCCAAGTCCTTATTTTGACCCGTTTAATGGTCGAGTGTACTTCGTCACTTTAACGACACATCAAACGCATCCTTTACACTACAACATCAATTACATATCAAACCAAAGTATTTAAGCATAATTTAACGGGACTAAAGTCACGTACCTTTAAAGCACACCTTTTCCGCGAGTATCACCTCCGGCGTGTCCACTCGACGTTCCGGATTCCTTGCCTAAAGAGTTCAATTCATATCAAGATTAGAACTCTTTCATACGCTTTAACGCATTAATTCATAACATATGCAAATCAGCGTTTTTAGAAATCTTTAACATTTTAACCCTCATTTAGGCGTTTTATCAAACACCTTGCGGGTCGGATTTCTACATGATCTAAACCAAGTTCATAACTTGAAATTATCACTCAAATTAACTTCAATTAGACAATATACACATATTTTAACATCAACAATTTCAGAGATTATCTCACAATTTCAGTTTTCACTAGAACAAGAGTCTTAATCCTAGTGTTCATCGAGTTCTATTGACTTACTAATCACCCACTATAGTGATTTTGATCCTTACAACTAACATGCAAGATTTTGACAAGAAATCATCTAGGGTTTGTCCCTAGACTTCATATTACTTCCTATTTCATGTTTTACAACACATAATCAAGCTAAACCTTAGATTTCAATCACATGCAAGAATTTGAGTTGTATCAAAACAACCTAATTTGACATACCTTATGACCTCCTTGACGAGGAGATCACGATTCTATGTTCAGATTTCGATCACGACATGATTTGAGCCTTCAATTTGAGAGTTTAGTAGAATTTAGGGTTGTGAAGGTGTGGGTGTCGCCCCTGTGGTTTCTTGATCGACCAGGAACTCCAAAATGGAGTGTTTGGTCTTTTTTTTACTAATTATTAGTAATTTAAGTTTCAATTTTGACAACCTAGGCCCCTCCACTCTTATTTAGTTTATATCTTTGGCTTTTTAACTCATTCCTATGTTACTACAAGACTTCCAACTAACTGGGTTATTTATCCTAGTTAGTTTATTCTTGTTTATTATACACTTTATAATTCTAGTATAAAGTTTTGAAATTTCGGGATGTTACAAGTCCACCCCCCTTAAAAGGGTTTCGTCCCCGAAACCGAAATACGTACCAAATAGTTTTGGGTAGAGCCGTTGCATCTCTTCTTCGGATTCCCACGTGGTATCCGCACCCTTCCTATGCTCCCATTTAACCTTCACTTGGTTAATTACTTTGTTCCTCAGACTCTTCTCTTTTCGATCTAAAATTGCAATTGGCCTCACTACATAGTTGAGGCTGTTATCCACATCGATGTCATCATAGCGGATACGATCGGTTTCATCTGCTAAACATTTTCGGAGATGTGACACGTGGAATGTGCTATGAATTCCACTCAACTCCTCGGGTAATTCAAGGCGATATGCTACCTTACCAACCCGTTCAGTGATTCTGAATGGCCCAATGAACCTCGGACTCAACTTTCCCCTTTTTCTGAACCGTATAATTCCTTTCCATGGCGATACTTTTAGCATTACTTTATCGCCAACTTGAAATTCAATGGGTCTGTTCCGTTTATCTGCGTACGCTTTTTGTCGAGCCTGAGCCGCCTTTAGGTTAGCTCGGACCAAGTCGATCTTCTCATTCGTATTCCGGATTATATCAGTAGGAGCTAGTCCTCGTGGACCCACTTCTCCCCAACATACCGGGGTTCGACACTTTCTTCCATATAACATTTCGTAAGGAGCCATTTTAATGCTCGTGTGATAACTGTTGTTATATGAGAACTCGACCAAGGGTAGATAGACATCCCAACTACCCCCGAAGTCGATAATGCATGCTCGCAACATATCTTCCAACGTTTGTATCGTTCTCTCACTTTGCCCATCCGTTTGTGGATGGTAAGCAGTGCTAATGAACAATTTAGTTCCCATTTGCTCTTGGAATTCGCGCCAAAACTTCGAAGTAAACCGAGTATCTCTGTCTGATACAATGGATATCGGCACTCCATGACGTGCTATTATTTCATTGGTGTACACCTCCGACATCTTCTCGGATGTATAAGTCTCACGAATTGGAATGAAGTGAGCACTTTTCGTCAATCTATCCACGACTACCCATATAGCATCAAACTCGCGATTGGTTTTGGGCAATTTGGTTAACAAATCCATCGTGATTTGTTCCCACTTCCAAACTGGGATATCCAACGGTTGCAACCTTCCATATGGCTTTTGGTGCTCCGCTTTGACTTGTAAACAAGTCAAACACTTCTCCACATATTTCACAATATCTCTTTTCATTCCGGGCCACCAATAGTTTTGTTTTAAGTCATTATGCATTTTGGTCGCCCCCGGATGAATTGAATAATGAGATTTATTGGCCTCGTCAAGTAGACGCACCTTGGCTCCACATGTATTTGGAACCCAAATTCTCCCAAACCGAGTTTTCAATCCTTGGTTATCATCCTCCAGGTCTTTTAGCTGCCCAACTATCCTTTCCCTCTTCACATTTTCCTCCTTGATTGCTTCAATTTGAGATTTCCGGATTTGTTCAAGCAAACCCGATGTCACAACTAGTTGCATCGATCGCACTCGAATAGGCGTATAGTCTGTCTTTCGGCTCAACGCGTCTGCCACTACATTAGCCTTCCCGGGGTGGTAATGTATTTCAAAATCAAAGTCTTTGACAGTTTCTAACCACCGTCTTTGCCTCATATTTAATTCCTTCTGATCGAAGAAATACTTTAAACTTTTATGGTCGGTAAAGATAGTGCACTTCACCCCATACAAATAATGCCTCCATATTTTCAAGGCGAACACCACTGCTGCCAACTCGAGGTCATGGGTAGGATATTTCTTCTCATGAGTCTTTAGGTGCCTTGAGGCATAGGCTATAACCTTGCCCCGCTGCATCAAAACGCAGCCAAGTCCCGAATGCGATGCATCCGAGTAAACTACCATATCCTCCGTTCCGTCCGGTAATGTCAATACCGGTGCATGGGTCAATTTGTCCTTGAGCGTTTGGAACGCCCTTTCTTGATCCTAGGCCCAAATAAACTTTTCATCCTTACGGGTTAGTTTGGTTAACGGCGTAGCAATTTTGGAGAAATCTTATATGAATCTCCGATAATAACCCGCAAGCCCCAAGAAGCTTCTGATTTTCGAAGGATTCTTCGGTGGAGTCCATCTTGACACATCTTCTATCTTTGAAGGATCTACTAACACCCCGTTTGCACTAATGATGTGCCCAAGAAATTGCACCTCTCGTAACCAGAAGGCACATTTTGAGAATTTTGCATACAATTTCTCTTTCCTGAGCGTCTCCAACACTTCACGCAAATGACTTGCGTGTTCTGCTTCATTCTTGGAGTATATCAAGATGTAATCAATGAACACTATCACTGACTTGTCTAGCATGTGTTTGCAAACCCGGTTCATGAGATCCATGAAAGCCGCGGGTGCATTAGTTAACCCAAAGGACATCACGAGAAACTCGTAATGTCCGTACCGTGTACGAAAAGCCGTTTTCGGTACATCCTCTTCTTTGACTTTCAACTGATGATACCCCGATCTGAGGTCGATTTTTGAGAACCAACTTGCACCTTGTAATTGGTCAAATAGGTCATCAATTCTTGGAAGCGGATATCGATTCTTTACCGTGAGTTTATTCAACTCCCGGTAGTCAATGCACATACGCATGCTCCCGTCCTTCTTTCTTACGAATAATACTGGTGCGCCCCATGGAGACACACTTGGCCGAATAAATCCCTTGTCAAGTAAATCTTGGATTTGGGACATCAATTCTTGCAATTCTGATGGCGCGAGCCGATACGGCGCCTTGGCCACAGGTTTCGCGCCCGGAATCAATTCGATTCCGAACTCTACCTCCCGTTCTGGCGGTACTCCCGGTAAATCGTCCGGAAATACATCAGCATATTCGCGTACCACTGGTACGTCTTCAATCATTGGCGTCTCTTTATCAGGTTCGTTTGCGTATATCATGAATGCTTTACATCCGCGCCTCATAAGATTGTGAGCTTTTAGTATCGAGCACATAACGGGACTACCCCTTTTTCACCAACATGCTTTCCACTTGGAGATGTCAGTTTTATCTCCTTGCGGAAACATATCACTTCTGCATGATGTCGGGATAACCAATCCATCCCAACCACTACTTGGAATTCTCCCATTGACATAGGGATCAAGTCTATTAGATATTCCTCATCATCAATGTTTATTTTGCAGTCACGACATACATCACATACAAGGAAACTTTTGTTATCACCTATTTCTACCTCTAATGGCATAGGCAATTTCGTTAGTACAAAAGAAGGATGTCGAATAAATCCATGTGAAACAAAGGATTTATTCGCACCCGTATCAAATAACACATGTGCGGGAATCGAGTTTATAGCAAATATACCTGAAACCACATCGGGTTCCACCTTTGCCTCGGCTGCCGTTAACTGGAAGGATCTTGCTTTTGCTCTTGGTGTCTCAGTACGTGTATCCTTGTCATCTTTCTTTCCGATCAACTCCGGGAACTCAGATTTCTTGTGACCCGGCTGATAACATTTGTAACACACCGACACCTTCCCCGAGCACAACGCAGCCGTGTGCCCGGTTTTCCCACAAATAGGACACGGCTTGTCCTTAAACCGACACTCACCCTTGTGCCCTTTCCCGCATATCTTGCAGCTTGATGACCCGCTTTTTCCTTCTTGTTTCTTTGAGGATTCGTTCGGACGTGCCTTTTTCGTCGGGCTTGGGTTGACTACCGGTGCCCTTCTTTCACCTCTTTCTATTTGTTTCTTCAACTCTATCTCCCGTTCCCGAGCAATGTTTATAATCTCGGTGAGGGTCTCGTACTTCGAAGGAGTCATAAACTCCCTATACTCGGCGCTCAACATATTATAAAAATAATATATTTTCTGCTCTTCATTCGTTATGAGATCATCACAAAACTTCATTTTATCCATGAACGTTCCCGTGATTTTATCGATAGATTCACCCTTGTGTCGAAGCTGCATAAATTCTTCCTTGATTTTGTTAATGATTGCCTTGGGACTATGATGTTTAAGAAACAGCGTCTTAAACTCGTCCCATGTCATAGCCTTAGCCGCTTCACTTCCGATCTCTTTCTTCTTGTTATCCCACCAATCTTTCGCCTGACCCCTTAACTGACCCGTGCCATAAGCCACGAAGTCATCCTCATCGCAATGGGTCCTTTCAAATACTCCCTCCATATCACTTAGCCACCGTTGGCATATTATCGGGTCAACCTCCCCATTGTAGATTGGCGGTTTACACGCCATGAACTCTTTATAAGAACAAGATTTTCGTCCTCCCGACTTCTCCTTTGCTAAATTGGTATTATCCTCCAATTTCTTGATCCTTTCTTCCACCACTGATAATACCGTGTTTTGGATTTTGTCGATAAAACCCGACAAACTGTTTTCGATTGCTTTTCCTACCTCCTCAGCAATCACTTCTCTCGTTTGCTCGGTGACTCTTGGCACCGCATCATCATTACCTTTATCCGTCATCTTTAACTGAAATGTTTACATTAAGCGTTAACATTTCATTTATGACGTATGATTTATTCACTTCGATTTGTTCAAGTTCATAACTGAGAGGACGGGTGTGAACTAAAGACCTAGTCATGACCAATGCTTTGATAGGAGCATTGGAGAAAGGGCAAAATAATCTGGATCCGTCTTGTATTCGGGGTATTATCAACATTGAAATCAACGAACTAAACTAAAGACTTGGTAATTAACGTTTTCATAAAAACTATGAACTCACCAGCGTTGTCTGATACACTTGTTGCATACTCGCAGGTCGTTAGGTGCATTGGATGAGGAACTTGCTATCTGGATGGCTGGAGTGGTCATGGTCATGGTCATGTTGCTGAGGATTGTCTTAATGTTATTTAACACTATTGCATTTGATTTTGGAATACCTCAAACAATATTTTGTCATTTGCTTCCGCTGAATTTGATAACTCTTGCTTGACATTTATGATTGTTTATTTTAATAAACATAAACTTGATGTTGATTTACTATTAGTTCAATGTGATTGGTGGCTGGATCCTGGTATGTCACACACCTAGCGGGTTATTCCGCAGGTGGTATTTTGGGGTGTGACAGTTTGGTATCAGAGCCACTGGTTATAGTGAACTAGGTTTTAAAACGTTTTTATAAAACCAGACTATAACCGAACAGTTCAGAAAGCGACCATGACACTCAGCTTCAGATTGCAAGGTTCGTCTCTCGTTTATTTATTGTCTATCTAGTATACACTTATGTATGATGTTGCATGCGATTGCACATACTTAGCTGTAACACCCTTAATATTTGAACGGAATATAATTAATAATTATATTAATTAAGGTACAAATCAGAGTTTACAAAAAGTTTTACACGTTTTAAGGACCATACATACTTGTTGTAATACCAAAACATTGTACAATAGTGCATAACAAGTTAAAATTTAACCCTTGCTAGTAAACTAACCACTAGTTTAAGGGATTTAAAACATGATTAACAAAAGCATTTACAACATAATAAAGTTCTAGACATAGTTATATTTAGTGTGGAAGCTTCAAAATGCGTGTTCGGTTCTTGACAACATACTTGATCACCATCCGGGAGAAACTCATCCATACCTAGGGTCAAACACTAAATACATTAGTTTTGACATTAATTCATTACGTATAAATGGATTCTAACAACACAAAGTAACAAACAAAATATGATTTTTCTGGGTTCCACCGTAACTTACGGTGTCACCGTAAGTTACGGTGGACCTGGAATGTCCCTGGTTCTGCCGTAAAACAGGGGCTTCTCACCGTATCATTTTAATCTCCACCGTAAATTACGGTGGAACCGTAATTTACGGTGGACTCCGCATTCTTGCCCTTTAATTATTTTCCAACTTTTAAAGATCATAACTTTTTACTCGCTTGTCCGTTTTAGCCGATTCTTTTTCCTATGAGTCCGTAATAAAATTACGGGTTCAACCATGTAAATTTTACATCACGGAAACCGAGATACCGACAATCGGTTCACAATTTACTTGTCTCAATTATCCAACCCATTAGTGAAAATGCATAGCACCTCATCTCCATTCTTAAAACCTTTTAGACATAATTACCCAAATTCCCGGGCTCATATATTTGGTGTATTCGCGCCATTCCATGGCTTTGCGTTCCCTTAGGACTAATTACTTGTTTCTTCGGAATTCAAGCATTCCGTTTTAAACGACACTTTCATAGAGCTTCTATTGTTTGACCCGATATCCCGGGTTCTTACTCTTAAAATTAATATAACCAATTTAATAGCGTGGTACAATCCACCACTTAACGAAATATGAGACTTTCAAGTCTCTATTCTCATGATTCTTTTTATAAAAGCATCTTTTGACCCGTTTGGCTATTTAGTGAAAACTATCACTTTGTTGACATGCCAAACTAAATTCCAAGTCCTTATTTTGACCCGTTTAATGGTCGAGTGTACTTCGTCACTTTAACGACACATCAAACGCATCCTTTACACTACAACATCAATTACATATCAAACCAAAGTATTTAAGCATAATTTAACGGGACTAAAGTCACGTACCTTTAAAGCACACCTTTTCCGCGAGTATCACCTCCGGCGTGTCCACTCGACGTTCCGGATTCCTTGCCTAAAGAGTTCAATTCATATCAAGATTAGAACTCTTTCATACGCTTTAACGCATTAATTCATAACATATGCAAATCAGCGTTTTTAGAAATCTTTAACATTTTAACCCTCATTTAGGCGTTTTATCAAACACCTTGCGGGTCGGATTTCTACATGATCTAAACCAAGTTCATAACTTGAAATTATCACTCAAATTAACTTCAATTAGACAATATACACATATTTTAACATCAACAATTTCAGAGATTATCTCACAATTTCAGTTTTCACTAGAACAAGAGTCTTAATCCTAGTGTTCATCGAGTTCTATTGACTTACTAATCACCCACTATAGTGATTTTGATCCTTACAACTAACATGCAAGATTTTGACAAGAAATCATCTAGGGTTTGTCCCTAGACTTCATATTACTTCCTATTTCATGTTTTACAACACATAATCAAGCTAAACCTTAGATTTCAATCACATGCAAGAATTTGAGTTGTATCAAAACAACCTAATTTGACATACCTTATGACCTCCTTGACGAGGAGATCACGATTCTATGTTCAGATTTCGATTACGACATGATTTGAGCCTTCAATTTGAGAGTTTAGTAGAATTTAGGGTTGTGAAGGTGTGGGTGTCGCCCCTGTGGTTTCTTGATCGACCAGGAACTCCAAAATGGAGTGTTTGGTCTTTATTTTACTAATTATTAGTAATTTAAGTTTCAATTTTGACAACCTAGGCCCCTCCACTCTTATTTAGTTTATATCTTGGGCTTTTTAACTCATTCCTATGTTACTACATGACTTCTAACTAACTGGGTTATTTATCCTAGTTAGTTTATTCTTGTTTATTATACACTTTATAATTCTAGTATAATGTTTTGAAATTTCGGGATGTTACATTAGCATTCCAGACTAGATTCATGTGTATTTACCTGAGCTATGTGATTGATAGAGTCACAGTGCGATATCCCGTTAGCTGTTCATGGTTTATGTTTGTGGTGTTTTGTCTTGTTGCGACAACTTGAGGAACCTTTTAGCATGAGTTGTGAGGAGCTGAGATAAACGTGCAAATCGCATTATTATTATTGGTGCACACATAATAATAATGTGGGGTGCATGCGAGTCCCAGTGAGATCTAACGAGTGTGAAAGGGGTTCCGCTTTGTTGTTTGATGTACTTTGTAATCTGTAGAAACCGTTGTGAGTTTGACTCCTATCTGATCACGACTCTTAACCCTTTTCCTTTCGTATATAGAATCATGAGCGGACGAGGTCATGGACGTAGTCACATTGCGATGACCCAAGCTGAGCTGACAAATTTGATTAACACACGTGTGGCTGAGGCTTTGGCAGCCTACCAAGCTTGTACGATATGTGCCAATTACCCTTTATTCTTGTGTCGCGTGCACGAATCTTACCCGTGTGCTATGTTTATTTTCGCCTTTAGGTCAGTAAGCTAATCCGAATCAAAATAATCCGCCTGCGTGTACGTTCAAGACATTCATGGAATGTAAGCCACAGACCTTCAGTGGGACTGAAGGGGCTGTGGGACTCCTGCGTTGGTTTGAGAAAGCCGAATCAGTGTTTGCAATGTGTAACTATCCTGTCGGGGACAGAGTGAAGTATGCTTCAGGCACGCTCCAGGATGGTGCCTTGACATGGTGGAATGCCCAGGTCCAGATGTTGGGTATCGACATGGCGAATGCCACTACTTGGGATGATTTTAAGGAGTTGATGAGGGATGGGTGATGGGTGTTAAGTGTTATATATATTAGGTGTATATTTTAAGCCCCTTTAACACTTTTTTAGTCAAGTTTTAAATTTATAAAACACGATATTTTACTAACACTAAACACACATATGGGCAAGTGCACCCATCGTGAGCGTAGTATAGTGTTGGCAAGATACCGAGGTCGTCCAAGGACACAAGAGCTTTTAGTACCGGTTTATCCTCAACGTCTAATCAAAACAAAAGTTTAGAAAAAAATGTTTTAAGCTAAGAAAAATAAAAACTAACTAAAAATGCTGAAAAATAAAAATAAAAGAAAAACAGATAGACAAGATGAATCACTTGGTTCCGACTCGTATCTAGTGTAACCTTTGATTATTTCCGCACTTTTGCACTTATTTAAGAGATTATCTTAGTTATTGTAGTAGGCCCCTCTTTTGAAGGTGACGTTACCCTCACCCCAGTAGTTTGAGTCAGCAAGGATACAATCCTAAAAGGGTGGATTATTGAAAGATAATTAATTAAGTTATTAATGCAAATTATGGTAGGCCCCACTTTTGGAGGTGACGTTACCCTCGACTAAGTAGTCTGAGTCAGCAGGGATACAGTCTTAAATAGCCGGGTTATAGTATTAATAGTAGTTAACTTATGAGGGGATCAAAGAGTTTGGACCCCCGCCATCCAATACCGTTCAGTATTGAAGGAGGTCCTACTAAATTTGACCCAGGTCCATTGCAGGACCTCTAAACGCTGAACAATGGCAAGACCTTTACCAAACCGTTCCCTTAACCCCCGACCAGGTAGCCAACATACCTCCATATAGACCGTGGAGATATGAATGGTGAAAATCTTTTATTTTATATAGACAGTAAAATAATGCCAAGACACCACGGACAAACGATAAGGAAAGATCACCTTCAACATAAGCAACTAGTTATTAAAGTCATTAATACAAAACCAAATAAAAAGTGCGAAAAGATTAGAAATAAAAAGTATTACACTAGACACTTGTCTTCACCAAGTGATGTAAGAGACTTAGGCAAACATGGCCTTGATTGTCAAGAACTCTTACGATCAATCTTGGATCCTGAGACGACTCACACACTCTATGATGGACAATGGATGATGGTGGTGGATGATGGTGTTATGGTGGTGGTGGGTGGTGGGTGAAGTGTGAGAGAGGTGGTGTGCCAAGGGATGGTTTGAGCTTGAGCCAAGCACTCCTATTTATAGGCTGAACAGAAGCTCGGGCACGGCCCCGTGTCCACATCCTTCTCTTTCTTCATTAAATGCAGCTTGTCTTATTTGTTGACCACACCCCCGTGTCCGCTGAGCACGAGCCCGTGTGTAGAAGAATCTTTGTACTATGAAGATTTGCCTGGATTGTGCGAATCTTATAGTTGACCACGGCCCCATGTCCGCTGAGCACGGCCCCGTGGTGGGCAATAGAAGCTTCTACCACTTTGTCTTTTCTGCTGACACTTGGGCATGCCCCCGTGCTGGCTGAGCACGGGGCGTGTTCAGTCTCCTGTCTTCTTGTTTTGCTTGGGAAGATGCTGTTATGGGGTCGGGCATGTCACGTCTTGTTCCTTTTCTTGTATTTATGTTAGATTTTGATGTCTTTTTGCTTCTTTTGTTAATTTGAGTTCATTTAATCCTGAAAATACAAAAGGAAGACAAAAGCACACTTTTTCCAATATTAGTACTAAAAAAGGGTTAGTTTTATGCCACAATTGATGAAATTTATATGTTGCATTTTGAACACATCAAGGGGTATTGTCCTCGTGATGAGATTCAGAAACTTGAGAACGAATACTATGATCTGAAGATGGTGGGGTCTGAGATTGAGGCATACACGAAACGGTCCCATGGGTTAGCTATTATGTGCCCGAACTTATCACGAACCCCACACCGAAGAATCGAGCTATACATCAAGGGATTGGCCCCACAGGTGAAGAGTTATGTCACTGCTGCAAATCTTAACAATCTACCTCAGATCATTCGTTTAGCACACAAGATTACTGATCAAGAGGTCGAACGTGGCTCATTGCCGCCACGTGTTTCTGCTACTACCTCTGCTGTTACGGCTACCACACCTGCTAGTGATAACAAGCGTAAATGGAATGTCGCTGACAAAGCAACCAGTGCCAGTCAATCTCAGAAAAGGCCTGACAACAGTATCAACCGCAGTTTTAGCCAGTCGTCTTCTGTGAATCAGAATCAGAGCAACAATTCAAATCAGAGTTCCTACGCGGGAAAGCTACCAAAGTGTAATAAGTGTATGTTCCACCACCGCGGGCAGTGCACCCGGGTATGTCACAGGTGCAACAAGGTGGGTCATATGGCTAAAGATTGTAGGGTCTGGCTCCCAAAGCAGCCGCAGCAACAGGAGAGGCAGCAGCCTCAACAGAATCAGGGAAATCGTAAGGGCTGTTTTCAGTGTGGTGATGAGGGTCATTTTAAACGGGATTTCCCTCAGCTTAATCAGAATGCTGGCAACAACAACAATACTGGGAATAACAACAATGGGAACAATGGTGGGAATGGGGCACGTGGAAGAGTATTTACTATTGGTGCTGGGGAAGCTCGCAATGATGGCAATGTTGTGACCATTATGTTTTCTGTGAACGATCTTTTTGCTTAAGTTTTATTCGACTCTGGTGCCGATTGGAGTTATGTGTCTTTGGGGTTCAGCCCTCAGTTAGGGTTGACTCCCACACCTCTTGTAAATAAGCATGTAGTAGAACTAGCTGATGGTAAATCGATTGAAGCTTCTCATTTCCTTTTTGGTTGTAAACTTGATCTCATGGGTCAAGTGTTCGACATTGACCTACTCCCCGTTACTCTTGGAAGTTTTGATGTGGTCGTTGGCATGGATTGGTTGTCTAAGCACCAAGCGGAAATTCTCTGTAAGGAGAAAATCGTGCTTGTCCCTCTCCCCAGTGGGGAATCTTTATCAGTTCAAGGTCATCGTAGTGGTGCCACGGTCGGCATCATCTCAGCCATGAAAGCCCAGAAGTGTCTACGAAAGGGCTACCCTGCTATTCTAGCTCTTGTTACCAATTCACAACCTGAAGAGAGGAAGATCGAGGACCTTCCAATGGTTCGTGAGTTTTCTGACGTGTTTCCTGAAGAGTTACCCGGTTTACCTCCACATCGCCAGGTGGAATTCCAGATTGACCTTATGCCAGGAGCCGCTCCGATTGCCCGTGCTCCTTACCGTCTTGCACCAGGAGAGTTGCAAGAGCTGTCAAACCAACTCCAAGAACTGTTGGATAGAGGTTGCATCCGACCTAGTTCATCGCCTTGGGGAGCCCCAGTTTTGTTTGTGAAGAAGAAAGAGGGGTCCTTTCGTATGTGTATAGATTATCGAGAACTCAACAAGGTGATAGTCAAGAACCGCTATCCTTTACCGCGTATCGACGACTTGTTTGACCAGTTGCAAGGGTCAAGTTACTACTCGAAGATCGATTTAAGATCGGGCTACCATCAGATGAGAGTCCGGGAGGAGGATGTTCCAAAGACAGCTTTTCAAACGCGGTATGGCCATTATGAGTTTCTAGTTATGCCATTCAGGTTGCCAAACGCGCTGGCAGTCTTCATGGACCTTATGAATCGTGTGTGCAAGCCGTATCTTGACGACTTCGTTATTGTGTTTATTGATGACATATTGATCTACTCTAAGAACAAGGAGGACCACGAGCGACACTTGCGTCTTATTTTGGAACTTCTGAGGAAGGAGCAGCTCTACGCGAAGTTTTCTAAGTATGACTTCTGGATACGAGAAGTGCACTTCCTTGGCCACATTGTCAACGAATCGGGGATACACGTGGATCCTGCTAAGATTGATGCTATAAGGAATTAGGTGGCACCAAAGAATCCTTCGGAGGTGCGACAATTTCTCGGTCTCGCTAGGTATTATCGAAGATTTCTCGAAGATCGCTCAACCTCTTACATCGTTGACGCAGAAAGGCGTTATGTATTCTTGGGGAAACAAGCAGGAGGATGCTTTCCAACTTTTGAAACAGAAACTCTGCAGTGCGCCAATTTTGTCTCTACCTGAAGGAACAGAAGATTTTGTGGTATATTGTGATGCTTCCATTCAGGGATCTGGTTGCGTGTTGATGCAACGCGAGAAGGCCATAGCCTACGCCTCGCGACAGTTGAAGGTTCACGAGAGGAATTATACGACACACGACTTAGAGTTGGGAGTCGTGGTGTTTGCGCTCAAAATCTGGAGGCATTACCTGTACGGTACTAAATGCACTATTTACACCGATCACAGGAGCCTTCAGCATATTTTCGACCAGAAAGAGTTGAATATGCGACAGCGTCGCTGGGTAGAACTATTGAACGACTACGATTGCGCCATCAAGTATCACCCCGGTAAAGCTAACGTGGTAGCTGATGCCCTTAGTAGAAAGGAAACGAAGCCAAAGCGTGTGCGAGCCTTACAGCTCACTATTCACTCGAATCTTCCTGATCAGATCCGTTCGGCTCAGACTGAAGCATTGAAGGAAGAAAACCTAGAAGCTGAGTATTTGCGAGGCATGGAGAAACGACTTGAGAAGAGATCTGACGGCATATACTATTTCATGGAATGGATATGGGTTCCTTTGTTTGGAAATCTTCGGGAACTTGTGATGGACGAAGCGTACAAGTCTCGGTACTCTGTTCACCCAGGTTCATATAAGATGTATCAGGACCTCAAAGTCTTGTATTGGTAGCCGAAGATGAAAGCTAACATCACGACGTATGTGAGTAAGTGTTTGACGTGTGCGAAAGTCAAGGTCGAGTACCAAAAACCCTCAGGCCTGCTTCAACAACCAGAAATACCTATGTGGAAATGGGAGCAGATTGCTATGGATTTCGTCACTGGTTTGCCGAGAACTCAAAACGGAAACGATACCATCTGGGTGATCGTTGACCGCCTCACGAAATCTGTGCACTTCCTTGCGATCAAGGAAACGGATAAGTTCTCTCAACTCGCTGCTGTTTATCTGAAAGAAGTGGTTTCTAGGCACGGGGTGCCAACCTCTATCATCTCTGATCATGATCCGCGTTTGATATCTGATTTATGGCAGTCGATGCATAAATCGTTAGGCTCACGCGTTGACATGAGTACTGCTTATCACCCACAGACGGATGGTCAAAGTGAGCGAACCATCCAGACACTTGAAGACATGCTGCGAGCATGTGTGATTGATTTTGGTAAGGGCTGGGAGAAACATTTACCGTTGATCGAGTTCTCCTACAACAACAGTTACCACACTAGCATCCAGGTAGCTCCGTTTGAAGCATTGTACGGACAAAAATGTTGTTCTCATCTTTGTTGGGCTGAGGTGGGTGACAGCCAGGTCACAGCTCCGGAACTTGTTCTTGAAAATTCTGAAAAGATTGTCCAGATCAGGAATCATATGGTGGCAGCGCGCGACCGTCAGAAAAGCTACGTTGACAAGCGCAGGAAACCCTTGGAATTCGCTGTAGGCGACCGTGTTATGCTGAAAGTCTCACCTTGGAAGGGTGTGGTGCATTTTGGGAAGCGCGACAAGCTTAACCCTTGTTACGTTGGGCCATTTAGAATTCTGGAGCGAATTGGTAAAGTGGCCTACAAGTTGGAGTTACCTGCTGAGTTGGGTAACGTCCATGATGTCTTCCATGTCTCCCAGTTAAAGAAGTGCTTGTGTGATGAAACACTTGTGGTACCGTTTCAAGAGCTGAAAATCGACGACAAGTTGCAGTTTGTCGAAGAACCAATAGAAATTATGGACCGGGAGGTCAAGGTCCGTAAGCATAGTCGAATTCCGATCTTGAGGGTTCGTTGAAACTCTAAGTCTGGCACAACTGGTGAATTTCGGGGCGAAATTACCATTCAACTTGGGGATGATGTGGTACCCGCGGAAAATCTACAGTCATCCTGAGTTGACGTCTTGCTGTTTTGGATTACTTGACAAATTTCGGGACGAAATTTCTTTCAAGTTGGGGATGATGTGACAACCCAAGTTTTCAAGGTCCTTCCTCGACACGTTACTTGTTTCATCATAATTGTTTGTGTTGTAACTGATGCATATTTGATTAACTGTTGATGCATATTTGATTAACTGTTGATGCATATTTGGTGAACTGTTGAACTATCATAAGATAGAGTTGATTGTGAATAAATTAAGAATTGTCTAGGTTGGTAATCTCTTGTATAAGATTTTCGTCGACATGTCCTTCGTCGCCCAAAAATCCCACGACGAATCATGTCTTTCGTCACCTTTGGGCCGACGAAATATATCTTTCGTCATGGCCTTCGGCCCAATCCAGGTATGGCCCAGTACGAGCCCGAGAGCTATAAGTATTCTTTTGTGACTTAACTGTTTTAGCAAACAACAAACCCTAGCCCTCCTACTCTCTAAATCAAGTCGACGGCAGCCGTGTTTCGTCCCGAAGGATTGTCTCGATTCCCTATCTTACTTGCTTGGTTAGTATGTTTTTACTATTATGAAAATTAACTCTTCTGCTACATGTGTTCGTGTTAGTGCATGATTGTTATGCTAGGGAATGCATGATGAAAGAAATATTAATATGATATTTTATGTTCATGTGTGGTTGGATTGATTTACTGTTAGGAATTCACACGAAGTAAGGGTTAATGGATTGATTGTTTTGATGATCGTGAGCAAGTTACGAACTGTAGGAATCATGTGGAATTAGAATTAGGGTTTGTGTGTGTTAATGATTATTGTTTGATTACAATTCTATTACGTGTGGAATGGAAACTGTTACGCTTGGGTGATTGCAAATGATCGTTTGACATAACTAGGGTTGAGAAACGTGAAACTGTTAAGAAACTTGGAAACTGTTAAGGCCACGACGAAACACCTATGTGTTTCGCCACACACACACACCGACGAAACACTCTAATGTTTCGTCACACATACCTCGACGAAACATCTTAATGTTTCGCCACAAGAACCCTCGACGAACAACCATAATGTTTCGTCGCCTGAAGTTTCGCCATTAGGACAGAAGCTCGCAAACAGACTGTAGTTGGAACGAATATGATAATGAATATTGATCCTTGCCTGTTAATGATATTAGTTATGTCTGAGGAAAACATAATTCGGTTTTGATTAGCACGGAACTGTTGAATACTGTTGTGAAACATGTGTGTGAATAGTGCATATGTATGAGTTGAAATGTCTGCCATGTGTTAATCGGAAACTGTTGCTTGACTGCACACCATGATTACAAGTTATACGTGAACCCAATGAATGTAAATTGATTTCGTGTACATGATTACCATAGGCTTTGACTGATTTATTTGTGAACAAGTAACTAATCATACCGAGCAAACCAAGGTGAGTTCATTCCTCTTGAGCATGCGTCCCGGTGGTTGGGACAGTCATTGGGTATCCCTGAGAGGGATAGGCTTTTGGGTAAATCATGGGTATTCCTGAGAGGAATACGTCTTTTGGGTAAATCTGGAATGTTGGATAATATACTCATCCTATCACCATTAAAGTCCCTCCTTGTTGTTGGTTACCTGAGAGGTAACAGGGTATTAGTTGGTAGCGCTACTTAGGTTTGGCAGTTGGCACCCTCACCCCGTACCTGAGAGGACGGGTGTGAACTAATGACCTAGTCATGACCAATGCTTTGATAGGAGCATTGGAGAAAGGGCAAAATAATCTGGAGCCGTCTTGTATTCGAGGTATTATCAACATTGAAATCAACGAACTAAACTAAACACTTGGTAATTAACGTTTTCGTAAAAAACTATGAACTCACCAGCGTTGTCTGATACACTTGTTGCATGCTCGCAGGTCGTTAGGTGCATTGGATGAGGAACTTGCTATCTGGATGGCTGGAGTGGTCATGGTCATGTTGCTCAGGATTGTCTTAATGTTATTTAACACTATTGCATTTGGTTTTGGAATACCTCAAACAATATTTTGTCATTTGCTTCCGCTGAATTTGTTAACTCTTGCTTGACATTTATGATTGTTTATTTTAATATACATAAACTTGATGTTGATTTACTATTAGTTCAATGTGATTGGTGGCTGGATCCTGGTATGTCACACACCTAGCGGGTTATTCCGCAGGTGGTATTTTGGGGGTGTGACATAAGGTAGCCTTCAATCAGTGCCAATGTGATCTCCTATCAATCATCACTATATGTTTAACCTAACATGCATACTAAAATAGTCAGCTTTTTGTGAAGTGTGTTGTAGATCTGCATCGATGTTAACTTCCTACTTTATACGATGAACGATCTGGCCCTTGAACACTTATTCAATATGATCAAAGTTTACATGAAACTACATAAACTTCACACCATAAACCATGCAAAATGTAAGCTTTCACCTTTCGTGTGGACAGAGCTTTCGCTCAACTATAATATTTCGCTAATTAATTAGTAACATTTCGTGTACTGTGCATTTCGCGAGACTTTTCGCGCTAAGTGCATAGCGAAAACTAAAACCATTCATGTGAAATGTGCCACATTTCGCATCACCAATGATACACGAAAAGGGTCAGGCGAAAAATACGTGGAAACCTCAAATGTAACAGAGGCGATTGTTCTTGAGATTCAGACTCATTTCAACGTCAAGATCCTAACCTTTATGTTGGAAATGCATTAGAATCAACATATAACATCTTTTTCAGCTTCAAACATAAAAAAAAAAAAAAAAAAAAAAAAAAAAAAAAAAAAAAACATGTTAACCTTTACACGATCCTCACCTCTTGTATATGAAAACCTTAATCCAAATTGAGTAAAGTGTCATTTGTGTCCCTGTGGCTTGTTCACTTTTGTCATTTCCGGTCAAATTTCAAAATTGCACCGTTTTTCTCCCTGACGTTTTGGAAAAGTGCCATTTCAACCCAAAAAATAACCATAGTTAAAAAATTCAGTTAGGTTAGGGGTAACCACAGTCAAAATTGCAGCTGGGCGGGATCGAACCCGTGACCAACTGCTTAGAAACAAACAAATTTTACCCCTAAGCTAACTGAATTTTTTAACTGTGGTTATTTTTTTGGACTGAAAATGGCACGTTCCCAAAATGTCAGGGAGCAAAACGATGCAATTTTGAAATTTGGCTTGAAATAACAAAAGTGAACAAACCAGAGGGATGTAAATGACAGTTAACTCATTCAAATTAAATGCTTCAAAAACCAGTGAGGGAGTGCAATGTAACAGGTTGCCTTGGATTCCCACTTGAGAAACTGACTTGATATCGTGAATCCACAAGGTGAAACACACAACCATGAGATCGAGGTTCGTTACACGGTTTCTATTTAGAATGAGGGTGTATAGGGTGAGAATGAGGAAGTTGGTCTTGACCTCTCACCATATTAAGTTTTCACATGCTAAATTTACCACCTTGCCTTTCATGGGCCTTGCCATGTTATTTCCCAAGTTTGGTTTTAATCATGACTTTTTTACAAATCCATTTAGATTTATTTTATTTTATTCTCATTACAAGTATTATTGAAAATTGGGGTGTTACATGCGAACAGACGTAGTGAGTTTTGTGAGCGTTTGAAATGTCCAGTGTCGAAAATTTACAATTAACTTTTTTTGAATATTTTAAAGTTACAAATTTACAAATGTGTATAGAAGAGTCAGGTTTAAACCAAAAAATCTTATTCTTATTTCTCTTTTATAATCAATCATGGCATAAAACACATATTTTAATCTATTAAAATAAAATGATTAAATAGGCAACCAGGCACGAAGACGGACTCAACTCTATAGTTAAATGTGCTTACAAGTTAAAACCTAAGTGAGCTGGAACCGTTTAGACTAAATCTAAACCTTTAAATTTTGTGTTGTGATCACGTCATGTTTTTCCCCACTTTTGTCAAATGTCAGCACTTTCCTTTTTTAACATAAAACGCGTGAATCTTTGATTGAATCAACTCGCGCGTTTAATTACGTCCTTAATTTCAGTATTTCTCTTTAATTTGTAATTTTAAAAATTTGGCAAACCTGTAATTTAGAACGTCCATACAATTTTTAATTCGGTTTCTTTGAGAAAGCATTCTCGGTTTATTTTGTGCTTCCACTTTATGTCAAACCCCCAAGACCTCTCACCTAAGACTCTTGCATTAAAAACCAAAAAAAAAACGAGTAATAAAGAAAGTACTATGAGTTTATTATTAACCAGGACAATACATGCATGATAATAAATGTTACCCGTGCTAATTTGATTTCAAAAGATGTTCATTTGCAACACTCATTATGCCAAGGAGATTCCTGTTGGTGACCAGAGAAGCATTAGCCGCAAACTCTTCCTTAACGTCGTATTCAAGTGTTAGTTTCACAAGACATGAAGAGCCCGAACCATCCTTTGGATTCTCTTTGATTTCAATCCGTATAATATAAAGATTAAATCCCATATCAAGAAACCCCCCTTCCATCACTTCGGTTTCTTTGACCATATTTATGTTATCCACCTTGGTGAACTTCTCTTTACAATAAGAGAAACCTAGCCCTACACAAATATAACTATAACACTAATTCTTTTTTCTTTCATTTTATTTGTTTCCTTCATGGCTTCATATTTTTCGGACGAACCAGGGTTAAAGGTAAGCTTGAGAATGGTACCGGGTCCACCGTCACCTTCAACAACTTTAACCGCTTCAACGACTTTTCCGGTGACGAGCTTTGCGAGCTCAAGCGTGCCATAGAGAGCCCAAGCTTTGCTCGCCGGCACCGTTACTTCTGCCTCTTCTGATAAGGTACCAAACATTTTTATCTATTATTCGATTGATTGTACATGTCACCATGTGAGTGAGCTTGAATTTATACGTGATAAAAAGCTTAGACAAAATAGGTCGAAAGATTCCTAAATATTTATTTAAGTTGTTTTTCCTAATTATCTATTAAAGGCCTGCTTTATTCAAGCTTTTTTTTTTCTAGTGGGCCAGTGGCTTTGAAAAATGGTATGAGTTTAGTGGTTAGTGTTATATAATAGATGTGATATAGTCTAATGAGTTTGTATTAATAGATGTGACATAGTCTAATGAGTTTGTATTAAAATAGATAAGGTTAATCTAATTATGTATTGACATGTAGATTATAAACCCGTGTATTACGTGTGGTTGTATAATAGAAACGATATGATTATATAACCTGTGAAAAAACTTTATATAACTGACATATTTTTATTATTATATGACAATTCACACAACTAACTTGAATTTATCACAAAACCGACATATATTAAATAGTAACACTGAAATACCATAATAGTTCGTGTACTACATGGGTTGAATACTAACCAGTATGCAATACACACACATATACACATATATATTCTTCATATAACTACTGAAATTAGGTATTACATTACATATAATAGTGTATATAAATAATATTATTTTTATTTTTGTGTATTCTAAATATAAATTTTATTTAAAGTAATGAAAATAATTTTATTGGTATGTCATAAATTAGATTTGTTATTGTTATTAAGGATTTTTATGCAGATTTAATTAATAATTAGTTATTATTAAATTGTGATCTAAGTTAATGGTTTATGTATGACGAATAATTTTTTTTCATAGTTAATGATTAATTTACTATGTCATACATGAGTAAAAATCTAATAATATTAAAATAAGATTTTTCTCGAATTTTACAAGTTTAAATACGTGCAATTACCATTATGTGAAGTATCTATGTTATGTGTTGTTTGGTTGTTTATCATTTGGTGCATTTTCATTCATTTTGGATATCACATCATCATAGGCTCGGCTGTTCCCCATTACCTATGAGCGGAACTTGATGTTGCCAACCACACGAGGTCAACTCCGTTTGATTGAGCTTAGACCTTGCAACACACCATAATACCGTGCAACATCCATTCATTCATTGACACACCATAATACCATGCAACATACATTCATTCATTGGCACACCATAATACCGTGCAACATGCATACAATTATTGAATCATTTCAGTTGGTTTGTTTGTTTGTTGTTTGAGGTTGTGTTATGAGTTTGATATATAACATACAACATGTTTACTTACATTCTATGTAGCACGGGGACTCCATTTATGTGGCCGTACCCGTCTCGGGTACTTGTCGTGGAAAGAAACACCATGGGTACTCGTCGGGGACGTTTCCTAAACGTTTCCAATGTCGGGGACGTATCTGGTAGAAGTATCTAGCCCGTTTCCATTTATTTTTAGTGTTTTTACCCTTTCAAATTCCACAACCGGCCATTAAATAAATAGACCTATCATATTCGGCTTCTCTAATCTCTAAACTCTCAAGTCTCATCATCTCTAATTCTCTATCGATTGTCGATCTCCCACTAGATGAACCAGAATTTGAAAATGATTTGATTATTGATAATTAATTACCTTTGGAAGATGTAGTATTTTTGGAATTTGTTTAATGTATTTTTATTTTTTATTGCCATACCCGTATCTTGGAATTTTGAGTTTTGTTGTTCCTCGTTCTCGTATCGTCCCCGTACCCCGATCTCGTACCCGTTCCAGTGCTACTTAGCTTACATTGGTTAAAGCACGTTTTCACAATAAATCAAATTAAACATAATAATTTTTCAAATAACACTAAGGTTCACTCACCAACCTTTTTTGACCCAAAAATCATTTTTACACATGATACAGGTGAACAGTATGAAGAGAAGATTGGACATAGGATAGGCCTTAGTTAACAAGAAACGGACAAATGTAGCTTAGTGGTTATGATCAATGTCTCTTTTTGTAATTGTTTATTTGGATTATTTTGTTATGTGAAACATTTGTTATGAATTAATGATTATTTAAAATACACAATAACAAGTCATAAGTTCTTTGGATCAACCCAATCATACTCCAATCACCTATTCCGCTGTGGGTCGGGGTGTGACAGGGGGCGTACATCATGCAGATTGCCGTGTCATTGGGCCTCGTTCCGAATGAGGACCCACTGGTCACAGAAGGGGGCGTGGTCGAGCCGTCACGTTTGACGCGCCAGACGCTGATCGGCATGCATGTCACGCACGATTACGACGTGGGTATCGGTCTACGCTTTCGCGATCGCGAGGACGCCTTTTTTGTCCCTGCCGCCCTGCCCGCTGAGTTACCAGAGGATCCTAAGCCGACAGCAAGTGATGGTGGTGGTGATAGTGATGATGACGGTGATGATGACGGTGAGGATAACGTACACGCCGAGGTAAGCACTTATTTACTTATTTTGTATAATGTGTTAAATTTACCGTCATGTTCTAACAGTTGTTTTTATTTACTTATTTTGTATAATGCACAGGTCGACTGAGAGCTAAGTCTGCCGCAGCAGCCGCATGAGTGCTTCAGTACCCCCAACATGTCCTGTATGACTAGTTGCCACCAGTTGTGTTGCTTGCGTTACAGCAGATGGAGGACCGACTACAGGCGCGCATAGACGCCCACCACGCCCGGACTGAGCTCCTTTTGATGCGAGCAATACAGGGCGATACACAGGCGGCTATGGCTCGTGACGATATAAATATATAACAAATTACAAAACATATAAAAACAAAAAATAAACAAAAACACATACCCAAAACACCAACTTTCACCTCAAAATAAAACTGCGGTATAATACGGATCGTATAGGCCTATACGATCCGTATTATGCCCAGAC